>CM076569.1:625542621-626890884 GCA_034641835.2 Pinus albicaulis
AGCAACAAGGGTAGCAGGAGCCACGCAGTCCAGCCAGAGCCCAGCAAGGGTAGCGCAGAGGCAACAAGAGCCACGCAAGCCCAGTTAGGGCAGCGCAGGGGCAGTGTAATCCCTTCAAGTGTGACGCAGGCCCTTACCGAGCAATGCAGTGGCTGACATAGGCCAGTTAGGCTAACGTAGAGGGATTCAAAGCAACGTATTACTGTCATTTTTATTTATCTATTGGGTGAAGCAATTTTGGTGCCCAGGATTGTTGTACTTAGATTCTGCATAATAATGAAAACCCTCCAAAGCTAGCTACACCAGTTTTCCCACATTGGGTTTTTTCCGGGGATAGTTGTCCAGAAAAATCGTGTGTCACTTTGTCTATGAGCATGTTATTCAATATTTGATCTGTATGTGTAGGTTGCTAGTTGTATTTACTATTTACTTCACTAATTTATTGAATATTTCAGAAATTAACTTGTAAATTAATTCAAGTAGGAGAAGTAAATCAAGATACTGCAATAGGGTTTCTTAGATTAAGAAATTTTCACATTCCCTAGGTCTAGCCCCATTAGGTCACCTAGGGCAACAATTTCCAAGGAATCTAGCTAGAGGAAAAATTCTATCTCCTAGAGGTAGCTGCGTTGCTGGGTGCCCTCACTCACCTCAAAACATGGGCCAATTCCGACAGTGGAATCTCCGGATACCTCAAGCCCTAGCTCTAGGATAAAGTTTTTCCTAGGTGTTCCCAAGGATAGAACCTAGTAGGATCAATTTGACCTACCGAAGTAAAAAAACTTGTCTGATCCTTTCCCATCACCTTATCCAGGACAGGAACATCATTGATTGCTAAATTCCATCCCCGAACCTGGGTTGGGTCCACTTGGCCCCGTGTGGTCGCATTTGGTGTCAAAGGCCTTTCATTAAGGACCATTTGGGAATCCAAGTTCCCAAAGGATTTTAGGGATTAAGAAATTCCTTCATAAGCCTTATTCTTCTCCCTCAACCCTTCAATCCCCCTCCTCTGTCCCTAGAAGATAATTCCCTTGCTTAAAAGGAAAGCAAGTCCCACTCTTTATTTTATCTTAGGGAAAGGGTTTCGAGGGTCACTTCCCACCTATTCATTGACCTATAATCTACAAGTGACTTCCTAAACTACCGGGACTCCACCCATCGGTGAAAGTCCGTGAAGATCAAGGAGCCTTAGTTGTGGTGACAATGGGCTAAGCCTCCATCATTTCCCTTGTCCTAACAGTTGCCCTCTTAGGAACCTCTTTTAGATCCACTACTAGTTTGAGTGTAACAAGTTGTTCAAAATTCCATTTGTGAACAACTCTTTGGTATGCCCACTTTTGCCATACTACAGCTTCAAGATGGGAATTCCAGGGCTATGGAGGCTGCCCTTCTTCTCACTAAATCAATCCTCTACAATATAGTGAACTAGGGCTAGTTGGTTGGCCCACTTGAATGTTACTTTAGTCCTTCAAAGTCTGCACATCCTTAGGCCCTATACACCTGCCCTTCTACCAATTTTGTTGTCCTTCACCATAACAAGAGTCGGGGCTCTTCTTTGACAGTAACCTAACAACCCTCCAACTGTACTTGGCCTACCATCAATCTGCCCAACCACAGTCAATTATTTTTACTGATCTAGGGCCCACAATATTGTCTTCATCTACGGCTCTTCAAATATGCCCCCTAACAATGGTTTGAGTCCTCTCAAGATAATTGTTCTTGTGTATCAAGAATTTTATCTTTGTTTTCCAATCTATGAACAAATATGAACTACTCCTCTTATCATACTTATAACAATCTGTATATGACTAAACTAGGGTCACAAATCAGCCACTAATAGTCCATTTACTGATTTTTTATAGGTTTCTTTAGATCTTTGTCTAAAACTCTATGGAAAGTCAACCAAAATCAACTCCTCTGCATGTCAATCCATTCTTCATATGACACATTTCTTCTGCATGCTTAATCTTTTGCTCAGGTTCCACCCTCCTTTGGATCTATTGTCTCCACACATATTGAATCTGCAAACCATATTCCAGATCTGTGGTCTTTATTGTAGAAATAAACCTCGCTCTAAGGGTCACAACCCATATTATTCTATGCAAATTTGTCATAGTCTTAAGGTCATACCTTATGAACTAAACATGCTAGGAAACTGTCCTAACTAGGACATTATACTTATGTACTTCTAATTTTTGTAGAACAAAACCTATCCACACATAGAAAAAACACAACTCTTGCCTCCATAAGAGACACGACCTAGCTCATATGGATCCATAGATTCTGGGCATTTCTTTGACTGAATCTTGACATGAACTTCAGATCTCAATTTCAACCCTCAAACTAGGGTTAACTCAGTCAATATTATGCTTGCGTTGACTTCTGTTATGGCTCTAAATTACAGTGCAAGCCCTCCTCCATTTATGTTGGTCTTTATCACAGACCTTGCAACCTACTAACCAACACAAGGCAATATGGTATCAACCCTCTCTTCTATTTCATGTATAAAATCTAACCAATGGGATTCAATATGATCTTGCAATCATGTACTAAAACAAGATACCGAATCCTTCCTTCAATTTGTGGAAACAAAACACAATTGCACAATCACATATAAGTAAGAGAAACAAGTTATTAATCGCACAACACAAGATGTATCTGGAGAAGCAACTGCTCAAAACCCTCTATCTCTATTTTGTATTAAGTCAAGGAATCATGAAACAACACAATGCTTAATCTCTCTTAATATTCTCTAGCACTCTGCCAATTGTCTCCTGCTGATCTAGGAAAAATTGGACTAGTACTTAGCCAATTCTCAGCCTTCTTTCAGCCTATCTTGCACACGCAATTCCTATGGAATTATCTCCATATTAATTAGGAAAATCAACCTTCCTTGATTGTGCAATCCATCATGGAATCCCAATGACTTTATAATTGCACATGGAAAATTTTCTATAAATACAACTAATAGTTATGTTCCTCTGAACTGTGTTACAATAAGGATCAAGGGTCTTTTTATTATTTAAAATAAGATAAAACCCTAAACAACCAAAACCCTATCCTAAGGAGATGTAACACCAAGAGTTTATGGGCCCCGTTGGGGTTAGTTGGGTAGCCAACTTCCTAGGGTCATAACTTGGTCATATGATCTTCGTTTGACGCACATGATACCTAGTTAGAAAGATCTCTCTAAGGACTACAATTAATAATATAATTTCTATGAAATAACCAAAACTTTCATGCCTAAAAACCATCGTTTGGGGCCTCAAAACGGCTTCGAAAGTTTAGAACCCGAAAAACTGACAAAAATAGTAAATTGTGCTATAATTAAGGAAACTGAAAAACCGAAAGAGACAATGGCGAGGGCCCAAGTGGAATAGGCGGGTGGCCACCAATATCCACCTTGATCACCTTAAATCAAATTTCTTGAGCTAACTCAATCATCATGACTTAGTTAATTGTCACAAGTTGTTATGAGACGAAATTACAATTTATTGTCCAATTTATTTAAGGGAAAAATAAATTAGACGCCTCACATTCCTCACCAGTGTGGGTGCATTTTTTTTTTCGTTTCTAGTCTCCAATTTGAATGTTTCTTGTTGTAAATTTCAACACTCCCTCTCAACAAGAAAGGAATTCAATCTATCCCCATCTGGTACCTTTGGAATGTTCTGCATGCTACACTTCTCTAATGTTGTTTGCACCTGCAACTCCAGAAACTGAATATCCTCTGAACAACTGAATCAGTATAATGCATCTGTCATCAGAGTCTTCTGACTACTGCTAGCTATTGCACCTGTCTAGTACTAGATTCTCTGCATTGCTGCTGACATCTACATCCGTGCCCTTTGAACTATTTCTAACTCTATTTGTGCTCCAGTATTTGACATATGTCACTATGATTTCTGTCTTGCTGACATCTGACTACATCAATCTAACTGATCCTTCCTACTACTTCTATACTGTGGGCTCCTCGTAGCCAGGTTCGATCCATGAGACATGCCATCTCAATGGACCTTGCCCAAATTTCTTATCTTGGGGTTATGTCTACACATAACCCCACCTTACACCTCAAGGTATGGCTGCTCCCTCTTCCCATCTGGCTCGAAATTTCCCCCTCATGGAGGTCTCTGCTTGAGTGGATGTTTCCACTCGGTCTCCTCTATGCTTCTCCAATTGTGGCAGCTAATCCACAACCTTCTGAGACTGCTTCTCATGAGGATGCATGTTGAGAGGTAATTTATTCTCCCTCTAAACCACCAAGTCTCTAACTTCTTCCTTTATCCTCAAAGCTTTGCATGCATCTGGTACCTCAAGTGCATATAGGTTCTTCACTCGTGCACAGTGTAATTGTCTCGAAGTTACAAAAAGTTTCTAAAAAAGAGTTGATTTTAAATCGATGATATCTCCCTCATCCGAGCTCCGATTTGACCGATTAATTTTCCATTTGGGTAGATTTTCGCAAGGAATCCAAATATTCTATTTTTTTTTTTAATTTTACACCAAAATATTCAAAGATTCTCTACAAACTCGCCACCCAAAAAATTCCTGCTCTGAAACCATGTAGAAAATCTAACCAACGAGATTCAATCTGATTTTGTAATCTACTAAAACAAGATACTGAATCCTTCCTACAATTTACGGAAAGAAAACATGATCGCATATTCATATATAAGTAAGAGAAATAAATTATCAATCGCACAACAACATGATGTATTTGGGGAAAGCAACTATTGTGTATTAAGTCAAGGAATCATGAAACAATACAATGCTTAATCTCTCATGAGATTCTCTAGCACTCTGTCAATTGTCTCTCATTGATCTAGGCAAACTCGGTCTAGTACTTCGCCAATTATCATCCTTACTTCAACCTGCCTTACTCATGCAATTCCTAGGGAATTATCTCTTTATTAATTAGGAAAATCAGTCTTCCTTGATTGCGCAATCCATCATGGCATCCCAATGACTTTATAATTGCACATGGTAAACTTTCTCTGAATAAAACTGATAGTTATGTTCCCTTTAACCTCTGTCTCAACTAGGTATTCCTAGAAACTGACATGCATGCAACTATTAATAATGAATTATCAGTTATATGATTTATCACTCATTGTGAATTAAATCTAATTTAATTCACTGGGCCTCTCACTAGCTCATCCACTCAGTTAGAACTAGTTAAACTGATTTTAACTCATTTAATTGAGTTAATTAAACTTGCACCCCACTAATTCATCAACTTCAACTGGACCCCAAAAATATTAGAATCCCTCTAGATGCCTCATATTAGACCCTCAACTCAAATTTCTTGAGCTAACTCGGTCATCATGACTTAATTAACTGACACAAGTTGTTATGAGATGAAATTACAATTTATTGTCCAATTTATTTAAGGGAAAAATAGATGCCCCACATTCCTCACTCCTGGTGCATCAAAATTCCTCACCAGTGTGGGTGCATTTTTTTTGTCCTTTATGTTTTCCAATCTCACTGTTTCTTGTTGCAAATTTCAAAATTTCAGAATTTGATGCTGCCTTCACACAAAGACACCATTGAAATCACATGCCCAGATTCTCATGAGAAACCTCTCTTAAGCTTGATCTGCAAGAAGAGAACCAACAATATTCCATCCTACTTCCTAGTGCAAACTGACCATTAAGGTATGAAACATTATTTTGAACCCTCACATGATGATCTTGCTCTCGAAGGATGATCATGACCTCCCTTTAGCAACCCTTACTTGGCCCTCGTAATCAACCTAATTTAGGACTAGATCTCTCTTCACCCCCTTGATGTGCCAGATAGTGGGAATACATGTCAAACATGCTAAAATGTGCCAAGTGATAAGGTGTGCCAAGATGTGCAAGGGTGTGTCAATGTGTGTCAGGGACTTTCAAGACAAAACAAGGGATAAAAATTTAAACTACAAGGAAATGAACACATAAGAGAGTTAATAAGTCATCAATTTACCTTTTCTAAGAGGGGCATGCTAGGCACACTAACACTAGTCGGCAATAGGTTCCAAGTGCAAAGTCTTAGTGCATTCTAAGTGCCAAGTATTCCTTTGTCGCTTCTCATCTACTTTCCAACAATTGATCATCACAAATAAATTTAATATTAAACCATGCTAAATCATACCAAGGCATCTCAACATATTCCATACATGCTAAGACTTTCCAAGCGCCAATATGTGTCAGGGACTAGTGTTATGCATGTTATGAAGTGGAAGGGAATGTTGAAGAGTGCTAAGGTGTGCTAGAGAGTGATAATGCATGTTGATGAGTGTTAAGGAGTACTAGGAAAAAACATTAAGGGAGCACTAGGTAAAAATTCATGGAAGTTAATGAATATGAGGAATGTGTACTGCCAGAGACTAGTGTTAGTGGTCAGTGTTAGTTGTCATGCCAAGGAGGGAGTGACAAGGTATGTTAAGCATTGGTAAGGCATGCTAGGGAGTATCAAGGCATGCTAAGAATTCCCAAAGTGTGCTTGGGAGTTCCAGGGTGTGCTAATTATATCATGTGCCAATTAATAGTGCCAAGATATTCCGATACATGCTAGGTGCTAAGGATGTGGCACACGGTGCCAGGGTATATCAATATGTGTCAAGGAAACAAAAGGAAGAACCAATAAGAGGGTTAATAAGTCAGGACTTTATCTTTTTGAAAAGGGGCATGCTAGGCACACTAATAATAGGTCCCAATACATTCCAAGTGGCATTGTGTGCCAAGTGCTAATGTATGTCAATGCATTCAACCAAGGTGTTCTAGGGCATGCTAGGGACTATATGCAACATGCCAACACATGCTAGGAGAGTTCCATTTTGTGCTACGACATGCCACCATGTGCTTGGGCATCAATTTCATCACAAGATGTTCTAGGTACAAATATGTTCCAAGACATGTGGGGTAATAAGAAATGTTAGTGTGTGCCAAAGAATTAATTTAAGGTGTGCCCAGATTGTTGAGGATTGTTAGGTCCTTCTCATTAATAGAATTTATAGAGCTCTATTATGTATTAAATAATATGTTTCCTACACACAATAGTGGAACTTTATCTAAATGGAATTTTCTAGATAATAAACTTAATAGATATGAATCATGTGTTGACTCATAGCAAAACTCTATTCGACTAGTCACTACTTGAGGGAAATGATACACGCTTATTACTTCTTAAAAGTTTGACTAACCCTAACCACTATGGCCTTGGACATATTATAAAAAATGCTCAACAATAATGGTATTAAATTGTTATATTTTGAAAAAAAATATATTAACAGGCACATAGCGTCATCAAAAACTCATTGGAATCATCAATGATGACATAAATTTTTTGATCGTCACCAAAAGTAACAAAAAGAGCATTTGTGAGGGTCATTAAAAGTTCGTCACTAGAAGTGTCACCAAAGAGAGAATTAGTGATGGGCCTTTAACGACCCTCACCAAAAGTGAAATGTATTTAGTGACGGACCATAAAGGACCATCACTATATACACTTATAGTGACGGTTTTTAGTGATCAATGATGACGGACATTTTTTGACCATCACCAAAAGTAAAAAAAAGAGCATCGGTGAGGGCCATTAAAAGTTCGTCACTAGAACTATCACCAAAGAGAGAATTAGTGATGGGAATTTAACAACCCTCACCAAAAGTGTCATTGAAAATGCCTTTGGTGACGGACCATAAAGGAACATCACTATATACACTTACAGTGACGGTTTTTTAATTACCATCACCATATGTGACATTGGTGATGGAACTTAAAGGTCCATCACAAGCATGACCCTCACCAATGTGCTTTTTTCTTGTAGTGTGCCTTCGAGGATCGTCAAGCTGAACCAGTCCACTATGGTTGAAATAGAAGGTATGATTGTTGAACAACCTATTTCTATTTTGATAGATGTAGGTGCATCTTTACATTATATAAGTCCTCAAATGGTAGAAAAATGAAAGTTAAAGTCAGATAAATTTTAGTAGTCATGGTCAGTTTAATTAACTAACGTGAAAAAAAGGAAAGTGACTCATAAGTTGCCCCAGACCACTATAAATCTAAATGGCTACAAAACTGAACTGAATTTGAAAAATTTACCTTCAAGGTCTTATGATGTGTTAGTAGGAATGGACTGGTTAGAAAAACATTAAGCTATGTTGAATTGTTTAGACAAAAAAATACATTGTATAAATGGTGAGGGAAAACCTGTGATAGTGAAAGGGGAACCAAAGCCCATATTTGTGACACAAATTTTAGCACTTGAATTGAAAAGAACTGCAAGGTTGCCAAGTGTATCTTGTGCATGTGGAATAATTGGGACAACAACTTGAAGATGATCTTTTAGAGAAATTACCAGTCATCTGAGAGTTCAAGGATGTGTTTCCAGATGAAATTCCTTATTTGGCCCCTAAAAGAGAAATTGATCTCTCAATTGACTTAGTGCTAGGAGCAGGACTAGTTTCTAGAGCTCCATACAGAATGAGTACAATAGAATCGATGGAGTTGAAGATATAACTCCAAGAATTGCTAGATAGAGGTTATATAAGACAAAGTGTATCCCCATGGGGAGCATCGGTACTGTTCATCAAAAAGAAAGATGGTACATTCAGAATGTGTATATATTATCATCAATTTAATAAACTAACAATAAATAAAAGATATACTCTACCTAGGGTAGATGATATCTTTGACCGAGTTAGAGGAGACACAGTATTTTCAAAAATTGATGTAAGGATAGGCTACCATCAACTAAGAATTAAATATGAAGACATAATTAAAAATACATTCAAAACAACATATAGACACTATGAATTTGTGGTCCTACCTTCTGGGTTGACGAATGCACTTGTTACTTTTATGTGCTTGATGAAAAATGTCTTAAGTAAGTACGTGGATAAATTTCTACCAATATTTATTGATGACATTTTGATTTATTCTAATAATGAAGAAGAACATGAAGAACATCTCAGAATTATTTTACAAACACTCAGAGAAATTAATTTGTATGCTAAGTTTAGAAAATATGATTTTTTCAAAGATAAAATTCAATACTTGGGTCATATAATTTTAGAGAAGGGATTAATATAAGTGATTAGGGATTGGCATGTACATGGTAGTTTTTCTTCTATAAGATCCTTCATGGGAATTTTAGGATACTATAGGAGATTTGTAGACATATTTTCAGCCTTAGCCTACCCTATTACATCTCTACAGAGAAAATGAGTTAAGTTTGAGTGGACTGAAAAATTTCAAAATAGATTTGAACAATTAAAACTTAAACTGACAACAACACCAATTCTAGAGATTTATGATCCAAATCAGGAATTTGTAGTATGCAAAAATACTTGTGGAGAGGGATTAGGAGGAGCGCTACTACAAGAAAACTCAGTCATAGCCTATGAGTCAAGGAAACTCAAGAAAAATTAATAGAATTATAGTGTTTATGATTTAGAACTAGCTGATGTAATACATGCTTTGAAGATTTGGGGACATTACCTTCTAGGGAAAAAGTTTATATTGATGACATATCACACCAGTTTAAAGTATTTATTCACGTAACCTGATTTGAATGCTAGAAAATCTAGATGGTTGCCCTTCCTTAGTGATTTTTATATGGAGATCAAACATATTAAGGGGAACGAAAATAAGATTGCAGATGCATTAAGAAGAAATGTTTGGAAAAGTGTGAGTAATGTTTCAAGTAGTGCAAACTTTGATATTGAAGGATTGATACAAGAAGTGATGAAACAAGACCACAACTATGAAAAAATTCAGGAACAAATTTTTAGAAAAGAGATGAAATGGTATACACTAAACCAGAGGGGATTGATTTGTTATAATGATAGACTATACATACCCAATGTAGACTCATTAAAGAGATAAATTTTGGATGAGTATCATAAAAGACCCTATGCAGAACATCCAGGATACAAGAAATTAATTTCAGCCTTAACAAAGAACCTGTTCTAACCTGGTATGAAAAATGACGGTGCTAATTATTCAGCTAGATATTTGGAATGTCAATAGGTGAAGGTAGAACATCAACATCCAACCGGATTTATGAACCCTTTACATATCCTAGAATGGAAGTGGGAAACTGTTTTCATGGATTTTATTACTAGGTTACCAGGAACTAAATACCAACAAGACTCTATCATGGTAGTAGTTGATACTTTGACAAAAGCTGCACATTTTATACCAGTACAATCTACCTTTGGCATAACTCAAGTAGCTAATGTATTTATGAAAGAGATTGTCAAATTGCATGGTATTCCTAAGATGATCATATCAGACAAGGATGCAAAGTTTACTGCAGCTTTTTGGAGGAGTGTGTTTGGGGTAATGGGTACCAAATTGAACTTTATTACTGCATACCATCCCGAAATTGATGGCCAAACTGAAAGAAAAAACCAGATTTTGGAGGACATGTTGAAAATGTATGTTATGGACATAACAACAAAGTGGGAAGACTTTCTAAATTTAGCATATTTTTCCTACAACAATAGCTACCAATCCTCAATCAAGATGAATAATTTTGACGCATTATATGGCAGACAGTGCCATACACCTCTAAGTTGGAGTCAACGAGAGGATAAGTTAATACTTGGACCAGATTCTTTCTAGGAAATGGAAAGAATTGTAAGGAAAATTCAGAAAAATATCAAAACAGCACAAGACTGGTAGAAAATTTATGCAGAAAATAAGATAATTCACAGAGAATTCAATGTGGGTGATCATGCCTATCTAAGGATTCATCCCAAGAAGAGTACTTTGTACATTGGTAGTTGTGCAAAACTAGCACCATGCTACTGTGGACCTTTTGAAGTGCTCGAAAGAGTTGGAACAGTTGAATACAAATTGGCTTTACCTAGTCACATTAAGGTTCATGATGTTTTTCATGTTTCATTATTAAAAAAATATGTGCATGATCCTACTCATATTATTAATTGGAATGTGATACAGGTGGAACAAGAAGGGGAATTCCTTCCAAATCCACTTCAAATCTTGGCATGGGAAGAAATTTAGCTCTGAAACAGGACAGTAGCCAGGGTGAAAGCACAGTGGAGGCACTTTTCAGCCGAAGAGGCTACTTGGGAGAGAGAGGAAGATATGAATGAAAAATACCCATCACTGTTGGAAAAGTGAATTTTATTTTTGTCTTTAAAACACCAAGGACAATGTTTTGTTTTTAGAGGGAGAATATGTAATGTCCCAAATTTATATGCTTTTATTAGAAATTTGAACAAGTCCAATAGGGTACAATGGACCCCAATGGAAAAAAATTGTGCGGATTTATTTTATTATCCCAAGTTAATAAAATAAAATGGAAATTAATGTGCAAAGTCTAGATTATGATCAGAGATTTGGAAACCAAATCCATGAGGATGGATAAGGTTTATAAGGCTTTCCCAATCCCCTAAAAATCCTCGGAGGAAATAAATTAAATACTAAAATTAGATTGAAGAAAAAAATCTAAAAATACACCTCAGTAAAGAGGAAATTACTTGGAAGAGGTGGAATAAAGCTAGAAAGAGGAAAATATAGCTTTAAAGTATGTTTTTGGAAGAAATAAAGGGAAAGCCTAGGCACATAAGAAAGCAACATCGTGATTTAAATGGACGCAGTTAAGGGAAAGTGGCTAAGCGGAAAGCAAGCTTAAATAAGTAGATTCATGATAGAAAAGAGGTTGTCTATCGCTGGAGAATTTGATCTCTGCTCGAGGGGATTTAGAGAAAGAGCTCAAAGGTTGGGTGGAACCTAGTCTACCTTAATTGGTATGCACCAGTTAATTTCAGTTATTTCATCCTATGTATTTTGATCAATTTAATGATGAATTAAAATAGTATGAATTTACTTATAAGCTTATGGAAATCTGATTTTGATTATATGTTGTCATGTTTAATGTTAGTTAGAATTAATAGGGGAAGGTTCGTACATTGAATAGATATGGCTATTATGAATATAGTCTACCTTGTACTGTTGTACATACATAATTTTGAAGAGTACCAAATCTTAAAATGTCCAAACTCTGAAGGCTTAGTTCTGAGGTTTGGTAACTCTTAGAAAATTGTTATTAAACTAATATTTCTAGTTTAATATTAGTTACAAATCAGAAAATATCAATTGCAAACTACTTATGCATGATAGTAAGAGAATACACAAAATAGTAAGAAAATTCCTATGTCGTAACATACTTGAATAATATCAATGATGAGTTAAGACATTCTAGATATAAATTAATATGTGTAACTTCAAGATGCATTCAGGAAATGATATTATAGATAAATTAATGACTGTATAGGAAGAATTCTATAGAAATTAGTAGATAGTTTCCTTTAAATATAAAGAGATCGTTTCCATCTAGGATCAAATAGTATTATTAGAAAATGTTCAGTCTGAGGAGTTATACAGTCATCTAAAATCTGTTTCTAACAAAATAAAATTTACAAACAAGGACTCTATGAAAATGTAAAGTATCTTGGCAATATTATGCACATTAGGGGAATTTCGAGCTCTAAAAGGGGCCTCCTAAGGAAAATGTACAATCAAAAATCACTTTATGAGAACCAATCACATTTATGGGATGCCATCATCCCTAATGTTTGATGTGTCATTGCTTGAGTTAAAGGTACTTACTTGTCACATTCTCAATGGTGAATAAAAACTCATGGTTAACCATGGTAGTGGTCTACGTACTTTTAAAGTCATAAAGTAAAGTACTCATAATAAATGTCATTTCACACTTTTTGAATAAAATATTATTATTGTCATTTCATATTTCTTGAAAGAAACAATGCATAACCCTATACATTTATTATATTATGTTATATTATATTTATATAGCATATTAATTACATGTTATTATACAATTTAAATAATAGAAATTTATAGTTAATAGCATATAATATAATTATGAATTTATGAATTTATAATAATATTTATTTTAAGTTATTTAAGTACAAAGGACCAATGCATTAGTTGTTTAATGATAATGACTTTTTCTTGAAAACCTCCTTCTTATTGATAGTCACATCAATACAATTTTTTTTATTAATTTTAGTTTGGTACAACTTTTGAATTGAATTTGACTATGGTTACATGGATTGTGGTGTAAAAAGTGAAATGAAAATTCACAAATATTATTTTATTGGTTTAGCTATTATTTTATTATTTCCTTAGGAGGCCCATTTTAGACCTCAAAATTCCTCTAATGGAGATGCATAACGGAACACCCCATAAGTATCTGGACCACCTTGTATAAAGTGGTCGTCGTATTATGAGTAGATACTTAGCGCAGTGTACATAACCAAATCCAAGGGTAGTGTGTATATATGTATAATAACTACTATGAACATAATCGAAAGTTAGACTTTGATCTAGAATGGTGAAAAAATAATAAAGTAAGTAGAAATTTAATGTAACAACATTAAATTTTGTTACCTTATGAACTTGTATTAAAATGTTATGTATGTAGATAGAAAAAAGGGACGAAATTAGTGCTTAATAAGTATGTAATATTCCTAAATAAGCATGCAGCTAATAGGAATATTATTTTTTCTTTTAAAATATAGTTAGGTAAATAAATGGGCAAGGAAGCTCATAAGTTGCTTAAGTAGGCATAACATACCTCATAATGTGAAAAGGGATCATGTTAATAACTAGATAATATCCTCAAGTGTGAACAAGGTTTAAAATGTGTGGACAAAGTCAAGTTTGGCCAAGTCAACAACATTATTCTATGAGGAGTGGATCATTAATAAAGACAACTTACTGTGAATGAAGATCAATCTAGCTAGTCAAAATGAAGACACCTTGTGTGTGAAAAGAGAGAGTGCATGAAGATAAAATCAAGGTTGAATAACTCAAACAACACTGTAAAAATATGAGTGGGACTAATGGAGAGAGCATAATTTTTGTGGAGGAGCCTTTACATGGAATAAACCTCATAATTGGGTGGGACCCTTGGTGATGAAGCTCATCAACTATATAATGGAGGGAATGGAAACCATATGGGGTATGATTGAAGAATATTTTTTTTATGTGGTATGTTTAGACTTCTTGCATTATTTGGTTGTTTAGCTAAGTTTTTTGCACTGTTTAGTGCAAGGGTTTTCTCATGTGGGAATTCCCCACTCTTGCTTGCAGATATTGGTTAATAAATATAAGAGGATAATCTTGTGCCACATTTTTCACTATCTGGTGTTAGGCCAAGAAGTCACATTCAGAAATAACAGAGTCCCTTTCAAAAACTGTATTATTCCTTAAGGTATTTCAGTGGAGGGGTTCAATCCCTTTCTTTGTGAGCTAGTTTCCCATGAGGAGGATCAGTCTTTTCCTTGTAAAGCTAGTAGGAGGAGCTACAACAATTTATTTACATGATAAGCCATTATTGTGTAGATATTTAGCCATACAACGTGATTCAGCCATATATCTACAACATCTGCTTCTTATATTTCATATTTATCAAGAAACGCTTGCCGGGTCATGTTGGATTTCTGTAAAAGAGGTTATATCTCTAGTTTTTGGGCCTCATTGATTAATATAAAGAAGATATATTTTGTCTCTCATATTTATGAGTACAAACCCTTAATAAACTATGATGTCACTTTCTGCAGTAATTCTATGCAGAGGTAGTCTTGGGGTTTCAGTGATTTTAGGATGTTTTGAGCATGGGATGCCTATTTAACTATGCAAAAGTGATTTTTTTCTGATTTCGTTTCATATTTGGTTATAATAATGTCATATATAATGGATCCATGGGCTGAATTTTTCTATTAATGCTTATATTTCTGAAAAATATTTTTTCTATGTATGTATTGCTGAGTTTTCCCATTTCGGAATATTACAATGGTGTCGAAGCTATTATCTTGGCTCAGCCTATGTTCTTCAACCATTATGGAGTATTACCATGGGAAGGATAATATATACAAGATAGATCAAGGAAAACCTTTATTGTCTGAAGGAAATAGGTTCTCAAAAATTCTCTTTCAAACTTTGCAGGGTATAAGAAAATACATCAAAGAAATGAGTAGGTAAAGGAATGGAGATCCCTCAATAATAATGGTACATGAGGAAAGATCTAGTTCCTCATATTATGGGTATGAGCATTCTCCCATACCATAATATCTACAATTTTCTACCAGTCATATGTCCATGGTAAATAAGATGGAGAAAGGAGATGTGCCAAAGAGGGAGACTCTTGGTGATTATTTGCAAGAGTATGAATCTCAATATAAGGGGTTAAAAGACCACTTGAACGTCCAAAAAATTTTCAAAATCAAGGAGGGAAGGATAAAAACGAGAAAGCAACGCGGTGTGGGTAGATTCTTTCTATATACTTTCGATGGCTCACCTAAATGCTCAACTAGGGTTTCGGTGGAGGAACTAAACACCTATGTGCAGCAAGATCAAGTTTCTAATGATGAATCCATTAAAATAGCAGCACTACATTTTGAAGGTGAGGCTTATGCTTGGTGGTTATTTTAATCCTTTTCCTTAAAGAATGAAAATACATATACTTATGCAAAGTTCATTAGACGAGTAGTGGAAAGGTTTCATGAAAAGTATTATGAAACACCTTCTATGGAGTCTATCAAACCAAAACAAACAAAATTTTAGCATGGGTTTGAAGGATCCAAAAGCTCATCTCCATTTCAGAAAACCATTGAAGGGGATGAAAAATTTTATGATACCTTGTGAAAGGAAAATTCCCCATTGCATGGAGAGATTTCTTTTCAAGAGGAAGACATAGAGATTCCTCCTTTAAGGGAAGACCAAGGTATAAGGTCTATTATTGTTGATAAGGAATTTTCAACTATTGATGAGGAGGAAGAGAAGGCTGGAGATAACATCGCAATCATATCAATATCACTTCCTGTACCTCATAAAGAGGAATATGTAGCACTTGCTCCAAGGAGAGAAACCCTTGAACTCTTGCAAGGAGTTCCAAAGAACCTCACATATGGATATCATGGCACAATCCACGTGCAACATGTGTCATCATTAGCAAATGCTGAGATATTGAAGATAGAAGGAGACAAGAGGAGGACAAGCATCACATGAGGAGGAACACACACCCCTCTCTATTTCAAAATAATGATGCACAAAGGAAGCAGGAGGATTTGTGCAATGAATTTAAGGAAAAATAAACCCACACACATATACATCCTGCTCTATGCATTGATGTCTCTTTGCATGGAGGCATTCCATCGGGGAGGCCCCCTGATTGGAAGAAGACTAAATTTTTCTCACAACTTGGGGTAGCATGGAAATATTTGGCTAAGGAAGGATCCATGGGAGAAGCTACCGCATCGTAGAGAATATTTGATGGGTTCAAAGGAGAGGTAAGTAATTTTCTGACATGGAAATTGCTATCTCCCACTTAGCTATTTGCGCTGGAAAAGGAGGATTCACAAATCTATGATGACATCATCACGATATCAAAGGACCACTCCATATCTTTTGAACAACCAATGATATTTCGACACACAAGAAATATTTCTGAACATGACAAGAGGATATCAATACTTTTTCATGCATGGGGCAAATTAAGGAAGTTTTGGAAAGAAAATTTTTTTCAAAGAGAAGTTGACTTCCATCTTCTTCAATCTTGTCTTGAGCAAGATCAACTACAAGAAGGGCACCAAAATAAAGTTGGTATTAATCCAACATGTGAATTTGGCATCAAACATGTCAAATAGGAGAGCCATGTTATGACATGGGCTGCATTTCAGATTTCTACAGCGTTGTCATTGTTGGGGAGCCTAGACCCTTATTGGGAGTCCCAACCCTTAATGGAATATTCCAAGGACCTTTTCACATGTAAGGTTCTTGATGGGAAATTGATGGATGGGAGGTATAAATTAGTTGAGGGAGTCATCTATTTTCATGATCAAATCTATTTGACTAGAGACTCCAAGCTTAAGGAAGAAATACTTAATGCATCCTATGAGATCTTTCTTTCTAAACCCACTTGTTTCATTAGAACATACCATACTATCTTAGATGGATTAATTTGGGTAAAATTCAAAGAGGAGATTCAATCTCATATGAGAAAGTGCATAGATCATTTTCTGGTTGAGGAGGAACATAGCTCTTGGGAAGAGTTATTATTACCACCTCCTTATTCATTGGGTTTGAGAGGGAGCTCATCCATGAGCTACCTCACTGATTTGAATCAAGTGCATTGTAAGACTTGTATTTCTAAACATCATGATGTATCTACTATATGCTTGTATTTTCTTAACACTCATGTACAGGGCTTTTCTCCAAGAGGGGGCACTTTTTCTTATGGGCTTCATGGGCTACTTGGGCCATGAGAAATGGAGATGTTGACCATTCCCTAAGAGATTTTGGGGAGATGTTTTATTCTTCATGGTGTGCTTCATTAGAACCAACTATCATACACCTTCTCCAAGCATATAAGAAGGATGGGACAGGAAGCAAGTTTTGGGAAAAACACTTGTTATATCATATTCTATGGCAGTTAGGAGTAAAAATGCATTGGTTGCACATGAGGAACCATTTTCCTTCTCCTTTACTACATATGGCAGCTAGCATGACTTTAATTATGATTCCATATGCTGAATATGTTCTTATATATGTTGGGAACATGATTGGAGGAGAGACACATTGGTTGGATGTGTCCTTGGGGGAAGAAATTCCCTGCACTTTTTTCACTACATGTTTCAAGGGGAGCATGGGAGACTATATGGCCACTATAGTAGATCACTTGCTTATTTATGAGGTGGTCCAGATGATTGTTTGGAGCACTTGGGACATGCCTCTCATGAGCAATTGGGAGGAGCTTTTCTATGAATTACCAAGCTGGGAGGTGATTCATTTCATTTGGATGATAGGATGGAGATGGGAGTCTTTCATTGTTAATAAAGCTCCCCATGGTTATCATCACTTCTATATTGAGGAGGCCATTGAACAGCAAGAAGGTTTCCATATAAACCTTTTATTCTTTCATGATGAGAGCCATTTGGTTTATCCACCAAAGGCCAACTTGCACATTTGGGAGGAACCATTGGGAGACAGAATTGTTGCAGAATATATGAAGCAATGGTGGAGACTATTGGATGTGGAGGCCCCAAGAGGAGGAGGGCAGATTTTATAGCACCCTTGCAGTTACTTGAGGACAAGCAAAATTTGGGAGGGGAAGACTATAATATTCCTAAATTAGCATGCAACTAATAGGAATATTAATTTTTCTTCTAATATCTAGTTACATGAATAAATGGGAAAGGAGGCTCATAAGTTGCTTAAGTAGGCATAAAATCCCTCATAATGTGAAAAGGGATCATGTTAATAACTAGATCAAAAATCCTCATGTGTGAACGGGGTCTAAAATGTGTGGACAAAGTAAAGTTTTACCAAGTCAACAGCATTATTATATGAGGAGTGGATCATAAATAAAGACAGCTCAGTGTGAATGAAGATCAATCTAGCTAGTCAAAATGAAGACACCTTAGGTGTGAAAAGAGACAATGCATGAAGATCAAGTCAAGGATGAATAAATCAAACAGCATTGTAAATAGATGAGTAGGACTAATGGAGACAGCGTAATTTTGGTGGAGGAGCCTTTGCGTGGAAGAAACCTCATAATTGGGTGGGACCCTTGGTGAGGAAGCTCATTAACTATATAATGGAGGGAATGGAAGACATATGGGGCATGATTGAAGAATATATTTTTTATGTGGTCTATTTAGACTTCTGGCATCCTTTGGCTATTTAGCTAAGTTTGCTGCACTGTTTAGTGCAAGGGTTTTCTCATGTGGGAATTCCCCACTCTTACTTGGAGATCTTATTTAATAAATATGAGAAGAGCATCCTGTGCTACATTTTCCACTATCTGGTGTTAGGTCAAGCAGTCACCTTCAGCAAAAACTCAATCCCTTGCAGAAACTGTGTTATTTCTTAAGGTATTGCAGTGGAGGGGTTCAATCGCTTGTTTTGTGAGCTATTTTCCCAGGAGGAGGATTAGCCTTTTCCCCGAAAAGATATTAGGAGGAGCGACATATATTTATTCACATTATCAGACATTATTATGTATATCTTCAGCCATACAACATGATTCATCCATATATCTGCAGTGTCTTCTTCTTGTATTTCATGTTTATCAAGAAACCCTCGCCGAGTCATCTTTGATTTCTGTAAAAGAGGCTAGTTCTTTGTTTTTTAGGTGTCATTGATTAATATAAATAATATATATTTTCTCTCTAATATTTCTGAGTACAAACCCTAAATAAAATGTGCTTTCACTTTCTGCAGTAATTCTATGTCGTAGTAGTCTTGGGGTTTCAGTGATTTTGAGCTTTTATGAGCATGGGAGGCCTGTTTAACTATGAAAAGATGATTTGTTTCTAATTTACTTTGATATTTGGTTGTAATAATGTCATATAATGCATCTATGGGTTGAATTTTTTTTTAATGCTTATATTTCTAAAAAATGTGTTTTATGTGCATGTATTGTTGATTTTTCCCATTTCGGAATATTACAAAGTATATGAAAATTTAAATGTACTAAATGAAAATGTTACAACATAATCTCAAAGCATGAGAAATACGGGTATATATATATATATATACATATTGCATAAAAAGGGATAGCTTATTCATATACAGAATTTTAGACTTGAATGAGGTTCTAACTAATTGTATAGAACGCATAACTTAAAATCACCCATGATTTCAACCTCATATGTACATTTCAGGTAGAGAGCCATTACTTAGAAAAACCCAAAATGAAAAGAGAAAGAAATGGATTAGTCTACGTAAGTAGAAATCAAAATCCCCTGTTGAGTAAGAGGGACAACGATATTTTCGAACCAGAAAACCCAATACAAGATTATAACCAAAGACTAACAAATTTTAAGAACTCATTTATGCTAGTCGACCTTAGGAAATTCGAAAATGAGACTTAATTCTCAAAAATACTAAGGATAAATAAAAATTAGTTAGGATACCAATAAGGAAAGTACTTTAAAAGAAGTAAAAAGGGGAAACAAATCACATGTAGGTAACATGTTTTCAAGCGATACAACAGGACGAGCAGGAGACTGCTCAATAAATTACCTGTGTTTCCATAAGCTATTAGAATATATCAATGAAGATGAGTTACATACCAAAAATAATTACGGAATAAAATCCACACTATAATAGGTATTAAAATTGGAAACGGAATTTGCATTCCAGATTTAACGCAATTAGGCAATGTCTATGAAGAGTTTGTTGAACCCTTGGTTAAACTTGGGGGGGGGTTGGGGCGTGAATCAATTTAATGTATTCATGTTCTTATTAAACTTTCTTTTATTCTCATTCACATCATCATTTTGTGATCAAATTAATATACAATGGAACAACAATCTCAATAAGTGAGAAGTACGTATTAAGCAGAATAAATACAGAGTCTCAACACATAATCATCATGCATTTAGAAAATAGATATAAGTGCAAACCCATAAAGGGAGAAAACCACATCTTATTATTGTTGTGATGTAAAGGCAAGCTCCAACTCCCTCTCACCACTAATTTTCTATAGGCTCCAACCTACAGGAGGCTCCTACCTCAATTCTGCTAGCTACAACTTGCAAGGAAGCTCCAACTCCCATCAATTTTCTACACGCTACAACCTACAAGAGGCTCCTACCTCAGTTCGCTAAAACTGAGATCTATCAAGCTACAACTTGATATGGAAGAACCAACTCCCATCTATTTCTGTGGCCTACAACCTACAAGAGGCTCCTACCTCAGCCAACTACAACTCACATCTATCAAGCTTCAACTTGATATGGAAGCACCAACTTCCTCACTTGTTCCAAATAAAATCACATGTTGATTTACCTGCAAATCAGCTCTGTTCAGTTCCTTATTCACTGTTTTCCACCAACCTTCATATCTGCCTTATATCATTTATGAATCATCGCAGCTTCTCTATCTGCTCCTCCTTCTTCTTACCCTCTCTGCCTCATGTTTTTATTCTCTAACATCTCTATGCATATCTATGTGATATCATTTATAGAGTTCACCTCATGACTGTTTGTATTCCACAAGGATTTCGAAATGAACAGCCATGACTTTTTGACTTCTGCCTTCTCATTTCTTTGTCCATCTCATTTAGAGGAATGTAGCAATATGTACAAATTTCAGTTTTACAGTGGAGTTTTGTTTGCCTACGGAGACTTGTCAATGCATCACACATAATATAAAATAAATAAAACTTTACATTTTCAGTTACAATAAGAATTTCAATTCAACCCATTCACTTCTTGGATTGTTGTGCGTTTGTCGTTTCTGCTGCTGTCACTGTCCTTTTTAGTTTCTGCATACTCTCCTATTTTCAATGCATGTAGAATGCATTTCCCAAATTATGTTCTAAATCTGGAAGTTTTATCAATGTGGAAGCTTTCTTCAACCTTCATGGTTCAAGCCAAAATCTACTTTACGGACTTACCATATGAAATGATCTTCTTAAACCCTTCGGAAATTATCTTGTTTAACTGTCGTAAATGGATAATTGAAGTTCTATAAGCAAAGTTTAAACCCTCTCTCGGTGATATAATAATAGATATTTTTAACATAGTAAATAACCTTTCGGGCCCACTTACCGAACTCTTTATATCTGCTGATGCAATGAGCCGCCTCCGATGACTTCCAATTGTGATTACACCCTTTACGATTGTTCCGATGCGATGAATCGCCGGTTGGACGGTTACGATTAAAATCGCACCATCGCAATCGCAAACTTCAATGTCTTGTTCCATTGCTCTGCCTTGACGTCGATGCGATGGCCCCACACTGCATTACTATATATCTATATATATATATATATATATATATATATATATATATTGGTTCATATATACTTTTTAGCTTACCTTGTATTCATCCTTCAACTTTGGTCTAAAAAACCTCAGTGCCAACATATATTAAACCCTTTTTCTTTTACATGGAGCCCACACTACGGAGGCACTTCACCTTATTTAACTTTCCCAATCTAACGATCGACATTCCATCAGACCGTCGCAATTGCAATCGCAACATTCAGTGGTCCACTATGCCTTTAGTCATCTGATTTCTGCCGATGTGATAAGAAAAGGGTCCCACCAGCAATCAGTGCTCGATCCAATGGTCACAAATAATCGTGATCTAACGGTTGTGATTCAATCACTCAATCGCAATCACAACTTTCGAACTATCGTTCCTTTGTTCTTCCATTCTGCCGAGGCGATGTGAGATGACCGATGGGATGAGATCTCCATCGTCGATCTTCTATCTTCGATAAGACCTTCGCCATTGATACTCAAAAATTCCGCTTTAAGCCTTGAGATTAAGACTCTACCTTTCGCGTGATGCGACCACAATTAGATCTTCACCGATCTTGATCCGACGGATATCCCATTCACAATATACTTGCTATTTAACATTTGCAAACGTCCATGCACTTTTCCCATGCGATCACCGTTGGATCTTCGCCACATCAAATTGGACGGCTATCGGGAAATTTAACTGCACTCTCTTTAACTCTCAAAATTTATGTGATAAAAGTGGTATTATCATTACCACTTTTTCCACGTGTCAAGTGGGGTCTGATATCGCATTTTTTTGAGGAATTCTACTTACCAGTCTTGAGGTCAAGTGAGACTACTTGTTTTGGGTTTTGAAACCACCGTTCCTGTTCATCGTATGGTCCCACAATATTCTTAACTCACGGTTCCACTTATACTCTTTGACTTTGCCTTTTATTCACAGTATCTCTTGTCTAAAACTATGCCATCGAGACTCATACAATATTCCCTTTGCATTGCCTCTTCATGAGTTATTTACGCACAATTCCACTAATGCCGGTTCCAATTCTAACGAAACACGTGAATGAAAACTCCATCGAGCTTTGGAGTGTAACTCTACATAACAAATATACCTCCATTGTACTTTGTTCCATCAAATATTCAACCCGCCACTTAAACTTTGATGCTCACTTCCACTGTTCCCAAACTGTGCTTTAGAAGTTCCACCTTTCCACCCAATTTTGTGTTCCACTTCTAATTATTCTTCGCTACGCCTCTTCAGATGTTAAATCTCTATTCCATTAACACTTCTACAAGGCATTTCCATATACTTGTTTCAACATTTTAGTCCCACTGTGTGTACATTCACAGATTTCATATAATCGCTATATATGAACCCTCGCTCATAAATTACCCTGCGTGCAGATATTACAACAGGACTATATTTCTGGCCTCGATTCCATTATATTGAAGGACCATTTCAAAGTTATATTTCTTGAAAGGCACACAAAACACATTTAAACCCCCAATTATAGAATTTCGCCACACCGGTCTTTATACAATTTCTTATTGAGATTCAAAGCCCATTCACACAAAATTTAGATCGAATAATACTCATGAAATGATGAAATAAATCCTTTCAAAAATATATACATGGAGTAACTTACTCTAACTCTCTGCAGCCCTCTTAGCCCTGTTTTACAATTGGCCATAGGCTTGACAAACAAACCTCCGGTTGTCCTATTCTACTCATGTCTACAGATCTATTACTTCTGCTTCTTTGCTCCTTTGAATGATAGTCCAGGTGTTGCTCATGTCTTCTCCTTTTCCATCAATGACAATATTTCCAACAGCCTCCCCCTTTGGCATTGATGGCAATACACTTCGTCTGCTTGCCTTTTAGAAGACCCTTTCTTCCGTTGCTTGCTTTTCCTCCCCCCTTGACGTCAATGTCAAAGGATTGCACATTTCTTAGTGTGGTTTCCAAATCTTGTCCATAATGCTTTGATCTTGAGGACTTGTTCCATGAACTGCTCACTTTCTCTGGTCCTTTTGTGACAATAGTTTTTGAATGATCTGCCCCTAGAATGATGCTTTCTTTTCATGTCAGAGAGTAACATCTGTAGACACTACCCCTAGTTTGTCTCTTAGATATTCAAATGGCTCTTTAGCAAGAGGTTTTGTGAATATGTCTACTATTTGTTCCTTTGTTGGTACATATTCCAACTTCACTACTTTCTGTGCTACTTGTTCTCTGAGGAAATGGTACTTAATTGGGATGTGCTTTGTTTTTGAATGAAATTCAAGATTTTTTGATATACTTGTTGCACTTGTATTGTCACATTTGATTGAAATGGGATCATCTATGCTTACCTTCATTCCTTGGAGAGTTTGTTTCATCCACGTTACTTGTGTGCAACATGATGCTACCGCTATATTTTCTAATTCTGTTGTAGATAGAGAGATAGAAGTTTTCTTCTTGCTTAGCCATGCCACCAGACTTTTTCCCAAATAAAATGAACCTCCACTAGTGCTTTTCCTGTCATCCATGTAGCTGGCCTAATCTACATCTGTATATGCTGTCAAAGTGAAGCTTTTTCCTTTTGGATACTAGAGCCCATAGTGTGTAATTCCTTGTAGATATCTAAATATTCTTTTGATTGCTAGCAAGTGATTTTGTTTTGGTGGTTCTTGATATCTTGCCACAAGTCCTACTTCCAATACATTGTCTGGTCTAGAGGTAGTTAGGTATAACAAACTTCCTACCATAGATCTGTACAGTCTTTGTTCTATATCTACAGATCCATCATTAGCACATAGTTTTCATCCAATGATCATGGGAGTTGACACAGGTTTGCAGTCTTCCATTTGGAACCTTTTCAACATCTCTCTTAAGTATTTTTATTGTGAGATGAATGTTCCTGTGTTATTTTTTTGAATTTGAAGTCATAAATAGAAGGTGAGCTCTCCAATCATAAACGTCTCAAATTCTGATTTCATTTCTTCAGCAAATTCTTTTGTTAACTTCTCTTTGTTGCTACCAAACATGATGTCATCTACATATACTACTATAATTAGGATTTCATTTTCATTAGCCTTTATGTACAAATTGTTGTCTACTCCTCCTTTCTTGAACCCTTGTTTTTGCAAGTATTTGTCCAGCCTTGAATACCATGCACAAGGAGCTTGTTTCAGACCATATAAGGCTTTCTTTAATCTGCACACATATTCATGTTTCTCTGTTAATGAGAATCCTTTAGGTTGTTACATGTAGATTTCTTCCTCTAAATCTCCATTCAGGGAGGTAGACTTCACATCCATTTGATATACCTTGAAATCATGATAGCATGCAAAAGCCAAAAACATTCTAATTTCTTCCATTCTGGCTACAGGGGCAAAGGTTTCATCATAATCAAGACCTTCGATTTGAGAGTATCCCTTGCATACAAGTCTAGATTTATTTCTGATTACATGTTATTCTTGAATATCCATTTTGAGCCAATGAAATTTTTCCCCGTGGGTCTTGGTATTAACTCCCATGTATTATTCTTCTTAATCTGGTCTAGTTTTTCATTCATAGCATTCACCCAATGTTTTTCTTTGCTGGCTTATTCAAACTTCTTTGGCTCTATTTGTGATAACATAGCTAGGTATACTTCTTCCATCTGTTCAACAAGCTGTCTTCTTGTCTAGACTCCCACACTCTTGTCCCCAATGATTTGATCTTCTGGATGATTCTTTTGAGTGTGTATTGAGGGACCTTTTGAGTTTAATTCAGTATCTTCTGTTGTCTTGCTCAGTTCATCATTATCTTGGTTCTCTTCTTCATGATCTTTTGGAGGATAGTTGCATCTTGTACTTCTTTTTCTATTTGG
Source organism: Pinus albicaulis (assembly GCA_034641835.2). NCBI lineage: Eukaryota > Viridiplantae > Streptophyta > Pinopsida > Pinales > Pinaceae > Pinus > Pinus albicaulis. Next base: position 625,568,278 of record CM076569.1, read on the forward strand.
TAGATCTTCATCAAATCTTACATCAACACTTTCCAAAATTTTGTGTAGTGTTTTGTTGTAGCACCTGTAACCCTTACTCTTGGATGCATATCCTAAAAATATTCCTTCATTAGCTCTTGCATCAAACTTTCCCAGGTTTTCATCATTATTTTTTATGAAACACTTGCTTCCAAAGACTCTAAAGTGCTTGATTGATGTTGGTTTACCATGCCATAGTTCGTAAGGAGTCTTGTCACAGTTTGGTATTAAATGAGCTTTGTTAATAATGTGAACAATTGTGTGTACTAATTCTTCCCAGAAGGTTTGGGGAATGTTAATTTCTTGCATCATTGCTATGGAAATCTATTGTACTGACATGTTTTGTCTCTCTGCCACTCCATTTTGTTGGGTTGTACCTGCAATTTTAAACTGTTGTTTTATCCCATGCTCATTGCATAGGTCTACAAAATCATAGTCTGCGAATTCACCTCCTCTGTCTGATCTGATGCACTTTAGCTTGCATCCTGTTTGACTTTCTGCCACTGCCTTGAATATCTTGAATTTCTCAAGTGCTTTAGATTTATATTTGAGAAATGCTACCCATGTCATTCTGAAAAAATCATCTATTATCAGCATCAAATAAGATTCTCCACTTGGTGCTTTAGTTCTTGAAGGTCCACACAGGTCCATGTGAACAAGCAGAAGAGGTCTAGTTGTAGATAGTTTCTCTTTGGTCTTGAAAGATGTGCAGGTCTACTTGCCTATTTGGCAGGATTTACATATGGTATTTGAAGGCTTCTTTATGACTGGAATATCTATGACTGCATTCTTCTTGCTCAAAATTATGATGTGGTCAAAGTTTAGGTGTCCCAATCTTCTATGCCATAGCCATGATTCATCACGTTTTCTTAGGTGCATTCTTCGTCCTCTTCTTTCACTATATATACATTAATTTATGTTCAAATACCTTTGATCAAGGTCTTTCCTGTGGTGCTCGATCTTACTTCATAGTCTTGTGCTCGAAAAGGAACCTCACAACATTTGTCACATATTTGGTTGACACTTAGCAGATTAGCTTTCATCCCATCCACAAATAGTACATCTTGAGCCTCTCCTCTTCCATTTTCCAAACTGACTAAGCCTTTCCCTTTGATTTTCCCTGCTTTATCATTGCCGAATTTTACATTCCCAGATTTCTTTTCATCAAAGTTTACAAACTTGCTTCAATCTCCAGTCATATGTTTTGAGCATCCATTGTCTAAATACCATTGGATTTTCTAGTCTTGAGCTATTAGAGCCAGGTCACACTTATTCACCTTATTTTTCCACTGCATGCATCCTTTTGTTTGGTACCTTTTCTGAGATGATGGATCACATTCTCTGAGAGGACATTTGTTACACTTGTGCCCAACTTGAAGGCAATCATAGCATTTGATTATGTTTCTGAATGAATTATGTACACGAGTGAATTCTCCATTGTTCATCCATCTCCTTGAGTTTCCATACATCAATATTTTTCCATTCGTTCTGCATTCCTTGGCTTTATGGTCGAACTCCTTACAGTAAAAACAATACCCATAAAAACAATTAGCGTACCTGATGAAGGGTTGTCTTCTCCATTTGTTTGCTTGAGGTAGTATTTTCATTCTTTGCACCCTTTTCTGTTTGGAATCGATTCTAATTTTATGGCAGTATACAATAATATATCCCAGTTTGTGGTAGGCATAACAAGTGACATTTTTCATAGGGGGAAGACTCTCCTTTGATAACTTCCAAATTTTATATATTCAAGAGTATATGAGCCTTTTTCAGTTGTCTATTTATTTATTTCATTCTTTGTCATTTGAGGTTCCTTCATGTTTCTGTTTACTTCATTGCAGGCTTCTAATTCTGTGGGAACCTTCTGAGTTGCTTCATTATCCTTGACAACTTTTACAAAAATGATATTCATGTTATCTGTTTCTTTGACTTTACTTGTTTCTCCTTCATAGCCTATCCCAGTTTTTATCAGAGGTGATCTTTGAGCATCTAGTATTTTATTCAACTTATCAGAGCTTGTCATTTGAGAAGTGTTTATTGACAATTTCCTTTAGGTGTTTTCTAGTTTCTTCCTCAAGCATACTACTTTTTCTTCCAGTTTCTCTTGCTTCTGAATTTTATTCTCAATTTTCTTAATTAAAGTGTCTTCTACCTTCTTGGCTTCTTCAAGCTCTAATTTTAACTGAATGAGGTCTTCTGAATTTTGTTCTTCTCTTACATATTTGAGGAGAATGTCTTTATGTTTTCTGCACTTTAGTTTAAGTCTGTCTATTTCCTCCAGGGAGCTTCTTAGCTCCCCCTCAAGATAAACTTCACCTTCTTCCTAATATTCTAGAAGAAATCCTTCAAGCTCTTCCTTGGCCATCAATACAAATTCAGAGGTTCCTTCCCCTTTTGGGGTTTCATCTGAGTTTTCAGATGCACTACTATCTTGTTGAGCATAAAATGATTTTCTCCTATATCTATTCCTTTTCTGCTAGTTCTTTGATATGGTTTTCTCTGACTCTTGAGTCAGATTCTTTGCCTTCTTATGAGGACACTTAGAAGCATAGTGCCCAAATATTCCACAGTTAAAGCATTTAAATGGAAGTTTACCTTTATACTTTCCTGAGCCTCCTTCTAATATTCTAATAAATTTGGCCTCTTCTTCATCAGAGCAGGAGCATGTATCTTATTTTTATTATTTTTTATTCTCTGTCTTGAAGGTTTCCTCCCTCATGATTGACTTCCTCTGTGGCAGTCTCATCTCATAAGCTGTTAAGTTTCCAAGTAATTGGTTCATGGTCAAAGTTTCCCAATTAGCTGTTTCTTCTATGGCAGAAACCTTGGGGTTAAAGATGGATGGTAAAGATCTTAGAATCTTTTGAAAAATTACACATTATTTTATGGTTTCTCCTAGAGCTTTCATGTTATTCACAATTTCTGCAACCCTTAAAAAGAAGCTAGCAATGTCTTCATCATCATTCATTTTTATATTTTCAAACTGAGCTCTATAGACTTCAATTTTGGCAATCTTAACCTTTTTGTCTCCCTCATGGATGTTTTCTAGTGTATCCCATATTTCTTTGGCAGTGTTGTTGTGCATTACTTTGATAAAGTATGCCTGACACAGTCCATGTAAGAGTGCGTTCATGGCTTTTGCATTAGCTACAAAATCTTGTTTGGCATCTTTCTCTGAGTGAGACTCCTTTGGGGCATATCCCAATTCCACAGCAGCCCAAACTTCTATTCCTAGAGATATTATGTACGTCCTCATTCTTATTTTCCAGAAGGCATAGTTTGTATCGGTGAACAAAGGGGCTGTATTTGTTGGGCATCCTTCCAGAATAGCCATCCTGGGGACCTAGGATCTCCTTCCAGTTGTTAAAATGATACAGAAGGAACCCATTCTGATACCAATTGTTGAACCCTTGGTTAAACTGAGAGAGGGGGGGAAAATCAGTTGAATGCAGTCATGTTCTTATTAAACTTTCTTTTATACTCATTCACATCATCATTTTGTGATCAACTTAATATACAATGGAACAAAAATCTCAATAAGTGAGCAGCAGGTATTAAGCAGAATAAATACAGAGTAACAACACATAATCATCATGCATATAGACAACAGATTTAAGTGGAAACCCATAAAGGGATAAAACAACAACTTACTATTGTTGTGATGTAAAGGCAAGCTCCAACTCCCTCTCACCACTGATTTTATGTAGGCTCCAACGTACAGGAGGCTCCTACCTCAATTATGCAAGCTACAACTTGCAAGGAAGCTCCAAATCCCATCTATTTTCTGTAAGTTACAACCTATAGGAGGCTCCTACCTTAGTCAGCTACAACTGACATCTATCAAGATACAACTTGATATGGAAGCACCAACTCCCATCTATTTTCTGCAGGCTACAACCTACAAGAGGCTCCTACCTTAGCCAGCTACAACTAACATCTATTAAGCTACAACTTGATATGGAAGCACCAACTTCCTCACTTATTTCAAAGAAAAACACATGCTGATTTACTTGGATATCAGCTCTATTCAGTTCCTTCTTCACTGCTATCCACCAGCCTTCATATCTGCTTTATATCATTTTTTAATCATCATAGCTTCTCTATCTGCTCCTCCTTCTTCTTATCCTCTCTGCCTCATTTTTTCATTCTCTAACATCTCTATGCATATATATGTGATATAATTTATAGAGTTCATCTCATGACTGTTTGTATTCCACAAGGAATTTGAAATGAACAGCCACGCCTCTTTGACTTCTGCCTTCTCATTTCTTTGTCTAGCTCATTCAGAGGAATATAGAAATATGTAGAAATTTTTGTTTTACAGTGGAGCTTTTTTTTCCTACGGAGACTTGCCAATGCATCACACACAATATAAATATATAAAACTTTATGTTTTGAGTTACAATAAGAATTTCAATTCAACCCATTCAGTTGTTGGTTTGCTGTGAATTTGTCTTTTCTGTTATTATCACTATATTTTTCAGTTTCTGCATACTCTCCTATTTTCCATGCATGTAGAATGCATTTCTCAAATTATGTTCTAAATCTGGCAGTTTTATCAATGCGGAAGCTTTCTTCAACCTTCACGGTTCAAGCCAAAATCTAATTTATGGACTTACCATATGAAATGATCTTGTTAAACCCTTCAGAACTTATCATGTTTAACTGTCGTAAATGGATAATTGAATTGCTTTAAGCAAAGTTTAAACCCTCTCTCAGTGATATAATAATAGATCTTTTTAACATAGTAAATAACCTTTCGGGCCCACTTGCTAAACTCTTTCTATTTGCGGATGAGATGAGCCACCTTCAATAACTTCTGATTGCGATGACACCCTTTGCAATGGTTCCAATGCGATGAATCACCGGTCGGACGGTTGCGATTAAAATCACACCATCTCAATCACAAACTTCAATGGCTTGTTACATTGCTCTACCTTCACGCTGATGCGATGGCCCCACACTACATTGATATATATATATATATATATATATATATATATATATTGGTTCATATATCCTTACCAGCTTACCTTTTATTCATCCTTCAGCTTTGGTCTAAAAAACCTCGGTGCCAACATATATTAAACCCTTTTTATTTTACATGGATCCCACACTACAGAGGCACTCTGCCTTATTTAAATTTCCCAATCCGATGGTTGACATTCCATCTCTCTGTCGCAATCGCAATTGCAAAATTCAGTGGTCCACTGTGCCTTTGGTCATCTGATTTCTTCTGATGTGATGAGCAAAGGGTCCCACCAGCAATCAGCACTCGATCCAATGGTCACAAATAACCGTGATCTAACGGTTGTGATTCAATCGCTCAATCGCCATCACAACTTTCAAACTGTCGTTCCTTTCTTCTTCCATTCCGCCAATGCGATGTGAGATTTCCGATGCGATGAGATCTGCACCGTCGATCTTCTATCTTCGATAAGATCTCCGCCATCGATCTTCAACACTTCCACTTTAAGCCTTGACATTAAGACTCCACCTTTCACATGATGCAACGACCGTTAGATCTTCACCGATATTGATCTGATGGATATCTCATTCACAATATACCTGTTTTTTAACATTTCCAAACTTCCATGCACTTTTCTCATGCGATCAACGTTGGATCTTCGTCGCATCAAATCGGATGGCTATCGCGCAATTTAACTGCACTCTCTTTAACTCTCAAAATTTACGCGATAAAAGTGGTATTAGCCTTACCACTTTTTCCACATGTCAAGTGGGGACTGATATCGCGTTATTTTGAGGAATTCTACTTACCGGTCTTGAGGTCGCATGAGACCGCTTGTTTTGTGTTTTGAAACCACCATTCCTATTCCTCATATGGTCCCACCATATTCTTAACTCACGGTTCCACTTATACTCTTTGAATTCACCTTTTATTCATGGTATCTCTTTTCTAAAACTACATCGAGACTCATATAATCTTCCCTTTGCATTGCCTCTTCATGAGTTATTTACGCACAGTTCCACTAATGCCGGTTCCAATTCTAACTGAACATTTGAATGAAAACTCTGTCGAGCTCCGGAGTGTAACTCTACATAACAACTCTATGTCCACTATAATTTTTTCCATCAAATATTTAACCCGCCACTTAAAATCTGATGCTCACTTCCACTGTTCCCAAACTGTGCTTTAGAATTTCCACATTTCCACCCGATTTTTGGTTCCACTTCTAATTCTGCTTCGCTATGCCTCTTCAGATGTTAAATCTCTACTTCATTAACACTTCTACAAGTCATTTCTACATACTTGTTTCAACATTTTAGTCCCGCTGTGTGTACATTCATGGATTTCATATAATCCCTGCATATGAAGCCTCGCTCATAAGTTACCCTGCGTGCAGATATTACAACAAGACTATATTTCTGGCCTCGATTCCATTAGATTGAAGGTCCATTTCAAAGTTATATCTCCTCAAAGGCACACAAAACACATTTAAACCCCCAATTACATAATTTCTCCACACTGGTCCTTATACCATTGCTTATTGGGATTCAAAGCCCATTCACACATAATTTAGATCGAATAATACTCACGAAATTCTGAAACAAATTCTTTGAAAAATATATACATGGAGTCACTTACTCTAACTCTCTACAGCCCTTTTAGCCCTATTTTACAATTGGCCATAGGCTTGACAAACAAACGTCTGGTTGTCCTATTCTACTCCTGTCTGCAAATTTTCTACTTCTTCTTCTTTGCTCCTTTGAATGATAGTCCAGGTGTTGCTCATGTCTTCTCATTTTCCATCAATGACAATATTTCCAACATATTTCCCTTCTTAAATATCGTTAAATAAATCTCAAAATCTCTGAGTATTGGAGCATCGAACAAAAGAAACCAAAATGAGAATTTCATGGAAAAATATCATAATAGTAATCATGTAAACAAAAATGGGGCGAAGGGATAGTATAAGCCTATATCATCAATACCTCGCCAAAATTTGTATTGAGACATTCAAAATCCCTAAATCTTACAGAGTTATCGTAATATGCATACAACAAAACACATTAGTTAGACTGGATAGAAATAAAAATATACAATTTCCAAAATTCATATGGATGCAATAATTCTAATTACCTAAAAAATGCATGAGGAAGGAATGCTTCCATCCATTTCTCTTTGGTCATAAATATATATATTTCTTGAGGGCATAAACTAAAATTTATGAAACAATAGATATAGGCGAAGAAATTTATGAATATAATATTCATTAAAGATTACAGTCATAGAGGCGCATTACCTAAAATAATTACGGAGGTTGTCCCTGCCAGAACAAAGCAATCTCATCCTCAGTATCTCAAAGATAATCTTATCCATTCGGTGGATAGGAGCATCATAGAAACCCTGGATTCGTTCACAATTGAACCAAAAGAGAAATGACAGAACTAAAAATGTAATGATTTATACAATTTCAAACCCTAACTGAAACTCCAACCAAGTAATCCACGTGTTGAAATATATGTGGGCATCCCTTGGATTAACACATTGGAAACTGAAATGATAAGCCATGTGAAATCGTACTTAAAATTCAATGCCGAAAGATCCCGAGGAATTCAAAATATGCGATTGTGCATACTCCCATAAGAAATCCCTGTCGAAATATTAATTCCATAAAATGAATAAGCTATCAATGCTCCATGACGAATTCACGTCCTTCAAGGAAATTTAATGACATAAAAATATGAAACATGTCCAAATAAATGAACAGTGAAATAGTGTATAAAATATGGTCTTATATGTATGGTTCCTAGCTAATTAAGTCTTATAGTAATTGAGAGAAATGAGGTAATAATGAGTCTACATGGGACACAAATTATATATATAAACCCTCAAGCTGTAAACCATAGGTGATTTAAGGGGGGACATTATAAAAGGGTAGCCACAAATTGTAATGTGGGTAAAGGAATATAATGTACCATATTCATTTTCGAATGGGATAGATTTTAAGAGTGTTATTATCGTTAGAGAACTGAGCACTAAACAATAGAGGAAATGTAACCTTTACAAAGGTGTCATATAAACGAGTTAATGTGGGGAGCATACAACATATAGAACCCTGGAGTCTAGAAATGGATATATGTTAAGAATACATATGTAAGGAATAACCTTAAAGAGTGTGGTCAATAAATTAATTCAATTGGGTTTTGGATTCATACTACATGCATATTTAATAGCTTTTAAAACTAAAGCAAATGTATGAGTAAGGTGTTGAGGGAAACTTGCATTGGTTATTCTCACAAATTAGGAAAATTATTATCTATGGATTTTTGGTTGTGGAGCATGATTATCTTGTTTATTTTATACCACAGTGTTGTACCCTTATATCTTAATGGGGCAACAATGCCGCCCGTAATTAAATTTTTTCTTAGGGGTCCGGGGGGGCGGCTGTGACTTTATGGAACCCCTTTCGGGGGCAGTGTCACTGAAGCTAAAAAAATATGTAAAATTGCCTTGTAAAAGTGTAGTAATGTCTATTCAAGCTGGGCCATTGATTAGGCGGATGATATGACGGTAGAAGTTATGTTTAGTTTAGGTTTTTTTTCCCTAGAAGGCAACCCCTCACCCATATGAGGGTATTGTATTGCGACTATGTATTTTATGTGTATTCTCAGCGTGAGAAATAGATAGGGATACTGTGAGAGAGAAAAAAGGATATTACAATAGATCTGCTGTAGGTTCTATCTTTTCATTTTGCTAGATAATGGAAAGGAAGGACTAGCTGCTCGGGGTGGACATAGCCCAAACTAGGTGAACCACGTATATACGTGTCTCTCTAGTTTTATGTGTCTTGTGTACTTGTGTTTTTTGCATATTTCATGTGTTGCATTGCTCTGTAATATATAATTTTCTAAGAACTAGTATCAGAGTCAAAGGTCTGTTTGGTTGATAAAATCACAGGAAAGAAGGGTTCGTGGTTCGAGTGGGAGCAATGGCGGAAGATGGTATGTTTAGGGTCAAGAAATTTAACGGCCAAAACTTCCCGCTGTGGAATATGTAGATGGAAGATTATATGTATCAGAAATATTTGTACCTACCATTGAGTGGAAAAAAAAAGAAGACGACAGCTATGAAAAATGTTGAATGGGAGATTCTTGATAGAAAGGCACTCGAAACAATACAGTTGTGCCTCAAGGCATCGGTAGGCTTCAATATTTTGAAGGAAACAACAACAAAGGGTTTGATTAAGGCATTGTCAAAACTATATGAAAATTTCTCATCCTCAAACAAGGTATTTCTCATGAAACATTTATTTAATATGAAGATGTTAGAAGGTGGATCTGCTGCATACCATTTAAATGATTTTAATATAGTTACCAATCATTTAAGTTCTGTAGGGGTAAAATTTTATGATGAATTTAGGGCTCTTTTATTTCTGTGCTTATTTCCAAAAAGTTGGAACGGTTTAGTTATGGCCATTAGTAACTCTGTTTCTAGATCTAGTACTTTAAAGTTTGATGATGTTGTCGGTGCTATCCTTAGTGAAGAAATGCGATGGAAAAGCTCTGGTAGAACATTGGGTAATGGTTTTAGTGCAGATTCTAGGGGAAATAGAATGGAAAGAGGAAAGAGCTCAGGATATCATAGTAAATCAAGGAAAGGCATATCTAAGTCTAGATCAGGGATAGTGTGCTGGAAATGCGGAAAGAAAGGACACCTAAAGAAAGATTGTAGATCTCGGAAGGGAAAATAAGGAGACGCACAACAAGAAAACAATCATAAATAAAATGTGACAGGTGATGTGTTACAATATTCTTTGATTATTTATTTTGAAAATGTTTCTGATTCTTGGGTTGTAGATTCAGCGGTCTCATTCCTTGCCACACCTGATAAGAAATATTTTCAGGACTATGTTCAAGGAGATTTTGGACAAGTCTGTTTCAGTGATGATAAACCCTATGGAATTTTTGGAATGGGTAAAGTTCTTGTAAAACAACAAAATGGAAAACAATGGCTATTAAAGGAGGTAATGCATGTTCCAAATATGAAGAAAAATATTATTTCAACAGGGCAGTTAGGCAGTGAAGGTTGTGTGACAACTTTCATAGATAAAACTTGGAAGGTCACCAAAGGAGCCCTGGTAATAGAAAAAGGCGAAAAGGTTGGTACATTGTATTTATGCAATGGTATTTCTAACTCTCTGAATTTTTTAACTTCCAAAGGAGTACATGCAGCATTATGGCATCATAGACTCGGACACCTGAGTGAGAAGGGGATGAATATTATTCACTCAAGAAATTTGTTGCTGGGTTTGGAGAATGTTGATTCGGATTTCTGTGAGAATTGTATTTATGGAAAATAGAAGAGAGTTAAATTTCTCAGAATTGGGAAAGAAAAGAAGAGCGAAAAATTAGAGCTTGTGCATACTGATGTATGAGGACTTGCTCAGGTATCATATCTCCGTATCTCTCATTATTATGTTAATTTTATTGATGATGTAACTAGAAAGGCTTGGATTTATTGTATTAAGAATAAATCTGATGTATTTTATACTTTCATGGAATGGAAAGCTTTGGTTGAGATTGAGACAGGAAAGAAGTTGAAGTGTCTCAAATCAGACAATGGAGGTGAATATTACAGTGAATAGTTTTATTGGTACTTTTCAAAGCATGGAATTCGCAGAGAGAAGACAGTTCCAAGAACACCACAAGAAAATGATGTGTCAGAAAGGATGAATAGAACAATCATGGAGCGTGCAAGGTGCATGAGATTGCATGCAAGATTGCCTTTACAATTTTGGGCAGATGGTGTAGATACTTTTGTTAATCTAATAAACAAAGGGCCTTCAAGTTCCTTAGATGGTGGTATTCCAGAGGAAGCATGGACAGGTAAAAAGGTAAACTACTCCTTTTTAAAGCCTTTTGGTTGTGAGGCCTCTGTCCATATTAATAAAGAAAATAGAACAAAGATTGAGGTAAAATCAAAGAAATGTACCTTTATTGGATATGGTATTAATGATTTTGGTTATCACTTATATGATTATGAAAATCACAAAATCATTAGGAGAAAAGATGTAATATTCAATGAAAATGTCTTGTATAAGAATCAGTTGTAGGAAAAGAAACAGGGAAAAGAAAACAAATAACACACAGTTCTTGATAAGATCACAGAAAAAGTAAAGGTGCTTGAAAATAATAATAATCAATAGCCACAACAATAGAAACCAGCATAATAGCAACAGGCACCTCAAACACCTGAAAATGGTGTCATAAGATCTACCAGGATAATTAGACCCCTTGAACGATACTCTCCTTCATTATATTATTTATTGTTGATTGATTTTGGTGAACCTGAATGTTATGAGGAAGCAACACAGGTTGAAAGTAGGAAGAAGTGGGAGCTAGCAATGGAAGAAGAGATGGACTCCTTAATGGATAAATAGACATTGGACTTAGTCAAGTTTGCTCCAGGTAAAACAACAATGCAGAATAAATGGGTTTACAGGCTAGAGGAAGAAGATGGTGGAAAATAAGAAAATCACTCCGTCCAAAAATTTCCAGTAAAAATGGGATCTCTGTCACTCACAATAACCCTTGGGCTTCCATGTAGCTTTTGAATTTTGTCCATAAATGTAGTAGCAACTGTAATTGCTTTAAATGGATGAGATAATGCACAAAAGCGTGCATACTTGGTAAGTCTATCAACTGCCACCATGATGACACTCTTTCCTTCGGACTTAGGTAAACCTATGATAAAATCCATTGAAATATCCTCCCAACATTGAATTGGAATGGATAAAGGTTGTAGAAGTCCTGGGGTCTTAATTGTCTCAAATTTATTCTGCTGGAAAACCAAGAATGCTGCCACAAAATTTTGAATATCAGATTTAAGGCCATCCCAAAAAAATTCTTTCTTCACCCTGTGGTAAGTTTTTAAAAATCCTGAGTGTCCTCCTAAAGGAGAAGTGTGCAATTCCAGAAGAATATTTTGTTTTAGTTGGGAATTCTTACAAAGATATAAGCGATCTTTGTACCATAAGGAATCATTTTTCCAACTAAATGTATCAGATGTACTAGGATCTTGCTGCAACTTTTGAATGAGTGTCCATACATATTTGTCCTTCTTCCATTCATCTCTTGCTTCGGTTATCCAATCTGTTTGGATAATAGAAATGGCACAAAGCAATGCTTCCACCTCTTCATTCTTTATTGAGAGTGCATCTGCAACAACATTAAGCTTTCCTTTTTTGTAGATTATTTCAAAGTCATAACCCAACATCTTTGTGACCCATTTTTGCTGCTCTTCTGAAGATAGTCTTTGTTCCAAAAAGTGTTTAACACTATCATGATTAGTTTTTACCTTGAAGTGTCTTCCCATTAGGTAAGTTCGCCATTTCTTTAGTGCATGCAGTATTGCTAACATTTCCTTCTCATAAATATGTTTCTGTAAATACTTTCCTTTGATTGGACGACTTTCAAAAGCAATGGGTCTTCCTTCCTGCATTAAAACAACGCCAATTCCATTTCCTGAGGCATCACATTCCACAATAAAGGTTTTTGTGAAGTCTGGCGTAGCTAAGACCGGTGCTAGGCACATTGCCTCTTTAAGATGTTCAAAGGCCTTAGTTGCTTCAGGAGTCCATGAAAATGCATCTTTCTTCAATAATGTTGTTAGAGGTGCTGCTATTCTCCCATAATTCTTAACAAACTTGCGATAATAGCCTGTTAACCTGAGAAATCCTCACAACTGCTTTATTGTCTTGGGGACTTTCCATTCCTTAATGGCTTTAATTTTGTTAGGGTCTACTTTAACACCCTCGTGAGATATAATATGACCCAGATATTCCACCTCTTGTACTCCAAAGAAACATTTGGATGTTTTTGCATATAATTGTTTCTCCTGCAACAGTTTGAGCACCTTGTCAACATGTTCAACATGATCCTTCCAAGACCTGCTGTAGATTAGTATATCATCAAAAAATACTAGCACAAATTTTCTAAGGAAGGGTTTGAAAATGGAATTCATCAACCCTTGAAATGTAGAAGGTGCATTGGTAAGGCCAAAGGCATGACCAAAAATTCATAGTGACCCTCATGAGTTCGAAACACTGTTTTTGGAATATCTTCAGTCTTCATTCTAATTTGATGATATCCTGAACGAAGATCCAACTTGGTAAAATAAATTGCTCCATGTAATTCATCCAATAATTCATCAATCACAGGAATGGGAAGTTTATCTTTAATGGTGAGCTTATTGAGCTCCCTATAATCCGGACACATTCGCCATGATCCATCCTTCTTGTGTACCAATACTACAGGAGCAGAGAAAGAACTTTGACTAGGTTGAATTATACCCACCTCTAACATTTCGGCAATCATACGTTCAATTTCACTCTTTTGGACGTAAGGATATCTATAAGGCCTGATGTTTGGAGGAACACTTCCTGGAATCAAATGAATAGCATGATCATGATCACGAATAGGTGGGATTCCTTTGGGAGTTTCAAACACCTTGGAATGATTGTCCAAGACTTGTTGGAGATCTATAGAAATAGATGATTTTGATGTTGGAACTTCTAGTGAGCATAATTGTGCAATTACGCCTCGCTGTTCTTTCTTTAGAAGCTTTGTCATGACATTAGAGCTTATTATCCTTCCTGGCTTCCCCGCAATACCCCGTAATTCAACTTCCTTTCCTTCTGAAAAAAATTTCAAGGAAAGTTCTTGAAAATTAAAAGCTACCGTCCCCAAAGATTGTAACCATTGTACTCCTAGTACAACATCAGCACCTCCCATAGGAATGGCAAGCATTGGACTAGTCGATACATATTCCCCCATGGTTAGCTTGATATTATGGCATTTTCCAGAGCAATTTATAGTTCCTCCATTTGCAACCATCACTTGACATTCTGGTGCTGGGTATAGGAAACAATTTAATTCCTTGGCTACCTTACAATGAATAAAATTATGGGTGCTACATGAATCAATCAACACTATTACCTTTTTCTTCTTGATTTGTCCTTGTATCTTGAGAGTTTGAGGAGTGGTAATTCCTGCCAGTGCATTACACGATATGGTCGGATTGATTTCTTCCTCTTCTAGGGTTGGTTCCTGGTGTATATCCTCTTCTTGTTCATTTTCTTCTTCCTCTTCACAATCTATGTAAAATAATTTCTTCTCAGCACACTTATGACCTTTATTGTATTTGCTATCACAACTGTAGCAAAGCCCTTTTGCTCTTTTTTCTTCCAATTTTTGTGGTGTCAACCTTGTAGGTTGTGGAAATCTAGGCATAGAAACACTTCCTTCTTTATAGAATTGAGTGGTAGGCTTCCTTGTCGCCATAATTTTACATTCAACTTTTCTTGCCAACCTGAATGCCTTCTCCAATGAATCGGGTTCCAAAACACGAACTTCATGTTGGATGTTATCCTTTAGAGTGCCTATGAAGAGATCAATCTTGTGTTCCTCTGGAATATCAGTTACCCTTATATTCAATTTTTGGAAGTCCTCAATATGCTCCCCCACTAAACCCTTTTGTTTGAGATTTATCAATTGGCTAAAGAAGGTGTTTCTCTTTGTATCCTCATAATGTGCTATCATTTCCTCCGTAAAAATTGACCAAGTGACAGTTTTTTTACGGGAGCAAAGTCATCGATACCATACAAATGTATTTTTTTCTAAATGTAAAGTTGAAATGCGTACCTTTTGTGTTTTTTCACATTATGGAGATCAAAATATTGCTACATCTGTAGTATCCATGTTACATGATCATTTCCATCAAACTTCCTCATATCTATTTTTGGAATATGGTGGTTCTTCCCGCCAAAATTAGATTTTATGAAATCACGATTAACATTTATTTTGTTCTCATCATGAGTTTCCTCTACTATATTTTCACCATTAGAAAACATTTCTTGTATCAATTTTTTCAAACCTTCTATGTCTTCTTTTAGATCATTCTTCATGTTTTCCATTTTAGCTTCCATGTCATCCATCTTAGATTCCATGCTAGATTCCATGCCATCTATCTGAGATTCCACGCCTTTCTTCAAACCATCCATATTATTCTTCACACCATCCATATTTTCTTCCACACCTTTCTTCAAAAATTCCATTTCATTTTTTGCTACTCTTTGCAAGAGCGAAATTTGGTGCACTTGCTCTTGTAATTTTGATAGATCATGTTGCAATTCTTCATCTTCATGAGTCAAAGTAGAGCGTTCTGAAGGCTTAATGGGTGTTGAATTATTTTTACGGGGCATTTTCTAGAACCCAATATTGATATCTATTCTACAATATGCCCTTGGAATTGATTCAAATTGATTTTTCAAACAAGAATTATGCAATTAAGAAAAAAAATACACACCTTTTTCTTGCTTTTGAGGAGCTCGATATTGAAATTGGATTATCTTTGTGATTGTGGCTCTTCAATATCAAAAATTCAATATTGAAGTAGCCCTCTGAATTCTCTTTTGAATGCCATAGGTCTAACCTGATTTGGATTCTCCGAGACAAAGTTATGTCCAGTCTCCCACAATGATCTAATTATGGACTAGTTCAGTAGAGCGAATTTGTACGACTTTCCACGTGTCACTGTTTCGTCCTTTGACTCTGAAATTGATAGCAAAAAACTACATCCTTGTAATTGCAACCACTTTTTACGGCACTCCAATCCAATGCTCAGAGAGAGAGTTATTGAAATTCTCCCACGATCACCTCTTTGAGATGAAATTCGGGAGCCTGAAAAAGCACTACCTTCCACAGATCATATCTCCAAAAATTTTGGAGAGCCAAGCTCTGAAATTTTTAAACGAGTTTCCTTAGGATTTTAGCTTCGCACCCTAAAAATTTCAGATTCTGAACCTTCGTAGAAAATAGCGCAAATGACATGATGACCTGTTTAGGAGCCTGAAAAATACCTAACTTCCATAGATCATATCTCCGAAATATTGCGAACTAAGTTCTGAAATTTTTAGACGATCTTCCTCAGGATTTCTACTTCGTACCTTAAAAATTTCAGCTTTTTAAACTTCATAGATAAAATGTTATAGCGAAAATGCCACGATGACCTGTTTGGAGCAGCGAAACCCTAGAATCCAAAGCTCTAATACCAAATGTTGTGTAACCAACTCCAAAAATAGAAGAAAAGAGATATCAACACTTTAGAAATAAGCCACTTTGAGGGGAAAACCTCCAATACATTACATAAATGAACAATTCTCGGATGATACAATTTACAAAACCTCCTTTCTATATATAGGAGTCGATGTGGCCATGATGTAATCCTAGTGGGCCACAATGTAATACTAGCCGACCTAAAAATAATAATTCAGGGGCACAATAATAACAAAATCGGGGTTACAAGGGTACAATAATAACAATAATCGGGTTACATAATAACAATAAGCGACTATACTAGTAATATAGGGACCTAACAGGTACAAATCTAGAGTTGTGGTGAAGGGGTTTGCACAAAAGAAAGCTATTGATTTTGATGAAATATTTTCTCCTGTTGTTAAGATGACCTTAATCATAACTATTTTAAGTCTTGTAGCAGCAGAAGATTTTCATATTGAACAGTTAGATGTAAAGACAACATTTCTCCATGGAGATTTGGAGGAAGATATCTATATGGAACAACCAGAAGGATATGATGTCAAAGGAAAACAAAAATTAGTGTGTAGGTTAAAGAAGAGCTTGTGTGGCTTAACACAGGCTCCAAGGCAGTGGTATTTGAAATTTGACAGGTTTATGCCTAAACAAGGTTATACTTGATGTCACTCTGATCATTGTGTTTATTTGAAAAAACAAAATGATGGAAGCTATATTATATTGTTATTGTATGTAGATTACATTCTTGTTGCAGCGTCTAACATTCAGGAAATAAATGTGCTCAAAAGAAAATTGGAAAAATCATTTTCAATGAAGGATTTGGGAGCTGCAAAACAAATGCTTGGTATGAGAATAACTAGAGATAGGAAAAATCGCAAATTAACACTATCTCAGAATGAGTACATATAAAAGGTGTTGAAAAGATCTAATATGCAGAATAAAAAACTAGTTAGTACACAATTTGGTAGCCATTTCAAACTTAGTAAGGAGTTGTGCCCCAAAACCCAAGAATAAATGGACTACATTTCTAAAGTTCCATATGCATCAGTAGTTGGAAGCATAATGTACGCAATGGTCTACACAAGGCCTGATATTGCACATGCAGTGGGATTTGTAAGCATGTACATGAAAAATCCAGGAAAAGAACATTGGATGTCGGTAAAATGGATTCTCAGATATTTGAGAGGTACATTGGTGGTTCAAAAATTTCTCTACAGACATATGTTGATGCAGATATGGCAGGTGACAGAGATAACAGAAGGAACACTACAGGATATGCATTTACTGTAGGTGGAACAGTTGTTATTTGGGTTTCAAAAATCCAAAGTGTTGTTGCACTTTCAACAACAAAAGCAGAGTATGTTGCTGCTATAGAGGCTATTAAGGAAATGATTTGGTTACAAAGGTTTATGGATGAATTGGGTAAGAATCATGATATGGGCATGTTATACAGTGATAGCCAAAGTTCTACTCATCTTGCAAAGAACTCGGCATTTCATTCCAAGACTAAACACATACAGATCAAGTACCATTTCATATGGTCAGTATTGGAATATGGATAGTTAAGGCTGGAGAAGATACACACTAGTTAGAATCTTGCAGATATGCTAAAAAAAGTTGTAACCAGGGAGAAACTGAGAATATGGTCAGTTTCAATTGGTCTTCAAGGATGATGATAAATATGAGAAATGGCCAGGTCCAAACAGGAGCCATTATTTAGCAAATGAAGTAGCAGTGGAGTTTCTGCAATCAGTCTCCAAGTGGGAGATTGTTGGGTGTGGAGCCCGATTATGTTGTTTATTTTATATCACAGCATTGTACCCCTGTATCTTAATAGGGTGGAAACACCGCCTATAATTAAACGCTACTTGGGGGGTCTAGGGGGGGCAGTTGCTACTTTATGGAATCCCCCCTTGGTGAGGGGTTTCAGGGGCAGTGCTCCTGAAGCCAGAAACATATTTAAAATTGCCTTGACAAAATATAGTAATTTCTAATCAATCTGGGTCGTTCATTAGGCGGATGATCCGACGGTAGAAGCTACGTTTAGTTTAGGGTTTTTTTCCCTAGAAGGCAACCCCTCACTTGTATGATGGTATTGTATTGTGACTGTGTATTGTTTGTGTATTCGCAAACCAAGAAACATATAGGGATATTGTGGGAGAGAACAAAGGATATTACAATGGATCTCCTGTAGGTTGTGTCTCTTCATTTTTCTAGATAATAGAAAGGAAGGACTGGTTGTTCAGGGTGGACGTAGCCCAAACTAGGTGGACCATGTATATCTATGTCTCTCTGGTTTTATGTTTTTGTGTGCTTGTGTTTCCTGCATATTTTATGTGTTGCATTGCTCTTTAATATATAATTTTCTAACATGGATAAGAAGAGAGTGGGATATTTATTACAATATTAATTACCAATTGTCAATATGTAATTGTTAGTTCAAACTAATAGAGGGATGAAGTTTCAAATAATTAATTTTACAATAATGTATCTTAACATGCGTAAGAATACGATAATTAATAACCCAGTCATAAAATGAAATAGTGTTGGCACTACATTTAGAATTTTTTTTTTTTGGTCAAAATTGAGATGTTACAATACATATGCCAAATATGAAATGCTGCTTCATAGTATAATGCTAGAGGATAAGTATAGTACAATTTTAGTGAGTATATTGCTGCTGGAAATGTACTATAATATACATATGCTAATGCATGGCTTATAAAGTGCTGTGTGTGGATATCTAAGCTTCCAAACACATTTCCAAGAAAACCCAGGAAGGGTTTCCTGAAATACAGAAAATGTAGAAAATACAATTATGGCTCTAAGGCTGAATAATATCTAGAACTAGATAACAGATAGGAGGTGGTTGATATAATGTGGAATGTATCGAAACTCCTCCAATATATTCTCCAAATGAGAGGCTGATCCCCTCACTGAAAATCTATCTCCCATAACTAGGGCTCTAAACCCTCTACGGCAACTGCTCACCAAAATAACATAATTCCTTCAAGAAACTATGCTATAACTTATATCACTACCTTACCCTGATGCTAAATAATTAAATTAAGCTCAAGTATCTCCCTTACAAGCTTCGTGGATGAAGGGTTGCTCCCTCCACTGGAAAACAAGCTCATAAGTTAGGGTTTCTCAACCCTTCACTATTGCACCCTACAACACAACACAAACCTCAACATAAATTGTGATGCAGTAGAAACATGGAGCTTGGTCTGATGCCGAAATTTGGAAATTCAATGCAAATACTTCTCCTGATTTGGCACTTGAGGTCCCCCAGGATGAAGGTAGGATTCCCACTCGGGAACACCCTTGTGCTAAATAGCACTGGAATCTTGGCTAAATAGTTGAAGAGAGAAAAAAATCATATAGACCATATAAAAAATAATAATCAAAACATGTCTTCTATGGATTCCATCCCCTTCCTTATATAATTGATGAGATTCCTCACCTTTGGCCCCACTCATTTAAGTCACTACTTCCATGCATGGAGACTCCCTCCAAAGCTACGTTGTCCCTCAATGAATGCTACTCCTTTCATACCAACAATGTTTGATTTTGTCAAGTTTGACCCAATAAACATGCTCCATCTCATTTTCACACATAAGGGTCTTCAATCAAGCTATTTAGATGACCTCCATTCACATTAGGAGTTCTTTTATTCATACTAAGGAGATTTGTGGGTTTCCATACCCTATTATTCTTCTAAATAAGAATCAAAATCAAAATTTATTATTCCAATTAGTGGTATGCTAATTTAGGAATATTACAATTTACTAATTTTATTTTTCTCTGTAACTATACAGAGCTAACTATATCTTTTATAGTATGTTTTGTTAAATACATCAGACTATATAACTTCAAATTTTACATAATTTAATAATAAAGAAAATATAATTTCCACAATTTTTTCTACCTGAATCATCATTATTTTAACTTCAATAATAACAAAAAAATCATAAGACAAAATTAAATTTCTTGTGCATAGAAATTTTTGTAAGACTAATTTTCCACCCAACCTTGAGATTTCTCTCCACGGCTCCCCCCGATTAGAGACCAATTTCTCCAAAGTGTAGAAAACCTCTTGTCTACCGAGGAATGTCTTATTTAAGCTTTCTTTCCCTTCAACATTTTTCCATAACTGTGTCGAGTTAAATCAAGATGATGTTTTCCTTTTGTCTAGGCTTTATTTATTTATTTATTTTTCCAGAAAACTACTTTAAAACTAACTTTTTCCTCTTTCTAGTTTTATTTCACCTCTTCTCAGTAACTTTCCACTTTTCCGAGGTATATTTTATATTTTTATCTCCAATCTAATATTTTAATTTATTTTATTTTCTCCAAGGATTTTTCGAGAATTAGAGAAAGTCTTTGGATTTAATTCCATCCTCATGCACTTGAAATCCTGGTCTCCAATATATTCTAGCCTTTGCATAATAATTAAAATTCCATCTTTATAAAATTTAAAATATAATATGTCCACGAATATTGTTTTCCTGTAGGTCCACTTAACCTTTATGATTTTCAATCTTCTAATACAAGTGGTAAAAGTAGGGATATTAAAGTCATATTAATAAAAAATCATAAAAAATCTACATGCATTATTTCAAAATTCAGTTTTCTCCACCTCTCTACTTTTTCATGAGTCTACAACAAGATCTATGGAAAATAGGTTTTTTTCACTATGGACTCACCTAACAAGTCCATAGTGAATCTGCAAAAATTATAACAAAACATGCTATGAGCTCATGTTTTTCTGGACCAATAAAGAAATGGGTGAGGTGTCAAGTTTCAAGTGGTCAGAGGTGAGTATGAGGTCACATGATTAGTTATTTGGAGTAATGCAACATGCATTATCATCATTTTTCATCCCATCATTTCAATTAACCTGCCTTATTTGTATTCATTCCTCTCACATCAGAAACTTACCTTTTAAATTTATACTTAACAAATGTTGTTTGTCACCTTTCCATTTTTCCTCTGAGTATAGTTGTTGTTATCATATTAAGAAAGGTCCATCTTTGTCTCCAAGTTCCTTTCTGTGCGAAATTCTTATTTGCAGGTGACATACCATCAAGGAGGCCACCGCTGTGTGAAGAGGGATGGAAATGCATAAAAATACTATTAAAGGGGGCTTAGTGGTTAGGTACGAACCAATGGATTTAAAATTTGTCAATGAAGATCCTAGTTTTTCAAAAGCCTTCACTAGAATTGGTTACATGTGTTTTTCCTAGAAATTGCAAGGTTTTCATGCCGATGTTTCTAAGGATTCTGGAGTGAATTTTTTTGGCACTTCATCAAACGTGGGTGTGTTGAGTTTCATAATTTCTCCTGAAACAATTTCCAAAGCTACAAAGATCCCAAGGACATGGGAATATTGGTTTAAATCTAGTCAATTCAAATTGCACAATTATAATGAGCTCCTTAAGCCTAAGCACATTGGAGTGGATATGAAATCAGGGATCCCAAGAAGATGCCTTAAATAAAATCACTCCAAACTCATGCTCGTAATTCAGAAATACTTCACATGTGAATGAAGGTTTCATATGATTTATCATTATCACTTCAGACTCTTGCTACATGTCACTGGCAACCAACCTTTCGACCTTCCATTTTTCTTATTCAAAAGCCTAGGCAAAATTTTAGATAAAGTCCAACCTAGGCTTGAGGGTAGAGAAACTTCAATCTTTCATAATGGATTAATCAAGCTACTCATTTTGGAAGATTTAAAAAAGTTAAATAGAGATTGGGCCACATTTATGTTTCTTAGTGGTTATGAATGGGATGCATTAACTCCCAAGGAAACACCTAAATAAAATGTTAGTCCTTCAAGTAAAAATGATGAACCTATAGCTGAAGAAGAGGGTGTACAAGAATAGAAAATGTTAGTATGAATCTTTAGTCATCTAACTCATTATCATTAGATGAACCCAAGTACACCATGTAAGACCAATTTTACCCTAAGTAAAATTGCTTTCACCATGTCAAATAACATTGGTCCATATTTCTTGGTCATATTTAACCCAAAACAAGGAAATTAATTAAACAAATCATTCTTTATTTGATTATTTCCTAGGAACAAGTTATTTAAATCATTATTTAATAACATTCCTAGTTAAATTTGACTAAATCATTTTTAAACAATTAAATAAATCATTATTTATTTAATTATATCCCCATCATCTCCCTAAAATAATAAATAAATCATTTACTTATTTATTGTTTATAAATAAAGGAATTGACCCACGTCAAAAGAACTTTTCCCTCCAACAAATATAATAAAATATTCCTAAAGGGTGGTTCTAGAATTTGATTAATAATATTTTATTCATGCAACAAGTTCTAGATAACCCTAATATTTTGTTATAAATAGGACGGTTTTCCCCATTCATTAGTCACCTTCATTGCATTAGATCACTCTGGATCTAATCTTGGTCACCATTTTCCATTTTGCTTTATGAACTCCCATTGAGTTCTATGTTTGTTTTTCTACACCAATAAGAGAGAGGAATGTTAGATCTGAAACACTGAGGACTTTCAAGAACCCATCCCACTAAGGAGAACCAGAAAACACCTTTCTTGTTTTCCTCTCAGGTGCCCCATTCTTTAATATAATACAAATCATTCTTTTAAACACTTTGTTCTTGTCTTGTCTATTGGATACATGGAGCCATATTATATTTTATCTGCTTAATGTCTTTTGTGCTTAGATCTGAATTTGTGCAGCAGAATTAAAGATATTTTGCAGCCATAATCGATGTTAGGGCTATTTTTTATGCGTAGCTAAAGTGATCTTTTACAACGAAAGATTCATACTAACAATTGGTGACTCCACACATGGGTTTTCTTTTGTGACCGCTGTCGTTTTATATATTCCTCCATATCCAGCTGTTTTAGACCCTATGGTTTCTCTCTAGTTTTTATTTTTTCCTATTTTTATGGTGAATTTCACCTTTAAAATCCTCAAACATTAAATTTTTTAACTTCCGTGTGTTTCTGGCCCTATTGCGCAGGTGACAGACATCAGCCGCCGGTGAGACGACAATTTTTTCTGAAATCTGTCGCTGGGAGTTTTGGAAGTGTAGGTCACACTTTTTGGCCCAAAAACTGCATCCTAGAGCTTCAAGTCGTAGAAAATAGCCCAAAAACTGTGTCCTGAGCGAAAAACAGGTTAAAAATTGACCTGGAATTTTTTCTGGAATTTTTCTGAAATTTTTTTGGGTTTTGTCTAAACCTCTGTCCGGGTTGTCTGACCTCCATCTTCACCCATTTAGACCTATTATTTCTCCGTTTTAGTCAACTAAGTGGGAATCTAGCCCCCTAGGGCTTCAGTACCCTCCACTTTTTGTGGGAGAGTTTTCTCTGTTTTAGAAGTCTGAATTTCTAGAGTTTCAACCTTTTTTCTTTCTGATTTGATACCTCCTTTTCAGATCCCTACAGATCAGCTCTTCTCCCTTTCAAAACACCTGATATATTTTTGTTTGGGTTCATTTTTAGGGCCGCCTCCTTGTCCCTTCTACCTTTAGCTGATCCCCTCCTTTCTAGCAGCAACCTTGCGTCTACCTCTTTGCTGTTATCTGCACCTCTTTTCAGCAGATTTCTCCTTTAGATCCCATCCCTTCCGAACTTAGATCTATTGGACTCCTTTTAGCGTGATTTTATGATATTTTTACCCTCTTATAGACTAGTTTTGAGAGACCCACCTCCTTGGGTTAGATTGACGCATTGTTAGCTATTAATTTTTTGTTCTTTCAGTCTTATTTACTGTAGATTTATTTTTTAGTTACGCAACACACTTTTTCTTTTACTCTCAAAATGTCTGGGTCTAAACAATTAAAATTAACGCACGCCACACACTGACCCTAACCGAAGAAGAGCCTAGCTAACACCACCTGGCAAAGACTTTAAAATCAATTGACACTGCACCTCTCTGCCCTTGTTTCGACATTGACCTCACTTGATCTTGCACCACTCTGCCTTGGTCGGTTTTTCTTCTTCCCATCATCATTGTGCCTCCAAGGCGTTTATCCTGGAGACTTCTTAGCCTTCACCCTCAGTTTCCGGTTGGTCGACTTGATCCTTCCCGTCGTTGTCGAGTTAGTCCTCCCCCGAGTCTGCCCTCTCACTCATCTTCTGATTCTTTGGTTTCTCCCCCTACTTCTGGTTCTCCCCCTATTACCTTCACCATGTCTGGTCCAGGGCCTAATGCTAGTGGCAACCTTAGACCTAATGCTGGGACTGTTACTAGTGGAACCACCACAGGAACTACCTCGACTGCTCCCTTGCTCCCCTTCATGGAAGGCCTCAGTCTCCCCGATTTCAATCATTTGATCAATGATCCTATCCGCCACGATGTTAGTTGGCCTGCTATGCCAACCAAGCTCCCCTCCGACATTCCCAGGTTTGAAGGCCTTGCTAGAGAAGATCCCTCCAACCATATCCGATCTTTCCACATGTGGTGTTCCTCCCATTCCATTATTGATGATTCCATCCGTCTTAGATTGTTCCAACGCACACTTACAGGCGAAGCTTCTAAGTGGTATGTTGATCAGCCCACTTCCTCTCATACCACCTTTGTGACTCTTGCCAAGGAATTTTTATCTTACTTCCAGCTTCCCCTTCGTTATGACACTGGTATCGAACTTTTGACTTCTTTCCGTCAATCTTCTGCGACTCGCCTATCCGATCATGTCCAGGAATGGTGGAGAAGAAAGAGCCTATGTCAATATCCTACCTTCGAAGACCGTGTCTACATGGATTGGTTCCTTAGATCTCTCTTGCCACCTATCGGGAAAGATGTCGCATCGCATTTTCCTCAAACCGAAGAAGCTGCCCTGCAAATGGTGTTAAAATATGACCTGATCTATGCTTAGATGGGTTATGTTTATACTATTCTACCTGATCTCCCCAGACCCGGTAATGCCCATGCACCAGGGGCACCACCTGCCACCGACAGTATTGTTGGAGCTATCTCCAATCCATCCGCTCAACCTCCCATGAGCTATGGCTTTCCTGGGGTAGGGGGCACCACTTCCTGCACTTCTCCCCCTCCCAATAGTGCGCATCTAGGATCTGGCATGCCTCCTCTTTCTACCGAACCCCCTGATTACCACACTGTTACCCAACCTCATTATCATCCATATCCACAACCTAGTGCTCCAACTCCTCCAACATTAGCACCCCCACCTCCCTTGTCTTCTCAAACCCCGCAACAGCAGCCACCACCCCCTCAGGGGCAGGTGTATGCACAACAGAGTGCGACCAATCCTTTCCTGCAGCAAAGCTTCATGGCTACCCAACCACCTCATGGACCGATAACCACTGAACCTCCTACATCTGGTACCTCTGATTACCAGATCCTCATGATGAAATCTAACCAACCTATAACCACCGACCTTAACGTTCACACTCAGTCCCGTCCGTACCCCCAACCTCCTACTCCATCTGTCCCGGAGCTACCTTATTCAGGTTCTATAGAGCCTCTTTCTACAACTTATCGTCCCTTGCATATCCCTCTACCCAAAGCCGAGGTTCATACCACGATTCCTAAGGGACAATTACGATGAAATTCTTCTTTTGACCGAGATTCCCATTCATTTAGCATAGTAGATGAGCTGGCCCAATCTTCTGTTTCCATTTCAACGCTGGAACTCCTCCAGTCGTGCCCCTCCCAAAGAAAAGCTCTACTCTCTGCCCTGGGTTCTGTAGATCCACCAGATGACCAATTGATTGTTTTCGATACACATCAGTCAGAGTATCCTCCTCTTCCTGCTTCCGTAGCTTTCCAAATCTCAGTCAAAATCTGGAACGCTAACATTTCCCGGTGCATCATTGATGAGGGGGAATCCACCTGTGTGATGTCCCCTTCGGTTTGGAAACAACTCGAATCTCCTAAGTTGGCCCCTTCCACGATCACTCTTCAAGTGGGGGATGGCCACACCTCCTAGCCCATTGGCCTTTTCCGTAATTGTCCCATCACTCTTGCAGGCAAGATTGTATGCGTTGACGTTGAAGTCATCGATGCCCCTCTTGATTATAACATTCTTTTGGGGTGTAGCTACACCTATGCCATGTCTGCTGTCCCCTCCGCAGTCCACCGCAAGATGTTTTTCCCTCACAATGGAAATATAGTCACCATCAACTAGTTGACGTATCATGAGCCAAAATCTCAGACCTCCCCTGAGTCAACCCTCTCTTCTGTAACCAATAAAGAAAATGTTGATTCTTTGACCAATGTTTCCCCCAGCGTCTACAAAGACTCCTCCTTGCTTGGAACCTTCCTTGGTCTTCCTCCTCCTCTTGTCTCTGATCCCAGCTTACCAAATGTTTGCATGATGCAATCGTCTCGGGCTGACCTTAAACAACCTGCTTCGGCTAGTCAGCAACCTCAACCTCGCCTGTAGCAATCCACTCCTAGCCCTTTGCCTTAGCTGCCTGAACTTCTTCCGCCTAGACCTTCCCATCCAGCTAGTACTCATGAGCCTATTTACCCTCTTGAAATGGTTACCCCAAGCCTTAGCCATTTAGGAGTTGTCCCACCTGGCCATTACCCCTTTGGTCAAATACCTTTCCTTGCTCCCCCTGGTAGAGTTTAGTCGGTCCCTATCTTGGCAACCCTCTCCCTCCCTAAGTTGACCTTGGGTATACCCGTCTAGTACCTTGACCCTCCAACCACTACCTCACCTAGTCAACCCAAACCTTATCTTTATTTGACCCTGTTTCAACTGGTCCCCATGACTTATCCCAGTACAACAATGCCTCATCCACCTCAACAGGAACCACCTCCCATTGCGACCGCTTCGGGTAAGACTGGCAAAGCTCGCAAGGGGGAATCAAAGGGCAAGGCTGCCCTGACAAGCCCTACCCCTCTTTAGCCTCCAAAGCATACCATCCAGTGCTCTTTGTGTGATGTTTTCGGTCACGCCACCCATACCTGTCCTGAATTGCCTCATATCAAGCCCATGGTTAATGTCGCATTCCCTGAATCCACGGCCCTGGAAGCCTCTATTCCTTCCACGACCACCACTAAGAACCCCAAGAATATTCACACCAACCACCCCTGTGCTTTGTGTGATCTCCATGGCCATTACACCCACCTTTGTACCTGCCTCGGGGACTTCCGCACCTTTCTAGCCGTGGTTTGCCAATTCGAGGCCAAGCACAACGAGTCCACCTCTCCCTTATTTGTGTGTTTTGCTTCGGCAGAATTACCAGACATGACTGCTCCCATTGACATTTCCCCTCCTGATGTCGGGATGATGGCGCCTTCATCCACCATTTAATACCTATCATCATCCATGAGACCCTCGGGGAACATTCCCTCTGAATCCTCCACTATTGTTTCGCTTGACCTTCCTTTAGTGGTCACCCTAGGCTCATGATCAGTAGATCCTTTATCTACTTACTCTTCTATCACCCCTTGTGATGATCCACATGTGAACCTCTCTTCTCATGATGATGAGTCAGGTAGCTTCACCACGACTAGTGGTCTTTCTTCCACCAGTCACCCCATCTCCTATCACGATGATTAAATTATGGAAGAAATCATCTCCCCTGATTTTCTCTATTCCCCCTTACATCGGAACCATGCATTCGAACCACATAAACATTATGGCCATTACATTTCAACCCAATGTTTGGGTACGGGGGCACCCATATTTGAGAGACCAGGGGAAGTAATTCTCCACACCTCTCCTAGTATATCTGGTCATGTTGACTCTAGTACCATTATCCTTCTACATTTAGAAGAACCTCTAGAGTCCCATACAACTTCAGATCACTCTCGAGATGATACCCCTTATCTTTCCTTCATTTTACATCAACAACCCAATCTCTTAGACATTGTGGTTGACCAACCTATGGGTTTTCTAGGACAGCATCAGTTCATTATCTCCAAATCCTCTCTTTGGGATAGTGACACCAAGTATGCCAACCTAAAAAATTAAAGGCCATTTGATTCATATATGCAGTCCTAACAAGAGATTGGCAATCCTCCATTTCCTTTCTCAAACTGCATAACCATAACGAAAACAAATAGGCACACCATATCCTTAAAATGCATTTGGACTCCCCTTTTCCTACATACATTTTGGCATGACCAAAACATGCTTGGGGGCACCCAGGCTCCTCAACCATACAAATCCAAGATCTGAGCCAAAAAAAACCCTGAAACCCCCTTTCTCTGACAGGTCGCACTTTTCAGGTCATTTTTTGGGATAAGTCACAGTTTTCTAAGTCACAGTTTTCTGCCCAGTACCTGCTACCGAGGTCACAAAACAGACCCCAAAAAGTACGACCTTACCTGTCCATGAGCTCTAGGTACCTGTTACTTTTTAGTACCTTGATACTTCATTAGGACACATTGTATCCATGAAGGGTCTATTCATCTCTCCTCCAAATCGAATTTCTTCACTTACAACACTTGTACTTGGGGCACCACTTTGCCTCCTTACTTGCCTTTGTTTGTGTTGATTTTTGTCATGAGATACCCTATTGTACTCACATTTTTATGGTCCCCCATTGGACCTTCACTGTGTGGCAGCACCATTGAGTCGCCCTTTTTTAGAGCATTCGAGTTGAGTCATCATCGCATTTATGGAGTCTATCCCAAGTCCCTTTCTATCCCACCATAGTTCTTCATCCTTTATTTCTTAGTCCCTCTCTCGTGTTGCACATTATGGCCTTCATTACCCTTATCCCCTATCCCTCATGATATTGTGTCAGTCGCTGCCAAGCCATTCATGCCCTTTATGCTCTAACAAAGGAAGTCGTCCAACTGCTCCTCCGTATCCCTCATTCCACCATCATCATCAGTGTCTACTTGTTCGTCGCTCTACTATTTTCCCTCGTGCCTTAGTTGGGGTTCCCTTATTGCCTCACCTATGGTGGACCTACTTCTGTCGACATCAGCTAATTTACTCCAGAAGCCAGGTCTAGGGGGCAGTGTACCTTTGTTCGAGCTCTTCTCAGCATGATCGTGAGCTATACACTTGATGGTCCAGTGATGTAGCAGCGGCTATTGGTGATTCCTGGGCATGTGTGAGATGTCTCAACCCTCATGAGGAGGTGGCCCTGCCGGTAGCCCCCCACATGCCCGGATGACTTCTTCATTTCAGCCCTTGATGAAGCTCTTCCCATTTGATGATATTGGCCTCATCCGCTTGCAGCGCCTCTTCGATTTGCATGTATCAGTCAGATTTTGCGAGCCCTTCCCCGTGTGTAGGGGGGATTCAGGCGTATTTGTATCTCATATACTAAAATATTCTTGTATAAGTACTGAAGAATATTCCAGGCATCACATGTATGTGGGATTCATCATTTTTTTATCTAGCTCATGTTTAGGCTAACATATGCTTCACTATTGCATTTCGTGGTTTTCCGGGCGCCTTATTCTTTGTACTATTGTCTCGGCGAGCATAGGTATGCCTCCCCCGCCGCCTTTAACACTGGTACCACTTCATCACCTAGAGACTTGTTGCACTTGTAAGTCTCATCTCCTCAGGGTCTAGTCCTCTAGCACATTAGACTACCTTACATTCCTCTCTCTCACTTCCCTTTTGATACCTAGTGATTGAGTTCTTACAACGTACTTCGGTCATACGATTTGCTCCTAACACTCGTACGTTGGGGGGAAATCTGTTACACCATTTTCTTGGTCATCTAACTCATTATCATTAGATGAACCCAAGTACACCATGTAAGACCAATTTTACCCTAAGTAAAATTGCTTTCACCATGTCAAATAACATTGGTCCATATTTTCTGGTCATATTTAACCCAAAACAAGGAAATTAATTAAACAAATCATTTTTTATTTAAATCATTATTTAATAACATTTCTAGTTAAATTTGACTAAATCATTTTCAAACAATTAAATAAATCATTATTTATTTAATTATATCCCCATCATCTCCCTAAAATAATAAATAAATCATTTATTTATTTACTGTTTATAAATAAAGGAATTGACCCACGTCAAAAGACCTTTTCCCTCCAACAAATATAATAAAATATTCCTAAAGGGCGGTTCTAGAATTTGATTAATAATATTTTATTCATGCAACAAGTTCTAGATAACCCTAATATTTTTTTATAAATAGGAGGGTTTTCCCCATTCATTAGTCACCTTCATTGCACTAGATCACTCTGGATCTACTCTTGGTCACCATTTTCCATTTTTCTTTATGAACTCCCATTGAGTTCTATTTTTTTTTTTCTACACCAATAAGAGAGAGGAATGTTAGATCTAAAACAATGAGGACTTTCAAGAACCCATCCCACTGAGGAGAATCAGAAAACACCTTTCTTGTTTTCCTCTTAGGTGCCCCATTCTTTAATATAATACAAATCATTATTTTATACACTTTGTTCTTGTCTTGTCTATTGGATACATGGAGCCATATTATATTTTATCTTCTTAATTTCTTTTGTGCTTAGAACTGAATTTTTGCAGCAGACTTAAAGATATTTTGCAGCCATAATCGATGTTAGGGCTATTTTTTATGCGTAGCTAAAGTGATCTTTTACGACGAAAGATTCATACTAACAGAAAATGCAGCCCATTGTGGAGCCCATGGAGATTGAAATATAACATGCACAGGAAAAAAAGATACCTCAGCCCACACCTATGAGTAGCAAGCTAGAGACCAACAAAAAATGTCATGGAAGAATAACTAGGATACAAACAATTGGGAAAGGTAAGCTTTAGGACATTGTATAAGCCATAGTATAGAAGAAACTCCAGTGGTCAAGGTTGTTAATGTCAAAGGAAGGAACAAGAAAAATAAGTGCCTCACTGCCAAAAAACTTGACTTCTCAGGTGAAGATGTAGGTTTTGTATTCAAAACAAGAAAACAACTCACCAGATTGTAGCTTTCCAAAGGTTTCTACGCTGAAAAAATATTGAAGTGATACGAAAAGGAAAACAATCTATGCAAAAAAGACATCATTGACTTATCCCCAACAAAGGAAGAAATTATTAAGCAGAGGAAAAGCAAGGATAAAGTCGTTGAAAAATATAAACTACATCTTTTAATGGAGCAGTTGAGGAAATCTAGGGAGGAATTTATTGAAACAAATATGGATTTGGAAGAAGCTAATCTAGAAATAAAAATGGTGGAAGAGTTCAAAGAAAAAGTGAATGAGAAATCTAATCGTTATGATGTCTTAACCAATTCTAGGAAATTGCTGAAAATAACCCTTCCTTTATGTAGATTGATGAAACATACAAGGAAAAGGAACATTTGGTTGCAGGTAAAGAGAAAGAAGAAAGAAGGTGATGTAAAAGAGTCATAGGTGAAAATGGAAATTATACAATCAGAACTCAAGAAAAGGGGCCTAAAAATGCCATTCATAGATGAACCTTTGAAGACTAAAGCCACTGCTACAAAGGGTGAAGCTTCTGTTGTTTCAAAAGGGGGAAAAATACATTTCAAATATTTTTTTCCATCAATTCAGGTCATTTCTTATAGAGCCATGGGGAAATTATGAAGAAGAAATACAGAATTTTCACGTCTACTATCAATTAGGCAATTGTGTAGTGTGTTTGAAGCTTGAAGCCCAGAAAACACTATGAACTCATTGTAAATTTTGTTTTTTGTAGATCACGATTTTTCTTCATGAAGAAAGCAGGTAAATGCATGCATTTGATTATTTTTACTCTCTAGACAACCTCAAATTAGCAAATCGAGAAGATATTTTGCAGGGATGGTCAAAGTTAAAAGTCCTACGAACTCTCACTACAGACTTTCCTAAAAGTCCCTTTTTTCTACAACGAAGAGGATTTTGAAATTTTTTCAAGTCTTAATTGTATTTTTGAGAAAATTCAGCCATATGCAAGGGTCAAAGGTCATTACTTGAATTTTTTTATGAAGACACACTCCTTGATAAAGCTTTTCATATTACGAGATCATCATGGAAGCTACATCAACAATTATGACACAACCTCCTAAAATTTCGGAAGACAGGTCCCCTGACTTGGTGGGATTATTTATGGTTCAATCATGGTTAGTGCCACCTCATGCACATGACCTTTTCGATGTAAATATGCATATTTTAAAGTTTATTAATGTAATAAAGAGTTTTAGAGTCCTATTAGGTTTCTAAGTCCTAAAAATAGAAGATGTTTGTTTTATCTCCTTGTAATATTATTTTGGTTAGTTTAGGTGTCAATATAAGTATTTGAAGGTCCAGCCTTACTTGGAGACTCAATTTAAACATGCCTAAGGTTATAAATAGGTGGACTATTGAAGGAGAGAGTGTTGATTGATTTTTTTATTACAGACTACTATTGTAAAACATTTCACCACTTATTTTTACATGATATTCATTGATATTCTCATCAACATTTGTCTTTCATGTTTTGTAATTTTATGTTCAATATCCTATTGTTTGATTACTTAGAATGGATGACTTACATGCTCTAACTTCCTTGAAGCACATAGTCTGCTGTAAATGTTATATTTTCATCAGAATATATATATATATATATATATATATATATATATATATATATATATATATATATATATATATATATATATACCTCAAATTCCATGAGAGTAGTTTCACATGTCATTGAGTTGTTTATACTGACTCCATATCCCCAATGGTAGTAACTTGTCCACATCTTTCACCTGCACAAAAACACATTTAAAACCCAATTTCAGAGTTATCCATTTTTTGAGCTTGATTTAGATAATATCATATATATCCTTGAGAGAGCACTCTGAGGATAGAAAGGTTAATTTTCTGCTAAAAATAGGTTTGAAATAGTTACTCTACATTGACTGTTGAAGCATCCCATCAATACAATTAAGTGATAGCAGACATAAGGGTTCTCCTTTTGTATTTATTGTGAGCTTTATAAACGACATGGGAGACCGTTATTCTTGTCTCAAAGGTTTCCTTGTATAGTGATTCAAAATTTCCTTTAGATA
The DNA here is from genome assembly GCA_034641835.2 of Pinus albicaulis. Lineage (NCBI taxonomy): Eukaryota > Viridiplantae > Streptophyta > Pinopsida > Pinales > Pinaceae > Pinus > Pinus albicaulis. The sequence continues at coordinate 625,601,326 of CM076569.1, forward strand.
TCACGATTTCCTATAGAATTTTCTAATTCCTCTCATCTTCATCTACCAAATAATGAACACTTAGATTTTTATCTCACCAATAAGTCTCCTCAATACAAAAATTTTCCTCCGATATTCTAGTGTAAATTGAGTCTTTAACCCGTTCATCCAAGTCACCTAAGAGTTTATTATACCTCAATTTTTTTTGAATTTTTTCCTCAACATTTTTTTCCAATTCCTTAATTTAATCCTTGGCCAACTCACGAATCTGGTTATAGAAGAGAATATATCCTTCCCAACCTATTTCCATACATTTTTCATGACACTCTAGTGTCTAGAGCCAGAGGCCCTCATGTAATATGCCCTGACCTTTTAAAAAGCCTCACATGCTTCTCCTAATTTATGAGAAAGATAGCTAAAAAAATTTCAAACCAAATTTTCCCACAATACAACTACTCAAATTAGAACATGAGAAAGGAAACCCAGTACATCCTAAAGAATCCACATAACATTTAAACCATAAAACCAAAAATAACACAACTAAAATGCAAAGGGAAACAAGAAAAAGACCTTATGTCTTGTTCCATTACGTGGTGAAAGAGCTGAGAACACATTTATGCTAAGGAAACCCTTATAAATTCATATGGCTTTTTGAAAAACCATAATAACCATATCCACCTTTATATAAACATTCCTCCATTCCTACTTGATGTTTCTTCATATCAATATTTTTTTTCCTTGTCCTAACTATATTTAATTATGATTGCATTCTTTGGTATAGTCTTTTTTTTAATTAAATAATTATCATTTAATTGATTGAACATCAAAAATTTGTAACAGCTCATAATTTTCTCTTGGCATGGTAATTATAATTTCATCCACTCAAATAAAATTCATTCTATTTCAATAAAATTCATTAATTTGTTAAATTAACTTGATATTTTATTTACAAAATAAAAATTAAAAATATTAATAATTAAAAAAATACAATTAAAATCAAAATATATCAAAACTTGCAATGTAAAATAAAACAATATATAAACCCTCCTTGACATGCCCTTCTTAAACATAGTCTACTAAATAACTATTTGGTATGAAGTTATGGAGAATTATTAAAAAAAATTTCAATTTTTAATATAATTTTTTAATTTTAACAATGTAACTTTTTCGACGAAAATTTGGGTCCATTTCAAAAAAATAATCAGATCAATGAATTCGCACTTCATTTCAAAAAAATATACTTCCTAAAAGATTTAGTTTGTCCAATTATTTTACTCTGGGTACAATTTTGATAATGAATATGAAAAGTGGTTATTGTACTCATCATCACTATATCGTTTTTGCAAAATACTCAAATAATGGATAATGAAAACGTCATAAATTTATTATTCTTCCTAGTAAGTGAAGTTATTTTATTTCTTATCTTAATATAGGATAACATTTTTTTAATGGGTTTAATGAATAATGAATATTATTATTAATTATTATATACATTTTCAATTAATGTCATTAATTTAGTAAAATAAAAATTATTGAATTTAATTGATTTTTGTTTGAGGTATTGTGCGACTGATAGTTATCTTCTCTACCATAATTGTATTTCTATAAGTGACATATTAAGATCATAATAAATAGATGTTAATAATCTGATATTATATTATGAGGAATTTACGGTTTATACTTAATATCATCTTTATAAGGATGAAAAATGCCATTTCTATATCATTTTCAACATATATGTTACCTGAAAATAAAAATTATTAAGGAAATTTCAATACAAATAAAATATCATTAACATAAATTCATTTTATCCTAAAATCTATCTATCAAACACTTAAATGGATCAAGTCCTTTTAGCTCATAAATTCTTGATCATTTAAAATGTAACTAGAGTTACACGACATTACAATGAGAATGAGAAGACGCAAAACTTAAGAAATTATAATCATCTTAAAAAAATAATTTCTTTGTTTTAAAAATTTAAACTATTTTCCCCATTAATATAATAATATTTAAATAAATGTGTAAATATATCGTTTTATATATTTTTAAACTAAATATAATACGAGTCGACCATAGACACTTCTTCCCTTAAGTGGAACACTTCAATTAGTTTCGAAAATGGGTTTCTAACATAGGAAAGAATTCCTATGGTGGTCTTGCACGATGGAAAAGCACACCTAACTTCCAATGAGCTCGGCAAAGCAATTATGCGATGTATGGTATAAACTTGAGTTTTTTCAATTGGATATCTTATAAAATTGACAAATTTGGAATGGAGGATAGATGTAATTTTCCGTAGCTCATGGGAACATAGGTAGTAGTGGTTTTTCTCAGGGTTACAATTCCTAAATTTGCACGCATAAGTTTTTTTTCTTAGGTTGGACATCCATAAAATCTTGGATGGACATTGGGTTGATGTGACATCAAGAACAAGGGATGGCATTGTGTGTTGGACATTGTTCAACTATGATGATCATAATCGTTATGGACATGAGATTTTGGTGTGGAATGGGAAATAAGACATAATTTGGTTAAACATGGACCTCATATGTTAGACATTCCAAGATATGGTGGCTATTAATGGAGTGTATTCCATATTGTGTTCACTTAGGTGCAAGGATGGGAGATTGGAGTTATAAATAAAGAAATATTAATGCACCTCGTATGTATATAATTAGGACATGAACATATGAGAAGGTATTCCATAAATAGTGATTAGAAGACTTGAAGGAGATTTGAGGGGATAAGTTTAAGTTTTACCATAGAAAACAACCTGGATACTAGCTAAGACTTAGGAAATATGTATGAAGGAAATAGACAACTTGACAAGTCTCTAAGGCATGGTCTAGATAGACCAAGGCTATTTCAAGTGAAGAAAAGGAGATATAGAAGGAAGTTGTACAAATGATTTAGGGGTTATAGCTTGCAAATATTGTGGCAATATAAACTTCTTCCCTTGGTTATTTTTACATCCATAGAGGGGTTAGTAGGAAGTGGTGCAACTCCCTTATTGTATTCTTGTATCATTCTAGTACTAATGTATTCAAATCTGGTGCAACATATGCTTTATAGATATGCCCTCTTTAATTGGATAAGTGGTTTTCTTCATTGAATCATTGTAGCTCGCTAAATATTCGAGGATATTGTCAAAAAGATAAAGTATTACGAAGATATTTTTTTTCCATGGCTAGATGTATTCTTAGTGCGATAAGAACTTTGTTGTAGAACTTAATTTCACATATAACAACTTATATCTTAGGGCATAGTTATGGAAAATATTCTTGTAGTCTTGTTATAATAGGTGATTTTTCTTTAGCTCTCTATGTTAGGCAAGATAGTGCCCCAAGACCCAAGGTGTTGAAACTGAGTACTGTAATATAGATAAAATATAGAATAAAAAATAGTTAATTGGTTTATATTTATTTATGGAATTAAAATTTATATTTTAGATATTTATTATTTATTATATACTAGTTTGTATTTTTTTAAATTTTGGATCTATCAGGAGTTGAGAGGGATTGAATCTCTTTCCATATTTAAAAATGTTTATATCTCAAGATATTTGATCCCTCTATATATTTCATAAATTTTGAATTAAAATAAATCTAAAGTAATATATAATCTCATCTCAACACCACCAAATGATATGCATATGTAACCCACATTATAACCTTATATTAAAACAAAACAAAAAAAACAACTAAACCAAACAAAACATTTCCCGTTCCAATTGCATTAGCTTTTAGTCAATTAAATAAAATCTTCAATAGCCTGCTATTCTCTTATGCCGAGTTCACAAAGGATACTAAACTGGTAAAGGGACCATGAAACCTCAAATTCACCTCATGCTCCTAATATAAATCCATTTTTTTTTCTTTCTTACGATTTATACTAAAATTATCTATAGCTTATAATGATTGCTCATACCAAGAAAACCTTCTTTTAGCAACATAATTTAGCACCACTTATGTTATGTGGTGGTAATGTGGTGTAAATTTTTATGTATCATATTAAAAATGAAGTATATCACCATATTTGATGGACAAGTTAGTACCATTCTTACTATGTCGTGTTAAAGTGGAGTAAATTTTTATTTATCTTATTGGAAGTGGAGTATATCACCATATATTTAAAGAAGTGGTGTAATATGCTAGAGAAAGCTCTATAAAGTAGGGTATATAACTTTGTGTTTGCCATGTTGACATGTACAATTGGATTTATTTATGTTAATTGTCACCATAAATATGAAAAAATTACAAATATTTATACTATGAATATATAAATTAGAAATAAGGTCACAAATATTTATTTTATAATCTGTATTTTTTTTATTTGTTTTTCATGGTTACATGTAAAACTAAAATTAATTTATGTAATTTTGCACCATAAGTACAACAAATTCAAAGTAATTGCTTTCTAAATATTTTATTTCAATTATTTACATTTTATATTATTCTCGTGACCAAATACTTTTAACGCCAAATTTAACATTTTTTAGTAACTCCTCTTTTGCATCAGAAAACATAGCACTACTTGGATATTTACACATTATCAACACTTTTGCACCACTATTTGAAAAATGAAGATTTCTCAAATGCTTTACAAATACTGGTGCTAATGTAACACTAAATGACCCTTCTTCTTATAGTGGTTTATTAAATTAAAACAGAATCATAAATATACCATACCTATACCATGGTAATGTAACCAAAGATATGAAGAAAAAGATTTAATGACAATTAGGACTACAATAACAACCTTATAAGAGAGAGATTTCAAAACATTGAGCAGAGCATCGCATACTTAAAGATGTCACACGTCGAAATTCTAGAGTGGTTTTATGCTTTTCATTTTTCATTTTTCTATTTTGGTTTCTACTCTAGATTAATTTTCTTTACAAGGGTTCAAACTCCAGACTTCATCCAGAACATTTTCATATGTTTATCATTCAAAATGGTATATCTACGACGTAAGGCATCACTATTTGAAAACAACATTCCTATTGCCTTGATGTCTTTTGCGTGCATCGTTCGATCTTTTGTTAGACGATTAAACTCTATTTTTTTGTTTATTTGAAATCAGGTTAGTTATTAGTTATTAAATTTGGTTATGATCTTGGAATTTCCTAACAGTTTATATGTTTGATGGAGCCTGTCTCTGTTCCTATTGACGCTGCTCATCATGTTATCGCAATCCTCCTGGGTGTTGCTGTCGCCCATGCCATTGAGGACCTGGTAGAGCTCGTCTGCAGAAATGAAGCCGTTGCAGTCGAGGTTGAAAACATGAAAGGCATTTTTTAGATCTTCCAAGCAAGTGACCCTATCGTTCCCTTTAGTATTCATATTGTTGAACTCCTTTAGGCTAATGAACCTGTCCCTGTCTGCATCTGCCTCCTCCATCATGAGCCCCAGCTCCTGTGACCCACACGACAGCCCATTGAGTGCTTAATTTCTCCTAGCTCTGAGAACGAGATCTTGTCATTCCCATTGGTGTCGAATCAGTTGAACACGTCCTCTAGCTCGTCCCTGTTGTGCAAAGCTCCCACTAGTGATTCTGATATAGAGGAGGACTTTGATCTGCTCCACCTCAGCGATGAAGTGGTGCTGCCCCCAGCGCTTGCTTCGCCTCCTCCACCTTTGTTTTTCCTGTGAGATGATCGACTAAAAGAAGAAAATTTTTGTCAATGCCTAGTACTTCAATAAGGGCAAGTTCCGAGCAGCTCGTTAGTGTAACCCGCGTCCAAGTGTTGAGGAAGGCCATCAATTGCCTTCCGTTCCTTTAATTTTCCAGAGGAAAAGAGACACGGTAAAAATGATTTTGTGAAAGTGGAAGGGGCTACAATTAGAGAGACGTCAGCCTCAGTAGAGAAGGCGGATCTTGCTGCCAGTGCTAGGATGCAAGAAGCGCTATAAACTCTGTAACCATTGTATTTCAGTCACCCTTTAGTGAATAAATCTTGTTCACATATTGTGTTCTTACTGAAAGGCTTGTATGCCGGAATAGTGTTACTGTTCTGTGTAATTTTCCATTCATTACCAATGTGGCATATTCCATTGAATAATCTATTAAAAATTAATGGTCTGCTCTGCTATAAGACATTTTATTTATGCTATTGAAAAGCCTAGAGTACTTTTTGTATATATCCTGTTTTGAGCATTTAACTCTATTTAGTAAGGAGGATGAACATTTCTCATGCATTTATTGAAATCAGATTTTTCATTTTTGTTTCCTTACTATAAAATCATTTTAGCAAGAGCTACCCATGCAGATCATTGAATTTCAAAATGGTTCTAGTTGTACATAGGGATAAAATAGTAAATGTGGCATATTCCATTGAATAATTTGTTCAAAATTAATGGTTTACTCTGCTATAAGAAATTTTATTTTGCCCCTGAAAAGCTTAGAGTACTTTGTGTATATATCATGTTTTGAGCATTTAACTCTATTTAGTAAGGAGGATGAACAGTTCTCATGCATCTATTGAAATCAGATTTTTCGTTTTTGTTTCCTTACTGTAAAATCATTTTAGCAAGATCTACCCACGCATATCATTGAATTTCAAAATGGTTTTAGGTGTACATATGGAAAAAATAGTAATGACAGAAGAGGCAGTCCTCCAGCACTTGTGGTTTTGTATATATAGGTCGGTAAATGTAACATTGTTTTATTTCATTAAAAAACAAGCATAGAAAACAAGCATCGTCTAGGCCTAAGTGTGGAATCACGGGTTCAAATTGCGTGAAGTTATTTTCACTAGCACGCAATGGCTCGAGAAAAACCTAATCTATCAATAATGTAATATTCTGAGTCGGTTAGTGGAGAAAACATAGATTTCATTAAATCTCAGAGATTCGAAAGGTTCATCACACAGACAAAGAAGACAAACAAATAAAATGAGAAGCATCAGTACCATGCTACTATTCAAACGCGGAGCCGTTAATGGATCGGTGGGACACTGAAATCTCGTAATGTTCTTAAAAAAAAAAAGACGTGGCATTAAAGCAGCGGTAATGGTTCATTTGGTGACATCTCATGATACTTCGTATATATGCGAAGAATAAAGTAATCTGAGCTAAGAAATTATATATATATATATATATATATATATATATATATATATACATGGAATATAGTTACCCGAGTTAATCGACGGTTTAACTTTGGCGATGGCGGTGTAGATATTTATAAATACACAGAATAAGCAACATGAGTTAAGCGAGTGCTTAAATTTGGTCAAGGCTGTGTAGATATTTATTCGAGCATTCGGTTGTCCCCAAAAATAAACAATAAATTACCGTATGTGGTTGCTGTAAGTAACATGTTAGCATTTAAAAATTTAAATGTGAACTTCCAGTAATATCTTTTTCAACCGTCCAATAAACAGTTGGTTTTTAAGTGGTTGAGATAGGATATTATAATATTAATAAAATGTAATTTGTTAATAGTTGTTAGATAATTGAGTTGTAACATTATTATATTTATAATTTTATTTTTATTTTAGGTAAATGGTTGGTTGTTAACTTGTTGAGATATGACATTCTAATATTAATAAAATGTAAGTTTCTAATAGTTGTTAAATAATTGAGTTGTAACATTATGATATTTATAATTTTATTTTTATTTTAGTTAAATGGTTGGTTGTTAAGTGGTTGAGATAGGATATTCTAATATTAATAATATTTTTATTTTTATTTTAGGTAATTTGTTAATAGTTATTAAATAATTGAGTTGTAATATTATGATATTTATAATTTTATTTTTATTTTAGGTGTCGTTAGCATTATAGTGGTTTACGGATTCTCATTCAGTTGTCAATAGTTGTTTCAAATAATTGTTTTATGTATCTTGAATTTGGAGAGAAAATTATTGTAGATTGAACATGCTTTTTTCTATATCTTTTCTTTTAATTACAAAGACTGATATTTTGCTTAGCAACTATCTCTTTAAGAATCTTACAGCATTTCCTTTGCAACATCTGGTAATGGTGCAATTGCTAGTTAAGATTCTTTAATGTTTCTGAAAGTCCGAACTAGTTGGTTGAATTTCGCTTGGTTGCGGAGTCTCAATATTTCAATTATATAGTTATTCCTTATTTGGGCTTGCACATTTTGTACATATATATCGTGAGTTAGGATGAAGGTCTAGGACGGATGGTTTATGGAGGCTTTACAAGTTTTCTTTACATATATTTTACGGAGTTAGGATGCAAATTGTATAATAATCTTTTTCTCCTTTTTGAGTGTTGAAATTTGGTTACCAGAAGACAGGTGGTTCCCTAAGGCTTTGATCTTTGGCCTAGGGAAAAGTGTCCAAAATAATTTAATTTTTCTCCTAAAGTGACTTTATATTTTTTATAAAGTCAAATCTAATTTAAAAGTGACTTTAAGTGATAAAGTTACTAAAGTCTAATTCTAAAGTGACTTTAATAAATTCAATGTAAAATTAGAAAGGAAACGTGACTTTGGAAATAAATGACTAAGTGGGTCTTTATTAAAGTGGGGTGAATTAAAAAATAGAAAGTGAGATTTAAATGAGCATTTAATCTCAGCCCTAGATCTCAATCTATTTCAGCCATTGGATTTAGGGATTCCCCAAAAGTCACTTAGGGTTAGGTTAAAGGAGGAAAAGGAGGAAAAGATCATTCATTATTTCATGAGCAGATTGAGAGAAGGAGAAGGAGAGAGCTGGAGATTTTTCTGAGTAGTGAGAAGGAGGGCAGCAGTGAAGAGATTTCAGCAAAGGTATAGCAGCATTTATTGGCACACATACCGAGGCAAAAAATCTGTATAGTAAGGGAGAGGTAGTGTTTCCAAGTGAGGAGGCACAAAAATTGAGGAAGAGGGTACAACAACAAGCACAGATTTGAAGGCACAAAAATCAAGCACATTTTCCAAGGAAGAGGGTGGCTGTCATTTTCGGCACAAAAGCCGAGGAAGAGGATAGCAGCACAGCCCAGATTTTTGGCACAGATTTCGAGAAAGGTTGCTGTACAAAATCTGTACAGTCCTTACAGTAAAGTACGATTGTTCTAGCATGCTTCCCAAGGTGTCTGTAGAGCATTTAATTATATCCTAAGGTGCTGTAAATTTTCTGTATTTTGTTGTTGTTGATTTGGCACAATTTTCGAGGCGGTGTGCAAGCACAAAAATCGAGATAAGTCTGTAAATTGGTTGTTGGAATTTTTTCTGAGTTTTTCCTGTTTCACTGTAAAAAGAAATATTTGAAAAATAAAAGAGAAGCTTTCGAACTGGTTTTCCCCAAGAGTTGTAGGGGGTTTTTCCAGGGTCACGTTGACAAAAAATCTCAATGTTTAAATGTGTTGAATGGCTGTTTTAAGCTTGTTGATTTTTATTTCTACATTTTCCAGCATTCTGTAAATTTTCCAGAATTTGTCTTTTCAGCAAAAAATTATTTTCCAGTTTGTTGAATGTAAGGATATGGGAAAGGGCATTTAACTATTTGGAGAAATAAGGTGAAACTGAAAACCAGGGTGGGAAAACAGGAAATTTCTACATGGTATCAAAGCTTGAGTGCTGAAAGTGCAGTTTGGGACAACAAGGAGAAAAATACAGCCTGCTGATTTTTCACTCAGAAAATTCCAGCAAGTTGATTTTTCACAAACATAATTTTTATCTTTACTACAGCAGTGCTATTTTTAATTTTTAGGACAATATGATGTCATTGGGATTGAGGGTGGAGGATAGGTTGGATGGGCATACAAATTACAGCATTTGGAAGGAGAGAATGCAGAGTATCTTTGAGGAGGCAGAACTCTGGGATCTCATGGTTCATACCCAACAACGGCCTGTTAATGTGCCTATTGATGTTGTTCAGTTGGCAGCGTATAATAGAAAGAACAACAAGGGTAAGAGACTGATTCTAGATGGAATCAAAGACCATTGCATACCTCATGTGAGAGGAAAGAGAAATTCTCATGAGATGTGGACATCATTGTCCAATCGCTACCAGAGTACCAATGAGAACTGGAAAATGGTCCTGAAGGAGAAGATGAAAACCATTAAGATGGGTAAGACTGATAGTGCAACTGGATATCTCACAAATATTACTAATGTGAGAGATGAGTTGGAAGCAATTGGAGAGGTCATTCCACCCACTGATTTGGTGCGGATAGGAGTGAATGTCCTCCCCAGTTCATGTATGAACTTTGTTGATGGGGTTTGTGCACGTGAGACCCTTCCCACATGGGTGAGGTTTTGGGATGATTGCATTCAGACAGAGATCATGAAAGGTCAGCTTGGGGTAGCCAATCCAGTTGAGCAGGATGAGGATGTAGCACTGTTGGTAGGAGGCAAGAAAGGCAAAGGGAAGAAACAAGCTTCCACAAGTAATGGTGGGGGCAAAGGTAAAGGTAAAGGTAAACAGGGTAACACACAGAAGGACTATTCCAAGGTGAAGTGTTGGAATTGTCAGAAGATGGGACACTATGCAGTTGTGTGTCCGAAGAAGAAGAAGAAGAAAGGGAAGAACCAGAGCATGGCAGCATCAGCAGAGGTTGAGGACTTTGCAGATTGCTTTGACTGGGAGTTTGGGTTCATTGTGTGTGAGTCCTCTAGTGCAGGATTACCTGCCACAGAGGTTCAGAGGGAGCATGCATTTCCCTCGACTAGCGGAGCATCTTCGGGTATCTGGTATGTGGACAATGGGGCTTCACGTCATATGAAAGGAGTCCGAGAGTACTTCTCAGAGCTTTCAGACAGTGGCACTGATATAGAGGTAGTACTCGGTGATGACAGAGTTGTTAGAGTAGTTGGTGTGGGAACACTGACATTTCAGAGGGAGTCTAAACCTCCCTTGAAGGTGTCAGATGTTCTTTATGTGCCAGGGATGAGGAAGAACCTCATATCCATCTCAGCTTTGGAGGAAAGAGGATATGAGATACTGTTCAGGGGTGGACAGGTGCTAATGTATCCTAGGGGCGCTCCAGCTGATTCAGCTAGAGTGATAGGTGTACGCCATGCAAAGGTGTACAAGTTTGCATTCCAACCCCTTTTGGCATTGAGCAGTAGTACCAATAGCAGAGCTGTGTGAGATTTGGCACTGCAGGATGGGGCATATGTATCATGGAGCCTTGAGGACGTTGCGGGAGATCACTACAGGTGTGCCAGATTTCAGTACTAATCACTTTGATACTTGCAGAGGATATGCGATGGGCAAGTTTGCCAAATCCATTTTTCCCAGTAGTGACAGCAGAGCGATTGGGATACTTGATTTGATTCATTCCGATGTGAGCGATCGGATGTCTCATGTTTCTTTGAGTGGATATGAGTACTATGTTTTATTCATTGATGATCACTCCAGGAGGACCTGGATTTATTTCTTGAAGACCAAGAGTGAGGTCTTCAAGCGGTTTCAGGAGTTTAGAGCTCTTGTGGAGACACAGACAGGTCGGAAGATCAAGTCCCCGAGGTCGGACAATGGAGGAGAGTACACCCTTGGAGAGTTTGTTGACTATTGTGCGGAGGCAGGCATTAGGAGGGAGCTCACTGTTCCTTACAACCCCCAGCAGAACGGGGTTGCGGAGAGGAAGAACGGATCCATCGGAGGGGCTGCCAAAGCCATGTTACATGATCAGGGGTTGCCATTGTTTTTGTGGGCAGAGGCCTGCAACACAGCTGTTTATTTGCAGAACAGGAGTCCGCATCGTGCCTTGGGGCATATGACTCCGGAGGAGGCTTTTTCTGGGAAGAAGCTTGATATTGGTCATCTTCGTATCTTTGGGTGTATCACATACTCCTACATACCCAAGGAGAAGAGGACCAAACTAGAGCCCACCGCAGAGAAGGGTATCTTTGTGGGCTACAGTGAGACCTCAAAGGCCTTTCGGATTTACGTTCCTGCACAGAGGAAAGTTGTTGTCAGGCGGGATGTGAAGTTCGAGGAGGATAGGGCCTTTAGGAGGTCATGGGAGTTAGAGTATCTGGATCAGCCAGACCCTCAGCAGCAGCTGAGTCAGTCACAGGGATCCAGTGGGCAGGGATCAGGAGGATTCGGAGGTACATCTATGACGATGTCAGGTCCGTCAGTGAGCAGTGGCTCACAGAGTCAGAGGGGTGGTGCTTCGGGCAGCATGCAGAGCAGTCCACAGAGCAGTTCACTAGGGAGTCCACTGATGGACAGTTCACACGGTACCTCAGCTTCTACAGGTTCAGGTGCAGGCAGGAGGACAACAGACATACAGCCAGGAGTTCAGGATCCTAATGATGATGAGGAGGAGGAGTTTCATTCTCTAGTGGGAGAAGTGTGCTCAGGGAAGAGGAAGCCCAAGTGGCTTCGGGACACCCTGAGAGATGCCACATCTGTTGCTGAGCCTAAGAGGCCGGTCAGAGAGAGCAGACCACCTGAGAGGTTTTGTAGCTATATGGCAATGGCTACCAGCATCCTTGACTCTGAGCCTTCTAGCTATGAGGAGGCAGCTAGCCAGCAGGTCTGGAGAGAGGCCATGCAGGAGGAGTATTCTTCTATTATGAAGAATGATGTTTGGGAGGTGGTGCCGAGGCCTGAGGGCAAATCCGTGGTTACTTCCAGATGGCTTTACAAGGTAAAGCATGCTGCAGATGGCAGCATTGAGAAATTCAAAGCGAGATTTGTGGCTAGAGGGTTCTCCCAGGTAGAGGGAGTTGATTATGAGGAGACCTTCGCTCCCGTGGCTCGATATACTTCGATCCGCTCCATTATATTGATAGCAGCAGAGATGGGTTGGAAGATCCACCAGATGGATGTGAAGACTGCATTTCTCAATGGCTTCATACAGGAGGAGGTGTACATTGAGCAGCCACGGGGCTTTGAGGTGCATGGGAAGGAGTCCCATGTGTGCAGACTGAAGAAGGCCCTTTATGGCCTGAAGCAAGCTCCCAGAGCTTGGTACTCCAGGATAGATACTTACTTGCAGAAGATGGGTTTCACAAAGAGTGAGGCAGATCCGAACCTTTACTATATTGTGATAGGTGAGGAGCCTCTCTTTCTGGTGCTGTATGTGGATGACTTAGTCATTACAGGTGCAGAGAGACTCATAGAGCACTGCAAGAGAGATCTTGCGGCGGAGTTTGAGATGAAGGACATCGGCTTGATGCATTACTTTTTGGGTTTGGAGGTGTGGCGGGAGGAGGGGCATTTCTTCCTGGGACAGGGGAAGTATATTGTGGACATCCTTGGCAGATTCCACATGGAGGATTGTAGACCCATGTCGACACCGATGATCACCAACTGGAAGAAGCTTCATGCTTCGGATTCCGAGTTGGTGGATCCCACATTGTACAGACAGCTGATTGGTTCCTTGATGTATTTGGTCAACACTGGACCAGATATTTGTTTTGCAGTCAACACGATGAGTCAGTTTATGTGTGAGCCTAGGAAGGTTCACTGGGTGGCTGCAAAACACATTTTGCGGTACTTGCAGGGGACAGTGGATTATGGTCTGGACTACAGGCAGGGGGATGGAGTGAGATTGACAGGTTACACTGATTCTGATTGGGCAGGTTGTGCTTCTGATAGGAAGAGCACTTCAGGGTGCTGTTTTGGGTTGGGTTCGGCAGTGGTGTCATGGTTCAGCCGGAAGCAACAGTCAGTAGCATTGAGTTCAGCAGAAGCAGAGTACATGGCAGCTAGTCTAGCTAGTTGTGAGGCCATCTGGCTTCGCAAGCTGTTGTTTGGCTTATTTGGTCAGTCGTTGAGACCTTCAGTGATTTACTGTGATAATCAGAGTTTCATTAAACTCACGGAGAATCTAGTATTTCATGACAGGTCAAAGCATATCGGGATCAAATATCGTTTCATCAGAGACTATGTTCAGAAAGGAGCTGTGAAGCTTGAGTATATTCCCACTGATGAGCAGGTTGCAGATATTCTTACCAAAGCCTTACCACGGGGCAAGCATGTCTACTTCGGAGACAAGATGGGTGTGGTGAGGAACACCTTCCTCGGTAAGAGGGAGTGTTGAAATTTGGTTACCGGAGGACAGGTGGTTCCCTAAGGCTTTGATCTTTGGCCTAGGGAAAAGTGTCCAAAAGAATTTAATTTTTCTCCTAAAGTGACTTTATAATTTTTATAAAGTCAAATCTAATTTAAAAGTGATTTTAAGTGATAAAGTTACTAAAGTCTAATTTAAAAGTGACTTTAAGTGATAAAGTTACTAAAGTCTAATTTTAAAGTGACTTTAATAAAGTCAATGTAAAATTAGAAAGGTAAAGTGACTTTGGAAATAAATGACTAAGTGGGTCTTTATTAAAGTGGGGTGAATTAAAAAATAGAAAGTGAGATTTAAATGAGTATTTAATCTCAACCCTAGATCTCAATCTATTTCAGCCATTGGATTTAGGGATTCCACAAAAGTCACTTAGGGTTAGGTTAAAGGAGGAAAAGGAGGAAAAGATCATTCATTCTTTCATGAGCAGATTTTGAGAAGGAGAAGGAGAGAGCTGGAGATTTTTCTGAGCAGTGAGAACGAGGACGGCAGTGAAGAGATTTCAGCAAAGGAACAACAGTTTTTTATGGTCTGGACTGCAGGCAGGGGGATGGAGTGAGATTTATAGGTTACTTTGATTTTGATTGGGCAGGTTGTGCTTCTGATAGGAAGAGCACTTCAGGGTGTTGTTTTGGGTTGGGTTCGGTAGTGGTGTCATGGTTCAGCCGAAAGCATTAGTCAGTAGCATTGAGTTCAGTGGAAGCAGAGTATATGGCTGCCAGTCTAGCTAGTTGTAAGGTCATTTGGCTTCGCAAGATGTTGTTTGGCTTATTTGGTCAGCCCTTGAGACATTCAGTGATTTACTGTGATAATAAGAGTTGCATTAAACTCACGGAGAATCTAGTATTTCATGACAGGTCAAAGCATATCGGGATCAAATATCATTTCATCAGAGACTATGTTTAGAAAGGAGCTGTGAAGCTTGAGTATATTCCCACTGATGAGCAGGTTGCAGATATTCTTACCAAAGCCTTACCACGGGGCAAGCATGTCTACTTCAAAGACAAGATGGGTGTGGTGAGAAACACCTTCCTCGGTAAGAGGGAGTGTTGAAATTTGGTACCGAAGGACAGGTGGTTCCCTAAGGCTTTGATCTTTGGCCTAGGGAAAAGTGTCCAAAAGAATTTAATTTTTCTCTTAAAGTGACTTTATAATTTTTATAAAGTCAAATCTAATTTAAAAGTGACTTAAGTGATAAAGTTACTAAAGTGACTTTATAAAGTTATAAAGTCAAATCTAATTTAAAAGTGACTTTAAGTGATAAAGTTACTAAAGTCTAATTTTAAAGTGACTTTTAATAAAGTCAAAGTAAAATTAGAAAGGAAAAAGTGACTTTGGAAATAAATGACTAAGTGGGTCTTTATTAAAGTGGGGTGAATTAAAAAATAGAAAGTGAGATTTAAATGAGCATTTAATCTCAGCCCTAGATCTCAATCTATTTCAGCCATTGGATTTAGGGATTCCACAAAATTCACTTAGGGTTAGGTTAAAGGAGGACAAGGAGGAAAAGATCATTCATTCTTTCATGAGCAGATTTTGAGAAGGAGATGGAGAGAGCTGGAGATTTTTCTGAGCAGTGAGAATGAGGGCGGCAGTGAAGAGATTTCAGCAAAGGAACAACAGTGTTTATTGGCACACATACCGAGGAAAAAAATCTGTACAGCAAGGGAGAGGTAGTGTTTCCATGTGAGGAGGCACAGAAATCGAGGAAGAGGGTACAACAGCAAGCACGCATTTCAAGGCACAAAAATTAGGCATGTTTTCCAAGGAAGAGGGTGGCTATCATTTTCTGCACAAAAGCCGAGGAAGAGTACAGTAGCACAACCAAGATTTTTAGCATGGATTTCGAGAGAGGTTGCTGTACAAAATCTGTACAGTCCGTACATCAAAGTACGATTGTTTTGGCACGCTTCTCGAGGTGCTCGTACAACATTTAATGCTGTCCTAAGGTGCTATAAATTTTCTGTTTTCTGTTGTTGCTGATTTGGCACAATTTCTAAGGCAGTTTGCAAGCACGAAAATCGCGATAAGTCTGTAAATTGGTTGCTAGAATTTTTTCTGAGTTTTTCCTGTTTCACTGTAAAAAGCAATATTCAGAAAATAAAAGAGAAGCTTTCGAACTGGTTTTCCCCAAGAGTTGTAGGGGGTTTTTCCAGGGTCATGTTGACCAAAAATCTCAGTGTTTAAATGTGTTGAATGTCTGTTTTAAGCTTCCTAATTTTTATTTCTGCATTTTCCAGCATTCTGTAAATTTTCCAGAATTTGTGTGTTCAGCAAAAAATTATTTTCCAGTTTGTTGAATGTAAGGATATGGGAAAGGGCATTTAACTATTTGGAGAAATAAGGTGAAAATGAAAACTGGGGTGGGAAAACAAGAAATTTCTACATTGAGCACCCAACTTTGAGGCAGCTTGGGTTGTCTTCTCACTGGAAATCTTGTTGGAAATTGTAAATAAAAGAAAAAAAGGGAGATGCATTATGCAACAACACAGAGAACGAAAAATATTGCAGAAATAACAGTCAACCACACAGACAAACAACAATTTACACAGGATAGGAACTCTTTCAAATTTATTCAACTCTTCTCTAAAGTTCGATTCATTCTTTCACTGAAACAAAATGAAACTACATAGGTTTATACAAAATTTGTCAGAGTCTGAGAATTCAAAGAAATTCAATTTAGAATCGGATGTTCAACAACCAAATCGTCCCTTAGCTTTGTTCGGCTCCGTATACATGGAAACACATACAAAAACACAAAACATCAGACCTCAAATATTATGGGTTCTGCTTTTGAAGACACATCACGTCCGGTGCCTCCAACGAAAATCTCTCATTGACGATTTTAACTTTTAACATATGCACTTACAAGCAAAAATTAAACTTTATGATGTGTGATTGTGACATAGCACAAATCGCATCGCAATGTAATCAACTTAACTTACGGGTGCTTATCTGTTATATCCTAAACTTTGCGATGTGCGCTTTGTGCTACCCTGCTGAGCTTAACACGTGCCCCTTTGCGATTGCATCACAAATAACATAAAACAACTTGTGGGTGGCTTTAAAGTTTAAAACTTAAACTTTGCGAACTGCAGGCTACGGGCAGAATAAAAGCAGTAAGTGTGAAATATAAAAGGTAAGGAAATAAGGCGGAAATGTAATGCGGTAAGGTAGGTTGTGCATCCCACCAAATCGCATCAGCGAAATCTTAATTTTGGTGAAGTACTTAATTATTACAACTTAAAAGTTGTGGGTTTTGATGTGCGAGGAGTTAAATGGTGGGAAATGTGACATGGTGTGAAGATAATTAATAATGAAATGTAAAGGTTTACAGTGGTTTACAATGTGGTAAGGATATGTGGTGGGTCCTACCTATATCGCATCAACGAAGAAATAACTTATGGCGAAAGGATTAATGGTAAAACATAAAATTTGTGGGCATGAAGCTACGGGAAAATAGGTAGTTGAATACGACTAAGTAAGAAATAATGCAAAGTATGGCTCCCGGTACTCTGTTTTTATTTTTTGCGTGAAAGCCTCCTGATTTTAAAATTGAGGCTTGTCCTTCCGTACACAGAAAATTAAATGAAGCGTGGGCCGCTGCCACTCTTTATTCATGGCGGTGGTTGGGAGTATTTTCAACACTCCCCCTTAATCACAACTACTCCCTTCAACCATTCCTAGACATTATCTGAGATAAAAAAAAACTCTTTTTTCCCAATGGCTTTGTGAGGATATCAAAAAATTGTTCCTCTAATCTGCAATGTTGCAATTTTTTTTTACCATTGTTAACTAATTCCTTTATGAAATGGTATTTAGCATCAATATTCTTTGTTCTCTGGTGGAAAACAAAATTATTTGATAATGCAATTCTTGAGTTGTTTAACAGAAAATTCTGGTTCCTTTGTCTTGCTCATGACATAAATCTCTCAGCATCCTTCTCATCCAATCTTCTTGACATGTTGTTGTTGTTGCTGCTACATACTCAGCTTCTGATATTGATAATGAAACTATTTGAAGCTTCTTGGAAGCCCATGAAATGAATCCCGATCCCAAATGAAAGACATACCCTCATGTGCTCTTTTTTCATCTACACTTCCAGCCCAATCATTGTTAGTGTAGCTAATCAATTTAAAATTATCAGTTGAGGAGTATAGAACACCATACTCTTGCGTTCCATTCACATACATTAAAATTATCTTGGTTGCTTGCAAATAAGTGTCCTTGGGTGTCTCCATGAATCTGGATACCAAACTTACTACATACATTATATGAGGCCTAGATACAGTCAAATACATTAGACTGCATGCTCTTATACAATTTCAGATTGAAATTCTTGCTGCAATATTCCTTTCTTAACTTCAACCCCATCGTAGTTGGAGTTCTTGATGGCTTGTTTTTCTGTATATTGAACCTCTTTAAAAATTCTTCAACATACTTTTCTTGGGAGATAGAAAACCTCTTTTATGTTATCTTTACTTCTATGCCCAAAAAATATCTCAGCAAACCTAAGTTAGTCATTCCAAATTCACGCTTCATGATTGATTTAGAATCAGCAATGAGAGAAACATCATTGCGTGTGAAAATCAAATCATTTACATATAAAACAACAATAAAAATTTTACCATTATTTTCTTTGATGTAGAGTGTGGGTTCACCATCAGGTAATCATCAATCCTATTGTACAATGCTCTTAGTGCTTGCTTCAGCCCATAAAGAGATTTTTTCAACTTACACACTTTGTGTTCTTAGCCTTCCATTTCATAGCTAGGAGGTTGTTCATCATACACCTCCTCTTTCAACACTCCACCCAAGAATGTTGACTTCGCATCCATTTGATAAAATTTCCATTTTTTTGTGTTGCTATAGACAACATTATCTGCACTGTCTCCATCCTTGCAATAGGTGCAAAGGTTTCATCATAGTCTCTTCCTTGCTGCTGCTTGTAGCGTTTGACAACAAGTATTGCTTTGTGCCTTGATATCTTTCCTTCAATGTTGCTCTTGGTCTTATAGACCCATTTCACTCCTATAACTTATTTTCCTTGTGGGAGGTCCACTAGCTCCCATGTATCATTATTTTCTATTGCTCCTATCTCTTCATTCATTGCTTCAATCCACTTTTATTCTTTCACTGCATCTTAAAAATGGATTGGGTCAACAACATGAAAAAAAAAATCAAATAACGAATTCAAACCAACATTATTTTCAACTTCTTATTTCTCATAATTTTTTCTTAAATTTCTGAATCTTAGTCTTCTTGTATTTGCTAAAGATGTGCTTGGAGTTTCACTTGAACTCGAGGGAGTTGCATATCCCTGCAGTGTGCTTGGAGAAGCATATCTTTTTTTTTGCATTTTTTTTCTATGGATTTCTTGCAGTGTGCTTTGTTTAGCTTGTGTAGGTGGAGGAGGAGCCACCATTGAGGAATTATTTTCTGCAATAAATTCCTCTTTGTCTTCCTGTGAAATACATGTCTTCACATTCATTGTATTATCTAAACTTCCATCCCAAGCTTCTTCTTCTATGAACTGAACATCTCTGTTGATTATTACCTTCCTGGGTGATGGATTATAGAGCTTGTAAGCGTTGGATTCATCACTGTATCCAATAAATATACACTTCTCCACCTTGCTGTCCGACTTCTTCCTTAACTAATCTGGGACATGTGCATATGCCACAGATCCAAACACTCTCATGTGAGTGAAAACTTTATTTGTTCCACTCCATGCTTCTTCTCAAACTCTGTTCATAACAGCTTTTGTTGGACATATATTTAAAATATAAGATGCACAATTGAGAGGTTCATCCCAATAATCATTTGGCAAGTGCTTTGCCTTCAACATAATTCTTTCCATGTCCATGATGGTCATATTATTTCTTTCTGCTACAAAATTTTACTGAGGTGTATACCTTGTGGTAAACTTCTTGTGAGTCCCATGCTCCCTGTAGAAACATATGAAGTCTTTGGAGATATACTCTCCTCCTCTTTTAGTTGTCAACATTTTTATGTAGTGTCCATTTTGGTTCTTAACAAGAGCTTTGAAGTGGTAGAACTGTTCAAACACTTCAATTTTCTGTTTGAGAAAATAGACCCATGTCTTCCTCATGTAATCGTCTATAAATTTCAATAGATAGTGACTACCAGCTAATGTTGGCATTTGCATTGGTCCACACAAACCTGAGTGGACAATCTCAAAAGGTGATTTTTCGTTTATACTCTTTTATGCTTGAAACGATTCTCTATGTTGTTTTCCCAAGACGCAACCTTCACATAGGCTGTCTAGTTTCTCTATTAGTAGTAAGCCCACTATCATGCCTTTTATATGCAACAAGTTCACACCTCCAAAATTGAGATGCCCAAATCTCAAATTCCATAACCAGTTCTCATCTTTCACTTTGTATTGAAAGAATTATTGTGTGACAACTATGACAACACCTCCTTCCTTCAAGTGTAATCCGATCTTGAGAGGAAACATTCTATTGCTTCCCATATGCACTTTTTCAATGACCTATCTACTTGGAGGTATATCCATGATTGTGCACATAACATTCTTAAAAAACACATTGTAGCCCTTATGCATGATCTGTCCAATGCTTAGAAGGCTACATTTCAGGTGAGGTACATAATAGACATCTTACACAAGCTTCTTCTCTCCCTTATTTTTCAGTATGTCTACTCTTCCTTTTCTCTTGAAAAATATTTTTCTGTCAGTCCTCGTTGTCACTTGAGATTTTACACTTTCATCTAGGTTGGAAAACATTACTATGTTTCCAGTCATATGGTTACTCCACACTGAATCTAAAAACCATACATCTTGTTTTTCTTGTGCTACATTACAAGTTAAAAGCACATTTCCTTAGTTTTGATTTTCTTTTGTAAAATTTACAGTAGGTTTACTACCAATGTCATTTGTCTTATTTCTACATTCATTTGCATAATGGCCATACCTTTTACAATAATAACATTGGACTTGAGTTTTATCATACCTCTGTCCTTGTGCTTGATTCTGTGCTTGATTCTAGCTTTAGTGTTGGCTTGGATTTTGATTCTTTCCCATTCCACTTCTACCTCTTCCTTATTAGTTTAATCTTCGTCGACCTCTACCTTAACCAAAAGACACTTTTGTCTTGAATTCATCCTCCAATGAGGAGTTTTTTTTCTCTATTCAATCTATGTTCATGAGACATCACTGATGCAGGAAGCTCATCGACTGAAAATTGTGAGAGATACTTTGTCTATTCTATGACCACTACTATGGCTTCAAACCTTCATGGTAGACTTCTTAAGACTTTCTCCACTATTCTCCTTTATTCAAGTGTCTCTCCATGAGACCTTATCTGGGTAACCAACCCAATCACACGTGATAACAATGATTCTATATTATTAGAATATTTTATAAAAAGTGTTTCAAAGTCTCTTGTCAGCATTTGAAGTTTTGTTTTCCTCACCTTTTCCATGCCTTGATAAGTTGTCTGGAGGGTATCCCATGCCTCCTTAGACTTTGTTGCTACTGCAATCCTTGGGAAAATGCTCTCATGCACTGCTTGAAAAATATAGAAGAGGGCTTTGGAGTCCTTCTTATTTTCTCTCAACTGGTTCATGGAAATAATTGTCCACCAGCTCCAAAATATCTTGTGAGGAGAACAGGGCCTTCACCAATAATCATAATTCTTCCCATTAAACTGTGGTAGTTGGGGATTTGATAGGCTTGTGCATGTTGCTACCATATTAACTGTGTAACAAAACCTTTTTCACTATTGTAAAAGCTTTATCGCTGTTGGAGACTCTGCTTCTATGAAAACAATCTTTCAAATTCTTCATTAAATACTCATTCTTTCACTGAGAGCCTAGGCCTACTCTGATACAATGTTTGAAATTGTAAATAAAACAAACCGAGGGAGATGCATTCCCCCACAACATAGAGAATGAAAAATATTGCGGAAATAACAGTCAAACACAGAGACAGACATAAATTTACACAGAAGAGGAAATCTTTCAAATTTATTCAACTCTTCTCTAAAATTTGATTCATTCCTTCACTCAAACAAAATTAGATTACATAAGTTTATTCAAAATCGGTTGGAGCCTGAGCATTCAAAGAAATTCAATGTATAATCAGATGTTCAACAACCAAATCGTCCCTAAGCTCTATTTGGCTTCTTATACACTGAAACGCGTATAGAAACAAAAAAGGGTAGACCTCAAATATTATGGGTTATGCTTTTGAAGACACATCACAAATCACTCATCGGCAATTTTAACTTTTAGCATATGTGCTTGTACAAGAAAACATTAAACCTTGCGATGTGCGATTGTGATGTAGTGCATATCGCATTGCAATGTAATAAAATTAACTTGTGTGCACTTATCTATTATCTCCAGAGCTTTTCGATCTGAGCTTTGCACTACCATCCTCAGCTTGACACGTGCCCCTTTGCGATCGCATCGCAAATAACACAAAAAAAAACTTGTCGGCAGCTTTAATGTTTAAAACTTAAACTTTGCAAAGTGCAGGTTGCGGGTGGCATAAAAGCGGTAAGTACGAAGTACAAAAGGTAAAGAAATAAGGCGGAAATGTAATGCGGTAAGGTAGGTTGTGGGTCCCACAGAATTTCATAGGAAAAATATTCAGTTTGGTGAAGTTATTAAGTGTTACAACTTAAAAGTTGTGGGTTTTGATGTGCAGGGAGTTAAACTGTGGGAAATGCGATATAGCGTGAAGGTAAGTAATAATGAAATGTAAAGGTTTGCAGAGGTTTACAGTGCAGTAAGGATATGTGATGGGTCTCACTGATATCACATCTGTGGGGAAATAACTTATGGCGAAAGGCTTAAGGGTAAAACATAAATGTTGTGGGTGTGAAGCTATGGGACAACAGGTAGGTGAATATGGCTAAGTAAGAAATAATGCACAGTATGGCTCCTGGTACTCTGTTTTGATTTTTTTGGTGAACACCTCCAAATTTTAAAATTGACGCTTGTCCTTCCCTGCACAGAAAATTCAATGAAACATGGGCTGCTGCCACTCCTTATTCATGGCAGTGGTTGGGAGTATTTCCAACAAATCTTTGGATTTAGAGTGAATTTCATCTTCATTTCATCATAAATCCTCAGAGAATAATGGAAGTAGTTGGAAAATTTTTCAAAAGAAACCAATTCTTCTTTCTCATGGTTTTCTCTTGGAAATGATGTCATGTGATCATTTTGATGCAACAATACCATTCACTTTTTTCATATCCACTCGTTTATTTATGGATGAAGGTCAATTTTTGTCTTTTAGATCTTCTGTCATCATGTTTTTTTATGTTAAGCAATACTTTGTACCTGACTGAAATAATATACCTCCTTTGCTGAGGCCTTGGTTTCTGGGCAACTAAATTGGTTTCTAGATCAGAACTTCTCAATACTATTAACCTAAAAAATATTACAAATAGATCTTGTTTTGCTTCATGGTATATACTTTTTCTTATATAAAAATACCATTCGCAAACCCATTAGTAGGTAAAACTTATAAATAAAACAATAATTTAGTAATTTTTTTATTTTTAATTTAATTTAATTTAATTTTTAGTTATTATTATAATTTTTTATTGGTTTAATTTTTTATAAAATTTTTATGTGATCAAATCAAAATGTTTAAAGAATAAAACAAGACATTACAACATTTCTTCTATATTATAGTGAAAAATATCTCTAACAAAATAAAGTATATAAAGATAATTGAAACACAAGAACGACTCCTTTCAGAAATTAAATAATATTTGTAACAGAGACAGACTTATATAATGAGATGAGAGAGAGACTTATTAAGAAAGGTGACATCAATTACAATGATGTAGAGTGTTGGAGCGATGAGTGGTTTTTAATTACGAGTGATACACCGCCTAATTGGTATTCAGCGCGACAAATTCACAGCAAAGGTAAATGTTGCAGGGGATATAGAAATCCCTGTTCCATATGCCTTCAGCGTACAACAACTAGGCCATATGAGAGTAGCGAACCTCGAGAAAGAGATGTTCGCAGTACTAACATTTTCGGACGGAGTAAGTTACTTTGGCACGAGTCGAGCAAGTAGTTGGAGTCACGCCTGCACGGCGATAGACGTGAAGAAAAAAAAAGGTTCAACATGGTCAATCTATATTATTACAGGAAGGTTCGGGGATAGGACATATACCCAACTTGTAAAGATTTTAATTATTGATGAGATTCATCTTTTACAGGATAATAGAGGATCGGTGCTGGAAGGCATTGTGTCCAGGATAGTTAGGCAAATCGAGATATGCAGGAAATGATTTGATTGGTGGGATTGTCTGTAACACTTCCGAACTATGAGGATGTTGCCATGTTTTTGAGCGTGAAGTCAGATGGGGTATTCTATTTTGATAACAGTTACAGGCCTTGCCCGTTGGCTCAGCAATATATTGGGATCACTATCAAAAAGACACTACAGAGGTTTCAGTTGATGAATGATGTGTGTTACTAAAAGGTGATTATGGTTGCTGGCAAGCATCAAATTTCGGTGTTTGTGCATTCCGGAAACGAAACAGGAAAGACAAATCATGCTATAAGAGATGCAACCCTTACAAATGACACACTTGGACGCTTTCTGAAGGAAGACAGTGCTAGCCGGGAGATTCTCCGTTGCAATCCACGTCTGTTCAAAATTAAATCTTGTCCACCATTGTCGCTGTCCATCGATTGAACCATGCCTATCAAGCGTTGAAATGGATGTGAAGACCGAAGGACACATTCTTTGTAATTGTGTCATGTCCTTTCAAAACGTCCATTAAAATTAAGCCACCATAAATAAATAAAAAATATCAAAGGATTATATTAAACATAATCGTCGCCATCAAATTGAAATTCAGGAAGAAAGTTATTATACGATCTACCAAAGTTAAGTGTCTATGTATAATTTATTAATATAATTTTGAATTATAAAAATTATAAATAATTTATATAATTAATATATATATATATAGTTTCAAAGACAACATTAAAGAGAATTCTACAAGATACGGTACCAGTGATGAATGACATGCCTAGCAGATAGGCCCAAGTGAAGGAAATTATTGAAAAAATTAAACTTTGAGGATAAAGCTTTTCCAGAGGAAGGAAATTTTATGAATATAATTCATAAGAAATATATAAATATAGTTATTAATAGTTAAATAGGGATTATGTAAGTAATCATTAAGTTAGTGAAAGGGCGTGTTTAAAAGACATGCCCATTCATGAAAGGTCACCTACCTACGTATATAATCAGGGCCTCATTGTAACATTTTACCATCATCTTTTATACAGTTATATATATAATATATTATTATTAAAATACCTTTTCTGTATTTTATAACTTGTCAACAAGCCTACAACTTTGTTGCTCCATTAAACTTATATTTTCCATATAAAAAGTTCACAAATTGATATTTTTTTTTAATTTATTATGTGTTCATTAATAATAATATTTATTATTTGAAATGTTAAAAATTAATATTTTATTTTAATAAAATAAAATAAAAAATATATATATAAATAGTTTAAATCTAGTTTAATTTTGTATTTATTCAATATTAATGGGTATTAAGTTTATTTTCACTCTAAAATAGTTTTTATACCTTCAAAGATTTGAATACTCAAATTAACCAAAAAAATTTCAAACCCTAAATTACTATTTTATGTCAATTTTATTTTAGTTATTAATTTGTGTTTCATTTTATTTATATTTTTAAGGATATGTAATTTGAGCTAGTAAAAATTTTACATAACAAAAAAGATTTATTGTAACTATTATTATTTTTTAATTTATTTATATTTTTAATTTTATGTAATTTGACTTGAAACAAAATGTTTACACAACAAAACATGACAAAACATTACCATATTTCTTCTATATTAAATTGAAAAACACTTCTCAATACAATAATTGAAAATTTTAATTAAAATATAATTCAAAATTCCCTTAAATAAGGGTAATAAAATTAATTAAAAATTAATATATCTTTATCATTACAAAAATACTATTCAAAAAAATTAATGAATATTAGTTAAAAATAATATATTTTTAGGGTTCTGTGGTTGTCATTCATTGCAAAATTCTCAGGATTATCCACAGTATCTGATGGACAACTGAAAGCCATCTTCACGACAAGATTAGAATGAAGATTGATCCTCATTCATTCTCATCTTCCAATATTTTTAGATACTAGGAATAATCCTGAAAATTTTGCAGATAATATATTTAATAATTTTTTATTAAAAACAAATTTTTAAATCTTTCATCAGTTTTTATTATTAAAAACTATTTATAATCATCATGGGATTTACATAAAAACTATTTATATTACAGTTATAGAGCGCAGAAGTTTGACTTCTGAAATATAAAAAGTTATTAGTCAGAGAAACGAAATTATAAATCGATTCTTTGATCAGTTTTTCCAACTCGATCTTAATGATGAACCGCATTCTGAAAAGCATTGATCTGTAAAGCCTCTAACGAATTTATCCCGAAAACCATTTATAACTATTATATTTATCTAGAAAACTGTTTAGAACTATGATATTTATCCAGAAAACTATTTATAACCATTATGATCGAAAAAGTTTGCCTTCTGAAATATAAAAAGTTATTAGTAAGAGCAAAGCAATCATAAAGCAATTGACCCAAAATACGTTGTGAAATCTTGATTTGCACATGCCAACGTAAAGAGATCCAGAACACTATTTATTTTATATGAAGTAGACAAAGACATAATTCAAGCACAAGGTCACCTGTTCTAGCTGGAACATTATTTATTCTATATGAAGTAGAGAACTGTTATTCTTATAATTAGACAGTAGCCTAATTATATTTGACAGGCGGTCGCGGCGGACGTGGTGGAGGACAGCCATAGCCATCGCTGAGACACTGGCTAGGGCCTGAGGGCAACTTTCGTCGATTTTTGGGTTTCCGTTCATCCCATGCAGAATCTGCGTTATATATGTGCCGCTGCTCCGCATCCCATGCAGAACCTGGGTTATATATGCCCCGCTGCTTCACATGGAGGTTAGCAGATCGCTCCACATGCTGGTAGGTTAGTCGCCCAGCAACAGCATTATTTAGAATGATCATGGACATGAGCACACATAGTATTGCACTATAAACCCTTTTCCTCTCCATCAATAATCGATATCTTCTCACTGATCGCCAAAGATGATCTTCTATGCCGAAGATGACCTCCTTAGCTCAATACATAAATTTGCCCTTTATATATATACTATCGTGGATTCATTCAACTCCAGATTTGCCCTTCATATATACACTAGCGTGGATTCATTCAACTCCAGATCCAACGATCAGGGGTGGGAATAGTTGCGAATCAATTAAATTCAACGTATTAATTGACCAAATAAAACTATATTCAAAGTGCACTTGTTAATTCCCCTTTTCTATTAATTGTCCAAATAATACTATATTAAATGGCCCTGGGGCAGTAGAATGCTTTTAGTTCCAATTAATTTATGTATTTAATAATTAATGGAATTATTTTATATTTTTGGGCATGTGAGGTACTCATCAGCCATAGCATTGATAATCTATGGTGTTATGTGACAATAGTCATTCACAAAATAAGATTTTACATCATGATTTTTTTATTAATAAGAAGCTTTCTTTATGTTTTTTCAAATATATATATATATATATATAACTTAATAATAATTTAATATCTTGACAGTAAAAAGACACTTGAATTAACAAAATTAAACAATTTAAACTAAAATCTCTCAAATTTTGACTAAAATTAAACAGAAAAATGTCTCAAAATTTTCATTTAGAATTCCATTGAATTTGTTTCAGTGCTAATCCTATTTTTATTTTCTTATTTAATAATTTAATTTTAATATATATTTCTTTATTAATTTAATTTTAATATAGATTTCTTTATCTTTATGCGTTAGACTACAACATTTTTTATTTTTATCCGTATGTTACTAACTTTAATTTGATCAAAATCTATTATATTATTATTTTACTTTGGACTATATACATTATTTCATTATTATTTTAATTAATATAAATCATTATTTCTTAAGGTTTTTTTCATTTAATTTCAATTTTTCCTAATTTATTATTGTATTATATTGTAAATTTGACCAAAATATATTATTTTATTCTTACTAATTTAATCTCTCATTTCAAATTAACTTTAACATTTCTCATTTCCCAAATTATTTATGAGCTTAAATCCACCTACCAAGGGTCAAGAGTGCTCAAATCTATGAAGAGGTTTGCATATAAGGGATTTGCTCACTCACCTTAAATCCACTTACCAAGGTTCAAGAGGGATCAAATCTCTTAAGAGGTTTGCATATAAAGGATTTGATCACTCTTGGTAGATCCAAAATTAAGATATAAATTCTATGGGTCAACACCATTCGTTTTCAATACCATGGGCCATTTTTATTTTTATTATTATTTTATTTTTATCAATATGAATCACATACATTTGCATTATAATGTTTACATTACCTTAATATTTTTATTGATTTAATTTTTAAAATTTAATTTAATTTTTATTTTTATATAATTTGTTATGGATTTTCAATAGCACGACTCAATATCATAGGTCATTTTTAGTTTTATTTTATTTTTATAGGATTTTTTTTTGCTATTTTTATTTTCTATTTTAAGTCAATTTACATTATATTAATATTTTTATTTAATTTAATTTTTATTAAATTTGTCCAAGTCAAAATGTTAAACATTACATTACAACATCTCTCATACTGGGCTCGAGCCGAGGTTTCGCACAATAAACTTTCCCTTCAAAATATAATAATCTTTAATACATTGCTAATTCTCTTAATGTCCCCTAAGAACCATTTTCTTTCTCTATTTCTTATTGGTATTCTTTATCTTTCTTTCTATATTTCTTATTGGCATTCTTTACCAATTTATTCTTGGTGTGGCACTCTTTTTATCACCAATCTAGCTTCATATCCCCTAAGATGGGTGAAATTTTCACCTAGAATGTAGAAAATATCGCATAGAGTACTTTAAAAGAAGGTACTTTAAAAGAAGCTCTAAACATGAACATAGTATTATATCTTTTCTATTATAACAATATGAAATTTAAATTGAAGGCATTACATTTCACATAATTAAAAAAAACATAGAACTAACTAAATTATAACTTTATTATTATTATTATTATTATTATTATTATTATTATTATTATTAATTGTAAAAGAGGAATATATAAATTAAAAATATATATAACTTTGAAAAAACATGTAACAAGATTGTTATCTATGGAGATTTATTCCCACTTTACCATAGATTCTTAATTTGTAAATAGTCTTCATTACAATAACATTGACAAATATTATGGAGTATCAATATTAGATTCCCAAAAATAAAAATTTACACCAAATATTATCAATACCATGGATTAATTGCACCTAATAGTGTATTCTATATCGCAGTATGATGCCCACATGTGATTATGTATGTGCTCAATATAGAGTTGACACTTGTAAAATTAAAAAAAATCATAAAACAAAGAGTGATATTATTTTTATTTTTAAGTTATATATATGTGAGAAAACAAATAGAGAAAGATATACATGTGAAATTCATATAAATTTTTTAAGTCAATAATATTATTTAGACAAATAGTATTATTAATCTATAGTATTAGTTGACCATAAAGTATTATTAATATGTTTTATTAATACCACATACTCAAAAATACCAAATAATATCATAAACTAAAAATTCCACATTTCCAAATAATAGGAAGGGTTAAAAAGCTTTATGTCACAAAGAAAATTATTTCACCAAATAAAAACTGCACTTGTTAATTCCAATTTGTATCAATTGACCAAATAAAACAATATTAAAAGTGCACTCGTTAATTCCACTCTGTATTAATTGACCAAATGATACTAATACTATTCCACTCTGTACGGAAATAATCATAAATGGCCGTTGGGCAGTAGAATGCTCTTCGATACAATTAATCGACGGTATTGATTGACCAAATAATACTATATTAAAAGTGCATTTATTAATTCCACTTTGTGTACGGACGGAATCATAAATGGCCCTTATGCACTAGAATGCTTTTTTAGTTCTAATTAATTATATCATAAAGTGTTTTTTTTTCAAACAATTTTTCTGGTCGTTCTGTCCATATTTAAGTCATTAAATATTAGACGATTGAAATGTTTTAGACCATTAAATCCACAAGTAAATAATTTTTTATATGTTTTTCATAATGTTAGTTTGTTGTTATTAAAAACTTGTTAAATTTTTTAAAGTTACACCAAAATAAAAATAAAAGTAAATTAAATAAAAAGTTTGACATAATGTAATGAACATTTTAAATAGGTCAAAATACAATAAAAAATAAAAATAATAAAATAAAATAATAATAAACTATAAAAACAATCCATGGTATTGACGTGGAATGTAGTTTATTTAAAGAGGGAAATTAAGATGACATAGATCAATCTTAACTATGGATCTACGAAGAGCCAAGAAGGATCATATGTCTTGATATGCAAACCTATTTTAGAGTGAAAAGCCCTGAAGTAATATATATCTAAAGTAATTATTTAATAAAACTATTTTTAAATGTTTATAACCATTATTCTTTTAAAATTTTATTTAATAAAATGTATCTAAATTTTCATACATCTAAATATACATAGTTTTTCTTCTTCTATATTATTTTTGTGACAACCATTTTATTATTCCAAAAATACATGGCTTTTTTTATTATATATTATTTTTGTTACAAATTTTTTATTATTCATGAGTAGTATTTCTTCATATATAAAAAAATAAATTAAAATATGTGATCTTTTTTAAATTTCCAAAGTATTTCATAGGTCATGATTTATCTTGAGCAACCTTTTATTTTAAAGGTAAAAAATCACGATCTATTTCATTCATGAGGCATTCATGTTGGCATGATCAGACAAGGTATTTAACTTAAGTTCAACATATGCCTCGTGATTTGTAAGGCTCAAAGAAGCAGTATTGCATTAAAATTTCACTCTAACCTGATCCTTTCCTTTTCTTGATATAATTATCTTTTAAATTAATAATTATTTATTTAATATATTCAAATAAATTAATTTTGATTTTTAATATATATATAACATTTACTGTTATTCAAGTTATGCCAAGAATTTTTTAAATTCTTGCTCTTTAGCTACATTTTATCACTTTAGTATGTTTTCAATCAAGAAAGAGGCTTCGGATTTTAAGAACTATGTCTTAGATCTGAGCTCATGATTCTATTAAAATTTATGAAAGAAATTCATTTTTGACAACTTGTATGTTTAAATATGTGATTTTGGAAGTGACGATGACTTCTTTAAACACTTGATTACTATGGAAGAAGAAATTTGAGTATATCATTAAGGACTATGAATAGTTCCTGCAGCAATTGCATTACTTATAACATATTTTAATATCCTTTATTACTCATACATACCACCTAATCCATGAAAAATTGGTTATCCATGAAAAATTGTAACCATGTATGCAATGATATATGCTAATCATTTCAGTTTTATGTTGATGACAAGTTATTTTATCATTTTTAAGTAAACCTTTCAATTTTTGTGTTTATAATCGTTTACAAGCATTGATATCAATATAATAAATTGATATTGCAAACCAACTTATGTTTGTAACACGTTTGGAAGTGTTTATATTCATAAATTTCTTATTCATTTTCGCTCTAGATTGTTACATAATGGAGAAATAAATACAATGTTGATCCAAGTGATCCAAAAAGTTATTCATGGTTAGATTGGAAAACCAGGCGTTAGCACTAAAAATGTTAATGGTGTAATTGCCATAGTGTCACTGTTTTCAATCTTTTTTCTAATGTCCTAGTCCATGTCGAAGATTGAGTAATTTTCAATAAAGGTAAAAAATGAGTCCTAAAATCAAGGTAATTTTAAGTGAATACGTGTCATTATTGTTTTGGAGTTATAAAATAAGTTAAAATCACTATTTTGACTTATGTTAGTGTTGAAGGCTACTCGTTGTTTGGGTAATAAAGTTGCAATCACCTTCTCTAGAATAATAACTACTTATGTTTTGATTTCATTTTCAAACCACTAATATAATGAAGGGCACTTATTTCTCGGAATTGAAAGTCAAATTATTCACACATTGAAAAGTGTAGCTATTTTGTTGAGATTTTGGTTATCTCAATTCAGAGGTAAAGATAATTATTCATCAAGCATATAGGAGAAACAGAGAATATTTTAAAGGCAAGGACCATTGATTTTTGAAGATCATTGAAGACCCTATGCTATAAATATGATTATTCTCTTAAGTAAGATTAATAATTATTTGACCTAAGGGGATTATTATTAGTGAATGGTTAATTTACCTAGGCACATAACCTGTAGCTACCTCATCTAAGTCAAGCTCCAGAAATCATAGTACGAGGTATCTGAAATTTAATGATAATGTGGAGTGTTAAGCCTAGTGGGATGACTTGGCTCTTGTTTTTAAATTATTTAAAAATGTGCCATTAATCCTTTCCATAATTACAGGCAAGAAATCAGAGAATAGAGCTCGGTGATCACTCAACCAAAGTCCTTTGTGTAGGCTACAAGTAAAAAGAAACCATTCTCCAAAAAGAAATTTCAGTTTTCGAAGCAGGCAAACCAAGGCTTTGTGGAAAGTATTGCAACCAGAATTGAACAGTTGTGTTTTTGAGCTGTCTAGCTGTTGAAAGAATGGGGAAAGGAGGAAATGTCAATAGATCAGAGCAAAGAAATACAAGATTCGTGGATGCTAGGACTAAACCACAGTTCAAGTATGCTAGTCGGTATAAACTCTTACAAAATTTTTCTAGGGAGAATGTGGCTTTAGCTCAGAATTTTTTTGAGAGTTTCAATGGTGAAAAGGTCAAGTAAGGCATCAAGACATTCAAAATTTCTGAGGCCATCATAGCTCGTGCTACCCAAACCTCTACAACTCGTGAACGCTCGTTTAAGAGAAAAATGTTGCCCATAGAAGTAAGTCTATACCTTAAGTCCGAACATGTTAATGTTAAGTGGAATACAAATGCTCACATTTCTTCATTTAAGGCCGAGTGGTAGCATGTTGTCACCTCAATCCAAAAATACATCACATACTAGGGTAGGTTTTCCTCTGTTCATTGTTATCAACTAAGATTCCTTGGTCACATTTCAGGAGATAAAAATTTGAAACTACCCTATTTTCTATATAAATATATGTTGAAAATGTCCCTAAAGCTACAGAAAATTCCAAACTACTCTTTGCACAATTTGTATCACAGTGGAATGATTAAAATTCTAATTATCTATCATCTTAGAAAGAAGAAAACTACTTGGGATAATTTTTTCAGAGAGGAAGGGTTTAATAGCATAAATTCTAGGAGAAGGGTAGGGAGGCCCAAGAAAAGAGACATCCAGGAGTAAACCAGTGATGCCCATGTTTCACACAGTTCACCATCTAACTCTGCACATCGATTAGTCTTCTTACAAGTTAACCCTACCTCCATATCAGTTAAAAGGCCAACTAGAAGCTCAATTAGGAAGTGTGAAAATCCTATGCATATGCCAACAGTGTCACTAGTTAATAAATTTCATGTCAGTAGCTCACCTTGGGAGCCTCAAACACTAAGGTCTCTCATGGAAGGATACAAGAATAAATTGCAACAAAAAAATTCAAAGTCTCCTAAAAAACCTATGTCAGAGGACAAGGAGAAAATTACTTCCTCTTCAAGGAGCCAATCTAAGAAGAAGCTCTTCATCACAGAAGAACCAATGGAAGCATACCATGGATTTCTAGCACCTAAGCATGTTTTTTCATGAGTGTAAGTCAACCCTGGTATGAAAATTTGAAGCCATGTTTCTAAGACATCTCATCGAGCATAACCAAGTAGTGGTACTTCTCTCACAGAGTCCACTCTCTCATAGGTTTTTCTTTCTCTTAATAAATGCAAACAGAAAAATCCTCCATTTAGTTTCCTCCATTGGTTCTTCTATCAAGAAGAGAAATAAAAATATGATACACTCGTATTCCTCCTATGAAGACAACCATGACCCTAAGAAAACTGAATCAAAAGTTGAGGAGGGAGAGTGTAGTAAATTCATAAATGGGGGTAATAGGTATAAATTCATCCCTATTCCCTATGTTAAGAGATCTCATACTAGACCCAAAAATAAACTCAGGCTGAACAACAAGTCGATTGCTAATCCTAAATTAAGAGATGAAATTATCAACATTGAAGACAGCCCTAAAGACAAAATCAAAAAGAATAAAAACACTCAGTCAAAGAGTCAATCACAGAGAAAGAGGTCAGATAGGGGAGTGACTAAAGTAGAGGCCATCAGGATTGTTGCCTCTATTATGGACCTCTGATGAATCAAGGAACATGGCTACCTTGGAGAAACAAATTTGGGTTAATGTTCCATGTTTTCTGGATATAGCTACTTTTTCTGCCTAGGTAGCAATTATTTTGAATACCAGCATATGATGGAAAGGGGTTACATTTTGGTTTTTTATCTTGATGGTGACATCAAACAGATGAAGTGGAGAGGTTTTTAAGTTTCAATGGATGCTGCCAGGTGTCATGTATCACGTCTTCTTTGAAATAATAGGGCTTTGTTTTGAACATTTGAAGGCAACAACCACATGTCACTCTTGCTGTTTTCACACTTTTTGCTGAAGATTGGTTGCACAAGAATAGAAGAGTGGTCCTCAAATAGGTTTCCACCTCATACAACCATTTTGGATTGATAGCCTTAATGATGTTTATCTTATTTTTAATATAGCACTTTGTATTTAATTTTAGGGATAAGCCTTATCTCTTGCATGAAATTGTAATAACTTTTGAAATAGATTTACATTTTTTAGTGGAGATGATAGTATTATATTTTGTATATATATGTCAAACTGATATGAAGTAAAGTTGGTGGTTTTAGAATCTTGACTCATATGATTAGTAATATGTTTTGTAAATGAAATGGAATGATACTACTTAAGACTTATTACCAACCTGTTGTATGTATTGTCAATTTTACTTTTGTTTCCATATCTTATTTCTTTCAGTTTCAGTTTACAAACCATCATGTTGTTATGTGTTCTTATCAGTCTCTTAAAAATGTTCATGTGTTTTATCATTTTTTGTTAGTCCCACACAATGAGCATTCCTGGCAAAAGATATATTATAATAGTAGAAGAGCATCACTCATGAGAATTATCCTTCATAATATTTTAGTGAGAATCTTGTAAGACTAGAAATAGCTTTCTCTTGATGAAATATTGTTAAACTATTACTTTTGTTAATTTCTACCAAATGCAATAGATTTCTTCCTTTCCAGACCTACTGTTTCCTCTCTCACCTTACAGTCTCTTCTCCACATAGGCTACAAACTCACTCTCTGCTACCACATCAAGCTCCAATACCCTAATTAGCAAAAATTTTGATTTGACTGAAATCTCCTTTCAGTGAATGAGAGTTTAAACCACCTACAAATCTCATAAAACAAATCACTAAATTTCCTTAGATTCTAGGACGTGTCTGCTCAGGTGCTTTTTGTAGTCCAAGTGTTGATTCCAGCACAAACACTAGGCATGAAGACGCTTCTAATTTTCAATGGAGTAGTCTACAAAAGTTCCTATATATATTTTAATTACATAAATGGATTGAAAACCAACTAATAGTATTTACTTCAATTGTTTTATTTGGACATGTTGCAAGCTGACATGTATTTTTACAGAAGTTGTGCATCAAATTATGATGTAACAACTATACCAAGAAGTTTTTAAATTATTTCTCTTCGGTTATATATTATATGTTTAGTATGTTTTCAATCAAGAAGAGTCTTCAGAGTTTAATAAATGTATCTTAGATTTGAGCTCATGATTCTTTTAAAATTTATGAAACAAATTCATTTTTTATAACTTGTATGTTTAAATATGTGATTTTGGAATTGATGATTGCCTCTTTAGACACTAGATTAATATTATGGAAGAAATTTTATGTAATATTCCCAAATTTTCACATGAAATTTGGAATATTAGAGTTCTTAATTTTCTTAATGAATTAAGTAAATAAAAGGTTGGAGGGACCCATAATCCTCAAGGTGAATAAATATCAACTTTTTATGTGTGAATATGGATTAATTAAGCCTAGATATACATAATGAGGTAGTGGAGAAACTACTAATGTGAATGGATTGGAGATCATGTCTCATTAATGAGATAGACGATGGAGGTTGAAGCAGTCAACTAAGATTATGGAAGGCATCTAATGAAAGATCAGAGAGCATTCATGATGGATTGGTGGATGAAGTTATGTAATTAATGCATACATGGTGGAAACAGTGTACATTACATCTAGACATGATGGAGGAGATGGAGGGATAACGCAGTCAAACATGGAGGATCATGTTCACATGCACAATGCAGTTTAGATGAGGGCCAAGGCATGGGAAGGTTCATAAACTATATAAAGGAGATGAAGACAACAATGAGGGCAAGCTATTGAATATAGATTTTGAGGTCTGTTTAGAACTAGGATTTTCATGTGACATTCCATGCTTTCTTTGGCTGTGTAGCTAAGATTGCAAGGGTTGTTTAGCACAGGGTGTTCCTGGTCGGGAATCCCTCCTCCTTCTTTGATTAGCTCTAGAAAGAGGGTTTTAATTCATTCTAAATCAATAATTGGTGCCACATATCTTTTCCATCATCTGTAAAACATATACCTTCAGGAATTATGAAAATTCTAAAGATCAGTTTGGAGGTGGAGGTTTTCTATAGTATTTCAACTGGAGAACCAGTGTGGGGTTATTCTTATCACCTTGGGCTTTAATATCATCATTCTCAGGGCTTCATTTTAGATCTCCCATCATGCCAAGAGTTATTTAACTCCTAGAAATAGTAGGCCTAAGAAGGATTGCACATTCCATCATTTATGATCCAAAGGAGGAAGGAAGTTGCTAGCATTTCGGCTAGTAATTCTATGATGGTTCATCCCCTCACCTTGCCATCATTATTTCCATCAACCTAGAGGTTATTGTAGCATATTTTAGTAGGCATAGAGCCTCTCTGTATTGTGGAGCATAGTTTCTATAGCAGCTTCATATTCAGTTTCTACAATCTAAAGGAGGAAGAAGAGGAGACAAGATCTCAAGCTCCTGGCTTGTAGATCTCAAGGAGGGATCAACCGTCAAAGTTCATATCTATTTGTATAAAATATTTCAGGCATCTCTAGATTAGATATGGCTTCAGATGTTTATAACCTAGTAGTCAAATGATCGAATCCTAGGAGGGTGATTTTCCAAAGTTGTAGACGTAGAAAATCCATTCTCAATTATCTTGGGTTCCCATCACATTGGCCAGATCTAGAATCTTGGCATCATCAAAGCTCTAGATTTCCATAGATATGCATTTTCATTTTTATCCTGTAATTATATATTCATTTCTGTCGAAGGGACAATGTGGTATTTGCTTTGCGCAGCTCTCCAATTATGTAGTGCCTACTTTGGCATGTTTTCATGGTGATTCTAGGCCATCTCTTTGGATAGATCTACTCATCTTTTCTATATTGCGTAACTGATTCATATCCATATAATAAAATGGATTAGCATCTTTGTATATTATGATGTTGTCTTAAGATTTATTATTTACTTAGTTTCAATTGTTATATTGTGTTTTAGTATTACTGCATTCCCCCTTTTGGGATATTACAGTGGTATCAGAGCATGACCTTTGGCTCAGCTTTTGGACACTTCATATTTTGCATCAAAGGAAGAAGAAGATAGATGAGATCTATCGCGAGGGGGGATTTTTGCATTCCTCTCTATAGATCTAGGCAAGATCTCTCCAAGGAGGTCTATCAAATAAAGAGAGAAAGGCAGAGGAAGGATCCAAGAAGAAGATTTGATGAGGAAGCTCCAAGCACTTCCTATCAGTAGAAAATAAAACCAGAGAATCATAGATCTCCTCATAGATCTACTATGCCCACCTTCTTTGAATAAGGTGAGAGGTATAAAAATGAAGAACGAAGAGAACTTGGGACTCATGAGGCTCTCAGTTTGTATCTTGAAGAGTACAAGGAATAGTCTAGAGCTTTCAAAGAGAGTCTAAATCTCCAAGAATTCTTTGAATTCGAAGAAGAGAGAAGATCCTATAGCAACAATAGAAGGAAGAGGAAAAATAGATTCTATTTGCCTATATTTCATGGATCTTCCTCAAGCACTGTCAAGAATTAGAGGAAAGAGTTAGATACATTTTTCATGCCACATCCTATGGCTGAAAAATATGCTATCAAAATTGCAACACTTCATATTCTAGGTGAAGGAAATGATTGGTGGTTTGGTCACATGGAGCATGCAAAGGTGACTAAATATTCAGATTTCTTTCCCAAGTTGAGGAAGAATATTGATGTGAGGAAACCAGAGATGTGTCACAATGAGACATTTTCTAAGGAAACAAAGGAGGATGAAAATCTTTTCACTCTAGACAAGGAGTCACTACATTCACCACCAGATCCAAAAGTACTTGCATCTAGAGAAGAGACACCTACAAATTTGCAAGATAGTCTTGAGCTCTTAACGCATAGAATCCCATGCATGATTCAAGAGATGAATGAGGAAGAGGAGGAAGATTCTAGTACTGGTACATATATATAAGAGCAGCCATCACTCTTACCAGCAGTTGGAGACACCATTTTCCCATTTGGAGGAACTCTTGTGTTCCTGCAAGAGGTTCCCACACAATAGTTTATCAAAGGTATGCATACATATTCATCACATATTGTTTCAGTAGATCTTATTTAAACTTATGAGGACATGCCATCAGAGCCATTACATAACCAATAGTTAGAACAAAATGCTTATTTGAAGCAACAACTTATTATAATGCAGAGGACCCTTGATATAATCAAAGAGGAGATGAAAAGCTATCCCAGTTTGTCACCGATGGAATACATCCAACCCTTTGAGTTGAAGTGTATAGTTTCAAAAAATGGGATGAGCATGATCCTATCTACAATGACTAGTTATGAGATCAATATTGTGCCTTTCTTTGAGACAAAATATGTATTACCATGCAGATATACAACATTGTCACTTAGTAGCAGTGATAATAAAGGAGCCCCATTATTCTTGGAGAACTCTGAAGGTAGCTTCACTCATGAAGCAATGGAGTTTAAGATTGTGAATGGTAGAAATCTTCAGATGAGAAATCGTTTCTCCTTTCTTGATGACATTTTCTCAATGGGCATCTCACAACTCAAAAAGATAATTCTAGCTGCAGCAGATCCAGAACCTCATTGGTTTTAGAAGGCCATGGATGATAAGAAGGTCTAATTAAGAGATATCATTGAAGGTGCACCTCAAAATTTCATGAAGTTCAAAGTCCTTCATTAGCTTGGGGAGGATGGTATTCTACAAAGGGAGGATACCATGTTTATGCAGTACATCATTCATCATCCACATTGGGATGAGTGGGTGAGAATGATAAGCAAGGGGTTGCATGACCACTTGAAAAGATATGAAATGGGCAAAAAAGAAGATTATTTACATTGGTTTCTCTTGGGTGGGGTTTGGTACTACCCAAAGGATGATGTTTCTTTGATCCATGCCTTTGAAAACACTCATGTAATGAAGATGAAGGCATGGTTGCACTGTTTGCTCTTGGGTGAATATGGTTACCACCCAAAGGCTCATATTTTCTTGTCTCATGCCTTTTGTAACAATGATAATTTCCAAAAAAAGGAGGCATGTTCATCTTTGGAGTCCTTAATAGAGTTTGGCCATCACATGACATCTCCCATGTTTATGTGTTTTGTATTTTCTATAATATGGCATAGTACTCTCATGATATATGATAATGGAGCTGATTTTTATTGGGTTGGTATGAAATTCTGTATGTCCTTCATCATGTTGTTGTTACTCCATGATTCACATAATGATGTGAAGGGGCAGAAAGATATCTTGTTGCTTTGGTTGATTTTGGGGGAGTTTGGCTTGTCCATCTTACATAGAGGAGATGGAGGATGGCGGCAAGAGGCCCTACTCCGGTGGTTACTATTGGGAGAATATTGTTTGACACTTTGGTCTACCCATATGTCTCTATTTCTTCTTTTTCATAACGTTGGAATGATGCTTGGAACCAGCAAGGCCAACAGGGCTAGAGCCGATGTCATGTCAATGCTCAACGTACTTCATGAAACATGGGATGGAGAGATGTATTTTTAGATGGACCTTTTCCTTTGTAGGAAGAACCGCTTTATTTTATATATCTCATGTGTTGATGATGATTTTGGACATCGTATGGTTGTCACTTGGTACTTCAGGGTGGAAGGAGGACATCTAACCATACAGTCAGAGGTCATTCTATCGATTTTTGAGAGACAACTTTGGAACCAAACATGCATGACACATTGTAGCAAATGGAGGAGGCATTCCTTATGTGGATGCCATTTGGAGGGAAAAGGATGTATTTTTCATATAATTTTGTAGTTTCTTGAGGTCAAGAAACATTTTTTTGGGGCGGACTGTAATATTCCCAAATTTTGACATGACATTTGGAATATTAGAGTTCTCAATTTTTTTAATGAATTAAGTAAATAAAAGGGTGGAGGGACCCATAATCCTCAAGATGAATAAATATCCACTTTTTATGTGTGAATGTGGATTAATTAAGCCTAGATCTACATAATGTGGTAGTGGAGAAACTACTAATGTGAATGTATTGGAGATCGTGTCTCATTAAAGAGATAAATCATGGACATTGAAGTAGTGAACTAAGATCATCGAAGGAATATAATGAATGGTCGTAGAGAATTCATGATGAAGTGATGGAGAAAGTTGTGCAATTAATGAACACATGGTGGAGAGGGTGTACATTGCATCTAGACATGATGGAGGACTTGGATAGACAACACAATCAAACATGGAGGAACATGTCCACATGCACAGTGAAGTTTAGATCAGGGCCAAGGTATGGGAAGGCTCATAAAATATATAAAGGAGATGAAGAAAACAGTGAAGGTGGGCTATTGAATATATATTTTGAGGTCTTTTTAGGTCTGGAATTGTCATGTGACATTCCATGCTTTCTTTGGCTATTTAGCTAAGATTTCAAGTGTTATTTAGCATAGGGTGTTCATGGTCGATAATCCCTCCTCTTTCTTTGAGTAGCTCTAGAAATATGGTCTTACTTCATTCCACATCAGGCATTTGTGCCACATATCTTTTTAATCATCTGAAAAATAGCAGAAGTGCCATCAAAGAGTTATTGAACTCCTAGCAGCAGAAGTGCCATCAAATATTGTGCAATTCGTCATTGTAGATCCAAAGGAGGAAGGAAGTTGCTAGAATCTCAGCTAGTAATCCTATGAGGGATCATCCCCTCACCTTTCCATCATTATTTCCATTAGCCTGGAGGTTATTGCAGAATATTTTAGTAGGCATAGAGCCTCTCCCTCTTGTACAATGCATTTTCTATAGCAACTGCATATTCAGTTGCTGCCATTTGAAGAAGGAAGAAGAGGAGGCAAGATCTCAAGCTTCTAGCTTGTAGATTTGAAGGAGGGACCAGCCCTCAAATATCAGATCTGTTTGTAGAACATATTGTAGCCATATTTGGATCAGATCTATCTTTATATCTGTATAACCGAGTAGTCAAAGGATCAAATCCTAGAAGGGTGATTTTCCTAAGTTGTAGATCTGGAAAATCCTTTCTGGGTTATCTTGGGTTCCCATCACATTGGCCAAATCTTGAATATTGGCATCATCAAAGCTCCAAATTTTCGTAGATATACATTTTCCTTTTCAGCCTGTAGTCATATATTCATATTCTTTTGAAGGGACAATGCAGTATTTGCTTCTAGCAGCTCTCCAGTTACAGAGTGCCTACTTTGGCATGTTTTCAAGGTGATTCTAGGCCATATCTTTGGCTAGATCTACTCATGTTTTGTACATTGCGTAACTAATTCATCTCCATATAATAAAATGGATCATCTTGTTTGTATATTCGGATGTTGTCTTTAGATTTATTATTTACTTAGTTTTAGTTCTTATATTGTCTTTCAGTATTACTGCATTCTCCCTTTTTGGATATTACATTCTAGTATATCCTTAAGTACTGTGAGTCATTATTGTAGCAACAACATTGCTTATAATAGATTTTTATATCCTTTTTATAGGCTATTGTATATACATTTCTAACACATTTCCCCTAGAAGTTACATATATGGTGAGTATTTCATGCAATTGCATTGCTTATAACATATTTTTATATCCTTTGTATAAGATATTATATATACAATTGTAACACATTTCCCCGAGGTGTTACATATATGGTGGGAGAGTGATGGTGGCTTCTTTAGACACTTTATTAGTATTGTGGAAGAAATTTGAGTACATCATTAAGGATTGTGATTAGTTCATGTAGCAGTTGCATTCGTTATGACATATTTTTATATATTTTGTATAAGCTATTGTATATGCAGTTATACTATGATATGGATAGACATTTCCCCCAAGCGTTACATATATGGTGGCTGTGGTCAAATTTTTTATATTTAGATAAATATAATTAAGTGTTTGACGATGTTTTAACATCAAAGTTACTATGATGACATTTTATGTTAGGATTTTTAATGTCTCTCCACTTAACCCAAATTTTTTTTTCCTTTCAATACCTCCAGTCTTTAATATCACGTGTCAATGTTTATTTCCCATATACTATTAGTAGTATATTTTATAACTTTATGACACCTTTTTCTCTTATTCTGTTCCTTTATAACCTCATTCATTATAGTTCAGGCCTAAAATATGACTAACCCTTATATTATTATCATAATGCATTTTATTGCCTTAACTATTATTTTTATTGTTTTTATATACCTTTATCGTATTTTGAAATTGCCTTGTCTCAATAACTTAATATTATGGTATGAGAATATATTTATATACATATGTCAATGAATCCAACGTTGATGTAAGAATGTCGTTCACATAACATTCACTTATGAATAGACCCTTGTCTAACGATGGTATAATACATTTTTGTATCGCAATTCCATAACTTGCTATAATTTCTTATCATTACAACTGAACAAAGACTTAGTTACTCATTCAGTTTGTTCTCATATTGTAGGGTTCTAAGAATGATAACAATTTTGAGGCCAGTATACGCCTGACTATCACTTATTCACTTTTTAAATGTTACGTTGTTTCATTGGTACTTCGCCATTTCTCGTTTACTGTGGCGATGTGTTTTGGCCAAGCTATCATTTATGAAATTCGATTTATGTGTCATTATGTGTTGAGATTCGTATGGTGGCTGGTTTGATGCATACGATGGAATTAATTTGTAAATCTCAATTTGTATTGTTGAGATTTGTATGTCTTCTGATGCACTTTTCAACAGATATTGAGTCGGTTTGGCATTAATCTCCACGTGGATGGTGGAGATAAGCGATGAACTAGGGTTTTGGCTTGATATATTATGCCATTCCCTCACTCTA
The DNA here is from genome assembly GCA_034641835.2 of Pinus albicaulis. Taxonomy (NCBI): domain Eukaryota; kingdom Viridiplantae; phylum Streptophyta; class Pinopsida; order Pinales; family Pinaceae; genus Pinus; species Pinus albicaulis. The sequence continues at coordinate 625,644,820 of CM076569.1, forward strand.
CAGTTTCATTTGTCAATTGTTAAGTTTTAGCAAAGGACGTATAATTTCCTCTATTCTTCTGCTTTTTTCTTGATCTATCGGGAGTGTTATCACCCAATCTGGTATACGCAATATAATGTCGAACGCTCATAGTTTCAGGTAACTACTATACTGTTCTTTTCTTGTCAATAAAATGTTAAAATCGATTTTGAGTTTGGCTTATTCGATTTCTTTCCATTCATGTTAAGTCCGTTCTGCCACATTCATATCCTTAACATAATTTTCAAGCTTCATCCCATTGGCTATGTATTCAAAATTTCATTACAATGAATTTCGGGCTATCTACCTTGTAGTTTTGTGGGAGTATTCATAGATAGCATGGGTATTCATTTCAAATTAATGAAAACACATAGATTTTATTTTGGGGTTTGGCGTTTAGAGTTTTATGGTTGTTTCTTCTTGTTTCTATTATAAAAATGGTGTAGCTCATTCAAGCTCTACCTCTACCGTAAGTATCATATCAGTCCATAAGCATACATTTTAACTTGTCTACCATTTCCGTTGCTGAAGGTAGCGCTCGATTTCACCGACACCACTACTCGTATCGTGGTCGACAAGTTTAGCGTGGTAAATGGCCTTATGCCGGTAAATGACTCATGGCCTTCTCAGAGGTAACTCCTCTGGGTTTATGTAGAGATACTTCATTTTATTGAGTTTAAATGTATAAGATCATGATTTATATATTCATTCAAGTTTATTTTCTTGCTTAGGATCGCCCATTGTCTGGCGTTTTTACCACTATGCTCCAGGTAATCCCTTGTTGGAATCCATTTTATAACTTATTACATCTGCCTATTTGTTCCTTTTTACAAGCATGGTATAATGGTTTCTTCATTTCTGCAATGCCCAGGTAATGTACGAGTTGTTTTTTACTCTAATTTGGAAATTCGGTTACCAAGCTATTCAAAGCTTCAGGTAGGTGGTCTGATGCTTTTTTCTCTTCACTTCATCAAGACCTAGTTTCATTTGTCTTTGTTGGAGAGGGTTCGACATTTTTCCCTCTCATACTTCTTGGACTGCTTCAATCAATTTTTGCAAATGTTATTATTGTATTATTATGACATGTGTAGTCATAACACTGAGAACTTGTGGACTTTGCCACAGTATTAAGCTTAACATTTTTTTTTCATATAAATTCACTTCCAGGTTTCTATACCCGAAATTCCTTCATGGCTAGTTGGTAATTTTATCAGTGCTGAGATGATGCTTATCTTCAATATCTGTACCAGTTCCACTTTTCAGTATTTCTCTAATTCCATACTTGTATAATTAGACAGACATGTGCTTTTATTATAACTATCCATAAAAAATTTCGGTTAACAATTAATTTTTTTTAATAATAGCATAGGAGCTCATCCTCTCCTACATGGTATATATCTCAAGATTGCTATTAATATTAGACAGTTTGTAAACGATTTTATTTCCAGTAAGTAACTAAATCTTTCACCTGTACATATATTAGAGGTTGTTTCCAATTTACATAAACACATTTAATTCCTTATTATTAAATCTATACACTGTTCATGCACTATTAAAATACAACACAATTATTTATTTTCCATCTATAGGGATAAAATCCTATGTGCACTTAATGTGGGTTCTCACATCTGTTCAGGCATATGCATACTTTATGGTAGTTATGGATAGAGTTATTATCACTTAAGTACATAGGTGTACTCAAAGTTTTTTTCCATATCTTTCCTAGAAAACTCTTTCATATTACCTTGCCATAAGTTAATGTCCAACATAGAATATAATAGAATGATTATCTGTTCTAGAACTTCTAATGTTTTACCCACTGTATATATATAATTTTCACCTGTTACAATTTCATTTCATTTTTCTATTTTATATCACAGGGTTTAGCTTAATAAAAGAAAGTCTCTTAATGGAATTTAAATTTCGAAACTTCCAGTCTTTTATCCATAATGCAGATATAACACATATCTATTAACATTTAGCTTTCATTTGTAGACTTTGATTATATATATATATATCTATATATATATATATATATATATATATATATATATATATATATATATATATATATATATATATATATATATAGATAGGTTTCTAGAGGAACTTTAACTATTTTAACATTGTGCAAGCTATTGTAGTAACATGTTCATATCAAGTGTAACATTTATTTACTTTATCATTGCTATTTAGGTAATTCCTGTTTGCTGTAATCAATTATACTTCCTCCTGTATAAGTTTATTTCTATAACACATAACTTTATTGGATTATATCATTACCTACATGAAACAAGTTTGAAGTATGTCTAGTTTCAATTATATTTGTTACATATAAAGGTGTCCTTCTCTCTTTTCATATATGCAACAAATATTTTATTATTTCAGAAGCAGATTAAAGTTAAACAACTAAATCATCTTTGGGTTAAAATTTATCCTCAAATTTAAACCAACACTGGTTTAGAGACTTTGATGGATCCTCCCCACAGATTTTATTCCTACAACTATATAAAATTGAGAGGATTAATTTCTTCTAACCAGTTCTGTCAAATGTAAGGAATAACAACTTCAGAATTTCAATCTAAACTAAAATCTACAACCACTAACCATATTGCACAATAACAAGTATTTTAACCATTCATAGAAAATTTATGGACATACCACTTCTACAAATGACCAACCTCCCAACCTTAGAGTTCTTCTGTCTCCAGAACTCACCCCCGAGCTGAGATCATCTCCTAGAATAGACCAACCCCAATATGTTTTGGAGTAGCTTATTTAAGCCTATTCTCCCCAAAGATTGTTTCTAATTCTGCGTCCATAATTACAGGATGCTTTTATTCATGTTTGCCTAGGCTTCCCTTTTTAGGGACTTTAAAGTTTTTTTTTTCTTTTCCAGCTTTTTACCTCTTCCCAACTACTCTCCACATCATTGGGGAAATCTATATTTTTTCTAAAATATCTAAATTAGAAATAAATTCTTTCAAGGATTTTTGAAAGATTTTTGGGGAAATTCTTAGCCTCTTTCCATACCTCATGGATTTGGCAAGTGATCTCAAAATTCTCATTCGGTCAATATGAACAGAAATATTTTATTTATTTTTCATAATTAAATAATTAATTACATCCACACAATACTTATCCATTGGGGTCCACTCCCCTTTGGATTGAAGTTCAAATGTCTAACTTGAAAAAAAACATAAAACGAGGGGTGTTACAGGATGACTCCTTAGCGCTTAGATTCAATCTGCATGATGAGGATTCATAGATCGCTTCACAGGAAAACCCTTTGGCCTATTGATAGTATGTGGTGGTTGTATGAATGGACTTCTTATATTGTCCTCAGTGTCATAATATCCCAACACTGTTAATTTTTTTTTATAATTCTGTATACAAGTTATACATATTATGTAGTGAGAAATGTTATTTAATAATAACAATCATTGAAAGGGGAAATTCTCTTAATACACCCCTATAGATATACAATGTCATGATATTATTTTCATTTGGTGACACATGGAAATTCCAATACCAAAAAAATTTCACATTGTCCCTCACATTATACAAAATTATATCTTGATAAGGTTTCCTACATATATTAGCCCAACATGCAATTTCATCATTCTCATATTATTGAATCCTAATTTTTTAATGCCTCCATAAAATTTTGCTTAATGTTTTTTACATTCTTGCCTTCGTTGACATCAATCGATTTGATGTAGTTCCTTTTACAACAACGCCCGTCAATAGTGCCCTACTAGCACTTAAGCCATATTGAAATTTATATTTTGTAATTTTTCCAAGGGTTGATGTCATATTTCTTGATACCAACTCATTTACCTTCACCTTTTTGGAATTTCTAATGCCCAATAGTTGAACTATATTTCTTAGATATTTGTACTTTAAAAATATATTTAAGAATTAAGCTGGTAATATGTCAGTGGTACCTTGAAAAATAATTTTGATCACCCAGTTCACTTTATATTGAACTCTTCATTCAAAATTAGTGGCCTCATTTCTTCAATTTTAGTTGATTCTCTATTATCTAGAATTTTTTCATCAAAGACAATTTCTTGCAACTTCCGATTAATGTCCATGTTTTTCTACATGTGGTACGATCTTGTTCTAGGTAATATGTTGTCCCTACATAAAAAAAAATATAAATTTTTTATTTTTAATTTGAACCTGACATGTACATTGAAAAAATTTAAAATATTAAAATGATGACTTCATTTGTGCGGTCAATATTCTCATTGACACGTCCCTCTACATCTCTCATTTCCTCATCATTTATAGGTACATCCACATCTCTTTGAAGCTCTCTATTTTGTACCTATCCATCTCCTTCATGCTCTCTATTTTGTACCTCCACATTCCTTTCGCGTCTCTATTTTCCTTTATTTCTTTTCTCTTTTATAGTAGATTATCATTTTTTTCATTTAAAATAAATACATTTTATAATATATTTTTTCACATTTTATAATATATATATGAACGACTATAATTTTGAACTAAAAATTCTAAGTAGGTGCAGAGTTTTTTATATTGATGCATCACACTACACTACATTTGGAGGTAAGGAACACTAGTTCCCCTTCAATTATAATTATATGTAATTATAAAATAAAAATTTTAAAAATTAATGTAGAAATTTTATTGTGAAAGTGATCCCTTTTAATGATATAACTGGTAAAGCTATTATCCCTTTTTATTTTTTTATTTATTCAATTAAGATTAACATTTGTATGTTTTCATGAAGAACTTTTTATTCTTCATTTAATTACATTTTTTGAAATCTACGAGGTTCGTAATATTGCCTTTGTTTTTAATAAATGGAACTCAATTATATATTTAGAAAGAGGATTAGGTAAGAGAATTTTAGGATTATAAAATTTTTCTTTGTCTAACTTGACAATGTGAATGTTTATTTACCTAAAGTTGGCTCCCATGTTCCATACATCCCCATGAGGTTTGAAGATAATAGGTAATGGAAATTGAACTATATATAAAACAAATAATTTATACATCAAAAGTTATATATATTATAGTAGTTCTCACTTGTAATATTTCAATTTGGCATTCAATTCTTTATTGATAAAGTTGTTTTACATAGTAGGGAGTACAATAATTTTGTAATCAAATAATAGAAGAAAAAATATTCACAACATAATTTATTTGAATAAATAGATGTGTGTAAAATATTTTAATAAGAAATTAGATTTGTAATTATAAAATATAAAACAATAACTTAAATTTGTGAATTTCCTTTGTATTATTTTTTTATTATGTATATAGAGAAAGACTAAACCAAGTTTGGAGTTAATAAAATAAACCATAACATAAAGAACAATATCTCCTTCCAAAAATGTCTCAATATTAAAATGAAATTCACTTTCTTGTATACCAAGGCTATTGTTTTTCATATACAAATTCTGACAAGCATGCAACTGGGGCTAGGATATGTAGATGAACTTCTAGTAAACTCTGTTTGTGTTAAAAAAAATTCTCTTTATTTACATCTATGCTAGATAGATTGTACTTGAATGTATTAAAAATAAGCTATTTGAGTTACATGCTCATTTTATGATTGTTTATAAGGATTATTAATCACCAAAGGATTTTCAACACTAATTTCCTATTTCAAAATCTATAACAATTTTTTTATAAATTTGAAGAGATATGTTGGTTTACATATATGTTTTCACACGAAAATGCCCACTTCACTACCTGCTTCCATGGAAGAAATTTTTTCTTTTCATTCCTCGATGATGGCTCCTTCTATGCAACATCTTATTTCTTCTAGGCTACTCTTTCCTATGCTATTTCATTACGACGTTTCTTTTGCAACATGTGGTGCAATTGCTAGTTTATGGTATTAGATAATTAACGGAACAATTTTATATTTTTGGGCATGTGGTATTCATAAGTCATAACATTGATAATTCATAGTACTAATTCATGATATTTGATAATTAATGGAATTATTTTATATTTTAGGGCATATGGTACTCATAAGCCATAGCATTGATAATCCATGTTTTTGGCCCATAATATTCTAACAATGGTCATTGCAAATTAAGAATTTCTACAATAAATCTTTATTAATACTAAACTTCCTCCATATTTTTTCATATATATATTTAATTATATATTATTTTTATAATAATAATTCAAAATAAAATTATAATTTAGTATTTGAAAGTTTACTTTCTATTTTCTATGTTCTAAAATTGATTTGCCTAATATTTAATAAATCTCACCACCCCCTTTCACCTCTCACAATCCTATTGTGTCCTCGTTATCTTGTTTTACTCCTCATATTTTAATCTAATTCATTTCTTTCTATTCCTCTTAACACTTCCGCTTTCTATTTAATCATTCTCCTCAAATTCATTATTCTATTTTAATTTTTCATAAATAGTAAGTATAATCGTTTAATTCTTCTCTAATCCAATTAAATTTAGCATAATTTAACTTATAGACTAAATTTCAATTTTCACCAGAATTCACCAACATCTCCCAATACAATTGCAAGTTTTTGATGTTGTTTAGAATACATTTTTTCAACAAACTCCATAACCCACCGGAAATCACTATAATTATGGAGATTAAGGAATTTAAACTCAAGTTTCTATAACACAAAATGTTGTGAAAAAATTTATTTTTTAATTTAATTTTAATATAATTTATTTTAATTTTTACTTTATAATGAATTAGGCTACAACTTTTCTTATTCTATTTTTACTTTATTTAATTAGTTTTAACTATTTTATGATGATGATAATAGTTAACATCCACTAGAACCAATATAATAATTTAATTTAATAATATATATTACTTAATATTCTAATATAAATAATATACACACCTAATATAATAATTTATTTTCATAATATATATTACTTAATATTCTAATATAAATAATTAATCCTTATCTCTATCTTATTAACTTTAATTTGACAAAAATTTCAATTTGTCCTAATTCTATTTTTTTATTATATTGTCAATTTGACCAAAATCTATTATTTTATTATTATTAACTTAATCTCTCATTTAAAATTAACGTTAACTTTCCTCATTTCCCAAATTATCAATCACCTCAAATCCACCTACCAAGGTTCAAGATGGATCAAATCTTTTAAGAGGTTTGCATTTCAGGGATCTGATCACTCTAGGCTTGGTAGATCCAAAGTTAAGATGGATCTAAATACCATGGGTTCTCAATACCATGGGCCATTTTTATTTTTATTTTTATTTTATTTTTGTCAATATGAATCACATAAGTTTGTATTGTGAAATATTTACATTACGTTAATTTTTTTATTTAATTTTATTTTTATTTTTATTTTTATGTAATTTTACTAAATCAAAATGTTAAAAATTGCATTATAACATATATACCATACTTCTATTAATTTTACTTGTTTAATTAACTTTGAGATTTGATCCCTCTTGGTGTAGATTTTGAGTTAAGATGGTTCTAGACTAGTTTAAGCCCCCCTTTAAATAGTCTATATTCCACATCAATACCATGGGTTAATACCATAATGTCATTTTTATTATTATTTTATTTTTATAGAATTATTTTTATTTTGTTACTTTTATTTTTAATTTTTTATTTTATTTTGAGTCAATTTACATTATATTAATAATTTTATTTAATTTCATTTTTATGCAATTTGTCCTAGTCAAAATGTTAAAGATTACATTACAACATCTCTCTCATACTTTGCCCAAGAATGCCTCTCGCACAACTTCCCCTTCTAAATATAATATTTTTTAATAGATTGCTAATTCTCTTAATATCCCCTAAGAAGCATTTTCTTTCTCTATTTATTATTGGTATTTCTTCTCAATTTATTGTTGGTATAACACTTTTTAATCGTAAATCTAGCTTCATGTCCTTCAAGATGGGTGAAATTTTCACGTTGAATGTAGAAGAAATGACACATAGTACTGAAGCTCTAAACATGAACATAGTTTTATAACATTTTTACTTTAACAATATGAAATTTAAATTGAAGACATTACATTTCACATTATTAAAAAAGAAGAAGATAGAACTGACTAAATTATACTTTAATATTATTGTTAATTGTTGGAGAACAATATATAAATTAGAAATATATATACCTTTGAAAAACATCGAACAAGATTTTTATCCATGGAGATTTAATTCTACTTTATCATAGATTTTTAATTTTAAAATATGCTTAGTTATAATACCGTGGACAATATTATGGAGTATCAATACTACACATCCAAAAATCGAAATTTACAACATATATTATCAATACAGTGGATTAATATCACCTAAACGTGAATTCTACATGGCAATATGAGGACACATGTGACATATATGTGCTCAATATGGAGTTGACACTTATAAAATTAAAAAAATCATTAAACAAATGCTAATTTAAATTAATATTACTATTATTATTAATTTAAAAAAATTATATATATATATGTGTGTGTGTGTGGATGGAACAAAATACACTTGTGCAGTTCACATGTGTTTTTTAAATCAACAATATTATTTGGGTAAGTGCTATTATTGATGTAGAATATGATTTGAATGTGTTTTATTATTAATATTATGAATTAATACCATATGTCTAAATAATATTATAGATTAAAAATTCCACATTTCCAATAATATCATGGATTGAAAAATTTTATGTTAATTCCACATTGAATACAGACAAAATCACACATCACCTCATACTATACTTTAATATAAACCTCTCAACACAATAAAAACTTTTCATATTGTTACAACTTGAGGGTAACTAAAAAAATTGTAAGTTGTCTCAAATAATGGTATTTTTTTCCACTTGTATCACAATCTCAACTCATGATTGACTTCACCATACTTTATATTATAATTAATTGTACTTAGAGAAGACCTTCGCCATGTTTTTCTTAAACAAAAAATAGTTGGCAATTAACTGCATTAGGTAAGCCATAGAGATGAGATGATTCATTCATACATTTAAAAGAAAAATAGTATTATATATATATATATATATATATATATATATATATATATATATATCCTAGGATTATATTGCAATAATTTTTTATAGCCATGTCGGAAGGGAAAGTAAATCATCATTGATGTCGAGTTATTTAATGAAAAAAATAAAGTCGTAAGTAGTTGAATATTTAAATCTGTTCACGAATTATTCGATTATCCAACTTATATGGGTAGCATACTAACATATTATGTTATGTTTATGCATAGAAAATATTGAAATAAAAAAACAAACTAGATTTTAGATAGAGGTTGACGAGGCCATAGAATCATCATGTAGTTTAACAAAAACAATTGCTATCATTGCTCACCCTACTTAAACCTAAATAGTTTAAGGTCATCCTCCATATTGATGGGATTTTCCTTTATTTCCTCTAAGACACACGAGCACTCCATTTTATATTTAATCTTAGCTTTATAAGTGAACTGGGTGACCATTATATATATCTTAAAGAATGATTTGGAGAGTGTTGCATTAAGTTTTACTTCAAAGATGATGATTGTATGGAGAATGTTATGATGCTTCTCGCACTTATGTATCAAAGAACTCAATCATTAATGAAAATTTTCATTTTACATAGATAATATAAATCTCAGATATTATCAAAATCTTCATCTTACCAATTTTGGTGTAATATGGCTTTTAAAAACATCATTTGAATTTGTCAAGGATTGAATTATTAATAAAAGTTTTCATTTTTTCTAAAGTCATTTTCCAAATTTCCCATTTTTTTCCTTATCCACCTCAATGATTGAATCATGGAAAAATCTCTGTACCTCCCTGAGCTATATCTCTACATTAGTCTTGTGCCCCAAATCGCTAAATCCAAAATGCCTCATGGAATAGACCCAAATATTTTTTCATTTTTTATTCCTATAGTCTCCCATGCTTCTGTTCAATTTTGAGAAACATTGTTAAGTCGTTTGCAAACACAATCCCCCAACAACTAGTGCAAGAAAGGTAGGATGTGAGACAAGGTGCCCAAAATAAGAATTTTTTTTTTTTTTTTATTAAAGAGAATAGGTACATGTGGAAATCATCATCTAAGAGATGTAAGGTCGAGTTAGCAGGACTGCCACTATAATCATGAGCATAACTCAACTACCCACATTTCTAGAAAGACAAGTAAATCAAGATTTGAACTTAGGCAGGACAACTACATTGGTTTGAAAATTCATGTGAGTGTGGGACATCCACGTTTGGGCTAGCCCGATGAGCTACCAAAACTAAAAATTGAGATATATAACTTTAAACGCATAAGGACTCCCAAAGATCTGAAATATATCACCTAAATTTTAAGAAGCATAGATTATTCCAACCTCCCTAATTTGGCCCCAAACTAGACATAACATAAAGAAAAAATGCATAGGAAACTAATAAGAGAACCTATTTTGAAATGCTACAAGGAACCTTTGAAATTTTCCCCACACCATGATTTTGGAGTCTACCTTTGGTTCATAGGAACCTATATTTTAGTATCATCAAGTATTCCTTTTGATGGTGAAAACTTATCTTTGCATGTAGTGGTCGTGATGACATGATTAGTTTTTTTTATCATATTTGATCATTTTATAAAATAATTGCACCCATTTTTAATCTTCCCTCTTGGAACTGCTTAATCCATTGTCTCTTGAAACTTCCCTAGGAATTGAGGATCATAATTGTTCATTCCTTGAAGACAAAGAACCATTGAGAACATAACTTCTGTTATCCTTCTCTCTCAGTAAAAAAATGAACAATTCACTAAGGCAGTGAACTACGAAATCCCTTGCTTTTGGGAATTCCATAGTCCTTTATGCTAGTGTGAATGGGTACTTTCCCAAAAAAGGCTAAGTGTTCATGCCTAGAAAATAGGGTGTGTGCAATTAATGTTTGACAAGTGGAAAAAAGTTTTTTCTTTTCGATCTTAACACAAGTGTCGATTTTTCCTTGATTTTAGGTATGTATTTCATAAACTGTAACCTAAACAAATATATATAATATATGCTCTTAGATCTCATTTACACACTTGAATTTGGATATATACCCTTCCCAACGAGATGAAGGATCTTTCAACTTGGTTGCAACGCTTTTCCCGGTAAATTTTCATGTGTATCTTTTTGTCTCTTTTTCTTTTATGAGTGTTACTTTTCCTTTTTATTTTCATACTAGATGGTGATTTATTTGTTATAAAATTGTAAAAGTGTTGGTTCAGTCCATCATTCACCGTCTAAAAGTGTCGCATTAACTTATTGTTTTCCTACTAGAATTTGTCGTTGCTGCAACATTTTGTGCATGTATGTTTTTCCTTTCGAATGCTTGTTTTTGACATTTGATTTTCACTTATATAACTTACCTTGAGGCCAATTTACATCCCTTCCTTCCCCCAAACTTAGATTTAAATATTATCTCTCTCCTTCTTAGGTAAATCTACACAATCTTGATCAACTGCCACCCCTTCCAACTATGCAATTTGCAAGCTCAAGGCTCAAGCCTCAATGTTGGCCTCTGAGACTACACAATGCCTAATGACTAGCTTTCCCAACTATGCATTGTGTAGTTCTAGGCCTCAAGCCTCAACCTTGTTAACTGAGACTACAAAATTAGTCCCTTCAATGAGTTTGCCCTACTAATATTTCACATTACACATTCTCAAGCCTAAATCTCCTCACTCTCCTATTGAGACTGCATAATGCATAATTCATGAACTGAGTATGCCTCCCTGTGCCCATAAAATGAAAAATATGTATCTCCTGTGATTGAGTGGCTAATTTAATCTTGATGAGTGAACCAATTTTCTTGATTTGATTTTGCCTTGTGATGAGTGCATCTTGTCATACAGGTATTTCATATTTTTGAGCTCATATCTCTTTTGTCAGTTGTTTTCTTCATGCCTCGAAAGATATCATCCTCAAAATGAATCACAGAGACAAACACCAGCGAATTATTTGAGAATACCCATCTCACCATGCCTATTCTATCTAACACTCAACTATTCAGAGCAAAGGATTCAGATTCTACATGGCATAAAGTTAAATACACATTCACAGCGACCAGTTTCAAAGAAGATATACAACATAGATAGGTATATATAAATTTCCATAGGTCATGATTTCATAAAGCTTCATTTAGTTTTCAATCTTCCCTTGTGTATATATCATCATGTGGATCTTGTTGAACATAGATACAAAGAGTATGACCCTAAACATTTTTAGTGAAAATGAATTTCTTAATATCTAGCCCACGACGTTCTACTTATCTATTATTTTACCAATCTGGAGGCATACATGGATTCTCATTTCTATGTGGTCACTAGTTACGTTAGCACCATGGATGTTGTGAAATCCTAGGTGAAAGAGCAATCTTTGTTCTACCAGGCACCCAACAATACATACAAGACTACATTTTCTAGGAAAGTGTTCCAGTACAGGATTATATTATGTTTTCAGATCTATAGTCATAATAGTAGTGAAACCTTTCCCAAATGTTGCGCATATCTTTTGTATATGATTTCCATTGAAGAAAAGTATTCACCCAGTCAGATTTATTGGCCCAACAATTGTTCATCAATGTGACCAATGAAAAGAAACCTCCCAAGAAAAATTAGGTGATATTCTATATGTCTACATACCTATTAGATGGAATATGTGCTCATAATTATTTTCCTGAAATGAGCTAGACTTTGACATGAAAGGAGCATGTGGTTCATATTTATTGCAAATTTATTTTTGATCGTAGTTATAAATGAGTCATGGAGAAGTTGGCTAATAAATTACTTTTAGTATTGTCCAGATGATCTTCGAGGATTCACAACCTTGAATGTCTTGTAAGGTTATGAAAGCAGTAGTATAACTTGGCAATTGGTTTTTGTCACCTAATGGCACTTACCTCAGGGTGTTTGGTTGTCAAAAATAACTAAATATGTTACTAAGGTATGCCATTGACAAATTGTTCACACATGATATTGCATATCATCCTTTCAATGCCTTATCATGAGTCTTGAAAAGGAAGAAGAAGAAAATTTGGGCCACTCTTCCTTTGTAGGTGGGACCTTATGATATTAAGAATATGAAGGTTGTAGAAACCAAAGATAAATAAATGGAGAACTTCAAGTTCAAACTTGTGGGGTATCATGTGTATGATCCCATAAGTGTTTGTAAGTAAAATTGTGCTAAGATACATTTCCACTGGCCAAGTGGGACCTATTTTAGACCAGAGGAGGAAAATATTAAAAATTGTTATAATGCCTCTAAGCCTTATGTACCAGTTAGCCACGCAGGCCCATTTTATGTCACTCCAGAGTTGGAAGTTACTTTAGAAGTAGGAACATCATAGAAGCACAACCAAGTGGGAATAAAGTATAAAATAAAGGTTTCAAATATTATGATAGAAGAGTGATCCATAAATACAAAGAAGATCCAAATATCTTGACAGTGCCTATGGAAGCAGAGAGAAAGGGGAAACAAAAGAGGTAAGAGGAATATTTAAGATAGTTCAAGGAAGAACATGAGTAAAGGAATAGACAAGGATAAAAAATTAGGAGAAAATAAGAGGAAGAAACAACTATGAAGCAAGTCGAAGAAGAAGAGTGAAATGATCTACTTGAAAAGTAAAGCAAACAACATTAGGATAAGTAAATTTCTATGAGAGTGGAGACTTGATATTCATTCAAGGCATAAAGGTAGGGCTAGAGAAGAAAATTTAGGATGTTGATAGTCTTCCTTACTCACAACATATCACCACTCAGTCTTCCCCGTCTCCTATACAAGGGAAAGTTGCAGATGATGAAGAGAAAATCATTTTTCTAGATGAAGGTACAATTATGGATATTTTCAGCTTGAATTTCGATGAGCGTCAGAAGAAAAAAATTCACGCTATAAAGAACCACTTTCCGGGTTACCTATTAAATCCTGCATTTATAAAAGAGAAGGTGATTATAATAGACACTAGAAAGAATCCTGAAAATATTTCTAGAGTGAAATTGGCCTTCAAGGGAGATTCTAAGCTAAACACATAATATTTGATGGCCAGTAATAAACAAATGGAGAATGATTTAGAAACCACAAGGGAACATATTGAACAAATCCAATGAGAGGTTCAAAAGGAAGCTCCCACACATGCGTACTTAGAAGTTCTTCATGAAGCTATACATGGTGAATTATTAGCATTAGGAGAAAATACAAGGATAATTTATAAGGAGTTTGTGATTGTGCATAAAGAAATAGTCCCATTGCATGACATGCAGCAGAAATCAAGAGAGAATGAAAAATATGTCAAAGTGGTTCACACAAATATCACAACATTGATTGAATGGGGAATGAAGTATAGAGGTGCATCGTCAAAGTTGGTTAAGAAGACAAGTAAAAAAGTTGAGTTGGAAAAATATGAAATATAGATGCTTATACAAAGCAACAAAAAGCTCAACATTTTCATAGCCAACATCTTGTCCTCTTATGCATAGTTGTAAGACAACGTGGATTTCATGGTGAAATCTCATAATATCCCTTCACTCGACACACTCATAGAAAAAAATTGTAGAAATGTGGTCATATAGGAATTTGAAGAATACTTGGAGTAGGTTAGGGAGATTTCTACCAAAGGGGACCTTCAAGTAAACAAACATGATATGCATAAGTGTATTGGTGTCCCTTCCAAGATCAACACCATGTTGGTGTTTAACTAAAGAACCACAAAATTTCTCCAATATTGTGTATCCAGATGTAATGGAGGCTAGAGTCTGATTTTAGCCTAATCCCATTGAAAAAATTTAGGACACCATCGCACAATATAAATCTTCCCATAACTATGTGACTGAATATTTTCAATTTGAAGTTGTTGAGCTAGATTTTCCTCAAACTCAAGCATGATATGTTATTTTGTCCTATTAGGTTTGTTTTATTGGGATCTACCCCATATTTTCCTATATGGGTATTTGTAATATTATATTTGAAATAAGTTTCTAATTGGATGTCCAAGTGTCAATTATGGAATGTGAAAAGTGATTATTTAGAAAAGACAAAATAAATCAAAGAGTCATGAGAGTAGTCCAAATGTCACAAAAGGAGATGGATAGTCATCTCATATGTTATAAATCTACGCTCATAACTCATGTAAAGTTATTTTGGCTTACATTGAAAGGTTGGGATCATTATTTAGAGGTTTGTATTCTCCTTTTAGCATAAAAATATTATAATTAATTGTAGAAGAATGTGTTGGATTCATGTTCCACTATTGGGACTAGTTTCCCATTAATTGTAAATGTATGTATGGAACTTTCACTTTTAATAAAAGCTTGGAGCCGACAAATTTTCATGCATATGTCATGGATGTAGTAAGACTATCCTTTTTCTCTTTGTGATAAGTGTTATTTCATTTATGCTAATGCTTACGAACTAATGATTTTTCTTTAGCTTGAATCTTATTCAATGCATTTTCTTATGTTATTTTGATCATGTTTATATTGTGAACTATTTTGTACATGAACTTATGATTCTTTTACTACTTGTGTGTCCCTTATAATCTATGTATTATTAAATGCTTCTAAGTGGATCACTTTATTTTACTCCAATGTGATGGAACCTTTCATGCAGTACACTTGACACTTCACAAAGTTCATACACTTGTTTCTACCAAAGTAATGTACATACATCATTATAAGTCTTATTTTCAATCAATGAACATTATTAAGATGCAATAATTTGGCAATTATTCGCATTCAACTTGGGTCTCCCACTCAAAACTGTGTGGGGTACAATTCACAATTCATATGTGGGAGACCCCCTTCCCTATTGGTGGCTTCTAACACCATCAATAGGTTTGTGGCACTAGAAGGAGGGCTACATAACAAGATGAGCCCGTCAAGTCTGTTTGAACTTTTCTTACCTTTTAATGGCTTATTTGCAAACCTTAAGCCTAACATATTTTTCCAGAGTTACAAATATGAAAGTTCCCTCGGGGATAATTGAAGACTTGTTGAATTTAAAATTTGATGGTGGTGGTGGAACAACCATTTTTTAGCACACCACTAGTTTTCTTGAATATTTCACTTATTATAAAATTGATTGTGAGGAACTGCTTGTCATTTGTTTATCCTTACAATACCGAATTTCTCTATTAACTCATTTGAACATTTTTTCAAGGAGATTAATTATGCCTTTCATAGGTATGGCTAAGAAACTATTTACAAGAAAATCATTCATCTCATAAAAGAGCTTGGTCAATCCCTTGAATATTTTCATAATCATTTCATTCATTTATATTATGAATTTTATAAGGATGATAGTGATTGGAATTTTATGAAGGAGAATTTTGAGTATCTTGTTCACATTTCACTAAATCTATCAAAATATAAATCTTTTGAAAGTATTCCAACATTTACTAGTCATGGATTTGTCAAATATCTGAAACAAGAAGTTGTTGTTCTAAGTGAATCTTCATCTTATTCTCATAAAACAATTCCATGTACACGGGTTGATGTTGGATAAATTGAAAATTAATTAGTTGATCTACCATCGTATTCTCCCACGTCACATGTTCAAAATGTAAATGTAAGTTTCTATTGGGAATTTTATTTTATCAATGATTTGTTTTCTTCTCATTCTCCATTTCTTAGTTCCTTTGATCTTCCTGATTTTGAGTTGTCATGTCAACCTATTATAATTGATTCTTCTGATTCTCAAGAGGATGAAGTCCAAGTTGGGGTCAATGATAACCAAAAAAATTGTGATATATTTTATAATGACTATGTGTGGGATTCTAGTTCTGAATAAGTATTTTCTCTGAAGGAAGATTTTCCTTCTAATCTTTAAAATTCTCCCTCACCTCTCACACATTATCCTGAAATTTTCCATGAGCCTCTAAAATTTGTCACATATTTTTATGTGTCAGTATTTGTGCATGTCAAATTTAATTACAGTTGAGAATGGTGGAATGTCAATTTTACATTAGAGCAGCGTGAGGAAAAAAAATATCTTTGCTATATATTTCATTTTTCATTCTATCAATATGAAGAAACATAGAATGAAATTTCTTAGTTTCAATCAACCTCTCTATATGACTCATTAGATCATGAGGATTCATTTATTTCTGACAAAGAATATTTTTATCATGGTAGTCTTGATATATTCATTGATTCATATAGTAATGACATTGTATCTCCAATTCTCGATTATTCCCATCCTTCAATATTTGATGATCTATCTTTGTATATATTGGAACTACCTCAACATATCGATGCACTTCATCCTATGCTTATGGTTATGTTAGGTTTTCACAGTCTTGATGTTAGTCTCAAGTATGATCAAGTTGATATGATTTCTTAGAAGAATCCTTTATTAGGTGACCATGAAAATCGTAAATCAACCTATCTCTCAACTTTTAGTTCGCTCACATGTTTTTAATGATGCTATTGCTCAATGGTTAGAGGAATCTTACTTGACAAGCCCATTGCTGAAACACAAGTTCATGAATTTCTTTATGTTTTCCAAGTTTGAAAGTTCATAGGAATGTTTTGATATGACAGTTTGTGGCGATGTGTACAATAATGGTGATGCATTAGAATAATGTATAGCATATGCTTTGTTGTTATATTTTTTTTCTTGTTCTTTGTGTCTTCAAATTCTGGAGCATGTCAAGTTTCATATTTTTTTTCATATGTTGTTCTTGATGATATTTCTCATTGGGATTTCATCATTTATATAGGTTAGGAAATTATCCCATGGTTACAATTCAAGTTTCATTTTGTATAAACATGGCATATCCCTTGTTATTTTAGGAGTGGGGTTATTTTAGTTTAGTTTCTTTTTCTTTTTCTTTATTGTTGTATTTCCATTTTATTTATTTTATGTCATAATAAATTGTTCATGAGACCACATTCTACGTCTGAAATGAGCATCGTGGAGTTCAACAAGACATTTTACGGTTGTCAACACTTCGCTTTATATCCATTCCTTTTCTTTTATTTGGCTTTGTATCTTTTAGTCGATGATGCCCAGATGGAAAATACGTTGTTTCTCATATAAAACCTTAGTAGAATTAGGATTCTTGAATCTATAACTAGTACCCTCTTATTTAATCAGGATTTTCATATTTTTTTTTATTCTATCTTGTCAACAAAGTCGATTAGAGTATGGAGGGGAGGAAATTTAGAAAATTGGATTGTATTTAAAAGGTGTATAAACATCCTTCTCTGAATGGAAAACCTCTTCTACTCTCAATAAGTTGTGATACCTCTTCTGCCACATGAAATAAATAAGTTACGATGAAAAATTATGTAAAAATAAAAATGAATAAAGGGTGAATTAAGGGAAATGATTCCTACACAAGGATGCAAATAAATAAACTCCATCGGGATACTTTCCAGGCTCGCTGGAAGTTGAGCAATATTTGTGTTCCTGAAGTGACTCTCTCAGGGCACTTTCTAGGCCTCCTAGTAGTGAAGCATCACCAAAGATGAAAACCAAGACTCTAATAATCCTTTCCCCCTTGGGTACCTATATACTCCTTATCGCCAATCAAATCAACTGAGTTTTACTTGCTTTTATTACTATGTCACATATGAAGAAAATAAGGGGGTTATATATTCAACTTGAGAAAAATAAAGAAGCTATGGTAATTAATGAGATGAATGATACTTATTTAGGATATATACCTATTTTATAGAGTTAGACCCATACAAAGAGTTAGAGTTCTACCAGTGTGTCATCGAGTGTTGTAGCTGCTACAACCCCCATCCAATTTTTTTCCTATTCCTTCATTTTCGAGCCTACCTGCTATTCATATGAACCTACATCTCACTGTCATCAAGTATTCCTTTTGATTGTGAAAAATGATATGTGCATGCATTGGTTTTGATGACTTGATTAGGTTGTTTGGATCATAGTTGAGTATTTTATAACATAAGCCATCTCTTGCCCTGATCCGGCACCTACTGTTGGTATTTCCTCTTGAAACTATGAAATACACTATCTCTAGAAATTGTGCTAGGACTTGAGGATGAGAATTATGCATTCACTCAATATATTTAGTCACTGAGCATATAAAATTCTATAACCTTCTCTTTGAGTCAGGAATTGTGTGATTCACTAAGGCAGTGAACTGAGCAATCCATTGTTGCTAGAAAATGTGTAGTCCTTTATTCTAGTGTGAATGTGAAGTTTCTGAGAAAAATATAAGTGGTACTCCCTAGAAAATAGGGAGTGCATAATTAATATCTGGTAAGTGGCACAAAGTTTCTTTTCTCAATCTTAAGACAAGTGTCACTCATTCCATGATTTTAGGCATGCACGTCATAAAACCTACCCCAATGATATCTATATAATAGATACTCTTAGATATAATTTTCACACTTGAATTTGGATCTCTAGCCTTCCGAAATAGATCACGGATATTTTTACTTGGTTTGCAACACTTTTCCAAGTAAATTTTGCATGCGTCACTCTTTGTTTATTTTCCAGTCAGTTTTGTCACTTTCGTTTTTATGAGTTTTATTTTGCATGTTTCTTTTCCTACTATATGGAATTTTAGTTGTTATTAAGTTGTAAAAATGTTGGTTTGGTCCATATTTAAATTTTTATAATTGTTTCATCAAATTCTTATTTATTCCTATCAATAGTTGTCGCTACTGGGATATCTTGTGCATGTATGTTTTTATTTCTGCATGCTTATTTTTAGCACTTTATTTTCAATTATATAACTTAACTTAAGGCTGATATACATTCCTTCCTACCCATGAGTGCATATATGAATATTCTCTCTCCTTCCCGGGAAGATCTTCACAATCTTGATCAATTGTTGCTTCTTCCAACTATGTAATTCATAAGCTCAAGGTTCAAGCCTCAACCTTGGACTATGATACTACACAATGCATAGTCATTGGCTTGCCCAATTGTGTACTATGTCATTCTAGACCTCAAGCCTCAGCCTTAGCTACTGATATTACATAATGCACAGTCTCTTCCCCGAGTTTTCCTTGCCGATACTGGGCATTGCATAGTGTCAAGGCTCAAGCTCCTCCCTTTCCTACTATGTCAATGTAATGGACAATTCATGAGCCCATTCTACCTCCTTGATCCTATAAACTATGTAATCATTCTCTCCTATGAGTTATTTTCTGCTTTAATATTGATGAATAAGCCAATTTTCCTGATTTGATTTGTCTTTGTGATGGCTTCATATTATGATACATGTACTCTAGGTTTTTGAGCTCATCGCTTTTTTATCAGTTACAAACATCATTCCTCCAAATATATCAACCTCACAATACGCAACAAGTTAATTTGATGAGAGTACCCAAGTAACAATCTATATTCTATTTGGCACTCAATTCCTCATAGAAAATGATTAAGATGTTACATGGCATACATTTAAAGATGCATTTAAAGCCACTAGTTTCAAAGAAGATTTAGAATTCAGACATATATATATATATATATATATATATATATATTTCTAGAATTCAGGTGTCATAGAGTTGCATGCAGGTTTCTAGTCTTCCATTATCCAGATATCATCAAGTGGATCCTGCAAAACATACATACAAAGAGAATGACCCTCAACAGTGCTAGCGGGAAACAAATTTATTCATATCAGGCCCATGAAATTCCTCTCATATATCATTTCCCCGAGCTCGAGGCATACATGGATTCTCATTTATATGCAGTAACGAGTTACTTGAGCACCAAGGATGTTGTCAAATTTTGGGTGAAAGAGCCATCGAGATTCTCTCGCACACCCAATAACACATACAAGAATAAATCTCTTAGGAAATTGTTCCAGTACCTAATTATATCATGTTTCTGGATGTATGGTCAGAAGAGTACTACAACCTTTCCCAAATTATTGACATATATTTTTAATCAGATTTCGAATGAAGGAAAGATATTCAATTGGTCATATTTGTTGGCCCAACTATTGTTGATAAATTTTACCAATACAAGGAATCCTCTCAAGGGAAAAAATATGAGATTATATATATTTTCACATATTGTAGATGGGATATGTTCTTGTAATTATTTTCTTGGCATTCGCTCGAAGTGGACACCAAAGGATCATGTTGTCCATACTCATTGCAAATTTATTTCAAAGTGAAACAATTCATTGTAATACCTATTTTATAGAGTTAGACCCATACAAAGAGTTAGAGTTCTACCAGTGTGTCATCGAGTGTTGTAGCTGCTACAACCCCCATCCAATTTTTTTCCTATTCCTTCATTTTCGAGCCTACCTGCTATTCATATGAACCTACATCTCACTGTCATCAAGTATTCCTTTTGATTGTGAAAAATGATATGTGCATGCATTGGTTTTGATGACTTGATTAGGTTGTTTGGATCATAGTTGAGTATTTTATAAGATAAGCCATCTCTGGCCCTGATCCGACACCTACTGTTGGTATTTCCTCTTGAAACTATGAAATACACTATCTCTAGAAATTGTGCTAGGACTTGAGGATGAGAATTATGCATTCACTCAATATATTTAGTCACTGAGCATATAAAATTCTATAACCTTCTCTTTGAGTCAGGAATTGTGTGATTCACTAAGGCAGTGAACTGAGCAATCCATTGTTGCTAGAAAATGTGTAGTCCTTTATTCTAGTGTGAATGTGAAGTTTCTGAGAAAAATATAAGTGGTACTCCCTAGAAAATAGGGAGTGCATAATTAATATCTGGTAAGTGGCACAAAGTTTCTTTTCTCAATCTTAAGACAAGTGTCACTCATTCCATGATTTTAGGCATGCACGTCATAAAACCTACCCCAATGATATCTATATAATAGATACTCTTAGATATAATTTTCACACTTGAATTTGGATCTCTAGCCTTCCGAAATAGATCACGGATATTTTTACTTGGTTTGCAACACTTTTCCAAGTAAATTTTGCATGCGTCACTCTTTGTTTATTTTCCAGTCAGTTTTGTCACTTTCGTTTTTATGAGTTTTATTTTGCATGTTTCTTTTCCTACTATATGGAATTTTAGTTGTTATTAAGTTGTAAAAATGTTGGTTTGGTCCATATTTAACTTTTTATAATTGTTTCATCAAATTCTTATTTATTCCTATCAATAGTTGTCGCTACTGGGATATCTTGTGCATGTATGTTTTTATTTCTGCATGCTTATTTTTAGCACTTTATTTTCAATTATCTAACTTAACTTAAGGCTGATATACATTCCTTCCTACCCATGAGTGCATATATGAATATTCTCTCTCCTTCCCGGGAAGATCTTCACAATCTTGATCAATTGTTGCTTCTTCCAACTATGTAATTCATAAGCTCAAGGTTCAAGCCTCAACCTTGGACTATGATACTACACAATGCATAGTCATTGGCTTGCCCAATTGTGTACTATGTCATTCTAGACCTCAAGCCTCAGCCTTAGCTACTGATATTACATAATGCACAGTCTCTTCCCCGAGTTTTCCTTGCCGATACTGGGCATTGCATAGTGTCAAGGCTCAAGCTCCTCCCTTTCCTACTATGTCAATGTAATGGACAATTCATGAGCCCAGTCTACCTCCTTGATCCTATAAACTATGTAATCATTCTCTCCTATGAGTTATTTTCTGCTTTAATATTGATGAATAAGCCAATTTTCCTGATTTGATTTGTCTTTGTGATGGCTTCATATTATGATACATGTTACTCTAGGTTTTTGAGCTCATCGCTTTTTTATCAGTTACAAACATCATTCCTCCAAATATATCAACCTCACAATACGCAACAAGTTAATTTGATGAGAGTACCCAAGTAACAATCTATATTCTATTTGGCACTCAATTCCTCATAGAAAATGATTAAGATGTTACATGGCATACATTTAAAGATGCATTTAAAGCCACTAGTTTCAAAGAAGATTTAGAATTCAAACATATATATATATATATATATATATATTTCTAGAATTCAGGTGTCATAGAGTTGCATGCAGGTTTCTAGTCTTCCATTATCCAGATATCATCAAGTGGATCCTGCAAAACATACATACAAAGAGAATGACCCTCAACAGTGTTAGCGGGAAACAAATTTATTCATATCAGGCCCATGAAATTCCTCTCATATATCATTTCCCCGAGCTCGAGGCATACATGGATTCTCATTTATATGCAGTAACGAGTTACTTGAGCACCAAGGATGTTGTCAAATTTTGGGTGAAAGAGCCATCGAGATTCTCTCGCACACCCAATAACACATACAAGAATAAATCTCTTAGGAAATTGTTCCAGTACCTAATTATATCATGTTTCTGGATGTATGGTCAGAAGAGTACTATAACCTTTCCCAAATTATTGACATATATTTTTAATCAGATTTCGAATGAAGGAAAGATATTCAATTGGTCATATTTGTTGGCCCAACTATTGTTGATAAATTTTACCAATACAAAGAATCCTCTCAAGGGAAAAAATATGAGATTATATATATTTTCACATATTGTAGATGGGATATGTTCTTGTAATTATTTTCTTGGCATTCGCTCAAAGTGGACACCGAAGGATCATGTTGTCCATACTCATTGCAAATTTATTTCAAAGTGAAACTATAGAAGAGTCATGAAGAAGTTGGCTTATAACTTCCTCATATTACTGTACCATATGATATTTGAGGAAGAGCCACCTTAAATGTACCATGAGGTTGTGAAAGCAGTAGAAAAAATTGTGGAATGGTTTTCCCCACCCGATGGCACTTACCTTAGGGTGTTTGGTTGTTAGAAATCATGACATCTGTTACTGAGGTATTCCATTTACAAATTGGTGATGTAGGAGATTATGTATCATCTTTCATTAGCTTTTCAAGAGTCTTGTAAAGGATGAATAAGTCACCTTGGCCTACTCTTCCTCTGTAGCTAGGATCGTACGATATTAAGAATATGAAGGCTTCAAAAGATGAAGGTAAATAATTCGAGAACTTCTAATTCAAACTAACGAAGTATCACCTAGATGATCCTAGAGGTATTTCCAGGCAACACTATGCTAAGATACATTGCAAATGGCCAAGAGGGACCTATTATGGAAAAGAGGAAAATATTAAAATTTGTTATAATGCCTCTAATTTCCATGCACTAGTTATTCATTCAAGTCCATCGCATGTGACTCTGGAGAAAGGAGCTAATTTAGAAGGAAAACCATTGTAGAATTACAAACGAGCGAGCATAAAGTATAAAAGGAAGGTTGTACAAAGTCTGATAGAAGAGAAGAGTAACACATGAAAATAATATCTAGCTATGTTGAAAGTGGCTATGGAAACAAAGAGAAAGAGGAAACAAAAGAGGCAAGAGGAAGGGTTAAGACAAAAGGGAGACTAGAAGAAAAAAAAGCATGAGGAAAGTAAGATGTAAGAAGAAGACACGAGGAGAAAATAAGAGGAAGAAACAATGTTGAAGCAAGTTGAAAAAGAAGAGCAAAGCATCTACTTGAAGAATAAAGAAAGCAATAGCATGATAAGTAACTTTCCTAGGAGATTCAAGACTTGATAGTAATTCAAGGCATGGAGATAGATCTGAAGTAGTAAAATAAGGGTATTGATCTAATTCATTGTACACAATAGATCACCACTCAATCTCCACCTCTTCCTGTAGAAGGGAAAGCTCTAGATGATGAATATTAAATTGTTCCTCTTGATGAAGGTCAAGTTATGGATATTTCTAGCTTGACTGTCGATGAGCTTCGAAAGAAAATTGTTCAAGCTAGAAAGAAGAACTTTCTCGATGACCTCACACATCTGTCTTTTATCAAACAGATGGTGATTGTAATGGACACTAGAAATAATAATGTATCTATTTCCATGACAAACTTGGCCTTCGTAGGAGCTTCTAAGTCAAACACATAATATTTTATGGCCGAGAATAAAAAAATACCAAATAATTTAGAGGTTTTTAGGAAACATATTGAACAACTCCAAGAAAAGGTTCAAAAGGAAACTCTTGCACATATGTACTTACAAGAGATGCAAGAAGCTATACTTAGTGAAGTATTAGTATTGAGAGAAATTATGGGGAACCTCTATGAGGAGTTAGTCACCATGCACAAAGTGGTTGTTCCCTTGCATGACATCTAGTGGAAATCAAGAGAGAATTCAAAATATCTCAAAGTGGTTCACGAAACTATCACTACAATGCACGAATGAAAAATAAAGTATAGAGGTGCATTTCCTAAGTTGGTTAAGAAGAAAATAAAACGAGATGAGTGGCAAAATGATGAATTCCAAATGCTTATAGGAGTCAAAAAATCAATAAAAATTTTCATATCCAACATCTTTTCCTCTTATGCATGATTGTAGAACAATGTGGATTCTATAATGAAATGAGGCCAAAAAGGAAGTTGACGAATACTTGGACTAGTTCAATAAGATTGATATGGACCTTGAAGTGAACAAACATCATATGTAGAAGTATATCAACATCAAGGTTTCCTTCAAAGATGATGATTGTGTGGAGAATGTTGTGATGCTTTTACCATTTATCTATGAAAGGCTACATAATTAGAGTTTTAACTAACCAATATAAATCCTAGCTATGCTAAAATCTTAAGAAAAATGTGGAGTTCACACATTTAAGAAGGATTTTATATATTAAAAGTAGCTTCATTGACATTTTTTCATAGAAATAATTGAATGGGTAAGATTAATTGTGGGGAAACTATGTGCCCAATATGCTTCATCTCAGAAGAATATTTAGTGTTATGTCATGAAGGGATCATGAAGCGATGGCATAAAATGTAACATGTTGTTTTCTTAATTAAAATTTGATTGGAATGTTCCCTCTAGCCGCTAGTAATGTGGTGATAGAGGAAATCGAAAGGACACATCAACAAAGTTGTGTAGATATTTTCTATACACCATGATGGTGCGATATGGACAGTCAATTTATCTGACACTTTCGTAAACCCAAATTCAACCTATTAGATCATGGATGATCACAATTTTCCATTGCAGGAGTTTTATACGACATTGAATGTGAATCATTTTGATTTTGACCACCATAGCACTGTTTGATTACTTTTTGCTTCAAAATGTTCACCATTGTATCTCTAATCCATTGCTCGAAGGTTCACATTACCAAGTCGACGTTGTTCTGGTAAGTTCACTCAATAATGTTACATTCATATCGATTATGATTGTGAATTTTATCAAGGATAAGAATGTATTACTTAAGCTAGACTGTAGAATATATAAGTATATTCATCATCATCACAAGAATTAATTGGGAGTCACAATTGTGTATTCTTTGGGAAATTGGAAAGTGATATTGATCCGGTGAAAGATTTGTACCAGAATAATGAAACAAAAAGGGCGAGAACGATCTCATGTTTCCCATTGGATGTGAAGGTTAAATGTGGGGAGGTTACACCATAACTTCAATGCGATTAGGTTCAACTGCTTCACATTTCCTGAAAAATTCACATTTGGATTATGCTTTGAATAAATCTATAATGTTGGTTTCATTTAAAAATGTTCACATATTTTAGGATTCGATCGCTCGAGTTTGAACTCGTCATGTAGTTTCACATAATATTTTATTTGAAACATTTGTAGTATGAATCGTATGTTTCTTTTCCAATGCAAAAATTATCTTAGAAATTGTTAGTTAATACCTTCGAGCATGGACCTAAATTTTGGGTATGTGTTATATTATTTGCATGATTAGTCACACGCGCAGGGGGTCCCAAGGGGCGCGATATCCCCCCCTGTAAGTTGCATTGGGAACAAAAGAGAGGGGGCTTGGGGGCAGCATCCCCTGTTCAAGGTTCGTGGCAGCGCCCCAAAAAATAAAAAATAAAAATTGGACCCTATTTTTTGGTTGGCAGACCCACCCATGGTTTTGGGGCATGATGGTTTTTGGCCCTGCTGTTTTGTAGATCTGGTCAAGGGAACTATAGTTATGTTCTAATCTAGGGTTAATGAATTGGGGTTTATGTATGCTTCGACATGTATATATATGTGTTGTAGCACTAAGATGAATATACTGAAAATCAAGTTGTTAGTCCTGATTTGGGATCCAGGGGAAAGTCTTTGTTTATATCTATTTTATGTTTTATTCTCCCGCTATTATTTTTTATTGTTTTTAAGATTCATTTGCAAATAATTTATAGAGAGATTTAAAACCTATATTTGGTATCAGAGTTGTTTGGCTTGAAGGGGACACCTTTACTTCTTAGGGGTTTTTTTCTCGAACCTCTGGTAGACCCTGTTCAATGAAAAATCTGTAGGATCGATTCTTGCAATGAAAGAAGATGGTAAACAGTGGAAATATAGAGATCAAGAAATCTAATGGTCATATTTTTGAGTGGTGGAAGCTCAATATGAAGGATTTGCTAGTGGATAAAGATCAGTGGATCACGGTAGATCCAGGTACTAAACCAATGTCAATGTTAGATGGAGACTGGAAGAAGGAAAATAGCACAATACAATTATGTGTATTAGATTTAATATTTTTGAATGTATCTGGGGAAGCTATGGTGAAGAATTTTTGGGACAAGCTAGGGACTTTTTACCAATCTAAGTCTCTAGCGAATAAATTGTTCTTGTGGAAAAAGCTGTATAACTTCAGGATGAAGGATGGAGACTTGGTGACAGAGCATTTGAGTTCCTTCAATATTGTGGTAAGTCAGTTGTTATCTATTGATATCATAATATTAGATGAAGATAAGTGCATCAGTTTGTTGTGTTCTCTTCCAGATTCGTGGGACAATCTGGTTATTGTAATAGGTAGCAATACAACTACCTTGAATTTTGATGGCATTGTCTAAGCCTTGCTGTTGGAGCAAATGAGAAAGAGAAATATGGAAAGCCATCATGGAGATGCCTTATCTATAAAAGGAGGGTCCTAGAACAAAAACAAGAAGAAGGTTTTGAGTGGCAGATCTAAATCTAGAGGGATATCTAAACCTCCAGGAGTAAAGGTGTGTTGTAAATGAGGAAGGATGGGCACCACAAAAGGGACTACATATCTAAATCTCTTGAGAAATGAAAGGGATCTGATCATGCTTCTTCTGTAGTGGAAAAAACCACCTCAAATGAAGGTGGGGATGTATCTTTTCCTTCTTCCTTAAATACATATGTATATCATGAGGAATGGTTGATTGACTCAGGTGAATCCTTTCACTTCACTCCCAATAGGGAGTGGTTCTATGAGTATGAGAAGTATGACGGTGGTGATGTCTTCTTAGGGGATGATGGGAAGGAAAAAATCGTCAGACATGGAAAATTCAAGTTGAAGAAGCAAGGTAGAAGGATTAGAACACTTCCTGGTGTTCTACATATTCTTACACTGGCTAGAAATATGATTTTTGTAAGCAAGATGGATGATGCAGGTGTAAAAACAATTTTCAAGAAAGATACCTGCAACATGATTCGGGGACAGCTGGTATTAATGCGAGGAGTTTGAATTGGAACTCTGTACAAGCTTCAGGGTGTCACTGTTATTAATGGGTGCAACAATTCTATGGTTCCTTTAAGTGGAGTGGAAAGCCTAGAGGTCTCTCCAGAAAAGACCATGTTATGGCATCAAAGGCTTGGACATATTGGAGAGAAGGGCCTTCAGATACTCCATGGAAACGGTATGGTAGAAGGTATGTCTAATTTATCTCTGGATTTCAATTTTAGTGAACATTGTGTATATGGGAAGCATAATCAGGTGAGTTTTTCTTTTGGTGCTAAGAGGGCGAAACAGATGTTAGAGCTTGTGCACAGTGATGTGTTTGGACCTGTGTTGGTTCCATCACTAGGAAAGTGTGTCTACTATGTTTCATTCATACATGACTTCTCAAGGAATACATGGATATATTTCGTGAGGAAGAAATCTGAAGTCTTTGACAGATTTAAAAAATTTAAAGCTCTGGTGGAAAACCAGATAGAGAAGAAGGTAAAGGTGTTGAGGACGGATAAAGGTGGAGAGTTCTACAAGAAGGAATTTGAAGAATTCTATAAGAAGTGTGGTATAGCACAACATAAGACCAATCCATACACACCTTAGAAAAACAGAGTTACAGAAAGAATGAACATAACGCTAATGGCAAAGGCCATAATCATGCTCAGTGGTACCCAGTTAGGACAACAATTTTGGGCAGAGGCAGTGGAGACTACATGTTACCTGGCTAATAGATCACCTTCATCAGCGTTGGAGGATAAGACTCTGTTAGGCTCCTATAATAATAGGGTTAATAATTTTTGAATTAACTATGATTAGTCTTGTAAATATGTACTTACCT
The DNA here is from genome assembly GCA_034641835.2 of Pinus albicaulis. Taxonomy (NCBI): domain Eukaryota; kingdom Viridiplantae; phylum Streptophyta; class Pinopsida; order Pinales; family Pinaceae; genus Pinus; species Pinus albicaulis. The sequence goes on from CM076569.1 coordinate 625,674,063, forward strand.
TGCTTTTAGAAAGTTGTTTTCCCATATTAGAAAATAAAAAATGAAAAGAGGGTAAAAGTCCTAAAAAAAATATCAAAGGACTTGAAATGAAAAGATAAAAAAGAATAAAAAATGGACGCCAAAAGAAAAAGAGATAAGAATAAGACATGAAAGTGATGCAAGTTAAAATGCCACTACTTTTACTCTTACTTCAAAAATAATTATTATGTTCAGCTTGTTGAAAATGCCATGATCCATGATGAGTTAAATAGTTTAATCTTAACTTTTTCATGCTTTAGATTTCATGTCTATAGATAGAGAATAAATATGTATCAAACAGTTTAAACTTAAAAAATCAGTAGATATTTAGAGAATAAATGAGGATCTCGACAATTTTATTTGAGCCCTCAGATGAAATAAGGTTAGAACAAGATATTTTTATGTTTTAAAAGAAAAAATGGATTTAGGGTTGCAAGCTTAAATGTACCCATGCAAATAATGAAAAAATGTTAGAATAATGATGGGTAGGTAGAAAGTAGTTGTGCCAGGAATGTAATAAAACATCATCTAGCAAAATACTAATTTCCCTTTCCCCACAATGTTCCATTATTCAAAACCTTCAATTAAAGGGGCTTAGAGAATTTCTCTGACTTTTGTTGGGACCGTGCACAAGGCTTAATAACTTATTGGTAAACAGTACTGGATTCCATTCATAAGAACCATTTCGTCAACATAATCACCCTTTTATAAAGATATAATCCCTTTTCCTAAGTAAAACACCTTTTTTTCTTATAGAACATAAAACCCCCCTTAACGAATCTCATTTCATACATAAACACCCAAAAACCCAAAAAATACAATTTATCGTAGGTATTATGTGTAATAGTTTAAAGTGGGACCATTATTGTTCTCAAATGGAAACTTCACACTTTGCTTAGTTGATATTATATGTATTTTTGCTCACATCATACTCAATTCATAGTAACTCTAATATAATGTATTAATTCCATTATAACTACCCCTTCCCGTAGATAGATTAATTTCTTTATTTAAATATCCCAAACCCACTATTTTAACGTTTAACCTATGATGTAAATACCCATGTGTAAAATATTTCCTCCTATCCTCACAGGTTAAAACATATTATGTATAATATAACCCGTTCTTCATAAAACACATAAACATCATCAATTTACTGTGTAAATACATAACCTGACTGTTACATTATAGAATTATTTTATATGTTTAAATTATGTTTAAAAATATTAAACCAACCCCGATGCATATAATTATCTGGGCCCGATGCCCCATCTGCCAAGCAATTTCATTACTAAATCTCCATCATTCGCATATCTTCCTCCATATCTGACGATCCAGATGCGATATCGCATTTCTAAAAGCGCGATCGCTAATCATTTTTTTATTTTTGAAATGGGAAGTTTTGCCATAATCTCTCCCCTCCACCCGTCATTTTATAATTGGATCACATTCGATCCAAATAAACCACTTACCACCCTCAGATTATGCGATAACCACTTCTGGTTTCTCCTCCTGGCGCTAAACCACCTTCCCTCTGATTTAAACTACATTCAATGCAAAGCGTGTTTAAAACCTAAAACTCTATAAAACTTCATAAGCGCACAGTTTAAGCCTTTTTTGCCTCTTCGCTCGTTAAAATCACTTTTGACTGAAGAAAAAAAAACAATTTGCCTTGTCTTTGTGCTTACAGAACTAGAGATCTATTAAAAAATTACTGCCAAGACTACTTGAAGCCTCCAGTATACTTCCAAGGATTTCAATGGCTTCCAAAGGCCCTCTTACGCCTTAGAAACCATTTTTTAAGACCTAATACCTAAAAAAATAAGCATTATTTAGAAATAGAAACTTTCATGTCATTAGAAAAAGAGTTTCCTGTGAAAATTGATAGCCATAAACCCTATTTGGCCACAAAAATACCTGTATTTGCCTTGAAAGAATGAATTTACTGTGAAACCCTGATAAAATTTCCATTTTGATACTATTCTGGTTTTAAAACAAAATTGAATATAGTTTAGCCTTTGCAGACCTTAAATAACTTCAAATTAATCCAAAAACCTTTTTTGCAAATAATCAAAACCCTTTGTACATTAAACAAATTATGTTTTAGTCCAGTTTATCCAAAAAGAATAGAAAACCCTTGTATACATTTTTAGAGTCTGTAAAAGAGTTTAAGATCATGTTTGAAGCCAAATTGAAGGTTAAACCTGTAAGAAATCCTAATTATTCCTTTTTCTAATCAATAGACCCCTGCTAAACCAAAAATACCTTTTATAAATAGTTTAAGCTTACAAAAGATTATAGAAAAGCCTAAAAACAGAGTTTTAACATTCAAAAGGCTAAAATTGTCAAAATCAAACCCTGTAATGGCTTCTTAAAGTACCATTGTTGTCAACCCACTACAACCTCCTATTGTAGATATTGAGCATACACCCCTAGCTAATGTTGATTATAAAATAACTTATCCAGTGATAGAATTTAACCTTCTAGAACTCCACTGTTTGAGTCTAGAAAAATCCTTAGATCGGGGAGATGAAGTACAGATTTGGGAATCCAATTTACCCAAGTATGTACTTCGACATACTCATCAGTGTCCGAGATTCATTAGGCTGTCTAAAACCTGTTATTCCCCTTAACAAAGAGATATGATTGATGCTAATAAAGAACTATTGTTCACTTTTACCCGTAGAGTCTATAAACCTAATGTTTCAGCTGAACCTAGATCCTAATGCAGTTCCCTTATCCATAAAAGCTCTCACAAAGATTTACATTAATTCACACTTTCCTAAATGGTTTCAAATCTTCCAAAAATTTGTTCCTGCATATGCTGAAATCCCAAAGATAAACCCTCCCTATTCTACTTCCAAGTTTCTTGAAGTATCAAGGCATGTCATTTCTATGTTATCCTTCATCCTAGGTTATTTTACTAATGAGCATACTGATGAGTCAATTATTGGTTTTCTATCTACCTTCGTACCTGGTCAACCTCCTTCTATCATTTACAATTATGTTGAATACATAGCTTATAGTATCCATGATCAGCTTGTGAAATTGCCCACTGAAGGAGTTTTCAGATATTCATCCTTCCTCTTTCACATGTTTCTTTACTTCCAAGAAGACAAATTCCCAATAAATATTTAGAAATTGGATGTAGAATGGAATCCATTATCAGTCAGATTCTGGACCTCATTAATCAGAAAAGAATCAACAGAATTCACTTATGTGGATTTCATAGATTGCTTTGTTCATCCATTGATAAACATGCTTATAAAAAATGTACAGCCAAGGATCGGTAATGAGATAATGAAAGTATTACAGGTGTCAAAACAAAGCACAATTGGAGATTAGTACCTTTACCAAAATCATACAGATATTAGTGTCTATGGGTCTAACCTTCCACCCTATAAATTGACAAAATAATTTCCAATGCAAGTGTTTTCCTTAGAGCACATAACACAAATTCTAAATTATGACTCTATAAAATTCTTGGCTACTAAAAAGAAGACTCAATTCAAGGTGAAGAACCAGGTAGGACCTTTCATTTGCAATCATAGGGATGCAGGAATAGAGGCAGCAAAATAGTTGCTGGAATACAAATTTGAAGAATGTTTTTTATGTAATTATGATCCCCATGGAATATTAAGTAAAATGATGATTAAATGCAATTTAACCCATTATATCCATGATAAAAAACTTTAGATATAATAGTTTTTAAATTGAAAAGGGTGGCTAGAAAATACGTTAATAGAAATAGTTAAACAGAGTGATACTAGTCACACCTTGAAAAATGTAAATCAAGAGGACAAAACTACCAAAAGAGTCAGAGAAGAAGGCACTTATATGGCTGAAACAACAACAGAGAGCATATTAAAGCTTAGATATAACAAGCAACCCAAGCTCAATCTAGTAAATAAGGAAAAATAAATAATTGAGGTGTTAGATGAAGAAAACACAAAGAAAAACATAGATGCTACTACAGTTATTTTGAATGAGCAAGAAAATGATACTTTATACACTCAAATGATTGAAAATCAGCAAAACATGGAGGCATCCTCATCACAGCAAGTAGAGAATATTGATTTGGATATCAAAGAGAAATATAAACAGATCAAGGCCAAGAATGAAGAGACAAAGAATGAAATTTATTCACAGTATTTGAAGAAAACTCCAGGAAACAAAAACATGCTTCTCTAAGATTTTGACTATACAAATAAGAAGTTGATAATGTCAATTCTTCAACCTACAGTCAAAACACCTCAAACAACAACATATTATAAGAAAGTTGATTTAGAAATACTAGTAGATAGCGTTCATCCATTAGATCAAATTGAGTTTCATAAATAGAGTTCTGAAATGCTTTATTCTACTATGAGTACAAAGGAAATGAGTATCCATAAGCTTCCAAATATTATAACCAATTTGAGAGATCATATTAGGACTGAAAAGGCCTCTTCTCATGCTAAATACTCTATAATCAAGTCTTTAGAAGAACTGGTAATTGAAGTAGGGTATGACCCTGAAAATGTAAAAGCTATAGAAGAGATGATAAAAAAGAAAAATGCTGACATAGCAACACTTAGAAAAAAATTGAAGCTTCCTCCAACAAAGCATCCGCAGACTAAAGAGATTTTGCAAGAGGTAAAATAGAAAGATGATATGATGAGTCTCATACTTCAAATGACAACACATATTAAAGACATGGAAATAGAAATGGACAGGCTCGTCCAAGAAAAATAAATAGCTAAAACTCAGAGTGTCCCTCCTACAGTTATCCCCATGGTAACTATAATAGTTCCTTCAACCTTAGTAGAAGAATTAGCACCAAAAGTACCATTGGCTACAGCTATGTCAGTGACATCTTCTACTACTTCTACTACTGAATCATCTACATCAGCAGTGCAAGAAACAAATGAGGTAAAAATCTTATTAAAGCTATGGAAGAGATGTCTACAAAGAGTAATGAAATCAATAGGTTTAAAGAACAAATAAAAAACTTGGAAGATGCCAATAAATTAGCCCAAATGAATCTTAAAAATGTGGAGTAAAAAGCGAAAACAACAAGTGAACAATTGAAAAAAAGTTGAAGTAGAGTTGACTTTAAAAGAACCAACGACTTTCATAGAAAAACAATTGTGGTCCAATATCATTGAGTCAATCAATGATACTTGGCCTTCTATTAAGGTAATTTATGAACAAAAGGACTTGCTTAAAGTAGAAAAAGAAGAAATTGTGAAAACAAAGGAAGAAATAGGTGTGTTGTGAAACTAGCTCCAAAAAGAGAAGAAAAGAGATATCAACGCCTTAGAAATAAGCCACTTCGAGGGGGCAACCTCCAATACATTTCATGAATGAAAAATTCTTGGATGATTCAAATTACAAAACCTCCTTTCTATATATAGGAGTCCATGGGACCACAATGTAATCCTAGCCGACCTAACAATAATAATCTAAGGGTACAACAATAACAATATGGGGGTTACAAGGGTACAATAATAACAATAAGGGGGTTACACTAACAACAATAAGATACTGTACTAGTAATATAGGGACCTAACATGCCCCTCTCCTTCAAAAAAATGTTGTCCTCAACACTTTAGTAGCTCTAGGTGCTTGTGTATAACATTCTCATCCTCCCATGTAGAATCTTTAGTGGGTAAGTTCTTCCACTTGATGAGATACTCTGAAATTGATCGATTCCATAGCTGTCGAGTTCTTGCTTCTGTGACCACTTCAGGTTCCAATATTATTTTTCCTTCCTCATCAAGTTTTGGCAATATTGTTTGAACTAGAATATTTTCACCTATAACCTTCATTAAGCATGAAACATGGAAAATTGGATGCACCGGTGAATAAGCAGGAAGCTCCAATTTGTCTGCCATAGTACCAATCTTTTGCAACACCTTGTAAGGACAATAGTGCTTTGGCCATAATTTATTATCCTTATTAGCTTGCTTGAGGGACAGTTTTTTGTATGGTTGTAGCCGTAAAAATAACCAGTCTCCTACATCAAAACTTCTCTCGTTGCGATATTGATCTGCCTGTTGTTTCATTCAATTTTGTGCCAAATTTAAGTTGTCCTTTAAAAGTTAGAGAAATTCCTGTTGATGCTCGATGTGATCTTCCACTACTCAAAACTTCGAATTTTCTCTTGAAGATTATGTGATGGATGGTGGATGATATCCGTAAAGTGTCATAAATGGGGTCATTTTTGTTTTAGTATGGAATGAAGTGTTATACCACCATTCAGCTAGAGGTAACCACTTGACCCATTGTGTTTTTTTATCATATACAAAACAACGAATATATCCTTCCAAACATTTATTTGATATCTCAGTTTGACCATTAGGTTGAGGATGATAAGATGAGCTATGAGCTAATTGAGTACCCAAACAAGAAAATAACTCTGTCGAAAAATTCCCAGTAAAAATGGGATCTCTGTCTCTCACAATAACCTTTGGGTTTCCATGTAGCTTTTGAATTGTGTCCATAAATGTAGTAGCAAATGTACTTGCTTTAAATGGATGAGATAATGCACAAAAGTGTGCATACTTGGTAATTCTATCAACTACCACAATGATGGCACTCTTTCCTTCGGACTTAGGTAAACCTCTGATAAAATCCATTGAAATCTTCTCCCAACATTGACTTGGAATCGATAAAATTTGTAGAAGACCCGGGGTCTTAATTGTCTAAACTTTATTCTACTGGAAAACTAAACATTCTACCACAAAATTTAGAATATCAAATTTAAGGCCATCCCAAAAAAGTTCTTTCTTCACCCTGTGGTAAGTTTTTAAAAATCCTGAATTTCCCCCTAAAGGAGAAGTGTGCAATTGCAAAAGAATATTTTGTTTTAGTTGGGAATTCTTACAAAGATATAAGTGATATTTGTACCATAAGGAATCATTTTTCCAGCTAAATGTATCAGATGTACTAGGATCTTGCTGCAACTTTTGAATGAGTATCCACACATCTTCATCCTTCTTCCATTGATCTCTTGCTTCAGTTATCCAATCTAGTTGGATAATAGAAATGGCACAAAGAAATGCTTCCACCTCTTCATTCTTTCTTGAGAGTGCATCTGTAACAAAATTTAGCTTCCCTTTTTTGTATATTATTTCAAAGTCATAACCCAACATCTTTGTGCCCATTTTTGCTGCTCTTCTGAAGATAGTCTTTGTTCCAAAAAGTTTTTAAGACTATCATGATCAATTTTTACATTGAAGTGTCTTCCCATTAGGTAAGTTCTCCATTTCTTTAGTGCATGCAGTATTGCTAACACTTCCTTCTCATAAATAGGTTTTTGTAAATACTTTCCTTTGATTGGACAACTTTCAAAAGCAATGGGTCTTCCTTCTTGCATTAAAACAACACCAATTCCATTTCCTTAGGCATAACATTCCACAATAAAGGTTTTTGTAAAGTTTGACGTAGCTAAGACTGGTGCTAGGCACATTGCCTCTTTAAGATGTTGAAAGGCCTTAGTTGCTTCAGGAGTCCATGAAAATGCATCTTTCTTCAATAATGTTGTTAGGGGTGCTGCTATTCTCCCATAATTCTTAACAAACTTTTGATAATACCTTGTTAACATGAGAAATCCTCGCAACTGCTTTATGGTTATGGGGGATTTCCATTCCTTAATGGCTTTAATTTTGTTAGGGTCTACCTTAACACCCTCGCGAGATACAATATGACCCAAATATTCCACCTCTTGTACTCCAAAGAAACATTTAGATGTTTTTGCATATAATTTTTTCTCCTGCAATAGTTTGAGCACCCTGTCAACATGTTGAACATGATCCTTCCAAGACCTATTGTAGATTAGTATATCATCAAAAAATACTAGCACAAATTTTCTACGGAAGGGTTTGAAAATGGAATTCATCAACCCTTGAAATGTAGAAGGTGCATTGGTAAGGCCAAAAGGCATGTCCAAAAATTCATAATGACCCTCCTGAGTTTGAAATGTTGTTTTTGGAATATCTTCAGTCTTCATTCTAATTTGATGATACCCTGAATGAAGATCCAAATTGGTAAAATAAATTTCTCCATGTAATTCATCCAATAATTCATCAATCACAGGAATGGGAAATTTATCTTAATAGTGAGCTTATTGAGCTACCTATAATCTGGACACATGCACCATGATCCATCCTTGTTGTGTACCAATACTACAGGAGTAGAGAAAGAACTTTGACTAGGTTGAATTATACCTGCCTCTAACATTTCTGTAGTCATATGTTCAATTTCTCTCTTTTGTACATAAGGATATCTATAAGGCCTGATGTTTGGAGGAACACTTCCTAGAATCAAATGAATAGCATGATCATGATCACAAATAGGTGGGAGTCCTTTCGGAGTTTCAAAAACCTTGGAATGATTGTCCAAGACATTTTGAAGATTTGCAGAAAGAGATGATTTTGATGTTCGAACTTCTAGTGAGAATAATTGTGCAATTATGCCTCATTGTTCTTTCTTTAGAATCTTTGTCATGACATTAGAGCTTATTATATTTCTTGGCTTCCCTGCAATACCCTGTAATTCGACTTCCTTTCCTTCTGGAAAAAATTCAAGAAAAGTTCTTGAAAATTAAAAGCTATTGTCCCCAGAGATTGTAACCATTGTACTCCTAGTACAACATCAGCACCTCCCATAGGAATGGAAAGCATTTGAATATTCAATACATATTCCCCCATGGTTAGCTTGATATTATGGCATTTTCCATAGCAATTTATAGTTCCTCCATTTGCAACCATCACTTGACATTCTAGTGCTGGGTATAGGACACAATTCAATTCCTTGGCTACCTTACAATGAATAAAGTTATGGGTACTATCTGAATCAATATTTTTCATGTTCATTTTCTTCTTCCTCTTCACAATTATGGGTACTACCTGGGTTCCTAGTGTATATCCTCTTCTTTTTCATTTTCTTCTTCCTCTTCACAATCTATGTAAAATAATTTCTTTTCAACACACTTATGACCTTTAGTGTATTTGCTATCACAATTGTAGAAAAACCCTTTTTCTCTTTTTTCTTCCAATTTTTGTGGTGTCAACCTTGTAGGTTGTGGAAATATGGGAGTAGCAACACTTCCCTCTTTATATAAGTGAGTGGTAGACTTCCTTGCTGCCATAATTTTAAATTCAATGAATTAGGTTCTAAAACATGAACTTCATGTTGGATGTTATCCTTTAATGTACCTATGAAGAGATCAATCTTGTGTCCCTCTGAAATATTAGTTACCCTTATATTCAATTTTTGGAAGCCCTTAATGTGCTCCCCCATTAAACCCTTTTGTTTGAGATTTATCAATTAGCTAAAGAAGGTGTTGCTCTTTGTATCCTCATAATGTGCTATCATTTCCTCCATAAAAATTAACCAAGTGACAATTTTTTTACTGGAGAAAAGCCATTGATACCATACAAATGTATTTTGTTCTAGATGTAAAGTTGCAATGCGTACCTTTTGTGTGTTTTGCACATTATGGAGATCAAAATATTGCTCCATCTGTACTATCCATGTTACAGGATCCTTTCCATCAAACTTCCTCATATCCATTTTTGGAATATGGTGGTTCTTCCCACCAAAATTAGATTTTAAGAAATCATGATTAATACTTATTTTGTTCTCATCATGAGTTTCCTCTACTATATTTTCACCATTCGGAAAAATTTCTTGTATCAAATTTTTCAAACCTTCCATGTCTTCTTTTAGATCATTCTTCATGTTTTCCATTTTTTCATCAATCTTAGCTTCCATGTCATCCATCTTAGATTCCATGCCATCCATATTAGATTTCATGCCAGCTTCCATGCCATCTATCTTAGATTCCATGCCATTCTTCAAACCATCCATCTTAGATTCCATGCCTTTCCTCAAACCATCCATCTTAGTTTCCATGCCTTTCTTCAAAACTTCCATGTCATTTTTTTTTGCTCTTTGCGAGAGCGAAATTTGTTGCACTTGCTCTTGTAATTTTGATATGTTATGTTCCCATTCTTCATCTTCATGAGTCATAGTAGAGCTTTCTAAAGGCTTAATGTGTGTTGAATTATTTTTAGGGGCCATTTTAGAATCCAATAACTATATCTATCTTACAATATGCCCTTGGAATCAATTCAACTTTATTCTTAAAAGAATACTTATGCAATTCGGAAAAAAAATACACACCTTTTACTTGCTTTTGAGGAGCTCGATATTGAAATTCAATTATCTCTATAATTCCATATCCTCAATGTCTAAAATTTTGTCCTGTAGTAGCCCTCTGAAGCTTCTTTCAAATGCCATAGGTCTGATCTGATTTAGATTCTTCAAGGCAAAGTTATGTCCAATCTCCCATAATGACCCAATTTTGGATTGGTTTAGTAGAGCAAACTTCTACGACTTGTCACATGTCAATGGTTCGTCCTTTCACTCTGAAATTTATAGAACAAAAACTATAGTCCATGTAATTGCGGAAACTTTTTACAACATTCCAATCCAATGATCAGAGAGAGAGCTATGAATATTTTCCCACGATCACCTCTTTGAGATGAAATTCATAAGCCTCAAAAAGCCCTAACTTCCATAGATCATATCTCTGAAAATATTGTGAAACAATATCTGACATTTTACGATGATGTTCCTTAAGATTTCGGCTTTGCACTCTAAAAATTTCAGCTTCTGACCCTTCATATAAAAAGCGTTATTACGAAAATACCATGATGACCTGTTTAGGTTAAATTGAGGAGCCTGCAAAATGTCCTAACTTGCACAAATCATATCTCTAAAAATATTGTGAACCAGGCTCTGAAATTTTGTGAAAATGTTCCTCAGGATTTTGGCTTCGCACTATAAAAATTTCAGATTATGAACCTTTGTAGAAAGAAAGTTATAGCGAAAATTCCACGATGACCCATTTGGAGCAGCGAAACCCTAGAATCTCAAAGCTTTGATACCAAATGTTGTGAAACCGACTCCAAAAAGAGAAGGAAAGAGATATAAACTCCTTATAAATAAGCCACTTCGAGGGGGAAACCTCCAATACATTACATGAATGAAAAATTCTTGGATGATTCAAATTACAAAACCTCCTTTCTATATATAGGAGTCCATCGGGCCATAACGTAATCCTAGTGGGGCCACAATGTAATCCTAGCTGACCTAACAATAATAATTTAAGGGTAGAATAATAACAATATGGGGGTTATAAGGGTACAATAATAACAATAAGGGGGTTAGACTAACAACAATAAGGGACTATACTAGTAATATAGGGACCTAACAAGGTGCCAAACCTGAAGAGGCCCTACAAATAATCAAATTTCTCAGCAGTAAAAAAAAACAAGAATTGGATGAAATAGGCATCACTGATAGAAATGAAACAATTCTTGAAGTGATAAAGGTAATTACAGAGAAGAATTTGATGAAGCATCTTGAAGAGAAGTGCCAAAACATGGATTTGGAAGTAACTACATTTATGGTAAAGTGTGATACATTGAGGAAAAAGGGCTTGCCAAGTATTCTTGTTTTGAATGATAAATTAATGAAGCAAGATGATTCCAACAAGAAGATCAAAGATTTTGCCAAGGAACAGGTAAACAAGGCAGATTGGCAAGGAATACCTACAGTAAAATTCTTGCACAAAAGAATTGAATATTTGTTTTATTTGGGGCATGAAATAAAACATCTCTTTGTTATCAAACCAACATTTGTTAGGTACATAGAGGTTCATGAAAACTACATAAAACATACCAAGATAAAGTTACCTGATGAATAATTTTGGCAAAAGCTTACTGATTTGTTGTAAAAGACAGTTTTACAGTAAAAGAGGAAAACAAATAGTTTGTTGTTTTTACACAATAAAAACATAAATTTACAGTAGTAAGGCAGTTAAAATAGTGATTAAAGAGTATCAGTGGTTAAAGTGTATCAGATGAAAGAGTATCAGATAATATTTAACATTGCAAAATAGATTTAAAGGATCTTTTGCCAGCATTGAAGACAACACAACAGCCAGCTGCACCCAATTCAAAACAATATTTCTATTTTATTTGGATAAATAGGACAACTTGCTAAGTTGTTAAGCAAGTGTCACTATATTTTTTTAAAACATATTTTATTTTACTTAGAACTTTCCTATGAGTATTGTAGGATATTTTGTAAACATTTTTGTATAAATACTTCACTCTTTGAAGTATTATTGTGGAATAAATTGTTAAATATTTCTATAGTCATTTTTCTTGTACCTGAAGGGTTTCTTGTAGCAAGTTCAAGTAGGAGACTGGATCAAAACCACAAGTATCATATTTCAGGATTCATGTGATGAGCCATTGAATTGAAGTACTTTCTTCTGTGATTTTTTATCTTCTTATGTTTTACATACCTTCATAAATGTGTCCTAAATTTGAATGATAAATCATGAATATTGTTACAGAATTTGTTAAAAGCACTCTGTCTTGAACTATTTATCATTTCTATGTTTTCTGCTTATTTACAGAATAGGGAACCCTTAATTGCTCCCTCTTTCGAATGACCTCTCTCTTCTCCTTCGTTATCCGGATCAAAGAATTCATAGCTTCTCTTTATCCCGATTAATCCAATTCACAAATCAGCCTTCAAAGATCTTTAGTGACTTCTCTATCTTGCCCTGAAAATATTTGACTTTTTACCTTGACCTTGAGCTGTTTTCTTGACATATTGACTCCTTTTGCCCAATGAAAAACCAGATATATTAATATACATCTCTTTAAATGATTTTTCCCACCAACCAAAAAAAAATATTAAAACCAAATTGTCCTTATAACTAGCCTAAAATAAAACATAAAAACAAAGTTAAATATTATAGACAGGGCCCTCTCTAAACCCTATGAAGGCTAGATCCTACAGTTTAAAAGTAGGTTTGTGGTTACCTCTAATGTTCTTTAAACTATAAATTAAAAATCTCACAATAAACTCCACAGACTCCACATGAGGTATGGACTAGCAAGAAACCCTCTCTTTCACATCTGAGGGTATGTACATGTTCCAAAGGAGAAAAGGACCAAGTTGGACAATAAATCTGAAAGGTGCATCTTTATTGGGTATAAGGATGGCTTACAAGGTTACAACCTTTGAAACCCAGAATCAAGGAAGGTTGTGTACTACCGAGTTATGGTGTTTAGAGAGGTGAGATATGTTGCTAGATATGAATTCCTACCAGAGGAACCTTAGAAGATAGAATCTGAGCTAAAGGATGATGAATCAGACTCTACAATAGAAAAATATTCAGAAGAGGAAGAGCCACAAACTCCAGCTGTGAGAAGATAAGTTCAGGAAAGAAGGCAACCAGAAATGTATAGTCCATATAATTTCTATTCAAATTTTTCTTTTACTATCACTGATTATGATCCCAGAACTTTCAAGGAGGAAGTGAATTCAAGTATGGAAAAATCTGAAAGGAGGGGGTATCAGCTGATAAAATGGCATCCTTGCACAAAAATGAGGCATGGGATCTGGTGGATTTTCTGGCTGGAAGGAAGTCCATCAAGAGAAAATGGGTGTTTAAGAAGAAGATGAATGTAGAAGGCAAGGTGGACAAATACAATGCTCGATTGGTCGCAAAAGTTTATTCCCAGGTGCCAGGAATTGATTTTAGTGATATTTTTTTCTCCTGTTGCCAAGGTTACTTCTATTAGATTATTTTTATCTATTGTTGATGCCATTTATTTTGAGGTAGAACATATGGATGTGAAGACAAAATTTCTTCATAGAGATCTGGAAGAGGAGATCTACATGAATCAACATAAATTTTTTATGGTGAAGGGTAATCAAGAAATGGTATGAAGGTTAAAAAATTCTTTGTATCGGTTAAAAAAATCACCAAGGTTGTGGTATCAGAAATTTGATACCTATATACAGGGACTTGCCTTCACCAGAAGAAAAGAGGATCACTGTGTATATTTTAAATTAATTGGTGACCATGTTATTTATTTGGTCTTGTATGTGGATGATATGTTACTAATTAGAAATGACAAAAAAATTATGCAGGATTGGAAGACCCAATTGTTCTCGAAATTGGAAATGAATGATCTTTGTGCTGCAAACTATATTTTGGGTGTGGAAATTAAGAGAGATAGAGAAAATAGGAAGATCTGGTTAACCCAGAGGAAGTATGTTGAGACAATATTGCAGAGGTTCAATATGAAGGATAGTAAACCAGTGAAGTTTCCTATTCCTGTAGGTGTAAATCTATCTACTGAAAAATGTTCCAATACACAAGAAGAATAGGAGGATATGTCCCATGTTCCATATGCAAGTTCAACAGGTATCCTGATGTATGCAACGGTCTGTACTAGACCAAACATTGCACATGTAGTGGGAGTATTGAGCAGGTTTATGCAATAACCAGGGAAGGGTCATTCGACATCAGAAGCAGGTTTTGAGATATTTGCGTGGGAGTAGCGATTATGGTTTGTGCTACCAGGGAAGACCAGGATTGGACAAAGTTTTAGACATATGTGGTTTTGTTGATGCACACTGGGCTAAAGATATGGACAAAAGAAGATCTAGAAGTGGGTATGTGTTTAGCCTATTTGGAGGTGGAGTCTGTTGCATGAGTAAAATATAGTCTGTAGTGGCCCTTTCAGCCACAGAGGTAGAATACATGGTTGCGACTCATGCAAGCAAGGAACCAATTTGGTTTCATAGATTTTGTTCATGTATGGGGTTTTTGTATCGGGCTATAAGGATAGACTATGATAGCCAAAGTGTAATTTTCTTGGCTAAGAACCCTGCTTATCATTCAAAGACAAATGACATTGATGTTGAATATCACTTTGTGAGAGATATGCTTGAGGATAAAAGCGTGTTGTTGATAAATATGGACACTTTGAATAATGTTGCAAATGCATTGATGAAGTTTGTGAACCCTTAGAAGTTCTCTTGGTGTATAGGAAAAATGGATGCTACAGAGCTAGGCTAATGACTAAGCTCTCCTGTGCCCCCATACGAAAACAAAACAACAAGTGGGAGAATGTTGGGTATTTTTTATATTCTTTCCACTATTAGTTGCACATGCGGGGGGGCATGGAGGGGCAGAGTCATAGGTGGGGTGATAAACCCCCTTGCACATTGCATCAGGTGTTCACAGGGGGGGTGGTAGCCCCCACTATTTGGGGTCTGGGGAAACGCCCCAGGGAAGAAAAAAAATTGGACCCTATTTTTAAGTGGGCTCACCCGCCCATGGTTTTGTGCATGGGTTTGCACATGGTTTTGGTGCATAATGGTTTTCGGCCCATGGTATTTTCTAGATCCTGTAAGGGGAACTACAATTATGTTCTAATCCAGGGTTAATGGATTGGGGTTTATGTATGCTTTGGCATGTATATATATGTGTTGTAACACTAAAAGGAATATAATGAAAAAGAAAACTGGTAGTCCTGATTTTGGATCCACTGGAAAATCTGTTAGGTCCTTATATTACAAGTATAGTCCCTTATTTTTGTTAGTGTAACACCCTTATTGTTATTTTTGTACCCCTGTAACCCCAATATTGTTATTATTGCGCCCTTAAATTATTATTGTTACATCGGCTAGGATTACATTGTGGCCCCATGAACTCCTATATATAGAAATGAGGTTTTTTCATTTGTATCATCCAAGAATTTTTCATTCATATAATGTATTGGAGGTTGCCCCATCGAATTGCATTATTTCTAAGGCATTGATATCTCTTTTCTTCTCTTTTTCGAGTTGGTTTCACAACATTTGGTATCATAGCTTTGGATTGTAGGGTTTCATTGCGCCAAACAGGTCATCATGGAATTTTTTATTTAACTTGTTTTCTAAGAAGGTTCAGAAACTGAAATTTGTAGAGAACGAAGTAGAACTCCTGATGGATGGTTTGAAGAAAGGCGTGGAAGCTAAGATGAATGGTTTGGAAGCTAATATTGATGGCATGGAAGTGGGCATGGAATCTAATTTGGATGGCATGGAAGCTAAGATGGATGAAATGGAAGCTAAGATAGATGAAACAATGAAAGACAACATATAAAACATTAAGAATTATTTGGATAATTTGACACAAGAAATGTTTCCTAATGGCGAAAACATAGTAGAGGAAACCCTTGATGAGAATAAAATAAATGTTTATCATGATTTCATAAACTCTAATGTTGGATTGAAGAACCACCATATTTGAAATATGGATATGAGGAAGTTTTATGGCAAGGATCCCGTAACATGGATACTATAGATGGAGCAATATTTTGATCTCAATAATGTGCAAAACACATAAAAGGTACACATTGCAACTTTACATTTAGAACGAAATACATTTGTATGGTATCGATGGCTTTTCTCCCGTAAAATTTTTTTCACTTGGTCAATTTTTATGGAAGAAATGATAGCACATTATGAGGATACAAAGAGAAACACCTTCTTTAGCCAATTGATAAATCTCAAACAAAAGGGTTCAATGGTGGAGCACATTGAAGACTTCCAAAAATTGAATATAAGGGTAACTGATATTCTAGAGGAACACAGGATTGATGTCTTCATAGGGACTTTAAAGGATAACATCCAACATGAAGTTCGCATTTGGGAACCTGACTCATTGGAGAAGGCATTCATGCTAGCAGGAAAAATTGAATGTAAAATTATGGCAACAAGGAAGCCTACCACTCACATCTATAAAGATGGAAGTGTTGCTACTCCTAGACTTCCACAACCTAAAAGGTTGACACCACCAAAATTGGAAGAAAAAAGAGCAAAAGGGCTTTTCTACAGTTGTGATAGAAAATACACTAAAGGTCATAAGTGCATTGAGAAGAAATTATTTTACATAGATTGTGAAGAGGAAGAAGAAAATGAAGAAGAAACTTCAAAAGTAGATGATATACAACAAGTAGGAACCCTATAAGAAGAAGAAATGAGTCTGACCATATCATGTAATCAATTGGCAAGAATTACCACTCCTCAAACTCTCAAGATAGAAGTACATATAAAGAAGAAAAAGGTAATAGTGTTGATTTATTCGGGTAGTACCCATAATTTTATTCATTGTAAGGTAGCGAGGGAATTGAATTGTTTCCTATACCCAGCACCAAAATGTCAAGTGATGGTTGCAAATAGAGGAACTATAAATTTCTCTGGAAAATTCCATAATATCAAGCTAGCCATGGGGGAATATGTATTGAATAGTCCAATGTTTCCCATCCCAATGGGAGGTGCTGATGTTGTACTAGGAGTACAATGGTTACAGTCTTTGGGGACAATAGCTTTTAATTTTCAAGAAATTTTCTTGAATTTTTTTTTGGAAGGAAAGGAAATTGAATTATGTGGTATTGTAGGGAAGCCAAGAAAGAGAATAATCTCTAATGTAATGAAAAATCTTCTGAAGAAAGAAAAATGTGGTGTAATTGCACAATTATTCTCACTAGAATTTCCAACATCAAAATCATCTATTTCTCCAAATCTCCAAAAAGTCTCGGACAATCATTCTGTTGTGGTGAAATACAACTCCCCCATTTTTCACTTGTAAATGAAAAATGGGGACCCTTTCAACCGATCAGTAGATAATGCAATTTTTGAAATTTGAAAATGAGGAAAGGCCGAAATGAGTTCAAGTTGTTCTTATTTATCTATATTAATTTGTGTTTATCTAATTTGTGTTAGTCATTGTGAAATTCACTTATTTGAAGGCTTTTTATTTTTCATATTTGTTTGATTTTAGGGATCCTTCATTTTCCAACTCCCTTCCTTATTGGCGTTTTAAAAAAACATTCTTGACTTCTTGAAACTTTACCACTTGCCTCATGGTTTTGATCATATTTTTTCACTTCCTTTTTTCCTTTTTCATTCATGGAAACATTTTCATATTGGTCAATTAAAGACAAAGAGGAACCTTTTATTGTCACATCACTTGGAATTTGGCATTTGATCGCACTAGTTGGCATTCTTTCTAGATGGTTTGGCACATAACTCCACACTCTACTTTCGATCACATCCGTTGTTTTCTCATGCGCTTATTTTTTATACCTACATCACAAAATGGGCTTGATGAGATGATATTTTATTTTTGGTCTCCATATCATATTGCGTTTGTACATATTATTATAATATAATGACACATATATCTTTTATATTTTTATATGTTTAATTTAAACATATAAAATATATAAAACATTGTAAACTTACACATCATATTATGATCATATGTATAATAAGTTTATTAAACCAATCATAAAATTAGTAATGAAATATTTAAAATTTCATTTACATTTCATAAAAAAATATAACATCAAAATTCAAGCCTAAAATCTTAAAGACCAAACCTAAGCGCTAAACTAAAGTATTATTCCTAGCACAAAATCATATGTATCGGATTTAATACCACACATTGTTATAAAACATGGTGGGTTAATATATTAACAATAAAACCTTATAAAAAACCCACAAAAATTTTCATAAACACATTTGCGACAACATATCATAATTGCATTTACAAATATTAAGATATGTGACAAGGCATGTAAATGGCTGCGGTAATGTTTGAATTATTAACTGCCTCCGAATTTGTGATTAACCATCATTCTTTTATTGCAGGAGCTGCCAACGGAGATCACAGGGACCACCAACTAATCACATGTTATGTGTCACGTCTTAACCACACAATTCAAAACTGTATCAGAAAAACATGCGAAGGTTAAGTAATAAGCTGCGAAGTTAAATCGCAACCGTCGGAACCAACCGCAAACAAAGCCACATGAGCACCCATTCACATGCCAACAGCTCATCCTCCGCTCAGTTATGCTGACCGTCGGGACTAAGATTTTAAGATATAGTTTATTTATGAGTTTTATAAATTTAATACAACACTATTGTTTGGGGATAGTTATCCCGAGGCATGAAGTTCGTAAATGGAGATAGGGATTTGAATCCCTTATCTCAATTTCGGCTCAACCAATTATATGTGTGACAAACATAAAATTCCTCTTTCTTTAAAGGAAAACATCTTGATTTTCAGTGGCACAATCAAGTCCTTATATTAGTTAAACTCTTTGATTGATTTTAATCATTATTCAAAATATTAAGAAATCAATCATTAGAACTAATGTAATATGTTGTATATTAATTTATTTGTTTTTAATCAATAACACATAACATTAGAATTACTTTTATTTTCTTTTCTTTAGAGTTAACTTTAGCATACTAGTTATTAATTAGTTTTCTAACATTAAGTTTCAATAAATAATCATAACCTAAAAGAATTAGAATAATTTTAATTTTACTTAGGTAGTATATTTAATTAGATCTTATTTTAATTAAAATTTTCCTTAGAATAATAATAATAGTATTTAGTTAACATTAATTTCAGAGGTTATCATAGATATATTATAATAAACTAGAATTATCATTAGAATTATATTAGTAATATTTAGGAATATATTATAGTATAAGGTATATTTATTTATATATTATAGTTATTTAATTAGCATAATAACATAGAATATATTAGTTTATATTTGACATATGAGATAATTAAGAATACTTTAGCACTTAACAAAGACTTTAACGATAAATGTAGCATTAACAGTGTGTTACTTTAGGATTAATAGATAGTATTAAACTAACAAGTTTCATAGGGATAACATTATCATAGTGTGATTTAGGATTAACAATCAACAGTAATTTAATACTGTAAAGACAGTTAGGTTAGAATAGTTATACTAATTATAAGACGTAACTTAGTCATGGCTTGGCTGAGCCCCAGTTCAGCTTAAGGGTCAACTCTCTTGCCTAATCAACAAGAGATCTGATCTGAAATCTCTTCTCCGTTAATGAATGAAAGTTATATTTTAAGTAATCGGAGTTTTGGAAAAGGTAACTGGACCTAATTTAACCAGTCGAAGCCACTACTCCAAATGGAAAAGGAGTTGTTTTAAGCTCTGGACCGGGTCATTATCCCCCAATGTTGTTGCAATGATTTTTGAGGCTTCAATACATTTCAAGGTGTTTGATACTCCCAAAGGACTCCCACCTATTTGTGATCATGATCATGCTATTCATTTGATTCCAAGAAGTGTTCCTCCAAACATTAGGCCTTATAGATATCCTTATGTCCAAAAGAGAGAAATTGAATGCATGATTGTAGAAATGTCAGAGGCAGGTATAATTCAACCTAGTCAAAGTTCTTTCTCTACTCCAGTAGTATTGGTGCACAAGAAAGATGGATCGTGGTGCATGTGTCCAAATTATAGGGAGATCAATAAGCTCACTATTAAAAATAAATTTCCCATTCCTATGATTGATGAATTATTGGATGAATTACATGGAGCAATTTATTTTACCAAGTTGGATCTTCGTTCAGGATACCATCAAATGAGAATGAAGATTGAAGATATTTTGAAAACAACATTTCAAACTCATGAGGGTCATTATGAATTTTTGGTCATGCCTTTCAGCCTTACCAATGCACCTTCTACATTTCAAGGTTTGATGCATTCCATTTTCAAACCATTCCTTAGAAAACTTGTGCTAGTATTTTTTGATGATATACTAATCTACAAAAGGTATTGGAAGGATCATCTTCTACATGTTGACAGGGTGCTAAAACTATTGTAGGAGAAACAATTATATACAAAAACATCAAAATTTTTCTTTGGAGTGCAAGAGGTGGAATATCTGGGTCATATTGTATCTCACGAGGGTGTTAAGGTAGACCCTAACAAAATTAAATCCATTAAGGAATGGAAATTCCTCACAACCATAAAGCACTTGTGTGGATTTCTCGGGTTAAAAAGGTATTATCACATGTTTGTTAAGAATTATGGGAGAATAGAAACACCTATAACAACATTATTGAAGAAATATGCATTCTCATGGACTCCTGAAGGAACTAGGGCCTTTGAACATATTAAAGAGGCAATGTGCCCAGCACTAGTCTTAGCCATGCTAGACTTCACAAAAACATTTATTGTGGAATGTGATTCCTCAGGAAATGGAATTGGTGTTGTTTTAATGCAAGAAGGAAGACCCATTTCTTTTTAAAGTCGTTCAATCAAAGGGAAGTATTTACAAAAGGCTATTTATGAGAAGGAAATGTTAGAAATATTACATGCACTAAAGAAATGGAGACCCTACCTAATGGGAAGACACTTCAAGGTAAAAATTGACCATGATTCTCTTAAATAATTTTTGGAACAAATAATATCTTTATAAAAGCAGCAAAAATGGGTCACAAATATGTTGAGTTATGACTTTGAAATTGTCTACAAAAAAGGGAAGCTAAATTTTGTTGCAAATGTAATCTCAAGAAAGGATGAAGAGGTGGAAGCATTGCTCTGTCCCATTTCAATTATCGAAACATATTGGATAACTGAAGCAAGGGATGAATGGAAGAAGGATGAAGAAGTGTGGACTCTCATTCAAAAGTTGCAGCAAGATCATAGTACACCTAATACATTTAGTTGGAAAAATGTTTCCTTATGGTACAAAGATCACTTATATATTTGCAAGAGTTCCCAACTAAAACAAAATATTATTTTGGAATTGCACACTTCTCCTTTAGGAGGACACACGGGATTTTTAAAAACTTACCACAGGGTGAAGAAAGAATTTTTTGGGATGGCCCTAAATATGATATTCAAAAGTTTGTGGCGGAATGTTTGGTTTTCCAACAAAATAAAGTGGAGACAATTAAGACCCTGGGTCTTCTACAACCTTTATCCATTCCAAGTGAACGTTGGGAGGAGATTTCAATGGATTTTATCACAGGTTTACCTAAGTCAAAAGGAAGGAGTGTCATCATGGTGGTAGTTGATAGACTTAGCAAGTATGCACACTTTTGTGCATTATCTCATCCATTTAGAGAAAGTACAGTTGCTACTGAATTTATGGAAACAATTCAAAAGCTACATGGAAACCCAAAAATTATTTTAAGTGATAGAGATCCCATTTTTACAGGAAATTTTTGGATGGAATTATTTTCTTTTTTGGGTACACAACTAGCTCATAGCTTATCTTATCATCCTTAATCCGATGGTCAAATAGCGATAGTGAATAAATGTTTGGAAGGATATCTTCATTGTTTTGTATCTGGTAAGAAAGCACAATGGGTCAAGTGGTTACCTCTCGCTGAATGGTGGTATAACACTTCCTTCCATACTGTAGCAAAAATGACCCCATTTATGGCATGTTATGAATATCATCCACCATCCATCACATCTTCTTTAAGGGAAAATTCTAGGGTTCAAGTAGTGGAGGATAACATCGAGCATCAACAAGAAGTTCTTGAACTCTTAAAGGATAACCTAAATTTTGCACAAAATCAGCTGAAATAACAGGCAGATCAACATCGCAGTGAGAGAAGATTTGGTGTGGGATACTCGGTATTTTTACGACTGCAACCATAAAAACAAATGTCCCTCAAGCAAGCTAAGAAGGATAATAAATTCTCACCAAAATACTATGGTCCTTACAAGATTTTGCAAAAGATTGCTACTACGGCATACAAATTGGAGCTTCCAACTTCTTCACGAGTGCATCTAGTTTTCCATGTTTCATGCTTAAAAAATGTTATAGGGGACAAAATTCCAATTCAAACAATATTTCCAGAACTTGATGAGGAAGGAAAAAACATATTGGAACCTAAAACAGTAACAGAAACAAGAACTTGACAACTACAAAATTGATCAATTTTAGAGTATCTGATCAAATGGAATAACTTACCTAGGGAAGATTCTACATGGGAGGATGAGAATTTTATACAAAAGCACCTAGAGCTACTCAAGAATTGAGGAAAACACCTTTTTGAAGGAGAGGAGCATGTTATGTCCTTATATTACTAGTATAGTCCCTTATTGTTGTTAGTGTAACCCCCTTATTGTTATTTTTGTATCCCTGTAAACCCCATATTGTTATTATTGTTCCCTTAAATTATTATTGTTAGGTTGACTAGGATTACATTATGGCCCCATGGACTCCTATATATAGAAAGGAGGTTTTGTCATTTGTATCATCTAAGAATTTTTCATTCAGGTAATGTATTGGAGTTTTCCCACTAGAAGTGGCTTATTTCTAAGGCAATGATATCTCTTTTCTTCTATTTTTGGAGCTGGTTTCACAACAAAATCTCTGTGTATATATGTTTTATGTTTTATTCTCTTGCTATTGTTTATTTTATGTTTTTAAGATACGTTTGTAGATCATTTTTGTACATCGTCAAATCCTACACTAAAAAATGCATCTAACTCGCATTAAAAATTATTTTATCTTTTCCTATTATTTGTTTGGGGATTAAAATATTGTTGTAAATATGTATAATAAAAATTTATCTGGTTTTTTTCTATTATTTTGTTGTAGATTAACCAATTCCCACAGATATGTTAGTCTATAAAATGATATAAGTTATGGCATTACATGCATCTGAGAATGGTTGATTTCTATATCATGCTACATCATCTGTTGAAAATGTATTGCGTTACTCACTTGGAATGAATTTGTATAAGTATTTTATCCATCTTGTGTAGGCAACGATGAAAACCTAATTAACATGAAAGTGTTGCATTTCATGAAAAACATGAATTTTTTTTTCATATATATGGTCAACTAGAAATAAGCTCTCTAGGCAAGCTTCTAGTCTAGAATTTCTATTACAAATCATCTTAATTTCACTTTTTTTTCTCTCAACATAATGTTTCATAATAGATGAGTGGTTTTTGTTAATTGTATTAAAAAAGTTTTGGGTCTACTGAATATTTCCGGAATGCAGTGGTTGTGTACAACTATGATATTAAACTCAATAAATAGGGTATTTCTCTTGTAGTAAGTAAAATCATGTGAGGATAGAATTTTGTGTGATAACCTTTTTTTCCTTTCCATATTTGTATCTAGAATGTGTAAAAAAAAATGGAATTGTGATTATGTATTTGGAAATCATTCACGAGGATTTCTTAATAACATTCTTGATATGAGGGGTTGAAATGGAAAATAATGAAAAATGAAAAGTGGATCAGAGATCACTCTTCTCAATATTCAAAAATAGCTAAATAGATTCCATTGAAAACATGAACAATAAATTAATAGATTCGAATTCGAGTAATACTAAAGTAAACATGAACTATCTATGAAACCTTACATATAAGAGAATTAAATGTGATGACAACTAGAAGACAGTGAAATATCTCAACATCCCCCATAATATACCTTAAGATCCTTTTTTCAACCTTCTAATGAGAAATATTAGGTAAATGTATATACTTGGAGATAAACTTGTTGCAAACATGATACCATGTCTAGTTGCAGTGAGATAAAGCAATCTAGCAAGTACACTTTTATACAATATGGGATCAACTCGTGGTGCTACATCTTCTTTTCCCAACTTTTCTCCTTGATAAATTGGTGTATTAGCTCCTTTGCAGTTGGTCATTGCGAAAATTTGAATGATACCAAGTGGCATATTTTTGTTGACCAACAAAATTTACATTCGAATATTTTTTAATTATAATGCCTAAGAAGTATTTCAAGACCACTAGATTTGTCATATCAATTATTTTTTGCGTTATTGCTTCGAAATATTATAACATCATATTTCCTATATAAAGAAGATAGTGTAGGTAAATGCATACAATAAGAATTTTACCTTCATGAGTTTTGGTACAGAAATTTTTCTTGTGATTTCTTCTCAAAAACTACTTTTCATGAGATAGGTGTCGTTGTGATGGTACCAAGCTCTTGGAGCTTCCTTCAAACCATAGAAAGAATTATTCAATATATATACACTATGCACTTGTGTTGGAACTTCAAAACCATGAGGATTCTCTAAATACACTTCTTCGTGCAATATACCATTTAGGAAGGAATATTTTACAACAATTTGATAGAATTTCCATTTGTTACGAGTAGTTGTGGATAAAATGGTTCTCACGGTTTCTAACATTTCTATTGGAGAAAAGGTTTCACCATAGTTGACACCAAACTATTGTGAAAATAATTTGGCAACTATCCTTGCCTTATGTTTCTCAATTTCTATTTTTTTCATTCATCTTGGTCTTATATACCCATTTTACACCAATTCTAATTTTTTTTGTTGGGAGATCACCTAATTACCAAGTCTGGTTCTTCTATATGGAAAAAAATTATTGGTTCATTGTAGCAACCCAGTGATTTTCTTTAAATCCTTATTCAAAATGGGTAGGTTGAGATGAAAGAAATGAAAATATATTATGTTAGTCAAACTCATGCTCATATGTTTCTCTTATGATTCTTGTTTTGTGACTATCTTCAGAAGATGTTAAATCACTGGTGGATTCACTGCTTGAAGATGTACCATTTTCATAATATTATGGATCTTGTTGAACCTGCAATCTTGGTTGTTGTGGTGGATAAAAGATATGATTTGTAGCTCCATCAACATGATCAAAGCAAGATTTATCTTCAAAAAATTTAATATCTCTTCTTAAAACAAACTTCTTGGTAACTTGATTGTAAAGTATGTAGGACATTGTCTGCTCACTATAGTCTATGAAAATACATCCTTCACTTTTATCATCAAGAATCTTTCTTAACTCCTCAGGAACATGTGCAAAGTCTACTTATTCAAAAATTTGAAAGTGAGACTCATTTACGTTTTTACCATCCCATGCTTCTTTAGGTATTATATCCTAGAGTCCAGTTGCTCGTGCTATGTGGAGAACATAAATTTCTATTGAAACTTCTTCAACCTAATATTTATTTGACAACTTCTCACGAAGCATACATCTGGCCAAGTTCATAATCGACTAACTTTTCATTTATACTACTCCATTGTGTTGTGGATTATATCTTGTTGTGTTTTGGATCATTATTCCTTGTTGCTAACAAAAATCTTTGATGTAAATGGAGTTGTACTCTCCTTCTCTGTCATATCTCAGTACTTCAAAGGCTTTGCACTCTTATTTCTACTTTTTCTTTGAACTTTTTAAATCTTGAGAAACTATTTGGTTTATTTTTTAGAAAATACACTTATATCTTCATGACCAGTAGAAGATATACACTTATAACATATATATATGATGACCAGTAGAAGACACAATCCTATAATCCTTTTAGCCTTGGATATGACACAAATTTCATAATTTAAATATTTTACATTCATAACAGGGATACCAATGATGATTGAATGATTATGAAGTAGCCTTAGACTCTTGAATGGAATGTCTCCATATCTAGAATTCCATAGTTGAGACTCATTTTTTCTTTATATATTATGGACTTAAGACTATGAGATATTTGGACTTCTACTTGATTCAATGGAAACATGTTGTCCTTACTTTTATCAACCTTTAGTAGTAGTCTTCTACTGGTCAATTTTTCATATATATAACATGTGTACCCTTGGAATATAATCATAACCATGTTCCATTAGTTTTTCTATGCTAATGAGGTTATCCTTCACATGTGAAACATAATAAACATTAGGTATGTATTTCTGTTAATTGTGTTTAGTAAGAATAGGGACAATACCTTTTCATTGAGATTTAATGCAGGAACCATCTCCAACCATAATTTCTGATTTTATGGAAAAATCAAGATAAGAAAGAATATTTTTGTTACATGTCATATGATTATTGCAAAAAATGTCCAGTAAATAAAGGTCCTTGTTGTGAGTGTCTTCAGAAAAATGGGAAGAAAGCAACATTGTTTCAAATGATTCTCATTCATTATTGGAGAGATGGGCACTTCCTCTTTGCTTCTTTTATTTTTCCTTTATGAATTCATGTACATAATGCCAAAATTTATTTTAGTAATAGCATTGGATGTTAGATTTTCTCCATGGTATGCTTCTCTCAGTTTGGTTTTTTGGAGGTCTCCACTTCTCTGCTACATGATGATGTTTTGATCTACTTCTGCTTCTGTTACATCCCTATACTACTAGTGTGGTCCCTTATTTTTGTTAGTGTAGCCCCCTTATTTTTATTTTCATATGCTTGTAACCCCCATATCACTTTTATTATTCCCCATAAAAGTGACTAGTTTTATTGTTGTTCCCTTACATTATTCTTGTTACGCCAACTAGGATAATATTGTGAGCCCATGGACTCCTACATAAAGAAAGGAGGTTTTTTCATTTTTGTCATCGAATAATGTTCATTTATGTAATGTAAACGAGGTTTTCCCCTTGAAGTGGCTGATTTATAAGGGGTTGATCTCCATTTTCTTATATTTTTGGAGCTTGTTTCATAACACTGGGTATGAGAGATTTGGATTCTAGGGTTTCACTACTTCAAATAGGTCATCATGGAAATTTCACTATAAGTCATTTTCTACAAAGGTTCAGAAGCTAAAAAAAAAACCATTTGGAAATAAAACTGGAGGAACTTCATGTAGAAATATCAAATCTTGGTTCGCAATATTTTCAAAGATATGATATGTGAAAGTTAGGGTTTTTGCAGGCTCCTAAAATTCATCTCAAAGAGGTGACCTTGGGAAAACCATCATAACTCTCTCTCTGAGGATCAGATTAGAGTTATGTAAAGAGTGGTTCAAATTACATAGACATCAATTTCATATGTATCAATTTCAAAGCCGATGGAGGAAACCGTGATACATGGCATTTCGTACACGTTTTCTCTAATTAATGAGTCCATAATTAGGTCATTGTGGGAGATTTGGCATAACTTTGCATTGATGAATCCAAATCAAGTCAGACCCATGGCATTTGAAATAAGATTCAGAGGGATACCAAATGGATGAAGGTAAGACCTTAAGGATCTGAAATTACAAAGATACATCATTTTCAATATCGATCTCTACAAAAGAAAGAAAAAAGTGTGTATTATTTTTCAAATTGCGTAAGTCTTGTTTGAAAAATCAGTTTGAAGTGATTCCAAGGGCATATTGAAGCATAGATATCGGTATTGGGTTCTAAAATTCCACCTAAAAATAATTCCAAACCCATTAAGCCCTTATAAGGCTCTACTATGATTCATGAAGCGGAAAAAGTGAAACATGATATATGAAAATTACAAAAGAAAGTGCAACAACTTTCGCTCTCGCAAAGAACAAAAAAAAATGAAATGGATGTTTTGAAGAAAGGCATGGAAGCTAAGATGGATGGTTTGAAGAAAGACGTGGAAGATAAGATATGTGGTTTGAAAAATGGCATGGACGACATGGAAGAAAAAATGAAAGACAACGAGGAAGAGATGAAGAATGATCTAAAAGTAGACATGGACGATTTGAAGGAAGTTTTGAGAAATTTGATACAAGAAATTATTCCTAATGGATAAAATATAGTAGAGGAAACTCATGGTGAGAACAAAATAAATTTTAATCGTGATTTCATAAACTCTAATGATGGATTGAATACCCACCATATTCCAAAGATCAATACGAGGATGTTTGACGACAAGGATCTCGTAACATGGAAACTATAGATGGAGCAATATTTTGATCTCCATAATGTGAAAAATACAAAAAAGGTACACATTTAAACTTTATATTTAGAACAAAATACATTTGTATGGTATTTATTCCTTTGCTCCTATAATTTTTTTTTCACTTTTTCAACTTTTATGGAGGCAATGATAACACATTATGAGGATACAAAGAGAAACACCTTCTTTATAAAATTGATAAATATCAAACAAAAGGGTTCAATGGTGGATCACATTGAGGACTTCCAAAAATTGAATATAAGGGAAACTAATATTCTAGAGGAACACATGATTGATGCCTTCATAAGGAATTTAAAGGATAACATCCAACATGAGTTTCAGCTTTTGGAACCTAATTCATTAGAGAAGGCATTCAAGTTGGCAAGAAAAATTGAATGTAAAATAATGGTGACAAGGAATCCTACCACTCCCATCTATAAAAATGGAAGTGTTCCTACTCCTATACCTCCACAACCTACAAGGTGGACACCACAACATTTCAAAGAAGAAAGAGAAAAAAGACTTTGCTATAGATTTGATAACAAATACACTATAGGTCATAAATGTGATGAGAAGAAATTATTTTAAATAGATTTTCAAGAGCAGGAAAAAAATGAACAAAAATCTTCAGAAGAAGATGATATACACCAGGGACAAACCCTAGAGAAATAATAAATGAGTCTGACCATATCATGTAATGCATTGGAATGAATTACATATCAAGAAGGAAAATTTAATAGGGTTGATTGATTCAGGTACTACCCATAATTTTATTTATTGTAAGGTAGCAAAGGAATTTAATTGCTTCCTATACCCAACAACAAAGTGTCAAGTGATGGTTGCAATGGAGGAACTATAAATTTCACTAGAAATGCCATAATATCAAGATAACCATGGGGGAACATGTATTGAATAGTCCAATTCTTTCCATTTCAATGGGAGGTGTTGATCTTGTACTAGGAGTACAATGGTTACAATCTTTAGGAACGGTAGCTTTTAATTTTCAAGAAAATTTCTTGAATTTTGTTTTCAGAAGGAAAGGAATTTGAATTAGAGGGTGTCGCAGGGAATCCATGAGAAATAATAAGCTCCAATGTCATGAAAAAACCTATAGAGAAATAACAACAAGGTGTAATTACACAATTATGCTCACTAGAAGTTCCAATGTCAAAATCATCTATTTATGAAGATGTCCAAAAATTCTTGGACAATAATTCCTAGGTGTTTGAAAGTCTGAAAGGACTCACACCTATTCGTGACCATGATCATGTTATTAATTTGATTCCAGGAAGTGTTCCTCCAAACATTAGGCTTGATAGATATCCTTATTTCAAAAAGAGCAAAATTGAATGTATGATAGCAGAAATGTTAGAGGTTGGTATAATTCAACCTAGTCAAAGTTCTTTTTCTGCTCTAGTAGTATTGGTGCACAAGAAGGATAGATCATGGTGCATGTGGCTAAATTATAGGGAGCTCAATAAGCTCCCTATTAAAGATAAATTTCCCATTCCTTTGATTGATGAATTACATGGAGCATTTTATTTTACCAAGTTGGATATTCATTAACGATATCATCAAATTAAAATGAAGACTGGAGATATTATGAAAACAGTATTTTGAACTCATGATGGTCATTATGAATTTTTGGTCATGCCTTTTGGCCTTACCAATGCACCTTCTACATTTCAAGGGTTGATGAATTCCATTTTCAAACCATTCCTTAGAAAATTCGTGTTAGTATTTTTTAATGATATACTACTCTACAACACATCTTGGAAGGATCATGTTCATCATGTTGAGAGGGTGCTCAAACTATCAAAGCAAAAACAAATATATGAAAAAACCTCCAAATGTTTCTTTTGATTACAAGGGGTGGACTATCTGGGTCCTAGTGTATCTCAGGAGGGTGTTAAGGTGGATGCTAACAAAATTAAATCCATTCAGGAATCGAAAGTCCCCACAACCACAAAGAAGTTGTGAGGATTTCTTGGGTTAACAGGGTATTATCACAAGTTTGTTAAGAGTTATGGGAGAATAGTAGCACCACTAACAACATTACAGAAGAAATATTCACTTTCATGGACTCCTCAAGAAACCAAGGCCTTTGAATATCTTAAAGAGGAATTTTTCCTAGCATTGGTCTTAGCTACGCCAGACTTCATGAAAACCTTTATTGTGGAATGTGATGCCTTAGAAAATAGAATTGGTGTTGTTTTAATGCAAGAAGGAAGACCCATTGATTTTAAAATTTGTCCAATTAAAGGAAAGTATTTACAGAAAGATATTTATGAGAAGGAAATGTTTTCAATACTACATGCACTAAACAAATAACGACCTTACCTAATGGGAAGACACTTCAAGGTAAAAACTGATCATGATAGTCCTAAATACTTTTTGGAAAAAATACTATCTTCAGAAGAGAAACAAAAGGGTCACAAAGATGTTGGGTTATGACTTCAAAATCATCTACAAAAAAGGGAATCTAAAATTTGTTGAAAATGCACTATCAAGAAAGGATGAAGGGTTGGAAGCATTTCTTTGTGCCATTCTATTATCCAACCAAATTGAATAACCAAAGCAAGGGATGAATGGAAGAATGATGAAGAATTGTGGACACTCATTCAAAAGTTGCAACAATATCCTAGTACATATGATAGATTTAGTTGGAAAAATGATTCCTTATGTTACAAATATTGCTTATATATGTGTAAGAATTCCCAACTAAAAAAAAAGGTTATTTTGGAATTGCACACCTCTCCCTTAGGAGGACACAGGATTTTTAAAAATATACCACAGGGCGAAGAAAGAATTATTTTTGGATGGCCTTAAATCTTACATCCAAAAGTTTGTGGTAGAATGTTTGGGTTTCCAGTAGAATAATGTTGAGACAATTAAGACCTCAAGTCTCCTACAACCTTTATCCATTCCAATTCAACATTCAGAGCAGGTTTCAATGGATTTTATGACAGGTTTACCTAAGTCCAAAGGAAATATTGTCATCATGGTGGTAGTTGATAGGATTACCAAGTATGCACACTTTTGTGAATTATCTCATCCATTTAAAGCAAGTACAATTGCTACTACATTTATGGAAACAATTCAAAAGCCACATGGAAACAAAAATATTATTATAAGTGACAGATATCCCATTTTTACTGAAAATTTTTTAACGATATTATTTTCTTGTTTTGGTACTCAACCATCTCATAGCTCATCTTACTATCCTCAATTCGATAGGAAAACTTAGATAGTGAAAAAATGTTGGGAAGGATATCTTCGTTGTTTTGTAAATGAAAAAAAAAACAATGGCTCAACTGGTTACCACTTGTTGAATGGTGGTATAACACTTCCTTCCATACTGAAACAAATATGACCCTATTTATGGCACTTTATGGATATCATCCACCCTCGATCACATCATATTTAAGAGAAAATTCTAAGGTTCAAGTAGTTGAAGATCACATCAAGCATCAATAGCAAGTTCTCCAACTCTTAAACAATAACCTCAATTTGGCACAAAATCGAATGAAACAATAAGAAGATCAACATTGCAGCAAGAGAAATTTTGATGTAGGAGGCTGGGTATATTTACGTCTCCAACCATACAAACAAATCTTCCTCAAGAAAGCTAAGAAAGATAATAAATTATCGCCAAAGTAATATGGTTCTCACAAGTTGTTGCAAAAGATTCGTACTATGGCATACAAATTCGAGCTTCCTGCTTCTTCTCGAGTGCACCCAGTTTTCCATGTTTTGTGATGAAAGAAGGTTATAGGTGACAAAATATCAGTTCAAACAATATTGCCAGAACTTGACGAGGAAGGAAAGATCATATTGTAAGTTGAAGCACTCACGAAAATAAGAACTCGACAGCTACAAAATCGATTAATTTCATAGTATCTCATAAAGTGGAAGAACTTACCCATTGAAGATTCCACATGGGAGGATGATAGTTTTATACCAAAGGGAACTAACAATAAGGGGCATGTTATGTCCCTATATTACTAGAGTAGTCACGTATTGCTGTTAATGTAGCCCAATTATTGTTATTGTTATGCCCCTATAGCCCCCATATTGTTATTATTGTGCCCCATAAAAGCCACTATTGTTATTATTGTTCCATTACATTATTATTGTTAGGTAGGCTGGGATTATATTGTGACCCCATGGAATCCTATATATATAAAGTAGGTTTTTTCATTTGTGTCATCCAAGAATTTTTCATTTATGTAATGTAAAGAAGCCCCCCCCCCCCCATTAAGTGGTTGATTTATGAGGTGTTGATCTATCCTTTCTTATACTTTTGGAGCTGGTTTCATAACAGGTTCGGCCTCTACCTCACTTTCTTCCACCTCTATATCCTCTGCCTCTACCTATGGAAAAGGAGAGTTGCTATTTTAAAGCTCGTTCCATGGAATCTTCTGCCAGTTTGAGTCTTCATTAGGGGAATTTTGAGGTCTAAAATGGGCATCCCAAGGAAAATGTGCAATCAAAATTCACTTTATGAGAACCAATCAAATTTTAGGGGATGACATCATACCTAATGGTTGAGGTGGCATTGGTTGAGTTAAATGTACTTACTTGTCACATTCTCAATGGTGGATAAAAACTCTTGGTTAACCATGGTAGTGCTCTAAGTACTTTTGTAGTCATAAAACTGTGAAGTAGTCATAATAAATGTCATTTCATACTTTTTGAATAAAATATTATTATTTTCATTTCATATTTTTCGAAAGAAACAATGCATATCCCTACACAATCTTCACGTATTTACACACTTTTCAATAAATATTATATTTGTATATTTTCAAATATTTATTTATAAATCAAATCAATTCAATATGTAATATAAAATTCATCCATAAAACAATATATTATATTATTTTATTTTATTTTTATATAGTATATTAATTACATGTTATTATATAATTTAAATAATATAAATTTTAATTAATAGTATATTCTATAATTAGAATTTATGAATTTATATTTATATTTTATTGTAATTTATTTAAGTACAAAGGACAAATGAATTAGTTGTGCAATGATAATGACTTTTTCTTGAAAATATCATTCTTATTTATAGTCACATCAATATAATTTTTTTATTATTTACATTTTGGTACAACTTTTGAATTGAATTTAACCATGGTTACATGGATTTTGGTGCAAAAATTGAATTGAAAATTCATAAATATTATTTTATTCGTTTAGATATTATTTTATTATTTCCTTATGAGGCCCATTTTAGACCTCAAAATTCCCATAATGGTTTCATGTGCCAAAATTGATCGAGGCAGCGTTTCTACTGATAAATCTGTAAAATATTTGGATTCTAATATGGATGTTACAATCATGTCATATTTGTTAGGGAGGCCATGAAATAATTTTTTAAAAATATTCTGATCTGTAATGGTCTCACCAATGAGTTTGATCTGATTGAATATTCCCATGACTCTAGTCATCAATTGATCCACATTCTCTATCTGAGCCATTTTTAGGGTTTGGAACTAAGCTCTCAACATAAGAAATTTGACACTATTCACTGTACCATTACCTTGATATGCAACTTTCAAAATATCCCAAGCTTCTTTTGATGTTGATGCATCAATTATTTTTTTGAAGATAGAGTCATCGATTGAATTTTTTATCCAACATTTGACTCTATGTTGCTTATGTTTTAGTTCTACTGTAACATTCCTCTCATTATTGTTCATGGCTGCTAATTACTCTTGGACCAACTCTACATAACCATTCAGTACGATATCCCAATGTTCTTGGGCTTGAAAAAAACTATTCATTATTAAATACATAACTAATATTTTTTTCCAAATAGAGTCGGGGTCTGTGTGAAAGAGTTAGAGGAAGCCATTTCACAGAATATCGATGTGCACCCTATTTTTAAAAAAAATCCCCTTTCTTTAAAAAAAATGAATCAAACAACATCTCCCTTAAAAAAAAATCCGCAATGGAATGAACTCCCCATTAAAATATCCTTTTTTTTAAGTTTGAAATAAAAACCCTTTTTGTAAATGCTTTTTGTTTAAAATACATTAATGGAAATATGAAAAAAAAACTTTTTCATGAATCAAAAGAATTTCAACTAAGGCAAACAATAGAAATCGAATTTCATGAAATTAGAAAGGAATTTTTTTCATGTAGTGAGCCTTTTAAAAAATTTATGATGATTCTGAAACGACTCATGCAAGTTGAAGTTTTGACTTTGGTGAGCCTTTAATAAAACATATTCTGCTCCAATAATAATTCATTATATTCACATCTCTAACATATATTTGTGCTCGGTTTTGTGCAGTCCTTCAAGGCACGGGGTGAAAATATTTTAATATTTCTACAATTTTGTAAGTTTGTGACTTTTTTTGGAGTTTCCTCTTGGCTAAGTTGCAAAGGTGATGCATAGAGCCATTATTTACAAATGTGCAATTTCCCCACTTCCTATTCTTCACTGGTGTAGAATTCAAAATTTTCTCCTCAAACCCTCATGACCCTTTCTTCTTCTTTGTGATCTCAAACAATACCATCCAAATGTTGTAAGAAAAACTCGTAACACCATAGAATACATGAGAGGAGAGTGAACTAGAGCTAAAATAATATTTCGCTTGAGAAGGCGATATTCATAGCACCACCATACAAAAGCATTTCATCAGATCCAATAGTGAAAATCACCTATTACTCCTTCTATTCAAAAAAAATAGAACAAGTTTTAAAACAATAACATCTCTCCAAAATGGTCAAAAGAAAAAAATCATTTAAAAAATGACTTGAGGGGGTATTTGTAGAATAGTGGGTGAATATTGGGTTGCCCATAACTTTTGGTCTCCCAACGACTCTTTGTCTCTCTCTTGACCTTTTATATACCTATGACCTTTAGACTCCCTCATGAAATCTTGAATCCTAATTGCACTATTCTACTCTGTCAAGCTATGCAAAAAAAAATGAACTGAAAGTATGTTAAATATCTAGTGATTGATAAATTTGGGGCTTCAATGTGTTGCGTCTCTCTTAGGTATGTTTTTCATAGCGTGTAATCAACATCTATTAGGGTTAGCTATGGAATTTCTTCACCATGTCTAGGGAAGCACTCGAGAGCATCTAGAACTAGAGTGTCTTTCTTGGAATTGATATGATTAGATAAAGTCTCCAATTTGGTGTATATTTTGACCAGTTCTACCACGTAATATGTGAAACTCTAATTTGTCACTTCAAAATCACTTGAGTTGGATGCTTACTTAACTAGATCAAGAAATGTTTGGATTTCTTGCAATACCTCCTCCCTAATTTTAGTTAGCCCTAATGTTGTGACAGATGGTGCACCATGAACTTCAACCACCCAATGCAATCCATATAGGAGATGGTTGTATGAGGCAAGGAGTTTTTCCACATCCTTAGCTAAATTATCTCGTGAATATATATTCATGCACAAATTATCATTATCATTCTGAGTAGTTACCCCATTCTTCTTTGGAAGAGCATTTGGGGCCTCCAGATACCTGCTGGTCTGTTCAAGGATGTTGTCCAATGCCATGGAGGCCTCTTTTAGTCTAGAAGACTTATCCTTAATGTCATATTGTATAGTTGTAATAAGAGAGATGGTATGACGGAAATTAATAATATCTTCATAAAATAATTTCATGGATCCTCCCAAGGTCTCATATTCTTCTCTGATTGAGGACTGCAGTTCCACTATGCTTGCATGAGCTAGGAGAAGGGATTTTTTTTATTTCTCCAGATTCTTATTTTCTTCCTTCACCTTAGTGGCCCTCTGTTCATATGCACATAATTTTTTTTATAGCTTTGCATTTTTTTTTCTCGTCCAACCAAAATTCAACTCAGTTGCAGTCACGAAGGTGGTCCCTATTGAGGCAATCATTTCAGGATTTACTATAGTGTCCACGATGACTTCCTTTTCCATTGGCACAGAAAGAGGCTTTGTTGGGTTACTAACAAATAATTTTCTCCTTTCGTGCATTATTTTGTGGTTTAATCTATGAAATTTGAGTTTTTTCAAGTCTAAAAATTCTTCCTCTACCCGAATCAGAAGACTTATATCCCTGAGGGGAAGGTGTCCCCCAGTGATGGGAGTAGACAAAGGAATATCAAATGGAGGTAGTTCCACCTATTCGTTGAGATATCGTTGTTGTCCCATAGCCCGTTCTTCTCCTTTCCTAGCCTCATCTTATTATATTTTGTCTTCATCTTGCTTTTGTTCCTTCCCTACTTCCAACCTCTTGTTTTCATGTTCTTCTTATTTTTCTTCTTCCTGATCTACTTTTGTTTCTTGTGCTCTTCCTCAACTCTCTAATATGTCTTATTATTTTTCTCTTATTATTCTCTTCCATACTCTTCTTCTCTCTTCATTAGTTGTTTCTTATCTTTTATCTTTCTCTTATCCTCTTCTTTCTTCTTTACTTATTCCTCTTCATGTTTCTTTATTTGGTCCTCTTCCCGCATCCTTTTTTTTTTCTCTTCCTCCTGCTATTTTATTCTTTATTAACCTTCCTTTCCTTTTTTTTATTTATCTCCAAACACTTGTGACCTTTTGAGCTCTTCTTCCCTCTTCATTTTGATCTCCTACTTCTATTTTACTAGGGATTCATTCCTTTGTTATAGAATTTCATTCTCTCCTTCCTCTCGTTGGCTGGTTCGGGACTCTCCAACTTGCTTTCTTTCTACTTCTTTTGTTTTGTCAATGTCTCCCCTTGCTGCTTCCTTTTCTTCATTAAATTTGACCTTTATTACAAGCTTATTTTCTCTTTGTAATGCCATTCCTAATCACCCTCTTCTTCTAGTTCGTCATTTGGGTTGTGTCTTCATTCTGTATTATACTAGTTTCTAACCTTGTCTTCATGAAATAGCTCTGTGTGCTGGTACAGCCAATTGAATTTGTCCTTCTTACAGTGGGATTCCACTATTCAATCAGGATTATAGGATCAATAGACTAATATTACAAACCAGAATACCATTATTTCTTTGATTTCCTTCAAGTTCTCCATTGTCTATGCCCAAATAGTAAGGGGAAATGTTGGCCAAGACTTATTCTTTCCCTTTCTCAATTTATTGAAAAATATGATAGTAATTTTGTAACAACCCTCTTGTAAAAGAAATTTGTCAGTGAAAAATATAGGCAGAGCATGGGGAGGTTTGAAGGAACCAAAGACCCTGATGTATGTGGCTTCACATATTTGGGACCAATGTTCCACCTTAGTGATAGTCTCCATGGCTCTGTTCAACATAAATGGGGTGGTTTCTTTGTGAAATATTTGTTACAGTGGGGTTATGAATGAATATGATATGGAGTCATGTTCCTTATTGTATTTTGAATCCCAGAAAACCTGCAATTCCCTTTATATTTTCCCCCATGTCTCTACATTCTAGTTGTAACTCTAATGGTAAAATTTGCACTTGGAAAGGAAGACATACATTAAATATGACGCCATGTAAAAATGATATTGTTGGCCTTCGTTTGGAGTCCTTGGTGCTAAGACTAAGATATTGGCCAAGTTTAACATTGTTCCTTTGGGAGTGACCATATGTTTTATAGGGACCCATGTCCCATGCAAAGTGCCAATGTGAAACCTTCCATACAGTCTTCTCATCATGACCACTATGAATTGATACACTTTCTTGAGGCCCTCCATTCTATAAATTTGATCTTTAATTTCCCAGAATTTAAAGGGATATTGGAATGAGTTCTTGATAGTGTTCTAGATTGGAATCTTCTGTTTTTCCAACTACCAAGAATTAGACAATTATTCCTTCTTTGGTTACTCGTAATATATCGATATTTCCATAGAATGGATAGTTGTGAAGGGTTGCCCCGCATGGTTCCTTACCACCTATCTAGTAGTGTATGTGTTATACAAGACTGAGTTAATAACCTCTGCACATGGTTATATAGGTGGGTGTGATGCAACCTCGTGGAGTTTGGACATTTTGGAATTTATGTATACTAATAAATCCTCTTGGTCCCCTGGGATGTCAAGGTTGGAGAACTTTGAGTAGATATCATACCAAGTCCACTTGGTATTTTTTGTTGAGGACTCATGCCGTGTCTCAGTAGATGGGATATAGTGACAAGATTTAATATATCTCCTCCATGCCCACCTAAGGACTCTTCTGAAAATTCCTAAGCACCAACGCTGCCATTTCACATGTGAAATAGGAGATAGAAGTTCAATTGATATCCATGTCACCGAGCATGTTGAAAATACAACCCCATGATAAGACAGATGGCATGAATAATATAATACAAAAGATTTCAGCAAAATTAACAAGTCAAGACCACCTAATTCTTAGTAATGATTTTTAAAGGTTCAGTATGGGATAGGTCACAAGGTTGCAAAACTTGGAGAGATTAGAAGGATAAAAATGAGAAACTTGCTACTTATGCGACTTAGAAGAGAGGTCGTAATGAAGAATAGGTCGCGAGGTCGCAAAAGTCACAAGGTTACATAATTTGCAAGGGTTGTGAGGTCTCAAGGTCACAAGATTTGTCAGGGTCGTGAGGTCCCAAGGTTGTAGTGTAGAGGAGGTTGCAAGGTTAGAGGTCATAGGAATTCAGCTATTTCGATTTTAACCCGCGTGACCTGTCTCTTAGGGTGGGTCAACGAAGTGGTCAAGGCTAAATTATTGCATTATGGGCTTCTATGGGACAAAATTACTTAGGAAAGGTGTGAAATAGGCTAAGTGCATGAGAAATGGGCTTAGTTGGTGGGGCAGAAAATGTGAAAATGCTAGATGCTCAGCTTGGATGGTTTTAGTAATAGAAATGGGTTTTGGAAGAATTACTTGGGTAAATAAAACCCTCCTAGAGGGGAAGGTGAAGGGTCGGGAGTAGGTAAAATACCCATAGAAAAATAAAATTATTTCTGGGAGGTGAAAAGCCACATACCTGGAAGCAATCACACTCCTATAGGTCTTCCCAAGCTCTCAAATGCTCGATCAAAATATACAAATGCGACTAGCTAGAGACACTATATAAAAAAGGGTCGCAGGTGCGGGATGTTAATGAGGTAGCAAGGGTCAAAATTTCATAATTTTACACTAGTGAAACCTTCGCAACCCTTGTTACCCTTGCAACCTTGCCCCCAATTTTGAGGTCATGGGATCACTAAGTTGCGAGAGTCGCAGCTCATGGTTTGTACTTGTGCAACCTTTGTGACCTTTATGACCTTGCTATTGGTGTCTGGATATGAAAAAAGTTCAACCCTTTCTTCCACATAAATTATCAAACTAGGGCGTTAGTTATTTCAAGACTAACGACAAAGTATATGCATATACAAGCACATGGTCTGTTGTAAATCATAAGTTTAATATATAACAAACAATTCATTATAACAGTGATGAAATAAAATGCAGAAATAAAAGGCATCTACAACAATTAAATGTGATTGTAACGGTGATAAAAAATCACACTAAACACAACTTTTCAAGGAAAGAAAAGAGAATGTAGCACCTGATCAGAAGAGTGAACCCAACTTTCCAATCAAGGCTGTGGTGAGCTCACAAATTATAGGAAAAACAACGAGCTACTTTGCATTCAATTAATGATAAAGGAATTTCATTACAAAGTTTGTATTTCAAAAGGATTAACACTGATTCAAAACCCATGGGCTTCTTTATACAATTATCCTGAAAACCCCGATCCCTCTCAACAACTTCATTATTACAAAAATACATTTTGTTACAAAGGAAACAAGATTTCCCAACAAGAAACCGTAAAAAGGCCTAAGATAGCACTGATACATCCATGAATATCACGTTGTAATAGAAAATATGGAAGACGCTGGAGATGATGGGTTGTGCCTTGACTCACGGCCACAACGCTCCTGTTTTAGCTAGATCTGAAGAGATATCGGAGTTAATATGTAGAAAGTTAAAACCTCCATGACAAATAAATCATTAATAAAATATCCCATGAGAGATAGGAAGAAGGGTTTTACCTCATGTGTTTTAAGAATAATAATGGTAGAAAGAGATATAAAAATGGGGTAAAATGGGAGAGGAAAGTATACAAATCTGGTACCCAACATCTCCCCCCAACTGATCTATCTGTGTTTTCTCATGCAACTCGTCGTCTCCTCAGGTATGGTTTGGACTGACTGTGATCAACATGAAGCTATGTGAAATCATATTCTACAGCCATTTATGTTCCTGGTGGCTAATATCCTTATGTTAAAACAAAATCCTTCGACCAGTATGGGTCAACGTTATATGTAGGAGTATACTGATCAGCTGGCAACCACATGGGGGTAAATTGAAACCTTAATCCCATCCATATGACCCCACAAGTATGAATTCATGCCACATAACGTGGCATTCTCTCTAAAGCATGTGAAAATTTAGGTGCTCCAATTGGTTCTATTTCTCTGACGGTTGAGGAGGAAAACATCCATCTCTTCTGACAACTATCAAGTGCTTCCTTGCGAAACATCGTAATGTGGCTGACACATAGGTTAGCGTACCATTTCTTGGTAGCCAACATATGTTCCTTATGGCCCTTAATCTATAAAAATGTATAATGCTTGTTATAAATGTTTGAGGACTGACCATGCTCTCTTCTCATCATTAACGACTTGTCAGCTTGATTTTCTTCAAATGTATCCTAGGCCTTCCTCCATTTAATCTGATTGATGGTATAGGAGGTGAAAGCACTTAAATGGATGTCTCACATGAATGGAATGGGGTTAAATGAATGATCATGCTTTAAATAATACCCATGCATATAAAGCTCGCACATTAAGTGTTGTCCGATAATGTCATGAATTTTTAAAATACAGAGAAATTGAATGGGGTCCTCAATTTCGTACCAAATATCCTTATATATACATTCAAAACAAAAGAAAAGAAAATTTTCATGAAGGAATAAGGCATAGCTATGTGCAGGTGGTTTGTAGGCCATTACGTGCTATGCCAAGGAGAACCTTTTCTCCTTATCTGTCTTTAGCAGCTGAACTTGTTCTTCCAATTCCTCTATTCTAGACTTCTGTTTAGCCTGTTACAGTGATGCCTTATATAACTGATCCATGTACCCTGTGAAAACTCCAGCGGCTTGTTCCCGAACCCTTGTTGTTTCCTTCCTATGGTCGCTCACTGCAGACTCTCGTTTTTGAATTTCAGTGGCCAATACAAATTCTCAACCTTCAAACAACTCTCTGATCTGGCCAGTCTGGGTAGCTGTCGTGGAAACTTCAATATTTAGCTTGATTTCCCTCCATTTATAGATTTTTACCTTTTCAAACATGAAACTTTCTTCTTCAAATCTTGAACCTCCCTTTTTAGTCTCATGGTTTCACTAAACTGTAGCTGATACTTCTGCTTGAGAGGTATCCTTTTCTCACACTGTTCAATCCATTCCTGTTTAACAATGAATTCTATTTCTGGGCCTATGAAAGGCTCAGAAGGCAGTGGAATGCTGCTGAAATTTTCTATGGATTCTCTTGTCAAGCCCTTCTGGCTAGGCTCCCTACCTCCAGGGGCTTCTTCTTCTATGTTTCCTCCAGGAACTTCAGCTCTGTGGTCGGTAACTTCATTGATCCTCCCATGTTTTGAGGTTTCCACAAGAACTTTGTCTTTCTTGTGAGCCTCTAAGTGTTCCGGTTTGGCGGTGACTTGGCCAATCTTGGTCGTGTCAACAAATTTTAGCATTGGGTGAGAAAATACTTCATCTATTAACTGTTTGGGTGAGCGAAATACCCTCGCCCCTCTATGCATCATGGAATGGAACGGAGAACGGGGAACTAACTCATCATCTTCATTTTCGGTTTAGACCAGGACTTCATGCATGGCTACCTCAACTGGGGTTGATATTGGTTCTTGTGGAACAATATCAACCTCCTGGTTCATTCCTTATTTACCTCCATGTTCCTCGTGAGTCGCCCTCATTTTCACAATTTCTACTGGTTCTTAAGGTCTAGTGTCAATTCCACAGGCTGAATTTTCCTGTTCTAGTCAAATGGGGGTGGTTCTTGTGTAATAGCCCCTCCTGTATCAGTATTCATATTTATATGGGTAGGCGATGCTGTTTTTAGCAAAACAACATCACTTGTCATTTCTTTATCCAGAATTTCACTCCTCTACTCCTTATTAACAAAAGTCGACAGCTGTATAATAGTATCAAATTCCTGCACAACGCCCATCATTTCCTTCTCTGTGGATTCTCCATGCGAGGCTGGTTCTTGTGTGGTAGCCTTGACCATATCACCCTATGCCTTCACCACCATTATTCCTCCTTCTGAAGGTCTTTCAAGTGAGGTTGGTTCTTGTGTGGCAACCTCGGCCATGTCACTGATTACCTCCTCAATTCTTGTTTCTCCAAGTCCCTCCTCATTAACAATCATCTCTTCTTCCTTGGGTTCCTCTTCATCATTTTCTTCTGAATGTTCTTCTTCTATCTGACCAGCTGAAGAGACTGGTTCTTCTTCTGTCTAACTAGCTAGAGAGGTTGGTTCTCCTTCTCTATTAGCAATCATGGTTGCTACCTCTTCTTCTGAGGACCCACATAATTCTTCCCAGGAGACCTAAAGTTTTTTTATTTCTTGCATGACCAATAATCACACCACACCGTGATTGGAGAGTACTGCCAGGATTCGGTGCGAACGCTGAGTAGCTTGTGCTATATGTTGTAGTTGTTTGAAGAGGAAGAAGGGCATATTCAGGGCATGCTCCAGATTCTACAGAAATCAGAGGTGTGTTATAATTTTAAAGTAATATTTGAACAGATTCGAGGCCCAGCCCTTGCAGGTAATGTACTTTATTATGAAGACAGAAACTTCATTCCAAGGATATGGTACCGTTCGACGCTCGTATCCTCTACCCATTTGGAGGACACTTTCTCCTATCTATAAGAACAATTCGGGGAATTCTGGAAGATAAAATTTCCAAGAAAACCATTGCTGGTCCTGCTGCCTCAGTCCGATAACCTCTGTGATTGCCTCTTCTGTAACAGGAAATTCCAGACCCCTAATCCGCGAATAATTTTCCTCTAAATTGAGTGCAAATTCCATTGTGATATCTCCATCAAACCCCTGCAATCTGTCAAAGTAGATATCCCACACTGCGTCGATAAAGACTTTCCAAACCTATGGATTTTTGTGAACTGAAAATATTTTTTTAGGCTCATGCCACATAGCCAGCCCACCCATACTATGGATACTTGTAGCAGCACTTCCTGTAACAACAGATCATTGAGCAAGGTGGTGGGTACCAAATTCGGAGGAACATCATAGTGAAAATGGAAAGGTGGTAACGGTAAATATGGCTAGTAACTCTCAAAAGTTGAGAAAATCATAAATAAATATGGTAACTGTCATAAAATAAAAATAATAATTGTTCATATAGGCTTGAGAAGACATTTTATGGATCCCAATACGATTTAAATGATGATACCACATATTGATGGGAATCGTAAGGTGTACCATGAGTGGGTTGTCATACTTAATTTATGAGGTAATTATTACGCCATCCTTGTCATGATAGCATCCCCCACCAACTTAATTTTTTTCCATCCATGGCATTAAAATCTCCACATGGGATATTTAATTAAATCAGTAAAAGTCACGTGGAGGCGTACCTGACGGCCTACCTGAATGATGTGACAGTGGTGGGATGACGGCGTAGTAATGATGTGGATGGTGTAACAGCAACGATGTAAAAAAATTGGTGTAACAACATCGGAGTAACAGCATCGGTGTAACAGCATCGGTGTAGCAGCATCGGTCTAGCAGCAGTGGTGTAACAACATCGGTGTAGTGGAATCGATGTAACAGTGCTAGTGTAACAGCATCTGAGTAGCATCATTGGTGTAACAACATCAGTGTAACAGTACCAGTGTAACAGCATCGGTGTAACAACAAAGGAGTAACAGCAACATGAGTAGAAGCATTCAGAGTAACATCACCATGAGTAGCATCAGCTAAGTAACAACACCATGAGAAGCAGCAAACAAGTAACAGCACCATGAGTAGAATAAACTAAGTAAAAACACCATGAGTAGTAGCAAATGAGTAATAGCACCATGAGTAGCAGCAACCGAGTAACAACACCATGGGTAGCAACAACTAAGTAACAACACCATAAGTAGGAGCAACCGAATAATAGTACCATGAGTAGCAGCAACTGGTGGTTTGAAAAGTCTTTCTATGATTTTTACTCCTTAGTAGTAGCTCCTGCAAAA
The DNA here is from genome assembly GCA_034641835.2 of Pinus albicaulis. Classification (NCBI taxonomy): domain Eukaryota; kingdom Viridiplantae; phylum Streptophyta; class Pinopsida; order Pinales; family Pinaceae; genus Pinus; species Pinus albicaulis. The sequence goes on from CM076569.1 coordinate 625,718,649, forward strand.
AGGCAAGAAAATAAAAAATAATTCTTTATTCTTTATTTTTTTTCTTTTACATAATCTATATATATATATATATATATATATATATATATATATATATATTACATCAAGGGTGTAGAGGAAGGATTCTCTGTGCTCATGGCCTTCAAACCATATTTCTCAGAGAGTTGTTTAATAAAAGCATCCTTAGAGGCCGGCCATTGACTATAAATGAAGCGCGTAATTCATCAATTGTGACTACCTTGACTGTTATATTATCAAATACAATGTCCACCTCATAAGGTCCCATCCAACAAGTGCAAAGCTTCCCGTTAAAATCCTTAAAACGAGATTCATAAAGCAGTGCCCAATCTCCACTTTGAAACACCTTATTTTTAATAAACTTATCGTGCCATTTCGTTCTCTGCTGCTGGATAGTAGTAGTTCGTTGGACAGCTATTGAAAAAATTTCATCAAGTTCATTAAGTTGAGCCAATCAGTGTTTCTCAGCATCTGATACATCTAACCCAACTTCCAGCATTTTTCTGAGTGTACTTATTTCAAATTCTATTGGAAACATTAGGGATTTTCCATACACCAACTTGAATGGTGAAAATTTGGTTGTGTTTCGCCATGTTATTCTGTATGCCTAGAGAGCTTCTCAGAGTTTCTAAGCCCAATCCTGACAATGGTATGCCATAGTTTTTTTCAAAAAAAAATTCAAAATATTGTTTGTGCTTTCCACTTGTCAATTCGCATGGGGATGGCATGGGGATGTTACTCTGTGCTTGACCCCATATTTTTCCATGAGCTTTGCTATCTTATGTGATGTGAATTGTGCTCCTCCATCTGAAACAATCTCTCTTGGAGTACCGTAACGAGAAAAAATTTCCTCAAATAGAAAGTCTGAGACTACATGCTTTGTTACTTTTGCAATGGCTTTGGCTTCCACCCACTTAGTGACATAATCAGTACAGACCAAGATATAGACCTTTTGCTGGGAGGATGGGTTAAAGGGTCCAACAAAGTCAATAGAGCATTTCTTAAAAGGCTCTAGGACTACTTGTGCCTGCAAAGGCATTTCATCAGCTTTACTAGGCTGCCCCATACGTTGGCAACTATTACACCTCCTAACATAATTCTGAACATCAAAAAAAATGGAAGGTCAGTAATATACCATTTGTAGCACCTTATGGCATGTTATTTTTTCTATGAAATGTCGTCCAAAAGGGCCATCATGTGCAGCTTTCAATACATCATAAATATCTTCTTCGAACACACAATGCCAGATTTTCTTATCTGCTCCTGTATGGAAAAGGCACCCTGCCTGTAGAAATTTGAATAACTGAGATATTATTCACCAATATTCTCCTGATAACACACTACTTTAGCTTCATGCATAATACAGAATCTCTTCTACCATTGATCATCACATGCGGAAATAAAATCAATTGCATGCATAAATTAAAACCAGAAACAATCACACAAATGAACACAGTATTTAATGGGAAAGCTTAAAGATGAAAACCCCAACTATCTATATATTATATGTCATGGATATCATGTAACAATCATAGTACAAAAGCTCCTCACAAGTTCTCATGCACAACCTCAATTGCTACACACTATCAAGCTAGATCTAGCAAAACACATGCTCCAATCTTTTGCCACTTGATAGCCAGCCTCTATTACGTTATCAATGCTATGGGATGGATTCATTAAATAAATAAACCACCTAGCTTGAACTGCGCAATCATCATGGGCTTCTCCACCTATCTGTGTGTTGCAAATAGCAACAGTATAGTCACAACTGATAGTTAACCTGCTCTTTCACCTATCTCTGCACTGGTCTCCACTGAATCTGTCCATGCACTGAAGTTAACTGATGCATTCTTTACTTGATTAATGAGTTTATAATTAGTGAATTAATTAATAATTAATTCACACCACTCTCACTAATTGTATCAATTAGTTAAACTGAATACAAATGGCTCAACTATGTTTAGATTAGTTAAACTGAATACAACTCCACTAATTTCCTCAATCAACTCCACCAAACTCTGTCACATGAGTTCTAACTGAAGTATCCATGCAATAGCTCCACTTAACCCTCAGGAATAGCATAATTCCTTTTATCAGCTTCTGTGCCACATCTGTGCACTTAACTGAAGTGCTCCAAGAGAATAAGATAATGTTTAGAGTCCAGATATTATTAAGAGCTAATAATATTCGACATATCTATTTTTAGACTAGCAATCTAAAAATAGATTCTGCCCAGTATGTCTAAAAATAGAATTCCATATATTTTTTCTGACTTGACCAACCATCCACAAATAGCATCCTGTGACTCATAGAACATGATCCATATGTCTAAAAATAGACTTTGCGCCAAAAATAGCCTGCAGGCCCACTTAGTGAAGCCGACTCCTTTCCACTAAGCTCATAATCTTGTTGCAATCTCAACACTCCCTCTCAACAAGATATGGATTATCTGCAAGCCCTATCCTGCCCCTATGGTATTCGAATTTGCTCCTGGTGAGCACCTTCATCAAGATATCAGCATCCTGATCCTCTGTAGGAATGTATGAAAGTAACATGATCTTCCACTATACAAAATCTCTGATATGATGATACCAAATTTCAATGTGTTTAGATCTATCATGAAATACTGGATTAAATGAGAGTTTGATGTAACTCTGATTATCACAATAAATCACAGTACGCTCTAAGTGTGAACTGAAAAACTTGACCAGGATCTTCCTCATCCATATAGCCTCGCATGCAGCCAAACTCGCTTCCATATACTCGGCCTTTACTAAAATGAGTGCCACAGATCTCTGCTTCTTGCTGTACCAAGAAAATGTTGTCGACCCGATACTGAAAATCCCTCCATATGTGCTCATTTTTTCCGTTGGGCTCCCTGCCCAATCTACATCCGTGAAGCCACATAGCTTCACGTCATCCGACTGTATGTACCACAATCCATATCCCGATGTGCCTCTGAGATATCTCAATACATGCTTGCCTGCGTTCTAGAAGAGCTTGGTTGGCTTAACCATAGCTTGTGAAAGCTGGTTAACAACATAACATATGTCGGGTCGTGTATTGACCAGATACATAAGTGACCCCAACAACTATCGATAAAAAGTGGCATCCACTAACTTTTCCGAAGTAGCATCCTCCTTCCTCCAACCACCAAGAAGAGGAGTATCAACAGGCTTGCAACCATGCATGTTTAAATTTTCCAGTATCTCTCAGACATACTTACCCTAAGAAACAAACAGTCCACCACTGCATTGCCAAATTTCCAATCCCAGGAAATAATGAAGTAGGCCCAAGTCCTTCATCTCAAACTCTTTTGCAAGATCCTCCTTGCATGAGAGTATCAACAGTTCATCACCTGTCAAAATCAAATCATCTACATAAAGTACAATGATCAGCAACTTACCCTCCACCACAATCTGGTATATGTTAGGATCTGCCTCACTCTTGGAGAATCCAAGTCCGCTGAAATAACTGTCTATCTGTGTGTACCAAGAACGAGGTGCTTGTTTCAACCCATACAATGCTCTCTTGAGCCTGCACACATGTGACTCGCTACTGAAGATATCGAAACCTTCGGGCTGCTCTATGTACACCTCCTCCTCAATGACTTCGTTGAGCCTGCACACATGCGACTTGCTACTGAAGATCTCGAAACCTTCGGGCTGCTCCATGTACACCTCCTCCTCAATGACTTCATTGAGGAATGCAGTCTTCACATATATATGATGAATGTGCCACCCCATCTGTGCTGAGAGAGCAAGAATCGTCCGTATGGAAGAATACCTTGTGACAGGTGCAAAGGTCTCCTCATAATCGATCCCCTCTATCTGTGAAAAGCCTTGAGCAACAAATATTGCCTTGTAATTCTCCACACTCCCGTCAGTTTCCTGCTTCACTTTGTAGATCCATCTCGAAACCACCACTAATTTCCCTTCCGGTCTCAGGACAATCTCCCATGCACTGTTTCTGACAATTGAATCATACTCTTCCACCATGGCATCTACCCATGCGGGATCCTCTACGGCTTCCTCGAAAGAGGATGGCTCTGTCACAATACACTTGCTCACAAGAGCCATGTATCCATTGTACTGATCAGGTCACTGTCTCTGTCTGCGCTGTGATGTAGGTGCTCCTACATCCTTCTCTACATCTTGAGCTAGTCGCTCAGCTTCTGTAGTGTGTTTCCGCCATCTGATGGTTGGCGCTACCTGAGTGGTCTCTTCCACTCCATGAACCTCATCTTGTGGCTGATCCACATCCTGAGACTCATCCTTATGAACTAATAGCTCCTCATCTGCATGCAAGTGTGGCACCGTCTCAAGTGAACACTTCATGGATTTCTACTCATGAAATTTGATATTCCGTCGCACAACTATTTTGCGACTATCTGGAAAATACACACGATAATTGTGGGGCATATCAGTGTACCCCACAAATATCCCAACCTCCGCAGTCGGCTCCAACTTCTTTTTGGCATCCTTCGTCACATGAATGTAAACAGGTGAACCAAAAATCCTCAAATGGGAAATATCAGGCTTCTTACTAGAAAATGCCTCCTCGGGTGTACTCGTGCCAAGTATTATGTGAGGACAATGGTTTTGCACATATACTGGAGTATTTCATGCCTCAGCCCACAAGTGAATGGGTAGGCCCTGATCATGCAACATCGCCCGTGCAGCACCCACGATCGTTCTGTTCTTCCGCTCAGCAACCCCGTTCTGCTGTGGGTTATGAAGTGCTATGAGCTCTCTTCGAATTCCTTCTGCGCTGCAAAAGTCCTTGAATTCGCCAGAGATGAGTTCACCACCATTGTCTCTCCTAAGAGTTGTCTAGTCAATTTAGTGTCCTAAATTGCTAACATAAATTATCAACCAGGGCTAGTAAACGGATGAAGTGTGGTGCACTATATGTGCCTAAGTGACCTCTTCCTTACTTCGTTGTATGTGTTTTTCTTATTTTTTTTGGGGGTTTTGTATTTTTAGTACTTAGAATGCTACTCTATGTTCAAAAGATGAAATCAAATCTATGTCAAAAAGAAAAGAAAAGGAAACCTTAGACTCAAAATAGAGTGTAAATTCTACCCCTAATTAGGAAAATGATGAAAAACAGAGCATTCTAATCCATGGATATCCTAGCTTGCAAATGAACATTCATGAAATGAAAAGTAACTCAAAACACTACAACTTAATCTGATTCATTTAGTTAGAGATTTTTTGGAAGAGCTTGTGAAAAAGATTAATTTTAATGCAATGAGGATCTCCTAAAACATAAAAGGAAATGCTGAAACAAATAGTAACTTAAAACATTATAGTGAAATCTCATTCATTTGATAGAATTTTATTGGAAGAGCTTGAGAAAAATATTACTATAATGTAGTAAGGATCTCCTATGAAATGCTAAAACAACTTATAACATTACAACTAAATCTCATTCATGAGTTAGAGGTTTATTGGAAGAGCTTGTGAAAGAGATAAATTATAATGTGATAAGTATCTTCAATGAAGCAAAACAATCCATAACTCACAATACTAAAACTTAGTCCCATTCGTGAATTAGAGGTTTATTGGAAAAGCTTTTGAAAGAGACTAACTACAGTATAATGAGGAATCTGATCTAAAATTGTGTGAACAAAATATTTCTTATACAGAGATTCACAGTAGGAGCTTTTACTGGTTATTTCACCTTTACTAGAAAGAATGAAACTAGAAGCTTCTGGCCCTCTTACTGACTCTGCCTAAATAAATATAATGTAAACACTAAATAGATCTGACAAATGAGGATCTTCTTTTTAACTAAATAACAGAAAACAAAATTCTAATAACTCAAAATATCACAATTGAATCCCATTCATTTAATAGAGATGTATTTGAAGAGCTTGAGAAAGAGACTAACTGCAATATCATGAGGATCCTTTATCTAAGCAAATGACAAGAAAAATAATGCTAAAAGCTATGATTTCAGAAAGCAATCTAAGTAGGGAAATATGACAAAACATAATTGAAAACAACTTATCTATAAAACATGTAAAACCTCCTTGAATAGCAGGGGCCCTCTACTACCAATTTGGTGTAATCCTTCTTCAGCTCCTTAAAATTGTAATCAAAACACCATCAAGGAACTTCTTTATTGAAAAACTCACAAATCTACATCCCATTCCATCTTAAGCTTTGTTACAAAACACTCTCTATTCCTTTCTCTCCTTCTCCTATTTTTCACTATTCTTTCACTACTTTTTCACTACCCATGATAGGAGAAAGCTTCTCCTATTTATACAAAATATGAGGAGTTATCTCATTAATGGGAGTCCATGAATATCTCCCTCCATCTCCAGAGTTACAATCAAAATAGGAAATGATAAGACACATGTCTTTCTAGAGTTTCAACACAACTAAGAAATGAGACACATATCCTCATGATCTTCTCCAACCAAATTCGAATTTGTCCTTAGAGTGCCACAAAAGGGTCTTCTATAAGTCTCCTTTTTCTCTACACATGTCAACAATCTCAACCCACTTGTTAGGTATAAGCATATGCACATTATTTTCTAATTTTTAACCACAAATTCACTTAAAAAAACTAATAATTAATAAAGTTTGGAAAAACATAAATGTGGCCCAATGATATTGAAGTGGGATGAATGTAGTGACATAGTAGTGAAATGGAGGTGATATAATGGACATAATAGTGAAAGTGTAATGGAAATGAATGCCATTTTCAAGACCCAACATACCCCCCAACTGATGTTATTGCATGTCCTCATGCAATATATATTACATTAACTCTTTTGATCTTTGAGCTTTGGCTTAACTTTGCATGATATTATCTGATAACTTCATATTTCTGCAAAGTGTTTTACTTGAATTGCAACATAGTTGGTTCTTGTGTGACAACCATGATTTTGTTTGTATCCAATTTATCCTTTAAGCATTTTTTTGAAAAGCCATTGTATGCTCATAACAACAATGTAATAGTTAATATATGTTGGAAGTATGTGGGCTCCTGAGTATGATATGGACATGGTAAGATATGAAGATGAAATGTATTCCCCCCCCAACTGATGGTATTGATAATTTTTTGAAATGATGAAGAGAAATGTTTTTCCAACAATTATCATTCTAGCTTTTTATGGAATTCTATGGTCAAAATTTAGAAAATGACGTACCTTAACTTACCCTTTTGAATCGATGAGTTGTATGTGTGGTGGCTGCAAAATTCTGAACATATTCTTCTTCAAGTGGTTGAACAAGAGGAGTCATGGATAAAGAGATAAGATGACTTTTTATTGCTCCTACTAAAACTTGTTGAATCTGCTCCAAAACGCTGAAAATAATAGTCTTCATGTCTTCAAAACTCATTGGCACAATTCCTACTATGTGAAAAGATGTTCTGATGTCGAACATAGTAGGAAATTGTTGATTTAGTGGCCATTAATAGATGCCACTAGTCAACATGAGAACTCTCACCATGTATGACAACGAGAGTCAAGATGCCCAAACACATCTTGCTAGGTACGAATGATTTTGCCGATGTCGAGTCACCTAGAAGATCTGACGAACAAGGGACATTAATGTATTCTCATTGTTTGTCATCATGAGAACTTGCCATTAAGGCATGCAAGCCTCAAGGTGTTTTTAAAAAGAACTTAGACTCAAAGGACTATGGACTCAATAATTTGCATTGAAGCAGGGCTTATTTGCGGAATGAAAATGACAAGAAATGGAAGATGAAAATGGAAGATGGCAATGGAGAGTAGAAATGGAAATGGGCAATAAGCATGTGAATGAGCCTCTTGCTTTTATTTGTGGGTTATGAATGGACAAAAGGAAATGGAAAGTGGATGTGAATGTAAATGGAAAATATGAAGTGAAATGAAGTGAATGGTTTATTATGAGGTATGGATGTGATGGAGACAATAGTATCTGAAAGTTTTTCAAGTGTTTGGATCTGATTTTACATCAAAATATTTCCTATTTGTTGTTGATCATCCTCTTATGAAACAAATTGGTCTCTTAGAGAGACACCATTCTCTTGTAGTCATTTGTCCTTCCTCTTGGAACCTGCAAAAAAACTAATACTTCTTCTGAAATGGAATGTAAGATTATCAAAGGAGACAGGTGATCAATCTTTCTAGTTATGATATTTACACACAAAACTAAGAATTTTTATTAATGAAACAAGTTCTCAAAAGAAAAATCAAAATAATTTATACTTGTTTTGGAATTAGTGCCTCAAGTTGAATGTTTCTTCTTTTCAACAATTTATTTCATTATTAACCATTTCAAACTCTAATGATGGATTTCTCACTATGTAGATCTTGTTGAGACCTTTCTAACGATACTTGAATCATCAAAATCTGATTTTGTATGAGAAATTTAGGCTGATTTGAACAATGAGGTTTTTCAGCTGCGGAATTGGAGAACAACTGCGGAATTGGACTTTAGCTGCGGAATGTCGACGGTTTCTGTAGCTAAAAATCTTGAATAAAAAGTTAGTCATTCATCTTTCATCATCAGTCCAAAATTAATCAATACCTTCAGAAAAGTGAGCAAATAACTTATTGATTTCATTGATTCAATTTTTATTTATTTTTTTTTTTATATTTTTTTTTGTTAAAACAAAACAAATAATAAAGAAAAAATGAAACAAGAGCCTTTAGCTGTGCACGTCTAAATAATACAGACTCGTTGTGCCCAAGTATGCAATCAATGAACTTGGATATTGAATAGGCAATAGGATAGAAAATAATCATAAGGATGTGCACAAGCCACAAAAATTGTTTGCACCAACAGAAAGTCCGTGTTGTGAACATTGAACATATTTCTTGTGGGATAACCTTCCAAAGAGCGAGGACTAGTTGTTAGATTGGATTCAATATATTTTGTTTTCAATTCAAATTCTTCTTCCTAGAGATCAGGAAAACTGGATCATGAAATCCGTCAACTGATTACCAAGAATTAAATTCAAAAACCGTTTTTTCCTCATGCAGACAGTGACACACAACTCTGAAGAACTGGAAAATTCTCTCAATCGGTTAAGAAATTCAGAAAACCGTTTCTGGGTTATTTAATTGCCCATGTTCTAAGAAAAATCCATGTCATGGATGTTTGAAATTCTCTTCTATTTGCTCCGAATTCACGTTTTAAAATCACGTGTCGAATACAGTTGCATTTTCTGAAAATGCTCTTCTGCTTTGGCAACGAAATGAATTACTGGTGGAAGGTTCAACGACTGCCACATGTATCAAATTCATGAGTTATATCTGACTATTTGATTTTAATTCAAACTCTTATCCTGCAAAAATGGATCTGTGCAACGAATTTGTCCAACAATTCTCTTAAACAACAACTCTCCTTCCTTACAGCTACAGTCCAGAACCCTCGAGAGAAGCTTTGTCCTTTGTGCGTCTTTCCAAATAATCATATTTCTCCTGATTATTTGAAACAAAATAATCTTACCTAGAACAGATATCTTTTGAAGTACCTTGCGCTTCCACAACTCCAGAAAGGTTGCCTTCTGCTTCACTGTTATAACTATGCAGATCATGAATTCTGCCATTTCGCTCGGCAATGATCTTTGGAAAACTCCGTTGCTTTTGAGCTAATCCATCTTCCTCTACTGGATTTTGCCTCTTCGAATTTACTTTCTGGTTCACCATCTTTGATACTTCTTTTCTAGAAGAGACCTCAATGTTTTTTGGTTTCTTTGTATTCTCAACATGAAAGCTGTTTCGATTGTGGGACACTCTGGTTAGATGATCTACAAGTTTTTTTTTTTTAATTCTCTTATGCTACTTTTCATCATTGTAGATTTTCTTCGCAGAAAATTATGGAGAAGGCGTCCAAAACTGTTTAATAACTTCCATTCAAAACGTTTAGTCATTGGATGGATATTCAATTTCCCCTCCTATCGTAGACTGTAAGTGATTAATTTTATGAGCAATTTTTGAGTATGCAATTGATTAGAAGGCGTAGATTTGATGTATCTAATGGAAACATAGAAAAATCTGATGCAATTGTAGAGAGAAAATTGAAAATCAAGGTGTGAATACTTCTAGAATAGGCCTTGGAGAAATTGAGAATGGTATCCGTGGTTTCAGGAGTTACATCCGCTTCTTTGGTTTCGTTCTACCCAAATACCATGGCCATTATCGTTGGCTGTTTCAATTTGTCATGGGCCATGTTATGGCATTTGTTGTTTTATTTTTTATTATTGATTTTATTTATTTATTTATTTTTTAATAAAATTACACATGTTATATTTTCAAAAATTAAAAATATACATATGTATTTTACTAAACAAAACAATTTATTCAATTTTTTTATTTTTTATTTTTTTTTAAATTTATTAATAGAGAAAAATAAGACAAGTTTTTATTTTTGTTCCTTTTTTTTTTAAATGATTTGTTATTGAAATGATATATATATTTTCAAAAATTTTAAAAATATACATATATATTTTAGTAAACAAAACAATTTTAAAAAAAAAAATTATTTTTTCATTTTTTTTATAATTGATTTGTTTAATAAAATTATGTATGTTATATTTTCAAAAATTTAAAAATACACATATATTCCATTAAACAAAACAATGTATTGGAATTTTTTTCTTTTTTTCTTTTTTCTTTTTTTAAATCAAATGAAATGATGAAAACAATTTTTATTTTTTTTATAAATCAAATGAAATGATGAAAACAAATTTTTTTATTTTTATTTTTTTTATTGAATCAATTGAAATGATGAAGTTTATTTTGTCTCCTTTTTTTTTTTCTTCTTTTTTTTTTACATAACAATTCTTTTTCTGATCCTCCAGATCATACAAAATGCAGGAGAAGAGCATACTCAAGAATTATTAATTTTTTTTTTTTTTACATAACAATCATTTTTCTTATCCTCCAGATCACACAAAGTGCAGGAGGAGAGCATACTCAAGAATTATTAATAATTTTTTTTTAGATATAAGAAATAAGGTCTCCTAATTACACTTCCCCGGCAACAACGCCAAAATTTCTAATCAATTTACTGTCATAAATTGCTAACATAAATTATCAACTAGGGCTAGTAAACTGATGAAGTGTGGTGCACTATATGTGCTTAAGTGACCTCTTCCTTACTTCATTGTATGTGTTTTTCTTATTGTTTTGGGGGGTTTTGTCTTTTTAGTACTTAGTACGCTACTCTATGTTCAAAAGATGAAATCAAATCTATGTCAAAAAGAAAAAAAAAGGAAACCTTAGACTCAAAACAGAGTGTAAATTCTATCCCTAATTAGGAAAATGATGAAAAACAGAGCATTCTAATCCATGGATATCCTAGCTTGCAAATGAACATTCATGAAATGAAAAGTAACTCAAAACACTACAACTTAATCTGATTCATTTAGTTAGAGATTTGTTGGAAGAGCTTGTGAAAAAGATTAATTTTAATGCAATGAAGATCTCCTAAAACATAAAAGGAAATGCTGAAACAAACAGTAACTTAAAACATTGTAGTGAAATCTCATTCATTTGATAGAAGTTTATTGGAAGAGCTTGAGAAAAACATTACTATAATGTAGTAAGGATCTCCTATGAAATGCTGAAACAACTTATAACATTACAACTAAATCTCATTCATGAGTTAGAGGTTTATTGGAAGAGCTTGTGAAAGAGATAAATCATAATGTGATAAGGATCTTCAATGAAGCAAAACAATCCATAACTCACAATATTACAACTTAGTCCTATTCGTGAATTAGAGGTTTATTGGAAAAGCTTTTGAAAGAGACTAACTACAGTATAATGAGGAATCTGATCTAAAATTGTGTGAACAAAATATTTCTTATACATAGATTTACAGTAGGGGATTTTACTGGTTATTTCACCTTTACTAGAAAGGATAAAAGTAGAAGCTTCTGGCCCTCTTACTAACTCTGCCTAAAGAAATATAATGTAAACACTAAATAGATCTGAAAAATGAGGATCTTCTTTTTAACTAAATAACAGAAAACGAAATGCTAATAACTCAAAATATCACAATTGAATCCCATTCATTTAATAGAGATGTATTGGAAGAGATTGAGAAAGAGACTAACTACAATATCATGAGGATCCTTTATCTAAGCAAATGACAAGAAGAATAATGCTAGAAGCTATGATTTCAAAAAGCAATCTAAGTAAGGAAATATGACAAAACGGAATTGAAAACAACTTATCTAGAAAATATGTAAAACCTCCTTGAATAGCAAGGGCCCTCTACTACCAATTTGGTGTAATCCTTCTTCAGCTCCTTAAAATTGTAATCAAAACACCATCAAGGAAATTATTTATTGAAAAACTCACAAATCTACATCCCATTCCATCTTAAGCTTTGTTACAAAACACTCTCTATTCCTTTCTCTCCTTCTCCTATTTTTCACTATTTTTTCACTACTTTTTCACTACCCATGATAGGAGAAAGCTTCTCCTATTTATAAGAAATATGAGGAGTTATCTCATTAATGGGAGTCCATGAATCTCTCCCTCCATTTCTAGAGCTACAATCAAAATAGGAAATGATAAGACACATGTCTTTCTAGAGTTTCAACACAACCAAGAAATAAGACACATATCCTCATGATCCCATGATCTTCTCCAACCAAATTCGAATTTGTCCTTAGAGTGCCACATAAGGGTCTTCTATAAGTCTCCTTTTGATCTACACATGTCAACAATCTCAACCCACTTGTTAGGTATAAGCATATGCACATTATTTTCTAATTTTTAACCACAAATTCACTTAAAAAGGCTAAGAACTAATAAATTTTGGGAAAACATAAATGTGGCCCAATGATAATGAAATGGGATGAATGTAGTGACATAGTAGTGAAATGGAGGTGATATAATGGACATAATAGTGAAAGTGTAATGGAAATGAATGACATTTTCAAGACCCAACAAGAGCCTTCACCTGCTTCCCCGATTCTTTCTCAACCAATGCCTTGAACTCACAGAACTTTGAGTATGTCTCACTCTTCTTTTGCATGAAGAATATCCAGCAATTACGAGAAAAATCATCAACAAATATCACATAATACCTGTGCTCTGCTGTCGAAGCTGCTGAGAAAGGTCCACACACGTCTGTGTGAATTCTCTCAAGGATCGTCATGGCACGAGTATCCTTCTCCTGAAAGGTGGCTTTCAAAATAGATCCATAGTATCCTCGGTTAATTGATCCGATCGCGCAGCACCTTAGGAAGCCCAAAGAGAAATCGCTGCAAGATCTTCAAAGTCGCATGGTGAAGGTGGCCCAATCTTCGGTGCCACAACTCGCCATCATCCCAGCTCACCACTCCTTCTTCCTTTCCTACCATTACTACACAGCCATCTACCTGCAATTGATAAAGGTTCTTAACTCGAAAACCTATCCTTCGGGTCCCACCAGTTGCCTTACTGCGCAGGAAATACTTTCCCTCGCTAAAGACAACATCATATCCCTTGTCTTCTAACATCGCCACAGAGATAATATTCTTCTTCAATCATGGAACATGCATCACTTCCTTCAATCTGAAGGGTTTACCAGACTCCCTCTCAAAGGAAATGGTACCGATACTGGTCGCACTGTATCTACCATCATCGCCCATCTCGATGTACACTCCAAGATCTTTCTCATCTAGATCAGTAAACAAATCTTGATCTCCTGTCATGTGAAAAGACGCACCACTGTCAAGAAACCACACTGATCCCATCATACTTGACACCAAGAATGCGATCAGCGAAAAATCTAGCTCAAACTGCAAGGCTAAGGCCTCTCCAACTGCAGTTCCAACAGCCTGCTTATTTTTCTTCTTCTGTGGACAACTAGCGGCATAATGTCTGTGTTGGTGACAGTGAAAGCACTTCAGCTTGGACATGTCCTGCTTCTTGCCTTTCGCACCAGATTGAGAAGCTTTCTTGCTCTTCCCCTTCTTTTCTTTGGCAGCAAAAGTGCAATTCTCTTCATTAGAGTTCTTTGATGAAGATCCGTCCCTGGTACTCCGCCTTATCTCCTGTTGCACAAGATCTGACCACAGTCACTCCCATCCTGGCTATTTCTGCCGACCATTGACAAAGTCCTGATAGGAGTGCCAACTCTTTGGAAGCCCTAGGAGAGCCAAGCTCACCAAGTCCTCTTCATCAACAGTCACCCCCACACTTCCCATCTCATCCCTGCATTGGATGAACTTCGTAAGGTACTTGGGCATACTGTCGCCTTTTTCCATCTTTATGTTTCTGAGTCTATCCTTAAGCGCTAACTTCCTCTGGTCGCTCTTGCTTTCGAATAAATCTATCAAGGCTTTCCACATCAAGAATGGAGAAGCCTTACGATGAAGGTTGGACACTATGTGATCCTTCACACCCTCCAACAGAATCCTTCGACACTTTGCTATCTTCTTTTTCCATGCGTCAAGTATGGAAACATTAGTAGAAGTAGGCTTTGGGACTTCAGCATCTATGAAATCCTTCAACCCATTCTCATCTAGCATTGCCTCCATCCTATCCTTCCATGCAATATAATTCGAGCTTCCCTCAAGGGCATACTCCAATCACAATCCATTCAAAGACATCTCAACTTCGACACCAAGAAAACACTACTGTAAATTCAAATTCCACCAGCACAAAACTGAACTGCTTCAATGTTTTGCAATTGATGCAATGATCAATATCGATCTGATACCATGTAGAAATTTGAATAAATGAGATATTATTCACCAAGATTCTCCTGATCACACACTACTTTAGCTTCATGCATAATACAGAATCTCTTCTACCATTGATCATCACATGCGGAAATAAAATCAATTGCATGCATACATTAAAACCACAAACAATCGCTATTATATTACTTTTATTAAGTTAGCGGGGAAATATTAAAGCTGAAAACCCCAACTATATGTATATTATATGTTTTAGATCATGTAACAACGATAGTACAAAAGCTCCTCACAAGCTCTCATGCACACCCTCAATTGCTACACACTATCAAGCTAGATCTAGCAAAACACATGCTCCAATCTTTTGCCACTTGATAGCCAACCTATATTGCGTTATCAATGCTATGGGATGGCTTCATTAAATAGCTAAACCACCTGGCTTGAACTGGACAATCCTCATGGGCTTCTCCACCTATATGTGTGTTGAAAATAGCAACAGTATAGTCACAACTGATAGCTAACCTGCTCGTTCACCTATCTCTACACTGGTCTCCACTGAAACTGTCCATGCACTGAAGTTAACTGATGCATTCTTTAGTTGATTAATGAGTTTATAATTATTGAATTAATTAATAATTAATTCACACCACTCTCACTAATTGTATCAATCAGTTAAGCTAAATACAAATAGCTCAACTATGTTTAGATTAGTTAAACTGAATACAACTCCACTAATTTCCTCAATCAACTCCACCAAACTCTGTCACATGAGTTCTAAGTGAAGTATCCATGCAATAGATCCACTTAACCCTCAGGAATAGCATAATTCCTTCTGTCAGCTCTTGTGCCACATCTGTGCACTTAACTGAAGTGCTACAAGAGAATAAGATAATGTTTAGAGTCCAAATATTATTAAGAACTAATAATATTCGACATATCTATCTTTACATTGTCAATCTAAAAATAGATTTCGCCCAGTATGTCTAAAAATAGAAGTCCATTTATTTTTTCTGACTTGACCAACCATCCACAAATAGCATCCTGCAACTCATAGAACATGATCCATATGTCTAAAAATAGACTTTGCGCCAAAAATAGCCTGTGGGCACACTTAGTGAAGGCGACTCCTTTCCACTAAGCTCATCATCTTGTTGCAATATCAACACTGCCATCCAAGAATATTAGGCACTATGATGAATAATATTGCATTGTTCCATATATGAAAAATGACGAGGCACTTTCCCTATAGCAAGATAGTTGGCAATATCTGCGTAACACAAAGGTTTAGTAGATACTGCAAAAAGATTTTCATCGGGAAAACTGTCTTCTATAGGTGTGCATTCATCACTGTTATTCATTCTAGATAGGAAATAGACTACTACATTATCTTTTCCTGCCTTATCTACTATTGTAATATCAAATTTTTGAAGAAAAAGTATCCATATCGTAATGCGGCTAGGAGTAATAGGTTTATTCATCAAATACCTGATTGTTGCATGATTAGTATGGATAACAACAGAATACCTAGTGATGTAGTGCCAAAAATTTTTGATAGCATAAATGATAGCTAATAATTCTTTTTCTGTCACCGTATAGTTTAATTTAATAGGTATTAATTTCTTACTGACATAATAAATTGCATATGGTGTTTTGTCTACCTACTTTCCTAGAACAACCCTTACTATTGCCTAAGAAGCATCCATATGTATGTGAAATGGTAATGCCCAATCAGGTCCTTGGAGGATTGGGGCCATGCACACCAGCCCCTTAATTTTCGTGAAATTTGTCTCACAGTCTTCAGTCCACAAGAATTTTGCATCTTTTGTCAACAATTGAAATAGTGGGTGTGCTATTTTAGCAAAGTTTTCTATAAAGTGCATATAATAACCAGCACAACCAATAAATTTGCATACTTGTGTACATGTTTTGGGTACCAAGAAATCTAATATTACCTCTACTTTAGCCCGATCAACATGAATTCCAACAGCTGAGAGAAAATGTCCCAATACTACCCCTTCTTCCCTCATCATATGGCATTTAACTGTACTCAAAGATACATGGGTTTGTTTACATCTCTTGAGTAATTTCTCTAAATTTGCCAATCCTTCCTGAAATGAATTTCCATATGGAGTAAAATCATTTATGTATATTTCGACGCTATCATTGACCAAATCAAAAAAAAATTGCAAGATTTCCCTCTGAAAGGTAGCAGGAGTATTACACAGGCCAAATGGGACGACCCTATATGCAAAGGGTCTGCAAGGAGATTTGAAAGTTGTTTTATGCTGGTCTTTCGAGGCTATCTGAACCTACTTATAACCACTAAATCCATCTAGGAAGGAAAAACAAAATTCTTCCTAGACAAGGTGTCGAGGACTTGGTCAATGAATGACAAAGGAAAATGGTCTTTTTGAGTTGCCTTATTTAGTTCCCTGTAATCTACGCAGATCCACCATTTACCATTCTTTTTAGGAACGATAACTAGAAGGGATACCCATTGGCTATCTGAGATGGGATAAATGAACCATACATCCAACAATTTTTGTAATTCTTCTTTAATAATTCTTTTGAGAGTAGGATTCATTCTTCACTGAGGCTGCCTTACAGGGCAGAAATATTCCTTAATATAACTATGATGAGTGCATAAGTTGGCAGGGATACCCTTCATGTCGGTATAATCCCAGGAAAACACTTCCTGATGGCCTTGAAGGACTTTCAAAAGATGTTTGGTCTGAGATTCAGACAGGTCCGGGTTGACATTAAATGTTTTCCCTGGTTCAATCTCCATTGGATTACTATTATGAGGTGAGGTTAGAGGAATGTATTCAATGTCATCCTCCAGTTCAATATTTTCCTGTGTCTCACAGCTCATGATATATTCTATAATATGTCGAGTTGAATTAGAGACTGAACTGGAATCATTGATGAAAGCGTTAATGGTGTCATCTTCAGTTTTTGTTTTAAATTGAAGGGCCTATCCAATAGTAAGAACTGGTCTAACGTATTCGTTTTCAGATTCAGGCTCTGCTACAGGTAGGGGTTTATGATAAGGTAATGATTTTTCATATAGGCTAGGTTCCATAGGAGGATAAAGCTTGACATTCTTATTAACTGTCCCATTTTATATGATCATATGCCAAGATCGGCATCCTATGTAGGCATCTGCAGTTACCATCCAGGGTCTTCCTAGGATCAATGGGTGACCACCTACTAAATATTGAGTCTGTTATATAAGGAGGTCCACAGGGTAGTGCCATGAGTCTACTAAAATGATCACATCTTCTAATTTCTCTATTGGTTTAGCTATGGAATTTTCTATAAGCTCCAGGATACTAGGGGTTAGTTTAATGTTTTCAAGTCCTAATCTATTGATTTTTTCAGCAGTAATCATTTTAATGGCTACTCCCAAATCCACCAACACGTTTGGGATTTCCACCCCATTAATCTGTACTGTCAGAATTAGGTTCCCTGGATCTTCGTATTTTATAGGCTTGATTTTTCCTAACATGATATTCGATAGTCTGCCCACCACATGAATAGTCAATGGATCCTTAGGTTTCCTCCCTGGTTTCTTTGAGCAGTATTATTTCAATGTTTTTGCATATATAGGTACATCCCTCATATCTTGTAATATGGGTATCTTAACAAAGAGATTCTACAATTCCCCTAGGAAGTCAAATTCTGCTTGAGGGTTTGGTTTACTCAAGGCCAATATTTCAGTATATGGAGGGGAAGTTAAATGACCTTGATTACAGACAGATTGGGAAGGTGTCTGATTGATTATGTTTTCCTCTGAATTCGCCCTAACTGTTTCTTGTTTTGGTTCTGCATCTCCACCATCAAATTGCTCTGTGATAATGGGAAAAGTAGGTGCATTTACTATCCGACCAAACCGTAAATTTATTTGATTGAGCCCCGCAGTAGAAATGTTGTCAGATGCCAGGTTCAGGGTGTCTTTTTGTTGGACCCCTTCGTTATTCAGGTTTGGGTTAGGCTGGCTAGGAAGCTGAGTTTTAATGGCTAGGTTTCCTGGGGGTACATTAGAAGTAAACTAAGGTTTTTGTTGAGGAATAGGTTGAGGAAAATGCTGAGTGGAAGGGTGTCCATTCAAGGTATGATTCCACAAAGGATTCAGACTGGCTTGAGGAACCCATTGTTGCCAAGGGGGATACTGATATTGAGGCCACATGGCTAAAAATGGTGCAGATTGGGGGCCCATACTAAAATTGTTAAAGTACTAGGATGGGTCCTGAAACATACCTAGATTCACCACTGTGGCCGAGGTTTCCATGGATTCCTATGTCCCATAAAATATAGCTAGTCCAACGTGCTTTCTTCACTTGCTCCTTGAAAAACTGTTTTTAGCCCGGGCAAGGAAGGACATGCATTGGTTGCGTGAGTCTGTTCGCAGATCACACAGGCTTCCACCATGTTCAGCGAGACTCCTTCAAACAGTGTTTCTTTCTACACTGAGGGCAGAATATAGCCATTTATTTTTCTAACTTTATCTGCTTTTGTTTTTCCTGTAGAGTTTCCATTTGGGCTGAAGTGTGCTCAGAATATTGGTCCTCATATTGTCCAGTAGATTTCCAATCTCTGTCTTTGTGACCCCTCCACCAGTAATATTTGATGACCGAACCCCCTGTCCACTTCTTGTAGCCCCCCGTGAACACTTGATACAGTAATCACAAATATTTTCTAGGTGTTCCTTCAAAATATGCCATTTTCCCACTATATTCAGAAGTTGTAGAGAGTCTTCCCTGAATGCTCTTAGAAGAATGACCTTTAAAATGTCCTTGTCGAGGTCGCTGTGTCCAAACCTCTGCAATATGTATTTAAATCACTCTACACATTCCTCCATATTTTCATCCTCTTTCTGTGCAAATCTAAAAAATTCTTCCTTAATGTCATGGGACTTATAATAATCTTGGCACTTCTCCAAGGAATATTCCTTCATTCCTTCCCATGGGGTAATCGTACTCCCTCCTAGACCCATAAATCACCTCAAGGGTATTCTGTTTAGGGTAGTAGGAAATATCTTTAATTTCTGGGCATCGGTGATAGAGTCATATCTGCGAAAAAAATATCAAACTCAAAAAGGAATGTATCAGGGTCTTGCGAAGAGAGCCCATGAAAACTAGGCAAGGCTATCAAAGGTATGGGTCCTGTTGGTGCATCACCTATAACATTTCCTATAGAAAAAACAATGGAGGAACTTACAGGTGCCATAAATACTTTCCAATACTCACTTGGAATTTCATTTGGTTTCACGGATGGTACGTGGATTGATTCAACCGAAGAAGATCACACCACACTCCCCTGTTCCCTTGGTGACTCAAATTCCTTCAAAATTTCCTTTACCGGATCAGAATCACTTAATTCAACAACAGGAATTTTTACAGTGCTTCCTTGGTCTCTTGGGGATGAAAACCCTTTTTGAGGCTCTTCTTCCCAATTAGATTTTCTCAATTCTTCTGATCCCTTGGTTGCCACTTCTTCCCCTTCTACTAGTGATAAGGATATCTCCTCCACTGATACCTTTTTTATTAAATCTTCTATTGTAGAAAGAACACCTTTTGGTACCGTGGGTGGCACTAGTTGCTCCACAGACTGCCCTTCGGACTTTGTCTGAGCCCTAACCTTAACAACAACATGGGATGATGCCTCAAATCTAGATTTTTCAATAATTTCCTGAATGTACGTCTTCCTTCCCAGGTCCCTTTATTTGGGGGTCTTCCTCTGCCCCTATTATTTAGATCTTTGTTCATACAAATTGTGAAGGGTGTTCATCAAAGAAAATTAGTCAATCACTCAGGACCTAAAGTAGGACAGATAACTTCCTCCCTGGGACGAGAGGAAAGATTCACAAGAAACAAGAAAAAAAGAAAAAGAAAAATCGAAGTTCAAGACCTGAAGTAGAGTAATGGGGTACTATCCCCAGGACAAGAAATTGAACCCTAGAAGAAAACAACATAAAATAAAAATGGAAAGAGTGGAATACACCCAAGACTTAGGGCCCAAGGTTTTACAAAACACCTTCCCCAAGACGACGTATTACTTTTTTTTTTTACAGAAAACCGAATAAAAAGAAACAGGGAAGAAAGAAAGAAAAAAGAAAACATAAAGCACTTACGCTCAAGACTTGAAGCTGGGCAATAAATTCCCACCTCAAGACGAGAGATCAACCCTGAGATCTATTGCAGATCCTGTTCTTGCACCTGTTATCCTTCCCTGGAAATGGCACCAAAATCATGGTGTCCGAATATGAACAAAATTCAACCCTTTCTTCCATATAAATTATCAACCCGGAACGTCCATTTAAAGAGTAACGGCAAGGTATATGTAGATACAAGCACATGGTCTGCTATAAATCAGAGGTTTAATCTATAACACACAACTCATTATAACAGCGATGAAATAAACTACAAAAATAAAAGGCATATATAGAAATTAAGTGTGACTGTAATGACAATAAAGAATCACACTAAACACAAAGCTGCAAGGAAAGAAAAGAGAACACAACACCTAATGAGAAGAGTGGGCCCAACTCTCTGATCAGGGTTGCAGTGAGCTCACAAATTACAGGAGAAACAACAAGCTACTATGCACTCAATTAATGGTAAAATAAATTCATTACAAAGTTTTTATGTCTAAGGGATTAACCTTGATTCACAGTCCGCAGGCTTGTTTATACAATTATCCTGAAAACCCCAATCCCTCTCAACAACTTCATTGTTACAAAAATACATTTTGTTACAACAACAACCAAATTTCCCAGCAAGAAATCATAAAAAGGCCTAAGATAGAGCTGATACAGCTCCTTTTTTAGCCAAATCTGAAGAAATATCAGAGTTAATATGTAGAAACGTAAAACCTCCATCACAAATACATCATTAATCAGATATCCCATAAGAGTTAGGAAGAAGGGTTTTACCTCATGCGTTTTAAGAATAATAATGGTAGAAAGAGATAGAAAAACAGGGTAAAATGGGAGATGAAAGTATACAAATCTGGTACCCAACACTTGTGACCATTCTAAGGTGGCAAGGTCACTAAGTCATAATAATATAATATTGGATGAGTAGTGACTTGTGAAACTTTTGCGACTTATGTGAGGTTGTGAGGTCGCGAGGTCACAACAAGGGCAAAGGGTCGTAAATTGTAAAAAAGTGACTTAGCTACTTGACTTAGGTCAAATATTTTAGGAGGTCGCAAGGTCACAATAATTAGGCTTAAAACATAGAGGCTTGATGCGACCTAGACATAGGAATAAAAAATATTTTCTTACTTCTAAGAGATAGAATTTGAGAGAGATCTAAAGGAGGGGAACCCTGCTAGTATGAGTATCAAGATGGTCCGTGGGATGCAGGGGCTCCAAAATTTTAAAGGGTTGGAAATTTTGGGGGGATATTGAACAAACAGCTATAACAATTGGTGATTCACTAGTAGAATGATAATATTCTCTACTTGCATGTGACCTTGGGGTTGGGGCAAACTGTTAGAAATTTTTTTCTTCCAGACTATGGGTTCCACATGCATTTCCTTTATCACCCTTATCATAGGTTAGTGATCATTGGATATATTTACTCAGCTTGCTAACACACAAGGAAAAAATATCTGTGTAGGCTCAACATATGGATTTGAATATGATATGGGATGTATATATTTTCGGCATATTTGTTATAGTACCCCATCAGAGTCACTACTTATAAATCACAATGTTGCTATGCTTCCATTGAGCTTGGAGAGTATCACGATGGAGTCATTGCATCTCCTCTTTATGTAAGAATCCTTTCTCTATCCATTTCCCCTTATTTGATTTTCTTTATCTTCTCATAACACTTATTCATGTGTCCTTATTACCATTTATTCTTATGAAAATATTTTTGTTGGTGGATGAGGGATCCTGACTAATTTTAATTGCAACATAGGTGGTTTCTTATTTCACAAATAATTTAGTGTTTTCCCGAAATATTGTTTTGCTCATTAAATTTTGTTCTTTCCCTTTTTTCATGCTTCCTAAATTAACCAAGTCATTCTGAATGAATGTCCAAGTAAAAATCCCGGGATTTCCATTCAAAAAAATAATTTCATGGACACCCTAAGTTCCCCACTATAATAGAGTTTGACATTCAACCTTCATTGGGACTTAAGGGATAATCAAGTGTAGGTGTAGAACAAGGTGCAAATTAGCCTTTAGTGTAGAGGCTACCTAAACCCTTAAAGTATCAGACCTAAGTAAATATTTCAAAAATATTTATTCGGGGTGAACCTTTACTGAAAATAGAAAATCAAAAAGACTAACACAGAACAAAGAAATAGGTACACTATGATACAAGGATGAGGTAAGCAGGTCCGAGATTTTCTAATTGAAGTATAATTTTAGATCATGGCCATTCACTAGGAGGGGTTAAATCCTACCTTCTCAGGTTTTCAATATAAAGGTGTGCTTTCCATTTTTGTCTCTATCCTGAAAAGGACCAATCCACACAGCAAGACACTTGGTGTGCTTCCCTTTGTCTTCATGGGTTTTCTCCCATTTAAGGACAAGGGCTACTACATTAAACTATTTATTCCCTAAATACTTCTTATAAAACCATATCTTAATTTTACTTTTCTGAACCACAAATTTCTCCCTTACCTTTTTTCCTTTCTTCCTCTAGTTTGAGAAAGTGTCAATACGGGCCTACATGGCAGGACATGGTGAGCCATGGGATTCTTGCAACAATAGGAGGGCTAGTAGGTAGAAGTTAGGTGATATAATAGCTAATTTACCATAGACTAGGAAGAACGGGGAGGTGACAATATATGGTTTTTGGGTGATGCAATCCACCCATAGGGCATTTCTCACAACATTATACAAGTTTTGCTGCTATGAGAGTAAGGTTTTCTTGATGACGCGAATCACGTTTTTGTTGGTGCACTCTCCTAAGCCATTTTCTTTAGGGTAATAGTTAGTAGAGTGCTTCAAAACAATACCATTCTCTGAAGTGAAATAATAAAACTTAAAGTATGAGAATTACGTAGCATTATCAATCATTAGAGAGGTTGGAATGTCGAACCTAGTTACGATGTGTTGGTTGATGAAGGATATTGCCTCTTGATCATTAAATTTTCGTACTGGGAAAAATTAAACCCACCTTCTAAGGTAATCAGTGGTCTTGAGAATGTACTGGTGTTTCTTTGACAAATGTGACACAGTTTCCATAGTGATGTCCAAACCCCACAATTGGAATGGTTCTTCTATTGCTATGGACTTAGGTGGAGAAGACGATCGAGATCCTCTATGATGAGCACCATCATTTTTCACATTTTAAGGGGTTAACCGTCACCATTTTAGCCTAATTACTCTCTCTTTATCACATTTATTTCCATTATGGTAATATGTTTCTTATTGTAGATGGTGTTTTAACGGTGTTATAGTTTGAAGGTATAATGTGGTTTACATGTAGGAAAATCAAGAGAATATACCATTTTGATGAAGATTGCATAATCAAGGCTCAAAGTAGATAGCAAGTAGTTATTGTAGATGGTTGACCACCTCCTCTACTCCTAAAGGCCGCCATGGTACTGTCGAGATTTTCCTCCAAGAACTTGAAATCAAAGGCAGTCAAGCAAGTTAAATATGAAGGGGAGCTAAGCTCCACTTCTATCAAGTTCCAAGGAGACAATCCACCTACATTTTCGGACTTATTGGTAGCTACCATTTAGGATAAATAGGGAAGAGAAAGAGCTCACTAGGATTCAATTTTTAGAGATAGCTATAGCACTATTAGCTTTTGTAATATGCATTTGTGTCTTTCATATGCTATGTAGCAATATTGGTCATCAAATAAAATGAGTATTCAGTTTTTGCTTCACTCAGTTATTTTTAGGGAGATAATATTTTGGTTTAGGGCCCAATGCATTGGAATTAGTCTCTCTTATGTATTTATAATTAAATTTCATGTTGTTATAGTAAGTTTCCTTTAATTTCATGTTTTTGTAGTTAGTTTCTTTTCATTTCACAATTTTTATAGTTAATCTCTTTTTTTTGATGTATTAGTAGCATATAAAACTCAAAAATTGTGTGTTGAAGGCTCACTCTCTAGGAAGAAGCCCAGCCTGCTATGATCCACAGGTTTGTAACCCCACCAAGGAGTTTGAGATTAGGAACATTACTGTGAAGGCAGGTAGTTCTTTTTGTCGAACCATATGAAGGAGTCACAGACCCATTCATTCATGTGGAAAGCTACGTTCAGAAATGGGAAGCTGAGGGCGTAGATAATAAACTCATATGTTAACAAGTTGATCCGGAATCTTGGATCAATCCCTAAGGCTTGGTATCTTCATGAATAAGCTCGGAGACAGACCAGGGATTGGATCTTGAGGAGGGTAGATCTTCACCACAAACCCAAACTTAATTTCATTTTATAATTTCTTGCAAAAGTTAGATAGGTTTCTTTGTTTATCATGAATATGTTGTACATGCAGAATTAGTTCCTTTTTTGAAGTGCATAGATAGGTTTTCTTAAATTTAAGTAATATTTTCCAGCATTTTTATGATATATTTATGAATTATGAATACATGAACATGTAGTTTTCTTGCAGGTTTGATTAGAGAAACAAAGGAGTACTTAACCAACACCATTAGCTTCATTTTCAACCCCTCATTAACAAATTTCCAATCAAATCACCTTCAACAAAATTTTTGGAAATCTCCACCACCACACCAAGAGCCACCTTGGAAGTTGAAGAAAGTATTTGAGAGAATTTCTGAGCTTTGAAAAAGGGTCAGATACCTTACATACACCTATATCCACCTTCATTGCACCTCTCATACCTCTTTCCTCACCATTTCTGGCCTCAAACTATCTTCGGATTGTTTCATGTAGCGTTTCAGGAAATCTTGTAGCAGTACAGGAAATACTATAGAAGATCTTATAGCAGCGCCAATCAATCATTTCTTCAACCCAAAATATTTCTTACACCTCGTCTAGACCCAGCATAGCCTCCAAGACACTGTCAACCCTAAAACATTCATTCCAATATCCTCATAGGTCACCTCAGTGCCTCCTTATTCTGTTGAAAAATAGAGTTATTTACAAGCATAATTACATCATTGATAGATGCATTCTTAATCATAACAGTTGAGTATGAGATAGATATATTTCAATCAGTCATTTCGTTCAACATGCGTGGCTAGATTAGTTTCTATTTCTGCAGGTTCAATTCAGAAATTTAAATCATGAATGCCACTTAGTTTAACATTATTTATTGCATTATATTAAGCATTGATTTCCTTTCTTGAAAATAGATAAATCAGTCACTATGATCTATAATAGTTTCTTTTCTTACTGATAGACGAATGGTCATGAGTTATTTCTGGTCATAAGTTTGATTTAGAACTATGATAGACTTCCTTTCCTATGTTACGTATGTGTTATATTCTTTCCACGACTAGGCGCACGCACTGTACATTGCGCCGGGCGCAGCAGGGGGGTCACATGGGGGGCGACAACCCCCCCTTTCGAGGTTCGGGGCAGCGCCCCGGCGAAATTTTTTTTGGTATGTGGTCCCACTCATATGCGGACCCACCCATGTTTTGTGCATGAGTTTGCAAATGGTTTTGGGGTACGATGGTTTTCGGCCCCTGGTATTTTGTAGATCTGGTCAAGGGAACTACAGTTATGTTCTAATCCAAGGTTAATGGATTGTGGTTTATGTATGCTTCGGCATGTATATATATGTGTTGTAACACTAAAAGGAATATAATAAAAAATCAAGCTGGTAGTCTCGATTTGGGATCCAGGGGAAAATCTCTGTGTTTATCTATTTTATGTTTTATGCTCTCACTATTGTTTATTTTCTGTTATAAGATTCGTGTGTAGATAATTTTTGTTCAGGGTTAAAACCTACATTTGGTATCAGAGTTGTTTCGGCTTCAAGGGGACGCCTTTGCTACTGAGGGTTTTTTGTTCGGGCCTGAGGTAGACCTTGTTCAGTGGGAGATTTGCGGGATCGACTCTTGCGGTGAAAGAAGATGGCGAGCGGCGGAAAGATACATATCGAGAAATTTAATGATCAGAGTTTTGAGTTGTGGAAGCTCAAGATGGAGGATCTGCTGGTGGATAAAGATCAGTGGATCACTGTAGATCCAGGTACTAAACCAACGACAATGTCAGATGAAGACTGGAAGAAATTGGATCGGAAGGCTAAGAGCACGATACGTTTGTGTGTATCACATTCAGTATTGTTGAATGTATCTAGGGAAGCTATGGCGAAGAATTTATGGGAAGAACTTGGGACCTTGTACCAATATAAGTCTCTGGTGAATAAGTTGTTCCTGCGGAAAAAGCTGTATAACCTGAGGATGAAGGATGGAGACTCAGTGACAGAGCATCTGAATGCCTTCAATACTGTCGTAAGTCAGTTGTCATCTGTTGATATTAAAATCTCAGATGAAGATAAGTGCATCAGTTTGTTGTGCTCTCTACCAGACTCGTGGGACAGTCTGGTTATTGCAATAGGTAGCAATAAAACTACCTTGAATTTTGATGACATTGTCTTAGCCTTGCTGTCGGAGGAAATGAGACGGAGAAATATGGAGGGTCAGAATGGAGATTCCTTATTTGTACGAGGAAGGTCCCAGAACAGAAACAAGAATAAGGTTTCGAGTGGGAGATCTAAATCTAGAGGGAGATCTAAATCTCCTGGAAAGTTTGTAAAGGTGTGCTGGAAATGCGGAAAGGAAGGACACTACAAAAAGGAATGCAGATCTAAAGCTCCTGAGAAAGGAAAGGGATCTGATGAAGCTCCTTCTACAGAGGCAAAAACCACCTCGGATGAAGGTGGGGATGTGTATTTGGCTTCTTCTTCAAATACACATGTAGATCATGAGTCGTGGTTGATTGAATCAGGTGCATCCTTTCACTTCACTCCCCATAGGGAGTGGTTCTGCGAGTATGAGAAATATGATGGTGGTGATGTCTTCCTAGGGGATTATAGGAAGGCCAGAATCATCGGACGTGGAAAATTCAAGCTGAAGCTGCAAGGTGGAAGGATTAGAACACTTCCTGGTGTTCTGCATATTCCTGCATTGGCCAGGAATCTGATTCCTGTAAGCAATATGGATGATGCAGGTGTAAAAACAGTGTTCGAGAAAGATGCCTGCAAGATGGTTCGGGGAGCACTGGTTTTAATGCAGGGAGTTCAGACTGGAACTCTGTACAAGCTACAAGGTAGCATTGTTATTGATGGGTGTAATAGTTATGTGGTTCTTGAAAATGGAGCAGAAAGCTTAGCTGTCTCTGGAGAAAAGACCATGCTATGGCATCAAAGGCTTGGACATATTGGAGAGAAGGGCCTTCGGATACTACATAGAAATGGTATGGTAGAAGGTATGTCTAATTTCTCTCTGGATTTCGATTTTTGTGAACATTGTGTATATGGGAAGTAGAATCGGGTGAGTTTTCCTTCTAGTGCTAAGAGGGCAAACAAGATATTAGAACTTGTGCACAGTGATGTGTTTGGGCCTGTGTCAGTTCCATCACTGGGAAAGTATGTGTACTATGTTTCATTCATAGATGACTTCTCAAGGAATACATGGATATATTTCTTGAGGAATAAATCTGAAGTCTTTGACAAATTTAAATAATTTAAGGCTCTGGTGGAAAACCCGACAGAGAAGAAGATAAAAGCGCTGAGGACAGATAATGGTGGGGAGTTCTGCAAGAAGGAATTTGAAGAGTTCTATAAGAACTGTGGTATAGCATGACAGAAGACTACTCCATACACACCTCAGTAAAACGGAGTTCCAGAAAGAATGAACAGAACATTGATGGAAAAGGCAAGAAACATGCTCAGTGGTACCAGGTTAGGACAAGAATTCTAGGCAGAGGCAGCGAAGACTACATGTTACTTAGTTAACAGATCACCTTCATCAGCGTTGGAGGATAAGACTCCACATGAGGTATGGACTGGTAAGAAACCCTCTCTTTCACATCTAAGGGTATTTGGATGTGATGCATATGTACATGTTCCGAAGGAGAAAAGGACCAAGTTGGATAATAAATCTGAAAGGTGCATCTTTATTGGGTATAAGGATGGTTTAAAGGGTTACAAGCTTTGGAACCCAGAAACAAGGAAGGTTGTGTACAGCCGAGATGTGGTGTTTAGAGAAGTGAAAGATGTTGTTAAACATGAAGTCCTACCAAAGGAACCAGAGAAGATAGAGTTTGAGCTAAAGGAGGATGAATCAGACTCTACAATAGAAGAAGACTCAGAAGATGAAGAGCCACAAACTCCAGCTTTGAGAAGATCAGTTTGGGAAAGAAGGCAACCAAAAAGGTATAGTCCATCTGCTTTCTGTTCAGGTTTTGCCTTAACTATAACTGATGATGAACCCAGAACTGTCAGGGAGGCAGTAGATTCAGAGGATGGAAAACTCTGGAAGGAGGCCATGGTTGATGAAATGGCATCCTTGCACAAAAATGAGGCATGGGATCTGGTGGAGTTGCCGGCTGGAAGGAAGCCCATCGAGAGCAAATGGGTGTTTAAAAAGAAGATGAATGTAGAAGGCAAGGTGGAGAAATACAAAGCTCGGTTGGTAGCAAAAGGTTATTCCCAGGTGCCGGGAATTGATTTTGGTGATATGTTTTCTCCTGTTGCCAAAGTTACTTCTATTAGATTACTTTTATCTGTTGCTGCTGCATTTGATTTTGAGATAGAACAGATGGATGTGAAGACAACATTTCTTCACGGGGATCTAGAAGAGGAGATCTACATGAAGCAACCTAAAGGCTTCATGGTGAAGGGTAAGAAAGAACTGGTATGCAGGTTGAAGAAGTCTCTGTATGGGTTAAAACAATCACCAAGGATGTGGTATCAGAAATTTGATACCTATATACGGGGACTTGGCTTCACCAGAAGCAAGGAGGATCACCGTGTTTATTTTAAATTAATTGGTGACTGTGTTATTTATTTGGTCTTGTATGTGGATGATATGTTGTTGATTGGAAATGACAAAGAAATTATCCAAGATTTGAAGACCCAACTGTTCTCCAAATTCGACATGAAGGATCTTGGTGCTGCAAACTATATTTTGGGCATGGAAATTAAGAGATATCAGGCAAAGAGGAAGCTCTAGTTAAACCAGAGGAAGTATGTTGAGACTATATTGTAGAGGTTCAATATGCAGGATAGTAAACCGGTGAGTGTTCCTATTCCTGTAGGTGCAAAGCAGTCTACTGAATAGTGTCCCAAGACACAAGAAGAAGAGGAGGATATGTCCCATGTTCCATATGCAAGTGCAGTGGGTAGCTTGATGTATGCAATGGTCTATACTAGACCAAACATTTCACATGCAGTGGGAGTATTGAGCAGGTTTATGTGAAACCCAGGGAAGGAGCATTGGACAGTAGTGAAGTGGGTTTTCAGATATTTACGTGGCACTAGTGTTTATGGCTTGTGCTACCAAGGAAGAAAAGGATTATAAATAATGTTGGACATTCGTGGTTTTGTTGATGCATACTGGGCTGGAGACCTGGACGAAAGAATATCTACAAGTGGGTATGTGTTTAGCCTATTTGGAGGTGCAGTTAGTTGGATGAATAAAAGACAGTCTGTAGTGGCACTTTCAACTACAGAGGCAGAATACATAGCAGCCACTCATGCAAGCAAGGAAGTAGTTTGGTTGTAGAGATTGTGTTCAAGTATGGGGTTGGTACAGCAAGCCATAAGGATAGAATGTGATAGGAAAAGTGCAATTTACTTGGCTAAGAACCCTGCTTATCATTCAAAGACAGAGCACATTGATGTTCAATATCACTTTGTTAGAGATATGGTTGAGGCTAAAAGGGTGTTGCTGGTAATGGTGGACACTTTGAAGAATGTTGCAGATGCAATGACAAAGTCTGTGAGCACTCAG
Organism: Pinus albicaulis; assembly: GCA_034641835.2. Lineage (NCBI taxonomy): Eukaryota > Viridiplantae > Streptophyta > Pinopsida > Pinales > Pinaceae > Pinus > Pinus albicaulis. Next base: position 625,749,223 of record CM076569.1, read on the forward strand.
AAGTTCTCTTGGTGTAGAGAAACAATGGGTGTTGAAGAATTGGCCAAATGACTAAGCTGTCCTGTGGCTCCCTGTGGAAAGAAAACAACAAGTGGGAGAATGTTGGGTATGTGTTATATTCTTTCCACGACTAGCCTCACGTGCTATACATTGCACCGGGCGCAGCAGGGGGGTCACAGGGGGGGGTGGCGGCCCCCCTATCGCGGTCCGGGGCAGCACCCCAGCGAAATTTTTTTTGGTATGCGGTCCCACTCATATGCGGACCCACCCATGTTTTTTGCATGATTTTGCACATGGTTTTGGGGTACGATGGTTTTCATCCCCTGGTATTTTGTAGATCCGGTCAAGGGAACTATGGTTATGTTCTAATCCAGGGTTAATGGATTGGGGTTTATGTATGCTTCAGCATGTATATATATGTGTTGTAACACTAAAAGGAATATAATGAAAAATCAAGCTGGTAGTCCCGATTTGGGATCTAGGGGAAATTCTCTGTGTTTATCTATTTTATGTTTTATGCCCTCGCTATTGTTTATTTTCTGTTATAATATTCGTGTGTAGATAATTTCTGTTCAGGGTTAAAACCTACATTGTAGAAGTAACCCTAGTAGTAGTGCCTCATTGTAGAAATGAGAAGAGGATGGCATGTGTAGAATGCATCTGCTATGCATATAGCATTGTCACCTCCAAGTTTGTATGAACCGCAGGTTTATAAAGTAAAGTAGAGTAGCCTGTGGGAGTTGTGGCACTATTGGTGCAATACCACGACTCACCATTTGTTAGTGCCATTTCCGGGGAGGTTTCTAAGTAGATTCCTTGATTATTCTTTCACATTATTTTCTAATTTTTTTTTGAACTCAGTTCCAAAATATTGAATAATACAAAAATAGTTTGACTTTCATGGCGCGTAGGACTAGGGTTAACCAAGGATTTTTTTTCCAAAAACCCCCACATCCCCACACAATCACCCTTCTCTCTTCCTTAGTGATTGTGAAAATGAACACACCATAGGTGACTATGACATTGAACGCACCATAGGTGAGTCACATAAAAACTTTGAAGAACCTATTGGAGAAGAAGAGGAACTTGCTTCACCTGAGGAACATTCTTCACCAATTCAAGTCATGGTTGAGACTAGGACCTGTTGATGCCTCGAAAATCATTGCAACAACATCAGGGGATAACCAGCTATTCGGGAACTTAAAAAATATTCCTTTTCCGTTTGTAATAATGGATTTGAATGGGGATGGGGATGATGGGATGATAACAGAATGTAGCTTGATAGTGGGTGTGATAATGGATTAACAAATTATATATATACCTATATATTTCCCAGGATTATGTTTCTTTATATGTGATCCTAAAATATTATCTTAAGTATATGTGAATGAATATTATGAAATACTTAAAGAAGTTAAAAATGTTTAAATTTAATTAATTTGATAAAATATTTAATAAAATTAATTTATTAACCTCATATCGCATTAAATAGTTGCATGTATTATCTATATATATATATATTAAATGATAACAATATTTGCATGCTCAATAGCGAATTAATGCTAAATTCTATTAGAAAACATACATATAACAAAACAATATAAAATAAGTAGGACTATAAATTACATAAAACAAAACAACAATATAGAGATAAAAGTACCATGTATATCTTAGCTCTGGTCATGGAAGAAATAGTCTTTGGTCTAGTCTTTATATTCAGATGATTTCAAGAGTACAAAAGTTCAACTTCCCAAAGACTTCATTACAAAGTTTTAGGACCCTTTCTTTGTAGACATGAAAGAGTTTATATAGTAAACACTGAAAGTATAAAAATGGAAAATACATAAATTACGTAGGAGGTTTAAACAAGTCCCCTTAAAATAAGTTAAAATAAAACAAAAATCTAATTTTTTGGATGACTCGCTCAGAAGTGCAATGTTGTGTCCTTTCCCATTTTCTGCTTTAGTTGATGAAAATCTAACATTTGTTGTACTTTAGAGTTGAGTTAGCCTGGTGCACAAATCTCTAGTGTAAACCACATCTGATATTGGGGGCAACATATGGGATGAGGTGTTAGTTTAGTAGCATAGTATCAACCATTGACTTTGTTGCTTCACCAAGTATTCTTAGTACTTATCCAATCATGATTTGCTAACTTCCTGATGTTTTCATCCATTTCATGTGAAATTTATTGACAAGTTTTCACCAAATCTATGACATTAGGGAGAGAACCATGTGGACATTCTTGGATTATATTGGCACTAAATAGATTATTGCTAACAGTTTCAGCAATGTTTTTGGCCACATCTCTTGATTTTAATATTTCTCTCTTTGAATGTTTCAGCTGTATGTAATAATTTGTAAATAGGATTTCCTTTTTCGAATCCTTAATTCTAGGAAGATTTCCCTTTCGACTGTCTGCAATGTCTTTCGAAGCAATGTATTCAATAATTTTTTCATCAATGTCATCAAATTTTGTCCTTAGGTTGACCAAATGATTAATCAATGAATCACTTTTATCACATAGATCTTTGATAACTTTCAGCATTTGAAAAAAAACTACCTTTTAGTGAGCCAATAAGGTGTTTTGTTCCAAAGCTTCCTTCTTGAAGTCATCTATATTTGGGCTATCCTTCAATTTCTCCACTGAGGATTGTAGTTGATGAATTTTATCATCTTTTACATTGATGTCAAAGTGATTTTGTAACTTCAATTGATCTAAGTTTTTTTGAAGTTGTGACACTTGTGTCAGTAATTGATGATTAACACTTTCTTTTTCTGTGAACACTTCTTGTTCCAATTGTAGGGTTATTTCATCCTTCTCTTTGATTAGTTTCTAGACTTTTGATGCCTTATCAATTTTGGGATATGCATAAGCACTTGAAATCCATGTCACCATTTTCAGATCTTCATATGGATCATTTTGTGGATCTTACCACACTAATTCCATGGGTACTCACCAAGAAATAAATCACTTGTTTTATCAAATCTCCTTCTCTTTCTTGGTGTTCTCATTACAACCTCATGTTTGGGACTCTAAAATATGTGGAGAGGATGGATTTATTCTATGTTTAGAAACATCTCAGATGAAGGGAAGGTCGGGATGAATTCAAATTCCTCTGTATTTACTTCCTTATTGTAAGCCCCAACAATGAGTAGGATCTAACTCTTGTCTTGATGTGTGCTAAATATCTCTTTAACATCAATGATTTATTTCTCTTGCTATCCTTTAACTTGTTGGTCAAATTGATTCTAGAATTTATCCAATTCACTATTGAACAATGGATTACTAGGTTTTTCTTCAGTTGATCTAACTTAATTTTCTCCCTATAGGACCTCAGTTTCCTTGGGAGGCTATTCCATAGTTTTTTATTTCTCTGAAATTGGTTGAGACACATTTTAGATTTTTAGAGGAATACTCTCCAACATTTTGCTCATCTATTCTTTAAATTGGGCAATTTTTTCAGAGTTATGACACAATGTTGCTATCTTTTCAACCTGTAAATAGGTCTCAGCAGATTCGAACAAATCATCATAACCATCATTTTCATGAATAAATTTGGTGATATTTACTTGAGTTGTATAGTTTTGTTCTATTTTATTAGGATCAAAGTGTCTGTTGGGAATAGTAGATAGCTTTAAGAATTGAATCGGATTGATTTCTAGTCCAACATGTTTGAAGTTGTTTAGAGAATTAACACCATAGTTGATAGGTAAAGAAGGTCAGGAAGCTTTTTTAGCTTCTTTGAAAGCTTTGGTTAACCCATTCCCAATTGTTTGATAATAAATTTACCTTGCAAGGAGCTTGTATGGTACATATGGTGGGAGGACATGGGGTTTATTGAGAATTCCATAAACTATGAAAATGTAAATAGTTCTTCCCCAAATAATTCTCCTATGGAAGTGAAATCATCCTGGGCTTCCTTTTGCAATTTGGGGGCTTTATCACCAAAAATAACTTGGCGAGGTGGTAAAATGACTGCATGGAAAAGTTTGTAGAAATGAGACTCATACTTGGATTCCCAGAGGATACTATGATAAACATGGATATGAGTAGGGTCTTGAATGGTCCATTTCAATCCCATGTTTGGGAAATATGAAGTAAGACACATTGTTTCCATGATATAAATAGTCATAAAAAATGGAGGAACAGTCTTCCAGGTGACTATGTGTTCTTTCTGTAGTCTAGTATTTGTGATGCAATATTGCTTGGAATAATGGTTCCCCAATCCATAATATATTAGTGTGATATAGCCTCAATGTGAGGGACCCATTCAATTGATAATTTATTTGTATTAGGAGAACCAAAAACCCTACACATCATAATGGAAATGCAGAAATCGGGACCAAAGAGAGAATATACATAATACATGCCCTCATCATCATGTTTGTGCTTGTTAGGGTTGTGCCTCCATTTTCTTGTTAATTATGACTATAGTTTATTCTCCTTTATGAACTTCACAAGGAAACTTTTGTCATATACCTTATATGGGTTGGGTATATGATACATTTTCTTCAAATTCTATGCCGTAAAAGACCGTATCATTTTATCTCTTGAGGTAGAAAATGTCCTATTGTTGATGTTGAAATTGTAAATTACACATTTGACCATATCAACATATGGAAGGATATTTGATCAAGAAGAAATTCTATGGAGAAAGGAGTTGGCGACTTCACTGATATAGGTTTCAGAATATGTTACATAATCACTCATGGCTACTCTCTTAGTTATCCCCGGTTTCTCATATTTAAATAGCCTATACATGGATTCCCATGAGGAAGAATCACTTTTTGGAGTTCACGTTTTGTCAGAGAACAACGGTGGCATCTCTGTTACTTCTTAAGTGGGGGTCATTGGGTTTGGAGGAGCCATGGGTTTCTTCACCTTCTTTACATCCTTTGACATCTCTGAAGAATGTTGATTTTTGGGACTAGACTCTAGTAAGAGAAACAAGGAATGGAGAACAATACTAACAATACAGGAGAGATTTATCAATAAAACTTGAAATGATGGCGAATATAGTTTACACGCGAAAACATATGAAACATCAAAATAATAGGTTAAATCTAAAAAATGTATTACTAAGTACATAAGGAAAATTTAATTATGCATAGAAAGGGTTAGATGTTCCTTAATTTTAATTTGATTTAGAGGGCCATCATACCACCATATTCAAACTATTTCGCTGCCTCAAATCAACCTAGTAATCTTCCTTGGCCTATTTTTCTTCATGTATGCCTCTAATGACTTTTCTGACATCCCATATTGATGTGGATGTAGCTTTCCTTTATGAATGGAAGCTTGAATGCTCTTCAATTTCTTTATAGTCCTTTGTTGGTTCTCTTTTTGTTTTAATGAGCTCGTGAGGTTCTACCCGAGGTGAAAGAAAATCTTGAACCTCTAATCATATCTCTATTATTTCTGCTTCTATATTCGCCTCAGTCTACATTTGCTTCTTGTTTCCTCTCTTTTATTTTTATTATTTCTTTGATTCATTCCCTTCAATATTAACTTATTCTTCTTCTTCTTTTTCTTCAATATCCTCTTTTGCTCCTTCCCCATCCAGCTCCAATTGAAATTTAACTTGGGTCTCCAAAGAGGTTTTTCTCTTCATGTACATGAAGGAAATTCAAGAAATCGGTTTTTGTAGGCTTTCCAAGGTATTTATGACTATTAATCTTAGCATCCCTTGGTGATATAGGTAATGATTGTTTCCTACTTTAACCCTTAGGTTCATTTATTTTACATTATGAAGTAGAAAATTAGGAACGTTGATCCTCTCTTGGGTAGGAAAATCTATTTCAAATCTAAGTTGATGGAGTGATCATAGGAACAATGGGACTCTAACATAAGAATAAAAAATAAAATTTATGAGTAAGTCACTCATTCAAGTACTACTCTAGCTAGAGTGTGTTTATATGCAAAGTTCTCATGAGATCTAATGCATTAATTCCATTGTGATTGAAGTTCTTGAACAAAAAAAAATTCACGAATTATAAAGTTATCATAATTCTTAAAAGAAATATTGCAGAAAAATAATACAACAAGAACTCATGTTATGGCATGATGCATAAAATAAATATTGTATAAAAAAATTATAATATGAACTCAATCTACAAGATAAATATTGTAGAAAAATAATACAATAGAAACTCAAATATCTATTGAAATGGGTAATATACCATGGGACTACATTATGATAAAGGGGATTGTTTACTCTGTGGTAAACTCATTTATTTATAACTTTTAAGGGTATCTTTCACTGAGATTCATGCCTCTTGTTATTTCAAATAAAATGGGTGACTATTATATTTTACAAAATCTATGGGTGAATACCATGGAAAAATAAATTATGTCAACATGTGTAAATATAATAAACTATGATACCATGGGTGAGTATCATAATTACAATGGTGAAATTGGAATAATTGTGTGATTAGATTCTCACTTTAATATTACGATTTATTGTGTTTATTATTAGACATCATCGATGGTTTTAAAATCCATTTATAGAGAAAAAAATGATAACTATAGTAATTATTTTCCACCTAGATCAATCCTCTACCGTTAGGAAGAAATGGTCTAGATTGTGTAAAGTTCCCCATCACATGAGGAAATTTATATTGAACTTGGTTTTCTAGTGAATCTCTTTCTAGAGTGAAGGGGTTTACGTGCATTAACCATTCAATAGAATTATATTTTCTCCTAGTGAGTACCCTTCATCTTAGTGTCCATAATCCCATGACATGTACCCTAAAATTTACATAGAATGATTGAAACTGATGTTAGGGCATCCTAAACATATTTCTTCAAGTGGTTGAATCATTCAACAAATTTTTCTGCTTGATGGGGGGTCTTTTTTGGTGAAGTTGTAGTATAAAATGTGACATCCATGGAGAGTTATAGATTGAACTCTCAGAATGTCTCAAAATATTTAATATTGTTGTAAAGAGTTTTTTTTTAGCCACACATAACATATGGAAGTTTTTTATATAGTGTAAGTTTATTTGTGACTTGGAAGAGTAGGGAAAAATTGTAAATGTGATGAATATATCTCTGGGCCATTCGATGAGCTTGTCGAGCTGCTTGTGTTTTGTAGAGAGAGGTCATATTGAAGCTGTGGTGGTTGCAGGGACATGTTGTTCACCTTTTGACTAAACTATGGAAAGAAAAAAATTAAAAGTATGAGAGACTACCTTCTTGCATTTTTTTGCTAAGATCAATGAAATTTCAGTAGTCATAACTACTTTTGATATCATGTACAGTTGATCCCCTAGAGTAACAATGACATTACGGCATCGAGACTCATAAAAAAAAGATATTTTCCACATATAAGGTTATCCTAAAAGAAATTCGCAAAATTCAAGGGGATCAACATCGCACAATACCGAATCCTTGAAATTCTTTATTTTGTAGGGTGGGAGACACTCTCAGTAGACATAGATATCTCATCCTTGGTCGAGGAATCCGAGGGTGTATGGTTACGAGTGTTGCATCATTATTAGACTCTACCACTTAAAAACCTTTCCTAATATAAGCCTCCCACTATCAAAAATGAAATTTATTGAAGTACCCTTCACCCACAAATTTTAGTGGAAGAGATGTTCACCTTCTTTTTGGTCTTTAGGATAATTTTGGTAGACCTTAGTGGTGGAAATAATGGGACTCGATTTCTCATCAATGATCATCTTTATTTTATCTTGTTCTCAGTTAGAATGAGATTTGGACTCTATATATTTCTCTTTGATATCTAGGAACTCCATTTATATCTAAATGTATATTTGCAAAAATCAAGGATACTTAAGAACCATATGTCACTCATAGTCTTTGATACCCATCTTGGTGTTCAAGGTATGAATGAATTTTGTGAAATCTAGTACTACTTGGCTCCTTTCATGTCGTAGTGTGCTCTTCCTCATGTATTGGTCTTCATAGTATCCTATAGGGTAGAATTCCTCCTTGAGGGCATCCAATTTTTTTTTATAGGTGGGGCCTACCTTTTATACCCATATTCATCTTCGTTGAGTCTCTCATAGTAACCTTCCCACCAATATTTGACATGGGGAAGAAATTTTAGGAGTGTGAATTTCATTTCTCATTTTCGTAAAAATTTTGGACCGAATAATAACCCTCTAGTAGATTCAACCATTTCTCTAAAGACTATGAATCTGTTTTTCCTTAGAATAGGGGGATATCATATTTAACTTGTACCTAAAATGGTGTTGAGCTTCCAAAATGTTTTTTTTTTGAATATTTTTTTACCACTGTTGGAGTCATTGGAGGATCATAGTGAAATATACATCATATCACTCATATTTCATGTAATTTATTCCTTGAGCAATAATTTAACATGATCTCCTGCTTTATCATTTTTCATTTCATCCGCCATGCGAGATTGTCAGGTTTGATGAGGACGATCCTTCAAAGATTGAAATAGTTCGAGATTGAGTTCCTTTTACCCTGACCTAGTTAGGGACATGAATAAAATGATATACAAGAGCATTCTATTCTAATACTACTTATGCATATCATATGTTGAAGGGGACTTAAATGTCGACAGAAGAATAAAAACTAAAATTTCCCACCAAGTCACCCATCCCAATACTACTCTAGCCCAAGAAAGTCACCCATACTAGTACTACTTTGGCCCAAGTGGAGTGAGCTACAGAGTTTTCATGAGATGAAATGCATTAATGTCATTGTGATCCAAGTTATTTAACAAAGCAAACACCATGAATGACAAAGGAATATTCCACAATGTTTAGAAGAAATATTTGAGAATAATAGTATAATAAGAACTCAATATGGCATGACTTATAAAATAAATATTGTATAAAAACATTATAATAAGAACTCAATGTGTAAGATAAATATTGGAAAAAAATCATACAAGAGGAATAGAAATAGTTATTAAAATGGGTAATATACCATGACACTACATTATGAAAAAAAGGGATCACTCACTCCATAGTGAAGCTCTATATTATACTTTTGACGGTTTAAAAAATCCATGTTTGAATACAATGCACAAATAAATTATGACACCATGGGTAAATGTAATAAATTCTGATACCATGTGTAAATACCATGGTTTGTAAAATCCATGGGTGAGTATCATAATTATGATGATAAAATTGAAATCATCATGTGATTATATTGTCACTTTAATATTATGATTTATGTTGTTTAATATCATGCATCATCCATGGTTTTAATAACCATTAATAGAAAAATCATTATTAACTATGGTAATTATTTTCCACTTTGATCGTCAATTCCTATCCTCCATTGGATGCTCATACTGAAGGAAGAAATTATTCTTGGTTGAAGCGGCTTCATGCCTCTCTTGTATTCAACCCCCCTCCCATGGCCTTAATTATATTCTAATCAGGTGGAACAATGAGTTTTAATTTTGTTGTTACAAGATCTTAAGGTTTCCTGTGTAGTGGAAGGTGTTGAAACCAAGGAAAATTTAGCAGTTTGTTTTACAAGGCTAAGTGAAATAAAAATAAAAGCATGTACATATTCATTATTCAAAACACCCTTGTTGGGTATGTGTTATATTCCTTCAAGGACTAGTCGTGCATGGCGGTGTCACAAGGGGGGCGATAGCCCCCCTGTACATTGCGCCAAGTGTAGCAGTGGGGTCACAGGGGGGACAGTAGCCCCCCATGTTGGGGTCTAAGGCAGTGCCCTGAGAAACATTTTTTTGGACGTTATTTTCTGGTGGGTGGACCCACCCATAGTTTTATGCATGGGTTTGCACATGGTTTTGGGGCATGATGGTTTTCGGCCACTGCCATTCTATAGATCTAGTCAAGGTAACTACATTTATCTTCTAATCTAGGGTTAATGGACTGGGGTTTACATATGCTTCGGCATGTATATATATGTGTTGTAACACTAAAAGGAATATAATGAAAAATCAAGTTGGTCGTCCTGATTTGGGATCCAGGGGAAAATATCTGGGTACATCTATTTTATGTTTTATGCTCTCTTTATTGTTTATTTTCTATTTTTAAGATTCGTTTGTAGATAATTTCTGTATAGGGTTAAAACCTACATTTGGTATCGGAGTTGTTTCGGCTTCAAGGGGACCACTTTGCTGCTGAGGGGTTTTTTGCTCGAGCCTGAGGTAGACCATGTTCAATGGGAGATTTGCGGGATTGATTCTTGTAGTGAAAGAAGATGGTGAGCGACGGGAAGATACAGATCGAGAAACTTAATGGTCAGAGTTTTGAGTTGTGGAAGCTCGAGATGGAGGATTTTCTAGTGGATAAATACTAGTGCATTGTAGCAGATCCAGGTACTAAACCAACGAAAATTTCAAATGAAGAATGGAAGAAGTTAGATCAGAAGGTGAAGAGCACAATACGGTTGTGTGTCTCAGATTCGGTATTGTTGAACGTATCTAGGAAGCTACGACGAAGAATTTGTGAGAAAAACTTGAGACTTTGTACCAATCTAAGTCTCTGGGGAATAAATTGCTCCCACGAAAAAAGTTATTTAACCTGAGGATGAAGGATGGAGACTCGGTGACAAAGCATCTAAACGCCTTCAATATTGTGGTAATTAAGCTATCATATGTTGACATTAAAATCTTGAATGAAGATAAGTGCATCAGTTTGTTGTGTTCTCTACCAAACTCGTCGGACAGTCTAGTTATTGCAATAGGCAGCAATAAAACTACCTTGAATTTTGATGACATTGTGTTAGCCTTGTTGTCTGAGGAAATGAGACTGATAAATATGGAGGTTCAGAATGGAGATGCCTTATCTGTACGAGGAAGGTCCTAGAACAGAAACAAAAATAAGGTTTCTAGTGGGACATCTAAATCTAGAGGGAGATCTAAATCTCCTAAAAAGTTTGTAAAGGTGTGTTGGAAATGCAGAAAGGAAAGGCACTACAAAAAGGACTGCAGATCTAAAGCTCCTCAGAAAGTAAAGGGATCTGATGATGCTCCTTCTGCAGAGGAAAAAACCACCTTGGATGAAGGTGGGGATGTGTGTTTGTCTTCTTCTTCAAATATACATGTAGATCATAAGTCATGGTTGATTGACTCGAGTGTATCCTTTCACTTCACTCTCCATAGGGAGTGGTTCTGTGAGTATGAGAAATATGATGGCAGTGATGTCTTCGTAGGGGACGATAGTAAGTCCAGAATCGTTGAATGTGGAAAAGTTAAGCTGAAGATGCAAGGTGGAAGTATTAGAACATTTCCCGGTGTTCTGCACATTCCTTCATTGTCTAGAAATCTAATTTCTGTAAGAAAGAGGCAAGATGCATGTGTAAAAATAGTGTTCTGGAAAGATACATGTAAGATGGTTCAGGGAGCACTGGTATTAATGTGGGGAGTTCAGATTGGTACTCTGTACAAGCTTCAGGGAGGCACTGTTATTGATGGGTGCAATATTTTTGTGATTCTCGAAAGTCGAGCGGAAAGCCTAGCCATGTCTGGAGAAAATACCATGCTATGGCATCAAAGGCTTCGACATATTGGAGAGAAGGGCCTTCGAATACTGCATGGAAATGGTAAGATAGAAGGTATGTCTAATAGCTCTCTGGATTTATATTTCTGTGAACGTTGTCTATATGGGAAGCGTAATCAGGTGAGTTTTATTTCTGGTGCTAAGAGGGCGAACAAGATATTAGAGCTTGTGCACAGTGATGTGTTTGGACCTATGTCGATTTCATCACCGGGTAAGTCTGTGTACTATTTTTCATTCATAGATGACTTCTTAAGGAATACATGGATATATGATGTAGGAGCATCAGGACTTAGCTAGCAATTTGATGTTTTTTTCACATGTTGTGGCTAATCCAAGGAAATAAACATTAGTAGTAGTATTTTATTTTATTTTATTATTACTGTTATTTATTTATGAGAATAGATATTTTGTTTTGTATTTTTAATCAATTGGGAATAAAATTAGGAATTGGTTTCTTTCCCTGAGTGGATATAGAGCCAACATAGGGATAAACACTTAAAATTAGGGAGGTATTTATTTGTTGAGAAAATTCGAGAAGAAACCTATTCTAAGAAGAAAATTTTCATATTTCAAGTATAAATAATGGGGAAATAGGGAGGAAAACATTAGAGAGAGGATTGTGAGTGTGTAAATTGCAAACGCAAAGGGAAATTAATGAAATATTTTGTCCATGTGTTAATAATATAATCTGTGTTTGGTATTATATGTGGTTTTATTTGTTAGAATTTGCAAATTATATTTGTGTCACATATGGATGTGTGAATGCATGAATCATTATGTATTGGGCACAACAATAGTAGCAAAGGTAATGTTGGACTATGTGGAACAAAAAAGAATGATAGAGTTCTGTTGAGATCAAATTTGAATCTGCCAGCACATAAATTCGAGTGAGCATGAGAGTGAAGTAGCTGCAGGTGTTGGACGCAGCCATATGGGAATCGATGATTCAAATCCAGCGCTAATACTCTTACGAATATTTTTTGGGCATATGCGTTGGACGTATGTGTGGTGGCTATAAGAGATTAATTATCCTGGTCATAACAGACATAAGCACAATCGAGCATTTGGTAAGATGATACATATGGTAGTGTTTCAACGCTGCAGAGAAAGTGCGTATGGAGTTTTTTCTTATCTGTCCTGAGTCTTTCATTGCTGGCATTCTAATGGTATGGTAATTACATTGATAGCAGTGTAGTCACAAAACAAAATTATGACTTGTAGAGCTGGAATAGTATTTTGTTTATTTCGGTTGTTGTGGTGGTTTGTGAAGCCGTGGAATCAAACAACTTGTGGTGCTTATTTTCTTAAGAAAATTCCATATTGGTAGTGGGCCTCAATAAATCAACGAACTTGATTACCATGTTATATATATTCAACAATGATTCTTTAAGGATTACATTGATTTTTTTTTAATGACATTTATATAGTTTAAATTAAAAAGAAATTTGCAATTTGTAAAGTGGAAATAAAGTTCATTATTATATGGAAAAAAATGGATATGGAAATCACAGTTGCATACTAAGAAATGAGGAACGAATAAGTTCCATCATTGTGGAGAATGAATTTGGGACTAAGTAGAATTGAATAATTTTTCTATACTAAAGTTTAATGTAGAAATTTGTTTTTATACATCAATTTTTGGTATCAGAGCCATTGATTTGTTCTTAAGAAATGCAGAAAATGCCCCCTAGAAGAGGAGCTGGGATAGGTTGGGGATGACCTATAGAAAATGAAGTTTTTCTAGAAGAAATTTGGCACTTCCATACAAGGATAGCCACAATGGAAACTACTCAGAGGAGGGTGATAGATGATGGCATTTCCAGTGCTGATGAAGAAGAGACCACCGAAGAAGAAGTGGAGGATGAAAATGAGACATCTAAAGTTATGAAGATGCTAGCAAAGGCCAGTAGCATACCAAAGGTAGAAGTACCTTTATACGATGTTAATCTTAGTGTGGAGGTATTAATGATCTGGATCAGTTCATTAGACAAATATTTTGACTAAGAAGAAGTCGATGACAAGAATAAAGTGAAGTTTGCAACTACGAGATTGAAAGGTTATGCAACCCTGTTGTGGGATGAATTGCAGTTGTCCAGGGAACGAAAATGGAAACCCAAAATCAAGCAGTGGGATAAGATGGTGAGTAAACTGAAAGGTAAGTTCATGCCTAAATATTATCAATTAAATGTTTTTATACAATTACAAAACTTCAAGAAAAAATGAATGAATATCAAAGAATATACTGAATAATTTTATAAGTTTAGTATTAGAGTTGGTCATATTAAAGATGACATAGAAGGTAGCTAGATATATAAATGGGTTGAGATATGAAATACAAGATGAGATCTGCTTATTAAATTTGAGGACGATTGAAGATGCCTATCAAGCATCTTTGAGGGCAGAATAAAATATGTTGCGCAAACAAAATTAGATAAATAGAGGCAAGAGTCTAGCAAAAGGAAGGGGAACATTTAAATGCAGATTTAAACACTCCCAAAATGAGGCAGGGAGTTCGAGTAATAGATCACCACAAAGATGATACTCTGGTCGCGGAAGGTTTGTGCCTAGAGGTAGAGGCCGAGGAAGATATGTTCGGTGCTTTCCATGTGGTGAGTTGGGACATGTGCAATGGGATTTTCCAAACAATAAACCAGCAACCCAGTGCAATGTGAACATTGTTGAAACAAAGGAAGAAATTCCTCAGACTGCAACTAAAGAGGAACCACTTGAAGCCAGAGAATCCTTGTTTTCGAAAAGGATATTGCTTAAAGCACCTAAGGAAGCCAGAGAAACAACTCAGAGAAAGAATCTGTTCATAATTGTATGTAAGTCAAAGGGTAAGTGTTGAAAATTGGTAATTGATAGTTGTAGTAATGATAACCTTGTTTCTACAGAGATGGTGGACAACTTGAAGTTGGAGAAAACAATACACCCCACTCCTTATAACGTATTGTGGCTCCAAAGAGGCCATCAAATTATTGTAACTGAACAATGTAAAGTTGAAATCCATATTGCTACTTACAAGGATTTTATTTTATGTGATGTAATTTTGATGGATGTATGTCACATATTTCTAGGAAGGCCCTGGAAGTTTTACCGAAAAGCCATACATGATTGCAGAAGAAACACTTATACTATTGAGAAATATGGGAACAAGCATACATTGCTGTCATTGAAAGATGAAACTGACAAGGAAGCACTTGGAAACAACATTATGTTTATGAGTGGAAAAACTGTGTTGCAAGAAGTCAAGAAGGGAGAGAAGATGCATTTTGCTATTATTTGGAGACCCAAGGTAACTTTAACTTCTAAAAATTCAGAATATTTACCTAAAGAAATTCAAAATATGTTGAATAATTTTGTTGATATTATTGTGGATGAGTTTCCAAATGAGTTACCACCCATCCAGAGTATTAGTCACCACATTGATATAATCCCTGGAGCCAATTTGCTGAATAAAGCAACCTACATGTTAACACTGCAGGAAAATGCCGAAGTTGGAAGACAAGTCCCAGAGTTAATGGATAAAGGATTGATCAGAGAAAGCCTCAGTCCACGTGTGGTAACAAAAGTATTCAGTCCAAAGAAAGGAGGTGAATGGTGCATGTGCACAGATTCTAGATCCGTGAATAAAATCACCATGAGGTATTGTTTCCCTTTATGATGAATGGATGATTTAATGGATTGTTTGAGTGGGTCAAATTATTATCTAAGATAGATTTGAAGAGTGGGTATCATCAGATAAGGATTCAAGAAAGGGATGAGTGGAAAACCACATTCAAAACAAATAGTGGTTTGTATGAATGGTTAGTAATGCCTTTCGAACTTACTAATAAACCTAGTGCTTTCATGAGGTTAATGAATGAATTTTTGAAGGAGTATGTAGGTAACTTTGTAAATTTTTATCTTGCTGATACTCTCATTTTCAGTCGAAGTAAAGAGGAGCATCTGGAACACCTTAAATTAGTTCTAAAGACTTTGCAAAAGAAAAACTGCTAATAAATTTAAGAAGTGTAGCTTTATGAAGGAAAAAGTAATTTATTTGGGGTTTGTAGTCTCTAAGGAAGGGTTGAAAATGGATCTAGAGAAAATCCAAGAAATTGTGAATTGGCCAACTCCTAGAAGCATATTTAAGGTAAGAAGCTTCCATGGGCTTGCAAGTTTCTACCGAAAATTTATTCGAATTTTTAGTCATATTTGTGCACCCATTATAGAAACAATCAGAGAAACTAATCAGCCATTCAAATGGACAGAAGCAGGAGATAGAAACTTTAAATTGATAAAGAAAAAAATCACTGAAAAACCAGTCTTGGCTTTACCAAATTTTGAGAAAGTTTTTCAGGTTGAAACTAATGCTATTGGAATTGCGATTGGAGCAGTTTTGAGCCAAGATAAGAAACCAATAGCATACTTCAGTGAAAATGTAAATGAAGGAAAGAAGAAATATTCATCTTATGACAAGGAATTTTATTCTATTGTAAAAGCTTTGAAAAAATGGAGACATTATTTGTTGCCAAAAGAATTTTTGTTATATTCTGATAATCATGCATTACAGTTTATAAACAACCAATCAAAGTTAAATGAGAAACATGCCAAATGGGTAGAATATTTGCAGAGTTTCACTTTTGTAATCAAACATACAAGTGGTAAATTGAATAAAGTTGTTGATGATTTGAGCAGGGTAAACTTAATTATGTAGGAGTTACAAGTTGGTGTTGTAGGGTTCGAGGAGATGGTTGACATGTATAAATATGATGCAAAGTTTAAAGAAATTTATGCAGTTATAGAAAATCCATCAGTTATGGTTGAGTTGTTGGATTATTTTATCCAAGGGGGATTACTATTCAAAAGTAATAAGTTATGTATTCCTAAATGTTCTATGAGGGAAAGCATAATCAAGGAGAAGCATAGTGGAGGTCTATCCGAACATTTTGGGCAAGAAAAAACCTTTTCTCTGGTAAATACATTTTATTATTGGCTAAAGATGAAAACTGATGTTAAACGGTTTGTGGAAAAATGCAGGATCTGTTAGCATGCTAAGTGGAAAAGTCGAAATACAGGATTTTATTAGCCATTACCAATACCCAACCGACCGTGGGATGCAGTTAGTATGGATTTTGTTTTGGGTTTTCCAAAAACTCAAAGGAGAAATGATTCCATTGATTTTGTTGTGAATATATTTTCTAAAATGGCTCATTTTATTGCATGTAAGAAAATGAGTGATGCAACACATATTGCTAATCTGTGTTTTTCAGAGGTTGTAAGATTACATGGATTGCATGTAAACATTTTGTCTGAAAGGGATGCCAAGTTTGTGGGACATTTCTAGAGAACTCTGTGGAAGAAACTAGGTACCAACCTTAGTTTCAATTTAGCATATCATCCTTAAATGAATGGACAGATCGAGGTCTTGAATAGAAGTTTGGGCAACATATTGAGAAGCTTGGTGTATTAAAATCCTAAACAATGGGATTGAGCCCTTGCTCAGGCTGAGTTTGCATACAACGACATGCCAAATCAAAGTACTGGTATGAGTCCATTCCAAATTGATTTTGGAATGCATCCAAGAGGTGTGTATGAACTCAGAGATCTGGGAAAACATGAGGTAAGGATCGCAAAGGCTAAATAATTTGCAGAATAGATGTAGGAACTATAGGAAGATGTCAAAAGCAGATTGCAGGAAAGTAGTAGAAAATAAAAGAAAAGAGTAGATATGAGGAGGCAAGAAAAAGAATTCCAAGTGGGTGATTTGGTTATTGTATATTTATGAAAAGAAAGATTTCCTGTTAAAACTTGTAACAAATTAAAACTGAAGAAGATAGGGCCATGTAAACTTGTAAGGAAATTTTCTTCAAATGCATATGAAGTTAAATATCCAATAGGAATTGGAATATCGCCAATATTCAATGTTGCAGATTTGTACTTATATCGAAAACTAGGGGAAGAACCACAAGGGGATGCCACAACAGAAGAAAACCCAATTGAAAATTGGGAAGAGCAGATGCCCAAAGCAGGGAAGAGGGAAGTCAAAGCCATTTTGGAGAAGAGAGTGTCAACGAAAAGTAGGAGAAAAACCTATTATCAGTATTTAGTCAAGTGGAAAGGACATCCAGTGGAAGATGCTAGTTGGATGACTGCAGCAGAGCCATAGAAGTTGGGAGTATATTTTGAGGCATTACTAGATCAGTTTTCTTCCCCGGGAGTCTGATGCAGGAGCATAAGGACTTAGCCAACAATGTGATGTTTTGTTCACATGTTGTGGCTAATCCAAATAAATAAACATTAGTAGTAGTATTTTATTTCATTTTATTATTATTGTTATTTATTTATGAGAATAGATAGTTTTTTTTTTTTTTTTTAATCAATTGGGAATAAAATTAGGTATTGGTTTATTTCCCTGCATGGATATAGAGCCAACATAAGGATACACACATAAAAATAGGGAGGTATTTATTTGTTGAGAAAAATCAAGAAGAAACCTATTCTAAGAGGAAAAAATTCATATTTCAAGTACAAATAATGGGGAAATAGGGAGGAAAACATCAGAGAGAGGATTGTGAGTGTGTAAATTGCAAACACAAGGGGAAATTAATGAAATATTCTGTCCATGCGTTAATAATATAATATGTGTTTGGTATTATATGTGGTTTTATTTTTTAGTATTTTTGTCACATATGGATGTGTGAATGCAGGAATCATTATGTATTGGGCACAAAAATAGTAGCAGAGGTAACTTTGGATAGCGTGGAATGCAAAGGAATGATTGAGTTCTATTGAGATCAAATTCGAATCTGCCAGCACATAAATTCGAGTGAGCATGAGAGTGAAGCAGCTGCAGGTGTTGGACGTAGGCATATGGAAATCGATGATTTAAATACAACATTAATACTCTTACAAAGTTGTGTTGGGCATATGTGTAATGGGTGTAGGAGATTAATTATCCTGGTCGCAACACACAGAAGCACAATCCAACATTTGGTAAGACAGATCATATGGTAGCATTTCAACACTGTAGAGAAAATACGTACGTCATTGTTTCTTCTATGTCCTAAGTCTTTCATTTCTAGCATTAAAATGGTATGGTAATTACATTGATAGCAGTGCAGTCAAAAAATGAAATTAGGACTTGTAGAGCCGGAACTGTATTTTGTTTATTTTGATTGTTGTGGTGGTTTGTGAAGTCGTGGACTCAAACAGCTTGCGATGCTTATTTTCTTAAGCAAATTCCATATTGGTAGTGGGCCTCAATAAACCATTGAAATTTATTACCTTGCTATATATTCAAGAATGATGCTTTAAGGATTACGTTGAATTTTTTTAAATGACATTTATATAGTTTAAATTGCAAAGAAATTTTCAATTTGTAAAGTATCAATAAAGGTCATTATTATATGGAAAAAAATGGATATGGAAATCATATTTGCATACTAAGAAATGAGGAATGAATATGTTCCATCATTATGGAGAATGAATCTGGGACTAAGTGTAATTGAATAATTTTTCTATATTAAAGTTTAATGTAAAAAATTTTTGTTCTACATCTATATATTCCTTGAGGAAGAAATCTGAAGTCTTTGATAGAATTAAAGAATTTAAGGCTCTGGTGGAAAATCCGACAGAGAAGAAGCTAAATATGCTGAGGGAAGATAATGGTTGGGAGTTATGGAAGAAGGAATTTGAAGAGTTCTATAAGAAGTGTGGTATAGCGCGGCAAAAGAATACTCCATACACACCTTAGAAAAATGGAGTTGCAGAAAGAATGAACAAAATGCTGATGGAAAAGGCAAGAATTATGCTTAGTGGTATCGGGTTAGGAGAAGAATTTTGGGCAGAGGTAGTAGAGACTGCATGTTGCTTGGTTAACAGGTCAACTTCATCAGTGTTGGAGGATAAGACTCCACATGAGGTATGGACTGGTAAGAAACCCTCTCTTTCACATCTGAGGGTATTTGGATGTGATGCATATGTACATCTTCGAAAGGAGAAAAGGACCAAGTTGGATAATAAATCTGAAAGGTGCATATTTATTGGGTATAAGGGTGGTTTAAAGGGTTACAATCTTTGGAACCTGGAAACAAGGAAGGTTGTGTACAACTCAGATGTGGTGTTTAGAGAGGTGAAAGATGTTGTTAAACATGGGGTTCTACCAAAGGAGCCTGAGAAGATAGAGTTTGAACTAAAGGAGGATGAATCAGACTCTACAACAGAAGAAGACTTAGAAGAAGAAGAGCCATGAACTCCAACTGTGAGAAGATAAGTTCGGGAAAGAAGACAACCAAAAAGGTATAGTCCATCTACTTTCTATTCAAATTATTCTTCAAATATAAGTAATGGTGATCCCAGAACAATCAGGGAGGCAGTATATTCATAGGATGGAAAACTATGGAAGGAGGCCATGGTTGATGAAATGGCATCCTTGCATAAAACTAAGGAATGGGATCTAGTGGAGTTGTCGGCTGGAAGGAAGCCCATCGGGAGAAAATGGGTGTTTAAGAAGAAGATGGATGTAGAAGGAAAGGTGGAGAAATCCAAAGATATTTTGGTAGCAAAAGGTTACTCCCAGGTGCCAGGAATTGATTTTGGTGACATTTTTTCTCTTATAGTCCATCTACTTTCTATTCAAATTATTCTTCAAATATAAGTAATGGTGATCCCAGAACAATCAGGGAGGCAGTATATTCATAGGATGGAAAACTATGGAAGGAGGTCATGGTTTATGAAATGGCATCCTTGCATAAAACTAAGGAATGGGATCTAGTGGAGTTGTCGGCTGGAAGGAAGCCCATCGGGAGAAAATGGGTGTTTAAGAAGAAGATGGATGTAGAAGGAAAGGTGGAGAAATCCAAAGATATTTTGGTAGCAAAAGGTTATTCCCAGGTGCGAGGAATTGATTTTGGTGACATTTTTTCTCTTGTTGCGAAAGTTACTTCTATTAGATTACTTTTATCTGTTGTTGCTGCATTTTATTTTGAGGTAGAATAGATGGATGTGAAGACATCATTTCTTCATGGGGATCTGGAAGAGGAGATCTACATGAAACAACCTAAAGGCTTTATGGTGAAGGGGAAGAAAGAACTGGCATGCAGGTTAAACAAGTCTTTGTATGGGTTAAAACAGTCACCAAGGATGTGGTATCAAAGATTTGATACCTATATACGGGGACTTGGCTTCACTAGAAGCAAGGAGGATCACTGTGTTTATTTTAAATTAATTGGTGACCATGTTATTTATTTGGTCTTGTATGTGGATGATATGTTGTTGATTGGAAAAGATAAAGAAATTACCCAAGATTTGAAGACCCATCTATTCTCCAAATTCGACATGAAGGATATTGGTACAACAAGCTATATTTTGGGCATGGAAATTAAGAGAGATCGGGCAAAGAGGAAGCTCTGGTTAAACTAGAGGAAGTATGTTGAGACTATATTACAGAGGTTCAATACGCATGATAGTAAACTAGTGAATGTTCTAACTCTTGTAGGTGTAAAGGTGTCTGCTGAACAGTGTCCCAAGATAGAAGAAGAAGAGGATGATATGTCCTGTGTTCCTTATGTAAGTGCAGTGGGTAGCCTGATGTATGCAATGGTATGTACTAGACCAAACCTTGCACATGAAGTGGGAGTATTAACCAGGTTTATGCCAAAACCAGGGAAGGAGCATTGGACAACAGTGAAGTGAGTTTTCAAATATTTGCGTGGCACTAGTGATTATGGCTTGTACTACCAAGGAAGACCAGGATTGGAAAGAGTGTTGGACATTCATGGTTTTGTTGATGAAGACCGGGCTCATGATCTAGACAAAATAAGATCTACAAGTGGGTATGTGTTTGGCCTATTTGGAGGTGCAATGAGTTGAATGAGTAAAAGACAGTCTGTAGTGGCTCTTTCAACTACAGAGGCAGAATACATAGATCCCACTCATGCAAGAAAGGAATTATTTTGTTTGTAGAGATTACGTTCAAGTATGGGGTTGGTGCAGCAAGCTATAAGGATAGATTGTGACAGCCAAAGTGAAATTTTCTTCGCTAAGAACCCTTCTTATCATTAAAAGACAAAGCACATTGATGTTCAGTATCACTTTGTGAGAGATATGCTTGAGGCTAAAAGGGTGTTGTTGGTAAAGGTGGACACCTTGAAGAATGTTGCAGATGCATTGAAAAAGTTTGTGAGCACTCAGAAGTTCTATTGGTTTAGAGAAACAATGGGTGTTGCAAAGCTAGGCTAATGACTAAGCTCTTATGTGGCCCCCTACGGAAAGAAAACAACAAGTTGGAGCCTGTTGGCTATGTGTTGTATTCCTTCCATAACTAGTCAGGGGAGGGGGGAGGGGGAGGGCGATAGTTGTCGCTGTACGTTGTGCCGGGTGTAGCAGGGGGGTTAGAGGGGGGGTGGCAGCCCCCCCTATCAGTGGACGGTAGAGCACCTTGGGAAAAAAAAATTGGACCTTATTTTCCAGTGGGCAGACCCACCCATGGTTTTGTGCATGGGTTTGCACATGGTTTTGGGGCATGATGGTTTTCGACCACTATTATTTCGTAGATCGAGTCAAGGGAACTACGATTATGTTCTAATCCAGGGTTAATGCATTGGGGTTTATGTATGCTTCGGAATTTATATATATGCGTTGTAACACTAAAAGGAATATAATGAAAAATCAAGCTGGTCGTCCCAATTTGGGATTCAGGGGAAAATCTATGTACATTTGTTTTATGTTTTATGCTCTTACTATTATTTATTTTATTTTTTAAAGATTTGTTTGCATATAATTTTTGTAGAGGGTTAATACCTACAACCATATCCTTTCAAAACACCATATCCATTAAATAAATTCTCATCAAATTCAATATTTTCATTAATTAAATTTGAAACTGTGAAAATTACCGAGTTGTTTTGCTCAAAATTGAGATAGTTTCTTAAGTACTTATATCAAATATCAGTGAGGATAAATTAAACTTACACCCTTTCTTACGATTTTCCTTTAATCAATATTTCATGGCTATTCAGGTCAAAAATGACTTTTATGTAGCACTCTACCAACTTATTATAGCAGCGCATGTGGCTTCTTGTAGCAGTCTATTTGTCTCATGTAGCAATGCTTGTAAGTTTCTATGGAAACCGGTTTACATGCTGAAAGATGGTCTCATGTAAAAATTCTTTTAGGTTCTTGTGGCAACCAGTTTACATGCTGAGAGATGGCAGATCCATTATTTTTTTAAATTATTTGTTTTCTTTTAATTAATAATATTGCATACAAAATAAACTCAAAGTGCTTTGATTTAACTAAGTTGGCTCCCATCTACCCATTCACACTCCTTGTATTATATCATAACTAAATTATAACATCAAATTTTCTAGATTTTCTATCACTTTTTTGTTTTTTTCCAACACAGGGTTTTTTTGGTGGAAAAGTGAAGTCCACAACTAGATATGGACAATGTTGCATGCTAACTAAATCTAGTTATTAAAAAATTTTCCTTCTCACACATTTAATGTTTTCTGAAACTAGAATAGGTTCAAAGGGTGAGGTTTCATAGAGGCACACATTTTCCTTACCTTTATTTTTTTTGTAGGCGACATGTATTTTATTGTTGTAGAATTTGAGTTTGCTTCTAATGAGTCTGCTACAGCTCCTAGAGATTTAGTTGTCGCTTGTTATTTCTTCTGAATATTTTTTTTGTAATGTTGCTCCTGGTTGCATCTAATGATTATGTTGAAGATATTTTGGTGCTTTTATTTCCTCTTTGGGTGACTTTGAAGCTGTGGTTTCCTTCAAAAATGCCAAAAAACTAGGTATCTAGGGTTTTTGAAGGATACTACAAGAGTGTGTACTTTCTTGTACCAGTTACAAAAAGTCTTCATGATTAATTTTTTTTCTTTTAAAGCATTAATTA
The DNA here is from genome assembly GCA_034641835.2 of Pinus albicaulis. NCBI lineage: Eukaryota > Viridiplantae > Streptophyta > Pinopsida > Pinales > Pinaceae > Pinus > Pinus albicaulis. The sequence continues at coordinate 625,772,603 of CM076569.1, forward strand.
GATCTAATAATTCAAGGAGAATATGGTGGGGAGGTAGGAAAGGTTGTTGGTGGTGATAGAGAGGGAAATATTGAGGATTTTGGTTCTTCTATGAGTATAAAGTGATGGAAAAATGAAGGGGAAAATGAGGATTTAGACATGCTGATGAAATTGATGGGATTTGGGGACTCCTAGACACCTTATTTTCTTGCAAGTAAAACACCTTGATATATGTATTTTTTCCAAATCTAGGATACATAATGTGTCCACCTCTTATTTAGGAAATATTTCACAAATGAGAGATTGGTTTCTCATGAAAAATTTGACCATGTTACGATCGATCTTATACATATCCCAATAAAAAATCTCATCCAATGGATGCTCAAATCTCTACTAAAATGAGAAATGACCTAGGGTGATGGAGGCAGATTTCTTGAAAAATGTACACTGGAATTTCCTGAATTTTTTTATCATGTTACCATCACTTTTATGCATATCACCATAAAACATCTCATCTAATGAATGCACAAATACAAATATAAATGAGAAATATTATAGGTAAGGAAAAAAAATTTCTTGAAAAAAATACATTAAAATTTGCTTAAATATCTTCAATATATTACCATCACCCTAATGCATCTCCTCATGAAAATTCTCAGCAAAAATATGCACAATTCGCAAGATATGGTCAAAATAATTTATCGAATTTTTTTATTATTAATTTTCTGACTTTTTTATAACATTATTGATATTTCTGATGGAAACTAAATACAGTCAAGAAAAGGAGTGGGCAAGAAATAGGAATGATGAGTGAAGGTTTTCAATGGTTAGGAAATGGATGAATGTGATGTGGGGAGGCTTCCTCATTCCTCTGGATATGCATGCATTGGGCTTCGAGCCACATGTGCACCATGACCTGATTATTTTATTTTGTTGATTCTTTTCCTATATTACCTACATACTCATCACAACAAGAAGAAAGTTTCCTATTTGTACTTTTTCTCCTCATTTTTCTTTTTCTATTAAGACTCACTAGCTACCTCATAGAGTTTTTCAACTAGTAGGTTTTCCCTAGGTGCCTTAGAGGAGGTTTTCACATAGGGAACCTTTTTTTTTTTTTTTTTAATTTTTTATCAAAGTCAAAGGATTCCTTAGAGAGGTTTTTATATTATGAGTCTTCCTCAAGTACCTCAAAGGAGGTTTTCACTTGAGGATTTCTCTCATTTTTATGTTTTACTTTTTCCTCTCCTAATCTACTTGAAAAAAAAAATCCCTTTAGAGTGTAGGAATACTTTCAATGGATTCCTAAGAAAAATGGGATGGAAGATAGTCTGGTATGCATCTTTTAAAGATATTATTTTGTATATCATAAAATATAAGAGAATTGTTTCTTTGATTATGATGATTCCAAGCATTGTTTAAGAAGAGAGTGGTGCTCTAGCTTAATGATTGTGTGGAAAAAAATTTCAATATATTTGCGATTCCCTTGATTCTCTTGTTCATCTATATTATTTTGTATGCCTTCTTCTGCCATGCCATTCAAATCTTATACTATTTTTTGACCAAACTCTTCAACACATAAAGGATTTGAATATAGGCATAGTCTAAATTCCTTGATATTAAGTTGTTATGGCTTCTCTCTATCAATTGTGGATTGTGCTTCTTTAGCATCCTCTAGATCTTCTTCTTATGGAAATTTTTCTTGAATGACAATGACAGAATATATTTTTTGTAATAATCTTATTGATATATCATGAATATTACTAATATCAAGATGGGTTATTTCTAAATTTTGTACCTTAGCATTTTAAATGGGTTGAGTTACTTTTTATTTTGGGTTCGAAAATAGGTGGCCATGGAGTTAACTAGGAGTGGATCTCTGGGTTGGATGTGGTTGAGGTTGTAGTTGTGGTGGAGGTGGATGTTATTGAGGTTGGAATTGGGGATGCTAAGGATATTGAGGGAGACATGGATAATATTACATATGTCTTTCATAATATCACTTCCAACATTTATTTTTAGAATGGGGTGGCCAAGGTTGCAAATATAATGGAGTATTCTACTTATTTTAGGGTTGTTGAGTATAAAGTTGAAATTTTTTAGAAGGATATTGCACCATACATTATTGAAGAGGTTTCCAAAGTCTCCTTGGAGCCACATGTTTAAGTTTTTTATTTTATCCACTATATTCTTAGTAAAATTATCTCAATAGTGGTAATGATGGAAAATCTATTGTAAAATGTGATTCTGCACAAATGACACAAATTCCAGTTTTCTCCTTTTGCTTATTTTTCATTCTCAACATATCAATTTTTTAACTTAGATTGTTAAGAATTTGTGTTTTAACATTATCTAGAAAATTACCAAGTCTAGCTTGACTAAATAATCTCGATGTTGGTCTCCTTACTCTTCTCTTTCTTCTTTATATCTTCTTACATGTTTCACAAATTTATTTAAATGATAATTCCAAAATATCTCCTTTACACATGAGATTTAAGGGTATCGATCCATGCATCATTCATTTCTCTATGTAAGAATGTTTAACGTATTAAATTTATAATTATGCAAATTTTCCCTCTTAACATTACACATAAATCTCTCTATCATGTCCTCATGGATATCATCTTCTTTTTTATGCATTTTAAAGATTTCATCTTTGAGATCATGGTGTATATAGTAGCATTTATATTTTTCTATAAATTTCCTTTTCATATCATTCCTTGAACTTATTGAATTAGTCCCTAGAATCATCAACCATTTCAAACTTCAATCCTTCAATGTTTCCAGAAACAATTTCTATTTTTGAGTATTTAACAAGTAATCATAAGATCTAAAAGGTATTCCGAGCTCAAAAAGAAATGTTTCCATATATTTTTTTATCTCAGACCATGGAATTTGAGGAGAAAATATCAAGGGATTTTCTTCATTTGAATGCTTGTTATATCAATACCTTGAATGGGAACTCCAAGAATATCTTCTTCATTTCCATCATCTCCATCCATTTATTCTACTTCTCTACCACCTCTTCCACTTCTACTTGCAAAATTAAATGGTGATGAGGTTCTTATTGCACCATGCGATCAAGTGGGGAGTTGTGGTTTTGAAGAAAATTTTGTTCATTTTGTAATTATTTTTCAATGAGAATGCTAAGACAATGTGATTTTATATTTTTGAAATCAATAATTCATAATGCAATTTTTTTTTGTTTTTATAGTAAATCAAATAAATGGATCAACTAAGGAAGAAAATATTACATACTTTGATACCTCCCCAACAACTACCGTAAAAAAATGATGACCATCAGTATTACAATAAGAATGTTGAAGCTCCTCAAGGTCTCCACGTTAATTGTCAACATGGGCTTTATACAAATTTAAGGTGTGTCAACTCTTTGTGTGCAACATGCAATGTGTCTTTCTCTTGTTGATTTAATGCAGTTGAAGAGAAGTAAAAAGATATAGAAAGCACTAAGCTATAGGAAATGATCAGAAAATTCAATGAACAGTAAATAGATCTACTCTATGTGGCAGGAAAGGAAAAAACTCAAAGGAATCCTATTTTAATGTAGAAATGTAGATTATAGAAGGAAAACCCTAATCTAATTACATGAAGGTAAATGAAAAGGAGTAATTCTACAATGATTTGAGGAAAGTAAATCTATGGTATTGGAAGAAATTAAATGTCTAAAATAAACCTGTATTAATACAAGAGAATGAATAAAACTCTTCAAGAATACTGGAGACAAATCCATCATACTCTATAGTGCATGAAAAATCAATTATATAGCTAAAAAGGATATACAAAACAAGAAACCCTAATTGTATCAAGAAATCTATAAGTAATAAGGTAAAGTTTATAAGCGGTATTTGAACCTCTAAAATCCATCAACAACATCTAATAAATTTTTTTATATTCTCAGGTATTATAAAAAATATTTCGAGTTAAAAATGCAAGCATTTTAAGACAATTTGTGTAATACAAGAGGATGACCCTGCTTTACTACAAGAAATATTCGAGACAAAATTTATGAGATATAAATGATTTATGAGGGGTTGAGAAGGTGGAGAAATTTTTTAGAAGGGTATATGGATCCTTTCCAAGCTTAGTTACACGTGATGGATCAATTCAAGTGTGGTAGAGGCAAGTATGCGGATTAACTATAGCTGGTCGAGGTTGAATTTATCTCATAAGGACATTGAAAAAATTTATAATAGTGTGAAAAATGATGACTATTTAAGTGGATAGGTGCATATTAAAAACTTAACTATGCCTATGAATTAAAACTACTTAATTGGAATAATAATTCATGGTTGACTTGTTAAAGAAAAGTCCTTAGATTATTGATAAAAAATAACATAAGAAAGGATAAGTTGAATTTGAAATAAAAGCTACTATGAGATTAATGAAACTGTTTTTGTGTTCATGAGAGAAAGGCACATAAAAAAACTTATAAATAAGCTTATTCATAAACTCTTTAAAGATAATAATTTTAGATAAGAAAATTTCAAATAAACATAACTAAATTGAATGCATGGAAAGTAAATGTACACGAAGGGGATTTGAGCACGTCCGTTGGGGTTTTACCCTAAAAGGCTCACATTGTCCATTAAAATAAAATGAGAGTGGGAACAAAATGGTTATTTTCATTAATAAAAAAATATGTTCATACATGAAATCTTACAAAACTAAAAATAATAGAAAAAAATCTTCTACTAATTATTGCTGATTCTAAATTATAAATAATTCTCTCTTTAATAGGCTACTCAAGTATATTATTTATACAAAAGTAGTTGAGGGGAAACCCCCTCATGATAGGAATGTTCCCTCCAAAATTCCTAGAAAATGGGATGTGGTTCCTTGTGACCTTGCAACTACATGAAGGAGTGATAGTTACATTAAGCCAATAGATTTTTGGTCCTCCTTCACTAAGAGATAGACTCCTAGATTTTTTCTTTGCTGGATTTCCTTTGATCTATATCACATATTCTCAATATCTTGTACATTTAATGCATTAGGCACACAATATATATAAATTATTTTGAAACATTCATAAGAACATATTAAATATGAAAAATACATTATGAAATGCAAACTAATAATAGATTAATTATATCTAAAAAAAATATTAAATATGAATCGATTTGTACATAATTTTCTTAATATATCGAATAATCAAGCTAGAGTTGATAGTCCCAACCCACTAATAGACCCACTCTAATACGATTCATCGTCATATGGTAGAACAGAATAACTTATTTCTTCAATCAATACACCAATCTATATGCCCTTTCTAACATTTTATTTCGTCTAAAATAATGTCTATATGCACACATGCATGAGTCTTCATATACAATCCAAGAAAGCATTTATAATACTTTATATTTGAAATAATATTTTAAATTATATCATTAAACCATGATTCAAATTTAATATGCAAATTTTTTGAATTAGCAATAAATCCCCTAGAAAAGTTTATTCAGCATCAGCATAAGATTCTCGTAGCGATAATAATATTTATCGTTATGGATTTGCAAAATCATTACCATTATTTTTCTTCCTAACATGGTATTAAAAAAATCCAACAAATTTAACCTGAAATATTTTCATTGACACTGATTATGCCCTTCAAATGTTGAACTACATTTCCTTGCAAGTTGTATATAAACTATTTGTCTTCATAAATTTACAAATAGAAGAGCTTCAGAGCATGGATCCAGAATATCTCATGATTAATATTATAAATTTCGTGACCAATGTGAAGAGTGAGATGCTGAAGGGTGAGACCCTAATGCTTATGTTTTTGATTCGAATTTAGTGTTGTATATGGAAACATTATGAAATAAAGAGAAGATAGGGGAGCACTCTCTAAGGGTGAGACCCTAATGCTCATGTTCGTAATTCAAATTTAGTGTTGTATAAGGAAACATTATTAAATAAAGAGAAAATAGGGGAGCACTCTCTAAGGTTGAGACCGTGATGCTTATGTTCGTGATTCAAATTTAGCGTTGTATATGGAAACATTATGAAATAAAGAGAAAATAGGGGAACACTCTCTAGATGACACAAGGAAGAGATAGCTATGAAAATGGTGAAAAAGGAGTTGATTGCTTTGTGATCTAGTTGCACCCTCCCCTTCATTTTTCTTCAGAGAATGTTTGAATTGTGGAACACTAGACTTGCTCTTCTTTTTTGGATTTCGCAAAGACTTGGTGGGAAAATCTTTAAAAACTAGGAAAGTAGGTTTTGTTCGTGCAGTCTCTTCTACATTATGAAAAGGCTTGACAACATGTTCTCCGGGTGCATCAGAAAACCGTAAATGGCTTGGAAGAACCACATATTTCAGAGGGAATTGTAATGTATTTGAATTTTTTTTGGAGTTTTTGACAGATAACCGGGAGTCATTGACATCACTGGCATGTTTGGTGCGAATATGAGCCAAATTTGCAGCACTTCTATTAAATTTTTTTATAAGAGGTTCTGAATCATCATAACTCTCCTAAATATTAGCAAAGCAGGGATCTAGTTCTTGAGCTAGCTTGGGTTTTACGAAATTTAATGAAGTACTTGGTGATGAAGGCTTGAGCTAGTTTGGGTTTTACGAAATTTAATGAAGTACCTGGAGATGAAGGCATGACAGAAGCAACACTTTGTCTCTTCTTCTTAGTTGCGAGCTGAGATCATTTCACAGAACCATCCTCTACACATTTTCTCCTAGTTGATCCCACTAAAATCTTGTCATTCCTAGCCTTTGGCTTCTTAGATTCCTGAGAAGTTTTTGGAATGACTCTGCAAGGTTTTCCTCTTCAAATCCTACGCTGATCGAACTCTAACATCTGCCACGATTCAATCTTTAAACCTTCTCCTGAGAAGATCTTGAAATGGGTGCCAGTAAAACCTCAAAATCTGCCTCCCATTTGATATAACAAAGGAGGATGATATTACACACAAATTTACCAAAATCCTCATAGAGACGATATTATTAAAAGTATCCATTATTTATCTCCTCAGGGTTTGAAAACTATAATTGAAAATTTCAGCAGAAGGGATAAGGTATGTTTTTTAATTTTTTTAACTTCTTTCAAGTGATAAGTGGTGGATATTTTTGAGAGATAAAACCAGTGGATAGAATAGATATTTTTTTATGGGAAGTGGTTTTTGGTGATCATTAGGATAATGGAGTGATAAGGTGTAATATTTTTGGAGTAAAGGTTTTTTTTTAATTTTTTTTTATGGAGGTGTAATAAGATATAGTATTGTGTAAGAGATGAGTCATAAGTTTATGGAATGGAGTTCAAATTTATGAAAATTAAAACAAATTTTTTATTTTGGATATAGAAGTAGCCATTTGCTTTTCTAATATTTGGAGTGATAAGTGAATTTTAAAGGAAGCTAATTGTTTTAGTGTTTTGAGAGAGACTTAGTGGATAAAATACATTGAGAAAGCTTGATTTGAGTTTTGAGGTGATTTTATGAGTGATAAGGTGTTTTATTTTTTGTAAATTTGGAGCCATAAGTGTTTTTTGTTTAGAATGATAAGTGAAAATCGTTATTATAATTCAAAGTAATAATTTTTTTTTTACTTTGAGAGAGGTTGAGTCAGTTAATTTCCATTTTTTTGAAGACGAATTGCTTCAAAGGGATGCAAGCTTGGCATTTTCATTACTTGAAAGTGAGGTTTATTGCTTATGTACTCAATACTTAACAATAAAAGAACATATCCTTTTGGTGGTGCTTGTGTCCTAGATGGACCTGAAATTGAATAAGTGGGTATTAGGTACATGAAGAGTGTGCTTGTGTGGTTCATGCTTCATGATGTTGCTAATGATTTGTATCTAGTTTTGAGACATAAATGATATTATTTAACAAACTCCTTCAAAACTCAACACATGCCTTTGCACACCTACAAAAAATAATCAAAGTTTTCAACATCAACATTCTACCTCAACAAGTAAATTCACTCAAGGAATAAAGTTAATGAAGCTTCAAAACTAAATTGTTTCAAAGAAAAGTCTAAATCGACGTTCAACGACACCAAAGTTTTTAATTAATAAGAGGACAATTGAATTCATTGTTGTAAGTGAGTCATTAAAATCATTGTAAGAATTTTTGGGTGCATTTTCGACATTGTTTGACACCCTTCTTTTTCCAATAAGCACAATCCATTCAGTGCAAAGTTCACAACATCAAGCGAGCTATCTTGAAGTTAATTGAAGCAACAATAAAAGAAAGCGAGTGAGTTCAACTCTAATGGAACTAAATGTAATATTCAATCAAAAATCAAGCAAGGTGAAATTTACAACAAGAAAGCGTGAGGTCTAGTGATCGTGAAACAAGAAAAAAAAGTTTCACCAAAAAATAGATCAAGAAAATTCCAAAGCAAGCAAGCATGATAAATTCCATCAAGCGAGCCAGTCCAAGCAAGCATGTCAACATGGAAAAAGGTGGAAATCTTCTTCAAAGTGAAGAGATGGAAATTTATGAGATGAAAGAGTGTAATTATGAGTTACAAAATACAATTGAGTTACTGGAATGGAATTTGAAGGATAATCAAAACTTAATTGAGCAAATGAAAATCACATTAGAAGTAGCGAGTGACTTTCAATTTGAGATAGAAATCAAATTAAAACTCATTCATGCACTCCAAATTAAATTAGGTTAAAATCAAGATATTATTTATGCACAATATACAACGATTATAGATGAATGTTGCAACACCAAAGACCTCATCCAAACATTAGATGAAAGTTGTGATACAAGTGACCTTATTCAACATAGTGATGAAGGTTATGACACAAAAGATCTCATCAATCAATTTGATGTCATTTGAGACACAAGTGAGCTTATCTAGCTATTTGTACTATTTAATAATGTAAAAAGTAGTACCATACATCAAATTTATCAGTTGTATGGAGCATGTCAAACGGATGAATCATTATCTAAAATGGTTGTTGCTTCATGTAATACAAATGATTTAATCAATCTAATTCACCATATTGGAAACAGCACCGGGTGTGACGAACATAATGATATTTCCAAGAAAATTATCAGATCTTCGGAAGAAATCTCCTTCAACAAGGATTGGCATGGTCTAGGTTACACCAAAGACAATAGTTTGTATATTCTAGATTACTCAAAACCAGTGTTGTTTGTCAGAGTAGGATTTTTAGACAATGCTCATAACTAGTGTAACCATTGTAAGCGAACTGGGCATATGGAGAATAGATATTTTGACCTCCATCCTTCTCACCCTTGTGGAAAGAAAAATCATTCATAAAAAATATGTAGTAAATTAAATAAACCACCTAGAGTTCAGATCAATTATGCATGGATTGATCCTTGGAAGTGGTCATATATAATCAACCAATTGTCTCATTATTATCGAAAAATTCCGTCTCACATGAAGACAAATTTTCCAGTACAATGAAGATGGTGAAACTCTCCTAAACTTTAAGGGGGGGTGTTTCTAAATGAAATGACGATTATTTTCTTTCCTTTCAACTCAAAAAGGGGGGTAAACGATATTGAAATTCAAGGTAGTTTTCAAACTGAAAGTTTCAAAAACATAAACAAACGTAGCCAGTGATCATCATCAATAGGCACTAGGCGATCAAACGTCTAAGAAGCTAGTGGGCAATCAACATCAATTTGCTAGTGGGCACCTTCAGCATTTTTTTAGTGGACAAGAAACTTCGCCAGTGGGAGTCATCAAATTTTTATCAGTGGGTAAAGGATGTTGATTGTAAGAGAAATATAGTTGGATACTTTTGCAGCTTGGCACGTGATGAAGTTTTCAAGAAAAATTTAGAGATGAATCAAAATTGATGCTAACTCATGATCTCTTCAGTTTGAAGTATTTTGCGGCATCTAGCTTTGGCAGTTTTTTAGGTAGTGTGCTTTGAGGATCAACTATTTGATAATGAGAAACTGGAAGATGTTTCCTCGTTCTTATTTTGGATTTATGATTGAGGGGAGGGGGGGGGAATGGTTTTTTTATTATTATTTATGTGGGTCCTAACATGACATCACACTAAACCTTTGGTCTGACAATCTGCGACAGAGAGGCATCTCAGCCATCAAAATCACACGAGGATTACACTCATCCTCAACCACCCCAACCCTTATCATGGTTGGATTTGTTTTGCCTTCAGGGGATTTGAACTGGTGACCTTTCATAGTGAGTGTATTAACATCTCACTATTCCTCATCGAACCAAACCCCCGTTGGCAAGGGGAGGAATGTTAACCTCACTCTCATACGAAATTATAAATCCAAAGTGAATTAAATTAATTAAATATTGAAAATTAGGAATTATGCCTAACTTTCTAGATTGAGTTTATTCCTTTCAATTGGGAGTCAGTTTAGGCCTACAGATTCTCTCCACCTAGCTAGGTTCTTATATTGGTGTATGGTTGAGACATTGTCTCAACCAAAGTGTTCACGATAAATGCACTGTCTTGAGACACATTGTTCTGTTATATTTATATGTTTATTATACCATTGTTTTAATAATGATAGTATGAGGAGTATAGAAAGATTTTGGCCTTTTCTACTATGTATGGTTTTCTAAATATCTGGTATGTTCTTATGTGTTTTATTAGTTCATTAATTTTCTACAATAGTCAAACTTAGGTGTGTTCACTCGGCTTCTTTATAAAGCTAGTTAATAGGCTTAGGCTGTCTTATTTTAGATTTGAACCCTTCCCTATGTGTTCTTCCCCATGGCTCCTTAGTATTGAAAAGTACAAGATTGAAAAATAGCCTCTTGGTTTTTTCAGAGTTTTAGTGTTTTTTTTGGGTAAATGAATATGATTCTTTTTGTTAATCCATTTTATTAGGATGATATTCACCAAATCCTCCTTAATTTTAATGAGGCTGGAGCAACTGTTTTCACACTCAAAGGCGGCGACCCATTGGTAAGTTTTCCCAGTACATAACTCATTTTATATCATATTCATAGGACACCACATTATAACATATACCTCTACATTATCGTAGAATTGGTGCTATCAACTTAATATGAACCACAATTTAAAATACTAAGGTTATATTTATAATGTCTTAGTTTAAGTCATTGATAGTGAAGAGTGAAAATAAGAAATATTGTTTTACTTATTCAAAAGAAAATTAGCTCTACCTGAAACATAACTGGTCCAATGTGATAGAAGCGTGGGTTTTCCTGTGTGAAATTTTGAATTGATGCCATACTCTTGATGCAGTTTCACCAATATTAGTATTATCAGTATTGGTACATACATATTTATTGAGCAGTTCAGTTCTTTAAATTCCTTGATTTGTTGGATCATCATTGTATTCATAGGAAAACTCAGAACCAATTATTTACTTGTGAGCATTGAATCTCCTCATTCATTCTTGTTATGGTGAAAAAAAGTTAAGCAATGCAAATAAACAGTGTGACGTACAAAAATATCAGAAACACTTCGGAAATGAAAAAACAATGATGCTTTCATGTAGCAAGAATGTTCCACATCAAAATTTTGTGATGAAAAACATAAATCTTAACATGAATAGTGGACATTCTACCACTTCTTTCTCTGATAGTGTGTACGATATTAGCCATTTATAAAATTTGTCCCTCCTCCTCAGTAACTAAACAAGTTGTTTCATTGGTTCTGTAAAAAAACAATATTCTGATCGATGCATGGAAATAATTCTTCCCCATTTCATATGCAGTGGGATGACATGTCAGGTTCAAGCACACCCCTTGGGCTGGAACTCCCACATGGTAAGCAGGGGCTTGGCAGTTGTAGAAATATTCAACCTGCTAATGGATATGATCAATTTCAGGTCTACCAAGAGAGAGCTTCTATACTAACCAAATGTTTTGGAAAAGACTGTGAATCTGGTGTATGAATCACCAACATCAATAGTTGTATTATATATAGTTAGTATTTATATAACCAGCTATGTTAAATTTAGCATACACTAAAAAAAAAAAAATTTACAGGTTTGAGTAGGCATTTTATTGCCTTATAGCTGTTTGTAGTTTTGTGGGATCAAAATCCATCTACTACAGAATAAATCCAACCGATTGGAGCCAAAGATCCAGATGAGGCACTTGGCTGCATGCAAACCCCAAGCTCCACTTGGAAGTTGAGTAATTCAATTTTTAAGCCATTTAACCTTATTTATATCTTATTTACTCTTATATTTTTAATTAATTTTTTTATTTTCATTTTAAATATATTAAAATAATAAAAACCAACAGATATAATCCCTTGCATTCATGAGACGCACTTAAAAATGTCTCAGTGAATTTTGTTTATTCACAGTTTTAAAGCACTACATATATGCATTATGTAGGCTACAATTAATTCTTGTCGACTTCCTTTCCAATTGGTCTTAATAATTAATATTGGTTTTAATATCATTTTCTTTGTTGTACACCCCAAAATTCAAAGAGTGTGAAAGATATTTGTGGGCATTAAACCAACGTTTTGGATCTCCCTATGTGCTGCTTGGTTCCTTTGAGATCTCCATACAAAACTTTATCCTCCACATGGAAAGCATGAATAGAAAAAAAATAGAGAAAACATGTAAGGTGTGCCTTTCAGTGAATAAATAAGAAACAACAGGACCATATTGCATGCTAATACAAAAACAATTACCCTTAAAAACGAGGATCAAACCTCTGGCATGTCGAGTTCAGTCACGAGTGAAAGTTTGCCGCAATAGGAAGGCTTCTGGTATGTCCAAGTCAAGATCAAAATATTGTAGAGCCTGCAATCAAACTTCCAAGCCAGAGAGGATGCCATAATCCTTGATTCTAGCATAAATATGGGGACTACATGGATGAAGGCTCTGATTTTCAACATTATCCGCCATGAAAACTCATTTTGCAAAAGCAAAGGTAATAGTAACGATGATCCTTTGAGAGAATTCAATCAACATTCCGTGGTTCCCACCATAGAAAAAAATGACGTTGGGCCGTTTGATAATCCATCCCTTGTCTCCTCCTATTTATCAATTCCCCTTCCCCTTGCCTACTTCGTACCCACATGCTCTATGCTTCCCTGCCACACTCCATTAAAGCCAAGTTACCTATAGTTTACATTGCTAGGAACCCTAACAACACCTTTGTTTCCCTTTGTAATTTCTATAGAAAAATCAAAGGAGGACTGGTTAATAACAATGGTGATTTTGTGAAGGACCTATTCGAATCCTTCTTCTCGGGGAATTTTCATTATGGACCCTTAATGATCATGTGTTGAACTATTGGGTGTAGAGTGTGAAGAAGGATTCAAATGTTTTGTTCTGGATGTATGAGGATCTGTAGGGGAATTGTTAAGCCTCTGTGAGGAAGGTGGGCTTGTTTCTATACTATTTTGATGCTGTGAAGGACAAGAAGGTCATGAATTCCATTATGGAAAAGTGAAGCTTCGGGTGTCTGGAAAATATGGATGTGAATAAGAGTGTGGAAATTATGATTCCTGCAACTAATATCTGGAACAATTATTTTTTCAGGAAGGGAGTAGTGGGTGACTGGAAGAATTTCTCAAGTGATGAGATGAGAAGGCATCTGGATTTAATTTATGAATGGAGTTTAAAGGGATCAGGCCTCCATTTTGAGTATGAATTGGATCTTGTAAGTTCCAGTTTCTAAAATTCAGAAAGCTCTATTTACTCGAGTTATTTCAGTTTGAATATAACACCTGATTACCCATTTATGTTCGTCTTGGTGGGATTTTAGGGCTGATAGAACAAAGATTTCAGGTTGGTTATAGTGAAATTACGATTACTTAGCTTCTCAACTAGAATATTCATCATTTTACAATACAATTTACAATTCTGCATTAGATTTAATTTACAATTCTCCATTATATAAAGGAATCTAGATCCAAATGTTGTATGTGTCAGATGTGATTTTTTTTCATTTCAAGATTGTAATGTTTCTATATTGATTTTCACTATGAGTAAGTTTATTATTTCAATATTATTTTCTTTGTAAGCTTTATTCGAGAATACCATACTTAGTTTTTGCATAAATTGTGCAGAACCTTTTTAACCAAAATACATAATGTAACCTGAGGGGAAAGCATGAAGGTAATTCTTGTGTTTCTTTTTCACTTCCTTAACTCACATAGCTACTCTGGGCCATAGAGGTCATTAATGGCTAGGTCTTCGTATCCCAACCATGAGGGTCTCTGCTTACTCAAGCCGCATAGAAAATTTCAAAGCTTCTGGCGGCTTAACCTCTGCTGCAACAATGTGGTTCACATATGTGGGAGAGTCCCACCAAACATTATTTATCTTCTTCTGAAATATTGAAATATATTACATGTAGGAATAACTGATGGCATGTAGGTAGAAGTGGTGGTAGAGGTAGGAAGAACTAATGGCACTGGTGGCAGGTAGGTAGAAGCATTGGTAGGACATCAAAGTTTAATGGATCTTGGGAGTACATTTTACTTTGCTATAATTTAGAATTTAATACCATAAAACTAATGCCACTTCATCAATGAGTGAATTACATAGAGAGCCTCGATCTCACTTTCATTGAAAAACAACAAAGGGCATGTGAGCTTAAAGTGCAACTACCATTGAAAAAAACAACGTGTACTGATACTCAAACTGAAGAAAAACAATTTTCTGAGAAGGTATCTGAATTCAGAGTGATGCTAGAGGATACATTATCAATATTTAGGTAGCTAGAAGTGATAGAAGCTACATCCATATAAAATGAACAATAGCTAGAGGAAATCTTAGCCTTAGAAAAAAAAAATTGCTAGGTTAGATAAAAAAAGTTGTTGGAGTAGCTAAAAGGCAATTGGAAGTCGAGAACTTAGTCAAGGATTTAAAAGTTAATTTTAACGAAGCACAATATATATTAGTATCTCTTCAAGTAGATCTGAAGATTTCCAGTGAGAGATAAGGTGAACCCTAGGCCAACTATGACGTCTGTCCATAAAATGTTAGCAATATTAACCATCATAATTTTATTTTATTTTTTCAACCTAACCTATAACTTAATTAAAATTATTTATATTTACTAGCACTTACCTATGCATAAAATTTTCTTTTCTAAATACAAGGTTCCAAGTTGCAACAACTTCAATTAGACTATAGAACCTTTGGGTTTAATTCCATAGGTTTGTATTATATACCACACACAAGTATAAAGTAATACATTTCCAATGTAAGTCTATTTAATTCATACATTATTAACGTACTTTGCGGAAGGGATATTCATTTCATTTTAATCCATTAATTTACCAATACTTAATTGAATTATTATATTACATTGGAGTAATTAGTTTGGATATCATGCCAATTGGCTGCATCTACGATCTCCAAGGCGATGATTTAGCTGTAAAATTCAAATTGATTAATCTAAAGATTTTATTTAATACCCGTATCACCTGGTTGGTGTACATGGGGTCTGTTCTAAGCTTCCAGGTTGGTAATTTCTTAGCCCTTAGATATTTATTAAACCCATAGATGAATATGGATCAGAGTCAGTTAGGGTCTAACCCTACCCCCCAAAACCTAACAACTTTCATTTTCCTCCCTCCTCCATCGGCTCTGAAACTTTCACCTCATTCATGGCTCAAAATTTGGTTCTTATGCACAGTGGAAAGCTATTGGCCTTCTCACCCCTCTTTGACCTTCCAATAATGGCATCTCCTACTTACCATTCTTTACCATGATCTCTTGACATTTTCTTCTGAGTGTTGAGGGTGATTTAAGATCTATTTGCAGTCATAGTGTCGTGGTTGTGCCTACATTTTGAATTCGTCACTATTTTGGTGCATTCTCCCTTGTTCCATGACCCTTAATCCATTGGAATATTTTACTTGAATTCAACTGAGATGACCTAGGTAAGGCCTCATGCTTTACCAAATTTTGATGGAGGAATTGATATGTAATTTTTTCTATAACTACTTATACAGTTCTGGAATTGTTTTATTTCCCCAAGGTTCATTGTTCCATAGGTGTGCTCACCTCAGAGATAATTTCCTCATTTAGTACTCACATCTGCATAATATTTCTATCTCATTACTATTCTGGAACCCTTGAAATGGTATTTTGTTTGATTTTTTCCATCTGGGTTATTGTAGGTAAGGTTATCTCACAATCCATACCTCGTACAACACAACTAGCTTTGGTCTCTGCCAGCCTAAGATGCTCCCTCAGTGTATTGTCCAGCTACCAATTCCTCTCACTGTCTCTATCAAGACCTTATCAGGCCTATCTAAAATTATATAGCTATGATATGAGGGTTTTGTAAATTTTATTTCGTATTGAATTTATATAGTTTTTGGGTGTTAGCCTCTAGCCCACCGAGTCTTTCAAGGAAGTAAATCTTGTTTATAAATTTGTATATGTTTTCTTGGAAATGGAGGGCTCAGAATGCCATTCTCGTCCTCAAAGGATTGTGCATCTTATATTTATGTCTTGTACTGAATTCATAATCTTTTGATTCAACCCTCTATAATGTTTAAGTCTGTAATTTTTAAGTATATATTCACAATATAAATTCTATCTACAACTTGTTTATAAATTTATTCTTTTTCTTTTTTTTGGTTTGTGACACAACTAGAATCTTTCGCCGTGCATTCCAAATCCATACTTTTTGTTTTACCATGTATTTGAAATATAATTTCATAACCACCCCTTTGAGGGTAGTGTATGATTTTTCATGCTTCTTCTGTAATTTTTGGCTTGGTTCACACCCTTTGGCATTTTTATGTATGTTCTATTTAGTTCTTATAATATTATATGAGATCATATCTTAAAAGAAACTTTCCCAAAGATATATTATATTTGTTATAATTTTATTTCTTTCCATGCCATTACTTCAGGAAATTTGTTTTGTTTTCAATACATATCATTCTCCACATAGTTTTATTATTTTTTTGTAATGATAATATATGACAACATGAATTTCATAAATTTTGTTTTGTTTCATTTTGTACTGTAAATAACACAACTAGAGTTCAAATTTTAAACTAAACAGTTTTCCTCTTTTCTTTATTTTTTGTTTAATAATTCTCTTCCCGAGATGTCTGAACCCTTTGTAAATAAAAGAGGGTCTTCTTCCTAACCCTCAGTCTATGTACATTTATTCCACTTCAGGGAAAATTGTCTTGTATGGAGTTTTTACTCCGAATGGAACTAATTGTTCCATCGGTCATTTCCTTCATTACAAAGCTTTCAAACTAAATCACTTAATTGTTCAATTAAAATTATATAGACCTTCCTATGAAGTTAGGAGTATAGTTTTCTGAATTGGAACCATCTAATCTTGATAAAGAGGGTTTAAAATTATCAAGGATTAAATGGTTTAACCTTAACTGGTAAAGTGTTATTAATCATTTCATCACAAAATTATCACATTCTAACCTTACAACATACATATATTATTTCCATAATTAAAGTACTTATAAAAACAAAGGAACACATAATTATGTTCTTGTAAGGATTATAGTACCTAATTCAAATGAACAGGGCTGATGGTATCCCCCGAACCATGAGAGAGGCTATTACGTCCTATTAAGCCCTTGTACTACTTTCCAACATAATATTGCTTGGGAGTTTCTCTGCAGAGAGACCTCAAGACCATCGTCTATTCTCTTCTCCCATTATCAGGTTTTATGAGAGTTCCACTAGCTCCAACTAGCTTTCGATACTCCCACCTTCCAATATTCTTGTTGTCTTTTCCTTTTTCACATAACCCCTTTTCCTCATCAGGGTTTTATTTTTATTTAGAGGAAAGGCAACTGCCAAATAACTTCTTTTAATCTAACTAGTCTAGTAACTTGGAAATTAACCATCAGTTTATGGAAACCACTCTCTAATTAATCTTTATAAAAAAGAATAATTAAACTTTTTTACAAAATTTTCTTGATATCCTTATTAAGCCAATTTAACTTAAACAATTAAAATGTATCAATTAAAATACATAATCAAATCCAGGTGTTACGTCTTCCCCCACTCGAGGTAAACACCACCCTCGGTGTTTCACTCCATTTTAGTGAATAATTCTAGATATACCTCTCATATGAACCGTTCATCTTTCCAGGTAGACTCCTTTGGGCGAAAGTGCTTCCACTCCACTTTAACTTGGGTGATGGCTTGAATCCAAAGAATTATTTCTCTATGCTTGAGAATATGCTAAGGTTCTACTAGAAACTCATCGTTCGGTTTGACCTGCAACCAACAAATTTTTTAATTAGTCAAAGTACTAATTATATTATTAGGAATATTAGAATTCAATTCAATCCTACCTAAATTTTATGCCAATGTATTATGTGCTTTGGGTCATACACATATATTTTCAATAGGGACACATGAAACACATTATGCACCCGAATCTGTCATGGTTCCACTCTTTCCAAGAATTGGAAAGGTCCACAGAACTAGGGGACCAACTTGCCGCAAGTATTCCACCTTAAGGTTCTCTTCTTGGGTCTAATTTTCACATAAATATGATCTCCCACTTCAAATTCCCTATCAGTCCTCTTCCTATCTACATACAATTTCTGCCGATCATGGGAAACTTTTATATTTTGTTGCACCTTCCTCACTTCTTGTTCCATCTTGGCCAACACTTCAAGCCCAAACATTAGCTTGGTCTCTAGGGTAATCCAATTAATGGGTGTCCAACATTGCATGCCACATAATGCTTCAAACGAACTCATCATTGGGGATTCTTGTTATCCATTATTGTAAGAAAATTCTACAAGGTGTAAATAATCTTCCCACTTCAGAGGTTGATGCATTACATACATCTGCAACATGTACTCCAAAATTTGATTCACTCTTTCCATCTAACCATCCGTCTGTGAATGGTACATAGTACTGAATTGAATTAGTGTGCCTAGACCGCTGAACAAGACTTTCCAAAAAGTGAAGGTGAACTTTACATTTCTGTCTGAGTGACTTTTTTCAGCAAGCCATGTAATCTAAACAATTCTCTCATAAATATACCAACAATCTCTACAATTTTATAATTTGACTATACTGGAATAAAGTGAGCTACCTTCCTCAATCGATCAACTACCAAGATTATTGAGTCATTGTGTCACTTTATTTTTGGTAGGCCTATAATAAAATCTAATGATATAACTTCCCACTTCCATTTCCACACAAGAATAGGTTGAAAAATCCCTATTGGGTGTTAATGTTCCAACTTGACCTGTTGAAATTCAAAACATTTAGTCAAATATTCAGCAATACTTTTATCCATTCCCGACAAAAGTAGCCTTTTCCAATTGTTGTTAACATTTTCTGGTAACCATGATGTTCACAATAAGAAGTTTGATGATATCCATCTAAAACCAATTACTTTAAAATCATTTGATTATGAATGTATATTTTCCCTCAAAATTTCAATAATTGTTCATTTCTGATCGTGTACGTTGTTTTACTTCCTTTCTTTTTTGCTTGTCGTGTTTCCTACCATAGAAACTGATATTCAGATCTTGTTCTGCTACCTCCTTCACTTGTTCTTGGAACTTAAATTCCACGTACTTAAAATAGAGTTCATACACGTAGTGTAATTTTCTACTCAAAGAAACAATGACATGATTTTATTTTCCCTTAATGTGTTGAATTTAAAAACCAATTTTACTTAAGAATGCATTCCACCTAGCTTGACAACCGTTCAAATCATTTTGTTTAAAATAATTGGTCAAACTAATGTGATATTTTTTTAATACAAAAATTTTCCTCAATAGGTAGTTCTTCCATACCTTCAATGTGTGCACTACTGCAGTAAGCTCTAGATCGTAAGTGGAATATCAATGTTCATGATCTTTCAGCTTCCTAGACTCGTAAGCCACAACTTTTTCGTCATGTGTCAATACAGCTCCCACTCCTTCTTTGCAAGCATCGATGCAAATTTAAAATTTCTTTTTTGGATCGGCGACCTTTAATACAGGGGCTGTATTGAGTAATTCTTGTAACTACTTGAAGCTTGTTTGGCACTCACTCGTCCATTTAAACACTCATTCTTTTCGCTGTAATGAGGTTATAGGAAAATTAGTCTTAGAGAACCCCTAAATAAAAAGCTGAGAATAGATATCTAGCCCCACGAAAGAACATATGTCTGCTACATTCTTAGGTACTCTCCAGTCCATGATATCTCTTATTTTTTCAAGGTATATTGATATACCATCAGCAGAGATAACATGGCCTAAGTATTGAATCTTCTCTTTATAAAAATCACACTTACTAAATTTCTCATAAAGTTGACATTCTCCCAGAATTATTAACACTATTTGTAAGTGTTATTTATGCTCCTCCATAGTTTTTGAGTAGATAAGTATGTCGTCAATAAATATTAAAGAAAATTATCCAAAAATGGATGAAATATTCCATGCATTAAACTCATGAATGTCATTGGTACGTTGGTTAAACCAAATGGTAAAACCACAAATTCATAGTGGCCATATTGAGAATGGAAAGTTGTATTATATATTTCTTCATCCTTTATCCGTATCCGATGGTACCAAGTTCTTAGATATATTTTTGAAAGGAAAATTGTTCCTTTCACCTGATCAAATAGATCATCTATCCATTGCAACGAGTATTTTTTCTTAATAGTTAGTTTTTTAAGATGTCTATCATCCATAAAAATTCACATAGTACCATATTTCTTCTGCACAAACAATATTGGTGCCCCTAGGAGACACACTAGGATGGATATATCTCTTATCTAGCAACTCCTGTAATCTCATTTTCAACTCAATTAATTCAGGTATAGTCATTTGATATGGTGCACATGATACTGTTTTTTCCCCTTACATTAATTCTATGGTGAAATCAATGTCTCGTTTTGGAGGTAATCTCTGTATATTTTCTGGATATAAATCTATAAAGTCTTGTACCACTAGTATATTCTCTATCATATGGGTATTATCTTTAGAATTGACTAATCCCACCTAGATAACATAAATTTGAAAACCTTTCCTAATGCATTTTCCCAACGGTGATGTAGTAATAGGATGCAACTGAAGTGGTTTCTTAATCTCTTGCAATTCCTGGCATGTTCCATCTTCTACCTTGTAATAAATGATTTTCTCTTTGTAGTCTACCAGCTACCAGTACATTTCTAGCCAATCCATTCCCAGTAAAATGTCATGAGATCCTAAATGTAGGATGTTCAATTCAACATTAATGTGATGGTCTCCAACTTGTAGAAAATAGTTGGAAACATTAGCATTAAATCTTCTCTTGGCCGTTGTGGCCAATTTTACCAACCAAGGGTTTTTAAACTTCTGGTTCCACAAATCACACTTTTCTACTATCTTAGGATTTACAACTAGAACTAGGATCAACCAAAATTGAAATAGTTCAGGAATATAGATTACCTTCTAGCTCAATCATGGTTGGTTGATTACTTGCTTGACGATCCTCAAGCGATGCATTAATTCTTTGTATATTCCGCTCATCATCCCCTAGTCTAGATGAATTTTTCATGTTAGCTACAATATCATTCTTTCCACGGTGAGGACAATTCTTATAGTAATGTGCTTCACTACATCCCCATCACTATAATGGAAATTTTTGAATTTTTCCATGATCGGGTCTACTAGAAGCTTATGTGGGTCGCTCTTCTACTCACCACCTAGTATTTTGATGGTTTCCTCACTGTTGTATATTTGTTTTATTTCTGGCAGTATTTTTATAGTTTCTAGATCAACTACTCCTAAAATTAGAATTATTTTTATGTACGTTCTTTGGCATCCAATTCCTACCACATTCTCATTTCACCTTGCACTGATGATAGCACATAGATTCCTTTCGTATCACCTCATCCATCATTTTTCGATCTAGAAACTCGATTCTTTCCTTCATGTGGCTAGATGGACTACTCAAGAATCATTGTACGTTTTATTTTTCTCTCCCAGGTATGACATGTATCTTAATGTGGAGGTAAATTTTGTGATGAATTCATCCATTGTCAGTTGTCCGAATCTCAAATCGTGAAATTTTTGAGAATTTTCATCGTAAAAGCACTCAGTTAAATATTTTTCTTTAAATACTGTTGGAATTCGTCCCAAGTCACATACTGGTCTTCAATTTCTCTCACGTTTTTTACTTCCTCCCACCATAATGTGCCTTTTCTCCATAGCGGATAGATAGGCAAGCGAGGTTTCAATTTACTATTATATTCATAGAACTGAAAATATTTATTCATGTTAATTATCTATGCCTCTATTACCTCTTTTGCCTCTCCATCGAATGTACAAGATTTAATTTTTTAGAATTCACCTTGCAACTCCACTTTATGTTTTTTCATCTCCTACTGATCTGTGGCATTTCTTGACTTGGATTCATTATACTTCTGGTTCTTATTACTCTGCTAGGTATGGATACACTCCAAATTATCATTATTTTGCTGTCACTATTCACCCTCTTTTCGAGTATTTCTTTTAGGGTTGGGTTGAGTTTTTCCTAGATTTTGTCTATGTGAGAAACTTTTATGAATTATTTATCCTCCCCACATCAGCCTCTCATTATCACTTCTCACCTTAACCATATCTTCTTGTAATTTTTTCATAGTATCCAATAGTCTACTAGTCTTTCGTTTTTCTTCTTCGAGTAGTCTACTCATTTGTTGATATTGGTGCACGCTCAACTTTACCCACATTTCTAGATTTATTTATGGGTTAGTCTAGGAATGTGTTTCCCCTGTAGTCCTTGGAGCTTGATGTACCAAGCCTCTCCTCATTGTATTCTATCAATTTCTTCTTCTTTTTTTGTGCACAATTTGCACATCAATTTTCTATTTATGTGACCCAAATGGCTCTGAGCATGTGAATGCTACTCTAATTCCATATTTAACGTCTATCCATAAAACATTAACAATATTTACCATAATAAAAAATTAAAAAAATTGCAACCTAACCAATAAATTCATTAACATTATTTATATTTACTAGCACTTACCTATGCATAAAATTGTATTTTCTAACTACAAGGTTCCACATTGCAAAAATTCAATTATACTATACAATATTTGGGTTTAATTCCCTATGTTTGTATTGCATCCCACACATAATTATCAACTAATACATTTCCAACGTAAGTCCATGTAATTCATAGATTATTAATGTACTTTACGGAAGGGATATTCATTTGATTGTGATCCATTACTATAGCAATACATAATTTATTGATTATATTACATTGGAGTAATTAGTTTGGCTATCATGCCAATAGGCCGCATCTGCGATCTCTGAGGTGATGATTTAGTTGTAGAATTCAAGTTGATCAATTTAAATATTTTATTTAATACCTGTATCACCTGGTTGGAATACACAAGGTTTGATATAAGCTTGGCAGGTGGGAATTTCTTAGCCCTTAAATATTTGGTAATCCGATGGATGAATATGGCTCAGGCACCGTTAGGGCGTAACGCTACCCCACCCCCCCCCAAACGCTAACCACTTTCAATGGCCTCCGCGCTCCACCGCTCTGTAAATTTTACCTGGTTCATGGCTCAACATCGGGTTCTTTCCCACAATGGCAAGGTATTTTCCTTCTTGCCCCTCTCCAACCTTCAAGTAATGGAATATCCCACATACCATTATTTGTCGTGCTCTATTGAAATTTTCTTCTCGGTGGTGATGGTGCTTTATGATTTCTTTGCAGTCATGGTGTCATGGTTGTACTTTCATTCTGACTCCATCGCTGCTTTGCTGCATTCTCCCTCGTTTCGTGATGTTGCATCCATTAGAAGAGTCATCTCGAATTCAACTGAACTGACCCAAGTAAGGCCTCATAGTTTGCAGAGTTTTGATGGTGGAATTCATATGTAATTTGTTTTGTAATTACTTATACAACTCTGGAATTTGTTTCCTTTTCTCAGGGTTCATCATTTCAGATTTGCGCTCACCTGAGAGGTAATTGTGTCATTTAGTACTCACACCTGCATAATATTTTTGTCTCATTGCTATTGTGGAACCCTTGAAGTGGTATTTTGTTTAACATTTTCCGTCTAGATTATTGCAGGTAAGGTTATATCCCAATCCCTACCTCCTACAACATAGCTAGATTTGGCCTCAGTGAGCCTAAGATGCTCCCTGTGTGTATTTTCCAAGTATCAATTCCTCTTGCTGTCTCTGTTGAGACATTATCGAGCCTATCTGAAATGATATATTTATGATATGAGGGTTCTATAAATTTTATTTTGTATCAAAATTATATAGTTTTTGGGTTTTAGTTTCTAGCCGGCTTCCAAATAAGGAAATATTATTTATAACTTTTTATATGTTTTCTTTGAAATGGAGGGCTCAAAACATCTTCTATTTATGTCTTGTAGCGAATTCTTAATTTTCTGGTTCACCCCTCTGTAATGTTTAAGTGTATAATGTTTAATTATAGATTCACAATATAAACTCTCTCTAAAAATTGTTTATAAATTTATCGTTATTTTTTGTCTGTGTCAGAGCTGACATCTTTCATCATGCATGTAAAATCCATACTGTTTGTTTTACCATTTATTTGCAATATAATTCCATAATCACCCCTTAGAGGGTAGTGTATGATTTTTCATGCTTCTTCTGAAATTTTTGGCATGGTTCACACCCTTTGGGTTTTTTTTTGTATATTCTATTTAGTTATTAAAATTTTATATGAGATGATAGCTTAAAAGAAACTTTTGCAGAGAAATATTACTGTTGTTATAATTTTATTTATTTCCATGCTATTCCTTCAGGAAATTTTTCCCTTTTTAAATACATATTAATCTCCACATATTTGTATTCTTTTTCTGTATGATAATATATGACATCGCGAATTATGTTTTTTTTGTTTTTTACTATAAATAACACTTATAATGTTTGAATTTTACAGTCAGTATTTTTCCTATTTTATTTCTTTTTTTTAATACATCTCTTCCCTAGATGTCCAAACCATCTGTAAATAAAAGAGGGCCTTCTTCCCAACCCTCAATATGTGTACATTTATTCCACTTTAGGGAAATTTTTCATGTCTGGAGTTTTTAATCCCGATGGAACTAACTATTTCTTAGATCATTTCCTTCATTACAAAGTTTTAAAACTAAATCACTAAATTGTTCAATTTCAATTATATAGACCTTCCTCTGTAGTTAGGCATACAATTTTCAAAACTAGAACAATCTAATCTAGAGAAAGAGGGTTTACAGCTATAAATAATTATATATTTTAATCTAAATGGGTAAAGTGTTATTAATCATTTCATCATAGAATTATCACATTCTAACCTTACAACATACAAAGATTCTTTCCAGGATTAAAGTACTCATAAAAACAAAGGAACACTTATTTCTATTACTTTCATGTTTATAGTACCTACTTCAAATGAACAGGGCTGATGATATCCTCCCAACGATGAGAGAGCCTATTATGTCCTCTTATCCCCACATGCTACTCGCCATAATAATATTACTTAATAGTCTATCTAGAGAGAGACCTCAAGACCATCATCTAGTCTCTTATCCCATTATCAGGTTTGATCAAAGTTCCCATAGCTCCAACCAGCTCTAGATACTCCCATCTTCCAGCCTTATTTCTTTCTTTTCCTTTTGCACAAAGCCCCCTTTCCTCATCATGGTTTTCTTTTTATTCCCAAAGGAAAAATTACTCTCAAATAACAACTTTTAATGTAACCACTTTGGTAACTTGGACACTTAACCATCAGTTTATGGAACCAACTCAATAGCTAATCTTTGTAAAACAAAAGAATTGAAATTTTGTTCATAATTTGCTTAATATACTTATTAAGCCAGTTTAACTTAAAAAATTAAAATTTATCAATTAAAATAACATAAAAATCAAATATAGGTGTTACACCAACCTTAAAGAAAATGAAGAAAATTTGGCAAAACAAATGAGTATTGTAAAATTAACAATAGAAAGGTGCACAGAGCTTGAACAATTGCTTGATTCTCAGATGGTCACGTATAAAAAGAATCAAGAACTTTAGGAGCAACTAAATTTGGCTTTCATAGAATCAATGCCATCATTCTTTGAATTGCTCTATTCTTGATCAAGAACACTAGTGCCAATGCCCCCAATGGGACTGTAAGGTTTTTCTTACTGTGGATCTGTGGAAATCTCTTTAAAAACAACTTGTGGATCTATGAAAATCTCTTTAAAAACAACTTCCAGAGTATTTTATAACATAGAGAGACTGTGCAAAGGGCAAAGTGAGAAACACGGAAACAGATAGATGATCTTACTCATGTTGGCTAATAAGAAGAGAGGTTCAGTTACCGAATAGCTAATATAGCTATAGTTATTATTAAGAAATTTATTTAAGGTTCATATATAGATTATCATAAATGAATGGAATATGTGCCCAACAATGCTCGCACGTGAAATTTCTCGAAGATCTCCTCTTTTTTGTTATATACATAATATTACAAGCTGCCTTATTCTCATGCCTTGCTTGATTATCATTAGGTTTTCATGCAACGAACAGGAAATTTTTGTTGATGTCGAGAGAGATGTGGTCCCACCCTTGATAGCTAATAAAAGCATTGACAATAGCTTAACGAGTGTCTTCATAGTAAACATAGTTCCTCACTGACAAAAATCTAATGGATTGTGGTATATATTTACAACTGATGCTTTGGTATCAAATGGTCTCTCTAAGCTGGGGTATACCTATGTAAATATATGTGAGACAAGAATACCCAAACTAACTTTCGTTTCATAATTTGGGGAATTACATCCCTAAAATGTTAATCTTAATTGTTTGGTTTTGTTTTTTGTGCATACATATCACTATTGGGAAGAACCTAATCATGATCAATATCCACACATTGCCTTTCCCTTTGAGTTTCCTTTCCACTACAACATGTTTTCAATCACTGTTGGGCAGAACCTAATCATGATCAATATGTACACCCTGCCTTTCTATTTGATTTTCCTTTCCACTGCAACATGTTTGCAATTAGCAGTTTTTAAAATGGATTTCTTGATCTGTAATGCCCAATTTTCCACAAGTTAATTGGAAAATTAGAGTTCTTAATTTTCATGATTGATTAACTAAATAAGAGTGTGGAGCGACCCATAAAACCCATAGATGAATAAAATCCACTTTTTATGTGTGAATGTTGATAAATTAGATGTAGATCTACATCATGGAGTAATGGAGTAGCTTTTTAAATGTAGGAAGAGTGGAGACCATGGATCATTAATGTAAAATCATGAGGATCTTGGAGGAGGTCAACTGAGGTCATGGTGCATTAGAAGTAATATCATAAAGAACTTATGATGAGATAGTGGAGGAAGTGGTGCATCTAATACACACATGATGGAGAGAGTGGGAATTAAATGTGGACATGATGGAGATCATGGAGAGACAACGTAGTCTTCATGGAGGCTAGTGGCCACATGTACAACGCAATTATGAGGTGGGCCAGGGCTATGGAAGGCTCACAATATATATAATGAAGATGAAGGCACAATAGAAGGAAGGCGTTGTATTACTATACTTTTTATATGTTTAGATATACATTTTTCATGTAACATTTCTATGCACGCTTATGATGTTTAGATAAGTATGCAGTGCTGTTTAGCACAGGGTGTTTCCTTGCGGAAATCCCACCCTTAATCACGGGGGACATTGAGTTCCTACTCTCGGAAGGTTTATATTGAGCTCTATTCATCATAAGACATTGGTGCCACATTCAGCTACACTCATATGCACTTACAACTATAGGAATAATGCAATTCATGTTTAAGGGTTTGAGAGGTGGTGGTTGTTTCTAGTATTACATCTAGGAAACCGATGGAGGATTCATCCTTTTACCTTGTGCTTCATGATCAAAATTTCAAGAGAAACATATATATATCTGGCATTTAGGCCATTGTATTTTACCTCCATGTAGCAAAAATCCCCTCAAGGATTTCACATTTCAGTCCTGTAGATCCATTGGAGGAAGGAAGTTTCAAGTATCTCAGTTTGAAATATTGTGAGGGACCATTCCTTTGCTTTGTATTCACCGTTTCCATCCTTCAAGAGCTATTTAAATTATTTAGTAGAAGGCTACAGAGTCTCCATCCTTGACAGCATAGTTTTTGGCAGTAATTGTGCAACAACAGTTGTAATCAGTGGAGAAGGATGGAGGAGATATATCTTTGGCTTTTAGCCCGAGGTTCTAATGAAGGGATCATCCCTTCAAGCATATATATGATTGTGTATCATATTGGAGCCATTTTTTTTTTAATCTAGCTTTATATCTACATACTCAGTAGTATATGTGCAAGCCCTAAGAAGTTGATTTCCTTATATTGATAGATCTGGAAAATCCTTTATGGGTTATCTTGGGTATCCATCATAGAGCCTGGATCTCAATTTCAAGCATCATCGGAGCTCCAGAACTTCCTATATCTAACTTTACATTTTTTTGGCAATTACAGTACCAACATTTGCAGAAGGGACATCATAGTTTTCCTTCAAGAAGTCCAGCATTTACACAATCCCTCTTGTGGGATCATTTCAGTGTCATTTTAGGCCATATATTTGGGTTAAATGCCTCATACTTTGAGCACTTTTGTACTATTTTATCCACCTCGTATATAATAAAATGGCTCATCTAGTTTGATGGTTTCTTTAGATTAATTTTTTACTTTTTTGTGGGACATAGATTGTCTTTTTGTATTACTACATTCTCCATTTCGGGATATTAAAGTGGTATCAGAGCATGGTATTTGGCTCAGATTATGGGCACTTCATCTTTAACATCAAATAAGAAACAAATAGTAGAGATATACAATGTCAAATGGTTTTAGTTTTGACAGTCTTCTCTATAGATCTATGCAAGATCTCTCCACGGAGGTCAAACAAAGGATGAGAGAAAGACAACAAAATGATCCAAGAATATTTGATGAGGAAGGTCCAAGTACTTCCTATCGGCAGTAGAAAGAACAAGCAGTGCGTAGATCTCCACAACATTCTACTAGATACCTTTCTTTGAGAAGGAAGGTGAATGGTATGAATATGAAGGAGACTTGAGGCATGAGACCCTAAGTAAATATATTTCTCTATACAAATAACAAACTAGAGCACTGAAGGAGAATATCTCTCTCCAACAGTTTTTCCAACTCAAAGAAGAGAGGAGATCCTGCAATAGCAATAGA
Organism: Pinus albicaulis; assembly: GCA_034641835.2. Lineage (NCBI taxonomy): Eukaryota > Viridiplantae > Streptophyta > Pinopsida > Pinales > Pinaceae > Pinus > Pinus albicaulis. The sequence continues at coordinate 625,801,681 of CM076569.1, forward strand.
AGAAAGATGCATAGATTCATCTTGCCTACATTTGATGGATCTTCCACAAGCACATTGAGCTCTTGGAGGGAAGATTTGGCTACATTATTTTTGCAATATCCTATAGAAAGAAGAGAGACTATGGATATTGAAGCACTGCATCTATAAAGTGAAGCAAGAGATTGGTGGTTCAATCATCTATGACATATGAAAGTGTCTTCATATGCAGATTTCATTCAAATACTGAAGAAGATTTTTTGTAGAAAGAAACTAGAGACATCTCACATAGTGACATATCCCATCATTGAGGGGATAGTGCATCAAGAGCCCAAAGAATATGTCCTTATTATCACTAAGGAGGAGGAGACTCTATCACTACCACCAACTGCAGATGTACTTTCATCAGTAGGAAGATCACTTTCATCTTTGGAAAATGGTCTTAAGATCTTGACATTTAGAGCCCCATGCATTATTCATGAGATACATGAGGAGGAGGAGGTAGATACCAGCACTGGTAAAATAGAGGAGATGCAGGCATCATCATTAGCAGCAATTGAAGAGACCATTGAACCGATGGAAGGAACTCTTGTAGATATGCAATAAGTTCCCGTGATTCAGATTATCGAAGGTGTTCATATACTTTCATATGATATTATCTAAGTACTTCATATTGATATTTGTGAGACTATTCCATCACGACAAGTGAATAACCAAGGATTAGAGCACCTTGCAGATTTGGAGATGCAAATTATCACTGCATAGAGGACCCTTGATTTGATAAGGGAGAAGACTTATTTCTATCGTATTTTGTCATGGTTGAGCTACACCCAACACTTTGTGCTAAACTGTGGAGTTTTAGAAGATGGGAGGAGCACAATCATATTCAGTACAGTGCGAAACTATGAATTTAGCATTGTATGTGGCTATGAGACAACACATGTATCACCATGCATATTTACAACGCTGTCACTTAGCAATAGTGATGATGAGAGGGCCCCATTATTCTTGGAGCATTATGAAGGTAGATTAACTCATGAATCACTGGAGGGACAAATGATAGAAGGTATACATCTTATGATGGAGAGCATTCCTCATTATAAAGAGAAATTTTCTTTGATGATCATCTCACAGGTCAAAGAGGAGATTATACCTACATCATGTATGGAGCCGTATGGCTTCCATTGGGCCATTGATTAGAGGATCTCATGGAGAGACCTCAATGGAGGTGCACTTAAAATTTTCATGGAGTTCAAAGTTATTCAGTTGGAGGAGTTTGGTATTCTACCTTGGAGGGATACCAAGCTTGATCATGACATGCTCTAGCATCCACAGTGAGATGGATGGATGAGGATGAGGGAAAGGGGTGGACAACCTACTTGCAGACCTATGATACCAGGCAACAAGAAGCATGGTTTCGTTGGTTTTTGTTGGGTGATTATGGTTACTACCTAAAATATCACATTTGTGTGGTCCATTCCAAGTACATCACTGATGATATGCAACAACATGAGGCATGGCTACCCTGGTTATTGATGAGAAAGTTGCACCAACTCATGATGTATCTTATGTCCTTGTATAAGCTTTTGTTTGGGGTATATCTGATGTTCGTGAATGTATTTTTGTTTGGGATATATTTCATATTCATGTATGTACTTTGGGTTACGACATGGAACAACTCTCATATGATTTGGCATCAAGGAGCTTACTTGTATTATTCTGATGAGACATTCCACATGTCAATTAGCATGTTTTCGCTCCATCACATGCATCATGATGATGTAAGATGGAAGCAATAATCCTTGTTTATTTGGTTGATTCTGGGAGAGTATGGGCTGATTTCTCCATACTATGTATAATGATGATAGAGGATGGAAACATGAGGCCTTACTATGTTGTCTTCTGTTGGGAGACTATGCTCATTGTACTTGGTATAATGATGATGTGGTGTGGAAAAAAGAGGCATTGCTGAGGTCACTTCTATTGAGAGAGTATGGATCTCATATCTATATTGATGTTCATTTTGCATGGCAGCAAGAAGGATTGCTGCAGTGGCTTCTTTTGAGATAGTATTGCTCTCTTACTTTTTTTCATGATAATCTAGCATGGAAGTAGAAGCCTTTGTTGCATTCGTTGTGATTGGGAGAATATGGTTTGAAATTAGACATGCTCATCCATATTTCTCTACTTCTTGTTTGGTACTATGTTGATGTGATGCTTAGATCCAACAAGGCTAATAGGGCCAATGATGACTGCATTGAAAGATACAATCTACTCTATGTATCATGGGTTGGAGAAATATTTCATGAGTTGGGCCTTTCCACTTGGGAAGAGACCACTTTACTTTATCTATATAATGCATTGAGGAGGATGTTGAACATCATATGGTTGCCACTTGGAGATTCATTGATGAGGAGAAGCATCTAAATTGTTATTTGGAGGCCATTCTAAACATTCTAGAGAGCCAAATTTGGAGTTGGGCATGCATTACACATTATGGAAAATGGGGAGGCATTCCATATTAGGATGCCATTTCGAGCGAGTATGTTTGCTGTAGCATTCCGTTTTGTTGTTGCTTGAGGACAAGCAACATTTTAGTGGGGATGACTGTAGTATTCAAAATTTTCCATAAGTTAATTGGAATATTAGAGCTCTTAATTTTCATAATTAATTAAGTAAATAAGAGGGTGGAGGGAGATATAAATCCCATAGATAAATAAAATCAAATTTGGATGTCTGAATGTGGATAAATTAGATGTAGATATACATTATGGAGTAGTGGAGTGACTTATTAAATGTAGGAAAAGTGGAGATCATGGATCATTAATGTAAAATCATGAGGATCTTGGAGAAGGTCAACTGAGATCATGGTGAATTAAAAGTAAGATCATAAAGAACTTATGATGAGACAGTGGAGGAAGTGGTGCATCTAATGCACACATGATGGAGAGAGTGGGAATTAGATGCAGACATGATTTAGATCATGGAGAGACAACGCAGTATTCATGGAGGCTAGTGGCCACATGTGCAGTGCAGTTATGAGGTGGACCAGGGCTATGGAAGGCTCAAAATATATATAATAAAGATGAAGGAACAATAGAATGCAAGCTTTGTATTATCATATTTTTGATCTATTTAGATCTAGATTTATCATGTGGTACATTTCTATGCAAGCTTATGCCATTTAGCTAAGTCTGTAGTGTTGTTTAGCAGAGGGTGTTTCTGAGCGGAAATCCCACCCTTATCCACGAGGGACTTTGAGTACCTAATATGAGAAGGTTTCTATTGATCTTTACTCATCATCAGGCATTGGTGCCACATTGAGCCACACTCATATGCATGTACATCTACAGAAATAATGCAATTCATGTTCAAGGGTTTGACAGGTGGTGGTTGTTTCTAGCATTTCAGCTCGGAAACCAGTGGAGGATTCATCCTTTCACCTTGTGCTTGATGTTAAGCCTTTCAAGAGTAGCAGATCTATATCCAAAATTCAGGCCATTGTGTTTTACCTCCATGCAACAACAATCCCCTCAGGGGTTGTATAATTTAATCATGTACATCCATTGGAGGAAGGAATTTTCCAGTATTTCAGTTGGAAATCATGTGAGTGACCATTCCTTCACTTTGTATTCACTATTTCCATCATTCAGGACCTGATTTACATTATTCAGCAACAGGCTAGAGAGCCTCCATCGTTGATAGCGTATTTTTTGGCAGCATTTACGTAACAATAGCTGCAATAAGTGGAGAAGGATAGAGGAGCTCGATCTGGAGCTTTTATCCCAATGATCTAGTGAAGAGATCAACCCCTCAAGCACATATATGATTGTGTATCAGATTGCAGCCATATTTTTGTTAGATCTTGCCTCAGATTTGCATACCGAGCAGTATATGTGCAAGCCCTAATAGGATGATTTTCTTAAATTGATAGATATAGAAAATCCTTTCTCGGTTATCTTGGGTATCCATCATAGAGCTAAGATCTCAATTTTCAGCATCATTGGAGCTCCAAAACTGCCTAGATCTAACTTTACATTTCACTAGTAGTTGCAGTCCCAGCATTTGCAGAAGGGAAAACACAATTTTCCCTCCAGTAGTCCAACAGTTATGCAATCCCTCTTATGGGATAATTCCAGGGTCACTTTAATCCATATTTTTGGATTAAGTGTCTCATATTTTGAGTAGTGTTGTACTGGTTTATCCACCTCCTATATAGTAAAATGGGTCATCTATTTCTGTGTATTTGATGGTATCTTTAGACTAATTGTTTACTTTTTTGTAGTACAACTATTGTGTTTTTTTATTGCTACATTCTCCCTTTTGGAATATTACATGATATTTTTCCCTTTGTTCTTCCATTTTCTTACAATATTTTTGCAAGTTGCGGTTTCTAAATGGATTGATTGATCTGCTTCCCTTAGTTCTTCCTCTCTTATTCAAATATTTTTGCATGTATCAGTTTTTAAAAGAGGATTTATTGATCTACTTCTCTTATTAATTTCTTATGTTGTTGTGTCTACAAGGGGGATTGGTTGCAAGTGCTTCGACATTTCCCTCTGGTTTCAAGGCTCTTATAGATTATGTGAACAACAAGTGCCTCAAAGTGGGAATACATAATAGCTTTTCTTTATACTTTAGTTGTGTATTTTCTTTTCTAGGAGATGCTTTCTCTCATAACTGTGTGTGGAAAATATGTCTTTCCACAATCTTGGTATAATAACTTTGCTTTATACTTTAGTTGTGTCTTTTCTCTTTTACGAGATGTTTTCTGAAAGCCTTGTGTGGAAAGTATGCCTTTCCACAATCTTGAAATATTAAGTAACTCTGAGGTTATTGCATTCAAACAAGGTGAGTCCCTTCTTCAAATTATTTTGAATATGTTGAAACCTTTATATTTAGAAACTAAGGTATTGTACTACAAAATTTTCATTCTGAGAAACCTCACTCATTAAAGATTACTTTTTTTTATTCTCATTCACATCGTAGTTCAAATCCCATTTCTAAGCATAATTGTTTCAGAATGCAAAAAAATTACAACTACAAATGTTATTTTTGTTGCTGCAACTCCATGTGGAAGGTAGGGACTAGCTACCTTACAACCATCCTTGTTTGACCATTAAATTATGCGATAAAAGGCTTGGGTAGGGGCTAAGCATGGTGATGTTCATAATTTTTAGTATAGAAAATCTTATTCAATAATAAATATATGTATTTTTACTTTATAAATACTTTTTCCAATTTTACCAATTAAAATTATATAACTTCCTTTCAAAATTTCTATAAAATATTTTGATGTGACAACTAAAAAAATATTGTAAGCTAGGGTTCATGAATAGCCACTGCTTATTACTTTCATGTCATTCATATTGAATAGCAATGGTAGCATAGTTTTACTAAATCACGAAGTGTGGGAGTTATGTGCCGTCTTTTATATAATTTTTTTGGTTTAACATTTCAATTGAAATTATAAACGTTTAGTATTAAAGTTGAATTATATTGGTAATTAAAATTATATCGTGTGTAATAATATAAAAAACTAGAATAAATTTATGTTCTTTCGAGATGTATAGAATTTTTTGTTTAACATTTCAATTGAAGTTATAAACGTTAAGTATTAAAGTTGAATTATATTGGTAATTAAAATTATATGGTGTCTATTAATATAAAAAATTAGAATAAATTTATGTTATTTGGATATGTATCAACTCTTAATAGGGGTTAATATATTTAAGTGCAAATATTTTTTTAATTTTTGAGTTTTAAAAAAAAAATTCCATTTGAAAAAAAAAAAATCTCTTTTGAGCTTATTTTTTTGGGATTGACATGGATTTATGGTGGATATACACACATTTTGCATATTAAAGAATAAAATTAACAAGGTTTTTTTAATAAATGTCACGATAATAATAATTAAATTTTAGAGTTATAATTGGTGTATGACATCTATTTATTGGTGGGAGAAGAGATTTACCTCTATACAAACATTTGACCACTAAAGTTTCCCATGGATTTCAATCTTTTACTTTTTAGGAAAAAACATATGGTAATATGATTCTTATTGAAACTAAAATCAATTGATATTATAATTTTTAACGTAAAAATACATTAAAAAATTAACTTGCCTTGGTAATACAGATAATTTTTTTATTCTTAAAAAGTAATTTAATTTTATAAAATTTGGTCAATATTAAACATTTTATTATTATATTATAGTAATAAATCTTAAAAGCAAACGTATCTCCATGTTTACTCAAGGTGTTTTCTCATTTGATCACTCTTAGCACATCATATAAGGTTAGCATAGATCTATGTTGGTTCTTTATGTATTATTTATATGCACTAGAAGTTATTTCTTCTTCTTTTTTTTAATTAAATTTTATTTTAAAATAATAATAATAATTTGAACAACTATTGTATAAAATGAGTTATGAGGATGTGGTATTAATAAGCGGATAGTATTAGCCCATGAAATTGCAACAAACCCTCTTTCAAATTAAGAATATCCATGGTAATTTGAAAGTGAATCTTCACGGTTAAGAATTTTTTTACATGTTTTTTGCAATGTACAAATGTTTACATTTTTCTTATAATTAATAATAATTTAAATAAAAGTTATTATTTAGTTTACTTACATGACATTTAATAGAAATAATAATCAAAGATTAAGATCTACCTCAAAATTTATTATGTCATTTATATCATTTTAATTAGATTTATTAATTGTCATATAAACATGTGCCATATGAATATGAACTATGCTTTTTTTTGCATATATGTGGTATTATTAAAGCATGGTATTTGACCAATGATATGGTAGCTAAACTTATTGAAAGGTTAATATACTCCATGTTCAAGAATTTTGTTACATGTTTTTTAAATGTATATATCTAATTTGTATATTTGTTCTTTTTTATTAATAATAATCTCATAACTTAAGATAAATTTATAATTTAATAAAATTTTCTAATTCTTTTTATGTTGGTAGCCTGAGATGTATCATGAAGTTGTTATGCATGTTTACCAACCATTTAATTTATATGATTGCACTTATTTATTTATAATTTACATTGTCTATATTAAATATTTTTTCCTTAAAATATTTTAAATAAAAGATGTTTTTTTCTTAGAATATTCTAAATACATGTCCTATAGAAAGAATACATACATATAAATTATGTATTAAATTATTATATGTCAACTAAACACAAAATGAAGGAAACATGGCTTTTGTTCCATATTGAGTAGTAAACTAGTTATATAGTAAAAATTTCTCTCATATTTTTACTTTTAACTAATTTATATTTATATAAATATAATGTCAAATTAAAATAGAAGTAAAATTCTTATATCCAATATTGAAATTCATTTCCTAATTTTTTTTTTTTAATAGATTAGTATAAACATTATTTTTAAATACAATGTTATGAGTCAACATTTATATTTAAATATAAATATTTTCTTAAAATAATTAAGAATATTAAATTTCATTTTCAATATAAAAAGTTAGAAATATAACAAGAATTTTATTAAAACATTTTTTTAATTTCAATAAAATCAGAATCATAAAAAAATGCACAAACCATCTTATTTAAGCAAAAAAACATAAATTGAAGAATAAAAAGCATGCCAATTTGTACCTTTATTAATTAAGTTAAAGATAAAAAATTTATTTAAATATTAATGAATATGAATATTTCTAAAATAGGTATAAATATTAGCATAAGTCCATGTTTTAATTAGTAGTATTATATATCAATAAAAATAAATGAAAACTTGTAAGGGATAGTTCATTTTGGTCAACATATACTAGATAAAGTTAATATATAAAGTTACATTAATGATGAAAATATAAATATAAATTTTTATAATTAAATTTTGTACATATTATTTTCTTAGATAAATTCTCTATAATTTAGTGTAACGTATATATGTAAGTGTAATGTATGTATGTAAACAATTTGAAATGTCGATTTAATTAAAAAATAATAAAGAAATTAAAAATAATAAACAAAAAGGTTAAAAGTTATTAATAAAAATTTCAAATTAATATAAACCTAAGTTTCAAGGATGGGTTTAAACATTAAAATTTTAAATTTGTTATATTTTAATTTTTGTATTAGCAAGTGAATAAGCTTTGTTAAAATATCATGAGCGAATACCATGGCTTTTCAATACCATGTGCCCAAAAATCATAATTTATTTCACAATCAAAATATTTTATAACAACATGACAAGATTCCTAACCATGGATATTCAACCCTCTTTACATTGATACTATTAACTTGTAAATAGGTTTTATTACAAGACCATGGACCAATACCATGAATTATTAGTACCACATACCCAAAAAACATAAATTATTTAATCAAAACATTTAATAACAATATGACAATATTCTTAACCATGGATATTCACTCCCACTTTATTATGAATATTATTAACTTGTAAATATTTTTTGTTACAATACCATATACCAATACCATGTCTTATCAATATGAGATGCCCAAAAAACATAACTTATTTCACAATCCAAATATTTTATAATGATAAGACAAGATTCTTAACCATGGATATTCACCCCACTTTGTCATTGATATTATGAATGTGTGAATAGCCTTTGTTACAATTGCATAGGTAATAGCACATGCCCAAAAAGCATAACTGAATTCACAATTGAAGTATTTTATAATATTTTCTTTTAATTTAATTTTATAACATTTTTTTGATTAAAATCTAAGAGAAAAATGGTTATAATTACTAGAGAGAGAGAGAGAGAGAGTTGGAAGGTTAGAGACATAGAGGGAGAAAGGAGAGTGGTAGGGAAGATAGAGAGGGAGAGAATGGAAGAGAAAGAGAAGGAGAGGAAGACGGAAAGAGGGAGATAGATATGGAGAGAAAGAATATATGTTTGGGGGTTGAGATGGAGATATTTTTGTCAAACTTTTCACTCAAAAAGAGAATGATACATAAATACATTTATTTTACTCTTCATAAAACTAAATAAATAATATTAAATATTTAATAAAAATATAATATTTAAAGATAAATCTTTCAAATATAATAATAAATATTATTGATAATATAACAATATCATATTTGAATAAAAATAAATGATATAAGAACTTAAATACCAACAATACAATTTTGATATAAGCACACAAGATTCCTGTAGCCTGTAGTAAGAACTATTCAAATTAAGCCAAAGTATAAACTTAAAAATGACCTAAAATATAATAAATAAATATTTTTTTTAAATCATGTAATTGAAGGAAAGCTGGGCCATAAATATATATAACGGTTGTTCTAACTTTCCGACAGACTTGTGTTGGGGAAATACACTTTAAAAAGTCATCTAAATATAGAAATAAACAGCCAAGATATAAGATGAAGAAAATGCCATTATTTAAAAAACTATGCAAAATACAATACCAATCATAAATAAATCAAATCTTATTTCACAAATGCAATGGAAGCCAGACCAAAATAATATTTGTTATTAATTTATGTATTATACGAGACGACGACGTTACTTATGGTGCACGATAAGGAAGGCCATAGCTGGTACAGTTTGGAGGGGGAATAGATCATATTAGTAGTATATGATGACATTTTGATTATTGTAATCTTTTTATATTTTAGTGAGATTATATTTTCTTTATATTTAATATATATTATTTTATTTGAAATAGAGAATTGAATTAATGATTTTATATTAAAGATTGTTTTAAGCGTTTGATCAAAACTTAATAAATAATAATAAATTAAATTTATAAATATAAAAAGTACCAAATTAAAAATAATTTTAAGATTTATAATATGTTTTTGAAATGTCAAATTAAATACGTTTTCTTAATCAATATAAAATGAAATGAAAATAAGTAATAATAACTTTTAAAATCTAAAAGATAAGAAAGATAAATGAAAAGTAAAAGAAAATACTACTAACATTTTTATGAATACGAAGATGATGAAAAATATAACAAAAAGAAAGATGAAAGTACATGAAATTACTTCTTCGACATTTTCATGAATGCCACACTGAAAAAATAAACGAAATTAAAATAAGAAAACATTTACAATATTTTTGTCCAGGTGATTCTAAGGAAAATACATTGTCGAAGAAAACCAAACCATCATAGAAATAGACAAATAGACGCTTGAAGTACAAGACAATTGAAGTTATCAAAATGTATTATTTATAAAAAATAAAATGTATTATTTAAAGGAACTGAATGGAAATTTTTTTATTAGGAACTTATATTGATTGAAGATTTTGAAAATATTAAAAAAATAAGCTACTAGATAAGAGTTAAATGACTACTCTCCTAGCAGTCAAATTTTGAAATATTTTTTGAATCTTCAATCGACATAAGAATGCTGAGAAAACCAAAAGAAATAGTTCGAGTATCAAGACAAATGTAATTATGTAGTAGTTATGTTCGTACGGAATGGCGCCCTGGCAGTGATGGTGGACAGTGTCGATCACGCCCATAATTTCTACACTGTGAAGGGCCGGAAGGCGGCACTTGTCCTCTCGGTTTTTCCTCTCCCCATGGAGAATGGGTCACCTGGCGCTGCTCCACCTGCAGGTAGGGAGATCGCCCAGCAGCAGCAGCATGATGGAAAATCAGCATGAACATGATGAGCATGCAAAGTATCACATTATAAACCTTTGTGGCCTCCATAATCTCTTCTCAGTTATCTCTTCGCCAAAAAAAAATCACTTCGCAGGCTCAACACAGGATGATCAGTGTCGTCAATATACGACAAGATGGTTATGACCCTTCAATATATAACAAGTAATCTTAATATCCATACTGGAAAGGTGGCGAAAATTTTATGTCATTGATTTTCGGAGTCTGAAGTAGCGGCTCGTTTCCCTCAACCGAGATCTTTGTGATAGGCTTCGCGAGATTTCATGTTATTGATCAGTTGCACCCAGTTAAAGAAGCGAGCTTTGCCATCCTTTCCCGCGTCGGATAAGGGATATAAATAAGATGCAAGTGATAAGATGGTTCTCTAATAATTCGGAAAAAGAAGTTAGAAAGCGAGCTTTGGGATTCCATGTTATTGATCAATTGCGAGCTTAACTGCCAGTTTTCTTCTTCTTCTTCGCTTTTTTTGGGGCGATATAGATGAGATTGTTGAATAATAATTCACAAATTTAAATAAGAAATTAGTGAAAAGGAAAATAATAATAAAATGAAAGAATGTCATATATATTATTTCATAATATATAATGTATTAGCATAATCGTATTTATTAAGATGGTTGATATATCTCTATATGTTTGTTGGTTTATTAATATTATAAACCAACAAATTGATGAAGCATAAGAATTAATATTTTAAAGTTAAGAGATTAACAAACCATAAGAATTAATATTTTAAACTAAATAGATTAATAAATTAATAAATCCAACGGGGTTATTAATATTATAAACCAAAAGAACTAATAAACTCAAAGATTTAATATTACAAATCAAATGAACTCATAAACTCAATAGATAAATTTTAAATACCTAAACGGTCAATAAGGCCAAGGGATCAATATTAATAACACAAGAGATCAATAAACCCTAAGAATCAATATTATAAAAGAAATATTACAATCCCCAATGTTATAAAACATAAATATTAAATACAATATTATAAACGCTAATATTAAACCCAAATATTATAAACCCAATATTAAACCCTATATATTACAATCTATATTATAACCCAACATATTACTCCATAATGTAAATCATAAGATTAAAACAAAATATTATAAGCCCTATATATATTAAGTAGTCAATATTATAAACTCTAATATTAAAACAAATATTACAAGCCTTATCATTAAACCCAATAATATAAACCTTAATATTATACTCAAATATTACAAACCCTCATCTTATAAACCACAAATATTATAGGCCCAAATGTTATAAAGGTTACAATGCCCATTTTAGTAAATGTGTTTCATACATGTTGATTAGTGTATATTAACCACACTCATAACCACAATAGTCAATGTTCTTGCATAATTTATACTAAATATTATATTATAGGCTATACTATATTATAAATCTAATAACCCGAAAGATTGGTAAATCTAAGGGATTATATATTAAACAATAATAATATTGACATATTAATATTATAAAACCAAGACATTAAGAAACCAAAGACATTAACATTCTAAACTTATGGTATTATTTTTATAAATGAAGGGACTAACAAACCCAAGGGATTACATATACTATAAACTCAAGTGATTAGTGAACCCAACTAAATAATATTATAAACACTTGGGATTAAAAATCCCAAGGGATTAATAAACAGAGTGGGTATTATAAACAAAAAGAAGATTAATAAACTCAAGAGATATTATAATATTAGAAGCACACTATAACATTTTAAAAAAAATCATGTTGATTATGGTTGATCATGGTTGACCACTTAGTTAAAAATAATTAATGTTAATGTTTTAATTAATTAATATCAATGTTAATTATTATTTTAATTATTTAATTAATTACCGTTATTAAACATTTTTAAATAAATGTTTTAATTAATAATATTTAATACTTCAATTTATTAATATTTTAATTAACTAATTAATTAATTAATATATATTAATTAGAGATTGCATTAAAATATAGTTTACTCATGATGATCAAGTAGATTTTTTTTATGCTAAGAAGGTTAAAATATTATAAAAATAAATTCTAAATTTATCATAATTCTTTATTATTATTATTATTATTTAATAACATAATATTATAATATAATTGTGTTAAAATAATTACTATAATTTAATGTTACAATTTATTATTGTATTAAAATAATTTTACTATAATTTAACTTTAGTGTTTATTTCTTATATAGCAATTATGTGATAATAAAACCTTATTACTAACCAAAGCTTTTAATACACCAAAATTTAACACAAATATTGAATAATAATAAGTATAATTGCATTAGTTAAGTGATATATGATAACATGATAGTCACTATTTTTTTTACAACCCATTTATTAAGCTAAAATTATATTATAATTTAAACCTACAATTTATTAGTTATTAATTATATTGTTTAAAATAATTATTATAATTTAATCTTAAATTTTATTATTGTATTAAAATAATTTTATTATAATTTAATATTAAGGTTTGTCCCTTATATGAAAATTGTGGTAATTGTGTGATAATGAAACCTTGTTATTAATCAAAGCTTTTAAAGGCTAACACAAATGTTGAATGGAACAAGAATTATAATTGCATTAGTTAAGTGATATATGATCACATGATAGTCACAAGTTCATTTTTACATTAAATTTTGAAACCTAAAACTATATTATAATTTAAACCTACCATTTATTATTTATTCATTGTATTGTTTAAATAATATGAAACTGTAATTATTTTTTATTATCATACATCATGTCAACTACATTAACCATTGTAGGTTTACTTGTGCAAGTGGATACATTAAGGAAGTAAGTTAAAATGGGTAGCATGGAGAGTTGGATACACAAATACATTTTTTTTTTCAAAGTAATAAAAATTCAATTAAACACAACAAGAATAATTATGGTAATGTAGTGGAGGAAAAGTTTTTAAGCGATTTATAAATAATTATCATAAGTGGTTATCAAAAATAGGCACTGTAATTTTTGAATCATGTTTTGTAAAAAAATAATTTAAGTATGGTTTAAATATGTGATTTAGATATGCAAGGAATTTATCACTTTTAATTCCATTCGTTGATGGAGTGGCAAGCACGAGAATATACCGGCATCATCCAGTTCACAACATCTGATAAAAAAAGATTAATTAGAAAAATGATTACAGTAGTCACTTCCAACAAGGGGGGTTGCCAATCGACATAAAAATAAATCAGTGTAACCACCTTTTCATTCATGAAAATATATAAAACTTAATGACCCCTTAATTTTTTTTTTAAACCAATTTACCATATCGTTAAGCCCATATATCCATTTTCAATTTTAAAAGATTGCAAGGGTCTTGGTTTAGTTTTTTATTAGTCCCTGTGTTGGTATATATACACATAATTAGCCTTAATTAGTTTTAGTTCAACTCTAGTTATTGCACGCCATGTGCACTTGTCTTTAGCTAGTTAATTCTAGTGCTTACATGTTATGTGCACTTGTCTTTAGCTAGTTAACACTAGTGCTTACATGTATTGTGAAATTTCCTTTAGTTAGTTAACTATAGTATTTACATGTGATGCATGTGCACATTAAGAGAACATAAATCACATTCAGCTTTAGTTAGCTTTAATTATCCATAGTTATTGCATGTACAACTAAGCTTAACTTAATTTCTTTATATATTAATTATCCAACTTATAATGATGAATCAAATTCATTCTCTATTCCATTTTTTTTAGCTCTCCAAAGTTTGTGAAATTATTCAGCTAGATCCATATTTTTTTCTCTTATAATTTTACATGGTATGAGAGCTACAGGGGCTTGGAGAAGGTGCATGGACAATATTTTGGAGGTTTGAAGATCATTCCATTGGAAATTATTCAGAGATTTGATGTGCGGATCAGAATAATAAATAATTGTCGCAATTGTTGCTACAACCACAAAGTGAAACAATGGAATTCCCAACTTCCACCATTCTGACAAATTACTATGAATCGAAGCCAATGATTTTTCTTCAGCTTAGGAGCAAAGGCTTGCACCAAATAGTCATTGGAATTGACGTGGAACCAATGTCACAGGATGAGAATTCATATTGGCTTATGGAAGATTGTGTCTATCTGTGTCTCGTGATATTATTTATGAGATCATAAATATTGAATCCCCAGATGAAAATCTGGACTACATTGGAAGGATTATATGGTGATGAAAATTATCTAAAAGAACACCATTTGGACGCAAGGAGCTCGAGTTATTATAGAAGTAATCAAAGTGGTGAAGACTCCCATAATGTGAATAAACGTTATGAAGATAGTGTTTAACAAGAAGACTTTTATTCTTCTATTGTTAATGAACCTATTGCAGATGAGAATTTTATCTTGTCCAATAACGAAGACATCGCAAATGAGGAAATATCTTCCTCTGCTAATGATGAAGACACTACTTTCAAAAACATAGAAGAGGAATTTGATTCCTCTAGTATTGATGATATTGATGATGCAAATCTAACAAGGTCTCATTTTAATGATGCGCCACATGCACTCTCAGTCCCAAAGCCATGCATGCATCTAAGGAAGAATGCATAATACCATGTATGTGCATGTATGCATCCACAAAGGCACCTCTAAAGCCACACATGCACATGCATGCATTCCTAGAGACAACCATTTCCATGCATACATACATGGTACACCCTCTCTGACTAATATAAACATAGTTACATTTCCAATAGTGCAAGAATAATCTGAGCCAACTTTTTTATGAAAACGTTATGCCACAAAAAATTTGACCTTCTTATTGTGACCCACATGGTTCAATATGATTCCATTTAATCCCCCATTATTTAGGAGAAAGGGGCTTTTAACTTGATCATGATGAGTAATACTATAGAATATTTCATATTGTAACTCTAGTTAAGAGTTGAAAGAGTCAAACTTAACCACTAGTAGGATATGGAGTTGTGTTAATGCAATCCACTAGGAGGAAATGTGTTGATTATGTTTGGGTGAATTTTGTTTCATAAATGAGTAGAGTACATGAGATTAGATTTGGAGAGAGAAAATGAGGTTGGTTTTATTATTATAGGAGCACACTAGACATAGGTATCACTTTTTGGTACCTACACACATTTCCATTTCAGAAAGAAAAAAAGAAAGAAAGAAAGAAAGAAAGAGTAAATAAACCTCACCTTCTAGTTGGATAAGGGTTTTCTAGGTCATATCTTGTGTTATTATGGTTGTTAGTAATTGTATTTTTCTATGTTATTTATTTTATATATTTCATACATTGCATGCATAATAATAACATAGTTGATTAATGAATCCATAAATCTAAGAGAAAAATAACTCTCATTGTATATTTTGGATTTTTATTATTCCAGTAGTAGATATGTTGTCACAAACTTTTCAATGGAATACCAAAAGACATTTATAGATCATATTGGTATCGAAGAAGGTATATTTGGATATTTTGGGGAACTTGTAGGAGATATAAATAGATATAAATAGAAATTTATAAAACCCCCTTCCTAGAAAAAAATATATATTAATATCCCTTGAGATATGCTAGAGGAGAGGTTATCAAGGATGAAAGAAAATGTCACAAATAGTATCCAAAAAATGAATCTCCTTATCGAAAATCCAATGAGTCTGGGAATCAGAGAGGATGGAGGTTCCAAATTAGGGTTCATATCAGAGAGAAAATTAGTGGATTGTGAAGAGAAAAAGAGGGAATGTAAGAAAAGACTTAAAAGGATCAAGCTAGTTCAAGTGTTTTGAATCGTTCACAATACCTATTCAAGATGGAATTGAATGTTGACATCAAGCCATATGAAGGTGATATTAATACTTTGAAGTTAAATCAATGGTTATGATAATTACAAGTTTATTTTACCGTTCATCATACAGAGGAAGAATAGAAAATTTCATTTTCTCATATGAAATCAGATGGCCATGCCCTAATATGGTTCGAAATACACACAAAAACCTTGAGGTTAGAGGGAGATCCTGTGTTGACTAAGTGGGAGGATTTAAAAACTCTTATAAATCATGATTTATACTCTATCAAATACGTAGAATCCTATTCAATATTTTGTAATTACTTTAGTAAGAGACTAGGGTGTAGTGTACATGATTAAACCGCCATAATTATAAAGATGTCCATAATATTTTGTATCTCTTAAAAGAACCAATATATACTCCCCAAGTATCTACGAAGTCTACAAAGTCATCTACGGAAGAAAGTAATGTTTTCCAAAGATAAAATTATGTACAATGGTTGTGTACAAAATCATAGCTTGAGAACATACGATAGAAGGAAGGTAGATCAAGTGTGTTAAAGAAAAAATGTTCTTGAAACCTAGAATGGTGTGCACGGTTTTTGTACATGAACAATACCTAGAGAAAATACAATAGAAGGGAAATAAAGTAAGTTAAAGAAAAAAGGAGCATGAGGAAGCTTCCAAGGAGGGGAAGAATAAGTGGCAAAAAGGACAAGGAAGAAAGACAACAACCATATCACATCATTGAAAACACCTAGAAATAATTATAACATTGATAGTCATACAAAGGAACAATTTTAGAAGTTACATCTAGAGCTCAACACATAAAACCAAAAGAAATATGATAGGAATAAATATCATGGCCAAATATTCAAGTAATTAGATGGAAATATTCTCAAACATGGATGAAAATAAATTTTGTGCATCAATGTCAAATGAGGTGAATCTGAGTATCGTTTCACAATAGGAAGAGAAGAAAACAACTAGACTCATTGATCCAAAGATACAAGTAAAGAAAATGAAGAATAATGCTCTATGCAACTCAGGGTCATAACATAATCTAAAAAACACCAACCTAGTGAAGAAATTGGGGCTAGAGACTCATGACCATCCTATGGCATATCCATTGAGATTGGTCATGGGGTATTCTAAGATAAAGGTGAAGAAATAGTGTAGAAATTGTTTTTCTATTGATGTTGACGATATTGATAAATAAAAATTTTAGGTAGTTCCACTATGTGTATGTGGTGTTGCGTTTAAGATTCTTTATATGTATATACATGATGTAATATTGGTTCATAGATATAATCATTACCACCTCATTAATGGTAGAAAATAATTCATTATAAATGTGCATAAGGGAAAGTCAAAGATCTAAGTTCAATGATTTCTTATTTATTCCTTAGGCTTGTCTTCACCTTAGTTTTGAAACTATTGTTATTTTTATGTTACATTCTATGTTTGGAAAAATTAATTCAATGTATTACTAGCCCAATAATAGTTCCACTTAAGATTCAAATAGTAATCACAGTTAAATTTATTATAAAACTTACCATATACTTTAGATAACCATTGATAATAATTGTAGGTAGAACATCATCAACAATGCACAAGAAGATGAACCAAGACAATAAACATGAATATTTAGGCCAATGTTAGGGAAAAACCCACAAGGGGGAAAACCAAACCAGTCCTTCTTATTGATTAATATCAAATTTTTAGCAGAGAGAGAAGATCTAGTTTAGTACAATGATGATAAAAAGAATCCCAAAATTAATCAAAAATCACTACAAAGAAAAAATTCTCTAGCGGATGTTTTTGAGGAAGCCCGTATAAAACTAACCCAGAAATCTGTTTCTAGTGGAGGTTACTAGACAGGCTTGGTGTGTGGAGGGTTTTGTGGATGTTTTCTACTCAATGCGCTTATCATCCAAAACCGCACCGATGCACTCACCAAGAGAAAGCATCGGTGCATACAAAAAATTGACACACTAAACACTATGTGCTTTGTACACACCTGCCCGGTGCGTTGTATCATTGTAGAGCACCGGTGCTTTACAACTCTTCCGCACCGGTGCGTCATAAAACACCGTGCCAAAACCGAAACTGTCCTCTATTGTATTAAGAAACTGCACTAGTGTGCCTGTAAAACCCCGTGCACTGGAGTAGGGTTAAATAAAAAAAAATTACGGTCAAAAAACTGCTTTTTCACTTTTCTCAATGCTCCAGAGCTCCCAAGAACTCGTGCAATTTATCCTTTCCTGAGCCGTCCTGACATCGATGCTCCCATTCCACCAATTGCACGCACTATTGTTGTGGATTGCCCACCAATATCGAGCTTTCATTTTGAAAAACGGTGGTCAAAATTTCTTTTGCAAATTCTACAGCCAATTCCTCCTCGATGGCCAAATGTACATGTATTTTTCTTTATTTTCCATAATTAAGATTTTTCGTGGATTAGAACTTTAAATAAACTTAAAATTAACCATTTAAAACAAGAAAGAAAAAAATTTGTCACGTGGTGCGCTCCAGCCATTCGGTTCGCACTTGTAAGCAGTGCTGCCTATAAAATTTACAGGCTGCGCCACAACCGCTGCTAACGGTATCTGCCCCATTTCTAGGTCGGTACTGAAAGGCACACCGCATTATTTTAAAATTTAAAAAAAGGTGCAGTGCGATCATTTGGCCAGACGCGCCATTGACCATGTGGAATAGCAGCTATGCGATGCGTTGATGGAAATATATGCCCTGGTTTTTGTAAGCACAACATATTCAGTATTCTGACAGTGTCAACGGTGCTGCCTGGTAAAAGACTGCACCGTTGACTATGTAATTAGTAAGGAGGTTGGTGCGCTGACACAACTATACATGCCGGGGTGTAGATTATAGTCAGCGGACTGCACTCTCGACACTGTACATAGTCAACGGTGCTCTGAAAATTTTTAGGTGCTCCACCTATGGTGCATTGAATGTTAGCTGGGGCACTGCCCCCGGTGTGCGACAAAAAAAAGATGCATCAAAACCACTGCATGACTGTTTTTGGTGGCGCAATGACTATTTTATTTTTATTTTTTCAAAAAAAATTATATATGTATATTCCTAAATATATGTCTCATTTGAAAAAAAAAGAATATTTAATAGGTCAATCATTCAGAGACAAGAGGGGGAACAACCACAATAACAGGAGGAGCAGTATGACATGGTTCGCTTATAGGAGGAACGAGAGAGGGAGAGAGATGTGTACCCTTGCCCTATTACAACAGCTACCCAACAGCTCCTAAGGTAGCTAGGCCTCCTCAAGTTCTATGAGGAGGCTACTTCCCTAAAGGGTTATGGTGTGTTTTTGAGACATCTTATCCGCAGGTGGAATTCCCACCGACACACTTTCTAGGTTGGTCCTAACCAGTGGTACACAGCCACTGAGGAGGATATATATTTCATTACATGGCTATCGAAGAGAGGGGTGGATTTTCTATCCTTCTGAGAGGTTCCAGCTAGTTGTATAGTAGGGATTTAGTTAGTGTACTCCAGAGAGACATTGAAGCAGAAGTATTGTCTCCTTCAGATTTTTGGGTCGCTGGAGGTTAGCTACGTATTGGTGCATTTAGTAGTGAGGAGGTGCAGTTCCTCTCACTTCTGATTTCAAGCATTTCACACAACACTAGTGAAGGGAATCACATTAGTTACTCACTTCTATATTATGTTGATTTTTTAGTATCAGAGCCACGACTTGTCAGGTGGTCTTCCATTTTTTTACGATAGTTTTGTACGACCTTAGATAGATGTTGTGCTCATGCACAAGGGAGGGTCAGCTTCCCTTTTGCTTCAAAGCTTTTTTTTTTATGTTTTGAGAGGTTTCCATAAATAAGGCCTACTTTTGTTCGGAAGCCTCGTAGACCGATGTTCGAGAGACAAATGCACATATGGGGGCAGATAATGGCCAAGAGGGGCAAGATTGTGTTTCCGGCGAGGATATCGCATGATGCACTAGAGTTGCTAGCCAATGTTGATAAGTTTCATCCCTTCAGTATGGTCCCCTATCCTTATGCTAGATTGGATTGGCGAGGGTGTCTCAACATCCTCTTCACATCTGATGAGCCACCGAATGATAGAGGTAATATTACTGTTTTATTTAAATTTATTCTAACATGTCCTCTAACTTGTTTTTATTAAATTGTGTAATGATATTGTCTAATTATTGTTGTGTGCTTTTATATATTTTGCAAACATTGGGTGTTTTGATGACGAGGACATGCCTACACCACCACATGATCCAAGTGTGGATCCTGATGACAATCAGGGCATGCTAGATGTCGATGATCATTAAGAGGGCAATGTAGAGAGACCTGATCCTGCGCCGGTAATGCCTTTTGCTAGGCGTGGTCAGCTTGATACTAGATACAGGATGGATTTGGGCAACCAAATCACTGCATTGATTGTTGAGGCGGGCATTAGGCCCACTCATATGAGAGAGATATAGGCCGATGGCACGGTATTATAGATATGGAGAGGCATTCTATATGACATCTAAAGTTTGATGCGGCATGTCGTAGGACCAACGACCTTAGTTACGCAGCTGAGGAGGACCGTTGCACGTTATATGTGTGGTCAAGGCACAACATGTAATCAAAAGTCAGTGAGCAATGACTCATTATCTCATGATCGTTCATGTTGTGCCACGCCAGATGAGCAGCCTCCACTACCATCTAGTAGCACTCATCATGGAGATGAGGCCAAACCATCGACCACATCTTATCAGCAGCTTGTAACATCCAACGGTACCCATGATCATGAGCAGGTTGGACCATCAACCATCCAGGCTGCACCATTGACTGAGATGGCCTTGACTAGTACTACTATTGATGTTGTACCACCAGCTGATCCATGACATTTATATTACAGTTGTATATTTTTAACATTATTCAGTAATTAATATATATATGGTCCACGTATTTTATGTTCATGTTGCAGTTGTACTTAATTTACATGTTGGTGATCATCATGATGTGTATATTGTTAGGTCATGTTAGCTGATATGTTCAATTAATGTGCAGCTTGCAGATAGATGTGTATATGATAGCATGAGTTATTAGTCGAATATGTTTTTTAGTCAAATGTGTTTTTTAGCCAAATATGTGTTTGTACGATGATTATCATGATCTTGATGCTTATTAATTAATTTAATATTAAATTACCATGATATTTATTAAATATTATGGCATGATTGTAACTGAAATTTAAATTTTAATTGTATGTAAAATTGTAAAATTTTATTTGTATTTGTAATTGTAATTTTAACTGTAATTGTATGTAAAATATTTAATGTAAAATTTTAATTTTAATTGTATTATTTAATTTATTGTGAAATTATAGTGATTGTAATTTTAATTGTAATTGTATATATGAGAACTTGTAAAATTGTAATTGTAATTGTAATTGTATGTAAAATTCTAAAATTGTAATTGTATTTGTAATTGTAATTTTAATTGTAATTGTATGTAAAATATCTGTAAAATTTTAGTTGTAATTGTAAATGTAATTCTAATTCTAATTCTATTTGTATGTAAAATATTTGTAAAGTTTTAATTTTGTTACCGTGAAATGCAATTGTAAAATTTTAATTGTAATTGTAATTGTATGGAAAATTCTAAAATTATATTTGTAATTCTAATCGTAATTGTATGTGAAATTGTAAAATTGTAATTGCAATTGTAACTTTAATTTTAATTGTATTAATGTGAAGTGATTTTATTAAAATTTGTAAATTTGTAAACAATTGTAAAATAATAAATCTTGAATAATATGAATTTTTGTAAAATAATAAAGTTTAGAAAATAATGCAAATAGATTCATGTACTTTATAAATATCATTATTTTATTATGATCTTACATCCAAGAAAAAAAAACTTTATACAGTATGCCATTTCTAACCGATATTCCTAGTTTTTTATCTCGTGTGCTTATAATCATAACCCGCACCGGTGTGTCTTAGTACTAAGACACACTGGTGCTTCACAACTCTTCCACACTGTTGTGTGATAAAACACTGTGCCTTAACATAAAACGTGATCTTCCAAACCACATCGGTGCGCCTATAAAACCCTGCACACCGGAGCAGGGTTAAATAAAACCTCGCACGAACTAGGTATGTCATTGAAATATCTTTTCTAGGAAGGAAAAATTATTCTATAAAATGCAATATTGGAGCAACGGAGGGTTCGAATCGTGAGAAATAATTTTTCTGAGGAGATGAGGGTTTGAAAATACGAGAGTTCAAATTTCAGCTGAGAAGTTTATAGAAAAGAAAATCAGTGATTCAAATAGAAAGATGAACAAAGATGCTTACAAGGATGCAGACAACTATAGAGCTTGACAGAGTACAAAAAGAGAAAAGGTTTATGAAAAATCTGAGAGGAACATGAGAGAGATCAATTGACTCTCTTGAACGGGCTAAGAGATCACATGAAGGTAACGATTCTCATTCTTACAAGGATGGCAGGGAAATATTAGACAATAGAGAAGGATGAATTGATGTAGACGATAAATCTAAGAGGCACCATGAAGGGAAGGATTCTCATTCCCTTAAGGACAACAGAGAAAGATCAATTGATGTTTTTGATCGGGCTGGTAGGCCCCATGAAGGGAAAGATTCTCGAGAATGCATTTAAAAGTAGCTGGGTGTATTGTCTGAGATTCGTCTAGCTTATATACACTTTTACTGGCAAAGCTAACATTGCATGAAATCACATCTTTGGCTTTCAATTGAAATTGAATGGTATCTCTAACTTGTCTGAGCTGCGGTCGTGTGGATAATGAGGAATATCACATGGAAGGTACTCAAAAATCCAAATTTTTGAAAGTATAGGTGAATTAGAACTTATCAAACCATGAAATGCCAAAAAAAGTGCGAACGGGATACACTTAAGGATTCCTTGGTTCCATTTGTTATTGAAAATGATGCTCTCTCTGGATGAAACCAGTAAAAATCCTGCTTGAATTATAAATGGAAATCCAGTGACCATTTCTGTGGGAAGAAAAGCATAGATACCTGCAACTAACATATTTCCACTTGAAAATTGGTTTTCCATTGTAAAAGCTAATGTAATAGCCCATTTTGCAATGTCTTTCCTCTTCTCAACCCTATACTCATTTTCTACGGGAAACCATTGCCTTCACATGTAATAATTGCATCGTCAACTTGAAAATTGGTCTTATTCTGCTAAAAAATGCAGAATGAAGGACATGTTTTCATTGGTCCCAGAACATTCAAGGCCAGTTTCTCGTAAAATAGAGATTCTATAAAAAATTTTAACATCAAGATAGAAATCACAAAGGAGAAAAGAGAAAATTGGATGTTAAGATGGATGAGGAACTTACAAATGAGCAAGTAGATAATGGTGCACTTTTTCTTGTTGTAGGTTATGTAAAGGTTCAAGTTTATTTTTCTGAAAGAAGAAGAGGTGTAGTTTTGAAAAGAAATGGCCCAAAGATTTTCACAGAAAATTGCACATTTCCAACATGTCTAATTTTGGTGTACACAAGTAAAAGTAATTTCGACGCCTCAACCACAAATCGGTGCTAATGTACACACAACTGCACTGGTGCATTCTAGTTACTATGTACTGGTGCACTTTAGTTACTACGCACCAATGCTGCGTTACCAATGGACGCACTGGTGCGGTGCTATTAAGTGATGCATCGGTAACGATTTAAGACAAATAAAAAAAGTGCAGATCTATTTTCTTTCAGTGAAAAAAAAGGTGGCAAATTGAAAAATGGCTCGCAAAATATTTTCAAAAATCTGATTTCATAAAATAATTCTTTAAATACTAAACACTTTTCATTATTTCAGTATTTCTGCTAAAATTTTCAGCAAGAAAATTGCAGGAGACATAACTAGAGCAACAGAGCATGGGAGCACTATGGAGCAGCGAAATAAGTTCGAACAGAATTATTCAGACAATCAGAATCCAAACCTCAAGTGATTCAAACCCTGTAGCATAGAATTTGAAACAATCTTGTGATTAAATTTGATTTTTTTTTTTTACCTTTTTCTACAGTTTTTTTACTTTTTCTATAGTTTCATCCATTTTTACCCTAATCCCTTCATTTTTTTTTTTTCACCCTTTCTTCTCCCTATTTCTGTGATTTCAGAATTAGGGATTTTCATTTTAGATTTACATCCAACCCACGGGACGACTTGCATAATCGTATCATAATCCATGTTGGCCCTTGTGTCATTTTTTGAAAAAAATGGATTTTTTTTATTGATACACCCTGTGTAACAAAGCATATCGATGCACTGTATTATACACCGCACCGCGCAAGTACTATGTAATAAAAAATTAAAAACAATTTTCTTAAATCACTGCGCCTTATCTAAAATAGAGCACTCATGCTCTGTGTTACAATGATAGCACCGTACGGTCTATTAGACTGTTTGTGTGGTGCATTTATAATATCTCCACACACTGTACGGTCTATTATATTGTTTGTGCGGTGTGTTTATAATACCCCTATGCACCAACTTCGGTGCGTACAACATGAAAGGCACACTGGTTTCATGAGATTTAATTTTTACCTAAAAATTTGACAATTTATTTATAAATATACTAATGACTGATATGGTACAGGTTTCAGATTGATAAAGAAATGACTGACAAGAGATCAAGTAACAAAAATACTGATAACACATCAAGAAAAGAAATAAAGGCAAGTTCTTTGTAAATTCTTTACAAAAGTTATTATTTTTGAACTATATGTAAGTTTAACTAATATGTATTATTTATTGTGTATCATGCAGAGCCACAAAATTACGAAGCTCGATCAAACTATTTCTAATCTAGGACCAGAAGAGCTTAAAATCTTGAAGGAAAAATTGCAAAAGGATGAATGAGGTTAATGAAAAAATACTATCGATCTAATCTATGTTTCTTTTTTCAATTTCCATTAATAATATACTTAAAATTATTAGATAACATGTGTCTAACAATATATTAATTCACATCTCTTTAATGTTATACAGGGACCAACAACTCAAAAAAGGAATATTGTTCTAAGAAAAGAAAAAAAATAGAACATGCAAATGAAAATGAATCTCTCCTTAGCTCATCTGGAGTGGTGCTGGAGGTTAACGAAAGGGGGAAAAACTTTTACAAAATTTTGAGAGATTTGGTGGGACGAATGTATAGACGTTTTTTCCACTTACAATACAAAAACCAATCCAATGATTCCAAGAACCAAGTTTTATCTAAACTACAGGAAGAGTTTCCAAAGAATTGGTCGATGAGACATGTCAGACACTCAATAGAAAAAATGTACAACAACAAAAAATACGGAATGAAAAAGTAATATTCCTTTAAATGTTTGTCTATAATTATTTATAGATAACAATTTTGTTATATTTACTTTTCATAAATTAGTATAGAAATTAAATAGTTTATTGTCATGTTATATATTCAGAAAGATTATGAAAATCCCAAAAGATGAACGAGATGATATCATAAATATGCCATTAGGAATGTCTAAAAAGGTGTACAAGGAGATGGTCAAAGAATGGACAAAATTTCATTGCAGGATGAGCCATCTCAACAACAACGTGCTTCAAATGTACTATGTAATCATTGAATTGTTCGATCATTAGGTACAATAAATAAACAATTTAGCATTAAAAATTAATTTTCAATAATTTTCTTGCAGAAAATAAAAGAAAATAGAACCATTCAGCACATAAAATAGGATGACAAGGAAGAAAAGGGTTGATATCTAAGTTTGTGAGTAATTTTTATTTCCTTATAACAACTTAAGTAGATTTCATTTTCGTATTTTTTATGTTTTTTTACAAAAATCATCATTGAATGTCTTCAAACAGGTGCTAACATACAAAAATGAACCATTAGATGAATTGATTGAAATTGGGTTAAATATTTTGTGAGTATATGTTGGCATATCAGAAATTAATTGTGGAATTTGTAAGCATATATCAATCTTGTTTTACTTAGATATGTCTATAATTAATAGAACAAAAAAATCTTTTATAGTAAATATATGATTTGTTATGGGGCATAAAACTTGCAGGAGACAAAGTATGGAACTGCACCAACAGATGAAATTTTGAAAGATGGCATGGTACATGGTTTTGAAATAATGTGTATAGTTTATGGGTCAATTGTTCCTATGGTGCATCATTTTTCTTTTTGATTTACATTGATGTATACTATTTAATATTGAAATTTTCATTATTCTCACCAATGTATATACAATCATTTCAGTTTATTTTTATGTTTGTAGATGGAAGGTGACAAAGAAGAAAAAAATCAACAAGTGAACAAAACATTCCCGAAAATAACCCAAGTCATGGAAGTAGCTCTAGCAGTGACAACAGTTCAAGCGAAGAATGATTATCACTATGTTTGGATATCAAAGAAAGGTGTTGTATTTTTTGAAATATTTGTCTGTGAAATCAGACATTTGGTTTAATGTAATGGAAACGGTGTCCCAATTGAAAGACAAAGGGATACCAATAACTGTCCCATTTTTTATGACAAAGAATTTCGTATTCATATATGTGTGTGTGTGTGTGTGTGTGTGTGTGTGTGTGTTTTAATTTATTCTATTTTTTTCTCCATTGTTGTTATTTCGTTCTCCATTTTCGTTCTCAAATGCACTAATAAAAATTTAACTCATATGAATATTATTATAATATATATATGATGAACCCCATTGGCTGGGTTCAAAACGTCAAAATCAACAAAAATGTATGCGATTAAACCGGAAAACCTATCTACACAAGATACTCATCGCAGAAACCTCAAATCTAGAATTTTTAGAAATCACAATAATTATTATATGATATAAAAAATTAATCTAAACATGACATTAAAATGAATTAATAAAAATTTAATTAATATGAATATTGGTATAAGATGAGTCAAATTTTGATGAATAATGAATTTAGAAAAATCACAATAATTGCACTTTCAAGGGTCGATGTTTCTAAAAAATACAAAATGAACACCGGTGTGTTTGTATATTGCAGTGCACTGGTGCATTTTTACGACCTATGGGCACCACAAAAATACCAAAACTAATTAAAAATCTTGGTGCATTTGTGTCATACTGCATACCAATTCTTTTATGTGAGACCACACACTGGTGCATTTGTATGACATATGGTCACTGCAAAAATACCAATACCAATTATCAATATCGGTGCGTTTGTCTGATACTACGCACTAGTGCGTTTCTATAATTTTACATATCGGTGTGTTGAGACGGCCTATGGGCACTGCACAAATCCCAAAGCCAATTGGTACAGCCCCATGTGTTGTATCACTAACACTGCAGCCGGTGAGGTTTTATTCCTTGATGGCACGATGCAATAACCTTCGACCACCCTGGGGCCACTGTCTAGATGGCATGCACCAGTGCGTTGAATCCTTAGTAGCGCACTGATGAGAAAAACATCCGTTATAACCTCTGGCCACCTAGTTTTTTTAGTTGTGATGAATTTCTATTAAAATCTCTGACAAAACCTTCATAGCCATAAATGGATGTTTTAGAAAATTCTTTTTTGACAACTTTGGGCAATTTTATAACACTAAAAACCTCTTTTATAACCTCCGCTAGAGGGCCTTTTCCTTGTAGTGAATAGTTATGTTCGAAGTTTGCGATTCTGAATTGTCAAAATTAGTCAATGTGACCTAACCAGTCACATATTATTCAAACAAAGTACAAATAATTTAGCCAAATATCCTGTCAATGCAGCCTCCCATATGGATCAAAGGAGAGTAAAAAAAGTCCCAAAATTTTGTGGTGAAAGGAGAGAGATACCACCAGTCAACCTGTGGTCAAAGTGGCATTCACATGATGTGGTCAAAATTCCCAAAAAACCTTTTATCCTATGGAAAAAGGTGTGGCTATACCAAACATATAATATCTCACAAGAATCAAAGAAAGAATATTCAAAAAACCGCTGCGTCAATGTTGGTGAAATTCATCCACAAAAACTCAACACAAAGAAATTAGAGCTACCAAAATCCCTTCGCACATGAGGAGAGAACAAGATGCTTTAGATGTTGTATGAAGCCACCATAAAGGATAATATGTTTTGATGAGATGTGATTCCAAAATGGAGTGATAAAATGTTATATTTATAGTGGTTAACGTGGGGTTAAGGGTCATGTCTCTTGATCAAGTGAGCCAACATGAAGAGGGGTCGCCTTGTGGAGATGAGGCCAACTCAAAAAAGTGTAATTTGGAGGTATGAAAAAAATCTTATTTTGAAGGAGAAGAGTTATTCCATAAAGGATTATCCAAAGGACCTAATAATGAGCCAAAGGAGGGGCTCCCAACTGGGGGAATTAGCTCGTAGTTTCACTTTTTAGCTCTCATGTATGTAGAGCTTTAGAACGCAAATTTTTATAACCTTTCTAATAGTTATAGTTTCCCCATAATAAATATTAGTGTTGTATGTTTAATATATAAATTATAAGTACAATGCATCAAGCGATAAGTAGAATTCATAGTTAAAATGTGGATAAGTAGAATGTGGATTAGTAGTCACATTTTGGATAGAATTATTACCCACCAAATTTCTCATTGTTCAACGTTTTCTTAGTTATTCCAGTTAATTTCAAACTTGGTTTGGTATTAGGTTTCAAGTTATAGTTTTTGAGTCTAATCATTTTATTTTCTTAATTTTACTACGAAATTTTCAGAAAAAAAAGTTATGCCCCAATTGTATCCATTCCATTGATATGCATCCTTGATCTAAATTTCATTCCCAAGATCAATTACATTTGAAGTATGTACCATGCAAATTATTTGATGTTATATCCACCCCGCTTATTTAGTGTAAACCCCTCGCAATTCTATAAATATATGATTATTAGTACATTAAGATACATTCATTTTCTTAGGTTCTATATCATAAATGCAATAGGATTCATTTGGTTTGGGGCTTTTCATCATCAAAACCAAGAAATGCACCACAACCCAAAATTTCATTAATGTGGTATCATTAAAATATTTTATCAAATAACCCATAAAGTGTGATATTCAGATGCTAAGGTTTCCCTATCATTGAGACTTGACCCTATGAGGACTCCCCTTTCTCTATAATCCATTAGATCCAGACTTACCTATGCCATATAACATGCAACCCATACCATCCATATATCTTAATTCCTAAATACTTGATTATATCTTAATCTGCTACAAGATATAATCTTCTTTTCAACCATAAATTAAATACATGTATATACCCTTTTATGACGTGTTCACGTTTCACTCATTTACTTAACAAAACTTTCGAAACAAAATAAATTTGGTTTTAATGAAATCTTCGACTCCTTTCATTACCAATTTATGTCACCCATTGAACCTTTCAATAAGGTCTTCTATTTAATATAGTTGACACATCAAATTATCATTACCCTCCTTCTTATATTACAAGTAATCTTATATTTATCTAGTCTATTTTCATGCAGATGAATAAAAGGTTTTTTCAGCCTACAACTAGAAAAGTGTTGAATTGTAGGGTTTTGTGATTGAAACCATGACCAATGGTGGCTTAAACCCAAAGGGTAGGTTGTTGAGGCATGAAAAAACTTGACTGTTTGATGGTATACATTAAATTTTTTCATATTGTTAGGTTAGTAAGCTATTTCCATAGTAGATATGGAACAAATTCTATTATCTATAGCCCCATGAACTTATATTTTGTAATCACATTTGGAGTAGTAAGCGCCCCATATATAATACACCATTGCACTTTCTCCATCTGTTTATCAGGTTGATGGTACATATATATGATATATGAGTTTGTATAAAATGACATTCCATCAAGCTTTTTAAACACGTAAATTCTAAATTTAAAGTACCTTCTTTGTCTTAAAGTATGTTGCTATTGTATTTTTCATGAAAATTCAGAAAATATGGAGATTCAGAATTAAATATTGCAATTTTGAATCAACTGAAGTTGCATTAATATCAATGTGGGCCTAACTTTTGTGTTAGTAAATGATTTTTTCAAATATTAAACACTATCTCTGAATCAAGGATTGTTAGTTAATAGTTTCATATAATGGCTCAGTTATGCAATGCACATATAGATGGTGTATGCACTACATGTATAGGAAAAAACACAATAAAATGATTTTTTTTTACCTATTTAAGGCACTAATTTTATTCAATCATGATTTACAGGGGGTGCACATTTTTTTAAATTGATGGTAATTACATTTTAATAAAGTAAATAATTCCACTAAGATAGCACTAAAAACATTTGAAAAGACACAAATATGACATAAAGAAGAAAAATCCATTGCAAGCATGATAGAAGTATGACCAACAAAAAAATAAGAAGATTGTGATGTTACACCCTTACATTATAGTAGTATTTGGGACCTTTAAATTTCCTTAACTTAACAACAAAGGCACCACATTAATAAAAACAATTATGCATTATCTAGTAGTAGTTAGAATGGAGACATTAAGAGTACACAAATTTATTTCTCAACATAATATGTTAATAAGAAAATAAATCTTTATAATAACACTAAAATACAATGTTAATTTAATACATGCAATAAAAAATAAATGAAAACAAATATATAAATGACGTCAAGTATAACTATGGCATCACCAATTATTAATATTTCATCTTGGATTGCTTGACATAAATGTCTTTCCCAACCGCTAAACTGTCAATAAGATCCACAATCAAAGTATGAGTTGTTATAGCATTCATAGGAAAACTAATAAAAAACACATCTTACTAATATCAGCAGGTGTCTAAATATTTATTTAATGATAAACATACATAAAATAAATTATCCTTGATAGGCATGATGAATATATCATATTATAAAGAGCCAAAAAAATTATTTTGTATGGTTCTCTATCAAGTTCAATCATTAACTAACATTTACTCGTCATATTTGAGGAATATATTTTAACATTTGAGAGACCATCACATGTAATTGATGGCATGAGAATAACAAAGTGATGCATTCTAAAGGCTTCGCTTAATCAGCACTATACAACATGAGATTTCAAGCATTAACATACTTTTATATAATAACATACTAGATTATTGGATACATTCAAATGTTAAAAAAATAATGAGAAATTTTTTTTTTTGAAAAAATTTAATGAAGGAAAAAATATGATGATAAATTCACATGAAGAAAAAATAGAAAAATTCCAAAAACATAAAAATTTATAATAAATGCATTATTTTTAATTACGTCATAAGGCATCTCACTTTGAAAAAAACTCCCCCAACTTCCACCATGTATTGATCTACACAATTAGATATAATTTTAGATGGCTCAATAATTTTTAGCCGTTAGATTCCACCATAGCTGTTGAACAACTCCTTAATTTATTTGGTCAAATACAAATTTCTTCATAGTTCAGAAACCAGAGTGCGCATTTTTTCACACAGAGCATCAATCCTGAGTGTGAAAGATTTGTAATAGTGTTATTTCTTCGTTTATTTATTGTCCAAATCCCATTAGTGAGCAATGTTTCATATTCTATGATGTTTCTGAGTTAGTTTTGTGTCCCTTGGAGTATATTTTCGACTCTTTGGGAGGAAAACCCTCGAGCAGAGCTCATGAGCTCAAAAAACGGTTTCACAAGTGAGTTTCATTGATCAGAAAGAAAAGGTGACTGATGGATTCTATTGTTAACTTCTATTTAGATTTCTCTATAAAATTTAGTGTTTCTGCTTATTAATATCTAGTATAGAAATGTTTGGTATATTATTAGGGAAGAAATATGAACCAGCTCGTATTTTAGGGTTTAATATTTTTATATTTTTTTCTTTTGACAAAGAAACTTAGTTGTAATGCTTCCTTACTTTATCAAGGTTTTGTTGTCTTTTATCTATTTTCTTTAAAACTTTTTCTGTGTTTTTTTCTTTGGGTCTTATAATCGGTAAAATTTATGAAAACCACACAAGGCCTCTCTTCTCCTATACCCCAACTTGGTCAATAACTTGTTAATTACTACCATTTCCGACCATATTTCCCCTGAGTCGGGCATTAATTAATTCCATTTTGTATCATATTTCCCCTTTTACTACTTCCCAGATCGCATTATGCACGACATTCTCTCTCAGCTTTCAATCCCTAATCTCGTGATAGCCTACCAATCATGTGTTCCTGTCCCGAATTATTTCTTCCTGCAAGATCCTTCAAGAGCTATATGATGAGAGAAACCATGAATCTTGGATTTTTCTCTGTATCATCTCTTGCCTCAATGCCAAAAGCTTTTTTCTCTTCAATGACAACAGTGCTAAACAATATCATTTTTTGTCATTGACACTACATGTGGCCAATCCCTTGACATAATATTCGCTTCTCCAAGGGAGTAGTGGGCAGTCTTATCCTTTTGACAAGAAGAGAAGGAATATTGGTATTGGAAAGGCTCAGTTCGCTCCTTCTTATTATTAATTGAG
Source organism: Pinus albicaulis (assembly GCA_034641835.2). NCBI lineage: Eukaryota > Viridiplantae > Streptophyta > Pinopsida > Pinales > Pinaceae > Pinus > Pinus albicaulis. The sequence continues at coordinate 625,834,563 of CM076569.1, forward strand.
GTTGTCATTTATTTCATTATGGCACTAGAAGAGATGGAAAATATTCTTGAGATGCCTAGTTCTAGATGCTGATGACATAACTCTTGTTTGGCAAGGATGCCGTCAATGAAGATATCAACCATGAAGATGTGAAACCACTAATGAAGAAATCCTTGAACTAACTATAATGTTGTATGTCCCTTGATGATCTAGACCTTCACTCGTGATGACATATGGAGTCATACACTTAATGATTTCATACATTAAATGAATGACCAAAATTGATTATGGCCTCTTGATGAAGGTCTTGATGACAATGGTTAGAAACTATATGATGACATGGAGGAAAATTTGATGACATGGACAATGATTGCATGACATGAAGCTCTTGGAGATCACTTGATGGCATATGATGACATTTTTGGAAGATCTCATTTGACGATATCGATGGTGGTTGAAAGACTAATTTGAAGCTCTCTTGATGGAAAATTAATGGATGTTGCACTTTGACATATGGATGACATATCACTGCACTATTACATGACATGACTTGGATGCTAGACTATCATGATGACATAGATGAAATTGATGAGAAACATGATAACACACTATGATGAAGAACTTTTAGTCGTAAAAATGAAGGAGCCCTAATGACCTTGATTTCGTAATCACCCTCTGCACAATTTTTTCCTAATGACCTTGTTGTCCTAATCACCCTCTACACAAAACATTCTAGATCAGTCACAAACATAAAATATTTTGGACACCTTGGAGTAATATTTACACAATAAGTTCTATAACATCTTCATGAGGACTTTTTCCACTTTCTAATCAGCCCTTACTTGCCTCGAAACTCCCAATGGTTGATGGGATATTTAATTTTTAATATAAGAAAAATATAATAAATTGTGAGCCGACCTACACTTTGGAATTCATGACGGCCTACCTACATATGACGTGTACCTTCATTCTAAAGCTAAAATTCATATAAATACAAGGCTGGACTATTCATTTTGAAAAATAATTTCGGTGAAGATATCTCAGAGGACAAAAACAAAATGGAGTTCACACCTAGTGAATTGGAGAAGGCTAAAAGAACTTGAGGATAATTTTATTTTCATTTGTGGGTTAAATTCTATTATTAAACTGCAAAAATAATTCAAAAATACTTAAGGCTTATTTTTAATACCTTTAGACCTGTAACAAAGAGCTTCAAAGACTTCAGGACATGACAAGGAGTTTCCATACATTTTGGACATGTGATATATAATTTCGGACCTTTTTTTTCTTATCTTGACCGATGATACGAAGTATGGTCAGATTACAATTTGGATTGTGGAGTGTGCCTAAGATCTGAAGTTGGGATTTTTGGTTCATATTTCACATCAAAACAACTAAGCCTTGAATTTGAAACCTATGATCATTGTATGCAACCAGACACCTATGGAAGGATAGTAAATATATTTTGAAGAATTGGACAATCAGCTCAGATTGTAGTGACAGTTGTGAGAACTAAGTGAAACATTCTTGTTATATACTTTGGAATTGTGGCTAGAAAATATTAATCTATGGATTTATCCTTAAAGGCTTGGACAAGACCTCACCTCAGACCTGAATTATAGTAGAAAACCAAAATCAGGGATCAGTGTTGAAGACAATGAATAAGATGATAAGTCATGGACAATGATTAGACCCTTGGGTTGTGAAGTGTCTTGAAGATATAGCACATTGAAATATGTGGATCATTCTCAGGACAAACTAAAGAAAATATTGAAGACTTGAACTTGTTGGTGACCATTATTTAAGATCTATTTGGAGAAGATACTTTGCGGTAGCCTTTGTGGAGTTGAAATATTGTTGGAGCTAATCTTGAAGGTTTCTTTGGAACACATTTTTGAAGAGTATTAATATGAGCTTCATTTGAGCAGGCTATTGTAGACACCTTGTTGAGAAGCGTTGACTAACCTTAGAGTTAATCTTGAAGACCATAATGTATTATTGAAAGTCATCATGAGGTGACCTTGGTGATCATTTGGGTGACATAAAGAGCAATGGAGACACCTTCATGATAAGAAAAGTTTGGCATTGATGATGTGACGTGGATACAAAGTGAAGGCATTGCTGAATATTGTGAGGGCTCTTTAAAGAACACATTGGGAGCCGTGAATAATAACCAAATATATTTTGACAAAGTGATGTTTAGGGTTGGATCCCAAGAGGTTGGAGCCTCATAGAGATAACGTCGATGCCTTGAAAGATAGGGTTGGAGCCCTAAAGGATTGGATTCCTCAAGGAACCGGGTTGGAGCCTGTACCAAAGATAGCGTTCGAGCCCTAGAGGTTGGTGCCTCAAAATTGACAAGGTTGGTGCCTCAAATTGACAAGGTTGGAGCCTTGGAAAGACCAAGTTAGTGCTTGGCACAATACAAGTTGGAGCTTGGAAGATTGGAGTCTTCATCTAGGATTGGAGCAATATATAATTATTGTACTTTAATTATTGTAAAGAAGAAATTAATAAAAATGTATATTCCATCATTATTCATTTTGTGTTCTAAATATAAGTGATCTAACTGGTAAAATCAAAAATTGAAAATAAATACTAATTAACCCCCCCTCTCAGTATTTCCAACAATTGGTATCAGAGCCAGTACCTTCACTCAAAGCCTAATATCTTGAAGGTTGATCATTAGAATATAAATGGGAAAGCCAAGGAAGAAAGTCTCCAATCCTCCTAAAGATGTGTCTTCCTTAACCATCAAAATTAAAGTCAATCAATTTGCAAAGGCTCCATTGTTCAATGGAAATTTTGATATATGTGAGGAAAGAATGGAAAGTTTTTAAATCAGTTATTACTAGTGACACGATGGAAGAAGAATCCAAGGAGTACAATAAAAATCAATGAAGACAATTTTGAATGGGTTACCAAATTCTGTGAAGGTGAATTTTGAAAAATGTTCATCAGCAAAAGTCATATGGGAAAAAACTTATGATATTAGCTCAAAAGGATTGTTGAAAATGACCTCTAGTCAAGGAGATGATGGAAAACAAGAAAGAATTCCGGAATCCATCAAGGAAGCTGAAGATAAGAGAGATGACAACAAGGCTAAATAAGACCTAGAAGATGAAGAGAACAAAGAAGACCTTGAATAATATCTCCTGAATAAAATTATGGCTTCCATGGAAGATATTAATATTTTGAAAAAGGAAAGTGAGGAACTTAAGAAGAAAGTGCAATATGGTAACCAAGACAAGACAAGGAGGAAGTTGACTTTGTCAAGCTTCAAGTACAAGAAAGCGATGAGGATCTCACCAAACTTAAAGAGGAATTTCATCAAAAAAAAAAAAAAGAATCATGAAGAAGTAATATATATGAAAAATCAATTGTATAAGGCAAAGAAAAGGGAAGAAACTTTTTCAAGCCACCTTGAACAAAGACTTAAGTGCTTAAACAATATTGAACCAGAGATTGGTCAATACAAGGAAGAGGTCTCTTCTCTTAGATCTCAACTAGAATAATCAAGGAAACAAGCGCAAGGGGCCGAGAAGGTGATGGAAACATTTTCATTCATAGAAGGACAAGTTAGTGAAGTATAAAAGGAGAGAGACACCATGATATGTCAACTAGAAGAAAAGGATGAAGAAATCTTGAAACTAAATTCAGACATCAATCTTCTCAAGGAAGAAACATGTGAAGCTAGAAGAATAAAAGAAGAAATCGATATCATTCTAGAAAATGAGAATGAATAAGTCTTAATAATGAAATCAAATATCATCTCCCTTAAAATCGAAGCACATGAAGCAACAAGGATGATGGAAGAAATGAAGAAGAAAATAGTTATGAAATATGAATATTGTGAAAAGTTGAAAGGAGAAATTGTTTTTCTTAAAAAGGAAGTTGACTTGGTGAATAAGAACTTGAAAAGATCTCAAACCCTATATGAAATCCTAAGTCATGAAAGGTCTCCCTTTGATAGATAAGGTCTTGGATATGCAGGCGAATTCTCAATCAAGAATAATAATGATTCAAACAACAAAGATGTGAGGAACCTAGAAAGAAATGTTTATGCTCCTAGTTCCAGCAAAGGCAAGGAGAAGAATCAAGACAACAACAGAAGAAATTCTAATCCAAGGAGACTTGCAGATGGTGTCAAGAATACAAAAGGAAATGAATACCATCAAAGAATCCCAAGGTAAAAATACTTCAGAAGTACTTCAGAAGGTACCAAAGTATATTTGTTGGTTATTGCTATTCTTGTACAAAATTTGGGCACATGGAAAAACACTGTAAGGCATATCACAAGGAAAAATATAATGGTACCCTTCAATCTCCTAGAAGAAATTTTGCAACAAGAATTCATGATTTATTATTCATGAACAAGACAGAGTGTTTCAATTTCCATAATATTATACATATGGCACATGATTGTTACTTTACTTGGGTCCCTACACAAGCTAGAACCATGAAAAACAAGCCAGAAAAGAAAGTTACACAAGTATGAAGGAAGCAAACTGGATTTGAAACTCTCCTGAACACTCCAGCCAACAACACATGTTGTTGACTTGATGAAGTCATCCTTGATATTCCAAGTATTTGATGGTGATACTCTTCCAAAGAGGAGACCATGCATAAATTTAGGGGAAGTTTTTCATCATTCTGCAAAAGGCCACTACATGGACAGACATATTTTAGATCATCTCTTTGGATCATTGAAGAACATAATCCCCTCTCACCAGATGGACCATAGTTGAATTTTTCTTCCATTAGATCATAAAGAAAGAAATCTTTCTTGAGCCAGAAGAGTTTATGCAAGCAAGGGGAGTTGGTTCATCATATGAAGAAATGTGGTCACATCTATCATGGGCCACATTTCCTGAAGAAAGAACACCATGGCAAGGGGAGCAACATTAATCTGTGTGATAGGGAAATATTTGGGAACCCCATTTTCCATTGATTTCAAAGGGGGATAGAATGTTGAAGGGAAAGAATATTGCCATCAATGACAAAGGGGGAGATTGTTAATCAAGGTTGTCATTGATGTCAATATGGCACTAGCCAAGATGGAAAATATTCTTGAGATGCTTGGTTCTAAATGATGATGACATAAATATTGTTTGACAAGGATGCCATAAATGAAGATTTCAACTATGAAGATGTGAAACCACTAATGAAGAAGTCCTTGAACTAACTATAATGTTGCATGTGCCTTGATTATATAGAACTTAACCCGTGATGACATATGGAGTCATAAACTTGATGATGTCATACACTAAATGAATGACCACAATTGATGATGGCCTCTTGATGAAGGTCTTGATGACAGTGGCTAGAAACTATATGATGACATGGAGGACCATTTGATGACATGGAAAATGATTGCATGACATGAAGGATTTGTAGATCACTTGATTTCATATGATGACATTTTTGGAAGATCTCATTTGATGATATGGATGGTGGTTGGAAGACTACTTTGAAGCTCTCTTGATGGAAAATTAATGGATGTTGCACTTTGACATGTGGATGACATATCACTGCACGATTACATGACATGTCTTGGATGCTACACTATCATGATGACATAGATTACATATATGACAAACATGATAACACACTATGATGAAGAACTTGGAGTTGTAACAATGAAGGAGCCCTAATGACCTTGCTCTCCTAATCACCCTCTACACAAAAAATTCAGGAGCAGTCACAAATAAAACATATTTTGGACACCTTGGAGGATTATTTACACAAGAATATCTATACCATATTAAAGAGGAATTTTACCTCTTTCTAATGAGCCATTACTTGCCCCGAAACTCCAAATGGTTGATGAGATATTGAATTTTTAAGACAAGAAAAACATAATAAATTGTGATCCAACCTACACTTTGGAATTCATGTCAGCCTACCTCCATATCACATGTCCCTTCACTCTAAAGCCAAAATTTTTATAAACACAAGGTTATACTATTCATTTTGAAAAAGAAATTCGGTGAAGATATCTCAGCGGACAAAAACAGAAAGGAGTTCACACCTACTGAGTTGGAGAAGGTTGAAAGAACTTGAGGATAATTTTATTTTCGTTTTTGGGTTAAATTTTGTGATTAAACCATAGAAATCATTCAAAAAGACTTAATACATATATGTAATATGTTCAGACCTATAAAAAAGAGTTGCAAAGACTTTAGGACGTGACAAGGAGTTTCCATATAGTTTGGACCTATGATATTTTATTTCAGACCTGTGTTTTCTTGTCTTGACTGATGATATGAAGTATGGTCAGATTACAATTTGGATTGTGGAGTGTGCCTAAGATCTGAATTTTGGATTTTTGGTTCAGTTAGCTAATCAAAACAACCAAGGCCTAAAGTTGAAACCTATGATCATTGTATGTAACCTGTCAGCTATGAAAGGATAGTAAATATACTTTGAGGAAATGGACAGTTAGCTCAGATTACAGTGACAATTGTGAGAACTAAGTGAAACAATCCTGTTATAGACTTTGGACATGTGGTTAGAAAATATTCTTCTGTGGATTTATCCTTGAAGTATTGGACAAGACCTCACCTCAGACCTGAATTATAGTAGACAACCAAACTTAGTGATCAGTGCTGAAGACAACGAATAATATGAGAAGTCATGGACAATGATTAGACCCTTGGGCTGTGAAGTGTGTTGAAGATATAACATATTGAAATATGTGGATCATCCTTGGGACAAACTAAATAAAATATTTAAGACCTAAACTTTTTGGTGAGCATTATTGAATAAATATTTGGAGAAGATACTCTATAGCAGCCTTTGTGGAGTTGAAATCTTGTTGGAGCTGATCTTGAAGGTTTCTTTGGAACACACTTTTGAAGAGTATTAATTTGACCTTCATTTGCGCATGCTATTGTATACACCTTATTGAGAAGAGTTGAATAACCTTGGAGTTAATATTGAATACCATAATGTATTATTGAAAGTCATCATGATGTGACCTTAGTGATCATTTGGGTGACATGAATAGCAGTGGAGACACCTCCATGATAAGACAAGGTTGTCATTGATGATGTGGCATGGATAATAAATGAAGGCATTGTTGAAGATCTTTAAATAAGACATTGGGAGCCGTGAATAATAACAAAACATATTTTGACAAAGTATAGTTGAGAGTTTAATCCCAAGAGTGTAGGTTTTAACCTTGAACATAAATTATCTACACACGAATCTTATAACAGAAAATAAACAATAGCAAGAGCATAAAACATAAAACAGATAAACACATATATTTTCCCCTGGATCCCAAATCAGGACAACTAGCTTGATTTTTCATTATATTCCTTTTAGTGTTACAACACATATATATACATGCTGAAGCATACATAAACCCGAATCCATAAACCCTGGATTAGAACATAACCGTAGTTCCCTTGACTGGATCTACAAAATACCGGGGGCCAAAAGCCATCGTACCCCAAAACCATGTGCAAAATCATGCACAAAACATGGGTAGGTCCTCCTATGAGTGGGTCCACACACCAAAACAATTTTCATAGGGGCGCTGCCCCGGACCCCAAGAATGGGGCCTGCCTCCCCCCTTGTGACCCCCCTGCTACGCCCAACGCAATGTATAGTGTGTGGGGCTAGTCGTGGAAAGAATATAACACATACCCAACATTCTCCCACTTATTTTTTTCTTTCCACAGGGGGCCACAGGAGAGCTTAGTCATTGGTCCAATTCTTCAACACCCATTATTTCTCTACACCAAGAGAACTTCTGAGTGCTCACAGACTTCATCAATGCATCTGCAACATTCTTCAAACCGTCCACCTTTACCAGCAACACCCTTTTAGCCTCAACCATATCTCTAAAAAAGTGATATTGAACATCAATGTGCTTTTTCTTTGAATGGTAAGTAGGGTTCTTAGCCAAGAAAATTGCACTTTGGCTATCACAATCTATCCTTATATCTTCCTGTACCAACCCCATACTTGAACATAGTCTCTACAACCAAACTGCTTCCTTGCTTACATGAGTGGCTACTATGTATTCTACCTCTATAGTTGAAAGAGCCACTACAGACTGTCTTTTACTCATCCAACTAACTGTGCCTCCAAGTAGGTTAAACACATACCCACTTGTAGATCTTCTTTGGTCCAGATCTCTAGCCCAGTCTGCATCAACAAAACCACGAATGTCCAACATTCTTTCCAACCCTAGTCTTCCTTGGTAGCACAAGCCATAATCACTAGTGCCACGTAAATATCTGAAAACCCGCTTCACTGTTGTCCAATGATCCTTCCCTGGGTTTGACATAAACCTGCTCAATACTCCCCCACTTCTTGCAATGTGATGTCTAGTCTAGTGCATACCATTACATATTGAACCCCCACTACACTTTTCATATAGAACGCGTGCGTTCCTCCTCTTCTTCTTGTGTCTTGGGACACTGTTCAGTAGACAGCTTTACACCTACAGGAATAGGAACATTCACCGGTTTACTATCCTGCATATTGAACCTCTGCAATATAGTCTTGACATACTTCCTCTAGTTTAACCAGAGCTTCCTCTTTTCCCGATCTCTCTTAACTTCCATGCCCAAAATATAGTTTGCAGCACCAATATCCTTCATATTTAATTTGGAGAATAGCTGGGTCTTCAAATCTTGGATAATTTCTTTGTCATTTCCAATCAACAACATATCATCCACATACAAGACCAAATAAATAACACGGTCACCAATTAATTTAAAATAAACACAGTGATCCTCCTTGCTTCTGGTGAAGCCAAGTCCCTATATATAGGTATCAAATTTCTGATACCACATCCTTGGTAATTTTTTTAACCCATACAGAGACTTCTTCAACCTGCATACCAGTTCTTTCTTACCCTTCACCATAAAGCCTTCAGGTTGCTTCATGTAGATCTCCTCTTCTAGATCCCCATGAAGAAATGTTGTCTTCACATCCATCTGTTCTATCTCAAAATCGAATGCAGCAGCAATAGATAAAAGTAATCTAATAGAAGTAACTTTGGAAACAGGAGAAGCAATATCACCAAAATCAATTTGTGGCACTTGGGAATAACATTTTCCTACGAACCGAGCTTTGTATTTCTCCACCATTCCTTCTACATTCATCTTTTTCTTAAACACCCATTTTCTCCCAATGGGCTTCCTTCCAGCCGGCAACTCCACTAGATCCTATGCCTCATTTTTGTGCAAGGATGCCATTTCATCAACCTCCCTGATAGTTTTGGGATCATACTCAGTTATAGTTAAGGAAAAACCTGAACAGAAAGTAGTTGGACTATACCTTTCTGATTTCCTTCTTTCTCGAACTGATCTTCTCAAAGCTGGAGTTTATGGCTCTTCCTCTTCTAAATCTTCTTCTGCTGTAGAGTCTGATTCATCCTCCTTTAGCTCAAACTCTATCTTCTCAGGTTCCTTTGGTATGATTTCATGTTTAACAACATATTTCACCTCTCTAAACACCATGTCTCAGCTGTACACAACCTTCCTTGTTTCCAGGTTCCAAAGCTTGTAACCTTTTAAACCATCCTTATACCCAATAAAGATGCACCTTTCAGATTTATTATCCAACTTTGTCCTTTTATCCTTTGGAACATGTACATATGTATCACATCCAAATACCCTTAGATGTGAAAGAGAGGGTTTCTTACCAGACCATACCTCATGTGGAGTCTTATCCTCCAACGCTGATGAAGGTGATCTATTAACTAAGTAACATGCAGTCTCCACTGCCTCTGCCCAGAATTCTTGTCCTAACCCAGTACCACTGAGTATGCTTCTTGCCTTTTCTATCAATGTTCTATTCATTCTTTCTGCAACTCCATTTTGCTGAGGTGTGTATGGAGTAGTCTTCTGCTGTGCTATACCAAACTTCTTACAGAACTCTTCAAATTCCTTCTTGCAGAACTTCCCACCATTATCTGTCCTCGGCACCTTTATCTTCTTCTCTGTCTGGTTTTCAACCAAAGCCTTAAATTCTTTAAATCTATCAAAGAATTCAAATTTCTTCCTCAAGAAATATATCCATGTATTCCTTGAGAAGTCATCTATGAATGAAACATAGTACACAGACTTTCCCAGTGATGGAACTGACACAGGTCCAAACACATCACTATGCACAAGTTCTAATATCTTGTTTGCCCTCTTAGCACCAGAAGGAAAACTCACCCGATTCTACTTCCCATATACACAATGTTCACAGAAATCGAAATCCAGAGAGCAATTAGACATACCTTCTACCATACCATTTCAATGCAGTATCTGAATTCCCTTCTCTCCAATATGTCCAAGCCTTTGATGCCATAACATGGTCTTTTCTTCAGAGACAGCTAGGCTTTCCTCTCCACTTTTAGGAACCACATAACTATTACACCCATCAATAACAGTGCGACCTTGTAGCTTGTACAAAGTTCCAGTCCGAACTCCCCACATTAATACCAGTGCTCCCCGAACCATCTTGCAGACATCTTTCTCGAACACTGTTTTTACACCTGCATCATCCATCTTGCTTACAGAAATTAGATTTCTGGCCAATGAAGGAATATGCAAAACACCAGGAAGTGTTCTAATCCTTCCACCTTGCAGCTTCAGCTTGACCTTTCCACATCCAACGATTCTGGCCTTCCTATCATCCCCTAGGAATACATCACCATCATATTAACCATTCCCTATGGGGAGTGAATTGAAAGGATGCACCTGGGTCAATCAACCATGACTCATGATCTACATGTGTATTTGAAAAAGAAGCCAAATACACATCCCCACCTTCATTTGAGGTGGTTTTTTCCTCTGCAGAAGGAGCATCATCAGATCCCTTTCCTTTCTCAGGAGCTTTAGATCTGCACTCCTTTTTGTTGTGCCCTCCCTTTCCGCATTTCCAAAATACATTTACAAACTTTCCAGGAGATTTAGATCTCCCTCTAGATTTGTATCTCCCACTCAAAACCTTACTCTTGTTTCTATTTTGGGACCTTCCTCATACAGATAAGGCATCTCCATTCTAGCCCTCCATATTTCTCTGTCTCATTTCCTCCATCAGTAAGACTCAGACAATGTCATCAAAATTCAAGGTAGTTGTATTGCTACCTATTGCAATAACCAGACTATCCCATGAGTCTGGTAGAGAACACAAAAAATTGATGCACTTATCTTCATCTGATATTTTAATATCAACAGATGACAGTTGACTTACCACAGTATTGAAGGCATTCAGATGCTCTGTCACTGAGTCTCCATCCTTCATCCTCAGGTTATACAGCTTTTTCCACAAGAAAAACTTATTCACCAGAGACTTAGATTGGTACAAACTCCAAAGTTTTTCCCACAAATTATTTGACGTAGCTTCCCTGGATACATTCAACAATACTGAATCTGAGACACACAACCGTATTGTGCTCTTAGCCTTTCGATCTAGTTTCTTCCAGTCTTCATCTAACATTTCCATTGGTTTAGTACCTGGATCTACTGCGATCCACTTATCTTTATCCACCAGCAGATCCTCCATCTTGAGCTTCCACAACTCAAAAATATGATCATTAAATTTCTCGATCTCTATCTTTCCACCGCTCCCCATCTTCTTTCACTGCAAGAATCGATCCCGCAGATCTCCCACTCAACAGGGTCTACCTCAGGCCTGAGTAAAAAACCCTCAGTAGCAAAGGTGTCCCCTTGAAGCTGAAATAGCTCTGATACCAAATGTAGGTTTTAACCCTGAATAAAAAGTATCTACACACAAATCTTATAATAGAAAATAAACAATAGCGAGAGCAAAAAACATAAAATAGATAAACATAGATATTTTCCCCTGGATCCCAAATTGGGATGACTAGCTTGATTTTTCATTATATTCCTTTTAGTGTTACAACACATATATATACATGCCAAAGCATACATAAACCCCAATCCATTAACCCTGGATTACAACATAACCGTAGTTCCCTTGACCTGATCTACAAAATACCAGGGGCCGAAAACCATCGTACCCCAAAACCATGTGCAAACTCATGCACAAAACATGGGTGGGTCCTCCTATGAGTGGGTCTGCACACCAAAACAATTTTCGCTGGGGGGCTGCCTCCCCCCTTGTGACCCCCTTACTGTGCCCAATGCAATGTACAACGCGTGGGGCTATTCGTGGAAAGAATATAATACATACCCAACAAAGAGGTTGGAGCCTACTAGAGAAAATGTTGTTGCATTGGAAGATAGAGTTGGAGCCCTAGAGGATTGGAGTCCTCAAGAAACCAGGCCGAAGATTGTACCAAAGATAGGGTTGGAGCCCTACAGGTTGGTCCCTCAAAATTGACGAGGTTGGTGCCTCAAATTGACAAGGTTGGAGCCTTAGAAAGACCAAGTCAGTGCTTGGTATAATACAAGTTGGAGCCTGGAAGATGGGAGTCTTCATCTAGGGTTGGAGCCCTATATCATTATTGTACTTTAATTATTATAAAGAAGAAATTAATAAAAGTATGTATTCCATCATTTTTCATTTTGTGTTCAAAATATAAGTGATCTAACTACTAAAACTAACAATTGAAAAGAAATATTGATTCACCCCCCTCTCAGTATTTCCAACACTTATAAAATCCTATTTGAAGAAAATGTTGTGGCAACGTGGGTTGAAGAAAATACCATGGCTGCTACCTCATCTGCCATCCATCCACTTCAACATAATTGGAGATTTCGCTTATAAATCATTTAAATTAATGGTGAGAGGAGAATTAAGAGAAACAGGTACATGCTCTAGCCTACCACTCCAGGACTGAAACATGGTCGATACAAATCTGTCTTGATATTGACCATAATGTGTTTAGCCATCTATCCCATTCAACTCATACTATCGCAATTCTGCCCATCCCACTCGAATAGTGAGTTACAAAACATAAACCCTCATGTCTATGGCTGAAGAAATGTAGGAAATGGATCTTATGGGAATTGACAGGATGAGGTTGGAAGGGATACAGATAATTAGAATGTTGGGTTACAATAGCCAAATATTTTTCAGGATTTTGGCTTCACACTGTAAAAATTTCAGATTCTGACCCTTCGTAGAAAAAACGTTATAGCGAAAATGCCACGATGACCTATTTGGAGCAGCAACACCCTAGAATCTCAAATATTTGATACCAAATGTTGTGAAAAAACCTCAAAAAATAGAAGAAAAGAGATATCAATGCCTTAAAAATAATCCACTTCGAGGGGGTAACCTCCAATACATTACATGAATGAAAAATTATTGGATGATTCAAATTACAAAACCTCCTTTCTATATATAGGAGTCCATGGGGCCACAATGTAGTCCTAGTGGGGCCATAATGTAATCCTAGCTGACCTAACAATAATAATTTAAGGGCACAATAATAACAATATGGGGGTTACAAGGGTACATTAATAATAATAAGGGGGTTACACTAATAACAATAAGGGACTATACTAGTAATATATGGACCTAACAAGGTGCCAAACCTGAAGAGGCCCTACAAATAATCAAATTTCTCAACACTAAAAACAAACAAGAATTGGATTAAATAGGCATCACTACTAGAAATTAAACAATTCTTGAAGTGATAAAGGTAATTACAAAGAAGAATTTGATGAAGTAGCTTGAAGAGAAGTGCCAAAACGTGGATTTGGAAATAACTAGATTTATGGTAAAGTTTGATACACTGAGGCAAAAAGGCTTGCCAAGTATTCTTGTTTTGAATGATAAATTAATGAAGTAAGAGGATTCCAACAAGAAGATCAAATATTTTTCCAAAGAATAGGTAAACAAGGTAGATTGGCAAGGAATACCTACAGTAAAAGTCTTGCACAAAAGAATTGAATATTTGTTTTATTTGCAGCATGAAATAAAACATCTCTTTGTTATCAAACCAACATTTGTTAGGTACATAGAGGCTCATGAAAACTATATAAAACTTACCAAGATCAAGTTACCTGATGAATAATTTTGGCAGAAGCTTACTGATTTGTTCTAAAAGACAGTTTTACAGTAAAACAGGAAGACAAATAGTTGTCATTTTTACACAGTAAAAATAGAAATTTACAGTAGTAAGGCAGTTAAAACAATGATTAAAGAGTATCAGTGTTTAAAGTGTATCAGATGAAAGAGTATTAGATAATATATAACATTTAAAAATAGATTTAAAAGATCTTTTTCTAACATTGAAGACAACACAACAACCAACTGCACCCAATTAAAAACAACATCTCTATTTTATTTGGATAAATAGGATAGCTTGCTAAGTTGTTAAGTAGGTGTCACTATTTTTTTGTAAAACATATTTTATTTTACTTGGAACTTTCCTATGAGTATTCTAGGATATTTTGCAAACATTTTTGTATAAATACTTCACTCTTTGAAGTATTATTGTGGAATAAATTGCTAAATATTTCTATAGTCATTTTTGTTGTACATGAAAGGTTTCTTGTAGCAAGTTCAAGTAGGAGACTGGATCAAAACCATAAGCATCATATTTCAGGACTCATGTTATGAGCCATTGAATTGAAGTACTTTATTTTGTCATTGTTTATCTTCTTATGTTTTACATACCTTCATAAATGTATTCTAAATTTGAATGATAAATCATGAATATTATTATAGAATTTGTTAAAAGAACTCTGCCTTGAACTATTTATCATTTCCATTTTTTCTGCTGATTTACAAAGTAGGGAACCCTTAATTTCTCCCTCTTTCGAATGAGCTCTCTCTTCTACTTCGTTATCCGGATCAAATAATTCTTAACTTCTCTTTATCCTGATTTATCCAATTCGTAGATCAACCTTCAAAGATCTTTAGTGACTTGTCTATCTTTCCCTAAAAATATTTGACTTTTTACCTTGACCTTGAGCTATTTGCTTGACATATTGACTCCTTTTTCCCAATGGAAAACCAAATCTATTACTATACATCTCTTTAAGTGATTTTCCCCACCAACCAAACCAAATATTAAAACCAAATTTTCCTTATAACTAGCCTAAAATAAAACATAAAAACAAAGTTAAATCTTATAGAGAGAGCCTTCTCTGAACCCTAGGAAGGCTAGATCCTAGAGTTTAAAAGTAGGTTTGTGGTTACCTTTAATGTTGTTTAAACTATAAATTAAAAATATCACAATTTTGAGAATTATTAGAGTGATAAGAGACTCCACATGAGGTATGGATTGGCAGGAAACCCTCTCTTTCACATCTAAGGGTATTTAGATGTGATGCATATGTACATGTTCCAAAGGAGAAAAGAACCAAGTTGGATAATAAATCTGAAAGGTGCATCTTTATTGGGTATAAGGATGGCTTACAAGGTTACAAGTTTTGAAACTCAAAAACAAGGAAGGTTGTGTACAACCAAGATGTGGTGTTTAGAGAGGTGAAATATGTTGCTAGATATGAATTCGTACCAGAGGAACCTGAGAAGATAGAGTCTGAGCTAACGGATGATGAATCAGACTCTACAATAGAAGAAGATTCATAAGAGGAAGAGCCACAAACTCCAGCTGTGAGAAGATAAGTTTGGGAAATAAGGCAACCAGAAAGGTATAGTCCATCTACTTTCTGTTAAATTTTTTTCTTTTAATATCACTGATCATGATCCCAGAACTGTCAGGGAGGTAGTGAATTCAGAGTATGGAAAACTCTGGAAGGAGGGGGCCTCGGTTGATAAAATGGTATCCTTGCAAAAAAAATGAGGCATGGGATCTGGTGGAGTTGCCGGCTGGAAGGAAACCTATCAGGAGAAAATGGGTGTTTAAGAAGTAGATGAATGTAGAAGGAAAGGTGGAAATATACAAAGCTCGATTGGTCGCAAAATTTTATTCCCAAGTGCCAGGAATTGATTTTAGTGATATTTTTTTCCCCTGTTACCAAGGTTACTTCTATTAGAATATTTTTGTCTATTTTTTATGCCTTTCATTTTGAGATATAACATATGGATGTGAAGACAATATTTCTTCATAGACATTTGGAAGAGGAGATCTACATGAAGCAACCTAAATTTTTTATGGTGAAGGGTAAGAAAGAATTGGTATGAAGGTTAAAAAAAAAATTGTGTTGGTTAAAACAATCACCAAGGTTATGGTATCACAAATTTGATACATATATTCAGGGACTTGGCTTCACCAGAAGCAAAGAGGGTCATTGTGTATATTTTAAATTAATTGGCGACCGTGTTTTTTATTTGGTCTTGTATGTGGATGATATGTTGCTAATTAGACATGACAAAGAAATTATCCAGGATTTGATGACCCAATTGTTCTCGAAATTGGACATGAAGGATCTTTGTGCTGCAATACATATTTTGGGTGTGGAAATTAAGAGAGATCGAGAAAATAGGAAGATATAGCTAACCCAGAGGAAGTATGTTGAGACAATATTGTAGAGGTTCAATATGAAGGATAGTAAACCAGTGAAGGTTTCTATTCCTGTAGGTGTAATTCTATCTGCTGAACAATATTCCAATGCACAAGAAGAATAGGATGATATGTCCCATGTTCCATATGCAGGTTCAATGGGTATCCTGATGTATGAAATGGTCTGTACTAGACCAAACATTGCACATCTAGTGGGAGTATTGAGTAGGTTTATGCAATAACCAAGGAAGGATCATTCAACATCAGAAGTAGGTTTTCAGATATTTGCATGGGACTAGTGATTATGGTTTGTGCTACCAGGGAAGACCAATATTGGACAGATTTTTAGACATATGTGGTTTTTTTGATGCACACTGGGCTAGAGATATGGACCAAAGAAGATCTAGAAGTGGGTATGTGTTTAGCCTATTTGGAAGTGGAGTCAGTTGGATGAGTAAAAGATAGTCTGTAGTGGCTCTTTCAACCATTGAGGCAGAATACATGGCTGTGACTCATGCAAGCAAGGAAGCAGTTTGGTTTCAGAGATTGTGTTCAAGTATGGGGTTCATGTAGCGGGCTATAAGGATAGACTGTGATAGCCAAAGTGCAATTTTCTTGGCCAAGAACCCTTCTTATCATTCAAATACAAAGTACATTGATGTTTAATATCACTTTGTGAGATATATGCTTGAGGATAAAAGGGTGTTGTTGATAAAGTTGGACACTTTGAAGAATTTTGCAGAGGCATTGATGAAGTTTGTGAACACTCAGAATTTCTGCTGGTGTAGAGGAACAATGGGTGTTGTAGAGCTTGCCTAATGACTAAGCTCTCCTATGCCCCCCTGCGAAAAGAAAACAACAAGTGGGAGAATGTTGGGTCTGTTTTATATTCTTTCCATGATTGGTTGCACGTGTGGGGGTGGGTGGGAGGGGGGGGGGAGTCATAGGAGGGGTCATAACCCCCCTTGCACGTTGTCTCAGGTGGTTATAGGGGGGGTCGTAGCCCCCACTATTCAGGTTCTGGAGCAATGCCCCGGGAAAGAAAAACTGGACCCTATTTTTCAATTGGCAGACCTACCCATGGTTTTGTGCATGGTTTTGCACATGGTTTTGGGGCATGATGGTTTTTTTCCCCTGGTATTTTTTAGATCCAGTCAGGGGAACTACAGTTATTTTCTAATCCAGGGTTAATGGATTGGGGTTTATGTATGCTTCGGCATGTATATACATGTGTTGTAAAACTAAAAGGAATATAATGAAAAAGCAAACTGGTAGTCCTGATTTTAGATCCACTGGAAAATATATTAGGTATTTATATTACTAGTATAGTCACTTTTTGTTGTTAGTGTAACCCCCTTATTGTTATTTTTGTACCCCTATAACCCCCATATTGTTATTATTATGCCTTTAAATTATTATTGTTAGGTTGGCTAGGATTACATTATGGCCCCATGGACTCCTATATATAGAAAGGAGGTTTTGTCATTTGTATCATCCAATAATTTTTCATTCATATAATCGAGTGGATGCCACCCCATAGAATTGCCTTATTTCTAAGGCATTGATATCTCTTTCCTTTTCTTTTTCGAGTTGGTTTCACAACATTTGGTATCATAGCTTTTGATTCTAGGGTTTCGTTGCACCAAACAGGTCATCATGGAATTTTTTCTTTAACTTGTTTTCTACGAAGGTTCAGAAACTCAAATTTGTAGAGAACGAAGTAGAACTCCTGAGGAACAGTGTCACAAAATTTTAGAGCTTGGTTCGCAATTTTTTTACAGATATGATCTGTGTAAAATAGGTCTTTTTCAGGCTCCCAAATTTCATCTCAAAGAGGTGATTGTGGGAAAATCTTCATAACTCTCTCTTTGAGCATCGGATTGGAATTCTATAAAAAGTGACTAGAATTACACGGAATTTAGTTTCCTGTCTATAAATTTTATAGCCAAAGGAGCGAATAGTGAAATGTGTCAAGTTGTACAAGTTCGATCTACTGAATGATTCCATAATTAGTTCAATGTGGGAGATTGGACATAAATTTTTCTTGAAGAATCCAAATCAGGTCAGACCTATGCCATTCAAAAGAGGATTTAGAGGGCCACTGCAAGGATAAATTTCAGATATTGAAGATCTGAAATCACAGAGATAATTTAGTTTCAATATTGATCTTCTCAAAAGAAAGAAAAAGGTGTGTATGTTTTTCCGATTACATATGTGTCGTTTGAAAAAAAAACTAGTTTGAATTTATTCCAAGGGCATATTGAAAAATGGATATTAGTATTGGGTTCTAAAATCCCCCCTAAAAATAATTCAACACCAAATAAGCCTTCAGAATGCTCTACTATGACTCATGAAGTCAAAGAAACACAACATGAGATGTCAAAATTACAAGAGAAAGTGCACCAAATTTTGCTATCGCAAAGAGAAACAAAAAATGAAATGGAAGTTTGGAAGAAAGGAATGGAAACTAAGATGGATGGTTTGAAGAAAGGCGTGGAAGCTAATACTAATGGTTTGGAAGCTAATATTGATGGCATGGAAGTGGGCATGGAAGCTAATATGGATGAAATGGAAGCTAATATCGATGAAAAAATGAAAGATAACATCGAAAAAATTAAGAATGATTTGGCAAAGTTGATACAAGAAATGTTTCCTAATGGCGAAAAGATAGTAGAGGAAACCCTTGATGAGAATAAAATACATGTTAATCGTGATTTCATAAACTCTGATGTTGAATTGAAGAACCACCATATTTTAAATATGGATATGAGGAAGTTTGATGGCAAGGATCCTGTAACATGGATACTACAGATGGAGCAATATTTTGATCTGAATAATGTGAAAAACACATAAAAGTTACACATTGCAACTTTA
Source organism: Pinus albicaulis (assembly GCA_034641835.2). Classification (NCBI taxonomy): domain Eukaryota; kingdom Viridiplantae; phylum Streptophyta; class Pinopsida; order Pinales; family Pinaceae; genus Pinus; species Pinus albicaulis. The sequence continues at coordinate 625,853,773 of CM076569.1, forward strand.
CATTTAGAAAAAAATAAATTTGTATGGTATCGGTGGCTTTTTTCCCGTTAAAAATTTTCACTTGGTCAATTTTTACGGAGGAAATGATAGCACATTATGAGGATACAAAGAGCAACACCTTCTTTAGCAAATTGATAAATCTAAAAAAAAAGGGTTCAATGGTGGAGCACATTGAGGACTTCCAAAAATTGAATATAAGGGTAACTGATATTCTAGAGGAACATAGGATTGATGTCTTCATAGGGAATTTAAAGGATAACATCTAACATGAAGTTCGCATTTGGGAACCTGATTCACTGGAGAAGGCATTCATGCTAGCAAGAAAAATTGAATGTAAAATTATGGCAACAAGGAAGCCTACCACTCACATCTATAAAGATGGCAGTGTTGCTACTCCTAGACTTCCACAACCTACAAGGTTGACACCACAACAGTTAGAAGAAAAAAAAAGAAAAAGGGCTTTGCTACAATTGTGATAGAAAATACACTAAAGGTCATAATTTCACTGAGAATAAATTATTTTACATAGATTGTGAAGAGGAAGAAGAAAATGAAGAAAAAAATTCAAAATTAGAGGATATACACCAAGTAGAAACCCTAAAAGAAGAAGAATTGTGTCTGACCATATCATGTAATGCATTGGCAGAAACTACCACTCCTCAAAATCTCAATATAGAAGGACATATCAAGAAGAAAAATGTAATAGTGTTGATTGATTCAGGTAGTACCCATAATTTTATTCATTGTAAGGTAGTCAAGGAATTGAATTGTTTCCTATACCCAGCACCAGAATGTCAAGTGATGACTGCAAATAGAGGAACTATAAATCTCTCTAGAAAATGCCATAATATCAAGCTAGCCATCGGGGAATATGTATTGAATAGTCCAATGTTTTCCATCCCAATGTGAGGTGCTGATTTTGTACTAGGAGTATAATGGTTACAACCATTGGGAACAATAACTTTTAATTTTCAAGAAATTTTCTTGAATTTCTTTTTGAAAGGAAAGGAAATAAAATTACGTGGTATCATAGGGAAGCCAGGAAAGATAATAAGCTCTAATTTCATGACAAATCTTGTGAAGAAAGAACAACAGGGTGTAATTGCACAATTATGCTCACTAGAATTTCCAACATCAAAATCATCTATTTCTCCAGATCTCCAAAAAGTCTTGGACAATCATTCCAAGGTGTTTGATACTCCCAAAGGTCTCCCACATATTCATGATCATGTTCATGCTATTCATTTGATTCCGGGAAGTGTTCCTCCAAACATTAGGCCTTATAGATATCCTTATGTCCAAAAGAGTGAAATTGAATGTATGATTGCAGAAATATTAGAGGTGGGTATAATTCAACCTAGTCAGAGTTCTTTCTCTGCTCTAGTAGTATTGGTGTACAAGAAATATGGATCATCGCACATGTGTCCGGATTATAGGGAGATAAATAATCTCACTATTAAAAATAAATTTCCCATCCCTATGATTGATGAATTATTGGATGAATTATGTGGAGCAATTTATTTTACCAAGTTGGATCTTCATTCAGGATACCATAAAATTAGAATGAACACTGAAGATATTCTGAAAATTGCATTTCGAACTCATCAGGGTCATTATGAATTTTTGGTCATGCCTTTTGGCCTTACCAATGCACCTTCTACATTTGAAGGGTTGATGAATTCCATTTTCAAACCATTCCTTTGAAAATTTGTGCTAGTATTTTTTCATGATATACTAATCTATAGCAGGTCTTGGAAGGATCATCTTCTACATGTTGATAGGGTGATAAGACTATTGTAGGAGAAAAAATTATATGCAAAAACATCAAAATGTTTCTTTGGAGTACAACAGGTGGAATATCTGGGTCATATTGTATCTCACAAGGGTGTTAAAGTAGTTGCACGGATTTCTCAGGTTAACGGGGTATTATCACAAGTTTGTTAAGAATTATGGGAGAACAGAAACACCTATAACAACATTATTGAAGAAAGATGAATTCTCATGGACTTCTGAAGAAACTAGGGCCTTTTAAAATCTTAAAGAAGCAATATGCCTAGCACTAGTTTTAGCCACGCCAGACTTCACAAAAACCTTTATTGTGGAATGTGATGCCTTAGGAAATGGAATTGGCGTTTTTTTAATGCAAGAGGGAAAACCCATTGCTGCTGAAATTCATTCAATCAAAGGAAAATATTTACAAAAGGTTATTTATGAGAAGGAAATGTTGGCAATATTACATGCACTAAAGAAATGGAGATGCTACCTAATGGGAAGACACTTAAAGATAAAAATTGATCATGATTGTCTTAAACAGTTTTTGGAACAAAGAATATCTTTAGAAGAGCAGCAAAAATGGGTCACAGAGATGTTGGGTTATGACTTTGAAATCGTCTACAAAAAAGGAAAGCTAAATTTTGTTGCAGATGCAATCTCAAGAAAGGATGAAGAGGTGGAAGCATTGCTTTGTGCCATTTCAGTTATCCAACCAAATTGGATAACTAAAGCAAGGGATGAATGGAAGAAGGAAGAATAAGTGTGGACTCTCATTAAAAATTTGCAGCAAGATCCTAGTATATATAATACATTTAGTTGGACAAATGATTCCTTATGGTACAAAGATCGCTTATATATTTGCAAGAATTCCCAACTAAAACAAAATATTATTTTGGAATTGCACACTTCTCCTTTAGGAGGACAGTCGAGATTTTTAAAAACTTAGCACAGGGTGAAGAAAGAATTTTTTTGGGATGGCCCTAAATCTGATATTCAAAAGTTTGTGGCAGAATGTTTGGTTTTCCAGCAAAATAAAGTGGAGACAATTAAGACCCCGGGTATTTTACGACCTTTATCTGTTCCAAGTCAACCTTGGGAGGAGATTTCAATGGATTTTATCACCAAGTATGCACACTTTTGTGCATTATCTCATCCATTTAAAGAAAGCACAGTTGCTACTGAATTTATGGGAACAATTCAAAAGCTACATGGAAACCCAAAGATTGTTGTAAGTGACAGAGATCCCATTTTTACAAGACATTTTTGGATGGAATTATTTTCTTGTTTGGGTACCCAACTAGCTCATAGCTCATCTTATCATCCTTAATCCGATGGTCAAACAGAGATAGTGAATAAATTTTTCGAAGGATATCTTCGTTTTTCTGTATTTGATAAGAAAGCACAATGGGTCAAGTGGTTACCTCTTGCTGAATGGTGGCATAACACTTCCTTCCATACTGAAGCAAAAATTACCCCATTTATGGCACTTTATGGATATCATCCACCATCCATCACATCTTATTTAAGGGAAAACATCAGGGTTCAAGCAGTGGAGTATCACATCGAGCATCAACAAGAAGTTCTCCAACTCTTAAAGGATAACCCAAATTTGGCACAAAATCGAATGAAACAACAAGCAGATCAACATTGTAGTGAGAGAAGCTTTGGTGTGGGATACTGGGTATTTTTACGACTGCAACCATACAAAAAGATTTCCCTCAATAAAGCTAAGAAGGATAATAAATTCTCACCAAAATACTATGGTCTTTATAATATTTTGTAAGAGATTGGTACTATGGCATACAAATTGGAGCTTCCTGCTTCTTCATGAGTGCATCTAGTTTTCTATGTTTCATGCTTAAAAAATGTTATAGGGGACAAACTTTCAGTTCAAACAGTATTTCCAGAACTTGATGAGGAAGGAAAAAACATATTGGAACCTAGAGCAGTCACGGAAACAAGAACTGGACAACTACAAAATTGATAAATTTCAAAGTATCTCATCAAATGGAAGAACTTACCCACGGAATATTCTACATGGAAGGATGAGAATTTTATACAAAAATAACTGGAGCTACTCAAGCGTTGAGGAAAACACCTTTTTGAAGGAGAGGAGCATGTTATGTCCTTATATTACTAGTATAGTCCCTTATTGTTGTTAGTGTAACTCCCTTATTGTTATTTTTGTACCCCTGTAACCCCCATATTGTTATTATTGTTCCCTTAAATTATTATTGTTAGTTTGGCTAGGATTACATTGTGGCCCCATGGACTCCTGTATATGGAAAGGAGTTTTCGTCATTTGTATCATCCAAGAATTTTTCATTCATGTAATTTATTGGAGGTTTCCCCCTAGAAGTGGCTTATTTCTAAGGCATTGATATCTCTTTTCTTCTCTTTTTGGAGCTGGTTTCACAACAAAATGTCTGTGTATATCTGTTTTATGTTTTATGCTCTTGCTTTCTTTATTTTATGTTTTTAAGATACGTTTGTAGATAATTTTTGTACATCGTTAAATCCTACACTAAAAACTGCATCTAACTCACATTAAAAATTATTTTTTATTTTCCTATTATTTGTTTGGGGATTAAAATATTGTTGAAAATATGTATAATAAAAAACTATTTGTTTTTTTACTATTATTTTTTTGTAGATTAACTAATTCTCACATATATGTTAGTCTAGAAAATTATAGAAGTTATGGCAGTACATGCATCTGAGAATGGTTGATTTCTATATCATGCTACATCATCTGTTGAAAATTTATTGTGTTACTCGCCTGGAATGAATTCGATATATAAGTATTTTATCCATATTGTGTAGGAAACGATGGAAACTTAATTAACGCGAAAGTGATGCATTTCATGAAAAACATGAAATTTTTATTCATATATATGCTCAGCTAGAAACAACCTCTCTAGGCGAGCTTTTAGTCTAGAATTTATATTACAGATCATCTTAATTTCACTTTTTTTCTCTTAGCATAATGTTACATAATAGATGAGTGGTTTTTGTTAATTGTATTAAGCAAGTGTTTGGTCCACTGAATATTTCCAGAATGTAGTGGTTGTGTACAACTATGATATTAAACTCAATTGATAGGGTATTTCTCTGGTAGTAAGTAAATCATGTGAGGATAGAATGTTGTGTGATAACCTTTTTTTCCTTTCCATATTTTTATCAAGAATGCGTAAAAAAAAATTGGAGTTGTGATTATGTATTTGGAAATCAGTCACAAGGCTTTCTTAATAACATTCTTCATATGATTCATTGAAAAGGAAAATAATGGAAAATGAAAAGTGGAGCACAAAACACTCTCTGAACAATATCCAAAAATAGCTAAATAGATTCCATTGAAAACATGAACAATAAATAAATAGAATCGAATTCCAGTAATACTAAAGTAAACATGAACTATCTATGAAACCTTACATATAAGAGAATTAAATGTGATGACAACTAGAATATAGTGAAATATCTCAACATCCCCCGCAATATACCTTAAGATCCTTTTTTCAACCTTCTAATGAGAAATATTAGGTAAATGTATATACTTGGAGACAAAACTTGTTGCAAACATGATACCATGTCTAGTTGCAGTGAGATACAATAAACTACCAAGTAGACTTTTATACAATATGGGATCAACTCGTGGTGCCACATCTTCTTTTCCCAGCTTTGTTCCTTGAGAAATTGGTGTATTATCTCATTTGCAATTGGACATTGTGAAAATTTGAATGATACCAAGTGACATATTTTTGTTGACCAACAAAATTTCCATTGGAAGATTTTTTAATTATAATTCCTAAGAAGTATTTCAAGACCACAAGATTAGTCATATCAATTGTTTTTTGCATTATTGCTTTGAAATATTATAACATCATATTTCCTGTATAAAGGAGATAGTGTATGTAAATGCATACAATAAGAATTTTACCTTCATGAGTTTTGGTACACAAACTTTTCTCATGATTTCATCTCAAAAACTACTTTTGATGAGATAGGTTTTGTTGCGATGGTACAAAGATCTTGGAGCTTCCTTCAAAACATAGAAAGAATTCTTCAATATATATACACTATGCCCTTGTCTTGGAACTTCAAAACCATGAGGATTATCTAAATACACTTCTTCAGGAAATATACCATTTAGGAAGGAATATTTTAGAACAATTTGATAGACTTTCCATTTGTTACGAGTTGTTGTGAATAAAATGGTTCTCACGATTTCTAACATTTCTATTGGAGCAAAGGTTTCACCATAGTTGACACCAAACTACTGTGAGAATACGTTGGCAACCATCCTTGCCTTATGTTTCTCAATTTCTATTTTTTCATTCATATTGGTCTTATATACCCATTTTACACCAATTATAATTTTTTCTCTTCGGAGATCACCTAATTACCAAGTTTGGTTCTTCTATATGGAAAAAACTTATTGGTTCATTGTAGCAACCCAGTGATTTTCTTTAAATCCTTCTTCAAAATGGGTGGGTTGAGATGAAATAAATTCAAAGATTTTATGTTAGTCAAACTCATGCTCATGCTCATATGTTTCTCTTATGATTCTTGTTTTGTGACTATCCTCAGAAGATGTTAAATCATGGGTGGATTCACTGCTTGAAAATGTACCATTTTCATAATAGTATGGATCTTGTTGAACCTACAATATTTGTTGTTGTGGTGGATAAAAAATATGATTTGTAGCTCCATCAACGTGATCAAAGAAAGATTTATCTTCAAAAAATTTAATATCTCTTCTTAAAAACTACAAGAAAAAAGTACACTGGTGAGGGTCATGCTTGTGACAGACCTTTAAGGTCCATCACCAATGTCACATATGGTGACGGTCATTAAAAAACCATCACTATAAGTGTATATAGTGATGGTCCTTTATGGTTTGTCACCAAAGACATTTTCAATGACACTTTTGGTGAGGGTCGTTAAAGACCCATCACTAATTCTCTCTTTGGTGACACTTCTAGTGACGAACTTTTAATTACCCTCACCAATGCTCTTTTTGTTACTTTTGGTGACGGTCAAAAAATGTCCGCCATCATTGATCACTAAAAACCACCACTGTAAGTGTATATAGTGATGGTCCTTTATGGTCTGTCACCAAAGAAATTTTACTTTTGGAGAGGGTCGTTAATGGCCCATCGTTAATTCCCTCTTTGGTGACACTTCTAGTGACGAACTTTTAATGACCCTCACCAATGCTCTTTTTGTTACTTTTGGTGACGATCAAAAAATGTCCGTCATCATTGATCATTCCAATGAGTTTTTGATGAAGCTATGTGCCTGTTGATATATTTTTTGTCAAAATATAATGATTTAATAGCATTATTGTGAAGCATTTTGTATAATATGTCCAAGGCCATAGTGGTTAGGGTCACTCAATTTTTTAAGAAGTAATAAGAATGTATCATTTCCCTCAAGTAATGACTAGTCGAATAGAGATTTCCTATGAGTCAACACATGATTCATATCTATTAAGTTTATTATCTAGCAAATTCCATTTAGATAAAGTTCCACTATTGTGTGTAGGAAATATATTATTTAATACATAATCGAGCTTTGAAAATTCTATTAATGAGAAAGACCTACCAATCCTCAACAATCTGGGCACACCTTAAATTAATCCTTTGGCACACACTAACATTTCTTAGCACCCCACATGTCTTGGAACATATTTGTACCTAGAACATATTGTGATGACACTGACGCCCAAGCACATGGTGGAATGCGCTAGCACAACATGGAACTCTCCTAGCATGTATTGGCATGTTTCATATAGTCCCTAGCATGCCCTGGAACACCTTGGTTGAATGCATTGACATACATTAGCACTTGGAACACAATGCCACTTGGCATGTATTGGGACCTATTATTAGTGTGCCTAGCATGCCCCTTTTCAAAAAGATAAAGTCCTGACTTATTAACCCTCTTATTGGTTCTTCCTTTTGTTGCCTTGACACATATTGACATACCCTAGCACCCTGCACCACATCCTTAGCACCTAGCATGTATTGGCATATCTTGGCACTATTAATTGGCACATGATATAATTAGCACACCCTGGAACTCCCAAGCACACTTTGGGAATTCTTGACATGCCTTGATATTCCCTAGCATGCCTTACCAATGCTTAGCATACCTTGTCACTCTCTCCTTGGCATGACAACTAACACTCATTAACACTAGTCTCTGACAGTACACGTTCCTCATATTCATTAACTTCCATGAATTTTTACCTAGTTCTCCCTTAATGTTTTTTCCTAGTACTCCTTAACACTCATCAACATGCATTATCACTCTCTAGCACACCTTAGCACTCTTCAACATTCCCTTCCACTTCATAACATGCATAACACTAGTCCCTGACACATATTGGCGCTTGGAAAGTCTTAGCATGTATGGAATACATTAAGATGCCTTGGTATGATTTGGCATGGTTTAATATTAAATTTATTTGTGATTATCAATTGTTGGAAAGTAGATGAGAAGCAACAAAGGAATACTTGGCACTTAGAATGCACTAATAATTTGCACTTGGCACCTAGTGTTGGTGTGCCTAGCATGCCCCTCTTGGAAAAGGTAAATTGATGACTTATTAACCCTCTTATGTGTTCATTTCCTTGTAGTTAAACTTTTTTCTCCCTTTTGTTGTCTTGACATTCCCTGACACACATTGACACACCCTTGCACATCTTGGCATGCCTTATCACTTGGCACATATTAGCATGTTTGACATGTATTCCCACTATTTGGCACATCAAGGGGGTGAAGAGAGATGTAGTCCTAAAGTAGGTCGAGTACGAGGGCGAGTAAGGGTTGCTAAAGGGAGGTCATGATCATCCTCCAAGAGCAAGATCATCATGTGAGTGTTTAGAAGAATGTTGCATACCTTAAGGGTCGGTTTGCACTAGGAAGTAGGATAGCATATTGTTGGTTCTCTTCTGGCAGATCGAGCTTAAGAGAGGTTTCTCATGAGAATCTGGGCATGTGATTTCAATGGTGTCTTTGTGTGAAGGCCTTATCAAATTCTGAAATGTTGAAATTTGCAACAAGAAACAGTGAGATTGGAAACCAGAAAGGACAAAAAAAAATGCACCCACACTAGTGAGGAATTTTGATGCACCAGGAATGAGGAATGTGGGGCGTCTAATTTATTTTTCCCTTAAATAAATTGGACAATAAATTGCAATTTCATCTCATAACAACTTGTGTCAGTTAATTAAGTCATGATGACCGAGTTAGCTCAAGAACTTCGAGTTGAGGGTCTAATATGAGGCATCTAGAGAGATTCTAATATTTTTGGGATCCAGTTGAAGTTGATGCATTAGTGGGGTGCAAGTGTAATTAACTCAATTAAATGAGTTAAAATTAGTTTAACTAGTTCTAACTGAGTGATGAGCTAGTGAGAGGTCCAGTGAATTAAATTAGATTTAAGTCACAATGAGTGATTAATCAGATAACTGATAATTCACTATTAATAGTTGCATGCATGTCATTTTCGAGGAATACCCAGTTGAGACAGAGGTTAAAGGGAACATAACTATTAGTTGTATTTAAAGAAAATTTCCCATGTGCAATTATAAAGTCATTTGGATGCCATGATGGATTGCGCAATCAAGGAAGACTGATTTTCCTAATTAATAAGGAGTTAATTCCCTACAAATTGCATGAGCAAGGCAGGTTGAAGTAAGGATGAGAATTGGCTAAGTACTAGACCGAGTTTGCATAGATCAATGGGAGACAATTGACAGAGTGCTGGAGAATCTCATGAAAGAGTAAGCATTGTATTGTTTCATGATTCCTTGACTTAATACACAATAGAGATAGAGGGGTTTTGATTAGTTGCTTTCACCAAATACATCATGTTGTTTTGCAATTGATAATTTATTTCTCTTACTTATATGTGATTGTGTGATTGTGTTTTGTTTCCGTAAATTGTAGGAAGGATTCAATATCTTGTTTTAGTAGATTACAAGATCAGATTGAATCTCGTCGGTTAGATTTTCTACATGGTATCAGAGCAAGAATTTTTTGGGCAGCGAGTTTGTAGAGAATATCTGAAGATTTTGGTGTAAATTTTTTGAAAACAAATAGAATATTTGGATTCCTTGCGAAAATCTACCCAAATGGAAAAAAAATCCGATCAAATCAGAGCTCGGATGAGGGAGATATCATCGATTTAAAATCAACTCTTTTTTATAAACTTTTTGTAACTTCAGGACAATTACACTATACGTGAGTCAAGAACCTATATGCACTTGAGGTACCAGATGCATGCAAAGCTTTGAGGAGAAAGGAAGAAGTTAGAGACTTGGTGGTTTAGAGGGAGCATAAATTACCTCTCAACATGCATCCTCATGAGAAGCACTCTCAGAAGATTGTGGAGTAGCTGCCACAATTGGAGAAGTAGACAGGAGACTGAGTGGAAGCATCCACTCAAGCAGAGACCTCCATGAGGGGGAAATTTAGAGCTAGATGGGAAGAGGGAGCAGCCATACCTCGAGGTGTAAGGTGGGGTTACGTGTAGACATAATCCCAAGATAAGAAATTTGGGCAAGGTCCATTGAGATGGCGTGTCTCATGGATTGAACCTGGCTATGAGGAGCCCACAGTACAACAGTAGTAGGAAGGATCAGTTAGATTGATGTAGTCAGATGTCAGCAAAACAAAAGTCAGAGTGACAGATGTCAAATACTGAAGCACAAATAGATTTATCAATAGTTCAAAGGGCACATGTACGGTCTCGGCGACGATGGAGAATCTGGTACTGAAGCAATGCGGTAGCTAGTAGCGGTCGAGAAGACTGCGATGAGATGCATTATCTTGGTCAGGTTTTTGAGAGAACGTCGGAGTTTCAGGATTTGCAGGTGCAAACAACACTAGAGAAGTGTAGCATGCAGAACATTCCAAAGGTACCAGATGGGGATAGATTGAATTCCTTTCTTGTTGAGAAAGAGTGTTGAAATTTGCAACAAGAAACACAAAAAAAATGCACCCACACTAGTGAGGAATTTTGATGTACCAGGAGTGAGGAATGTGAGGCGTCTAATTTATTTTTCCATTAAATAAATTGTAATTTCATCTCATAACAACTTGTGTCAATTAACAAAGTCATGATGATTGAGTTAGCTCAAGAAATTCGATTTAAGGTGATCAAGGTGGATATTTGTGGCCACCTGCCTATTCCACTTGGGCCATCGCCATTGTCTCTTTCAGTTTTTCAGTTTCCTTAATTATAGCACAATTTACTATTTTTGTCATTTTTTCAGGTCCTAAACTTTCAGAGTCATTTTGAGGCCCCAATCGATGTTTTTTGGGCATGAAAGGTTTGGTTATTTCATAGAAATCATATTATTAGTTGTAGTCCTCGGAGAGATCTTTCTAACGAGGTATCATGTGCGTCAAACGAAGATCATATGACCAATTTACGACCCCGAGAAGTTGGCTGCCCAACTAACCCCAACGGGGCCCATAAACTCTTGGTGTTACATCTCCTCGAGTTAGGGTTTTGGTTGTTTAGGGTTTTCTCTTATTTTAAATAATAAAAAGACCCTCGATCCTTATTGTGACACAGTTCAGAGGAACATAACTATCAGTTGTATTTATAGAAAATTTCCCATGTGCAATTATAAAATCATTGGGATGCCATGATGGATTGCGCAATCAAGGAAGGTTGATTTTCCTAATTAATATGGAGATAATTCCATAGGAATTGTGTGAGCAAGGCAAGCTGAAGGAAGGTTGATATTTGGCTAAGTACTAGACCAATTTTTCCTAGATCAGCAGGAGACAATTGGCAGAGTGCTGGAGAATCTCAAGAGAGATTAAGCATTGTATTGTTTCATGATTCCTTGACTTAATACAAAATAGAGATAGAGGGTTTTGAGTAGTTTCTTCCCCAGATACATCTTGTGTTGTGTGATTGATAACTTGTTTCTCTTACTTATATGTGATTGTGCGATTTTTTTTTGTTTCCACAAATTGTAGGAAGGATTCGGTATCTTGTTTTAGTACACGATTACAAGATCAGATTGAATCCTGTTGGTTAGATTTTCTACATGAAATAGAAGAGAGGTTTGATACCATATTTCCTTGTGGTGGTTATTAGGCCGCATGGTCTGTGATAAATACCAACATAAATGGAGGATGGCTTGCACTGTAATTTAGAGCCATAACAGAAGTCGACGCAGGCATAATATTGACTGAGTTAACCCTAGTTTGAGGGTTGACATTGAGATTTGAAGTTCATGTCAAAATTAATTTAAGGAAATTCCTAGAATCTATGGATCCATATGAGCTAGGTTGAGTCTCTTATGGAGGCAAGAGTCGTGTTTTTTCTATGTGTGGATAGGGTTTGTTCTACAACAATTACAAGTACATAAGTATAATGCCCTAGTTAGGACAGTTTCCTAGCATGTTTAGTTCATAAGGTATGACCTTAATACTATGAAAAATTTGCGTAGAACAAGATGGGTTGTGACCCTTAGAGCGAGGTTTATTTCTGCAATAAAGACCGCAGATTTGGAAGATGGTTTGCATATTTAGTATGTGTGGAGACAACAAATCCAAAGGAGGGTGGAACCTGAGCAGAAGATTGAGCATGCAGAAGAAATGTGCCATATGAAGAATGGATTGATATGCAGAGGAGTTGATTTTGGTGGACTTTCCATAGATTTTTAGACAAAGACTTGAAGAAACCTATAAAAAATTAGTAAATGGACTGTTAGACGTAGCTGATTTGTGACCCTAGTTCAGTCATCTACAAATTGTTAGAAGTATGATAAGAGGAGTAGTTCATATTTGTTCATAGATTGGACAAAAAAGATCAAATTTTCGATACACAAGAACAATGATCTTTAGAGGACTCAAACCATTGTTAGGTCGCAGATTTGAAGAGCCCTAGATGAAGACAATAGACAATATTATTGACTGTGGTTGGGCAGATTGATGGTAGGACAAGTATAGTTGGAGGATTGTTAGGTTACTGTCAAAGAAGAGCCCTGACTCTTGTTTTGGTGAAGGACAACAAAATTGGTAGAAGGGAAAGTGTATAGGGCCTAAGGATGTGCAGACTTTGAAGGACTAAAGTAACAGTCAAGTGGGCCAACCAACTAGCCCTAGTTCACTATATTGTAGAGGATTGATTCAATGAGAAGAAGGGCAGCCTCCATATCCTTGGACTTCTCATCTTGGAGCTGTATTATGGCGAAAGTGGGCCTACCAAAGAGTTGTTCACAAATGGAATTGTGAACAACTTGTTACCACTCAAACTAGTAGTGGATCTAAAAGGGGTTCCTAAGAGGGAAACTGCTAGGACAAGGGAAATGATGGAGGCTTAGCCCATTGTCAACATAGCTAAGGCTCCTTGCTCTTCATGGACTTTCACCAATGGGTGGAGCCCCAATAGTTTAGGAAGTCACTTGTAGAGTATAAGTCAATGAATAGGTGGGAAGTGACCCTAAAAAACCTTTCCCTAAGATAAAATAAAGAGTGGGACTTGATTTCCTTTTAAGCAAGGGAATTATCTTCTAGGGAGAGAGGAGGGGGATTGAAGGGTTGAGGAAGAAGAATAAGACTTATGAAGGAAGTTCTCAATCACTAAAATCCTTTGGGAACTTGGATTCCCAAATAGTCCTTGGTGAAAGGCCTTTGACACCAAATGGGACCACACGAGGCCAAGTGGACCTATCCCAGGTTCGGGGATGGAATTTAGCAACGAATGATGTTCCTATACTGGACAGGGTGATGGGAAAGGATCAGACAAGAGTTTTTACTTAGATAGGTCAAATTGATCCTACTAGGTTCTATCCTTGGGAACACCTAGGAAAAATTTTATCCTAGAGCTAGGGCTTGAGGTATCCAGAGATTCCACTGTCGAAATTGGCCCAAGTTATGAGGAGAGTGAGGGCACACAGCAACGCAGCTGCCTCTAGGAGATAGAAGATTTTCTCTAGCTAGATTCCTGGGAAATTGTTGCCCTAGGTGACCTAATGGGGCTACACGTAGGGAATGTGAAAATTTCTTAATCTAAGAAAACCTATTGCAGTATCTTGATTTATTTATCCTACTTGAATTAAGTTACAAGTTAATTTATGAAATATTCAATAAATTAGCGAAGTAAATAGTAAATACAACTAGAAACCTACACATACAGATCAATACTGAATAACATCCTCATAGAAAAAGTGACACACGGATTTTCTAGAAAAATATCCACAGAGAAAACCCAATGTGGGAAAACCGGTGCAGCTAGCTCTGGACGGTTTTCATTATTATGTAGAATCTAAGTACAACAATCCTCGGCACCAAAACTGGTTCACTCAACAAAGAAATAAAAACGACAGTAATACGTTGCTCTGAGTCCCTCTACATCAGCCTAACTGGCCTACGTCAGCCTCTGCATTTCTCAATAAGGGTCTGCGTCACACCTGAAGGGCTTACACTTCCCCTGTTCTGCCCTGGCTGGGACTGCATCAGCCCTGCATGGCACCTGTTGCCTCTGTGCTGCCCCTGCTGGGCTCTGGCTGGACTGCGTGGCTCATGCTGCCCCTGTTGCTCTGGCTGGCTGGAATGCTTAAGAAAAAAAAGCATAGGTAAGAAAGAAGGCACTGGCCAAAGGTAACGCATAACAGTAAAAAAAATTGAAGAAATGAAATGAAAATAGATCAATGTCCACAAATAACTTAAATAGCTCAATGGGACTAGAGAGTAAAAGCTTTGAGAACATCAATAAGTGGTTATAGAATTAGCTAATAGAACAGAGAAGAATATTTCATGAGGTTAAAATGTTGTATAATTGTTGACACAGGAAAACTGTAGAATTTAAAAAAAAAAATCTCAAGAGTGTTAGATTACCTAGTTGGTCCGAGTTGGTCTCACCTCGTCCTTGAGAAGTTGAGCAGTGCCAGGATTGTAGAGCTATATTGTGGTACAATAGTGAGAAATATTCTTAAATACAGCTAGAAGCTTATAACGACACCTTCGAGGATAGACGAATTAGTTGTTGGGTCACACCCACCAAGTATGGCACACTAGTTGAGGAGATTAACACCATCATCTCAGGTGCATTCATGAGTGCACACTTATTTAATGAGGCACCTTCAGGAGAGGAGTTATATCTACAATGATAATGCACTACTCTAAAAGAAAATCTTTGCATGCAAGGCAAAGTTATGAGGGAATTGCTCATGCTCAAGGGAGATGCACCACTAACACTATCATTAGCCTGTTTTCTAACAACACCTTCTCTTAACTTATAAATGAAAAGGATGGGCACACTAGTTAGACATTTGTAGAAATAGATAATAAGAGTGAGTACTGTTAGCTTGTAGGTTGTAGTATGAGCTTTTGTGAGATGACGACTTGCTGTGACATTCTTCTATTTGAGTAATAAAGACTTCTATGCAATTGTTGTTGGAGCCTGCTCTTTTTATCCTGAATTCTTAGATTGTAGATTTGTGTAGAGTGGGCCTAATATATTTGTTTTTTTAATCCACTGTACATGATGTGTTTGCACTCTTGAATTTACATCCTTCAATTTCTGCTCGAACAAAATTGAAATTTTGACAGGCAGATACTAAAGTTCAGTCCTGATGTTAGGATTTTTTAATTCTCTAAGTGTATTATCTTGTTTTCAATAGTATTTCCATATTTTTGCATCACATCTCATCTCTTCCATTTCATTCTACTATAATACAAAAATCATTTCTAGTATAGTTTAGTTTATATCTGCTTTTTACTTAATTGATCTTTTATTTTATTTTATAGGATCAGTACTTAGCAATCTCAATTCACACTCCCTTTGTATTCACACTGTTGTATATGTGTGGTCGTTGGACATTATCTCATATTTATATTATTTTTGAGTGCAGACTTGTGTATCACAATTGACAAGTTAGAATTAACAATCATGAATCAATAGGTTGCATTTTTGTGGTGTATGACGTTAAGTTGTTGTTTCTAGTTAGTCTTGCAGCAAGTGTCTTCATAGACAACCCCGCAACCATAGTTTTGGCTAAGAAAAATAAACTTGTTGTGTCCAATGGCCAAAAAGCATGACAAATTAGATCTCAAAGATGAAGATAGTTCAATACAAAGAATGTGATTGAAATTCTCCAAAACAATACTTGTAGCCAAGTATTATATCATTTTTAGGGAAAGCCAATAAACTCAATACAATTTTCTAGGGAAAAAATAATGTAGAAGCCAGCACACATGGCCTTGGAAATTTTAAAGTCTAATATTTTTCGGGATAAAGATAGGAAAAATAACCTTTTCCCAATTCTAAATTGTTCCTGTGCTATAAATGTCATGAATTAAAAAGACACATTAACAAGAAGTATGGAATTGGTTTGTTGACCTATCATTTGAGTAAATACTAAATGCCCCAACAATATTCTTATGGGGCTAAGCCAAATGTTTATGTAATACTTATTGGCAACCACTACTTTTGATGCATTCACCCTTCAAAGGATTTATCATCACATGACTCCAATGGTTATTCTTGTCGAGCCTCTGCTCCCCTGAAATCTTCATGGGTATACACAAACTATTAGATATTCTAATGTATATTAAGGATTGATTGGAATATTGCAAGATCCAAAGATGGGCACAAGTTTAACAAGGAAACAATCTCAAATCCTAGAAATGACAAATTACAATGGTAGTCAAAGGAATGACTCAGAAGAGAGATTGCAACAGTGGAGGCACAAGTCTTTAACATCTCTGGGACTATAGCAATATTAGTGCCAATGCTAGAGAATAAGATCCTTTGAGGGCTCATTGGCTATAATATGGATGATGGTTGTCTCTAGATAAAGAAGAGAGAGAGAGAGATCCTGGTTGATGGTTGTCTCGTGTGTTTCGCGACATGAACTAACTTCCTCTCATGGATCCTTATCTCTGGTGATGTGATCACTGACTAATACATGCGGGTTTTGTTTTAACGACAACTATGTTTCCCAGCAAGTGGTATCAAAGCGTAGGTCACGAGTTCGATACACAAATGATACACAACTGACTCACGTTGGGGGGAATATTGTTGGACATTGGATAAACCAATGCTCCCCGTGTGTTTCACAACACAGAATAACTGCCTCTCATGGATCCTTATCTCTAGCGATGTGATTGTTGACTAACACCTGCGTGTTTTGGTTTAACAACAATCGTGATTCCCAACAGAATGATACCCATTGTTTCTTATTCATTCAACATAGGTTCATCAAGAAAGTGGGCCTTTACTTGGTTTCCTTTTTCTCATTAATTTCCTTTCCTTTGTGGCCCTTCCACTTTTCTAGGGAAACCAAGAATTCCTTCTTTGTTGATGTGGAGTTCCTTTCGTCAATGCAGTGGAATGAGCCTTCAAAACCCTTTTTGTTGAGAAGATGACCACCAAGTATATGCCCCTTTTACAGAGATTCATATATTTAGACACATGATATATTTTACTTTTTCTCTTGTGTGCTCAAATATTGCTTTTCCTCCACTCTATGATTGATTCATCCATTTTATGCATTTACTTGTTGAATGCTCAATAGAATTTCCTCTTACTTTGATCTTCAATCCATGGACTTTCTTTTTGTTTTATTATGATGACTTGTAGTGTCCTTCATTTAGCTTTTTAACCCTCCTTTGTGGCCTTCTTTGAGCTAAACAAAGTATCATGGGAGCTTCAATCAATGGCATACTTAACCACTTCTTTGAAAAACATGCATGTTCAACAATGATGGAGCTCATAACTTTTAATTAGACTACCTAACCTGCTTGTTCATGTTGCATTATATCTCGCATTTCTCTTCAATTTTTCGACCACCAGCCATGTACTCATTGTTAAGAAATATCCATGAGAAATGAATTTTTTGCTCAGTGGGATAATTAATTTCTACCTCTCATGGTCATCTTTTGCTTAGTGCTTGTCTTGATCCCCTTGCTTGGGTACCTAATAATTTTTACTCAATAACCTATGCTTCCTCACCCACTAAGCACACACTTTGGGTACCTGGTGAGTAAGGGCACTAAACACATAACCTTTGCTCCATGCCTTATACTTACCACTTTCCTCTATTACTCTTCCAACACTTTTTTGTGGCTCACACCTTCATCTATGATTTACTTGAACCTAGCGGATTTCAACACAAATATGGGGGCAAATAACTCATTCATTTTTCTTTGTCATTAAGGATTTTAACATCATAAGAATTTGATACCACTCTAGGGTCCATTATCAAAGGTCATTGGACATTCCTTCTTTTTTTGTGTTGTTAATGGGGAAAATACCAATGGACAATGAATTTTGTTGAAATTGGGGCTTTAAAATGTAGGAGACAAATTCATGCACTAACACATCATCCTATTCAATAAATGGACCAACAATGCTTATTTCATCTCTACATTAATGTGCAATATATTGCATGTAAAGGAGTATCTCAACCACATCTTTCATCCTATTGTGCATTTCATTGTAGAATGACAAGATAATTATATTTAAGTACCATATCACTAAGAAAAGAAAGGTGCATTATCAAGCAAATGGAATTAAAGAGAAGAAATTTTCCCAAATCTAGACATAGTGAGAAAATTGGCTTTACTTGGTGAATGTGCTCAATGACAAGATGAAGCATTGTGCTTAGTGAAGATTAAGGAAAAGGCCTACACTTAGCATCGAGCATAAGAACTAGTGAAGAGTGTAGGGACAAGCAAAGAAACAAGTAAAGGAATTCGCACTCTATAAAGGAAATGGCCTGTTGACTATCGGTTGAGTTGCTTGATGTCTCTATGTTGGACCTTAAAGAAGACATATGAGGTGTTCAGTTGGAGTTCCCCAAGGTTAGTTTACGAATCTCGAACAAATGAATAACTTAACCACCACGTAGAGGAGAATGGATTGCCATGCAAGGGGAACAATAAACACGATGTATTTGATAGTACTCTCACATAAGGAAATATAAGTTAAGACATTCAATTTATTAATTCATCACAGGTTAGAATAACCTAGTCCACTCACACTTCAAAAGAAAATAGTAAGCTTATAGTTACACATATCAGCCACGATAGTGAAAAAGTAATAAATATATATATATATATATATATATATATATATATATATATATATATATATATATATATAAGATGAATTAAACCATTACTAATCATATCATAGCATAATGACATGTTAAATGTCCACACCATTATTTTTTCTTCATTTCTAATAACATTAAAAACCATAGTAAGATGACATTGCATTTTTTTAAGGACGTCACTCGTATTTATCTGTTTCTAACAACATTACAAACCATAGTAAGATGACATTACATATTTTTAGGAAGTCACTTGTATTTCTATTCATTTCTAACAACACTAGAAACTATAGTAAAATCACATTACACCAAATTTGTGAGTCCATAACCAAAAAATCCCATGTACAACCACAACTTTATTCAACTTGCAATTCCAAATTCCTACACACCACTACTGATTTCAAGGAGAGTGAAATTTGATGAGTTCAATTTCACTTCTAAGTGAACCTACTCACAATGACCATCTAGCCATGTGCTATCTCTTGCTATCTCTTCCTACAATTTTTTGTACCTTAATAATCACTCTACGAACTTTCAATCAAGGTTGTTTAGTCAAATTTTTAGTCAAATTTGTTTAATCAATTTCAGGAAGGAATTCGGAGGGAAAACACAATTCGGAAAACCAAGCATCTAGCACAACATATCTCATTGTGCAGATGAGCATCATGGACATTGTCTGATCATTATGCAGATGAGCATAATCAGCATTGTCACGCGCTCGATATCTCATTGTGAAAATGAGCATCATGGACATTCTCTGATCTGATCATTGTGCAGATGAGCATAGTCGACATTCTCACGTGGGTGGACGCCATCTACAAGAATAATGAACTGGCAGGATGGCTTTGAGAAGAAACGAAACTGGCTGATCGAAGAATCGAGAGCTGATCAAACCCATGAGGTAAGAACCTGATGCGTTCAGGACCAATCATAGCCAGTTATTCATGGGCATTGCGTATCATTTATAGGCAACTATTCGCTAGGATATTACATGTCAATGTTGATGCTTTAGTCACAGCTGTTTGCATGATTCTGGCACAAGTAGGGGAAGGTTACATAGACAGATAGATTCAAAAAACCTTATAATTTTCATTTTTCCTCTCCCGTTGGTTCATCCATTACGATGATAAAGACTGATTTGGTTCTAGCCAGGCAGCCAATATGAAAAGTACGACATTGACGAACAGAGGGAGAATCAGATCTTCGGCAGCGACACCTTCGTGAGGCTTTATACCATTGTCAAGTCCGACACTGAAGTTGCTAAGAAGGTTAGTAAACCCTCCATTTCTCCTGGCTCGGTCTTTAAAATGCCAGGAAAAACTGCTAAATTTTGTTGGCTTTTTCGGTACCAGAAAGTCGATGATGTCACGAAGTAGAAAAACAAGGCAGTGGTCAGGACCTTGAATGCTAAAATTCGATGCACTTAAGGCCAGATTGCATGAAGAGATTCCCAATTTGCAGAAATTGGCTCAGAAAAAGGTCAGGATTAGCTATCCTCAATTTTATGCAAGTGCTTTTTAGGGCTTTCTCATGGTTTCGTAGATTTTCTTTTCAATTACTCGATTTTTTTGATGATTCAATAGCGTTTTCATTGTTGAATGTCGTAGTTACAGGCTTCTCAGTTTCGAGGCATTTTGGGACTTAGGATAAATGTGGTATTCCTTTATTTGAATTCCATTTTTTTTACGACCAGTGTTTTTCCAATCGGCAAGAGTCTTGAGCATGAACCTCGAATCTAGCTAGTTAGAAGCTAGACTAAATGGAGTTTTAATAGATCGTAATGATACACATTGTTTTGATTACAATATAGGAAATTTATTAAATCAAATGTGATAGAAATCAGTTGAAAGTTTCCCCACAATTTCTAACACCTTTTTAGAATGAATCATCAGAGCACAGATTAAGTATAACATTAGTAGAAATCTCCATAAACAATAAACACCATCACCCAAAAAGAATTTTCAGGGTGATGACTAGTTATCTGGTTTGGTTTTATAAGTCAGTCTAATACCCCAATGCTTAAATGAAAGTCACACCAAGGTTATGGTAGCCATAAGCAATGATCCTAAATTATCACACTGGTATTCAAAAAATTCCCCACAGAATCTCACTTCCAAACACTCTAGCTGTCTAGAAAATTCACCATAAAACAAAATCAAGAAACAACACCTGAATGAAATAACATGTTTCTTCTAGTGAAAATTTGATCTTCAGCAATCTTATCTGAAGTGACACCCTGAGAAGAACCATCCACTTCATTAGATGAATTGTTGATGTCTTTTTCTTCGGATGAGTCAGATAATGATTGCTCTAACTGATATCCAAAGCTACTCATTAGCTTTTGGGTTTCTCTGAATTCGAAACCATCTTGAACGGAAGGAATAACTGGGGTACTAATTGATTATTTTAAAGAGTTATATCCAAAATTAGGATAGTCAGAGAATAAGGTAGAAACAGTACTCTGCTACAAGCAGCTCACGTAGTAATTGAATAACTGTAGGATGTGAGAGGTTGAACATCTCTGTCCTACTAATGGTGATCTTGTCGTGTTCTGCCAGTTCCACAAAGAACAGCCAATGCACTAGATGCATAATCTCTTTCAATGACATTTTCAGGGCTGTCATCTGGAACTACGTGAAAAATAGGACCTGCACTTCCACCATAAAGAATTCTACAGGTGTATGTAGTTCGTCCATCCTTTTCCACCATATTGGCATAATTTATTATAGATTTATAGCCAATAGGGAATATGTGTCGGTCTGTATGAAATCCAACACGTTTATATTCAATTGTCCCAAGATCCACAATGGCAAGAACTTTTTTTAGAGCAAGGTGAAGAATAGGCCTCCTATCTGGAGTTCGTGGAATGCTAGGACGAGAACACTCGGAACGTCTAGGCTTTGTGGAGATTTCGTTCTCCTTGTCATAAAAAAAATTTTGCTTACGCCGAGCCTTGAGCTTATGAAGGCGACGACGCAGATGACTTCCAATAAATCTCAGGTGCTTCATGCAATCTTTAGGATCCGGGTGATTACTAGCCTTTGAAAAAGAATCAGAAACTCTGAAGTTTAGTTTATTGTCTTCGAAGATAGCCTCCCAATTCCAAAAACCATGTCCCAATACACCCTTCACCAAGTCCTTATCATGATGGCCTGCTTGCCACCAAGATGGCATATTGTTCCTTTGATTCAGCTGCAAACCCAAATGCCCCCAATCTTCAAATGACCTTGACATTTTAGGGCGGCTTTATCGAGGTGGAATGAGTGTGTATTCTCGATCTTGGGCCAATGAATAAGATAGGGGCATGAATTTAAACTTAGTGTCTTACTCTTATTGGCCAAGTTGAACCTGAAATTATATAGCTCCACAAATTTTGAATTTTGAGCCATCGGAGCTGAGGACTAAAACATAAATTCCTGCTATTAGGCACCAAGGCACCACATACTCACTGTGGCTTGGAAGTTCTGCAATTTGAAAATGATACTGACATATTGGAAATTTCCACTTTCCACAGTACTAATTAAAAGTCCAATTGAATAAGGAACAAATAAAATAAAAGAAAAAAGATTTTGTTTTCCTAATCAATATAACTTCCTATTGCTTTTGCTACTAATGGGTTATAGACGGTTAAAATTTGACATTCTGAGAGCTGACATCTATAATACACCTCATTTTGTAGTTTTACCTATAGTTTCTATAAAGAACCTTTATTCATGCGCACAGTTGTTTACTGTAGGAGTATTGCCAACATAGCTGGCTGGAAGGGTGTTATTTATATATATATAGACATTCCTTTAAATCCATCAAGTAACTCATCATATCTAAGAAATTAAGTAAATTAAGTGGAATTTAAAATGAAATAATGCTCTAAGAAGTAGACATTAAGTACTTGCAATCCTTTTTCCTTGCTGATGAACCACATCTGGTACAAACTGTAATTCTCTAGGGTAAATTTTCTCTTAAGGTTTCTATTATGTCTAGGTTTTTTCAATAAATTAGTGTTACACACTCATAAACAATATATATGCATGAATAGTATAAATATTGACAACAACAATACGATTCTTCTCAAAACCACAATAACAGGGTTGACTGCTCAATGAAACCATGTAATATGTTCACCAACATAGATTTGTTTACAATATCAACAATTTAGGAAACTAGATCCAACTGCAATTATGATATGTCAATAAAAACTAGGTGAACTATATTAATCCAATATCTACTGTGTTATTCTAGCTTTATGCATAGGAGTTTGACTGTACTGAAGTCTGAAGATAATCCACAGGCCTAGGGAGTAGGAGCCCAACTGCCTTTCCTGTGGGTACCTGCAGCCCAGATGGGTAGCCTAATCAACTCTCTATAAAATATATAGTTATAGAATGACTGTCGGAATGGAGCAGTTGTCTGTTATAGGGTGTGGTTTCCCTAATGTGGTTATCCACATCCCTCCTAGGCTATTGCCTTCAAAACAATCTCAGACTAATTTCGGTCCTTTTTTTTTTCTCACTGTACCTGGAATGAGCCTCAATTACACCTTTTTTGTCCTCAAACAAACCCTATAAGATTCACAAACAAAATTCTTCTTAATGAGTAAGTGCATTTCTATGTTGGTTAGGGTTTGTAACCTCAAGGAGGACTTCTCTTCTGCCTGGTCTTCCCTTGACCAAAAAAACTAGAAAAAACTAGAGCTTGGATACACTGCGCAACAATTAATAATAGCCAAGATATTGTAACACACCCCCTTACATCCTGACCCAAAAGAGGTGGTTATTAGGTTGAATCGACTCTCTGGGTGCAGTTAAATCATCATAATCTATGCCTTCTTTTTGAGAGAAGCCTCGGGCAACAAATCTTGCCTTGTACTTTTCAGCACTTCCATCAGCTCCATGCTTGATCTTGAAGAGTCATTTCGAGGTGACAACAGATTTGTCCTCTGGTCTCAAGACCACTTTCCATAAATCATTCTTCATAATGGACTCATATTCTTCATGAATAGCATCCTTCCAAACTTGATGCTTTATGACTTCTTCAAATGATCTAGGCTTAGATTGTACAATTGTACTCATGACTGCTAGGTACCCTTGGTACCTATTCGGCTTCTTGCTTTCACAGAATGTCCCCCTTGGGGCAATATGTCTCTCAGCATCTTCGAGAGTGTCCCTGAGCCATGAATATCTCCTCTTTTTTCAAGGAGGTGGATCAATAGGATCCATTGGTCCTTCAACATCAGGCATAGGTTCATCCTTCGGCTCTTCCTGCTTCCCTGCTTCTTCTTCTTCTTTGTCTTCCTTTGAGCTAGGAGGAATCCTAACTTTCTTGAGGGCAACATCCTAATCAAAGGTGACATCGTGGCATATCTCCACTTCTCTTTGACCAGGCACATAGATTCTATATGCCTTTGAAGTTTCACTGTAGCCCACAAACATTCCCTTCTTTCCAGAAGCATCCAAATTGCTTCTCTTTTCTTTTGGCACATGAAAATAAACAGGACTTCCAAAAACCCTAAAGTGGGATGCATCAGGCTTCTTACTAGAGAAGACTTCTTCGGGAGTCTTGGAGTCCAATGTGGAATGCGGGCATCTATTTTGAACATACACAATGGCACGGGCAACTTCCATAATGGTTCTATTCTTCCTTTCAACAAAACCATTTTGCTCAAGAGTATAGATAGTTGGATCATCCAATCCTCCAAGTGTCACACACACACCCCTCAAAGACAACTCTAAAAAGGTCAACACTGGTCAACAGAAAAATTCAATGCAGAAATTCAACGCTGCGGTCTAGGGTTGTGGTAAAAGGTCACCCTTCTCCTCGATCTTTTTGCTCTCTAATGCTGCCTCAAGAGATTGGTTTTTCTGCACAAGAATGGAGGTCAAACTCCAAGCTTTGTCCCACAGTCAACGCACCAGCAAAGAGCCCTAAAAAAAATTCGCACTCCTTCCGCTTCAGATCCGCACATGTCAGAGAGAGAGGCCTCCAAATGCTGAATGAACCAATTAGAACATAAGAGGAAATGTGTGATGAGTTGATGATGAAATGGACATCATATCTCTCCAATTTATATCCATCAACGAGGGTGTGTGACACATCTATTGGGCTTGCAAGCCTTCATTACAATTCTAGTCGACCTTCACAATTTGCACATGTGTGGAAAATAAAATCAAAATATAAGTTCTTCTCATCCAAACAAGATGATCTTTAGATCAATCTTTCACCTCTCCAAAAGAGGAATCCAAAAAAAATATCGTCATCATCATATGAGAAATGCAACATGGAGTTTGGACCTAGTTGCCCAAAATTAACAAAATGATACATGTAGTTTGATAAAAATTGAAACCTGTGCCAACTCTTTCCCAGTTGATCATGTAATATATGTCTTCATCTAGCACAACATGATGATGTCAAGTAAATAAAATCATTCTTTACTATTCTATTGCTCACCACTTAACAATTTCTGGAACATGGAATTGAATTTTATTCATTTCTGGTCCATTCTAATCTACTCAAGTGGTATATGTTGTCTTGATGTTACTTTCTTGCTGTTGGAGATCCATTTCTGGCAATGGATACTCCACTTCCAATAGACATACCAGTTGTTGCAATACCATAAATCAATTTGCATATGTTGTTTAACACACTCACTAGGAGTATAAATAAATGATGTAGAAATACTTAAAAACATTCTGGCCAATGCACCTATCAGAGCATTATTTCCCATTTTTCGAAATGGACTCCTGGAGCTTGTCAATTGTAAATGAGTGTTTATTCCCAAATACTCCTCACTTTTAAGAGGGCCCGCCACCTATTTTTTTTTATCTATTATCAGATTTATATTTTCTATACCTATTTCCTTGAGTAGAAGAAATAGGTAGTACAAACACACGCAGTGAGCTATTAGAATGTCATATGTACTTTTTAGACTCATGAAACTTGGTTTGGTTAACAGAGTAAACTAATGAAACTTGGTTGGGTCTTGTATTACAAAAAAATTTGAACTATTGAGATGGCCAAAATTTGGTTGGCACCATATTGGAAATGAGGAATCCTGTCATGTTTGTATCCAATCCTGGTATGCAGTGTAAGTTTCCATAAAATGATGCATTGTGGGGTTGTTAGAGTGAAATTTAAAGTTCCTACTTGGGCACTTGAGGTGCTGTGAAACTCACAAAGGATCAGTATGTGTAAAATAGGTTCTTTTCATATTAAATTATTCTGAATTGCTTTTTTCCAACAACTGCAGTAATTGGATATAGGTACTAGAGATTTTCTTTTTGCAGTTATGGCAAGAGGTCATTGTCTGGGCATATGCATGCTAGATAATAAACATAACAGTAACAAATTTACAAAATAGCAAAACGAAAGAAAACCAAACAAATAGAATTAACTTCATTTTGAAAAGCACGATATACAGGTTCTTTGTGATCTAGACAACTCTTTAAACTTTCACTTTTACAAATATTCATCACCAGATTCTCCAAATCCATCTTTGTACACCGATGCAATATTCTCTCCTCCACAATACGATTTATTATCAACTGATATGCAATCACTGGTTTGTCTTGGCCTATACTGTGAGATCATGATTAAGATCATAAAAGAAAAAAATGACTGAAATATAGATCATATATAATAAACTGTATCTGCACTTGGAAAATTGATTCCAACCCCTTCCACCCCACTGGCTTAGTTGAAATAAGAAAAGTAAAAATTTCATTATCTGGGATACTGAAGTTCTTTATTCAATGTTGCTTTTCTAATGTTGAAATGCTCCCATCCATTCGACAATATACAAAATATAAGAAGTTCAAGAAGTCTTCTAGTATATCAAGCATCCCTGTACACCTTGTTTCAATTGTGGAAGAACCTTTCTAATACCTGAAGCTTTCTAAATGCTCCAAATAGAATCTCAAATACCTTTCTTATGAAATCAGTCACCTCCTCTTGTCCTCGGAAAAGATATGATGATTTACAATCTCGAAGGAGGAGAATTTCTAGAATTATATTCAAGTATTAGTTGTAACAGGATCCAGTAGGACTCATAAATCAGGGTTTGTTGAATAGCCATCTCTTGAAAATAAATTATGGCACCTTGTGGAACAACTACATGAACTCTTCCATATAATGCTCAAATAACAGAAGAAAGTGATGATTTCAATTGCCATGAAATTCGTAGAGGAAGAGAATAAATAGAAAGAAAATAATATTTTAATTTGTGATCGTGTTCCTCCCATGTTCAAGCATCTATGAGAGTTTTGCAATAGCTAAAATAGATGTGAGGCAGCGTAGAACTACTTTCTAGAGGTGCACGAGGTCTCAATTTTTATTGAAGTATCAATAAAAAGCGTATTTGCACTTCCATAGTCTACTAAACCTTCCCAGCCTCTATTTGAATCCCTATAACATCCATGGAATTCATTGCCTTCTCAGATGAGTCTTTTCATGGCATAGTCCTCAACTAAATAAGAAAGAATCCCACCCTAAAAAATTATAGTTCCTCCCAAAATGTGTTGCAGGACCAAATCACGCACTCCTCTAGGTTTCTATGACCACAAAACCACCTTGAATATAGACAAACAAGCCCACAAAAATATGCAAGTCTGAGGTAGCAACTTGTCATGTTCCCTTGCTGGCTGCTCCATCCAATTTGCTTGACAAAGAAATTCATGTTTTCAAACTAGTGACCCAACTTTTGGCCTCTGATAGGCAGGCCTGTTTCCCTGAATTTTTTTTTTTTTTTTTGGCTCCACTGATTTTCTATAACCAAGCACTGTAGAAAAACTTGAGTTAATTTTGAAATGCATCAAAACTCCTCAACGGAGTCCCAAATTTGGCCCAAGACTTGCCTGATGGATTCGTCTTTCACAACATAAGGCTTCAACCAAGACTTGTCCAATGCTTGGAGCTTGTCATGATTATCTATTTCTAGCCACCTTAAGGGTTTTTAAGGAAGTATGCATGGTTGTAACTCCTCCATGCCTCTCCTCTCCATGGTTTTGGAGAGGCAAAATTCAAATGAAGAGGGTGTATTATCATTGAAACTCGAGAACACTATTGAAGAGTTTCTATGATATATTTCAAAACATCCTAAGTTAGCAGCAGCTGCAATTGTCCATGAAAATGAGATGTTAGTTCCTTTTTTTTCAATTCCCTTATCTAACATTAGCTTTCTCACGTTGACTACATCATCCCATAGAAGTAGCATAGATGTTTGACAATGTCACATATGCTCCATTAAAGCGTCTCGAGTGGCCAAGGAGTTCAACCATGCATGCATGATGCTCCACTCTAGGCTTCACTTCAAACTTTCTACTAATTTGATTGAAATGATGCTAGCCTTCATCTACTAGTCCTGCATGGCTGCAGGCAGATAAAATAGCAATGAAGGTGATATGGCCTACTTTAATGCCTGCTTCTTGTATTTCATAAAAGAGTGTCAGGGCATCTTCCTCATGCCCATGCATTCGATACCCACACTACAGAGCTACTAATCAGCACATGAAGGAAAAATAATTGCTATGGTAATAGAGTTAGGCTTCACCTCTGCAACATGCATTCAACTGCATATTTCCATGGATTCAACACTATGACCAAATTGAGTATACCTAACAATATCTGCACTCCATTTAATTACGTCTGGGTTCATTCCTGTCATTTTGAAGTTGATAAAAGAGCGCCACACCTCATCACAATATCCATTAAATGCATAACAATAAATTACTGCATTCCATGAAATCATATCCCTCTTTGGAATATTGAAAAACACTTCATATGCATCATCCATTTTTTTTGTTGCAGCACTGCTAATTTTGCACAAGAAGCGAGAGCACTAGAAAATAGTGACTGAATTGGATTTTTCTCCAGCTAGCTGCATTTAGAAAAGATCTCACTACACCATTGTTGTGACCATTCAACTCATACTTGGATATCATCATGCTCAAATTTATCACATTGGGTTTTGACCTTCCCAGCTACATTTCGTCAAGTACCTTTCCTTCATCTTCACAATTTCTAATTTCGAAATATCCTGTAGTCATGGTGTTCCATGTAACTGTGGATTTCCCTGCCCTGCTCTAGGGCCACAATCTCAGCGTGTGTCTTGAGGACAATTGGAAAGGTGTGTCTCCACTAAGTCCCCCCTGTTGTGTTTGGTAATATAGCTTGAGGGCTTCCTGGCAGTGTCCATCCCTAACACAACCTCTAATAATAACATTCCATGTGGTAAAAATTTTCTTGGGAATTTTGTAAAACACCTGGCTTGTGCTGTTCATACTTCTACAATAAGCATACATGTAAAAAGTGCAGCAGGATCGCCCGAAAAGAGGCAAATTAGTGATATGGGAATTTCAATCTGCATGGGCAATTCTTGCCTTGTATCGATCTCAGATTCAATCCAGTACACCTTTATCTACAGCTTAAGCCGTTTGGGATTAAACAACTCTATCAACATCAAATTGGGATTCAAGTACAACTTAATGTGCCCAATAAGCAACACCCTTTGGGTGAGACAGACCCCATGAAAAAAAAGCTACCAACACCTACAGAACCTGGCTATCTTTATATCTCTTTTTTGTTTTCAAATATATTTAAATCCCACCTTATTTAAAAGAGTCTGTTGATGCTGATGATTGTTGGATGACTCTAGTTTTCCCATCTGTTATCAAAGGACCTTCCAAAACTACTACATGTTTTGATCCTGCTCTTTCTTCTTTACCCTCTGCCTCAAAAGTCTCTGTGCTAGAATTCAAATCTAAGTTTAGCCTGGACCAGATTCTATCATTATTGGGAGTTGGAAATTTTGTCAATCCCATTAAGGATGTCGGATATGGGACAGAAGAATTGCACCAGAGGTCAAAATATGAGAAGTACTTGGAGTGAACTTGAAGAGTCTGAGAAAGGTGCAAACACAACAGGAAAATAGGCATAGCTACATCCAGAGAGGTGCCCAGTGTATAGAAAACAGGGAGACTGCATTGGATATGAAAATTTTCCAGTTGTAGATGACAACAATCTAGTAGGTGGCCTATATATATCTGCATGGAATGAAGAAATGTCTTGTCCTTGCCCTACACTGAAGAATGTCTGGGGAACAATAAAAAAATGGATATTTTTGCCTCACAGGTGCTATGCTGGCATTACAACTACAGGAATTGGTCCTCCAACTTGAGACCAAAGTGTCATATTTCATTTCACCAGCTGGTATACTATTGTGAACATTACCTCGGCTCAAAACCAATTTGGAATAGACTTCCTCTGCAACTTACACCTAGCCATCTTTGTGATAGTATAGTTTTTCCTCTCAACCAATACATTTTGTTTTGGAGTGTAAGGTGTAGTATATTGTCTTTGGATCCCATGTTTAGCACAAAATTTATTGAAATATTTTAAGTAGAATTCCCCACCAGTATCATATCTAATAGAGGCAATATGACAACCTAACTATTTCTCTATTAATGCTTTGAACTTTTGAAATTCATTAAACACATCATATTTTAATTATAGAAAATATACCCACATTTTTCTACTGAAATAATCAAAAAAACGGAAGGAAGTACCTAGCACCAGTGGTTGATGTCATGTTCATTGGTCCACATATGTCTGAAAGTACCAACTGAAGGACCCTCTACGCTCTCCAAGCTTGTCCTTCATAAAATGGTATTCAATGTAGCTTCCCTGCCTGACAAGCTCTGCAAACTATGTGGATCTTCTACAAAATGTTCGGAAGTCCATCTACTAGTTTCTCTCATGGCAACTGAGAGAGATAGGTCAATTTGAGGTGCCCATACCTATGATGCCAGAGGGGTGCTAGATTTTTCAATAAAAATTACCTTTAACTTACAATTTGTAATAAGATCAATATTCAAAAATCTGAAGACAGTGAAAGCTAAGAAATTCATCTAAAATGCATCATTATAATCTTGGACATAGAAAGCACTCATCATTGCATAGTTTCCCAAAAGGTCAACATTTTATGGGCTTCTTTCCTAATTCAAAATCGATGAAGATATATAAATTAACTATTTCATTTGTCCTACAATTCCAATAGTGCACATGGCAAGCTTCTCTGAAAATCTCTTTTGTTGCATATGGTAGGCCTCTGAATAGACTAAGCTTGTACTAGCATAATGAAAACATGACCTGCAAATCACCACTGTGTTTTGGTTTCTGAAGACTGCTGCATTATTGAATGACAAGTGAAGTATCAACCAGTGAACAAGTTTCAAGCTTTGGAGAAGTCACAGTATATATTATAATTTTGTCTTGCAGATTGGCCTCTTGACCAATTTTTTCTAGGAATGCCTCCTATGAAAAAATGAGTTCTTTCCTAAAAGGTTATGAGCCTCTTGAAAATACCAGGTTCACTAGAACATTGGAAGCAAATATCTAATGCACGCATCGTGCTACCACTACAATCCATTGCAGAAAATAGAAACCAAGGTGAAAAAGGATCTATAGCTACATTGTAGACGTGTTATAGTGACAAAATTTCTTGAATTTCTATTCTCCAACATCCATAGCATTACCACAAATAATCATAGTTTGTATTTAAATCCAAATAATATGCATTCCAATAAGAAGTTGTCAATCATAGTTTTACCTTGTGGCAATGAGTTTCCTTATGCCCTGCTCTCATTTTCAGTCAAAAACTAGATTTCCTATATTAATGACGTTCCTAATGTAATATGACAAAATATCGGACAACTATCTCACTGTAATTCTAGATAAAATGAGCAGTGTACCCAAATAATATCTTTGCAAGCATATCATTGTTACTCACAAGCTTGTGCCATATGGACCACAACCTAGATTTATTGTCATTTTGAGCTTAGTACTCCTACAGTCCCAACACAATTCTTAGAGATATTGTGAATACATAGAGATCACTATACACATACTAACCAAAAGGGTCATACTGTGTTCCTCTAATTCAGGATCATATTTACACTGTAGTCATCAGTGTCAAGGAGATAAATTGACATGATACATAGTGATATTTTCATACTTTGCTGTCAAGGAAATTCTGTCAATGCACATGATATTCAAATTTATTAGCATTGAAGGTAATCCTTTATTGGTGAGAGATTACAATGCACTGTAATCAAATTACTTCAACACAATAATTTTGTCAGTCCTTGAAACGGTCAGAAATTGGAATGAAGCTTGAATGGTCCACTTCAATGAGACTGTGACAGAGTATATATATAGAACCTTCCACAAATTTCAAACGACTCTGGAAACTCCAGAAGTGAGCTTCAAGGATTGAGACTTGAAAAATACTAGCCTCAGTGATTTATTTTCAAGATTTGTGCCTTTAAAAAGACATATGTTATAACCGGCCTCCTTATGAGTTTTATCACATTAGTCACCCAACCATGTCACTGTCACAGGCCAAGATGAGTTTGGACTGTTAAAACTTGTATGATTGCCACTGAATTAATACAGATTAACCTAGGATGTAGATCAAACAACAAAGAGCTACAGATCCAATTCCATATGGCCACAGATCAGAGCTTCGCAGATCAAGGAATTATCGTGAGGTCACCAAAGATACATTGTGTAGAAAATCTTCAAACTGGAGAGTTATAGTTCAATATATGTCTACTTCATTCCAGGGATTCACTAGATTCTCTTGAAACCAAGACTAGAATTTGAAAACTTTCAAACCACCAATCTCTTTTAAGGCAAATGACCTTGTAACAAAACAGAACGAATCCCAGAAGTCCCAAAACTCACCCTAAGCCAAAATATTTTTCAGTGCCACAGGAATAGTCAAAGAAAATTCCACAATTCCTTCAACACAAGAATTTTTTCAGTCCTTGAAACGGTCAGAAATTGGAATGAACCTTGAATGGTCCACGTCAATGAGACTGTGACAGAGTATATATATAGAACCTTCTACAATTTTCAAATGATTCTGGAAAATCCAGAAGTGAGCTTTAAGGACTGAGACTTGACAAATACTAGCCTGAATGATTTATTTGCAAGATTTGTGCCTTTAAAAAGGCATATGTTATAACCAGCCTCCTTATGAGTTTGATGACATTAGTCACCCAACCATGTCACCGTCACAGGCCAAGATGAGTTTGGACTGTTAAAACTTGTATGATTGCCACTCAATTAATACAGATTAACCTAGGATGTAGATCGAACAACAAAGAGCTGCAGATCCAATTCCATATGGCCACAGATCAGAGCTTTGCAGATCCAATAATTATCATGAGGTCACCAAAGATACTTTGTGTAGAAAATCTTCAAACTGGAGAGTTATAGTTCAACAGAAGTCCACTTCATTCCACCAATTGACTAGATTCTCTTGAAACCAAGACTAGAAT
Source organism: Pinus albicaulis (assembly GCA_034641835.2). Classification (NCBI taxonomy): domain Eukaryota; kingdom Viridiplantae; phylum Streptophyta; class Pinopsida; order Pinales; family Pinaceae; genus Pinus; species Pinus albicaulis. The sequence continues at coordinate 625,886,969 of CM076569.1, forward strand.
TTGAAAAATTCCAAACCACCGATATCTTTCAAGGAAAATGACCCTGTAACAAAACAGAATGAATCCCAGAAGCCCCAAAACTCACCCTAAGCCAAAAAAAAAAACGCTTTTTGAATTCCACATGAATAGTCAAAGAAAATTCCACAGGAGTGGCCTTCATGCAAGGTTAATGAGCTGGGAAAGAAAGTACTGCAAGTGACACCAATGAAACCCCATAGAAAACAACTGAATCACATTAATCATTCCTTTTTGGCTGTAGAGATGATGGGCTTCTTTTTGCTGGACCAAAATTACAAAATACAAGAGGTCGAGCCAAAACAAAATAACAAAAGAAGGCCCTTCGATCTTATTTACAGAAAAAACTTTGCTTATTTGCTTGCCATAAGAGAGATACGGGTAAACAAGGAATGAGAGACTTGTGGCAGAATGTCGAAGTCGAGCGAGGCTTGTATAGTAACTGGGATTTAATAGAGATTAGCGTTAGTAAACCAAACTTGAAATGAAGAGACCTGATTGTCGTCTGAATCCTTAGATCACATTTTCCATCCAAATCACAAATAAATAGCTCAACTAATGTGGAACTAATCCTTTACACATTGGACTGAAATTGAGTCTCTGATTAGGGCTATTAAAATTAAAGTGTTTTCGCCCTATTTCCGGTCTGAATATTTCAAGATCCCCTTCTTGTGCAACCTTCCACAATCCATAAAGTCTAGTCAATAAATTTCTTCCAGCGATTTCTTTCTTTTTCCACTCTTGCTTGGGCTTGTCCTCTCCTAGCTCTTATACCATGTTAATTTAGATTAACATGTTCTTGCTTAACACAGTAACTTAAAATTCCATATAATCCCATTATACTTTTATTAGCACTGAATCATTTTCCATTGATAGAAACTTAAGAAAGAACATGTATAATTGATTCAGAAGACAAGCTGAGACAAGAGAACACAAGTATGTGGCACAAGCCAGGGAAAAACCCCAAGATGGGGAAAAACCTTCATCAATTTTTCTTATTATTAAAATCAAATGTCCAACAGAGAAAGAGAGAGAGTACAATAAGAATGACTTGCCAATTTGAAACAATCAATATGAAGTAATGATCACGAGTAAGGGTTTTCTATCAGCTGAATACAACCCTCTTTTCTTCATACCCAGACCTACTTAATCACTGCATATTTCCTTCAATTATTACGGTTCAACTTTGTTGCCAGCGTAGGCTAGAAGATAGCCCTTTGGCACGTCATCCACTTATCTGATCAGGAGAAAATAGGCATGTGGCCTTCCAGTGGCTCAGAATGTGAACACTGTTTGAATATACAATTGTCCTAAAACTTCTTTTGCAAGACACATTTTTAGACGACTTTCAAAGGTGATAATGGCCTTCACTATGATTTTCCACATCTCTAAATGACCTTTAATGTGTTGAGAAATTTACAAAGCCTTCAACATGGGGCTCAATAGGGCCCCTTCTCATGCCATGCACCATACCGATTGCTACAAGCAAAATGTTGGTTGTTGATGAGATTTTTTTTTATAAATGCTTCTTATATCCTAATGTGGCAAGCATGCACCTTTCATATATAAGAAAATTATTTTTTGAATCAAATTCAGATTACAACATTCAACTACTCAAGCTTCTGTTGGCCAAGTAGCCATGAATGAGGGGTATCTATTTTCGGCAATGTTACCCAATGCCCAACTCCAACTGTTTTCACTTGCATTGGCACAAACACGAGGATGAGCACAAGTAGAAGCATATCATTGGAGAGGCTTCAACCTTGTGGGAGAAATATTAAAACTCCACTTTCATTGACTCAACAAGCCATTGTTGTCTTTGAAGCCATTTTTATTCATTGCACCCCTCTCTAAACAACCATTTACGGAGAGCCCAAACTAGGAGCTTGTGAATAGGAATCCTCCACAGGCTGCGCATTTGTATACGTCTTCATCTTGTTTATTAGGGAATATGTAAACACTCCTCCGTCTTGAGTGGGGGTTTTTTCTTATTTCATAGCTATTGAGAGGCACTCAAAGAGGTTTTCCTGTGGGTTTTTAGAAACACTTGCGAAATGGGAGAAGCCAAAAGATCTCAAATAAAATGACTGTATTTTAGTTTGAAATGACTGGAAATGAAATTCTAGTACCATGGATGAGTAGTTGAAGAAATTGTGGATTGGGAGAAACCTTTGCCTCTTGCTTCCACCCATTGCCAATCCCCTTTTTAGCCTTATGATTAATAACCATGCTCACAAAATTTTCCACAATAATTTCTTTACACAGTATTTTGGTAGGGTAATTCCTTGGCTTGCATGGTTTTCAATTGCCCAACCTACTAGGTTTATAACAGCTTATGTTGTAGTCAAACTTTCCTATTGTGCTGTCAAACTTTTGCATTGCTTGAGCAATCATCAGTAAGATGACCATCTATTAAATTCTGTCATTTATTTGTTTCGTTTGTTTATGAATTACTTTGGTATTTCTACATTCCATCTACCTAATTTGTATTCTACCTAATTTGTAGTCTACATCATTGTGAAGATTATCCAATAGTGCTTGAAGTTCAAAATGTATTTCTAAAAGGTTGTCAAGATTACTTTTAAACCAAGTAAATTATAGCTGAATTAACATGTAGATTGTAGCTATCTTCTAAAACACATTATTGAATGGCTACTTTACAACTAGTTAAACTAAAGATGCCACTATAAGAACCATTGGTTAAATAAAAGATCTTTCTTACCCCATATGTCTCTGTAGGGAGCTTTAATATTGTATGCTATGAAGAAATAAGATATCATGTGGTTGTTATCAACTAAATGAGATGAATATCAAGAGTGGAAATCCGTTGTTGTTGGTAGGTGTTATATTTGACTAGATGGAAGGAGCTCAAGAATATATTATGATTGATTTAAGTTTTAGATATTGCTAAATTTGGATAAGGTTGGGTATCTCCTTAGACTCATTTATTTCTTAATGGATTGGTAATATGCCTTATTGATAGGGGAAAATGTCTTGTCAAATAGCAACAAGATTTAATTGTTGACAACCAGCTTCAATGGGTTTTAATGGTTGATATAAATACAATCGACTAACTCAAGCTTCAAAGCACTCTACTGTGAACGATATCAAATAAAACATGCTATGGTCTAGCAAACAAGATTAGTCTGAATTCACCAGATCATAGCATCACAAACTATATTAACTGCAGAGAAAGAAAGGCTAAGTTAAATGATAGAAATCGAAATAACTAATCTATGCTAAATTGATAAATAGAAATGGATGTTATCCTAGTATGCAGAAGAATAGATGCATGTACAGAATTGGTTTCAGAATCATGAAAAATGGAAAAAAATTTCACCCATAGTAGATTATCAAGACAGAGTAACAGACTTGGACAACTAAAATAAATTCTTACTAAGCATTAAAATTTAAAAGCCATGGATTCGTTTCCAAAAGGATGGTCACTTGAATGTTATCACTTAGAGTCTGTCGACAGAACAATAGTGCTAGAATATAAAGTTTGATGTGGAATAAAGTCACCATAGTGATGGAATAAAGCAGGATTCATAGCATAATGGAATATTGTCCCATATATGCCCAAAGCTTGAAAGTGGTCTCTTAAAATATTCCATTTTCAGTGTCCTTTATTTCAACACTGACTTCCTTTCCAAATGAGAGACAACATACAATATGTAAAGTGTTGCTCATAAGGAGGTCATGAAAAATGGCAAAACATTTCACCCATAGTAGATTATTAAGCCAGAGTAACAGACTTGGACAACTAAAAGAAATTCTTACCAACCATTAAAATTTAAAAGCCATCGATTCATTTCCAAAAGGATGATCACTTGAATGTTATCACTTAGACTCTGTGGATAGTACAGTGGTGCTAGAATATAAAGTTTGATGTGAAATAAAGTCACCATAGTGACTTAGGAGTGGCAGGTGCAGGGGTGGCTATTTACAACCCTAGAGGACCACAATAATTTACTTATGTCGAGGGATTGGGAGAGACATCAAAAAATCACACTAAAACCCTAGCATTGTTTTAAGGTCCTATGTTGTGTGCAAGGCAGGTCAAAAATTTGGTGGTAATGGGAGATTCCAGGGTGGTAATTCAAGAAATAATCAAGCATTCAACAACAAGACCTTCCAACCATGTCCAGATTGCAAAACCTTCCAACAAGACCTTCCAACGATGCTTGAACGAAGTCAAACGGACGTCATGTGAAATAGATGTTATTCAATAGATCTGCTAGATATAGTCATTGTAAAATAAACTCAATACTGTTCCTCTCAAGACTTCTTTGTAATTTTATTCCAAAAACAGAGATCTGCAGTTCTGAATTTGTCTTCAAAACTGCCACTATAGATCTGAATTACAAGACTGTTGCAAGGTCACATATTTCACCACAGGTCCGAATTAGAAGGCTTTGAATTGCGGAGAAGAGTCTCAGGTCCGAGCTTCTGGAAAGGCCAAAGTTACAGGCCTGTTAGGGCCGAAATTTCAGGCTTGAATTCAGTTCCGAAAAAAATTATTTCCACAGGTGCAAATAGGTCTGCAAGAGATATATCCTTCGAGCCCAAAATGTTGTAATTATGATCTCCCTTTTAATGTCCTTGGCCTCCTGTTTTATCTCTGAATTCTCACTATATTTTTCACCGAAATTTTCATTCCAAAATGATGAGCATGACTAGTTATTTATAGTGGTTTGTGTATGAACTGGACAGGCGTGTATTTTGATTAAGGAGCCGACATACTGATTTGAGCCGACCTGTGCATCATTTTTGGCATTTATTTAAACCAATTTTAAGACTGATACAAGGGGGAAATTTTACGGTTAAGTCTGGTCCTCAACACTTGATAGGAACACCATACAATATAGTGGTACTTATTGTATCTTCTGTTGTACTGCAGACTTGTTCTAACACCTCCTTGGCTGAATACTTGATAGTTGTAGGGGATCAACAAAATTATGTTAGATCCCTCCTTTGTAGCTCAAAGACTCTTTTTGTCATATAAAATTCTGCATGTCAAAGCCTCTCTGCTCCTTCACTTCCCACATGACATTGTCAAAGCCTCTCAGCCCTCCTGCATTCATTCAGATCACCAAACTACACATATGTTACCTGAAATAGTAGTGATTTAGACCTCCACAAACAAACGTACATATACAGAAAAAGAGAGATTTTATTCCTGAGTAGTGGTCATTATAGGGCTCTAGTTAGCTGGATAAAACATGCATGCAGAATAGAAAAGGCAGATTTTCACCATGGATTGTGTTGTTCCCATCACTCTTAGGCAGCTGATATGTTTTCCCATTTAGTGTGAATTCTCCATCCTTGATATGGTTGGCTACACAACCCACCAAGGCACCAAAGTAAGGTCTACTGGAGCTCATGTTCTGCATTAATAAACAGTCTCATATTCCCCATGGTAACACATACATTTGAGATTCATTCCAATATTTCAGTAGAAACTATAAATTTATCTTAAAATTATAGCATATGATGGCAGTACTAATTTCCAAAGGGAAATGAAAATGCATACCATGTATGAGGCAATATTGTCATAGCCAAGAAGTACGTCTACTAGATGGCCTGAATGCATAAATACCAATACTTAATGAGCTAGCTCCCTCTGAGTAAATGATGGTAAAGAATTTGAACGGTGGGGTTTAGGGATGATTACCTTTAGCATCAAGGAGAGTGAGGGAGACGAGGGTAGCTCCCCAGTTGGTTAGATTTGTATACATATTGCCTCTACGAAGTTGAAAGAAACTTCGGGCATTGATCTTTCTGTAGGGATGACCATAATGAGCCAACTTTCCTTTCCCTTCCAAATTTCTTGGATTCAATTCCCATTTGTGCCCTTGACTACTAGCATGGAATTTGCAGAGGTGAATGAAAACCTGAATGCACCAAAAATGCAAGAGAATGGATGACACTTTCACCATCATCGATTGATTGACTGATCAAGGGATGGATGGATAAGCTAAAGCAGAACATTCAATGATATATATAGAGAGACTCACATAGTCAATACTAGACTAGGGTGTGTCCGTATGCCTTAAGATAAGGTCATGGTGTAAGACATAACATGGATTGTGTGCAACTATAGACAACCCATGCACTGTGGTTACCAAAAAATGTAATCTTTGGAATCTAAACATGTTACATTTTTGAGTTTTTGTCTTATTACCCCAAATTTGTTTTTGGCCAAATCTTAATTTTGTTATTTAAAATGGAATTTTGACTACATATATGGATTCAACACCTTGAAAAAACCCTAGTGCAATACATTTTTGTTGTTTGTAGATTGAAGGACCTAAACTAATGCAACATGGTTTTGTGGATGCCATTTCTAAAGTTGGGCTGGCCAAATTCCTTTCTGACCTTTCTACCACCTATATAACCAAGTAATTTTCCATCACCTGTATAACCTTGCCTTTTTATTAAAAAAAAAGATTCCTACACTCAAAGAATTGGCTTTTCCTGGCCATGGGGCAATTAGAATGTTGAAATTCTATAACCTTTTTGATGATTAGAAGATCCAATTTTTCCATTGCTATCCTAAACTAAGTTCAAATTGTGGTTTTGGGTGTAAACTATTGGTCAGTTGAAACCCATTTATCAACTGCACTTTCTGAGTAAAGCCTAGATAATATCTAAGATGAGGAGGCTGGACCTATTTCAGGCTGTTGTACTCAAGCTAACAGTCAAACATAAGTTTATGCATATACATGTGGTTCAAGGTCTCCTTTTCCTCACGTTATTTTCTATGAATTAAGGAATGTATGTTGCCAAGGAGGAACACCTGCTGGTATAGGATCTGATACAACCAACAAGTTAATAGGAACACCCAACATATTACTAGGATCTGATACATGCTTTAGATTGCTAGGATCTAGTCTAGGAACACCCAACAACGAGAGGTATATCCACAAACCACTCCAAGTAAGATATGAAAAGGGCTCTTGAAATGCCTCTGAATACCAAAGCACTCCAATGTTTATAATGACATATTGATGTCCAATTAAAATGCTACCTAAGGATTTCACAGACGTTCTAGTGCCTTTGTTCAAGGGTTCATTTTATGTTTCCATGGGTTTCAAAAAAAAAACTTTCACTAGATATTAACAGCCCTTATAATATTTTTTACCACCACCATTTTTGCCACAAAATTTCTGTAAGGTGAAGACACATGAAGATTTAAATTGGTTCCTGCTTGAAGGAAAGATGAACTGTTTTGATTGATGGGTATTTAGAGTTTTATTGTTGGCTATAATTTGCTTATAATGACCCTCGATGTAGTCACAAACAAGTAATAAAGATTATTGTTGTTCACAAGGCTGAAAATTTGTCTGAAATCCCTCAAATTATCCCACAACAAGCTTCCCAAAAACCCCACATCATTGTTGGAAACATTTGTTGATTACACCTATATTTTTATACTTGTTTTCATGCTGCCCTATCTGTCCAAACATTGGTATCAGAGACATAATCGTGCTGTTATTAACCCTAGTTCTATTTGTTGGTGAAAATTTACCACAGTTGGAGGTATCAACTATTGGAAAGACCAACACTATTGGGTTCCAGAGAACCACCAATCAAAGGATATATCTACTGTTGTATCTTCTATTTAGGGCTCTTCACATGCTGCCATCGAATCTGCGGTCATTTTCTTCTATATATCATATTCATATTGCCTCATAATCCTACAAGAGTATGTTACATGACCTCACATCCTCCCAGAAAAATTTGATCTTATATGTCGAGTTATATTTATGCTTGGATGGTGATCTGTTTTCTTTGTTTGGAGACCATGGAGGATGACAACATGCTACTAAAAACGGTTGTATTATAACAAGATTATTGATGTCAAACTATTCATGGAGGCTACCACCAAATATTGCAAATACTGCAATAAGGGAGACTTTCCCATGATATTTTTGGAACCTTAAAACCATGTTAAAATTGTTTGAAACATGAGCCCTAAAACTAAAACAAATGCTACAACAAAATCACTATAATGTGATGGAAGTTTTATTATAGGACTTCTCTACCGCTGCTGATACGCTGTTTGAAATAATCAGGTTGAAATTTAGAACCTAGTTATCACTGGGCTAGTATGCAAAATCCAATTCCTGGCATGAGGCATATGATGAAGCCATTGGCTAGGTTACATGTTGGCAGTGTATGTTATGTTGATCTATTACTTTTTCTTTTGGTTAGAAACTGGTAACTTCACCACAACATCATACCAATATGTAAAATCTGAATTAATTGTTGTGAGACAACTAGCATCTAGGATATTTGTTTCTATCCCATACTTTGCCATCAACATCTAAGTTGTATTGCCTGTGCATGTGTTGAATGGAGTAGCTATTGTGGCATCTTTATGATTGTCCATGTCAAACATACTATTCTCACATGTCTTCTCTTTTGTGGGGAAGGTATTGCTACATTGTATTTTCTAAGGACGCATGTTCACCAAGACAAGTCAAATACTTCAAAATGTTGGATGTGTTTTGTATTATTGTTCTAGAACATATTCTCTTTGTCTTTGTTTTGTATTATTGTTCGAGAAAATATTCTATTTTTATTTGTCTTTATTTCACACGTTGTTTAGGATATTTGAGTGTTTTAGGTTATTTAGGCTTTTGGCCCTGAAATTAGTGATTGAAATGCCAAATAATCACTTTATAATTGTGGATTTGCTGGTCTATTTGAGTTATTTTGCATAAGCAATCTTCATAAGTAGATCTTAAGTGGATATTCTACCCTTAGCTCTGTTTCAAAGTGTTTTAAGAATTTCCGAGGACCTCTTCTATTCCTTGACTCGAGGTGGTGGATTCCTCATCCTGCTGAGGCCTTTCTCTTTCATCTAGTCCTTCATTTTCCATTGAATTTGATTCAAGAGATTCTACCACTGGATCTCTCTTGGGGGATTATTGTGGTGGTAGTCCATGTATGATTTTTAAAAGTCTAGTTCTTCCCTTCACCTACTTTTCATAACTTCCATAACCATTAGGTAGGTACCTGCAATGTCGATGGTGTTTTGTTTGTTTATTAAAAGATTATCGAGACTTTAATTTATTGAAAGTTGTAGAATTTACAATCTATGAAGTTTCAAGATATAAATTTTAAAAGTCTAATTCTTTAAAGGGAACTATCTCAATGGAAGAGCACCGTCTTTACAAGCAGGAGGTTGGTGGTTCAATTCCATCGTGCCCTGATATTCATATATAGGAAATGACGAAGATCGGTTTTTGGTGACGGATGCTCTTTTGACCATCACCAATGAACTTATGGTGACATTTTTTGACCCTCACCAAAATATGAAATGGTGACGGTCAACGAACGCCACCATATATATGCATCAATAGTGACAACCATTAAAGGTCTGTCACCATAAATCGTTGTTGTTGATAAGAAATGGTGAGGGTCATTGTTTGTCATTATAGTCATTATTCATGATGGACCTTGAGGTCACCAATGCGTTTATGGCGACGGTCAATGAACGTCGCCATATATATGCACCAATAGTGACGGCCATGAAAGGTCCATCACAAAAAATCGTTGTTTTTCATATGAAATGGTGGCGATCACTATCCGTCATTATAATCAATATTCTTGACGGACCTTGAATGCCACTACAACAAATACTTTCGGCGACGCCACCTTTGGTGACGTTCAATTTTTTGGTGATGGAGGCTATTGTCCGTCACCATTGCCCATATGAAATGGTGACGGTCACTATTTGTCACTAGAAATCATTATTGGTGACGGACCTTGAATGTCACCACAACACCTATACTTTTTGCGACGCCACCTTTGGTGACGTTTAGTTTTTTGGTGACGGAGGCTATTGTCCGTCACCATTGCTCATATGAAATGGTGACGGTCACTATTCGTCACTATAAATCATTATTGGTGACGGACCTTGAATGTCACCACAACACCTATACTTTCGGCGACGCCACCTTTGGTGACATTTAAGTTTTGGTGAAGAAGGCTTTTTTGACCCTCACCAATGAGCTTATGGTGACCATTTTCACCCCTCACCAATGTGCTTTTTTCTCGTAGTGTAAAACAAACTTCTAAGTAACTTGATTGTAAAGTATGTAGGACATTGTTTGCTCACTACAGTCTATGAAAATACATCCTTCACTTTTATCATCAAGCATCTTTCTTAACTCCTCGGGAACATGTGCAAAATCTACTTATCCAAAAATTTGAAAGTGAGACACATTTACATTTTTACTATCCCATGCTTCTTTAGGTATTATATCTTGGAGTCTATTTGCTCATGATATGTGGAGAACATAATTTTATATTGAAACTTCTTCAACCCAATAGTTATTTGACAACTTCTAACGAGGCATACATCTAGCCAAGTTCATAATTGACTAACTTTTCATTTCTGCTACTCCATTGTGTTGTGGATTATATCTTGTTTTGTTCTTAATCATTATTCCTTGTTTTTAACAAAAATATTTGATGTTAATGGAGTTGTACTCTCCTCGTCTGTCATATTTCAGTACTTCAAAGGATTTGCACTCATAGTTCTACTTTTTCTTTGAACTTTTTAAATCTTGAGAAACTATTTGATTTATTTTTTAGAAAATACACTTATGTCTTCATGCTATAATCATTTTTTAATGTAAAAAAATAAAGACTACCACCAATGGATTGTGTCTCCATTAGGACACATATATCTGTATGGACAAGATCTAAAGGTTCATTTTCTCTAGAGGAAGATGTGGGAAAGCTATCTCTTTTAGCCTTGGATATGACACAAATTTCACAATTAAAATATTTTACATTCATAATAGGGAGACCAATGACGATTGAATGAATATGGAGTAGCATTAGACTCTTGAATGGCATGTCTCCATATCTAGAATTCCATATCTAAGGCTCATTTTTTCTTTATATATTATGAACTTAAGACTATGCGATATTTGGACTTCTAAGAGTCAATGGAAACATATTGTCCTTACTTTTCTCAACCTTTAATAGTAGTCTTCTGCTGGTCAATTTTTCATAGATGTAACATGTGTACCCTTGGAATATAATCATAACCATGTTCCATCATTTTTTCTACGCTAATGAGGTTATCCTTCACATGTGGAAAATAATAAACATTAGGTATGTATTTCTGTTAATTGTGTTTAGTAAGAATAGGGACAATACCTTTTCGTTGAGATTTAATGCAAAAACCATATCCAAGCATAATTTCTGATGTTATGGAAGAATTAAGATAACAAATAATATTTTTGTTACATTTCATATGATTATTGCAACCAATGTCCAGTAAATAAGGATCCTTGTTGTGAGTGTCTTCAGAAAAATGGGAAGAAAGAAACATTGTTTCAGATGATTCTCTTTCATTGTTGGAGAGATGGGCACTTCCTCTTTGCTGCTCTGATTGTTCCTTTATGAATTCATGTTCATAATGCCCAAATTTATTTTATTAATAGCATTAGAAGTTAGATTTTCTCCATGGTATGCTTCTCTTAGTTTGGTTTTTTGGAGGTCTCCACTTCTCTGCTACATGATGATATTCTGATCTACTTCTGCTTCTGTTATGTCCCTATACTACTAGTGTGGTCCCTTATTTTTTTTAGTGTAGCCCTCTTATTTTTATTTTCGTATTATTGTAACCCCAATATCTCTATTATTATTCCCCATGAAAGCATCTATTTTTATTGTTGTTCCCTTACATTATTCTTGCTACGCCAACTAGGATAATATTGTGAGCCTGTGGACTCCTACATATAGAAAGGAGGTTTTGTCATTTGTGTCATCGAATAATGTTCATTTATGTAATGTAAAGGAGGTTGTCCCCTTTAAGTGGCTGATTTATAAGGGGTTGATCTCCCTTTTCTTATATTTTTGGAGCTCATTTCATAACATTTAGTATAGCAGCTTTGGATTCTAGGGTTTCTCTGCTTCAAACAGGTCATCATGGAATTTTCTCTATAAGTAATTTTCTATGAAGGTTCAGAAGCTAAGAAAACCATTTGGAAAGAAAGCTGGAGGAGCTTCGTGTAGAAATTTCAAATCTTGGTTCCAAATACTTTCGAAGATATGATATGTGAAAGTTAGGGTTTTTTTAGGCTCGTGAACTTCATCTCAAAGAGGTGAACTTGGGAAAATCATCATAACTCTCTCTATAAGCATCAGATTGGAGTTATGTAAAGAGTGGTCAAAACTACATAGACAACAATTTCCTATGTATCAATTTCAAAGCCAATGGAGGAAACCGTGATACATGGCATGTCGTACACGTTTTCTCTACTAAGCGAGTCCATAATTAGGTCATTGTGGAAGATTTGGCATAACTTTGCCTTGATGAATCCAAATCAGGTTAGACCAATGGAATTTGAAATAATATTCAGAGGGTTACTAAATGGCTGAAGGTAAGATCTCTGGGATCTGAAATTACAAAGATACATCATTTTCAATATTGATCTCCGAAAAATCAAGAAAAAAGTTTGTATTATTTTTCAAATTGCATAAGTCTTGTTTGAAAAATCAGTTTGAAGTGATTCCAAGGGCATATTGAAGCATAGATATCAGGATTGGGTTCTAAAATTCCACCTAAAAATAATTTCAAACCCACTAAGCCCTTATAAGGCTCTACTATGATTCATGAAGTGGAAAAAGTGAAACATGATATATCAAAATTACAAGAGAAAGTGCGACATATTTCGCTCTCGCAAAGAACAACAAAAATGAAATGGATGTTTTGAAGAAAAGCCTAGAAGCTAAGATGGATGGTTTGAAGAAAGACTTGGAAGATAAGATATGTGGTTTGAAAAATGGCATGGATGACATGGAAGAAAAAATGAAAGACAACGATGAAGAGATGAAGAGTGACATAAAGGTAGACATGGAAGATTTGAAGGAATTTTTGAGAAATTTGATACAAGAAATGATTCCTAATGGAGAAAAGGTAGTAGAGGAAACTCATGATGAGAACAAAATAAATGTTAGTCATGATTTCATAAACTCTAATGATGGATTGAAGACCCACCATATTCCAAATAACGATATGAGGATGTTTGATGGCAAGGATCTCGTAACATGGAAACTATAGATGGGGCAATATTTTTATCTCCATAATCTGAAAAACACACAAAAGGTACACATTGAAACTTTATATTTAGAAAAAAATACATTTTTATGGTATTGATGCCTTTGCTACTATAATTTTTTTTGACTTTTTCAACTTTGATGGAGGAAATGATAACACATTATGAGGATATAAAGAGAAACACCTTCTTTATCCAACTGATAAATATCAAACAAAAAGGTTCAATGATGGATCACATTGAGGACTTCCAAAAATTGAATATAAGGGAAACTAATATTCTATAGGAATACGTGATTGATGCCTTCATAGGGACTTTAAAGGATAACATCCAACATGAGTTTAACCTTTGGGAACCTGATTAATTAGAGAAGGCATTCAAGTTGGCAAGAAAAAATGAATGTAAAATAATGGAAACAAGGAATCCTACCACTCCCATCTATAAAAATGGAAGTGTTCCTACTCCTAGACTTCCACAACCTACAAGGTGGACACCACAACATTTGGAAGAAGAAAGAGAAAAAAGAATTTGCTACAGTTCTGATAATAAATACACTATAGGTCATAAATGCAATGAGAAGATATTATTTTAAATATATTTTCAAGAGGAGGAAGAAAATGAACAAAAAACTTCAAAAGAGGATGACATAAACGAGGGACCAACCCTAGAGAAATAATAAATGAGTCTTACCATATCTTTTAATGCATTGGAATGAATTACATATCAAGAAGAGAAAGGTAATAGGGTTGATTAATTCAAGTACTACCCATAATTTTATTCATTGTAAGGTAGCCAAGGAATTGAATTGCTTCCTATACCCAACAACAAAGTGTCAAGTGATGGTTGAAAATCGAGGAACTATAAATTTCACTATAAATTCCATAATATCAAGCTAACCATGAGGGAACATGTATTGAATATTCCAATGGGAGGTGCTAATCTTGTACAAGGAGTACAATGGTTACAATCTTTAGGAACGGTAGCTTTTAATTTTCAAGAACTTTTCTCGAATTTTTTTTCAGAAGGAAAGGAATTTGAATTAAATGGTATTAGAGGGAATCCGTGAGAAATAATAAGCTCCAATGTCATGAAAAATCTTCTAAATAAATAACAACAAGGTGTAATTCCACAATTATTCTTACTAGAAGTTCCAACATCAAAATCGTCTATTTATCGAGATCTCCAAAAAATCTTGGACAATAATTCCAAGGTGTTTGAAATTCTGAAAGGACTCACACCTATTCGTGATCATGATAATGTTATTAATTTGATTCCAGGAAGTGTTCCTCCCAACATCAAGCTTGACAGATATCCTTATTTCAAAAAGAGAAAAATTGAACATATGATAGCAGAAATGTTAGAGGGTGGTATAATTCAACCTAGTCAAAGTTCTTTTTCTGCTCTAGTAGTATTGGTGCACAAGAAGGATAGATCATGGTGCATGTGGCTAAATTATAGGGAGCTCAATAAGCTTCCTATTAAAGATAAATTTCCATTCCTTTGATTGATGAATTACATGGAGAAATGTATTTTACCAAGTTGGATCTTCATTCACGATATCATCAAATTAAAATGAAGACTGGAGATATTCCGAAAAAAATATTTTGAACTCTTGAGGGTCATTATGCATTTGTGGTCATGCATTTTGGCCTTACCAATGCACCTTCTAAATTTCAAGGGTTGATGAATTAAATTTTCAAACCATTCTTTAGAAAATTATTGTTAGTATTTATTAATGATATACTAATCTACAACACATCTTGGAAGGATCAGGTTCAACATGTTGAGAGGATGCTCAAACTATCGAAGGAGAAACAACTATATGAAAAAACCTCCAAACGTTTCTTTGGATTAAAAGAGGTGGACTATATGGGTCCTAGTGTATCTCAGGAGGGTGTTAAGGTAGATGCTAACAAAATTAAATCCATTCAGGAATTGAAAGTCCCCACAACCATAAAGAATTTGCAAGTATTTATCGAGTTAATAGGGTATTATCGCAAGTTTGTTAAGAGTTATGGGAGAATAGTAACACCTCTAACAAAATTATTGAATAAATATTCATTTTCATGGACTCCTCAAGAAACTAAGGCCTTTGAACATCTTAAAGAGGAAATTTTCCTA
The DNA here is from genome assembly GCA_034641835.2 of Pinus albicaulis. Taxonomy (NCBI): domain Eukaryota; kingdom Viridiplantae; phylum Streptophyta; class Pinopsida; order Pinales; family Pinaceae; genus Pinus; species Pinus albicaulis. Next base: position 625,902,190 of record CM076569.1, read on the forward strand.
GCATTGTTCTTAGCTATGCTAGAATTCACGAAAACCTTTATTATGGAATGTGATGCATCAGGAAATGGAATTGGTGCTATTTTAATACAAGAAGGAAGACCCATTGATTTTAAAATTTTTCCAATCAAAGGAAAGTATTTACAGAAAGATATTTATGAGAAGGAAATGTTTGAAATACTACATGCACTAAGGAAATGACGACCTTACCTAATGAGAGGACACTTCAAGGTAAAAAATGATCATGATAGTCTTAAATACTTTTTGGAAAAAATACTATCTTCGGAAGAGAAACAAAAATGGGTCACAAAGATGTTGGGTTATGACTTCAAAATCATCTACAAAAAAGGGAAGCTAAAAGTTGTAGAAAATGCACTCTCAATAAAGGATGAAGGGTTGGAAGCATTTCTTTGTTCCATTCTGTTATCAAACCAGATTAAATAACCGAAGCAAGAGATGAATGGAAGAATGATGAAGAAGTGTGGACACTCATTCAAAATTTGCAGCAATATCCTAGTACATATGATATATTTAGTTGGAAAAATCATTCCTTATGTTATAGAGATCACTTATATCTTTGTAATAATTCCCAACTAAAACAAAAGGTTCTTTTGGAATTGCACACCTCTCCCTTAGGAGGACACTCAATATTTTTAAAATATTACCACTCGGTTAATAAAGAATTCTTTTTGGATGGCCTTAAATCTTATATCCAAAATTTTTTGGTAGAATGTTTGTTTTTCCAGTAGAATAAAGTTGAGACAGTTAAGACCCTGAGTCTCCTACAACCTTTATCCATTCCAATTCAATGTCTGGAGGAGGTTTCAATGGATTTTATCACAGGTTTACCTAAGTCCAAAGGAAAGAGTGTCATCATGGTGGTAGTTGATAGAATTACCAAGTATGCACACTTTAGTGCATTATATCATCCATTTAAAGCAAGTACAATTTCTACTGCATTTATGGAAATAATTCAAAAGCCACATGGAAACGCAAACATTATTGTAAGTGACAGATATCCCATTTTTACTAGAATTTTTTTAGCAAAATTATTTTCTTCTTTAGGTACTCAACCAACTCATATCTCATCTTATCATCCTCAATCCAATAGAAAAACTGAGATAGTGAACAAATTTTGGGAAGGATATCTTCGTTGTTTTGTATCTGATAAAAAAACAATGGGTCAATTGGTTACAACTTGTTGAATGGTGGTATAATACTGTCTTCCATACTTCAACAAATATGACCCCATTTATGGGACTTTATGGATACAATCCACCCTCCATCACATCATATTTAAGAGAAAATTCTAAGGTTCAAGCAATTGAATATCACATCAAGCATAAACAGCAAGTCCTCCAACTCCTAAAGGATAACCTCAATTTGGCAGAAAATCGAATGAAACAACAGGAAGATGAACATTGCAGCAAGAGAAGTTTTGATGTGGGAGGCTAGGTATTTTTACCTCTCCAATCATACAAACAAATGTCCCTCAAAAAAGCTAAAAAGGATAATAAATTATCTTCAAATTAATATGGTTCTCACAAGGTGTTGCAAAGGATTCATACAATGGCATACAAATCCGAGCTTCCTTCTTCTTCTCGAGTGCACCTAGTTTTCCATGTTTCATGCTTAAAGAAGGTTATAGGTGACAAAATTTTAGTTCAAACAATATTTTTAGAACTTGGTGAGGAAGGAAAGATCATATTGTAAACTAAAACACTCACAAAAACAAAAAATTGACAACTACAAAATCGATTAATTTCATAGTATCTCATAAAGTGGAATAACTTACCCATTGAAGATTACACATGGGAGGATGACAATTTTATACAAAAGGGACCTAACAATAGAGGGAATGTTTGGTCCCCATATTACTAGAGTATTCCCCTATTGTTGTTAATGTTGCTCCATTATTGTTATTGTTGTACCCCTATTGCCCCCGTATTGTTATTATTGTGCCCCATAAAAGCTGCTATTGTTATTGTTGTTCCCTTACATTATTATTGTTCCGTAGGCTAGGATTATATTGTGATCCCATGGAATCCTATATATATAAAGTAGGTTTTTTCATTTGTGTCATCAAAGGATTGTTCATTTATGTAATGTAGAGAAGGTTCCCCCCTGAAGTGGTTTATTTATGAGGCGTTGATCGAAATTTTCTTATACTTTTGGAGATGGTTTCATAATAGGTTCAACTTTTGCCTCGCTTTCTTCCACCTCTATATCCTCTGCCTCTGCCTCTGGAAAAGGACAGTTTTTATTTTAAAGCTTGTTCCATGGAATCTTCTGCCAATTTGAGTCTTCATTAGGGGAATTTTGAGGTCTAAAATGGGCATCCTAAGGAAAATGTACAATAAAAATTCACTTTATGAGAATCAATCACATTTTAGGGGATGACATCATCCCTAATGGTTTAGGTGGCATTACTTGAGTTAAAGGTACTTACTTGTCACATTCTCAATGGTGGATAAGAACTCTTGGTTAACCATGGTATTTCTCTAAGTACTTTTATTGTCATAAAACTGTAAAATACTCATAATAAATGTCATTCCATACTTTTTGAGTAAAATATTATTATTGTCATTTCATATTTTTTGAAAAAAACAATGCATATCCCTACACAATATTCATGTATTTACACACTTTTCAATAAATATTATATTTGTATATTTTCAAATATTTATTTATAAATCAAATCAATTCAATATCTAATATAAAATTCATCCATAAAACAATATATTATATTATATTGTTTTATTTTTATACAGTATATTAATTATATGTTGTTATATAATTTAAATAATATAAATTTCAATTAATAGTATATTCTATAATTAAGAATTTATAAATTTATATTTATATTTTATTTTAATTTATTTAAGTACAAAGGACAAATGAATTAGTTGTGCAATGATAATGACTTCTTCTTGAAAATTTCATTCTTATTTATAGTCACATCAATATAATTTTTTTATTATTTATATTTTGGTACAACTTTTGAATTGAATTTAACCATGGTTACATGGATTTTGGTGCAAAAAGTGAATTTCAAATTCATAAATATTATTTTATTGGTTTAGCTATTATTTTATTATTTCCTTATAAGGCCCATTTTAGACCTAAAAAATTCCCATAATGGTTTCATGTGCCAAAATTGATCGAGTCAGTGTTTCTACTGATAAAGTTGTAAAATATTTGGATTCTAGTATGGATGTTACAATCATGTCATATTTGTTAGGGAGGCCATGAAATACTTTTTCAACAATATTCTGATTTGTAAAGATCTCGCCAATGAGTTTGATCTGATTGACTATTCCCATGATTCTAGTCATCAATTGATCGACATTCTCTATCTGAGCCATTTTTAGGGTTTGGAACTAAGCTCTCAACATATGAAATTTGACACTATTCACTGTAACATTACCTTGATATGCAACTTTCAAAATATCCCAAGCTTATTTTGATGTTGATGCACCAATTGTATTTTTGAAGATAGAGTCATCGATTGAGTTTTTTATCCAACATTTTACTCTATGCTACTTATTTTTTAGTTCTACCATGTCATTCCTCTGATTGTTGTTCATGGCTGCTAATTAATGTTGAACCAAATCGACAAAACCATTTAGTATGATATCCCAATGTTCTTGGGCTTGCAAAAAACTATTCATTATTAAATACCATAACTAATATTTTTTTCCAAATAGATTCGGGGTCTGTGGGAAAGAGCCGGAGGAAGCCATTTCACAGAATATCGATGTGCACCCTCTTTTTTTTTAAAATTCCCCTTTCTTCAAAAAAAAATGAATCAAACAACACCTCCTAAAAAAAAAAAAAAAATCCCAATGGAATGAACTCCCCATCAAAATATCATTTATTTAAAAAAAAAGTTTGAAATAAAAACCCTTTTTGTAAATTCTTTTTGTTTAAAATACATTAATGGAAATGTTAAAAAAAAAAAAATTCATGAATCAAAAAGCTTTCAACTAAGGGAAACAATAGAAATCAAATTTCATGAAATTAAAAAGAAATTTTTTTCATGTAGTGAGCCTTTTAAAAAAATTATGATGTTTCTGAAACGACTCATGCATGTTGAAGTTTTGACTTTGGTGATCCTTTAATAAAACATATTATGCTCCAAAAATAATTCATTATATTCACAGCTCTAACATATATTTGTGATCAATTTTGTGCATTCCTTCAAGGCACGGGGTGAAAATATTTTAATCTTTCTACAATTTTGTAAGTTTGTTAATTTTTTTCTAGTTTCCTCCTGGCTAAGTTGCGAAGGTGGCGCACAAAGCCATTATTTACATATGTCCAATTTCCCCACTTCATATTCTTCACAGGTGTAGAATTCAAACATTTATCCTCAAACCCTCATGACCCTTTCTTCTTCTTTGTGATCTCAAACAATACCATCCAAATGTTGTAAGAAAAACTCATAACACCAGAGAATACATGAGAGAAGAGTGCACCAGAGCTAAAGTAATATTTCACTTGAGAAGGCGATATTCATAGCGCCACCATGAAAAATGATTTCATCAGATCCAATAATAAAAGCACCTATTACTCCTTCTATTCACAAAAATAGAACAAGTTTTAAAACAATAACATATCTCCAAAATGGTCCAAAGAAAAAAATCATTTAAAAAATGACTTGATGGGGTATTTATAGAATAGTGGGTGAATATTGGGTTGCCCATGACTCTTTGTCTCCCGATTGTCCTTTTATGTACCTATGACCTTTAGACTCCCTCATGATATCTTGAATCCTAATTGCACTATTCTACTCTATCAAGCTATGCAAAAAAAATGAACTGAAACTATGTTAAAAATCTAGTGATTGATAAATTTGGGGCTTCAATGTGTTGCGTCTCTCTAAGATATGTCTTTCATAGCTTGTAATCAGCATCTATTAGGGTTAGCTATGTAATTTCCTCACCATGTCTATGGAGGCACTCGAGAGAATTTAGAAATAGAGTGTCTTTCTTGGAATTGATCTGATTAGATAAATTTTCCAATTTGATGTATATTTTGACCAGTTCTACCACGTACTATGTGAAACTCTAATTTTTCACTTGAAAATCACTTGAGTTGGATGCTTACTTAATAGATCAAGAAATTTTTGGAGTTCTTGCAATACCTCCTCTCTGATTTTAGCTACCACTAATGTTGTGACAGAAGGTGCACCATGAACTTCAACCACCCAATCCAATCCATTGAGGAGATGGTTGTATGAGGCAAGGAATTTTTCCACATCCTTAGCTAACTTATCTCATGAATATATATTCATGCACAAATTAAATTTATCATTCTGAGTAGTTATCCCATTCTTCTTTGGAAGAGAATTTGGGGCCTCCAGATACCTGTTGGTTTGTTCAAGGATGTTGTCTAATGCCATGGAGGCCTCTTTTAGTCTGGAAGACTTATCCTTAATGTCAAATTGTATAGCTGTAATAAGAGAGACAGTATGATGGAACTTAATATTATCTTGATAAAATAATTTCATGGCTCCTCCCAAGGTCTCATATTCTTCTCTGATTGAGGACTACAGTTCTATTGTGCTTGCATGAGCTAGGTGAAGGGATTTTTTTTATTCCTCTAGATTCTTATTTTCTTCCTTCACCTGGGTGGCCCTCTGTTTAGAATGCATATAATTTGTTTTATAGCTTTGCATTTTTTTTGCTCGTCCACCCAAAATTCAATTCAGTTGCAGTCACGAAGGTGGTCCCTGTTGAGGAAATCATTTCAAGATTTACTGTAGTGTCCCCGATGTCTTCCTTTTTTGTTGACACAGAAAGAGGTTTTGCTGGGTTCCTAACAAAGCATTTTCTCCTTTCATGCATGATTTTGTGGTTTAATTTATGAAAGGTGAGTCTGGTCAAGTCTACGAATTCTTCCTCTACCTTAATCAGAAGGCTTATATCCCTGAGGGGAAGGTGTCCCCCAGTGATGGGAGTAGACGAAGGATTATCAAATGGAGGTAGTTCCACCTATTCGTTGAGATATCGTTACTGTCCCATAGCCTGTTATTCTCCTTTTCTAGCCTCATATTATTATCTTTTGTCTTCATCTTGATTTTTTTCCTTCCCTACTTCCAACCTCTCGTTTTCATGTTCTTCTTATTTTTCTTCTTCCTGATTTACTGTTGTTTCTTGTGCTCTTCTCCAACTCTCTAATATTGCTTATTATTTTCCTCTTATTCGGATATTCCCTACTCTTCTTCTCTCTTCGTTAGTTGTTTCTTATCTTCTATATTTCTCTCATCCTCTTCTTGCTTCTTTAGTTATTCCTCTTCATGTTTCTTTATTTGGTCCTCTTCTCGCATCCTTTTTTGTTGCTCTCCCTCTTGCTATTTTATTCTTTTCCTTTCCTTGTTTTTGTTTATATCCTGACACTTGTGACCTTTTGAGCTCTTATTCCCTCTTCATTTTGTTCTCCTGCTTCTATCATACTAGGGATGCATTCATTTGTTATAGAGTCTCATTCTCTCCTTCCTCTCATTGGTTGGTTGGGGACTCTCCAACTTCCTTTCTTTCTACTTCTTCTGTTTCATTGATGTCTCCCCTTGCTCCTTCCTTTTCTTCATTAAATTTGACCTTTATTAGAATATTATTTTCTCTTTATAATGCCATTCCTACTCACCCTCTTCTTCTAGTTCGCCATTCAGGTTGTGTCTTCATTCTGTATTATACTAGTTTCTAACCTCGTCTTCATGAAATAGCTCAGTGTACTGGTACGACCAATTGAAGTTGTCCTTTTTGCAGTGGGATTCCACTATTCAATCAGGATCATAGGATCAATACATTAATATTACAAACCAGAATACCATTATTTCTTCGACTTCCTTCAAGTTCTCCATTGTCTATTCCCAAATAGTAAGGGGAAATGTTGGGCAAGACTTATTCTTTCCTTTTCTCAATTTATTGAAAAAGATGATAGTAATTTTATAACAACCCTATTGCAAAAGAAATTTGTCAGTGAAAAATATAGGCAGAGCATGGGGAGGTTTGAAGGAACCAAATACCTTGATGTACGTGCCTTCACATATTTGGGACCAATTTTCCACCTTAGTGATAGTCTCCATGGCTCTGTTCAACATACATGGGGTGTTGATTTGTGAAATATTTGTTACAGTGGGGTGATGAATGAATATGATATGGATTCATGTTCCTTATTGTATTTTGAATCCGAGAAAACCTGCAAGTCCCTTTATATTTTCCCCCATGTCTCTAAATTCTAGTTGTAACTCTAATGGTCAAAGTTGAGCCTGGAAAGGATGACATGCATTAAATATGAGGCCATGTAAAACTCATATGGTTGGCCTTCGTTTGGAATCTCTGCTAGCATGAGTTCTTGACAGTGTTCTATATTGGAATCTTCTATTTTTCCAACAACCAAGAATTAGATGATTCTTCATTCCTTGGTTACTCGTAATATATCGATATGTCCCTAGAATGGATAGCTGTGAAGGGTTTCCCTGCATGGTTCCTTACCACCCATCTCATAGTGTATGTGTTATACAACACCCATTTAATAACCTATGCACATGGTTATATAGGTGGGTGTGATGCAACCTCATGGAGTTTGGACCTTTTGAAATTTATGTATATTGATAAATGCTCTTGGTCCTCTAGGATGTCTAGGTTGGAGAACTCTGAGTAGATATCATACCAAGTCAACTTGGTATTTTTTGTTGAGGACTCATGCAGTATCTTAGTAGATGGGAGATAGTGACAAGATTTAATAAATTTCCTCCATGCCCACCTAAGGACTCTTCTGAAAATTCCTAACCACCAATGCTACCATTTCACATGAGAAATAGGAGATAGAATTTCAATTGATATCCACGTCACCAGGCATGTTAAAACTACAACCCCATGAGAAGACAGATGACATGAATGCTACAATACAAAAAACTTTAGCAAAATTAACCAGTCAAGGCCACCTAATTCTTAGTAATGCTTTTTAAAGGTTCAGTATGGGATAGGTCACAGGGTTGCAAAAATTGGAGAGATTGCAAGGATGAAAATGAGAAAGTTGCTACTTATGTGACTTAGAAGGGAGGTCACAATGAAGGATAGGTTGCGAGGTCACGAAATTCACAAGGTTGCAGAATTTGCAAGGGTTGCAAGGTCTCAAGGTCACAAGATTCATGAGGTTCATGAGGTCTCAAGGTTGTAGTGTAGAGGAGGCCACAAGTTCAGAGGTCACAGGAATTCAGCTATTTTGATTTTAACCTGTGTGACATGTCTCTTAGGGTGGGTCGACGAAGGGGTCGAGGCTAAATTCTTGGATTATGGGCTTCTTTGGGACAAATTGACTCAGGAAAGGTGTTAAATAGGCTAAGTGCATGAGTAATGGGCTTAGTTGGTGGGCCAGAAAATGTGAAAATGCTAGATGCTTAGTTTGGACAGTTTTAGGAATAGAAATGGGTTTTGGAAGAATTACTTGGGTAAATAAAAACCTCCTAAAGGGGAAGGTGAAGGGTCGAGAGTAGGTAAAATACACATGGAAAAAGAAATTTATTTCTAGGAGGTGAAAAGCCACTTACCTGGAAGCAATCACACTCCTATATGTCTTCCCAAGCTCTCGAATGCTCCACCGAAATATAGAAATGCGACTAGCTGGAGACACTGTATATAAAAGGATCACACGTGCGTGATGTTAATTTGGTAGCAAGGGTCAAAATTTATAATTTTACACTAGTGAAACCTTTGCAACCCTTGTTAACCTTGCAACCCTGCCACCAATTTTGAGGTCACGGGGTCGCTAAGTCACGAGAGTTGTAGCTCATGGTTTGTACTTGTGGGACCTTTGATTTGCAACCTTTGTGACCTTGTTGTAGGTGTCTGGATATGAAACAAATTCAACACTTTCTTCCACATAAATTATCAACCCAAAACGTTAGTTATTTCAAGACTAACAACAAGGTATATGCAAATACAAGTACATGGTCTACTGTAAATCACATGTTTAATATATAACAAACAATTCATTATAATAGTGATAAAATAAAATGTATAAATAAAAGGCACCTACAACAATTAAATGTGACTGTAATGGCAATAAAGAATCACACTAAACACAACGTTCCGAGGAAAGAAAATAAAATGTAGCACCTAATCAGAAGAATGGGTGCAACTCTCTGATCACAGCTATGATGAGCTCACAAATTATAGGAGAAACAACGAGCTAATGTGCATTCAATTAATGATAAAATAAATTCATTACAAAGTTTGTATTTCCAAGGGCTTAACCCTGATTCACAGCCTACAATCTTCTTTATAAAATTATCCTGAAAATCCTGATCCCTCTAAACAACATCATTGTTACAAAAAATACATTTGTTACAACAGAAACCAGATTTCCCAGCAGGAAACCGTAAAAAGGCCTTAGATAACACTGATAAATCCATCGATGGCACGTTGTAATAGAAAATGGGGAAGATGATACAGATGATCGGGTGTGCCTTGAATCGCAGCTGCAATGCTCCTATTTTAGCCAGATCTGAAGAAATATCGGATTTAATATGTAGAAAGGTAAAACGTCCATGAGAAATACATCATTAATAAAATATCCCATGAAAGATAGGAAGAAGGGTTTTACCTCATACGTTTTAAGAATAATAATGGTAGAAAGAGATATAAAAATAGGGTAAAATGGGAGAGGAAAGTATACAAATCTAATAACCAACATCTCCCCCCAACTGATCTATCTGCATGTTCTCATGTAGCTAGTCCTCTCCTCAGGTCCAGGTTGGATCGACTGTGATCAACATGAAGATGTGTGAGATCATTTTCTGCAGCCATTTCTGTTCATGGTGGCTTATATCCTTCTGTCAAAACAACATCCTTTCGCCAGTCTGGGTCAACGTTATATGCAGGAGTATACTGCTCAGCTGGAAACCACAAGAGGGAAAATTGAAACCCTAATCCCATCCATATTACCCCATTGGTATGAATGCATTTCACATAACGTGGCATTCTCTCTAAAGCACGTGCAAAGTTAGGTGCTCCAAATGGTTCTATTTCTATGATGGCTAAGGAGGACAACATCCATCTCTTCTAAACATTGTCCAGTGCTTCCTTGCGAAACATCGTAATGTGGCCAACACATAGGTTAGCGCACCATTTCTGGGTAGCCAACATGTGTTCCTTATGGCCCTCAATCTTTAAAATGTATAATTCTTTTTATAAATGTTTGAGGACTGACCATGCTCTCTTCTCTTCATTAACGGCTTGTCGGCTTGATTTTATTCCAGTGTATCCTAGAACTTTGTCCATTTCACTTGATAGATGGTATAGGAGGTGAAATCCCTTAAATGGATGTCTCCCAAGAATGTAATGGGTTTATACTACTGATCATGCTTTAAATAATACCCATGCATATAGAGCTCGCACATTAAGTGTTGTCCAATAATGTCATGAATTTTTAAAATATAGAGAAATTGAATGGGGTCCTCAATTTTGTACCAAATATCCTTATATATACTTTTGAAACAAAAGAAAATAAATTGTTCATGAAGGAATAAGGCATAGCTTTGTGCAGGAGCTCTGTAGGCCATTACCTACTATGCCAAGGAGAAAATTTTCTTCTTATCTGTCTTCAGCAGCTGAACTTGCTCTTCCAATTCCTCTATTCTAGCCTTCTATTTAGCCTATTTCAGCCATGCCTTATATAACTAATCCATGTACCCTGTGACAACTCTAATGGCCTGTTCCTGAACCCTAGCTATTTCCTTCTTATGGTCGCTTGCTGCAAACTGCCATTTCTGAATTTCAGTGGCCAATACAGATTTTCAACCTTCAAACAACTCTTTGATCGGGCCAATCTGGGTAGCTACCATGGAGACTTCAATATTCGGCTTTATTTCCCTCCATTTATAGATTTTTACCTTTTCAAATGTGAAACTTTCTTCTTCAAATCTCGAACCTCCCATTTTAGTCTCATGTTTTCACTGAATTGTAGCTGATACTTCTGCTTGAGAGGTATCCTTCTTTTCTCACACTGTTCAATCCATTCTTGTTTAACAATGAATTCAGTTTATGGTCCTACGACAGGATTAGAAGGTAGTGGGATGCTCCCGACATTTTCTATGGATTCTCTTGTCATGCCCTTCTAGCTGAGCTCCCTACCTCCAAGGGCTTCTTATTCTGTGTTTCCTCCAGGAAATTCAGCTGTCTGGTTGGTAACTTCATTGATCCTCCCATGTTTCGAAGTTTCTACAAGAATGTTGTCTTTCTTGCGAGCCTTTAAGTGTTTCGGTTCGGTGATGACTAGGCCAATCTCGGTCGTGTCAACAAATTTTAGTACTGGTGCAACAAATACTTCTTCTATTAATCATTTTGGTGAGTGAAATATCGTCACCCCTTTATGCATGAGGGAATGGAACAGAGAACGGGGAACAAACTCATCATCTTCATTTCCAGTTTGGACCAGGACTTCATGCATGGCTACTTAAACTAGGGTTGATACTTGTTCTTGTGGAACAGTATCAACCTCCTGGTTCATTCCTTATTTACCTCCATGTTCCTCGTGAATCGCCCTCGTTTCCACAATTGGTACCGGTTCTTGAGCTCTAGTGTCGATTCCACAGGCTAAAGTTTCTTATTCTATTTGAATGGGGGTGGTTCTTGTGTAACACCCCCTTCTGTATCAGTATTCATATTTATATGGGTAGGTGATGCTATTTTTTTCAAAATAACATCACTTTCCATTTCTTTATCCAGAATTTCACTCTGCTTCTTATTAACAAAATTCGACAACTATATAACAGTATAGAATACCTACACAATGTCCATCATTTCCATCTCTATGGGTTCTCCAGGCAAGGTTGGTTCTTGTGTGGCAGCCTTGACCATGTCACCCCTTACCTCCTCCATTCTTATTTCTCCTTCTGTGGGTGCTTCAAGAGAGGCTAATTCTTGTGTGGCAACCTCGGCCATGTCACTGATTACCTCCTCAATTTTCGTTTCTTCAGGTCCCTCCTGATCAACCATCATCTCTTCTTGCTCGGGTTCCTCTTGATAATTTTATTCTGAATGTTCTTCTTTTGTCTGACCAGCTAGAGAGACTAGTTCTTCTTCTGTCTGACCAGCCAGAGAGGCTGGTTCTCCATCTCTAGCAACAATCATGGTTGCTACCTCTTCTTTTGAGGACCCACAGAATTTTTCTGAAGAGACCTAAATCTTGTTTATTGCATGCATGACCAATAATCACACCAGACCATGATTGGAGAGTACTGCTGACATTCGGCACAAACTCCAAGTAGCTTGTGCTATATGCTGCAGTTATTTCAAGAGGAAGAAGGGCATGTTTAGGGCATGCTCTAGATTCTATGGAAATCGAAGGTGCATTAGAATTTTAAAGTGATATTTGAACAGAGTCGAGGTCTGACCCTCGCAAGTAATGTAATTTATTACAAATACTGCAACTTCATTCCAATGATACGGTATCGTTCGATGCTTGTATCCTCTGCCCCTTTGAACGACACTTTCTCCTGCCTGTGAGAAAAATTCGTGGAATTATGGAAGAGAACATTTCCAAGAAAACCATTGCTACCCTTGCTGCCTTAGTTCGCTAACCTCTGTGATTGCCTCTTCTATAACAGGAACTTCGAGACCCCTAATCCATGAATAATTTTCCTCTAAATTGAGTGTGAATTCCATTGTGATATCTCCATCAAACCCCTGCAATCTGTCAAAGTAGATATCCCACCTTGCGTGAATAAAGACTTTCCAAATCTATAGAATTTTGCGAACTGAAACCGTGTTTTCAGGCTCATGCCACATAGCCAGCCAACCAATACTGTGGAGACTTGTAGCAGCACTTCATGTAATAGCAGATCATTGAGCAAGGTGGTGGGTACAAAATTCGGAGGAACATCATAGTGAAAATGGAAAGGTGGTAACAGTAAATATGGCTGGTAACTTTTGAAAGTAAAAAAAAATCATAAAGAAATATGGTAAGTGTCGTAAAATAAAAATAATAATTGTTCCTATAGGGTGGAAAAGACATTTTACAGATCCCAATACGATTTAAATGATGATACCACATATTGATGGGAATCGTAAGGTGTACCATGAGAGGGTTGTCGTACTTAATTTATGAGGTATTTATTATGCCATCCTTGTCATGACGCCATCCCCCCCAACTTAAATTTTTGCCTTCCGTGGCATTAAAATACCCACATGGGATATTTAATTAAATCAGTAAAATTCACGTGGAGGCGTACCTAACGGCCTACCTGAAAGATGTGATGGTGGTGGGATGACGGTGTAGTAATGATGTGGATGGTGTAACAGAAATGATGTAACAACATTGGTGTAATAGCATCGGAGTAACAACATCAGTGTAATATCATTGGTGTAACAGCATTAGTGTAGCAGCATTGGTGTAGCAGCATCAGTGTAGTAGCAGTAGTGCAATAAAATTTGTGTAGCATCATCGGTGTAGCAGCATCGGTGTAACATCACCGGTGTAACAACATTGGTGTAACATCATCAGTGTAACAATAGCAGTGTAATAGCATCGGTGTAATAACAAAGGAGTAACAAAAACACGAGTAGCAGCATCCGGAGTAATATCACTGTGAGTAGCAGCAACTAAGTAACAAGACCATGAGTAGAAGCAACCGAGTAACAATGCCATGAGTAGAAGAAACTGAGTAACAACACCATGAGTAGTATTAAATGAGTAACATCACCCTGAGTGGTAGCAACCGAGTAATAGCACCATGGGTAGCAGCAACTGAGTAACAACACCATGAGTAGGAGCAACTGAGTAACAGTACCATGAGTAGCAGCAACTGGTGCTTTGAAAAGTCTTTCTATGCTTTTTACTCCTTAGTAGTAGCTCCTACAAAAAGACAAGAAAATAAAACATAATTCTTTATTCTTTATTTTTATTTTTATTTTATTTTACATATAATATATATGTATATATATTACATCAAGGGTGCAGAGGAAGGATTCTCTGCGCCGATGACCTTCAAACCAGATTTCTTAGAGAGTTGTTTATTAAAAGCATCCTTAGAGGCTGGCCATTAACTATAAATGAAGCGCGTAGTTCATCAATTGTGACTAGCCTGACTGTTCCATTATCAAATACAGTGTCCACCTCATAAGGTCCCATCCAACAAGGGCAAAGCTTCCCCATAAAATCCTTAAAACGAGAGTCATAAAGCAGTGCCCAATCTCCAATTTGAAACACCTTATTTTTAATAAACTTATCATGCCATTTAATTCTTTGTTGTTGGATAGTAGTAGTTCGCTGGACAGCCATTGAAATAATTTCATCAAGTTCATTAAGCTGAGCCAATCAGTGTTTTTGAGCATCTGATAGATCTAACCCAACTTCCAGAATTGTTCAGAGTGCACTCATTTCAAATTCTATTGGAAACAACAGGGATTTTCCATACACAAACTCGAATGGTGAAAATCCAGTTATATTCTGCTAGGTTATTCTATATGCCTAGAGATCTTCTCGAAGTTTCTAATCCCAATCCCGAAAATGGTATGCCACAGCTTTTGTCAAAAAAAATTCCAAAGTCTTGTTTGTGCTTTCCACTTGTCCATTCACATGGGGATGGTATGGGGATGTTACTCTGTGCTTGACACCATATTTTTGCATGAGCTTTGCTATCTTGTGTGATGTGAATTGTGCTCCTCCATCTAAAAAAATCTCTCTTGGAGTACCGTAACGAGCAAAAATTTCCTCAAATAGAAAGTCTGAGACTACCTGATTTGTTGCTTTTGCAATGGCTTTGGCTTCCACCCACTTAGTCACGTAATCAGTACAGACCAATATGTGGACCTTCTACTGGGAGGGTGGGTTAAAGGGTCCAAAAAAGTCAATAGCCCATTTCTTAAAAGGTTCGAGGACTACTTGTGCCTGCAAAGGCATTTCATCAGCTTTACCAGGTTGCCCCATACGTTGGAAACTATCACACCTCCTAACATAATTCTGAGCATCACGAAAAATGGAAGGTCAGTGATATCCCATTTGTAGTACCTTATGGCTTGTTCTTTTGTTTGTGAAATGTAGTCCAAAAGGGCCATCATGGGCGGCTTTCAGTACCTCATAAATATCTTCTTCAGACATGCAACACTAGATTTTATTATATGCTCCTGTATGAAAAAGGCACCCTTCCATCCAAGAATATTGGGCACTATGATGAATAATCTTCCGCTACTCCCTGTATGAAAAATGAGGAGGCACTTTCCCTGTATCGAGATAGTTAGCAATATCTGCATACCACAGATGTTTAGTAGATACTGCAAAAAGATGTTCACTAGGAAAATTGTCTTCTAAAGGTGTGCATTCATCATTGTTATTCATTCTAGATAGGAAATCAACTACTACATTATCTTTTCCTAGCTTATCTACTATTGTAATATCAAATTATGGAAGAAAAGGTAGCCATCTCGTAATGCGGCTAGGAGTAATAGGTTTATTCATAAAATACCTAATTGATGCATGATTAGTATGGATAACAGCAGAATACCCGGTGATGTAGTGCCAGAACTTTTTGAAAACATAAAATACAGCTAAGAATTCTTTTTCTGTCACCATATAGTTTAATTCAGCTAGTATTAAATTCTTGCTGACATAATAAATTGCATAGGGTGTTTTGTCTACCTGCTGTCCTAGAGCAACCCCTACTGTTGTCTGAGAAGCATCCATATGTATGTGAAATGGTAATTATCAATCAGGTCCTTGGAGGATTGGGGCTGTGCACACTATCCCCTTAATTTTCGTGAAATTTGTCTCACAGTCTTCAGTCCACAAGAATTTTTCATCTTTTGTCAACAATTGAAATAGTGGGTGTGCTATTTTAGCAAAATTTTCTATAAATCGCCTATAATAACCAACACAACCAATAAAGCTACGTATTTGTGTGGGTGTTTTGGGTACCGAGAAATCTAATATTACCTCTACATTAGTCAAATCAACTTGAATTCCAGCAGCTGAGAGAAAATGCTCCAATACTACCCCTTCTTTCCTCATCATATGGCATTTAACTGTACTCAAAGATACATGGGTCTGTATACAACTCTTGAGTAATTTCTCTAAATTTTCCAATCCCTCCTCAAATGAATTTCCATATGGATTAAAATCATCCATATATATTTCAACGCTATCATTGACCAAATTAGAAAAAATTCCCAAGATTGCCCTCTGGAAGGTAGCAGGAGCATTACACAGGCCAAATGGGAGGACCCTGTATGCAAAGGTTCCCAAATGAAACTTGAAAGTTGTTTTATGATGGTCTTCTGGGGCTATCTGAACCTGTTCATAACCACTGAATCCATATAGGAAGGAAAAAAAATTCTTCCCAGCCAAGGTGTTGAGGACTTGGTCAATGAATGGCAAAGGAAAATGGTCTTTTTGAGTTGCCTTATTTAGTTCCTTGTAATCTATGCAGATCTACCATTTACTATTATTTTTAGGAATGATAACTAGTGGGGATACCCATTGGCTATTTGAGATGGGATAAATGAACCCTACATCCAAAAAAAATTGTAATTCTTCTTTAACAATGCTTTTGAGAGCAAGATTCATTCTCCGTTGAGGCTATCTTACAGGGCGGAAATCTTCCTTAATATAAATATGATGAGTGCATAAGCTGGCAGGGATACCCTTCAGGTCGATATAATCCCAGGAAAAATATTCTTGATAGCCTTGAAGGACTTTCAAAAGATGTTAGGTCTGAGATTCAGACAAGTTCAGGTTGACATTAAATGTTTGCCCTGGTTCAATCTCCATTGGAGTACTATTGTGAGGTGAGGTTACAGGAATGTCTTCAATGTCATCCTCCAGTTCAATATTTTCCTATGTCTCACAGCTCATGACATATTCTAGAATATGTTCAGTTGAATTAGAGACGAAACTGGAATCATTGATGAAAGCATTAATTGTGTCATCTTCAGTTTCTATTCTAAAATGAAGGGCCTTTCCAATAGTAAGAAATGGTCTAACATCTTCATTTTCAGATTCAGGCTCTTTTACAAGTAGAGGTTTCTGATAGGGTAATGATTTTTCAGATGGGCTAGGTTCCGCAGGAGGATAAAGCTTGACATTCTTCGTAACTTTCCTATTTTATATGATCATATGCCCAGATCGGCATCCTATGTAGGCATCTGAAGTTACCAGCTGGGGTCTTCCTAGGGTCAATGGGTGACCACCTACTAAAGATCGAGTCTGCAATATAAGGAGGTCCACAGGGTAGTGCCATGAGTCTATTGAAATGATCACATCTTCTAATTTCCTTATTGGTTTAATTATGGATCTGTATGCAAGTTCCAGGATAGTAGGGGTTAATTTAATGTTTGCAAGTCCTAATGTGTTCATTGTTTTAGCAGTAATAATTTTAATGGCTACTCCCAAATCCACCAGCACATTTGGGATTTCCACCCCATTAATCTATACTGTCATAATTAGGTTCCCCGAGTCTTCGTATTTTACAGGCTTGATTTTTCCTAACATGATATAGGATAGTCTTCCCACCACATGAATAGTCAATGGATCCTTAGGTTTACTCCCTGGTTTCTTTGAGCAGTATTGTTTCAATGTTTTTGTGTATATAGGTACATCCCTCATAGCTTGTAACAGGGCTATCTTAACAAAGAGATTTTGCAATTCCCCTAGGAAGTCAAATTCTGCTTGAGGGTTTGGATTACTCAAGGCCAATATTTCAGTATATGGAGGGGAAGTTAAATGACCTTGATTACAAATAGATTGGGAAGGTGTCTGATTGATTATGTTTTCTTCTGAATTCTCCCTAACTATTTCTTATTCTGGTTCTGTATCTCCACCATCAAATTTCTATGTGATAATGGGTGAAGTAGGTGCATTTACTATTCGGCCAGACTGTAAATTTATTTCATTGAGCCCCGCAGTAGAAATGTTGTAAGATGGCAAGTTCAGGGCGTTTGTTTGCTAGACCCATTTTCTATTCCGGTTTGGGTTAGGCTGGATAGGAAGTTGAGTTTTAATGTCTAGGTTTCTTTGCGGTACATTAGAAGGCAGCTGAAGTTTTTGTTTGAGGAATATACTAAGGAAAATGCCCAATGGAAGGGTGTCCACGCCAGGTCTGATTCCATAAAGGATTCGGACTCGCTTGAGGAACCCATTGTTGCCAAAGGGGATACTAATATTGAGGCCACATGGCTGAAAATGTTGGATATTGGGGGCCCATACTAAAATTGTTAAAGTACTAGGATGGGTCCTGAAACATACCTGGATTCACCACCGGTGGCCGAGGTTCCCATGGCTTCCTCTATCCCATAAAATATAGCTGGTCCATTGTGATTTATTCACTTGATCCTTGAAAAAATGCTTTCAGCCCGGGCAAGGAAGGACATGCACTGGTTGTGTGAGTCTGTTGGTAGATTGCATAGGCTTCCACTATGTTCAATGGGCACTCCTTCAAAGGGTGTTTCTTTCTACATTGAGGGAAAAATATGACCATTGTTTTTTCCAACTCCATCTGCTTATGTTTTTCCTATAGAGTGTCCATTTGGGCTAAAGCATGCTTACAATATCGGTCCTCAGATTGTCCAGTAGTTTTCCAATCTCTGCCTTTGTGACCCCTCCACCAGGAATCTTTAATGACCGAATCCCCTGTCCACTTCTTGCAGCCCCCCATGAACACTTCATAGAGTAATCACATATAGTTTCGAAGTTTTCCTTCAAAATATCAAATTTTCCCACCATATTCAAAAGCTGTAGAGAATCTTCCCTGAGTGCTATGAGAATAATGATCTTTAAAATGTCCCTGTCCAGGTCACTATGTCCATAACTCTGCAATATGTATTTAAATCACTCTACACAGTCCTCCATATTTTCATCCTATTTATGTGTAAATCTAAAAAAAAATTCCTTAATGTCATGGGACTTATAATAATCTTGGTACTTCTCCAAGGAATCTTCTTTCATTCCTTCCCATGGGGTAATCGTACTCCCTCCTAGACCCATAAACCACCTCAAGGTTGTTCCCTTTAGGGTAGCAGGCAATATCTTTAATTTTTGGGCATTGGTGATACAGTCATATCCGCGACAAACAATATCAAACTCAAAAACGAATGTATCAAGGTCTTTCGAAGAGAGCCCATGAAAATTATGCAAGGCTTTCAAAGGTATGGGTCTCGTTGGTGCATCAACTATAATATTTCCTATAGGAAAATCAATGGAGGAACTTACAGGTGCAATAAATACTTTCCAATAATCACTTTGAATTTTGATTGGTTTCGCAGCTGGTACCTGGATTGATTCAACCGAAGAAGGTCGCACCGCACTCCCCTGGCCCCTTGGTGACTCAAAGTCCTTCAAAATTTCCCTTACCAGATCAAAATCACTTAATTCAGCAACAAGAATTTTTACAATGATGCCTTGGTCTCTTGGGGATGACAACCATTTTTGAGGTTCTTCTTCCCAATTAGAGTTTCTTAGTTCTTCTGATCCCTTGCTTGCCACTTCTTCCCCTTCTGTTGCTGATAAGGATATCTCCTTCACTAATACCTTGTTTATTAAATCTTCTACTATAGAAATAACACCTTCTGGTACCGTGGGTGGCACTGGTTGATCCATAGATTGCCCTTCGAAATTTTTCTGAACCCTAACCCTAACAACAACATCGGATGATGCCTCAGACCTCGATTTTTCAATAATTTCCTGAATGTACGTTTTCCTTCCAAAATCCCTTTCTTTGGGGGTCTTCCTATGCCCCTATTATTCATATCTTTGTTCATAAAAATTGTGAAGGGGGTTCATCAAAGAAAATCAGTCAATCACTCAGGACCTGAACTAGGACAGATAACTTCCTCCCTAGGATGATAGGAAAGTTTCACAAAAAACAAGACAAGAAGAAAAAGAAAAATAGAAGTTCAAGACCTGAAGCAAAGTAATAGCATACTCTCCCCAAGATGAGAAATTGGCCCCTAGAAGAAAACAATAGAAAATAAAAATGGAAAGAGTGGACTACGCCCAGGACGTAGGGCAAGGTTTTACAAAACACCTTCCCCAAGATGAGGGATTAATTTTTTTATACAGAAAACCGAATAAAAGGAAACAGGGAAGAAAGAAAACAAAAATAAAACATAAAGCACTTACATTCAAGACTTGAAGCTGGGCAATAAATTCCCACCTCAAGACAAGAGATCGACCCTGAGATTTGTTGCAGATCCTGTTCTTGCAGCTGTTATCCTTCCCCGACAACGAGGCCAAAATCTTGGTGTCCGGATATGAATAAAATTCAACCATTTCTTTCACATAAATTATCAACCCGGGACGTCACTTATTTCAAGACTAACAGCAAGGTATATGCAGATACAAGCACATGGTCTACTGTAAATCATAGGTTTAATTTATAACACACATGTCCTTGTAGTAGCAATGAAATAAACTACAGAAATAATAGTCACCTATAGAAAATGTGACTGTAACGACAATAAAGAATCACACTAAACACAAATCTGCAAGGAAAGAAAAGAGAACACAACACTTGATCAGAAGAGTGGGCCCAACTCTCTGATCAGGGCTATAGTGAGCTCAGAAATTACAGGAGAAACAACAAGCTACTATGCATTCAATTAATGATAAAATAAATTCATTATAAAGTTTGTATGTCCAAGGGCATAACCCTGATTCACATCCCGCAGACTTCTTTATACAATTATCCTGAAAACCTCGATCCCTCTCAACAAATTCATTGTTACAAAAATACATTTTGTTACAACGGCAAGCAGATTACCCAGCAAGAAACCATAAAAAGGCCTAAGATAGTGATGATACATACATGGCTAACACGCTATAACAAAAAAAATGGAAGATGCTGGAGATGATGGGTTCTGCCTTGACTCACAGCCACAACGCTCCTATTTTAGCTAGATCTGAAGAAATATCGGAGTTAATATGTAGAAAGGTAAAACCTCCATGAAAAATACATCATTAATTAAATATCCCATGAGAGTTAGGAAGAATGTTTTTAGCTCATGCATTTTAAGAATAATAATGGTAGAAAGGGATATAAAAACAGGTTAAAATAGGAGAGGAAGGTATACAAATCTGGTACCCAACACTGGCAATTTTTCTAAGGTGGCAAGGTCGCTAAGTCACAATAATATAATATCGGATGAGTAATGACCGGTGAAGCTTGTTCTACTTACGTGAGATTGTGAGGTCGTGAGGTCACAACAAGGGAAAAGGGTCGCAAATTATAAAAAAGTGACTTAGCGACTTGAATTATTTCAAAAAATTGAGGAGGTCGCAAGGTCACAAGAATTAGGCTCAAAACATAGAGACTTGATGCGACCTAGACCTACGAATAAAAAATATTTCCTTACTTACAAGGGATAGAATTTGAGAGAGATCTAAAGGATGGGAACCCTACTCATATGAGTATCAAGATTATCCTCCGGATGCAAGGGCTCCAAAATTTTAAAGGGTTCAAAATTTTGGGGGGATATTGAACCAACAGCTATAAAAATTGGTGATTCACTAGTAGAATGATAATATTCTCTACTTGCATCTGACCTTGGCGTTAGGGTAGACTGTTAGAATTTTTTTTCTTCCAGACTATGGGTTCCACATGCATTCCCTTTGTCACCCTTATCATAGGTTAGTAATTGTTGGATATCTTTACTTGGCTTGCTAACACCCAAGGAAAAAATATCTGTGCAGGCTCAACATATGGGTTTGAATAATGATATAGGATGTACATGTTTTTGGCATATTTGTTATAGTACCCCATCGGAGTCACTACCGAGAAATCACAATGTTTCTATGCTTCCATTGAGCCTGGAGAGTATCACGACGGAGTCATTGCATCTCCTCTCTATGCAAGAATCCTTTCTCTATCCATTTTCCCTTATTTGATTTTATTTATCTTCTCAAAACACATATTCATGTGTCCTTATTACCATTTATTCTTATGAAATTCTTTTCGTTGGTGGATGAGGGATCCTAACTAATTTTACTTGCAACATAGGTGGTTTCTTATTTCGTAGAGACTTTAGTGTTCTCCTGAAATATCATTTTTCTCACTAAAGTTTGTTCTTTCCCTTTTTTCGAGCTTCCTAAATTAACCAAGTCGTTCTGAATGCATGTCCAAGTAAAAATCTCAGGATTTCCATTCAAAAAAAGAATTTCATGGACACCCTAATTTCCCCACTATAATAGACTTCGACATTCAACCTTCATTGGGACTTAAGGGATAATCAAGTGTAGGTGTAGAACAAGGTGAAAATTAGACTTTAGTGTAGAGGCTACCTAAACCCTCAAAGTATCATACCTAAGTAAAGCTTTGAATAATATTTATTTGGGGTGAACCTTTACTGAAAATAGAAAATCAAAAAAACTGACACACAAAAAATAAATAGGTAAACTATGATACAAGGATGAGGTAAGCAGGTATGAGATCTGCTAACTAAAGGATAATTTTTGATCATGGCCATTCACTAGGAGGGGTTCAATCCTACCTTCTCAGGTTTTCAATATAAAGGTGTGCTTTCCAATTTTGTCTCTCTCCAGAAAAGGACCAATCCACACGAACAGAAACTTGGTGTGCTTCCCTATGTCTTCATGGGCTTTATCCCATTTAAGGACAAGGGCTACTACATTAAACTATTTATTCCCTATGAACTTCTTATCAATCCATATCTTGATTTTACATTGCTAAACCAAAACTTTCTCCCTAACCTTTTTCCTTTCTTCCTCCAGTTTGAGAAAGTGTTACTATGGGCCTACATGGCGGGACATGGTGAGCCACGGGATTCTTACGACAATAGGAGGGCTAGTAGGTAGAAGTTAGGTGATACAATATCTTCTTTACCATAGACCAGGAAGAATGGGGAGTTGCCAATAGATGTTTTTTGGGTGACACAATCTACACATAGGGCATTTCTCACAGCTTTATACAAGTTTCGCTGCTATGAGAGTAAGTTTTTCATGATGATGCGAATCATGTTTTCGTTGGTGCACTCTCCTAAGCCATTGCCTTTAGGGTAATAGTTAGCAGAGTGATTCAAAACAATACCATTCTTTGAAGTGAAATAATACAACTTAAAGTATGAGAATTACGTAGCATTATCAATCATAAGAGAGGTTGGAATGCCGAACCTAGTTATGATGTGTTGGTTGATGAAGGATATTGCCTCTTGATCATTAAATTTTCATACTGGGAAAAATTCAATCCACTTTCTAAGGTAATCAGTGGTCTTGAGAATGTACTGGTGTTTCTTTGACGAATGTGACACAATTTCCATAGTGATGTCCAAACCCCACCATTGGAAAGGTTCTTCTATTGCTGTGGACTTGGGTGGAGAAGACAACTGAGATCCTCTATGATGAGCACCATCATTAGGCACATTTTGAGGGTTAACCATCACCATTTTAGCCTAATTACTCTCTCTTTATCAAATTTATTTCCATTATGGTAATATTTTTCTTATTGTAGATGGTGTTTTAAGTGTGTCATAGTTTGAAGGCCTAGTGTGGTTTACATGCAGAAAAGTCAAGAGAATATACCATTTTGTCATAATCAAGGCTCAAAGTAGATAGCAAGTAGTTGTTGTAGGTGGTTGACCACCTCCTTTACTCCTAAAGGCCACCATGGTACCGTCGATATTTTCCTCCAAGAACTCAAAATCAAAGGCAATCAAGCAAGTGGAATATCAAGGGGAGCTAAACTCCACTTCTATCAAGTTCCAATGGGATAATCCACCTACGTTTCAGGGAGTTATTGGTAGCTACCCTTTAGGATAAATAGGGAAGAGAAAGAGCTCACTAGGATTCAATTTTTAGAGATAGCTATAGCACTGTTAGCTTTTGTAATATACATTTGTGTCTTTCATATGATATGTAGCAATATTGGTGATCAAATAAAATGACTATTCAGTTTCTGCTTCGCTGAGTTATTTTTAGGGAGCTAATATTGTCTTTTAGGGCCCAATCTATTGGCATTAGTCTCTCTTATGTATTTATGTTTAAATTTCATGTTGTTATAGTAAGTTTCCTTAAATTTCATGTTGTTGTAGTTATTTTCTTTACATTTCACGTTTTATAGCTAGTTTCTTTATATTTCACAATTTTTGTAGTTAATCTCTTTTTGTTCATGTTTTAGTACCATACAAAACTCCAACACTGTGTGTTAAAGGCTCACTCTCTCATGCCCTCCATTGGATCTTGAGGAGGGTAGATCTTCACCACAAACAAAAACTTAATTTCATTTTATGATTTCTTGAAAAATTTAGATAGGTTTCTTTGTTTATCATGAATATGTTGTACATGCAGAGTTAGTTTTTTTTTTGAAGCGCGTAGATAGGTGTTCTTAAATTTAAGTAATATTTTCCCCCATTTTTATGATATATCTATGAATGATGAATACATGAACATGTATTTTTCTTTCAGGTTTGAGTAGAGAAGCATATGAGTACTTACCCAACATCATTAGCTTCATTTTCCACCCCTCATTAACCAATTTCCAATCAAATCACCTTCAACAACATTTTTGGAAATCTCCACCACCACACCAAGAGCCACCTTGGAAGTTCAAGAAAGTATTTGAGAGAATTTCTGAGCTTGGAAAAGGAGCTGGATACCTTACATACACCTATATCCACCTTCATTCCACCCCTCCTACCTCTTTCCTCACCGTTTCAGGCCTCAAACTATCTTTGGATTGTTTCCTGTAGCGTTTCAGGAAATATTTTAGCTGTACAGGAAATCCTATAGAAGATCTTATAGCAGTGCCAATCAATCATTTCTTCGGCCCAAAATCTTTCTTACACCTCATTTAGACCTGGCATAGCCTCCAAGACACTGTCAACCCTAAAAAATTTAGTCCAATATGCTCATAGGTCACTTCAGTGACTCCTTATTTTGTTGTAAAATAGAGTTATTTACAACCATAATTACATCATTGATAGATGCGTTGTTAATCACAATAGTTGAGTATGAGATAGATAGATTTCAATCAGTCATTTCGTTCAACATGAATGGCTAGATTAGTTTCCCTTTCTGCAAGTTCAATTCGGAAATTTAAATCATGAATGCCACTTAGTTCAACATTATTTCTTGCATTATATTAAGCGTTGATTTCCTTTCTTGAAAATAGATAAATCAATCACTATGATCTATAATAGTTTCTTTTTTCGCTGATAGATGAACGATCATGAGTTATTTCAAGTCGTAAGTTTAATTTAGAAGTGTGACAAACTTCCTTTCCTAGAAGTAACCCTAGTAGTAGTGCCTCATTGTAGAACTGAGAAGAGGATGGCATGAGTAGAATGCATCTACTATGCATATAGCATTGTCACCTCCAAGTTTTTATGAACCCTATGTTTATAAAGTAAAGTAGAGTAGCCTCTAGGATTTGTAGCACTCTTGGTGCAATACCACGACTCACCACTTGTTAGTGCCATTTTCAAGGAGGTTTCTAAGTAGATTCCTTGATTCTTCTTTCACATTGTTTTCTAATTTTGTTTTCAACTCAGTTCCAAAATATTGAAAAATACAAAAACAGTTTGACTTTCATGGCTCATAGGACTAGGGATAACCAAGGAATTGTTTTCCAAAAAACCCCACATCCCCACACAATCACCCTTCGCTCTTCCTCAGTGACTGTGAAAATAAACACACCATAGGTGAGTCACATAAAAACTTTTAAGAACCTATTGGAGAAGAAGAGGAACTTTCTTCGCCTGAGGAACATTCTCCACCAATTCAAGTCATGGTTGAGACTAGGACCTATTGATGTCTCGAAAATCACTGAAACAACATCAGGGGATAACCACCCATTAGGGAACTTAAAAACCGTTCCTTTTATGTTTGTAATAGTGGATATGAATGGGGATGGGGATGATGGGATGATAACATAATGTAGCTTGATAGTGGGAGTGATAATGAATTGAAAAATTATATATATATATATATATATATATATACGTATATATTTCTCAGGATTATGTTTCTTTATAAGTGATCTTAAAATATTATATTAAGTATATGTGAATGAATATTATGAAATACTTAAATAAGCTAAAAATGTTTAAATTTAATTAATTTGATAAAATATTTAATCAAATTAATTTATTAACCTCATATCACATTAAATAGTTGCATGTATTATATATATATATATATAGAGAGAGAGAGAGAGAGAGAGAGAGAGAGAGAGAGAGAGATCACAATATTTGCATGCTCAATAGTGAATTAATGCTAAATTGTATTAAAAAACATACATATAACAAAACAATATAAAATAAGTAGGACTATAAATTACATAAAACAAAACAAAAATATAGAGATAAAAGTAGCATGTATATCTTAACTCTGGTCATGGAAGAAATATTCTTTTGTCTAGTCTTTCTATTCAAATGATTTCAAGAGTACAAAAGTTCAACTTCCCAAAGACTTATTT
Source organism: Pinus albicaulis (assembly GCA_034641835.2). Taxonomy (NCBI): domain Eukaryota; kingdom Viridiplantae; phylum Streptophyta; class Pinopsida; order Pinales; family Pinaceae; genus Pinus; species Pinus albicaulis. Next base: position 625,928,612 of record CM076569.1, read on the forward strand.
ACAAAGTTTTAGGACCCTTTCTTTGTAGACATGAAAGAGTTTATATAGTAAACACTAAAAGTATAAAAATGGAAAATACATAAAGTATGTAGGAGGTTTAAACAAATACCCTTAAAATAAGTTAAAATAAGACAAAAATATATTTTTTTGGATGACTCGCTTAGAAGTGCAATGTTGTGTCCTTTCCAATTTTCTTCTTTAGTTGATGAAAATCTAACATTTTTTGTACTTCAGAGGGTTGAGTTAGCCTAATGCACAAATCTCTAGTGTAAACCACATTTGATATTGGAGGAAACATATGGGATGAGGTGTTATTTTAGTAGCACAGTATAAACCACTGACTTTGTTGCTTCACCAAGTATTTTTAGTACTTATCCAGTCAAGATTTGCTAACTTCCTGATGTTTTCATCCATTTCCTTTGACATTTCTTGACAATTTTTCACCAAATCTATGACATTAGGGAGAGAACCATGTCGACATTCTTGCATTATATTGGCAATAAATAGATTATTAATAATAGTTTCAACAATGTTTTTGGCCACATCTCTTGATCTGAATGTTTCTCTCTTTGAATGTTTTAGCAGTATGTAATAATCAGTAAATAGGATTTCCTTTTTGGAATCCTTAATTCTAGAAAGATTTTCCTTTCGACCCTCTACACTGTGTTTCGAATCGATGTATTCAATAATTTTTTCATCAATGTAATCAAAGTTTGTCCTTTGGTTGACCAATTGATTAATTAGTGAATCACTTTTATCGCATAGATCATTGATGATTTTCAGCATTTGAAAAAAAACTACCTTTTAGTGAGCCAATAAGGTGTTTTGTTCCAAAGCTTCCTTCTTGAATTCATCTGTCTTTGGGCTATCCCTCAATTGCTCCACTGTGAATTGTAGTTGAAGAATTTTATCATCTTTTACATTGATGTTAGAGTGATTTTGTAACTTCAATTGATCTAAGTTTTTCTGAAGTTGTGACACTTGTGTCAGTGATTGATGAATAACACTTTGTTTCTCTGTGAACACTCTTGTTCCAATTGTAGGATTATTTCATCCTTCTCTTTGATTATTTTCTAGAATTTTGATGCCTTATCAATTGTGATATATGCATAAGCACCTGAATCCATGTCAACATTTTCAAATCTTCATATGGATCATTTTGTGGATCTTACCACACTAATTCCATGGGTATCTCACCAAGAACTAAATCACTTATTTTATCAAATCTCCTTCTCTTTCTCGGTGTTATCATTAAAAACTGATGTGTTGGACTCTAAAATATGTGGAGAGGAGGGATTTATTCTATGTTTATAAAAATCTTAGATGAAGGGAAGGTCGGGATGAATTCAACTTCCTCTGTATTTACTTCCTTATTGTAAGCCCCAATAGTGAGTAGGATCTAACTCTTGTCTTGGCGTGTGTTGAATATCTCTTCAATATCAATGAATTATTTCTCTTGCTATCCTTTAATTTGTTGGTCAAATTGATTCTAGAATTTATCCAATTCACTGTTGAACATGGATTACTAGGTTTTTCTTCAGTTGATCTAACTTAATTTTCTCCCTATAGGACCTCAGTATCCTTGGGAGGATATTCCGTATCTTTTTCTTTCTGTGAAATTGGTTGAGACACATTTAAGATGTTGAGAGGAATACTCTCCAACATTTTGTTCATCTATCCTTTAAATTGGGCAATTTTTTTTAGATTTATGACACATTGTTGCTATCTTTTCAACTTGTAAATAGGTCTCAGCAGATTCGAACAAATCATCATAGCCATCATTTTCATGAATAAATTCGGTGATATTTACTTGAGTTGTATAATTTTGTTCTATTTTATTAGGATCAAAGTGTCTGTCGGGAATAGTAGATAGCTTTAAGAATTAAATCAGATTGATTTCCAGTCCAACATGTTTGAAGTTTTTTAGAGCACAAACAGCACATTTGATAGGTAAAGAAGGCCAGGAAATTTTTTTAGCTTCTTTCAAAGGTTTGGTTAACCCATTCCCAATTGTTTGATAATAAATTTCCCTTCCAAGGAGCTTGTATGGTATATACGGTGGGAGGACGTGGGGTTTATGAAGAATTCCATAAACTATGAAAATGTAAATAGTTCTTCCCAAAAGCATTATCATATGGAAGTGAAATCATCCTAGGCTTCATTTTGCAATTTTGGGTCTTTATCACCAAAAATAATTTGGCGACGTGGTAAAATGATTGCATGGAAAGTTTGTAGAAATGAGACTCATACTTGGATTCCCAAAGGATACTATGGTAAACATGGATATGAATAGGGTCTTGAATGGTACATTTCAATCCATTTTTTGGAAATATGAAGTAAAACACACTGTGTCCATGATATAAATAGTCATAAAAAATGGAGGAACAATCTTCGAGGAGACTATGTGTTCTTTCTATAGTCTAGTGTTTGTGATGCAATATTATTTGGAGTGATGTTTCCCCAATCCATAATATATGAGTGTGATATAGCCTCAATGTGAGGGACCCATTCAATTGATAATTTATTTGTAATAGTAGAACCAAAAACCCTACACATCATAGTGGAAATCTAGAAATCGGGACCAATGAGAGAAGATACATAATACATAACCTCATCATCATGTTTGTGCTTGTTAGGGTTGTGCCTCCATTTTATTATCAAGTATGATTGTAGCTTATTCTCCTTTGCAAACTTCACAAGGAAAATTTTGTCATATACCTTATATGGGTTGGATATATGATATATTTTCTTCAAATCCTATGCCTTAAAAGACCCTATCATTGTATCTCTTGAGGTCAAAATGTCCTATTGTCAATGTTCAAATTGTAAATTACAAATTTGACCATATCAATATATGGAAAGATCATTGGTCGAGAAGCAATTCTATGGAGAAAGGAGTTGGCGACTTCACTGATATAGGTTTCAAAATATGTTAGACAATCACTTGTGGCTACTCTCTTAATTATCCCCGGTTTCTCATATTTAAATAGCTTGTACATGGATTCCCATGGGGAAGAATCACTTTCTAGAGTGCATGTTCTATCGGAGAACAATGGTGGCATCTCTGTTACTTCTTAAGCGGGGGCCATTGGGTTTGGAGGATCCATTGGTTTCTTCACCTTCTTTTCATCCTTTGATATCTCTGAAGAATGTTGCTTTTTCGGACTAGCCTCTAGTAAGAAAAATAAGGAATGGAGAACAATAATAACAATGCAAGAGAGATTTATCAATAAAACTTGAAATGATGGCGAATATAGTTTACACACGAAAACATATGAAACATTAAAATAACAGGTTAAATCTAAAAAATGTATTACTAAGTATATAAGGAAAATTTAATTGTGCATAGAAAGGGTTAGATGTACCTTAATTTTTATCTAACTTAGAGGGCCATCATACCACCATATTCAAACTATTTCGCCACCTCAAATCAACCTACTAATCTTCCTTGGCCTATTTTTCTTCATGTATGCCTCTAATGACTTTTCTGACATCCCATATTGATGTGGATGTAGCTTTCCTTTATGAAAGTAAGCTTGAGTGCTCTTCAATGTCTGTATAGTCCTTCGTTGGTTCTCTTTGTGTTTTAATAAGCTCGTGAGGTTCTACCCGAGGTGCAAGAAAATCTTGACCCTTTAATCATATCTCTATTATTTCTGCCTCTATATTCGCCTTAGCCTACATTTGCTTCTTGTTTCCTGTCTTTTATTTTTATTATTTCTTTGATTCATTCCCTTCAATATTAAATTATTCTTCTTCTTATTTTTCTTCAATATCCACTTTTTTTCCTTCCCCATCTAGCTCCAATTGAAATTTAACTTGGGTCTCGAAAGAGGTTTTTCTCTTCATGTACTTGAAGGCAGTTCAAGAAATCGGGTTTTGTAGGCCTTCCAAGGTATTGATGACTATTACTCTTAGCATCCCTTGGTGATCTAGGTAACGATTGTTTCCTACTTTAACCCTTAGGCTCATTTATTTTACATTATGAAGTTGAAAATTAGGACTGTTGATCCTCTCTTGGGTAGGAAAATCTATTTGAAATCTATGTTGATGGAGTGATCATAGGAACAATGAGACTTTGAAATAAGAATAAAAAATAAATTTTATGAGTAAGTCACTCATACGAGTACTACTCTAACCAAAGTGTTCTTATATGCCAAGTTCTCATGAGATCTAATGCATTAATTCCATTGTGATTGAAGTTTTACAGCAAACGAAACTTCACGAATGACAAAGTTATTATAATTTTTAAAAGAAATTTTGTAGAAAAATAATACAAAAAGAACTCATATTATGGCATGATGCGTAAAATAAATATTGTATAAAAACATTATAATATGAACTCAATCTACAAGATAAATATTGTAGAAAAATAATACAATAGGAACTCAAATATCTATTGAATGGGTAATATACCATGGGACTACATTATGATAAAAGGGATTGTTTACTCTATGGTAAACTCATTTATTTATAATTTTTATGGGTATCTTTCACTGAGATTCATGCATCTTGTTATATTTCAAATAAAATGGGTGACTATTATATTTTAAAAAATCTATGGGTGAATACCATGGAAAAAATAAATTATGTCACCATGCGTAAATATAATAAACTATGATACCATGGGTGAGTATCATAATTACGATGGTGAAATTGAAATAATTGTGTGATTAGATTCTCAATTTAATATTAAGATTTATTGTGTTTATTATTAGACATCATCAATGGTTTTAAAATCCATTTATAGAGAAAAAATTGATAACTATGGCAATTATTTTCCACCTAGATCAATCCTCTACCGTTAGGAAGAAATGGTCCCGATTGTGTAAAGTTCCCCATCACATGAGGAAATTTATGTTGAACTTGGTTTTCTAGTGAATCTCTTTCTAGAGTGAAGAGGTTTCCGTGCATTAACCATTCAATAGAATTATATGTTCTCCTAGTGAGTACCCTTCATCTTAGTGCCCATAATCCCATGACATGTACCCTAAAATTTACATAGAACGATTGAACCTGATTTTAGGGTATCCTGAACGTATTTTTTCAAGTGGTTCAATCATTCAAAAAAAAATATGCTTGATGGGGGGTCTTTGTTGGTGAAGATGCAGTCTAAAATGTGACATCCATGGAGATTTCTAGCTTGAACTCTCAACATGTCTCAAAATATTTAATAGAGTTGTAAAAAGGTTTTTTTGTAGCCACGCATAACATATGGAAGTTTTTTTATATAGTGTAAGTTTATTTGTGACTTTTAAGAGTAGGGAAAACTTTGTAAATGAAGTGAATATATCTCTGGGCCATTCGATGAGCTTGTCGAACTGCTTGTGTTATGTAAAGAGAGGTTGTATTGAAGCTGTGGTGGTTGCAGGGACATGTTGTTCACCTTTTGACTAAACTATAGAAAGGAAAAAATTGGAAGTAGGAGAGACTACCTTCTTGCATTTTTTTGCTAAGATCAATGAAATTTCAGTAGTCATAACTACTTTTGATATCATGTACAGTTGATCCCCTAGAGTAAAAATGACATTACGACATCGAGACTCATAAAAAAATTAAATCTTCCACATATAAGGTTATCCTAAAAGAACTTCACAAAATTCAAGGGGATCAACATCGCACAATACATCATCCTTGAAATGCTTGAGTTTGTAGGGTGGGAGACACTCTTAGTTGACATAGATATCTCATCCTTCGTCGAGGAATCTGAGGGTTTATGGTTATGAGTGTTGCATCATTAGTAGACTCTACCACTTAAAAACCTTTCCTAATATAAGCCTCCCACTGTCAACAATGAAATTTATTGAAGTACCCTTCACCCACAAATCTTAGTGGAAGAGATGTTCACCTTCTTTTGGGTCTTTAGGATAATTTCGGTAAACCTTAGTGGTGGAAATAATGGGACTCAGTTTCTCATCAATTATCATCTTTATTTTATCTTTTTCTCAGTTAGAATGAGGTTCAGACTCTATATATTTCTATTGGATATCTAGGAACTCCATTTATATCTAGATGTATATTTGAAAAAATCAACAATACTTAAGAAGTATATGTCACTCATAGTCTTTGATACCCATCTTGGTGTCCAAGGTATGAAAGATTTTTGTGAAATATGGTACTACTTGGCTCCTTTCATGTCGTAGTGTGCTCTTCCTCATGTATTGGTCTTCATAGTATCCTACAAGGTAGAGTTCCTCCTTGAGGGCATCCAATTTTTTTTTATAGGTGGGGCCTACCTTGTATACACATATTCATCTTCGTTGAGTCTCTCATAGTAACCTTCCCACCAATATTTGACATGGGGAAGAAATTATAGTAGTGTGAATTTCATTTCTCATTGTCGCAGAAATTTTGGACCGAATAATAACCCTCTAGTAGATTCAACCATTTCTCTAAAGACTATGAATATGTTTTTCCTTAGAATAGGTGGATATCATAGTTAAATTGTACCTAAAATGGTGTTGAGCTTCCAAAATATTTTTTTTTGGATATTTTTCGACCACTGTTGGAGTCATTGGAGAATCAAAGTGAAACTATACATCATATCACTCATATGTCATGTAATTTCTTCATTGAGCAATAATTTAACATGATCTCCTGCTCTATCATTTTTTGTTTCATCGGCCATGTGAGATTGTCAGGTTTGATGAGGACAATACTTCAAATGTTGCAATAGTTCGAGATTGGGTTCCTTTTACCCTGACCTAGTTAGGGACATGCATAAAACGATATACAAGAGCATTATGTTCTAATAATACTTATGTGTATCATATGTTGAAGGGGACTTAAATGTTGAAAAAAGAATAAAAATTAAAATTTCCCACCAAGTCACCCATCCCAATACTACCATAGCCCAAGAAAGTCACCCATACTAGTACTACTTTGGCCCAAGTGCACTCAGATGCAAAGTTTTCATGAGATGAAATGCATTAACGTCATTGTGATCCAATTTCTTTAACAAAGTAAACATCACGAACGACAAAGGAATATTCCACAATGTTTACAAGAAATATTAGAGAATAATAGTATAATAAGAACTCAATATGGCATGACTTATAAAATAAATATTGTATAAAAACATTATAGTAAGAACTCAATGTGTAAGATAAATATTGCAAAAAAATCATACAAGAGGAATAGAAATAGTTATTAAAATGGGTAATATACCATGACACTACATTATGAAGAAAGAGGATCAGTCACTCCACAGTGAAGTTCTATATTTATACATTTGACGGTTTAAAAAATCCATGTTTGAATACTATGCACAAATAAATTATGACACCATCGGTAAATGTAATAAATTATGATACCATGTGTAAATACCATGGTTTGTAAAATCCATGGGTGAGTATCATAATTACGTTGATTAAATTGAAATCATCATGTGATTATATTCTCACATTAATATTATGATTTATGTTGTTTACTATCATGCATCATCCATGGTTTTAACAACCATTAATAAAAAAATCATTATTAACTATGGTAATTATTTTCCACTTTGATCACTCAATTTTTATCCTCTATTGGATGCTCATACTGAAGAAAGAAATTATTATTGGTTGTAGTGGCTTCATGCCTCTCTTGTATTAAACCCCCCTCCCATGGCTTTAATTAGATTCTAACAGGGTGGAACAAGGAGTTTTAATTTTTTTGTTAGAAGACCATAAGTTTTCCTATGTAGTGGAAGGTGTTGAAACTGAGGAAAATTTAGCAGTTTGTTTTACAAAGATAAGTGAAACAAAAATAAAAGAATGTACATATTCATTGTTCAACACACCCTTTTTGGGTATTTTTTATATTCTTTTGATGACTAGTCACGCATGGGGGGGTCACAGTGGGGGTGGAAACCCCCCCTGTCGGGGTCCAGGGCAACGCCCTGAGAAAGATTTCTTTTGGAAATTATTTTCTGGTGGGCAGACCCGCCCATGGTTTTGTGCATGGCTTTGAAAATGGTTTTGGGGCATGATAGTTTTCAGTCCCTACCATTTTGTAGATCCGATCAAGGTAAGTACAGTTGTGTTCTAATCCAGGGTTAATGGATTAGGGTTTACGTATGCTTCGGCATGTATATATATATGTGTTGTAACACTAAAAGGAATATAATGAAAAATCAAGCTGGTTGTCCTGATTTGGGATCTAGGGGAAAATATCTGTGTAAATCTATTTTATGTTTTATGCTCTCTTTATTGTTTATTTTCGGTTTTTAAGATTTGTTTGCAGATAATTTTTTTATAGGGTTAAAACCTACATTTGGTATCAGAGTTGTTTCGGCTTCAAGGGGACCACTTTGCTACTGAGGGGTTTTTTTCTAGGGCCTGAGGTAGACCTTGTTAAGTGGGACATCTGTGGGATCGATTTTTGTAGTGAAAGAAGATGGCTAGCGGCGAGAAGATAGAGATCAATAAATTTAACGGTCAGAGTTTTAAGTTGTGGAAGCTCAAGATGGAGGATTTGCTAGTGGATAAAGACTGGTGGATTGCGGCAGATCCAGGTAGTAAACCAACAAAAAATTCAGGTGAATACTGGAAGAAGTTGGATCGGAAGGTGAAGAGCACAATATGGTTGTGTGTCTCAGATTCGGTATTGTTGAATGTATCTGGGGAAGCTACGATGAATAATTTGTGGGACAAAATTGAGACTTTGTACCAATGTAAGTCTTCGGGGAATAAATTTCTCCTCCAGAAAAAGTTTTATAACCTAAGGATGAAGGATGGAGACTTAGTGACAGAGAATCTGAATGCCTTCAATACTATGGTAAGTCACCTATCATCTGTTGATATTAAAATCTCAGATGAAGATAAGTGCATCAATTTTTTGTGTTCTCTACCAGACTCGTGGGACAGTCTGGTTATTGCAATAGGTAGCAATACAACTACCTTGAATTTTGATGGCATTGTGTCAGCCTTGCTGTTGGAGGAAATGAGACTAAGAATTATGGAGGTTCAGAATGGAGATGCCTTATTTGTATGAGGAAGGTCCCAGAACAGAAACAAGAATAAGGTTTCGAGTGGGAGATCTACATCTAGAGGGAGATATAAATCTCCTGGAAATTTTGTAAAGGTGTGTTGTAAATGTGGAAAGGAAGGGCACTACAAAAAGGACTGCAGATCTAAAGCTCCTAAGAAAGGAAAGGGATCTGATGATGCTCCTTCTACAGAGGAAAAAACCACCTCGGATGAAGGTGGGGATGTGTATTTGTCTTCTTCTTCAAGTACATATGTAGAGCATGAGTCATGGTTGATTGAATCGGGTGCATCCTTTCACTTCACTCCACATAGGGAATGGTTCTGCGAGTATGAGAAATTTGATGGCAGTGATGTCTTCTTAGGGGACGATAGTAAGGCCAGAATCATTGAATGTGGAAATGTTAAGCTAAAGCTACAAGGTGGAATTATTATAACATTTCCTGTTGTTCTCCACATTCCTTCATTGGCCAGAAATCTAATTTCTGTAAGGAAGAGGGATGATGCAGGTGTAAAAACAATGTTCGAGAAAGATACATGTAAGATGGTTCAGCGAGCACTAGTATTAATGTGGGGAGTTCAGTTTGGTAATTTGTACAAGCTTAAGGGCAGCACTGTTATTGATGGGTGCAATAGTTTCGCGGTTCCCAAAAGTGGAGCAGAAATCCTAGCGGTCTTTGGAGAAAATACCATGCTGTGGCATCAAAGGCTTGGACATATTGGAGAGAATGGCCTTCAGATACTGCATGGAAATGGTAATATAGAAGGTATGTTTAATAGCTCTTTGGATTTCTATTTCTGTGAACATTGTGTATATGGGAGGTGGAATCGGGTGAGCTTTCCTTCTGGTGCTAAGAGGGCGAGAAAGATATTAGAGCTTGTGCACAGTGATGTGTTTGGACCTATGTCGGTTCCATCACCGAGTAAGTCTGTGTACTATGTTTCAATCATAGATGAATTCTCAAGGAATACATGGATATATGATGCAGGAGCATTGAGACTTAGCCAACAATGTCATTTTTTTTTCACATGTTGTGGCTAATCCAAAGAAATAAACAGTAGTAGTAGTATTTTATTTTATTTATTATTATTGTTATTTATTTATTAGAATACATAGTTTGTATTTTATTTTTAATCAATTGGGAATAATATTCGGAATTGGTTTCTTTCCCTGAGTGGACATAGATCCAACATAGGGATAAGCACTTAAAAATAGGGAGGTATTGATTTGTTGAGAAAAATCGGGAAAAAACCTATTCTAAGAGGAACAATTACATATTTCAAGTATAAATAATGGGGAAATAAAGAGGAAAACATCAGAGAGAGGATTGTGAGTGTGTAAATTGCAAACGGGAAGGGCAATTAATGAAATATTTTGTCCATGTGTTAATAATATAATCTGTGTTTGGTATTATATGTGGTTTTATTTTTTACAATTTGCAAATTATATTTGTGTCGCATATGTATGTGTGAATTCATGATTCATTTTGTATTGGGCACAATGATAGTAGCAGAGGTAACGTTGGACTGCGTGGAACACAAAGGAATTTGAGCGAGCATGAGAGTGAAGCAGCTGCAGGTGTTGGACGCAAGAATATGGGAATCGATGATTTAAATCCAACATTAATACTCTTACGAAGCTATGTTGGGCATATGCGTTGGGCTTATGTGTAGTGGCTATAGGAGATTAATTATCCTAGTCGTAATACACAAAAACACAATCCAACATTTGGTAAGATGGTACATATGGTTACATTTCAGCACTGAAAAGAAAGTGTGTATGGAGTTGTTTCTTATCTGTCCTGAGTCTTTCATTGTTGGCATTGTAATGGTATGGTAATTACATTGATAACAGTGCAGTCCAAAAATTAAATTACGACTTGTAGAGCTAGAATTGTATTTTTTTTATTTTCATTGTTGTGGTGGTTTGTGAAGCTGTGGACTCAAACAACCTATGGTGCTTATTTTATTAAGAAAATTCCATATTGGTAGTGGGCCACAATAAATCAACGAACTTTATTACCATGTTATATATTCAACAATGATGCTTTAAGGATTACATTAATTTTTTTAATGACATTTATATAGTTTAAATTACAAAGAAATTTTCAATTTGTATAACGGTAATAAAGTTTATTATTATATGGAAAAAAATGGATATGGAAACCATAGTTGCATACTAAGAAATTATGAATGAATAAGTTCCATCATTTCGGAGAATGAATCTGGGACTAAGTAGAATTGAATAATTTTTCTATACTAAGGTTTAATGTAGAAATTTTTTGTTCTACAACAAGTTTTGGTGTCAAAGCCATTGAGTTGTTCTTGAGCATTGCAGAAAATGCCACCTAGAAGAGGAGCTAGGATAGGTTGGGGAAGACCTATAGAAAATGCAGTTTTGCTAGAAGAAATTTGGCACTTCCATACAAGGATAGCCACAGTGAAAACTACTCATAGGAGGGTGATATATGACGGCATTTCCAGGGCCAATGAAGAAGATACCACCAAAGAAGAAGTGGAGGAAGAAAACGAGACATCTAAATTTATGAGGATGATAGCAAAGGCCAATAGAAAGCCAAAGGTAGAAGTACCTTTATACGATGGTAATCTTAGTGTAGAGGTATTAATAGAATGTATTAGTTCATTAGACAAATATTTCGACTATGAAGAAGTCGATCACAATAAGAAAGTGAAGTTTGCAGCTATGAGATTGAAAGGTCATGCAACCCTATGGTGGGATGAATTGTAGTTGTCCAGGGAACGAAAAGGGAAACCCAAAATCAAGTAGTGGGATAAGATGGTGAGTAAACTGAAAGGTAATTTCATGCCGAAATATTATCAAGTAAATCTTTTTAGACAATTGCAAAACTTAAAGCAAAAACGAATGAATATCAAATAATATACTGAAGAATTTTATAGGTTGAGTATTAGAGAGGATCATATTGAAGATGACATAGAAAAGGTAGCTAGGTATATAAATGGGTTGAGATATGAAATACAAGATGAGATCAACTTATCAAATCTGAAGACAATTGAAGATGCCTATAAAGCATCTTTGAGGGCAAAAGAAAATATTTTGCGCAAGAAAAATCAGAGAAATAGAGGCAAGAGTCCAAAAAAAGGAAGCGGAACATTTAAATGCATATTTCAACACTCCCAAAATGAGGTAGGGAGTTCGAGTAATAGATCACTACAAAGAGGAGAATCTCGTCGCGAAATTTTTGTGCCCAAAGGTAGAGGCCGAGGAAGATATGCTCGGTGCTTTGCATGTGGTGAGTGGGGACATCTGAAATGGGATAGTCCAAACAATAGACCAGCAACCCAGCGAAATGTGAACTTTGTTGAAACAAAGGATGAAATTCCTCAGACTACAGCCAAAGAGGAACCACCTGAAGCTAGAGAATCCTTTTTGTTGAAAAGGATATTTCTTAAAGCACCTAAGGAATATAGAGAACCAGCTCAAAGAAAGAATCTGTTCATAAATGTATGTAAGTCAAAGGGTAAGTGTTGCAAATTGGTAATTCATAGTCATAGTAATGATAACCTTGTTTCTACAGAGATGGTGGACAAGTTGAAGTTGGAGAAAATAGTACACCGCACTCCTTATAAACTATCGTGGCTCCAAAAAGGCCATCAAATTATTGTCGCTGAACAATGTAAAGTTGAAATCTAGATTGGTACTTATAAGGATGTTATTTTATGTGATGTAATGACGATGGATGTATGTCACATATTTCTAGGAAGGCCCTGGCAGTTTGACCAAAAAGCCATACATGATGGCAAAAGAAACACTTATACTCTTGAGAAATATGGGAACAAGCATACACTGCTGCCATTGAAAGATGAAACTGACAACGAAGTACTTGGAAACAACGTTATGTTGATGAGTGGAAAAACCCTGTTGCAAGAAGTCAAGAAGGGCGAGGAGATGCATTTTACTATTGTTTGGAGACCCAAGGTAATTTTAACTTCTACAAATTTAAAATATTTACCTGAATAGATTCGAAATATTTTGAATGATTTTGTTGATATTATTGTGGATGAGTTTCCAAATGAGTTACCACCCATCAAGAGTATTAGTCACCACATTGATCTAATCCCTGGAGCCAGTTTGCCGAATAAAGCAGCCTATAGGTTAATGCCGTAGGAAAATATTGAAGTTAGAAGAAAATTCCAAGAGTTAATGGATAAAGGAGTGATCAGAGAAAGCCTCAGTCCATATGCGGTACCAACAGTATTCAGTCCAAAGGAAGGAGGTGAATGGCAAATGTGCATAGATTCTAGAGCCATAAATAAAATCACCATGAAGTATTGTTTCCCTTTACCATGAATGGATGATTTAATGGATTGTTTGAGTGGGTAAAATTATTATCTAGGATAGATTTGAAGAGTGGGTATCATCAGATAAGGATTCGAGAAAGGGATGAGTGGAAAACCGCATTCAAAACAAATAGTGGTTTGTACGAATGGTTAAAAATTCCTTTCGAACTTACTAATACACCTAGTACTTTCATGAGGTTAATGAACGACGTTTTGAAGGAGTATGTGGGTAAGTTTGTAATTTTTTATCTTGATGATATTCTCATTTTTAATTGAAGTAAAGAGAAGCATCTGGAACACCTTAAATTAGTTCTAAAGACTTTGCAAAAATAAAAACTACTAATAAATTTGAAGAAGTGCAGCTTTATGGAGGAAGAAGTAATTTATTTGGGGTTTTTAGTCTCTAAGGAAGGGTTGAAAATGGATCTGCAAAAAATCCACGCAATTGTGAATTGGCCAACTCCTAGAAGCATATTTGAGGTAAGAAGCTTCCATGGTCTTGCAAGTTTCTACCAAAAATTTATTCGAAGTTTTAATCAGATTTGTGCACACATTATAGAAACAATCAGAGAAACTAATCATCAATTCAAATGGACAGAAGCAGCAGATCAAAACTTTAAATTGCTAAAGAAAAAAATTATTGAAAAACTACTCCTGGCTTTACCAAATTTTGAGAAATTTTTTCAGGTTGAAACTAATGCTATTGGAATTGCGATTGGAGGATTTTTGAGCCAAGACTAGAATCCAATAGCATACTTCAGTGAAAAAATAAATGAAGCGAAGAAGAAATATTCATTGTATGACAAGGAATTTTATGCTGTTGTCCAAGCTTTAAAAAAATGGAGACATCATTTGTTGCCAAAAAATTTTGTGTTATATTCTGATAATCATGCATTACAGTTTATAAACAACCAATCAAAGTTAAATGAGAAACATGCCAAATGGGTAGAATATTTGCAGAGTTTCACTTTTGTAATCAAACATACAGGTGGTAAAATGAACAAAGTTGTGGATGCTTTCAGTAGGGTGAACTTAATTATGCAAGAGTTACACGTTGGTGTTGTAGGGTTTGAGGATATGGTTGACATGTATAAAGATGATGCAAATTTCAAAGAAATTTATGCAGTTATAGAAAATCTAGTAGTCCATAACAGAAGCGAGTGGTTGGATTATTTTATCCAAGGGGGATTACTATTCAAAAGTAATAAGCTATGTATGCCTAAATTTTCTATGAGGGAAAACATAATCAAGGAGAAGCATAATGGAGGTCTATCCTGACATTTTGGGTAAGACAAAACCTTTACTTAGGTAAATACTTTTTATTATTCGCTGAAGATGAAAATTGATGTTAAATGGTTCATGGAAACATGCAGGATTTGCTAGCATGCTAAGGGGAAAATTCAAAATATAGGATTTTATCAGCCATTACCAATACCCAACCGACCATGGGATGCAGTTAGTATGGATTTTTCTTTGGGTTTGCCAAAAACTCAAAGGGGAAATGATTCCATTTATGTTTTTGTGGATAGATTTTCTAAAATGTCTCATTTTATTGCATGTAAGAAAAAAAATGATGTAACACATATTGCTAATCTATATTTTTTAGAGGTTGTAAGATTACATGGATTGCCTGTAAGAATTGTGTCTGACAGGGATACCAAGTTTGTGGGACATTTCTACAGAACTCTGTGGAAAAAACTAGGTACCAACCTTAGTTTCAGTTTAGCATATCATCCTCAAACGGATGGATAGATTGAGGTCGTGAATAAAAGTCTGGGAAACATATTGAGAAGCTTGGTGTATAAAAATCCTAAACAATGGGATTGAGCCCTTGCTCAGGCTGATTTTTCTTACAACGACACTCCAAATCGAAGTGCTGGTATGAGTCCATTCCAAATTTATTTTGGAATGCATCCAAGAGGTGTGTATGAACTCAACAATCTGGGAAAACATGAGGTAAGGAGTGCAAAGGATGAAGAATTTGCAGAACAGATGCAAGAAATACAGGAAGATGTCAAAAGCAGATCGCAGGAAAGAAGTAGCAAATACAAGAAAAGAGACGATATGAGGAGGCGAGAAAAAGAATTCAAAGTGGGTGATTTGGTTATGGTATATTTAAGAAAAGAAATATTTCCTGTTAAAACTTGTAACAAATTAAAACTGAAGAAGATAGGGCTATGTAAAATTGTAAGGAAATTTTCTTCAAATGCATATGAAGTTAAATTGCCAACATGAATTGGAATATCACCAATCTTCAATGTTGCAAATTTGTACCTATATCGAGAACCAGAGGAAGAACCACAAGGGGATGCCACAACAGAAGAAAACCCAACGGTAAATTGGGAAGAGCAGATGCCCAAAGCAAGGAAGAGGGAAGTCAAAGCCATTTTGGAGAAGAGAGCGTCAATGAAAACCAGGAGCCAAACCTATTATTAGTATTTAGTCAAGTGGAAAGGACAACCAATGGAAGATGCTAGTTGGATGACTGTAGCAGAGCTACAGAAGTTGGGAGTAGATTTCAAAGCATTAGGAGATCATTTTTCTTCCCGGGGAGTGTGATGCAAGAGCATCGGGACTTAGCCAACAATGTGATGTTTTTTTCACATGTTGTGGCTAATCCAAATAAATAAACATTAGTAGTAGTATTTTATTTTGTTTTATTATTGTTTTTATTTATTTATGAGAATAGATAGTTTTTTTTGTATTTTTAATCAATTGGGAATAAAATTAGGTATTGGTTTCTTTCCCTGAGTGGATATAGAACCAACATAGGGATAAGCACTTAAAAATAGGGAGTTATTTATTTGTTGAGAAAATTAGAGAAGAAACCTATTCTAAGAGGAACAATTTCATATTTCAAGTATAAATAATGGGGAAATAGGGAGGAAAACATCAAAGAGAGGATTGTGAGTGTGTAAATTGCAAACGCAAAGGGAGATTAATGAAATATTTTGTCCATGCATTAATAATATAATTTGTGTTTGGTATTATATGTGGTTTTATTTGTTAGTATTTGTGTTGCATATGGATGTGTGAATGCAGGAATCATTATGTATTGGGCACAACGATAGTAGCAGAGGTAACGTTGGACTACATGGAACACAAAGTAATGACAGAGCTCTGTTGAGATCAAATTCGAATCTACCAGCACATAAATTCGAGTGAGCATGAGAGTGAAGCAACTGCAGGTGTTGGATGTAGGCATATGGCAATCGATGATGTAAATCCAGCGTTAATACTCTTACGAAGCTGTGTTGGGAATATGCGGTAGGCATATGCGTAATGGCTATAGGAGATTAATTATCCTCGTCGCAACAAATAGAAACACAATCCAGGATTTGGTTAGATAGATCATATGGTAGCATTTCAACACTACAGAGAAAATGTGTACGTCCTTGTTTCTTCTCTGTCCTAATTCTTTCATTGCTAGCATTAAAATGGTATGGTAATTACATTTATAGCAGTGGAGTCACAAAACGAAATTAGGACTTGTAGAGCTGGAATTGTATTTTGTTTATTTTGATTGTTGTGGTGGTTTGTGAAGCTGTGTACTCAAACATCTTGTAGTGCTTATTTTCTTAAGAAAATTCCATATTGGTAGTGGGCCTCAACAAATCAAAAAACTTTATTACCTTGTTATATATTCAAGAATGATGCTTTAAGGATTATGTTGATTTTTTTAAATGACATTTATATAGTTTAAATTACAAAGAAATTTGCAATTTGTAGAGTAGTAATAAAAGTCATTATTATATGGAAAAAAATGGATATGGAAATCAGATTTGCATACTAAGAAATGAGGAAAGAATAAGTTCCATCATTGTGGAGAATGAATCTGGGACTGAGTATAATTCAATGATTTTTCTATACTAAAGTTTAATGTAAAAATTTTTTGTTCTACATCAACATATTCCTTGAGGAAGAAATCTGAAGTTTTTCATAGACTTAAAGAATTTAAGGCTCTGGTAGAAAATCAGACAAAGAATAAGACAAAGGTGTTGAGGAAAGATAATGGTGGGGAGTTCTGCAAGAAGGAATTTGAAGAGTTCTGTAAGAAGTGTGTTATAGCACAATAGAAGACTACTCCATACACACCTTAGAAAAATAGAGTTGCAGAAAGAATGAACAGAAAGTTGATGGAATAGAAAAGAATTATGCTTAGTGATACCAGGTTAGGAGAATAATTATGGGCAAAGGCAGTGGAGACCTCATGTTACTTGGTTTAGAGGTCACCTACATCAGCGTTGGAGGATAAGACTCCACATGAGGTATGGACTGGTAAGAAACCCTCTCTTTCACATCTGAGGGTATTTGGATTTGATTGATATGTACGTGTTCCAAAGGAGAAAAGGAGCAAGTTGGATAATAAATTTGAAAGAGCATATTTATTGGGTATAAGGGTGGTTTAAAGGGTTACAAGCTTTGGAACCTGGAAACAAGGAAGGTTGTGTACAACTGAGATGTGGTGTTTAGAGAGGTGAAAGGTGTTTTTAAACATGAGGTCCTACCAAAGGAACTTGAGAAGATAGAGTTTGAGCTAAAGGAGGATGAATCAAAATATATAGCAGAAGAATACTCAGAAGAGGAAGAGCCACGAGCTTCGGTAGTGAGAAGATAAGTTCGGGAAAGACGACAACCAGAAAGGTATAGTCCATCTTCTTTCTATTCAAATTTTTCTTTAACTATAAGTGATGATGACCCCAGAATAATTGGGGAGGCAGTATATTCAGAGGATGGAAAACTCTGGAAGGATTCCATGGTTGATGAAATGGCATCCTTGCATAAAAATGAGGAATGGGATCTGGTGGAGTTTCCGGCTGGAAGGAAGCCCATCGGGAGAAAATGAGTGTTTAAGAAGAAGATGGATGTAGAAGGAAAGGTGGAGAAATACAAAGCTCTGTTGGTAGCAAAAGGTTATTCCAAGGTGTCGGGAATTGATTTTGGTGATATTTTTTCTCCTGTTTCCAAATTTACTTCCATTAGATTACTTTTATCTGTTGTTGTTGCATTTGATTTTGAGGTAGAACAAATGGATGTGAAGACATCATTTCTTCACGAGGATTTGGTAGAGGAGATCTACATGAAAAAACCTAAAGGATTTATGGTGAAGGGGAAGAAAGAACTGGTATGCAGGTTAAAGAAGTCTTTGTATGGGTTCAAATAGTCACCAAGGATGTGGTATCAGAGATTTGATACCTATATACGGGGACTTGGCTTCACTAGAAGCAAGGAGGGTCACTGTGTTTATTTTAAATTAATTGGCGACCATGTTATTTATTTGGTCTTGTATGTGGATGATATGTTGTTGATTGGAAATGACAAAGAAATTAACCAAGATTTGAAAACCCAACTATTCTCCAAATTCAACATGAAGGATCTTGGTGCTGCAAACTATATTTTGGGCATGGAAATTAAGAGAGATCGGGAAAAGAGGAAGTTGTGGTTAAACCAGAGGAAGTATGTCGAGACTATATTGCAGAGGTTCAATATGCATGATATTAAACCAATGAATGTTATGATTCCTGTAGGTGTAAAGCTATCTGTTGAACAGTGTCCCAAGACAGAAGAAGAAGAGGACGATATGTCCCGTGTTCCTTATGTAAGTTCAGTGGGTAGCCTAATGTATGCAATGGTCTGTACTAGACTACACATTGCACATTCAGTCGGAGTATTGATCAGGTTTATTCCAAAACTAGGGAAGGAGCATTGGACAACAGTGAAGTGAGTTTTCAGATATTTGCATGGCACTAGTCATTATGGCTTGTACTACCATGGAAGAATAGGATTGGAAAGAGTGTTGGTCATTCGTGGCTTTGTTGATGCAGACTGGGCTCATGATATGGACCAAAGAATATCTACAAGTGGGTATGTGTTTGGTCTATTTGGAGGTGCAGTGAGTTGGATGAGTAAAAGACAGTTTGTTTTGGGTCTTTCTACTATAGAGGCAGAATACATAGATGCCACTCATGCAAGCAAGGAAGTAGTTTGTTTGCAAAGATTGCGTTCAAGTATGGGGTTGGTGCAGCAAGCTATAAGGATAAATTGTGATAGCCAAAGTGCAATTTTCTTTGCTAAGAAACCTTCTTATCATTAAAAGACAAGGCACATTGATGTTCAATATCGCTTTGTGAGAGATATGGTTGAGGCTAAAAGGGTGTTGTTGGTAAAGGCGGACACCTTGAAGAATGTTGGAGATGCATTGATGAAGTCTGTGAGCACTCATAAGTTCTATTGGTGTAGACAAACAATTGGTGTTGCAAATCTAGGCTAATGACTAAGCTGTCATGTGGCCCCTTGCGGAAAGAAAACAAGAAGTGGGAGAATGTTTGGTATGTGTTATATTCATTCCATGACTAGTCACAGGAAAGGAGGGGCGTCGATAGTTGTTGTTGTATGTTGCGTTGAACACAGCAGAGGGGTTAGAGGGGGGGCGGCAGACTGCCCTATCGGTGTTCAGGGGAGCGCCCCGAGAAAAAAAAAATTGGACCTTATATTCTGGTGGGCGGACCCACCCATGTTTTTGTGCATGGGTTTGCACATGGTTTTGGGGCATGATGGTTTTCGACCCTTAGTATTTTTTAGATCTGCTCAAGGGAACTACGGTTACGTTCTAATCTAGGTTTAATGCATTGGGGTTTATGTATGCTTCGCATGTATATATGTGTTGTAACACTAGAAGGAATATAATGAAAAATCAAGCTAGTCGTCCTATTTTTGGATTTAGGGGAAAATCTATGTGTACATTTGTTTTATGTTTTATGCTCTTAGTATTGTTTACTTTATTTTTTTAAGATTCATTTGCTAATAATTTTTGTATAGGGTTAAAACCCACAACCATATCCTTTCAAAACACCATATCCATTAAATGAATTATCATCAAATTCAATATTTTCATTAATTAAATTTGAAACTATGAAATTTACCGAGTTTTTTTGCTCAAAATTGAGATAATTTCTTAAGTACTTATATCAAATATGAGTGAGGATAAATTAAACTTAAACCCTTTCTTACAATTTTCCATTAATCAATATTTGATGACTATTCCGGTAAAAAATGACCTTTATGTAGCACTCTACCAACTTATTATAGCAGTGCATGTGGCTTCTTGTAGCAGTCTATTTGTATCATGTAGCAATGCTTGTAAGTTCCTGTGGAAACTGGTTTACCTTCTGAGAGATGGTCTCATGTAGCAATGCTTGTAGGTTCCTGTGGCAATCTGTTTACGTGATGAGAGATGGCAAATCCATCATTTTCTTTAATTATTTGTTTTCTTTTAATTAATAATATTGCATATAAAATAAACTCAAAGTGCTTTGATTTAACTAAGCTGGCTCCCATCTACCCCTTCACACTCCTTGTATTATATCATAACTAAATTATAACATCCAAATTTCTAAAGTTTCTTTCAATTTTTTGTTTTTGTCCAACACAAGGTTTTTTTCGGTGGAAAAGTGATGTCCACAACTAGATATGGACAATGTTGCACGCTAACTAAATCTAGTTATTAAAAACTTTCCTTCTCACACATTTAATGTTTTTTGAAACTAGAATAGGTTCAAATGGTGAGGTTTCATAGAGGCACACATTTTCCTTACCTTCTATTTTTTTTGTAGGTGACTTGGATGTTTTTGTTGCAGAATTTGAGTTTGCTTCTAATGAGTCTGCTACAGCTCTTAGATATTTATTTGTCGCTTGTTATTTCTTTTGAATATTTTGTTGGTAATGTTTCTCGTGGTTGCATCTAATTATTATGTTAAAGATATTTTGGTGCTTTTCTTTACTCCTTGGGTGAATTTTAAGCTATGGAGTCCTTCAAAATTGCTCAAAAGCTAGGTATTTAGGATTTTTGAAGGATACTACAAGAGTGTTTACTTTATTGTAGCAATTACAAAACTCTTCATGATTAATTTTTTTTTCTTTTAAAGCATTAATTAGATCTAATAATTCAAGGAGAATATGGTGGGGAGGTAGGAAAGGTTATTGGTGGTGACAGAGAGGGAAATATTGAGGATTTTGGTTTTTTTCTATGAGTATAAAGTGATGGAAAAATGAAGGGGGAAATGAGGATTTAGACATGCTGATGAAATGGATGGGATTTGGGGACTCCTAGACACCTTCTTATTTTATTGCAAGTAAAACACCTTGATATATGTAGTTTTTTCCAAACCTGGGATAGATAATGTGTCTACCACTTATTTAGCCAATATTTCACAAATGAGAGATCGGTTTCTCATGAAAAATTTGACCATGTTATGATTGACCTTATACATATCCCAATAAAAAATCTCATCCAATGGATGCTCAAATCTCTACTAAAATGAGAACTGACCTAGGGTGATGGAGGCATATTTCTTGAAAAATGTACACTAGAATTTCCTCAATTTTTTTATCATGTTACCATCACACTTATGCATATAACCATAAAACATCTCATCTAATGAATGCACAAATATAGATATAAATGAGAAATATTATAGGTAAGGAAAACAATTTCCTTGAAAAAAATACATTAAAATTTGCTTAAATATCTTCAATATGTTACCACCACCCTAATGCATCTCCTCATGAAAAATCTCAGTGAAAAGATGCACAATTCACAAGATATGGTCAAAATAATTTATTAATTTTTATTATTATTAATTTTCTTACTTTGTCATAACATTATAGATATTTCCCATGGAAACTGAATACAGTGAAGAAAAGGAGTGTAAAAGACTTAGGAATGATGAGTGAAGGTTTTCAATGGTCAGGAAATGGATGAATGTGATGGGGGGAGGCTTCCTTATTCCTCTGGATATGCATGCATTTGGCTTGGAGACACATGTGCACCATGACCTGATTATTTTCTTTTGTTGATTCTTTTCATATGTTACCTACATACTCATCACAATAAGAAGAAAATTTCCTATTTGTACTTTTTCTCCTCATTTTTCTTTTCTTATTAAGACTGGCTAGCTACCTCATAGAGGTTTTCAACTAGCAGGTTTTCCATAGGTGCCTTAGAGGAGGCTTTCACATAGGGAAATTTTATTTATTCTATTTTTTTATATATTTTATCAAGGTCATAGGATTCCTTAGAGAGGTTTTCAGATTATGAGTCTCCCTCAAGTACCACAAAGGAGGTTTGCACTTGAGGATTTCTCTCTTTTTTAAGTTTTACTTTTTTCTCTCCTAATCTACTTGAAAAACAAATCCCTTTAGAGTGTAGGAATACTTTCAATGGATTCATAAGAACAATGGGATGGAAGATAATCTGGTATGCATCTTCGAAAGATATTCTTTTATATATCATAAAATATAAGAGACTTTTTTCTTTGACTATGATGATTCCAAACATTGTTTAACAAGAGAGTGGTGCTTTAGCTTAATGATTGCGTTGAAAAAAAGTTCAATATATTTGTGATTCCCTTAATTCACCTTTTCATCTATATTATTTTGTATGCCTTCTTCTACCATGCCATTCAAATCTTATGCCATTTTCTGACCAGACTCTTCAACACATAAAGGATTTGAATATAGGCATAGTCCAAATTCCTTGATCTTAAGTTGTTATGGCTTCTCTCTATCAAATGTGGATTTTGCTTCTTTAGCATCCTCTAGATCTTCTTCTTATGGAAATTTTTCTTGAATGACAATGAGAGTATATTTTTTGCAATACTCTTATTGATCTAGCATGAATATTGCTAAGATCAAGAGGATTTATTTCTAAATTTTGTACCTTAGCATTTTAAATGGGTTGAGTTACATTTTATTCTGGGTTCAAAAATAGGTGGCCATGGAGTTAACTAGAATTGGATCTCTGAGTTGGATGTGGTTGAGGTTGTAGTTGTGGTGGAGGTGGATTTTATTGAGGTTGGAATTCAGGATGCTAATGATATTGAGGGAAAAATGGATAATATTACATATGTATTTCATAATATCACTTCCAACATTTATTTTTAGAATGGGGTGGACAAGGTTGCAAAGATAATGGAGTATTCTACTTATTTTAGGGTTGTCGAGTATAAAATTGAATTTTTTTAGAAGGATATTGCACCATCCATTATTGAAGAGGTTTCCAAAGTCTCCTTGGAGTGACATGTTTAAGTTTTTTATTTTATCCACTATATTCTTCGTAAAACTATCTCAATAGTGGAAATTATGGAAAATATATTGTAAAATGTGATTCCGCACAAATGACACAAATTCCAGTTTTCTCCTTTTGCTGATTTTTCATTCTCAACATATCAATTTTTTTACTTAGATTGTTAAGAATTTGTGTTTTAACATTATCTAGAAAATTAGCAAGTCTAGCTTGACTAACTAATCTCGATGTTGGTCTGCTTACTCTTTTCTTTCTTCATTATATCTTCTTACATGTTTCACAAATTTATTTAAATGATAATTCCAATATATCTCCTTTACCCATGATATTTAAGGGTATCAATCCATGCATCATTCATTTCTCTAAGTAAGAGTGTTTCACGTATTAAATTTATAATTATGCATTTTTTACTTGTTAACATTACCCATAAATCTCTCTATCATATCCTCATGGATATCATCTTCTTTTTTTACTCATTTTAAAGATTTCATCTTTGAGATCATGACGTATATAGTAGAATTTATATGTTTCTACAAATTTCCTTTTCATATCATTCCTTGAACTTATTGAATTAGTCGCTAGACTCACCAACCATTTCAAACTTCTATCCGTCAATGTTTCCAGAAATAATTTCTATTTTTGAGTATTTAATAAGTAATCATAAGATCTAAGAATTATTTCAAATTCAAAAAGAAAGGTGTCCATATATTTTTTATCTCATACCATGGAAGTTGGGAGAAAATATCGAGGGATTTTCTTCATTTGAATGCTAATTATATCAATACCTTGAATGGGAACTCCAAGAATATCTTCCTCATTTCCATCATCTCCATCCATTTATTCTACGTCTCTACCACCTCTTCCACTTCTACCTACAAAATTCGATGGTGATGAGGTTCTTATTGCACCATGTGATCAAGTGGGGGGTTGTGGTTTTGAAGAAAAAGTTGTTCATTTTGTAATTATTTTTCAATGAGAATGCTAAGACAGTGTGATTTTATATTTTTGAAATCAATAATTCATAATGCAATTTTTTTATTTTTATAGTAAATCAAATAAATGGATCAACTAAGGAAGAAAATAGTACATACTTTGATAGCGCCCCAACAACTACACTAAAAAATGATGACCATCAGTATTACAATAAGAATGTTGAAGCTCCTCAGGTTCTCCACTTTAATTGTCAACATGGGCTTTATAAAAATTTAAGGTGTGTCAAGACTTTGTGTGCAACACGCAATGTGTCTTTCTCTTGTTGATTTAAAGAAGTTGAAGAGAATTAAAAAGATGTAGAAAGCACTAAGCTATAGGAAATGATCAGAAAATTCAATGAACACTAAATAGATCTATTCTAAGTGGCAAGAAAGGAAAAAAACTGAAATGAGTCCTATTTTAATGTAGAAATTTAGATTATAGGAGGAAAACCCTGATCTAATAACACAAAGGTAAATGAAAAGGAGTAATTCTACAATTATTTGAGGAAAGTAAATATATGGTATTGCAGGAAACTAAATGCCTAAAATAAACCTATGTTAATACAAGAGAATGAATAAAAATCTTCAAGAATACTGGAGACAAATCCATCTTACTCTATAGTGCATGAAATATCAATTATATAGCTAAAAAGCATATACAAAATAAGAAACCCTAATTGTATCAAGAAATATATAAGTGCTAAGCTATAGCTTAAAGTGGTATTTGAACCTCTAAAATCTGTCTCCAACATCTAATAAATTTTTTGATATTCTCAGGTATTATAAACAATATTTCGATTTAAAAATGGAAGCATTTTAAGAAAATTTGTGTAATACAAAAGGATTACCCTGCTTTACTACAAGAAATATTCGAGACAAAATTTACGAGATATAAATGTTTATGAAAGGGGGAGAAGGTGGAGAAAGGTCTTAAAGGGTATATGAATCCTTTCCAGGCTTAGTTACACATGATGGATCAATTCAAGTGTGGCAGAGGCAAGTATGGGGATTAACTATAGCTGGTCGAGGTTGAATTTAGCTTATAAGGAGATTGAAAAAATTTATAAGTGTGAAAAATGATGAATATGTAAGTGGATTAGGTGCATATTAAAAACTTAACTATGCCTATGAATTAAAACTACTTAATTGGAATAATAATTCATGGTTGACTTGTTAAAGAAAATTCCTTAGATTATTGATAAAAAATAACATAAGAAAGGATAAGTTGAATTTGAAATAAAAGCTAGTGTTAGATGAATGAAATTGTTTTTGTGTTCATGAGATAAAGGCACATAAACAAACTTATAAATAAGCTTAGTCATAAACTCTTCAAAGATAATAATTTTAGATATGAAATTTTCAAATAAACATAACTAAATTGAATGAATGGAAAGTAAATGTACACGAAGGGGATTTCAGCACCTCTGTTGGGGTTTTACCCTAAAAGGCTCACATTATCCATTAAAATAAAATAAGAGGGGGAACAAAAGGGTTATTTTCATTAATAAAAAAAATATGCTCATACATAAAATCTTACAAAACTAAAAATAATATAAAAAAATCTTTTACTAATTATAACTGATTCTAAATTATAAAAAATTCTCTCCTTCATAGGCTACTCAAGTTTATTATTTACACAAAAATAGCTGAGGGGAAACCCCCTCATGATAGGACTCTTCCCTCCAAAGTTCCTATAAAATGGGATGTAATTCCTTTTAATCTTGTAGCTACACGAAGGAGTGGTAGTTACATTAAGCCAATAGATTTTTGGTCCTCCTTCAGTAAGGGATAGACTCCTTGATTTTCTCTTTGCTGGATTTCCTCTGATCTATATCACATATTCTCAATATCTTGTATATTTAATGCATTAGGCACACAATATATATAAATTATTTTTAAACATTCATAAGAACATATTAAATATGAAAAATACATTGTGAATAGAAAACTAATAATAGATTAATTATATCTAAAAAAAATGTTAGATACGAATCAATTTGTAACTAATTTTCTTAACATATCGAATAATCAAGCTACATTTGATAGTCCCAACCCACTAATAGACCCACTCTAATACGAGTCATCATATACGAGTCATCATCATATGATAGAATAGAATAACTTATTTCTTCATCAATACACCAATCTATATGCCCTTTCTAACATTTTATTTCATCTAAAATAATGTCTATATGCACACATGCATGAGTCTTCATATACAATCCAAGAAAACATTTATAATACTTTATATTTAAAATAATATTCTAAAATATATTATTAAACCATGATTCAAATTTAATATGCAAATGATTTGAACTAGCAATAAATCCCCTAGAAAAGTTGATTCAACATAAGCATAAGATTCTCGTATCCATAATAATATTTATCGTTATGGATATGAAAAATCATCGCAATTATTTTTCTTCCTAATATGGTATTAAAAAAATCCTCGAAATTTAACCTGCAATCTTTTCATTGACGCTGACTATGCCCTTTAAATGCTGAACTACATTTCTTTGCAAGTTGTATATAAACAATTTGTCTTCATAAAGTTACAAATAGGAGAGCTTCGGAGCATGGATCCAGAATATGTCGTGATTAATATTATAAATTTCGTGACCAACGTGAAGAGTGAGATGCTCAAGGTTAAGACCCTAATGCTGATGTTTGAGATTCGAATTTAGTGTTGTATATGGAAACATTATGAAATAAAGAGAAGATAGGGGAGCACTCTCTAAGGGTGAGACCGTAATGCTTATGTTCATGATTCAAATTTAGTGTTGTATATGGAAACATTATGAAATAAAGAGAAAATAGGGGAGCACTCTCTAAGGTTGAGACCCTAATTCTTATGTTCGTGATTCAAATTTAGCATTGTATATGGAAACATTATGAAATAAAGAGAAAATAGGGGAACACTCTCTAGATGACACAAGGAAGAGATAGCTATGAAAATGGTGAAAAAGGTGTTGATTTCTTTGTGATCTATCAACTGCCATATACTGAAAGACTTTCACTCTATTGTCCCACTCACCATTCTAGCTCTTTATTTATGCTACAAAGGCTACAATGTGGTATCAAAGCCACTGTCTCTGGGTTAACTCCCTTGATGGAGGTCCCACGATGTGTGAGAGATATCTAAGTTACGAGGTGTTGTATGTTAAATTAGTATAAGTTCGTGTTTTAAAATTCTTGTGTGATTGTGTGTTTCTGTGAGAGATATTTCTTGTGATCACTATCTTTTATAGTCATTCAGATCATGCCCAAAGCTACAATATGTGATAAGAGAGCCTTCTGTTTACTCCATTTGAGAGAGGCATTATTTATTTCACTGGAAAATATCGGCTGAGGTGACTGAATTATTGATGCCACAATTACATAACCCCTCTCTCTTTAGTATTTTTTGTCATCTTAATAGGAACAAATCGATCGAAAAATATAGTTGCATCCTCCCCTTCATTTTTCTTCATAGAATGTTCAGATTGTGGAACACTGGACTTGCTCTTCTTTTTTGGTTTTCGCAAAGACTTGGTGGGAAAATCTTTAAAAACTAGGAAAGTAGGTTTTGTTTGTGTCGTCTCTTCTACATTATACAATGTCTTGACAACATGCTCTGTGGGCGCATCAAAAAACTGTAAATGGCTTGGAAGAACCACATATTTCAGAGGGAATTGTAATGTATTTGAATTTTTTTTGGAGTTTTTGACAGATAACCAGGAGTCATTGACATCATTGGCATGTTTGCCGCGAATATGAGACAACTTTGCAGCACTTTTATTAATTTTTTTTATAAGAGGTTCTGAATCATCATAGCTATCCTAAATATTAGCAAACCAAGGATCTAGTTCTTGAGCTAGCTTGGTTTTACGAAATTTAATGAAGTACCTGAAGATGAAGGCATGGCAGAAGAAGCACTTCGTCTCTTCTTCTTAGTTGCGAGCTGAGATCATTTCATAGAACCATCATCTACACATTTTCTCGTACTTGACCCCACTAAAATCCTGTCATTCCCATCCTTCGGCTTCTTAGATGCCTGAGAAGTTTTTGGAATGACTCTGCAAGGTTTTCCTCTTCAAATCCTACGCTAATGCAACTCTGACATCTGCCACGATTCGATCTTTAAACCATCTCCCTGAGAAGATCTTGAAAAGGGTCACAGCAAAACCTTAAAATCCGCCTCCCGTTTGGTATAACAAAGGAGGATGAGATTACACACAAATTTACCAAAATCCTCATGGAGACAAGATTATTAAAAGAATCCATTATTTATCCCGTCAGGGTTTGAAAACTATAACTGAAAATTTCAGCATTAGATTGAAATCTTCGAAGGGATAAGGTATGTTTTTTAATTTTTTAAACTTCTCGAAGTGATAAGTGGTGGATAATTTTGGGAGATATAACTAGTGGATAGAATGGAGTTCAAACTTATGAAAATTAAAATGAAATTTTTTATTTTGGATAGAGAAGGTGCCATTTCCTTTTGTAATATTTGGAGTGATAAGTGAATTTTAAAGGAAGCTAATTGTTTTAGTGTTTTGAGCGAGAATTAGTGGATAAAATACATTGGGAAAGCATGATTTTAGTTTTGAGGTGATTTTATGGAGTGATAAGGTGTTTTATTTTTTGGAAATTTGGAGCAATAAGTGTCTTGTATTTAGAGCGATAAGTGAAAATCGTTATTGTAATCCAAAGTAATATTTTATTTTTATTTTTTTACTTTGAGAGAGGTTGAGTCAGTGAATTTCCATTTTTTGAAGACGAATTGCTTCAAAGGGCTGCGAGCTTGTCATTTTCATTACTTGAAAGAGCGGTTTATTGCTTATGTACTCAATACTTAATAATAAAAAAACATATCCTTTTGGTGGTGCTTGTGTCCTAGGTCCTCCTGAAATTGAATAAATGGATATTAGGTGCATGAAGAGTTTGTTTATGTGGTGCATGCTTCATGATGTTGTTTATGTTTTGTGTCTAGTTTTGAGACATAAATGATATTATTTGACAAACTCCTTCGCAACTCAACACATGCCTTGGCACACCTACAACAAATAATCAAAGTTTTCAACATGAGCATTCTACCTCAACAAGTAAATTCACTCAAGGAATAAAGTTAATGAAGCTTCAAAACTAAAGTGTTTCAAAGAAAAGTCTAAATCAACATTCAACGACACCAAAGTTTTGAATTAATAAGAGGACAATTGAATTCATTTTTTTAAGTGCGTCATTAAATCATTGTAAGAATTTTTGGGTGCATTTTCGACATTGTTTGACACCCTTCTTTTTCCAGTAACCACAATCCATTCGGTGCAAAGTTCACAACATCAAGCGAGCCATCATGAAGTTAATTGAAGCAACAATCAAGGCAAGTGAGTGAGTTCAACTCTAACATAACTAAATGTAATATTCAATAAAAAATAAAGCAAGGTGAAATCTACAGCAAATGAGCGTGAGGTCCACTGATCGTGGAACAAGAAAAAAAAAGTTTCACCAATCAATAGATCAAGAAAATTCCAAAGCAAGCAACCGTGATAAATTCCATCAAGCGAGTGAGTCCAAGCAATCATGTAAACATGGGAAAAGGAGGAAATCTTCTTCAAAGTGAAGAGATGGAAATTTATGAGATGAAAGAGTGTAATCATGAGTTACAAAATACAATTGAGTTACTAGAATGGAATTTGAAGCATAATCAAAACTTAATTGAGCAAATGACCATCACATTAGAAGTAGCGAGTGACTTTCAAATTGAGATATAAATGAAAGAAAAACTCATTCATGCACTCTAAATTAAATTAGGGTAAAAACAAGATATTATTGATGCACAATATACAACAAATATAGATGCATGTTGCAACACCAAGACCTCAAACATTGTTACCAATGAAATAGGTAACCTGATCTCAAAACGGGAACTCTAACCCAAAAAGACTCAAAAAACATGAAAAAACACCCCAAAAACAAAACAAAAAAGTGTATTCCAGAATGCACTTGGTTTTTTTTTAAGGTAAAATTTCAACATTTTATAAAATTATGCTAAAAACAAAATTGTTCCTTGAAAAAAGGATTGAAAAAACACCCTCAAAACAAAACCAGTTGATGCTGGAATAACAAAAAAAAAAATTGTGTCATATTTTTGACATTTTTAAAAATAGAAATAACATTTTTTAATTTTTAAAATTCAAACATTAAAAAAAACCTAAAATTTAAGAAAAAAATAGATTTAAAAAATAAAAACATTTTAAAGCTTAAAATTTAAAAATATATAGGAATAAAAAAATAAAAATAAATAAAAATGAAAATTTTAATTGAAACATTAAAAAAAACTTAAAATTAAAAAAAAAAAAAAATTTAAAGATTAAAATTTCAAAATATATAGAAATAAAAAAATAAAAATAAAAACAAAATAAAAATATTAAATTAAAAAAAAAAAAAACAAGTTAAAAAAGGAAAGAAATTATAAAAAATAAAATATAGAAATTAAATTTAAAAAAGAAAAAGAAAATGTTTATTAAATTAGAAAAAAAAATTAAATAAAAAAAAAAAATTTAAAGAAATATATTAAATTTTAATAAATTTAAAACTTTAAAATAAAAAATAAAATAAAATAAAAAAACATTATTGAAATTAATGGTAAAAAAATGAAAAATAAAATACAATAAAAATATTAAATTTAAAAAATATATATATTAAAAAAACAAATAGATTTTAAAAAATAAATTAAATTTAAATTATAAAAGATAAAATATAAATATATGAACTTAAATTAAAAATATATATATATATATTAGATTTTATTAAATTTAAAAAAAAATGTTAATATTAAAATAAAAAATTAAATTTAAAAAAAAAATATTAAATTTTAATAAATAAATGAATAAACAAATAAATTTTGAAATAAAAAATAAAATTTTAAATATAAAGAAAAAAAAAACATCGTTAAAATAAAAACTTTAAAAACTTTAAAAATCAATTAAAATTGAAAAAAATAAATTAAAAAAAATATATTAAATAAAAAATAAAATAAAAAACAAATTAATTTGAAAACATTAAGTTTAATTTAAAATATATATATATATAATTTTAAATACACAATTTTAATTGAAATAAAGAAAATATAAAAATTTTATGTAATTAAAAAAATAATAATAAAAAAATTAAAAATTAAAAAAAAAGTATTAAATTCAAATAAATTTAAAAAAAATACAAAATTTACTAAATTTTAAAAAATTAAATGAAAAAACTAAACATAAAATTTAATAATTAAAAAAAATATGAAAAAAATAAAAAAATCAATTAAATAAAAAAAAATACAAAATTTAATAAAAAAATTTAACAAAATTTAGAAAAAAAAAAATTAAAAACAAAAAAAAAGATTAAAAAAACAAAAAAAATTAAAATGAATTAAATTTCAAATATAAAAATTAAATTAAAAAAAAAAAATTTAAATTTTTTGAATTTATAAAAAAAACCAAATTAAAAAAAAAATATTAAAAAAAAAAAAAAAAAAAAAAAGGTGCCGTCATGGTGGCACACTTCCAGTGACCCTCCACCTTGAGGGGTGGCTGGAAAGAAGTGCTTGACGGGTGGGAGAAACCGATTTGGGTCGCCCTCGTGGCAGAGCCAGGTCCCGGCTCGACCTCCCGTGCGGGAGGGCGGTCCGAATGAGTCTCGCGTCGCAGCAGGCGTTCCCGAAACCGGCCTCGCCGCGGGGCGGTGATTCGAGTCGGCACCGAAACAACATCGAAGCGATTCCGGGTCGACCTCTTCTGCGCGAGAGGCGGTCTGGAGCCGACACTCGCCCCGGGCAATTTGGCCTCCGGCAGCCACCTAGGCAAAGGAAAAAATTTGGGATGAAGGCGGCTCTTACGATCAAAAATTTTTTTTTTTTTTTTATTTTTAATATTTTTTTTTTTAATTTGTTTTTTTTTTAAATTCAAAAAATTTAAAATTATTTGTTTTTTAATTAAAATTTTCTATTTTAAATTTAAATTGTTTTAATTTTTTTGTTTCTGTTTTTTATTTTTAAATTTTGTTTTTAAATTAAATATTTTAGATTAATTATTTTTTAAAATTTAAAATTTATTTATTAAATTTATTAAATTTTAATTTTAATTTTTTTTTATTCTTTTAGTTTATTTAATTTTTCATTTTTAAAATTTATAAATTGTTTCATTTAAAAAAAAAAAAAGTAAAATTATGGATATTTGTTTTTTAATTATTTGCACGTGGTTTTTTTCATTTTTTTTGTTTTTTAATGATAGTTTTTTTATTTTAATTCTTTTATTTTAATTTTCTTTTTCAATTTTAAATTTTGTTTTTTTTTTTTAATTTTTTTTTTTTTTTGTTAATTTTAAAATTTGTATTTTTTTTCTTCTTCTTATTATTATTTTAATTTAAATTTTTAAATTTAATTTTTTCTTTTTTGTATTTTATTTTTTTATCTAAATTTTAATTTTGTAATTTAAGTTATTTTTAAATTTTCTATTTAATTATATGGTTTTTTTTAATAACTTAGAAAAAATGTTTTTGATGTTTTTTTTTTTAATTTTTTTTGGTTAATTTTTGTTTTTTTTTCTTTAAATTATGTGTTTTTTTTTCAAATTTTGTAATTTCTTTTGATATAATTTTCGAATATTTTTGTTTTTTTTACATTTTTATTGTTTATATATATATATATATATTATCTAAGTTTTGTGTTTTATTACCAACATGAAAATCACCTCTAAAAAAAATGGTTGATGCTGCATCAATATGTTTCAAAATTAGCATGAAAATCACCGCTCTAAAAAAAAAAAGTTGATGCCGCATCAATACGTTTCAAAATTAACATGAAAATCACTAACATTATAAAACAAATATTCATACTTCATAAATAAAAATATTAGAGTGTCTAAAATGTGCTCCAAAAAAAAAAAGTGATTCTGCATCACCACTTTTCAAAATCGGGTGCTTTTTATGCTACCAAAAAAAAGTAGGTAACAGTGCACTTACCTATTTCATCGGTAACATTGTTCTCATCCAAACATTAGATGAAAGTTGTGATACAAGTGACCTTATTCAACATAGTGATGAGGGTTATCACATAAAAGATCTCATCAATCAAGTTGATGTTAGTTGAGACACAAGTGAGCTTGTCTAGCTAGTTGTAATACTTAACGATGCAAAAAGTAGTACCAAACATCAAATTTATCAGTTTGATGGAGCATGTCAAACAGATGAATCATTATCTGAAATGGTTGTTGCTCTGTGTAATACAAATGATTTAATCAATCCAATTCACCATATCAGCAACAACATGAGGTGTGATGAACACAATGATCTCTCCAAGAAAGTGATCAGATCTTCAGAAGAAATCACCTTCAACAAGGATCAACATGGCCTAGGTTACACCAAAGACAACAGTTTGTATATTCCAGATTACTCAAAACCAGTGTAGTATTTCGGTGTAGGAGTTTTAGACAATGCTCATAACAAGTGTAACCATTGTACGAGAACTAGGAATATGGATAATACATGTTTTGATGTCCATCCTTGTCACCCTTGTGGAAAAAAAAATCATTCATCAAAAATATGTAGTAAATGAAATAAACCACATAGAGTTAAGACCAATTATGCATGGATTGATCCTTGGAATTGGTAATCTACAATCAACCAATTGTCTCTCTGTTATCGACAAATTCAGTCTCACATGAAGACAAATTTTCCAGTACAATGAAGATGGTGAAACTCTCCTACACATGAAGGGGGGGTGTTTCGAAATGAAATGACGATGATTTTATCTCCTTTCAGCTCACAAAGGGGGGGAAATGATATTGAAATTCAAGGTGGTTTTCAAACTAAAAGTTTCGATAACATCAACAAATGTAGCCAATCATCAATAGCCACTACGTGATCAAACATCCAAGAAGCTAGTGGGCAGTCAACATCAATTTGCCAGTGGGCGCCTTCAACATTTTTTCAGTGGACAAGAAACTTCGCCAATGAGATTTATCAAATTTTTGTCAGTGGGTAAATGATGTTGATTGTAAGGAAATGATAGTTGGATCCTTTTGTATCTTGGCACATGATGGAGTTTTCAAGAAAAATTCAGAGATGAATCGGAATTGATGCTGACTCATGATCTCTTCAGTTTGAAGTACTTTATGGCATCCATCTTTGGTAGTTTTTTAGGTAGTGTGCTTTGAGGATCAACTATTTGATCATGAGAACTTGGAAGATATTTCCTCATTCTTATTTTATATTTATCAATGAGGCCCAGAGGGAATGGTTTTTTTATTATTATTTATGTGGGTCCTAACATGACATCACACTAAACCTTTGGTCTGACAAACCGCGACAAAGGGGCATCTCAACCATCAAAATCACCCGAGGATTACACCCGTCCTCGACCACCCCAACCCTTATCATGGCTGCATTTGTTTTTCCTTTAGGGGATTTGAACCGGTGACCTTTCATAGCGAGTGTATTAACATCACACTATTCCTCATCAAACCAAACCCTCGTTGGCGAGGGGAGGAATGTTAGCCTCACTCTCATACGCAGTTATAAATCCAAAGTGAATTAAATTAATTAAATATTTAAAATTAGGAATTTATGCCTAATTTTCTAGATTGAGTTTATTCCTTTCAATCAGGAGTCATTTTAGGCCTAGAGATTCTCTCCACCTAGCTAGGTTCTTAGATTGGTGTATGGCTGAGATATTGTCTCAACCAAAGTGTCCACGATAGATGCACTGTCTTGAGACACATTCTCGTGTTTTATTTATATATTTATTATACCATTTTTTTAATAATGAGAGTATGAGGAGTATAGAAATATTAAGGCCCTTTCTGCTATGTATGGTTTTCTAAATATCTGGTATGTTCCTATCTGTTTTATTAGTTGATTAATTTTCTACAATAGTCGAACTCAGGTTTGTTCACTCAGCTTCTTTATAAAGCTAGTTAATAGGCTTAGGTTGTCTTATTTGAGATTTGAACCCTTCCCTATGTGTTCTTCCCCATGGCTCCTTAGTATTGAAAAGTACAAGATTGAAAAATAGTCTCTTGGTTTTTTCAAAATTTTAGTGTTTTTTTGGGTAAATGAATATGATTCTTTGTGTTAATCCATTTTATTAGGATGATATTCACCAACTCCTCCTTAATTTTGCTGAGGCTGGAACAACCGTTTTCAGACTCAAAGGTGGTAACCCATTGGTAAGTTTTCCCAGTACATAATTCATTTTGTATCATATTCAGAGGACAACACATTAGAACATATACCTCTACATTATCGTAGAACTAGTGCTATCAACTTAATATGAACCACTGTTTAAAATACTAAGGTTATATTTATAACGTCTTAGTTCAAGTCATTGATAATGAACAGTGAGAATAAGAAATATTTTTTAACTTATTTAAAAGAAAATTATCTCTACCCAAAACATAACTGGTCCAATGTGATAGAAGTGTAGGTTTTCCTGTGTGAAATTTTGAACTGATGCCATACTCTTTATGTAGTTTCACCAATATCAGTATTATCAGTATTGATACATACATATTTATTGAGTTGTTTGGTTCTTTAATTTCCTTGATTTGTTGGATCATCGTTGTATTCGTAGGAAAACTTGGAACCATTTTTTTACTTGTGAGCATTGAATCTCCTCATTCGTTCTTGTTATGGTGAAAAAAAATTAAGCAGTGTAAATAAAAAGTGTGACATACAAAAATGTCAGCAACACTTTAGAAATGAGAAAAACATGATGCTTTCATGTAGAAAGAATGTTCCACGTCAAAATTTTGTGATGAAAAACATAAATATTAACATGAATAATGGACATTCAACCGCTTTTTTCTCTAATAGTGTGTACGATATTAGCCATTTATAAAATTTGTCCCTCCTCCTCAGTATTTATACAAGTTGTTTCATTGGTTCTGTAAAAAAACAATATTCTAATCGAGACTATGGAAATCATTCTTCCCCATTTCATATGTATTGGGATGATATGTCAGGTTCAAGCACACCGCTTGGGCCGGAAATCCCACATGGTAAGCAGGGGCCTGGCTGTTGTAGCAATATTCAACCTGCTAATGGATATGATCGATTTCAGGTCCACCAAGAGAGAGCTTCTATAGTAACCAAATGTTTTGGAAAAGACTGTGTATCTGGTGTATGAATCACCAACATCCATAGGTGTACTATATATAATGAGTATTTATATAACGAGCTATGTTAAATTTAGCATTCACTAAAAAAAAAATGTTTACAGGTCTGAGTAGGCATTTTATTGCCTTGTAGCTATTTGTAGTTGTGTGGGATCAAAAGCTTTCTGCTACAAAATAAATCCAACCTATTGGAGCCAAAGATCCAAACGAGGCGCTTGGCTGCATGCAAACCCCAACCTCCACTTGGAAGTTTAGTAATTCATTTTTTAAACCATTTAACCTTATTTAACCTTCTTTATATCTTATTTACTCTTCTATTTTTAATTATTTTTTTATTTTCAATTTAAATCTATTAAAATAATAAAAACCAGCAGCTATACTCCCTTGCATTCACGAGCCGTGTCTAAAAATGTCTCAATGAATTTTGTTTATTCATAGTTGTAAAGAACTACATATATGAATTATGCAGGCTACAAGTAATTCTTGTCGACTGTATTTTTGATTGGTCTTAATAATCAATATTGGTTTTAATATCATTTTCTTTATTGTATGCCCCCAAATTCAAAGAGTGTGAAAGATATTTGTGGGCATTAAACCGACGTTTTGGATCTCCCTACGTGCAGCTTGGTTCCTTCGAGATCTCCATACAAAAATTTATCCTCCACATGGAAAGCATGAACATAAAACCAACAAAGAAAAAATGTAAGGTGTCCCTTTCAGTGAATAAATAAGAAATAAGAGGACTATACTCCATGTTAATACAAAAAAAATTACCCCTATGAACAAGGATCAAACCTCTGCCATGTCGAGTTCAGTCACTAGTGAGATTTTGCTGCAACAAGAAGGCTTCTGGTATGTCCACGCAGAGATCGAAATACTCTAGAGCCTACAAACCAACTTCCAAGCGAGAGAGGATGACATAATCCTTGATTCTAGCATAAATATGGGGACTACATGGATGAAGGCTCTGATTTTCAACATTTTCCACCATTAAATCTCATGTCACAAAATAAAAGGTAACAGTAACGGTGATCCTCTGAGAGAATTCAATCGCCATTGCATGGTTCCCACCATGGAACAAAATGACGTTGGGCCGTTTGATAATCCCTCCCTTATCTCCTCCTACTTATCAAGCCCCCTTCCCCTTGCCTACTTCATACCCACATGCTCTATGATTCCCTCTCACCCTCCATTAAATCCAAGTTCCCTATAGTTTACATTGCTAGGAACCCTAACAACACCTTTGTTTCCCTTTGGAATTTATATAGAAAAATCGAAGGAGGGCTGGTTAATAACAATGGTGATTTTGTGAAGGAACTATTCAAATCCTTCTGCTTGAGGAATTTTCATTATGGACCCTTCTTTGATCATGTGTTGAGCTATTGGGTGGAGAGTGTGAAGAAGGATTCAAATGTTTTGTTCTGGATGTATGAGGATATGTAGGGGAATTGTTAAGCCTCCGTGAGGAAGGTGGCCTTGTTTCTAGGCTATTTTGATGCTGTGAAGGATAAGGAGGTCATGAATTACATTGTGGAAAAGTGAAGCTTCAGGTCTCTAGCAAATATGGATGTGAATAAGAGTGTGGAAATTAGGATTCCTACAACTAATATCAGGAACAATTATTTTTTTTAGGAAGGGAGCAGTGGGTGACTGGAAGAATTTCTCAAGTGATGAGATGAGAAGGCATCTGGATCTAATTTATGAATGGATATTAAAGGGATCAGGCCTCCAGTTTGAGTATGAATTGGATCTTGTAAGTTCCAGTTTCTAAAATTCAGAAAGCTCTATTTACTCGAGTTGTTTCCGTTTGAATATAACACCTAATTACCCATTTATAATGGTCTTTGTGGGATTTTAGGGCTGATAGAACAAATATTTCAGGTTGTTTATAGTGAAATTATGATTACTTAGCTTCTCAACTGGAAGATTCATCATTTTACATTACAATTTACAATTCTCCATTAGATTTAATTTACAATTCTCCATTATATAAAGGAATCTAGATCCAATGTTGTCTATGTCAGATGTGAATTTTTTCATTTAAAGCTTGTAATGTTTCTAATTATTTTCACTATGAGTAAGTTGATTATTTCATTGTTATTTTCTTTGTAATATTTATTCAAGACTACCATACTTAGTTTTTGCATAAATTGTGCAGAACCTTTTTAACCAAAAGACATAACGTAACCTGAGGGGAAAGCATGAAGGTAATTCTTGAGTTTATTTTTCACTTCCTTAACTCACATAGATGCTCTAGGCCATAGAGGTCATTGATTGCTAGGTCTTTGTATCCAAACCATGAGGGTCTCTTCTTACTCGAGCCGCATAGAAAATTCCAAACCTTCTTACGGCTTAACCTCTACTGCAGCAATGTGGTTCACAGATGTGGGAGAGTCCCAGCAATCATTATTTATATTGTTCTGAAATAATGACACCTATTACATGTAGGCATAACTGATGGCATGTAGGTGGAAGTGGTGGTAGAGGTAGGAAGAACTGATGGCACTGGTGGAAGGTAGGTAGAAGCGTTGGTAGGACATCAAAGTTTAATGGATCTTGGGAGTACATTTTACTTTGCTAGAATTTAGCATTTAATACCATAAAAATAATTCCACTTCATCAATGAGTGAATTTCACTGAGAGCCTCCATCTCACTTTCATTGAAAAACAAAAAAGGAAATGTGATATAGCTATCGAAAATTATATAGCTATGATATGAGGTTTCTATAAATTTTATTTCGTATCGAAGTTATATAGTTTTTGGGTGTTAGCCTCTAGCCCAATGAGTCTTTCAAGGAAATCTTGTTTATAAATTTGTATCTATTTTCTTTGAAATGGAGGGCTCAGCATTCCATTATGGTCCTCAAAGGATCGTGCATCTTCTATTTATTTCTTTTAGCAAATTCATAATCTTTTGGTTGAACCCTCTTTAATGTTTAAGTCTGTAATGTTTAAGTATAGATTCACAATATAAACTCTATCTAAAACTTGCTTGTAAATTTATTGTTTTTTTTTTGCTTGTGACATAACTAGAATCTTTTTCCATGCATGACGAATCCATACTGTTTGTTTTACCATGTATTTTCAATATAATTCCATAACCACCCCTTCCAGGGTAGTGTATGATTTTTCATGCTTCTTCTGGAATTTTCGGCATGGTTCACACCCTTTGGGATTTTTATGTATGTTCTATTTAGTTTTTATAATATTATATGAGATCATGTATTAAAAGAAAATTTTCCAAATATATAATATATTTGTTATAATTGTATTTCTTTCCATGTGTTTAGGAAATTTGTTCTGTTCTCAATACATATTATTCTCCACATAGTTTTATTCTTTTTCTGTAATGATAATATATGACCATGTGAATTTCATATATTCTATTTTGTTTAGTTTTGTACTATAAATAACACAACTAGAGTTCAAATTTTACACTAAGTAATTTTCTTCTTTTCTTTATTTTTTGTTTAATAATTCTCTTCCCGAGATGTTTGAATCGTTTGTAAATAAAAGAGGGTCTTATTCCCAATCCTCAGTCTGTGTACATTTATTCCACTTCAGGGCAGACTTTCCTGTATGGAGTTTTTACTCCAGATGGAACTAATTGCTCCATTGGTCATTTCCTTCATGATAGAGTTTTTAAACTAAATCACTTAATTGTTCAATTTCAATTATTTAGACCTTCCTCTGAAGTTAGGAGTACATTTTTCTGAACTGGAACAATCTAATCTAGAGCAAGAGGTTTTATAGTTATCCAGAATTAAATGGCTTAATCTTAACTGGTAAAGTGCTATTAATCATTTCATCACAAAATTATCACATTCTAACCTTAAAACATACATAGATTATTTCCATAATTAAAGTACTTATAAAAACAAAGGAACACATAATTTTGTTCCTGTAAGGATTCTAGCACCTATTTCAAATGAATAGGGCTGATGGCATTCCCTGAACCATGAGAGAGGCTATAACGTGCTATTATCCCCTTGTGCTACTTGTAGACATAATATTACTTGGGAGTTTCTCTGGAGAGAGGCCTCAAGACCATCGTCTAGTCTCTTCTCCCATTATAAGGTTTTATGAGAGTTCCACTAGCTCCAATCAGCTCTGGATACTCCCACCTTCCAACATTCTTGTTGTATTTTCCTTTTAAACATAACCCCTTTTCCTCATCAGGGTTTTATTTTTATTCCCAGAGGAAAGGTAACTGCCAAATAACTTCTTTTAATCTAACCAGTCTAGTAACTTGGACATTAACCATCAGTTTATGGAAACCACTCCCTAACTAATCTTTATAAAAAAGAAGAAATAAAAATTTTTACATGATTTTCTTGATATAATTATTAAGCCAACTTAAATTAAACAATTCAAATGTATCAATTAAAATAACATAAAAAATCAAATCCAGGTGTTACGTCTTCCCCCACTCGAGGTAAAAACCACCCTCAGTGTTTCACTCCATTTCAATGAATAATTCCAGATAGACCTCTCATATGAACCTTTCATCTTTCCAAGTAGACTCCTCTGGGTGAAAGTGCCTTCACTGCACTTTAAATTGGGCGATGGCTCGCCTCCAGAGTGTTATTTCTCTATGCTCGAGAATACGCTAAGGTTCTACCATAAACTCGTCATCTGGTTTGACCTGCAACCAACAAGTATTTTAATTAGTCAAAGCACT
Source organism: Pinus albicaulis (assembly GCA_034641835.2). NCBI lineage: Eukaryota > Viridiplantae > Streptophyta > Pinopsida > Pinales > Pinaceae > Pinus > Pinus albicaulis. Next base: position 625,969,777 of record CM076569.1, read on the forward strand.
AATTATATTATTAGGAATATTAGAATTCAGTTCAATCCTACCTAAATTTTCTACCAATGTATTATGTGCTTGGGGTCATACACATATATTTTCAATAGGGACACATGAAAAACATTTTGCAGTCAAATTTTTCCTGGTCCCAGTCTTTCCAAGAAATGGAAAGGTCCACAGAACTAGGGGACCAACTTGGTGCAAGTATTCCACCTTAAGGTGCTCTTCTTGGGTCTAATTCTCACATAAACATGATCTCCGACTTCAAATTCCCTATAGGTCCTCTTCCAATCTGCATACACTTTCTTTTGTTAGTGGGCAACTTTTATATTTTGTCGCATCTTCCTCACTTCTTATTCCTTCTTGGCCAACATTTCAATCCCAAACATTAGCTTGGTCTCTAGGCTAATCCAATTAATGGGTGTCCAACATTGCATGCCATATAATGCTTCAATTGAACTCATCATTGTGGATTCTTGTTCTCCATTATTGTAAGAAAATTTTATGAGGTGTAAATAATATTCCCACTTCAGAGGTTGATGCATTACATACATCTGCAACATGTACTCCAAAATTTGATTCACTCTTTCCATCTAACCATCTATCTATGGATGGTACGTAGTACTGAATTGAATTAGTGTGCCTAGAACGTTGAACAAGGCCTTGCAAAAAATGGAGGTGAACTTCACATCTCTGTCTGAGTGACTATTTTCAGTATGCCATGTAATATAAAGACTTCTCTCATAAATATACCAACAATATCTACAATTTTACAATTTTCTATATTGGAATAAAGTAAGCTTCCTTACTCAATCGATGAACTACCAACATTATTGAGTCATTATGTCACTTTATTTTTGGTAGGCCTGTAATAAAATCTAAGGATATAACTTCCCACTTCCATTTTGGCACGAGAATAGGTTGAAAAAATCCTATTGGGTGTTAATGCTCCAACTTGACCTGTTGAAATTCCAAATATTTTGTCAAATATTCAGCAATACTTTTACACATTCCTGACAAAAGTAGCCTTTTCCAATTGTTGTTAACAATTTCTAGTAACCACGATGTTCACAATAAGAAGTTTGATGATATCCATCTAAAACCAGTTACTTTAAAATCATTTGATTATGAATGTATATTTTCCCTCAAAATTTCAATAATTGTTCATTCCTGATCTTGTACGTTATTTTACTTCCTTTCTTTTTTGCTTGTTGTGTTTCCTGCCATAGAAACATATATTCAGGATCTTGTTCTGCTAACTCCTTCACTTTTTCTTGGAACTTAAATTCCACGTAGTTAAAATAGAGTTCATACACATAGTGTAATTTTTTACTCAAAGAAACAGTGAATTAAAAAAAATGTGTTGAATTTAAAAATAATTTTTACTTAAGAATGCATTCCACCTAGCTTGATAACCATTCAAGTCAGTTTGTTTAAAATAATTGGTCAAAATAATGTGATATGTTTTGAATACAATTTTTTTTCCCAATAGGTATTTATTCCATACCTTCAATGCATGCACTGCTGCAGTAAGCTCTAGATCGTAAGTGGAATATCAATGTTCATGATCTTTCAGCTTCGTAGACTCGTAAGCCACAAATTTTCTGTCATGTGTCAATAAAACTCCCACTCCTTCTTTGCAAGCATCGATGCAAATTTAAAATTCCTTGTTTGGATCAGTGACCTTTAATACAGGGGTTGTATTGAGTAATTCTTGTCACTGCTCGAAGCTCGTTTGGCACTCACTGTTCCATTTAAACACTCGTTCTTTTTGCTGTAATGAGGTTATAGGAAAATCAATCTTAGAGAAACCCTAAATAAAACGTTGCTAACATCTAGCTAGCCCCATGAAAGAACATATATATGCTACATTCTTAGGTACTCTCCAGTCCATGATAGCTCTTATTTTTTCAAGGTATACGGATATACCCTCAGCAGAGATAACATGGCCTAAGTATTGAATCTTCTCTTTATAAAAAACAAACTTACTCAATTTCGCATAAAGTTGACATTCTCCCAGAATTATTAACACTATTTGTAAGTGTTATTTATTCTCCTCCATATTTTTTGAGTAGATAATTATGTCGTCAATAAATATTAAAAAAAACTTATCCAAAAATGGATGAAATATGTCATGCATTAAACTCATGAATGTCATTGGTACGTCGGTTAAACAAAATGGTAAAACCACAAATTCATAGTGCCCATATTGAGAATGGAAAGTTGTATTATATGTTTCTTAATCCTTTATCCGTATCTGATGGTATCAAGTTCATATATATATTTTTGAAAGGACAATTTTTCCTTTTACTTGATCAAATAGATCATCTATCCGTGGAAACAAGAATTTTCTCTTAATAGTTAGTTTGTTAAGATGTCTATAATCCATACACATTCGCATAGTACCATATTTCTTCTTCACAAACAATATTGGTGCCCCCTAGGAGACACACTAGGATGGATATATCCCTTATCTAGCAACTCCTGTAATTTCATTTTCAAATCAATTAATTCAGGTATAGTCATTCGATATGGTGCATGTGATACTGGTTTTTCCCCTCACATTAACTCTTTGGTGAAATCAATGTCTCGTTTTGGAGGTAATCCATGTATATTTTCCAAATATAAATCCATAAAGTCTTGTACCACTAGTATATTCTCCATCATATGGGTATTATCTTTATAATTGACAAACCCCGCCTAAATAACATAAATTTGACAACCTTTCCTAATGCATTTTCCCAACGGTGATGTAGTAATTTTTGATCAGTGGTTGTCATTGATGTCAACCCAAGCAGCGCCAGTGGCTAACCCAATATTTCATGGGAATTTTGACCTATCAAATTAATATATTCTGGGTCAATAATTCTTTTGATGGTTTCTACTTGTCGAGATGTTTCCATTTATATATGGTATGCCATGTAATTCTTCACGGTTTGAGAGATATTCATGTTTGAATTTTGTAACCCCAGTTAGTGGACTAAAACCCCATGGGGTTGGGGCATGGGTCATTGAAAAGTCATAATTAATATTGTTTAAGCTCCTAAGATCCCTCCCACGTTCACTTTTTGTTGTGTAATCAGCTCCAAAAATAGAAGAAAAGAGATATCAACGCCTTAGAAATAAGCCACTTCAAGGGGGGAAACCTCAAATACATTACATGAATGAAAAATTCTTGGATGATTCAATTTATAAAACCTCCTTTCTATATATAGGAGTCCATGTGGCCATAATGTAATCCTAGTGGGCCACAATGCAATCCTAGCTGACCTAACAATAATAATTTAAGGGCACAGTAATAACAAAATGGGGGTTACAAGGGTACAATAATAACAATAAGGGGGTTACAGTAATAACAATAAGGGACTATACTAGTAATATAGGGACCTAACATGCCCCTCTCATTCAAAAAAGTGTTGTCCTCAACGCTTGAGTAGCTACGGGTGTACATGTCGCTTTAATCCTCATGTAGAATCTTCGATGCGTAAGGTTCTTCCCTTGATGAGATACTCTAAAATTGAGTCATTAAATAATTTGTCGAGTTCTGTTTCCGTGACCTCGGTTTCCAATATTATTTTGTTCCTCATCTGGGATACGGCAATATTGTTTGAACTAGAATATTGCTACCTATAACATGCTGACATAGGCTGTGGAAAGTAGTTCTTTCATGAAGGAAAGCTCCAGTTGCTGCCGCAGTACCAATCTTTTGCAACACCTTGTAAGGACCATAGTACTTTGGCGATAATTTATTATCCTTCTTAGCTTTCTTGAGGGACATTTGTTTTTATGGTTGTAGCCGTAAAAATACCCAATCTCCTACATCAAAATTTCTCTCACTGCGATGTTGATCAGCCTATTGTTTCATTCGATTTTGTGCCAAATTCAGGTTATCCTTTAAGAGTTGGAGAACTTCTTTTTGATGCTTGATGTGATATTCCACATATCATATCTCCAAAAATATTGCAAACCAAGCTTTGAAATTTTCTGACGCGTTTCCTCAGGATTTCAGCTTCGCACCCTAAAAATTTCAGATTCTGAACCTTCGTAGAAAAAACGTTATAGCGCAAAAGCCATGATGACCTGTTTAGGAGCCTAAAAAAATACCTAACCTCCATAGATCATATCTCCGAAAATATTGCGAACCAAGCTCTGAAATTTTTAGAAAATCTTCCTCGGGATTTCGGTTTTGCACCCTAAAAATTTCAGCTTCTAAAACTTCGTAGAAAAAAATTTATAGTGAAAATACCATGATGACCTGTTTGGAGCAGCGAAACCCTAGAATCCATAGCTCTAATACCAAATGTTGTGTAACTAGCTCCAAAAATAGAAGAAAAGAGATTTCAACGCCTTAGAAATAAGCCACTTCGAGGGGGAAACCTCCAATACATTACATGAATGAAAAATTCTTGGATGATTTAGTTTACAAAACCTCCTTTCTATATATAAGAGTCCATGTGGCCATAATGTAATACTAGTGGGCCACAGTGTAATCCTCACCGACCTAACAATAATAATTTAGGGGCACAATAATAACAAAATGGGGGTTACAAGGGTACAATAATAACAATAAGGGGGTTACACTAATAAAAATAAGGGAATATACTAGTAATATAGGGACGTAACACTTTTTGAAGCCCCTCTCAATTTAAGCATTCATATAAATTGTGATCTTCATTTCCTCCTTATGTATGGGATTCAACCATCTGAAACAGGTCATTGTGGAATTTTTGCTCTAACTTGTTTTCTACGAAGTCTTAGAAGCTCAAATGTTTATGAGGCGAACTCGAAATCCTAAGGAAGCTCCAGTAAAAATTTTAGATCAAGTTACATAAAATTTTTGGAGATATGATTTTTGGAAGTAAGGGTTTTTGCAGGCTCCAGAAATTCATCTCAAAGAAGTGACCCTGGGAAAATCATCATAACTCTCTCTCTGTGTATCGGATTGGAATTCCATAGAAAGTGACGGATAGTGCATAGTCTTTAATTTTTTCTCTATAAATTTTAGAAACAAATGAAGAAAAAATGACACGTGGCATGTCGTACAAGTGCTCTCTACTTAAACAGTCCATAATTAGGGCATTGTGAGAGATTGGGTATAACTCTCTCTTCAAGAATCCAAATTGGGTTGGACCTATGGCATCGGAAATATGACTGAGAGGACTACTACAAGACCGAAAATCAGATATTGAGGATTTGAAATGATAGAGATACACTAGATTCAATATCAAGCTCCTAGAAGGCAAGAAAAAGCTAGATCATATGTTGTCAAGGGTTGCAAAGGACCAAACTTTCTAAGGCGGAAAAGAAAAGAAAGGTGCAGTAGAGGGTAGCATGACAAGAGAAGAAACCAAGGTGCGTAACAGCAGTAAGAAGTTCATCATATGAAGTCTTCAAGTAGGCAGCACTACATACAATCATTGTAAAGGTATCATTGTACTTATTCATTGTAAATACATTATTGTACAAATTGTACTAGTGTCTATCTACCAAGGGTTGAAGAGGCAGTGTTGGGAGGTCTAGGATCATCATTAGGTGGTTGCATCAAAGTTGGGGTTATGGTCTAGTTTATATTCTTCTTCTACATCATTCTTTATCATTGTAAGGTGGACCATTTTCCCTGGTATGGGAGTCCATTCTTCTTTTATTCTTCTATAGGGTGGTAGGGTGGTGCTAGGGTGAGTTGTAACTCATTTGGTGTTGGGGCATCCATTCAGTTGACTACTGAAGAATCTCGGTCATTGGAGAATCCATCCAGTGGGAGCTGGAGAAGAATGCTTTTCTAGATTCTAGGAAGTTGGAGCTTTATTTTCAATTGGAGTTCAATATTAAATAATTATTAGAAAAGCATCAGGTTTTTTTTGTCCCAGAGTGGGTTTCCACCTTAAAAACTATGTGCATTTGTGTTCCTCTTGTTTATTATTATAATTGTACAAACACTGATAATAATTGAAGATTAACTAATGCTCTAATTGAAAGGAATAATGATTCAACCCCCCCTCTCGGTATTTCCAACAATTGGTATCAGAGCTTGGTTCCTTCAACAGTAGTTTAACAGCTGGAAGGAGGTCATGGAGCATACCAAGAATGTTGTACCTCTATTCAATGAAAATAATTATGCACTCTGGAAAGGAAGAATGGAGGTCTATATCTTGGCACAAGGTTAAGAAGTATGGGACACTGTTCAAAATGGATTTACATCAACTGCAAATGAACAAGGTAAGAAGAATTTAGTAAATGATGCAAAAGAAAAGAATATTATTATCAGTGGACTTATTGAATCTGCTTATCATAAGGTGTTGGGTTTTAAAACCACCAAAAATTTATGGGGCAAGCTTGAGAATATATATGCAGGTGAATCAAATGTCAAATAAGCAAAGCTTCAAATCTATAGAGAAAAATTTGAGCAACTCAAAATGAAGGAAGATTGAAAAATTGCTGCATACTTCCAATACATTGATGAAATAACCAATATTGTGGAAGGATTGGGAGAGACAGTTGATGAGAAGACTATTATATGGAAGATTCTTAGAACGTTACCAGGGAGATTCAACCCAAAGGTATCAGTCTTAGAATAAGTGCAAATTTGGACAATCTCAGCAAGGAAGAATTACATGGAGTCCTCATAGCATAAGAAATGAGACTTGATGAAGAAAAGGGTACTTCAAATCTAGAAACTACGTTCGTTGAATCTAAGCAAACTAATAAGGACAAACAACCTTCAATTGAAATGACATGCACCTGCATGTGTGAAGAAAAGGGAGATGATGGAGAAGGTCTTTCAGATGAAGAATATGCTTAATTTATGAGAAAAATAAAACCCAGTAAGGGAAAATTCAAAGGTAAACTTCCATTGATATGTTTTGGTTGTGTTGAGGTTGGGCATTTCGTAGCAAAATGTCTGAGAAAAAGTGATGGAAACTCAAAATGAAAGAAAGGCTTCAAGAAATTCAACAAGAAAGGAAAAAATAAAGGATCCAAAAGGAACTTTCTCTCTAAAGAAGATAGCTCCTCATCCGATGAAGAAAGTGACAGCAAAGAAGAAGCCAATGAGAAAGTATTGTTTATGGCCGAGCACAATGAAGAAAAAGGGTTGAACATAGAAGAATTTTATGAGGAGGAAATCAAGCTTATAAAAGAGCTCAATGCTTAGAAGATATGTTCCAACACTCTTGAAGAACAAGTTCAAGGTCACTTCAAAACAAGTTGGAAGAAAGAAACCAAGAAAGGGAAGCATTAGAAGCCGAAGTAGTCTCGATGCGTAAGGAAGTGAAGAAGGGAAAAAATGTCCAAAACTGTGTCAGCAGCTCAAGGGCATTGGAATAACTCATCAAAAATCAACGATATTACAACAACAGAACTTGCCTGGTTATAAAGAGGAAGAAGCAAGACCTTCTACAACAAAATACAATGAACCTATGAGATCTTACATACGTGAAGACTTCATTGGACAAGATTCACAAGCACATCCTTGGAAGACAATTCCTCGACGAATATTTTCATCCAGGTACCAACATATTTTTCATGGCTATTGTTATTCATGTGGAAAATTTGGTCATAAAGCTGTAAAATGTCGCACGTACCCTATGAAACAATACAATTCCAAGAGATTCTTCAAATATGAACCTCCCAGGGCTCAACGAAACATCAATAGATTTGAAAACTTAAGAAATAATATGGAATGTTACAAATGTTAGAACTTGGGACACATAGCTAGAGACTGCAAACCTGAAAATCCTCTAGAAGAATCTTCAAAGCCACAGAATGAACAAACATGGAAGAAGAAGAAGACTAATAATTGTGATCTCGATCTCAAGGCTTAAAAAAGGAAAGATGTGTGGTATGTTGACAGCGGTTGCTCAACGCATATGACTGGAGATAGAAGGAAATTTGTATCTCTGAAAGAGAATAAGGATGGAAACATATCCTTTGGAAATGAAGGATCTTCAAATGTTATAGGATTAGGTACCGTCACTCTCGGAAGAAAAGATGTTACAGCTAAGAATGCTCTATTGGTCGAAAACATGAATCATAATCTTCTCAGTTTTGGACAAATGTGTGATCAAGGACACACAATGCTATTCAACTCCAAAAAATGTGAAATCAGGAAAGGTAGGTTTGGTAAAATTTTGGCTATAGCAAGTCGAGCTCCAAATGACATATATGTTCTGGATGAAGCAACTAAAGCATGTCTACTAGCTAAAGAAGATGAAATTTGGTTATGGCACAAACGAATGGGTCACATAAACTTCGACAATATTGTCAGGATAAGCAAAAAGGAAGCAGTACGAGAAATGCCAAAAATCTCAAAACCTTCCAACACACTATGTGAGGCATGTCGGGATGGCAAGTAGACAAAAGTCCAGTTTAAAAGAAAAGAACACTTTTCATCACATCCATTGGAATTGATACTTACTGATCTATGTGGTCCTGTGACAACAAAAGGCTTAGACGGAGAATTATATTTCATGTTAATGATAGAGGACTATACTGGGATGACAACCGTTAGTCTCCTAAAAAAAAAATCTGAAGCATTTGAGTGCTTTAAGATCTACAAGGAGTTGGTTGAAAATGAAATTGATTTTAAAATAAAGTGTTTAAGATCAGATAATGGTGGAGAATTCACTTCAAAATTATTTCAGCAATATTGTGACGAAAATGGAATAAAAAGGAAATTTTCAATAGCACGAACACATCAGCAAAATGCAGTTGCTGAAAGAAAGAATAGAACTGTATAGGAAATGGGTAGAACAATGTTGAAGGACTCAAAATTGGATGAAAAATTCTGGGTTCAAGCAATTGATACGGAAGTCTTCATTATCAACCAAAGTCTTCTCAAAAATAATTTGCAACAAGTCTCCATATGAATTATGGAAAGGAAAGCCAACTAATGTAAAATATTTCAGAATCTTCAGAAGAAAATGTTATATCAAAAGAGAAGATCAAAATTTTGGTAAGCTTGAATCACGTGTTGATGAAGGTATCTTTGTTGGTTACTCATGCAAAAGAAAGGCCTATAAATGCTATAATCTAAGACGAAAACAGATGATGGAGAGCATAAATGTTACATTTGAAGAAGATGGTGTTCTAGCGAGTAATGATGAGGATCTAGAATCTTTGAAACATAAGACAGAGGCTGAAAAAGACACAGATAAAATTGTAGAACAAGAAGCAACTATCAATGAGGAAGAAGTAAACAATGATCATCAAGATATACCAGAACAACAACAAGAAGCTCCTCCAAGGAGAACAAAAGACTGGATTCAAAAGGACCATCCATCAAATTAAATCATTGGTGACATAAATGAAGGTCGAGAACTTCGTTCATCACAACAAGCTCACATTGCTCTTCTAGCAACCTTTTAGCCTAGTAGTTTTGAGGAAGCCAGCCAAAATGAACATTGGGTAGTAGCTATGAATGAAGAATTGGATCAAATTGAGAAGAATAACACCTAGGAATTAGTTCCATGGCCAAAAGATAAAAATGTCATTGGGACTAAATGGGTGTTCAGGAACAAATTGAATGAAGATGGGCAGGTTACCAGAAACAAAGAAAGATTGGTTTGCAAAGGCTATGCACAAGTGGAAGGAATTGATTTCAATGAAACATTTGCACCAGTTTCCAGAATGGAAGCCATCTGAATGTTTCTCGCCTATGCATGTTGAAGAAAAATAAAATTCTACCAAATGGATGTTAAGTCAACATTTCTGAATGGAGAATTAGAATAAGAAGTCTACATTGAACAACCTAAAGGTTTTTTACTATCACAAAAAGAAGACTATGTCTGTAGGTTAAAGAAGGCTCTATATGGTCTCAAGCAGGCTCCCAAAGCATGGTATGCTCATCTTGATGGATATCTACGTCAACAAGTGTTCAAGAAAGGTACTGTTGATAGCAATCTTTATGTACAAATAGATAAAGATAATTTAACAATTGTTGAGGTATATGTAGATGATATAATATTTGGTAGCAATGATGATCGACTAAGTAAGAAATTTTCTACAAATATGAAAAGTGAGTTTGAGATGTCTTTACTTGGTGAGATGACATACTTCTTAGGGCCTCAAATATCTCAGCAAGAGAAAGGAATATTTATATGTCAAGCCAAGTACATGAAGGAAATGCTCAAGAAATTCAAAATGGAAGATTGCAAGCCCGTCCTTACTCCAATGGTAACAGGTTGAAAATTGAGCATAGATAACTCATCTAAGGATGTGGATCAGAAGTTGTACAGATCTATGATTGGTAGTCTTCTATATGTAACAACCTCTCGGCCAAATGTTATGCAAGCAGTTGGACAAGTAGAAAGATTCCAAGCAGCACCAAAAGAATCACATATTATTTCCATCAAAAGAATTCTTCAATATCTAAAGGGCACAGAAGAATATGGCTTGTGGTACCCCAAGGGTAACAATCTCATTATTCAAGCCTTTACAGATACAGATTGGGCAGGAAGCATTGATGATCGTAAGAGTACTAGTGGAGAAGCATTCTATCTAGGTGGTTGTCTCGTATCATGGTTGAGCAAAAATCAAACTTCAATCTCATTATCTATAGCAGAAGCAGAATACATTGTTGCAGCATCATGTTGTACTCAAGTCCTTTGGATGAAAAAAACTTTGCAAGATCTTCAAGTACAATTTAGTGAGCCTATTCCCATATTTTGTGACAACACTAGTGCCATCAACATCGCCAAGAATCCTATCATGCATTCAAAAACAAAACACATTCCGATCAAATATCATTTTGTTAGAGAACAAGTCGCTGAAAATAATATCAAACTTGAGTATGTTTGTACAAAAGAACAAATTGATGATATCTTCACTAAACCTTTACCTCATGAAGCATTTGAATATCTTCGTCAAAATCTTGGGATTCTCCCAAGTTCTCATTACATTTTCCTTTTTCAAGGATATAAAGCGGGAGTGGAAGTGTGTACAAGTCTGCAGGACATTTGTGTGTTAGCGGGAGTGGAAGTGTGTACAGGTCCACAGGATGGTTGTGTTTCAAGGGGAGTTACCCTTTGCCATTGATGTCAAAGGGGGAGAGAATGTTGTAGGAAGAGGTGTCATGATCGCAGGGGGAGTACTTGTGTTGCCATCAATGCCAAAAGGGGAGATTGTTGGTCAGCGTTTGTCATTGATGTTAACCCAAGCAGCACTAGGGGCTAAACCAATATTGCATGGGAATTTTAACCTATAAAATTAATATATTCTGGGTCAATAATGTTTTTGATGGTTTCTACTTGTCGATATGTTTCTGTTGATATATGTAACACCATGTAATTCTTCATGGTTTGAGAGATATTCATGTTTGAAGTTTGTATCCCCAGTTAGTGGGCTAAAACCCCATGGGTTTGGGGCATAAGTCATTGAAAATTCATAATTAATATTTTCTAAGCTCCTAATATCCCTCCCACGTTCACTTGTTGAAGCCCCTCTCAACTTAAGCATTCATATAAATTGTGATCTTCATTTCCTCCTTATGTATGGGATTCGACCATCTGAAACAGGTCATTGTGGAATTTTCGCTCTAAATTTTTTTCTACAAAGACTCAGAAGCTGAAAGTTTTATGAGGAAAAACCAAAATCTTGAGGAAGCTCCAGTAAAAATTTCAGAACAATTTGCGCAATATTTTTGGAGATATGATCTGTGGAAGAAAAGCTTTTTGCAGGCTCCTAAAATTCATCTCAAAGAAGTGACCTTGGGAAAATCGTCATAAATCTCTCTCTGAGTATCAGATTGGAATTCCATAAAAACTGATGGATATTGCACGGTCTGTAATTTTCTCTCTATCAATTTTAGAATTAAATGAAGAAACAATGACACGTGTCACACCGTACAAGTGTGATATTCTGAAACAGTCCATAGTTAGGCCATTGTGAGAGATTGGGTATAACTCTCTCTTAAAGAATCCAAATTGGATCAGACCTATGGAATTAGAAAGATGACTTAGAGGACTACTGTAAGACCAAAAATCAGATATTGAGGATCTGAAATGGCAGAGATACACCAGATTTAATATCAAGCTCCTAGAAGGCAAGAAAAAGCTAGATCAGGTGTTGTCAAGGGTTGCAAAGGACCAGACTTTATATGGCAGAAAAGAAAAGAAAGGTGCAGTAGAGGGTAGCATGACAAGAGAAGCAACCAAAGTGCATAACAGCAGCAATAATTTCATCATATGAAGTCTTCAAGTAGGCAGCACTGCATAGAATCATTGTAAAGGTATCATTGTACTTAGTCATTGTAAATACATTATTGTACAAATTGTACTGGTGTCTGTCTTCCAAATGTTGAAGAGGCAGTGTTGGGAGGTCTAGGATCATCATTAGGTGGTTGTATCAAAGTTGGGGTTATGGTCTAGTATATATTCTTCTTCTACATCATTCTATATCATTTTAAAGTAGACCATTTTCCCTGGTACGGGAGTCCATTCTTCTTTTATTCTTCTATAAGGTGGTAGGGTGGTGCTAGGGTGAGTTGTAGCTCATTGGTTGTTGGGGCATCCATTCAGTTGACTACTAAAGAATCTTGGGCATTGGAGCGTCCATCTAGTGGGAGCTGGAGAAGACTTCTTTTCTAGATTATAGGAAGTTGGAGCTTTATTTTCAATTGGAGTTGAATATTAAAGAATTATTAGAAAATCATCATGTGGTTTTTGTCTCAGACTGGGTTTCCACCTTAAAAACTTTGTGCATTTCTTTTGCTCTTGTTTACTGCTATCATTGTAGAAACACTGGTAATAATTGAAGATTAACTAATGCTCTAACTGAAAGGAATACTGATTCACACCCCCCCCCCTCTCAGTATTTCCAATAGTAATATGACACAGCTGAAGTGGTTTCTTAATCTCTTGCAATTCCTGGCATGTTCCATCTTCTGCCTTGAAATAAATGATTTTCTCTTTGTAGTCTACTAGCTACCAGTACATTTCTAGCCAATCCATTCCCAGTAAAATGTCATGAGATCCTAAAGGTAGGATGTTCAATTCAACGTTAATGTGATGTTCTCCAAATTCTAGTGGATAGTTGTTAACATTAGCATTAACTCTCCTCTTGGCCCCTGTGGAAAATTATTCCAGCCAAGGTTTTTTAAACTTTTGGTTCTACAAATCACACTTTTCTACTATCCTAGGATTGACATAACTTAAACTAGAACCAAGATCAACCAAAATTGAAATAGTTTGGGAATATAGAATACCTTCTAGCTCAATCATAGTTAGTTGATTATTTGCTTTCTAATCCTCAAGCGATGCATTAATTCTTGGTATATTCCACTCCACATCCCCTAGTGTAGATGGATCTTGCATGTTAGCTACAATATCATTCTTTCCACGGTGAGGGTAATGCTTATAGTAATGTGCTTCACTTCATCCCCATCACTATAATGGCAATTTTTGGATTTTTCCATGATGGAGTCTACTATAATCTTATGTGGGTCGCTCTTTTGCTCGCCACCTGGTCTTTTGATGGTTTCTTCCCTTCTATCTGTTTTTTTTATTTCTAGCAGTATTTTTATAGTTTTTAGCTTGGCTACTCTTGAAATTAGAATTAGTTTTATGTACCTTCTTTGGCGGCCAATTCCTAGAAGATTCTCATTTCACCTTGGACTGATGATAGCACATAGATTCCTTTCGTATCACCTCATCCATGGTTTTTGGATCTACAAACTCAATTCTTTCCTTCATGTGGCCAGGTAGACTACTCAAGAATCATTGTACTACTTCTTTTTCATCTCCCAGGTACGACATGTATCTTAATGTGGAGGTAAATTTTGTGATGAATTCATCCATTGTCAACTGTCCCAATCTCAAATCGTGAAATTTTCGAGACTTTTTATCGTAAAAGAACTTGGTTAAATATTTTTCTTTAAATACTACTAGAATTCATCCTAAGTCACATACTGGTCTTCAATTTATCTCACATTTTTTACTTCCTCCCACCATAATGTGGCTTTTCTCTGTAGCTGATAGATAGGCAAGCGAGGTTTCAATTTACTATTATATTCATAGAACTGAAAATATTTATTCATGTTAATTATCTATGCCTCTGCTACCTCTTTTGCCTCTCCACTGAATGTAGGAGGTTTAATTTTTTAGAATTCACCTTGCAACTCCACTTTATGTTTTTTCATCTCCTGTTGATCTGTGGCATTTCTTCACTTGGATTCATTATAATTCTGGTTCTTATTACTCCGCTGGGTATGGATACTCTCTAACTTATCATTAGTTTGTTGTCACTATTCACCCTCTTTTCGAGTATTTCTTTTAGGATTGGGCTGATTTGTTCCTAGATTTTGTCCATGTGAGAAACTTTTATGAATTATTTATCCTCCCCACATCATCCTCTCATTATCACTTCTCACCTTAACCATCTCTTCTTGTAATTTTTTCATAGTATCCAATAGTCTACTAGTCTTTCATTGTTGTTCTTCGAGTAGTCTACTCATTTGCTGATATTGGTGCATGCTCAACTGTCCCACATTTTTGGATTTATTTATGGGTTTGTCTAGGAAAGTGCTTCCCCTGTAGTCCTGGGAGCCTAATGTACCGAGCCTCTCCTCATTGTATTCTATCAATTTCTTCTTCTTTTTTTGTGCACAATATACACATGAATTTGTTATTTATGTGACCCAACTGGGTCTGAGCATGTGAACGCTACTCTGATTCCATATTTAACGTCTATCCATAAAACATTAACAATATTCACCATTAAAATAAAAAATAAAAAAATTCCAACCTAACCTTTAAATTAATTAACATTATTTATATTTACTAGCACTTACCTATGCATAAAATTGTATTATCTAACCACAAGGTTCTAGGTTGCAACAAATTCAATTATGCTATACAATATTTGGGTTTAATTTCCTAGGTTTGTATTGCATCCTGCACATAATTATAAACTAATACATTTCCAACGTAAGTCTATGTAATTCATACATTATTAATGTACTTTATGGAAGGGATATTCATTTTATTGTGATCCATTGTTGTACCAATACATAATTTACTAATTATATTACATCAGAGTAATTAGTTTGGCTATCATGCCAACAGGACGCATCTATGATCTCTGAGGTGATGATTTAGTTGTACAATTCGACTTGATTAATTTAAAGATTTTATTTAATACCTGTATCACTTGGTTGGAATACACAAGGTTTGATCTAAGCTTGGTAGGTGGGAATTTATTATCCCTTCAATATTTGGTAATCTGATGGATGAATATGGCTCAGGCACGGTTAGGGTGTAACGCTACCCCCCCCCCCCCAAACCCCGACCACTTTCATTGGCCTCCGCACTCCACCGGCTCTGTAAATTTTACCTGGTTCATGGCTCAACATTTGGTTCTTTAACACAATGGCAAGGTATTGGCCTTCTTGCCCCTATCCACCCTTCGAGTAATGGAATCTCCCACATACCATTATTTTTCGTGCTCTGTTGACATTTTCTTCTCAGTGGTGAGTGTGTTTTACGATTTCTTTGCAGTCATGGTGTCATGGTTGTACCTCCATTCTGACTCCATTGGTGTTCTACTGCATTCTCCCTCGTTTTGTGATGTTGCATCCATTGGAAGAGTCTACTTGAATTCAACTGAGCTGACCCAGGTAAGGCCTCATAGTTTGCATAATTTTGATGGTGGAATTCATATGTAATTTGTTCTATAATTACTTATACAGCTTTGGAATTCTTTTTCTTTTCTCAGGGTTCATCATTTTAGAGTTGTGCTCACCTAAGAGGTAATTGTGTCATTTAGTACTCACACCTACATAATATTTTTGTCTCATTGCTATTATGGAACCCTTGAAATGGTATTTTTTTTTTTTAAATTTCATCTAGGTTATTGCAGGTAAGGTTATATCCCAATCCCTACCTCCTACAACACATCTAGCTTTGGCCTCAGCAAGCCTAAGATGCCCCCTAT
The DNA here is from genome assembly GCA_034641835.2 of Pinus albicaulis. NCBI lineage: Eukaryota > Viridiplantae > Streptophyta > Pinopsida > Pinales > Pinaceae > Pinus > Pinus albicaulis. The sequence continues at coordinate 625,985,692 of CM076569.1, forward strand.
GTGTATTGTCTAGGTACCAATTCCTCTGGCTGTCTCTGTGGATACATTATCAGGCCTATCTGAAATGATATATTTATGATATGAGGGTTGTATAGATTTTATTTTGTAACAAAATTATATAGTTTTTAGGTGTTAGTTTCTAGCCCATGGAGGCTTCCAAATAAGGAAATATTATTTATAACTCTGTATATGTTTTCTTTGAAATGGAGGGCTCAAAACATCTTCTATTTATGTCTTGCATCAAATTCTTAATTTTTTGGTTCACCCCTCTATAATGTTTAAGTCTGTAATGTTTAATTATAGATTCACAATATAAACTCTCCCTACAAATTGTTTATAAATTTATCATTATTTTTTGTCTGTGTTAGAGCTGACATCTTTCTTCATGCATGTAAAATGCATACTGTTTGTTTTACCATGTATTTGCAATATAATTCCATAATCACCCCTTAGAGGGTAGTGTATGATTTTTCATGCTTCTTCTGGAATTTTTGGCATGGTTCACACCCTTTGGGTTTTTTTTGTATATTCTATTTAGTTATTAAAATTTTATATGAGATGATATCTTAAAAGAAACTTTTCTAGAGAAATATTACTGTTGTTATAATTTTATTATTTCCATGCTATTCCTTCAAGAAATTTGTCCTTTTTAAATACATATTAATTTCCACAGAGTTGTATTCTTTTTCTGTATGATAATATATGACATTGTGAATTATGTTTTTTTTCATTTTTTACTTTAAATAACACCTATACAGTTCGACTTTTAAGTCAGTATTTTCCTATTTTATTTTTTATTTTTTTAATACTTCTCTTCCCTAGATGTCCGAACCATCAATGAATAAAAGAGGGCCTTCTTCCCAACCCTCAATCTGTGTACATTTATTCCACTTCAGGGAAAGTTGTCATGTTTGGAGTTTATAATCCGGATGGAACTAACTATTTCGTCGGTAATTCCCTTCATTAAAAAATTTTCAAACGAAATCACTAAATTGTTCAATTTCAATTATATAGACCTTCCTCTGTAGTTAGGGGTAAAATTTTCAGAACTGGAATAATATAATCTAGAGAAAGAGGGTTTACAGCTATAAAGAATTAAATATTTTAATCTAAATGGGCAAAGTGCTATTAATCATTTCATCATAGAATTATCACATTCTAACCTGACAACATACAAATATTCTTTCCAGGATTAAAGTACTTATAAAAAAAGGAACACTTATTTCTATTACTTTCATGTTTATAGTACCTACTTCAAATGAACACGGCTGATGATATCCTCCCAACGATGAGAGAGGCTATTACATCCTCTTATCCCCCCATGCTACTCGCCATAGTAATATTACTTAGCAGTTTCTCTGGAGAGAGACCTCAAGATCATCATCTAGTCTCTTCTCCCATTATCAGGTTTTATCAGAGTTCCACTAGCTCCAACCAGCTCTAGATACTCCCATCTTCCAGCCTTCTTGCTTTCTTTTCCTTTTGCACAAAGCCCCTTTTCCTCATTAGGGTTTTCTTTCTATTCCCAAAGGAAATATTAATCTCAAATAACAAATTTTAATCTAACCACTTTGGTAACTTGTACACTTAACCATCACTTTATGGAACCCACTCAATAGCTAATCTTTGTAAAAAAAAAGAATTGAACTTTTGTTCATAATTTTCTTAATATACTTATTAAGCCAGTTAATTTAAAAAATTAAAATTTATCAACTAAAATAACATACAAATAAAATATAGGTGTTACACAAACCTTAAAGAAACTAAAGAACAATTGGCAGAACAAATGAGTATTGTAAAATTAATAATATAAAGGTGCACAGAGCTTTAACAATTGTTGTATTCTCAGATGGTCACATATAAAAGGAATCAAGAACTTTAGGAACAACTAAAGTTGGCTTTCATAGAATCAATGCCATCATTCTTTGAATTGTTCTATTCTTGATCAAGAACACTAGTGCCAATGCCCCCAATGGGACTGTAAGGTTTTTCTTACTGTGGATCTGTGGCAATATCTTTAAAAACAACTTCCAGAGTATTTTATAACATAGAGATATTGTGCAAAAGGAAAAGTGAGAAACATAGAAAAATATAAATGATGCTACCTATGTTGGCTAACAACGAGAGAGGTCCAGGTACCGAATAGCTAACATATCTATAGCTATTATTAAGAAATATATTTAAGGTTCATATATAGATGATCATAAATTAATGGAATATGTGCCCAGCCATGCTTGCATGTGAAATTTCTCAAGTACCTCCTCTTTGTCGTTATATATGAAATATTACACGCTACCTTATTCTTGTCCCTTGCTTGACTATCATTAGGTTTTCATGTAATGAACAAGCAATTTTGGTTGTTTTCGAGAGAGATGTGGTCCCACCTTTGATAGCTAATAAAAGCATTGGCAATAGTTTAATGAGGGTATTCATAGTAAACGTAGTTCCTCACTGACAAAAATCTAATGGATTGTGGTATATATTTACAAATTATGCTTTGGTATCAAATGGTCTCTCTAAGCTGGGGTATACCTATGTAAATATATGTGAGACAGGAATACCCAAACTGAATTTCGTTTCATAATTTGGAGAATTACATCCCTAAAATCTTGAACTTAATTTTTTGTTTTTGTTTTTTGTGCATACAGATCACTATTGGGCATCCTAATCATGATCAATATCCACACATTGCCTTTCCCTTTGATTTTCCTTTCCACTACAACATGTTTTCAATCACTGTTGGGCAGAACCTAATCATGATCAATATGTACACCCTGCCTTTCCATTTGATTTTCCTTTCCACTACAACATGTATCCAATTATTAGTTTTTAAAATGGATTTCTTGATCTGTAATATTCCTAATTTTCCACAAGTTAATTATAAAATTACAGTTCTTAATTTTCATGATTGATTAAGTAAATAAGAGTGTGGAGTGACCCATAAACCCCATAGATGAATACAATCCACTTTTGTATGTGTGAGTGTTGATAAATTCTAGATGTAGATCTACATTATGGAGTAATGAAGCAGCTTCTTAAATGTAGGAAGAGTGGAGACCATGGATAATTAATGTAAAATCATGAGGAGCATGGAGGAGGCCAACTGAGATCATGGTTCATTAGAAGTAATATCATAAAGCACTTATGATGAGATAGTGGAGGAAGTGGTGCATCTAATCGACACATGCTGGAGAGAGTCGGAATTTAATGCAGACATGATGGAGATCATGGAGAGACAATGTAGTCTTCATGGAGGCTAGTGGCCACAGGTACAATGCAATTATGAGGTGGGCTAGGGCTACGGAAGGCTCACAATATATATAATGAAGATGAAGGTACATTAGAAGGAAAGATTTGTACTATTATATTTTTGATATGTTTAGATATACATTTTTCATGTGACATTTCTATGCACGCTTATGATGTTTAGATAAGTCTGCAATGATGTTTAGCATAGGGTGTTTCCTTGTGGAAATCCCACCCTTTATCACAGGGGACATTGAGTTCCTACTCTCGGATGGTTTGTATTGAGATCTATTCATCATCAGGCATTGCTTCCACATTCAACCACACTCATATGCACTTACAACTATAGGAATAATTCAATTCATGTTTAAGGGTTTGAGAGGTGGTGGTTGTTTCTAGCATTTCAGCTAGGAAAACGATGGAGGATTCATCCTTTAACCTTGTGCTTCATGATCAGCCTTTCAAGAGAAACAGTTCTATATTCAGCATTTAGGCCATTGTATTTTACCTCCATGCAACAACAATACCCTCAAGGATTTCATAGTTCAGTCCTGTAGATCCATTGGGGGAAGGATGTTTCGAGTATTTCAGTTGGAAATCCTGTGAGGGACCATTCCTTCACTTTGTATTCATCGTTTCAATCCTTCAGGAGATATTTGCATTATTTAGCAGTAGGCTAGAGAGTCTCCATCGTTGACTATATAGTTTCTAGAGGTAATTGTGCAACAACAACTGTAATTAGTGGAGAAGGATGGAGGAGATAGATCTTGAGCTTTTAGCCCAAGGAGCTAATGAAGGGATCATCCCTTCAAAAATATATATGATTGTGTACCATATTGCAGCCATATTTTTTTTAAATCTAGCTTTAGATCTGCATACTTAGTAGTATATGTGCAAGCCCTAAGAGGGTGATTTCCTTAGATTGATATATCTGGAAAATCCTTTTTGGGTTTTCTTTGGTATCCATCATAGAGCCTGGATCTCAATTTCAAGCATCATCGGAGCTCCATAACTGCCTAGATCTAAATTTACATTTTGTTGGTAGTTACAGTACCAAGATTTGCAGAAGGTACATCACATTTTTCCTTCCAGTAGTCTAGCATTTACACAATCCCTCTTGTGGGATCATTTCAGTGTCATTCTAGGCCATATATTTGGGTTAAATGTCTGATACTTTGAGCACTGTTGTACTAGTTTATCCACCTCGTATATAATAAAATGGCTCATCTAGTTTGATGGTGTCTTTAGATTAATTTTTTAATTTGTTGTAGTACATCTATTGTGTTTTTTTATTACTACATTATCCATTCTGGGATATTAAAGTGGTATCATAGCATGGTATTTGGCTCAGATTATGAGCACTTCATCTTTAACATTAAAGAAGAAACATATAGTAGAGATCTACAATGTCAAAGGATTTGAGTTTTTCCACTCTTCTCTATAGATCTATGCAAGATCTCTCCATGGAGGTCAAAAAAAGAAAGAGTGAAACGCAACAGAATGATCCAAGGATATTTGATGAGGAAGGTCCAAGCACTTCCTATCAGCAACAGAAGGAATGAGCAATGTATAGATCTCCACAACATTCTACTAGATCCCTATATTTGAGAAGGAAGGTGAATGGTATGAATATGAAGGATACTTGAGGCATGAGACCCTAAGTAAATATATTTCTCAATACAAAGAAAAAACTAGAAAAATAAAGGAGAATCTCTCTCTCCAACAATTTTTGCAACTCAAAGAAGAGAGGATATCCTGCAACAACAATAGAAGAAATATGCATAGATTCGTCTTGCCTACATTTGATTGATCTTCCACAATCACATTGACCTCTTGGAGGGAAGATTTGGCTACATTATTTCTGCAATATCCTGTAGCAAAAAGAGATACTATTGAGATTTAAGCGCTGCATCTAGAAGGTGAAGCAAGAGATTGGTGGTTCAGTCATGTATCACATATGAAAGTGTCTAATTATGTAGATTTCATTCAAATACTGAAGAAGAGGTTTCTTAGAAATAAACAAGAGACATATCACATAGTGACATATTGCATGATTGAGGAGATAGTGCATCAAGAGCCCAAGGAAGAGGTCGTCGTTATCACTAAGGAGGAGGAGCCTCTACCACCACCACCAGCTACATATGTACTTCCATCAGGAGGAGGATCACTTTAATCTTTGCAAAATGGTCTTAAGATCTTGAAATTTAGAGCCCCATGCATTATTCCTGAGATGCATGAGGAGGAGGAGGTAGATACCAGCACTGTTAAAATAGAGGAGATGCGGGCATCATCATTAGCAACAGTTGGAGATACCATTGAACTGATGGAAGGAACTCTTGTACATATGAAATAAGTTCCGACGATTCAAATTATCCAAGTTTTGCATATACTTTCATCTCATAATATTTAATTACTTCATATTGGTATTTGTGAGACTATTCCATCACGAAAAGTGAATAACCAAGGATTAGAGCACCTTGCTGATTTGGAGCCGCAAATTATCACTACATAGAGGACCCTTGATTTGATCAGGGAGAAGATGTATTTCTATCCTATTTTTTCATGGTTGAGATACACCCAACACTTTGTGTTGAAGTGTGGAGTTTTAGAAGATGGGACGAGCACAATCCTATTGAGTATAGTGCGAAACTATGAGTTTAGCATTGTATGTGGCTATGAAACAACACATGTATCACCATGCAGATTTATAGTGCTGTCATTAAGCAATAGTGATGATGAGAGGGCCCCATTATTCTTGGAGCATTCTGAAGGTAGCTTCACTCATGAAGCACTGGAGGGACAAATGATAGAAGTTATACATCTTATGATGGAGAGCATTCCTCATTATCAATAGAAATTTTATTTGATGGTCATCTCACACCTCAAAGAGGAGATTATACCTACATCATGTATAGATCTGTATGGTTTCCATTGGGCCATTGATTAGAGGATATCATGGAGAGACCTCAATGGAGGTTCACTTAAAAGTTTCATGGAGTTCAAAGTTTTTTAGTTGGAGGAGTTTGGTATTCTACCTTGGAGGGATACCAAGCTTTATCATGACATGCTCTAGCATCCACAGTGATATGGATGGATGGGGAGGAGGGAAAGGGGTGGAAAACCTACTTGCAGATCTATAATACCAGGCAACAAGAAGAATGGTTGCACTGGTTTTTGTTGGGTGAGTATGGTTACTACCCAAAATATCACATTTTTGTGGTCCATGCCAAGTACATCACTGATGATATTCAACAACATGAGGCATGGCTACGCCGGTCGTTGATGAGAGAGTTTCACCAACTCCTAATGTATCTTATGTCCTTGTATAATATTTTTTTTGGTGTATATCTCATGTTCGTGAATGTATTTTTGTTTGGGATATATTTCATATTCATGTAAGTACTTTGGGTTGCGACATGGAACAACTCTCATATGATCTGTCATCAAGGAGCTTACTCGTATTATTCTGATGAGACATTCCACATGTACATTAGTTTATTTTTGCTCCATCACATGCATCATGATGATGTAATATGGAAGCAAGGACCCTTGCTTCTTTGGTTTATTTTGGGAGAGAATGGGCTAATTTCTCCATACTTTGTATAATGATGATAGAGGATGGAAACAGGAGGCCTTATTGCATTGTCTTTTGTTGTGAGACTATGGTCATTGTACTTGGTATAATGATGATGTGGTGTGGCAGAAAGAGGAATTGCTAAGGTGGCTTATATTGAGCGAGTATGGATCTCATATCTATATTTATATTGATTTTGCATGGAAGCAAGAAGGATTGGTGTAGTGGCTTCTTTTGAGATAGTATTTCTCTCTTAATTTTTTCATGATAATCTAGCGTGGAAGTAGAAGGCTTTTTTGTGTTGGTTGTTATTGGGAGAATATGGTTTGAAATTACACATGCTCATCCATATGTCTCTACTTCGTTTTTTGAACTATGTTGATGTGATGCTTATATCCAAGAAGGCCAATAGGTCCAATGATGAGCGCATTGAAAGATACAATCTACTCTATGTATCATGGGTTGGAGAAATATTTCATGAGCTGGGACTTTCCACTTGGGAAGAGACCACTTTACTTTATGTATCTAATGCATTAAGGACGATCTTGGACATCATATGGTTGCCACTTGGAGATTCATTGATGAGGAGAAGCATCTAAGTTTTTAGTTGGAGGCCATTCTAGACATTCTAGAGAGCCAACTTTGGAGTTGGACATGCATTACACATTATGGAAAATGGGGAGGCCTTCCATATTAGGATGCCATTTCGAGGGAGGATGTTTGATGTAGCATTCAGTTTTTTTGTTGCTTGAGGACAAGCAAAATTTTGCTGGGGATGACTGTAATATTCCAAATTTTCCATAAGTTAATTGGAATATTAGAGTTCTTAATTTTCATAATTAATTAAGTAAATAACAGGGTGAAGGGAGCTATAAACCCCATAGATAAATAAAATCAAATTTTGATTTGTGAATGTGGATAAATTAGATGTAGATATACATTATGGAGTAGTGGAGAAGCTTCGTAAATGTAGGAAGAGTGGAGATCATGGATCATTAATGTAAAATCATGAGGATCTTGGAGAAGGTCAACGGAGATCATGGTGAATTAAAAGTAAGATCATAAAGCACTTATGATGAGATAATGGAGGAAGTGGTGCATATAATTCACACATGATGGAGAGAGTGGGAATTAAATGCAGACATGCTAGAGATCATGAAGAGACAACACAGTCTTCATGGAGGCTATTGGCCACATGTACAGTGTAGTTATGAGGTGGACCAGGGCTATGGAAGGCTCAAAATATATATAATAAAGGCGAAGGAACAATAGAAGGTAGGCTTTGTATTTTAATATTTTTGATATGTTTAGATCTAGATTTGTTATGTGGTACATTTCTATGCAAGCTTATGCCATTTAGCTAAGTATGTAGTGTTGTTTAGCAGAGGGTGTTTCTGAGCGTAAATCCCACCCTTATCCACAAGGGACTTCGAGTACCTACTCTGAGAAGGTTTCTATTGATCTATATTCATCATCAGGCATTGGTGCCACATTGAGCCACACTCATATGCACGTACAACTACACAAATAATTCAATTCATGTTCAAGGGTTTGACAGGTGGTGGTTGTTTCTAGCATTTCAGCTAGGACACTGGTGGAGGATTCATCCTTTCACCTTGTTCTTGATGTTTAGCCTTTCAGGAGTAGCAGATCCATATCCAACATTCAAGCCATTGTATTTTACCTCCATGCAGCAAAAATCCCCTCAAGGATTGTGTAGTTAAATCCTGTAGATACATTGGAGGAAGGAAGTTTCCAATATTTCAGCTAGAAATCATGTGAGTGACTATTCCTTCACTTTTTATTCACTATTTCCACCATTCAGGACCTGATTTACATTATTCAGCAGTAGGCTCGAGAGCCTCCATCCTTGACAGTGCAGTTTTTGGCAGCATTTACGTAACAATAGCTGCAATAAGTGTTGAAGGATAGAGGAGCTAGATCTAGAGCTTTTAGCCCAATGATCTAGTGAAGGGATCAACCCCTTAAGCACAGATATGATTGTGTATCAGATTGCAGCCATATTTTTGTTAAATCTTGCCTCAGATTTGCATGCCCAGCAATATATGTGCAAGCCCTAAGAGGGTGATTTTCTTAGATTGATAGATCTAGAAAATCCTTTCTCAGTTATCTTGGGTATCCATCATAGATCTGAGATCTCAATTTTCAGCATCATTGGAGCTCCAAAACTGCCTAGATCTAACTTTACATTTCGTCGGTAGTTGCAGTCCCAACATTTACAGAAGGGAAAACACAGTTTTCCCTCCAGCAATCCAGCAGTTACGCAATCCCTCTTATGGGATAATTTCAGGGTCACTTTAAGCCATCTCTTTGGCTTAAGTGTCTCATATTTTGAGTAGTGTTGTACTGGTTTATCCACCTCCTATATAATAAAATGGCTCATCTATTTCTGTGTATTTGATGTTATCTTTAGATTACTTGTTTACTTTGTTGTTGTACAACTATTGTGTTTGTTTATTACTACATTCTCCCTTTTGGAATATTACATGACTTGTTTCTCTTTTCTTTTCCATTTTATTACAGAATTTTTGAAATGTGTAGTTTCTAAATGGATTGATTGATCTACTTCCCTTATTTTTTCCTCTCTTATTCAAATATTTTTGCATGTATCAGCTTTTAAAAAAGGATTTATTGATCTACTTATCTGATTAATTACTTATGTTGTTGTGTCTACAAGGGAGATTGGTTGCAAGTGCTTCGACATTTCCCTATGGTTTTGAGGCTCTTGTAGATTATGTGAACAACAAGTGCCTCAAAGTGGGAACACATAATAGCTTTTCTTATACTTTAGTTGTGTATTTTCTTTTCTATGAGATGCTTTCTCTAATAACTATGTGTGGAAAATATTTCTTTCCACAATCTGGGTATAACAGCTTTGCTTTATACTTTAGTTATGTCTTTTCTCTTTTACAAGATGTTTTTTGAAAGCTATGTGTGGAAAATCTGCCTTTCCGCAATCTCAAAATATTAAGTAACTCTGAGGTTATTGCACTTAAACAAGGTGAGTCCCTTCTTCAAATTATTTTGAATATTTCGAAACCTTTATATTTAGAAACTAAGGTATTGTACTGCAAAATTTTCGCTCTGACAAACCTCACTCATTAGGGATTACTTGTTTTGATTCTCATTCATATCGTAGTTCAAATCCCATTTCTAAGCATAATTGTTCCGGAATGCAAAAAAATTACAACTACAAATGTTATTTTTATTGCTCCAACTCCACATGACTCAAGGCAGGGACTAGCTACCTTGCAACCATCCTTGTTTGACCATTAAATGATATGATAAAAGGCTTGGGTAGAGGCTAACCAATGCATAGCGGTGTTCATAATTGTTAGTATAGAAAATCTTATTCAATAATAAAAATATGTATTTTTACTTTATATAGATTTTCCAATTTTACCAATTAAAATTGTATAAATTCCTTTCAAAATTTCTATGAAATATTTTCATGTGACCATTAAAAAAATATTGTAAGCTAGGGTTCATGAATAGCCACTGCTTATTACTTTCCTCACATTCATATTGAATAGAAATGGTAGCATAGTTTTACTATATCACGAAGTGTGCGAGTTATGTGCCTTCTTTTATATAATTATTTTTGTTTAACATTTCAATTGAAATTATTAACGTTTAGTATTAAAGTCAAATTATATTGGTAATTAAAATTATATCGTATGTATTAATATAAAAAATTAGAATAAATTTATTTTATTTCGAGATGTATAGAATTTTTTGTTTAACATTTCAATTGAAGTTATAAACGTTAAGTATTAAAGTTAAATTATGTTGGTAATTAAAATTATATGGTGTGTATTAATAGAAAAAATTAGAAAAAATTTATGTTATTTGGATATGTATCAACTCTTAAGAGGGGTTAATATATTTAGGTGCAAATATTTTTTTAATTTTTGAGTTTTAAAAAAATGCTTCCATTTGAAAAAAAATATCTTTTTGGAGCTTATTTTTTGGGGATTGACATGGACTTAGGGTGGATATACACAAACCTTGCATATTAAAGAATAAAACTAGCAAGTTTCTTTTAATAAATGTAATGATAATAATAATCAAATTTTAGGGTTACAATTGGTGTATGAGATTTATTTATTGGTGGGAGAAGGGATTTACCTATGTACAAATATTTGACCACTAAAGTTTACCATAGATTTCAATCTTTTACCTTTTAGAAGGAAACACATGCTAATATGATTCTTATTGAAACTAAAATCAATTGATATTAAAATTTTTAACGTAAAAATACATTAAAAAATTAAATTGCCTTGGTAATATAAATAATTTTTGTATTCTTAAAAAGTAATTTAATTTTATAAAATTTGGTCAATATTAAACATTTTATTATTATATTATAATAATAAATCTTAAAAGTACACATATTTGCATGTTTACTCAAGGTGTTTTCCCATTTGACCACTCTCAGCACATCATATAAGGTTAGCATAGATCTATGGTGGTTCTTTATGTATTATTTATATGCACTAGAAGTTATTTCTTCTTTGTATTTTTAATTAAATTTTAATTTAAAATAATAATAATAGTTTGAACAGCTATTGTATAAAATGAGTTATGAGGATGTTGCATTAATAAGCTGATAGTATTAGCCCATGAAATTGCAACAAACTCTCTTTAAAATTAAGAATATCCATGGTAATTTGAAAGTGAATTTTTACGGTTAAGAATTTTTTTACATGTTTTTTTGCAATGTACAAATGTTTAAATTTTTCGTAAAAGTTATTATTTAGTTTATTTACATGCCATTTAATAGAAAGAATAAATCAAATATTGAGATCTATCTCAAAATTTATTATGTCATTTATATCATTTTAATTAGATTTCTTAATTGTCATATAAACATGTTCTATATGAATATGAACTATGTTTTTTTTTTTTTTTTGGGTATATATGTGGTATTATTAAAGCATGGAATTTTACCAATGGTATGGTAGCTAAACTTATTGAAAGGTTAATATACTCCATGTTCAAGAATTTTGTTACATGTTCTTTGAAATGTATATATCTAATTTGTATATTTGTTATTTTTTATTAATAATAATATCATAATTTAAGATAAATTTGTAATTTAATTAAATTTTCTAATTCTTTTTATGTTGGTATCCTCTGATGTATCATGAAATTCTTATGCATTTTTACCAACCATTTAATTTATATGATTGCACTTATTTATTTATAATCTACATTGTTTATATTAAATATTTTTTTCTTAAAATATTTTAAATAAAAGATGTTTTTTTCTTCGAATATTCTAAACACATGCCCTATACATTAGAAAGTGGAAAGCATACATACATATAAATTTGTATTAAATTATTATATGTCAACTAAACAAAACACAAAGTGAATGAAACATGGCTTTTGTTCCATTTTGAGTAGTAAACTAGTTATATATTAAAAATTTCTCCCATATTTTTACTTTTAACTAATTTATATTTATATAAATATAATGTCAAATTAAAATAGAAATAAAATTCTTGTATCCAATATTGAAATTCATTTTCTATTAATTTTTTTTTAATAAATTAGTATAAATATTATTTTTAAATGCAATTTTATGAGTTAACATTTATATTTAAATATAAATATTTTCTTAAAATAATTAAGAATATTAAATTTCGTTTTCGATATAAAAGCTTAGAAATATAACAATAATTTTATTAAAACATTTTTTAATTTAAATAAAGTCAGAATCATAAAAAAAAAAATACACAAACCAACTTATTTAAGCAAAAAAAAAACATAAATTGAAGAATAAAAAACATGCCAAGTTGTACCTCTATTAATTAAGTTAAAGATAAAAAAAATATTTAAATATTAATGAATATGAATATTTTTAAAATAGTTAATATTAGCATAAATCCATTTTTTAATTAATAGTGTTATATATTAATAAAAATAGATGAAAACTTGTAAGGGATAGTTCACTTTGGTAAACATATACTAGCTAAACTTAGTATATAAAGTTATATTAATGATGAAAATATATATTTAAATTTTTATAATTAATTCTTGTACATATTATTGTGTTGGATAGATTTTTTATAATTTAGTATAAAGTATATATGTAAGTGTAATGTATGTATGTAAACAATTTTAAACGTCGATTTAATTAAATAATAATAAAAAATTAAAAATAATAAACAAAAGTTAAAAGTTATTATTAAAAATTTCAAATTAATATAAAGCTAAGTTTCAAGGATGGGTGTAAATATTAAAATTTTAAATTTGTTGTATTTTGATTTTTGTATTAAAAAGTAAATAAGCTTTTTTAAAATACCATGAGTGAATACCATGTGCCCAAAAATCATAATTTATTTCACAATCAAAATATTTTATAACAATATGACAAGATTCCTAACCATGGATATTCAACCCTCTTTACGTCGATACTATTAACTTGTAAATAGTTTTATTACAAGTCCATGGACCAATACCATGAATTATTAATACTGCATGCCCAAAAAGTCATTAATTCGTTTCTGAACTAACTTAAAGTTTAGATTTAATTTTCATGAAATATTATCGCTCACGTATTCATTCAGCCTATCAAATTCACTGAATGAAGGCAAGGACCAATAAGATTTTTGATGATCTTATTTGTCCTCTTCTCGAGGCTAAGAGCTGAATACAAGTTAAATTTCTTAGGTTAAAAATAAATAAGGACTAAAAATAAATTCAAGTGGACTAATGGTAGCATTAATCCACTAGCATTAGTTGTTTTCATGTTTTTGTCAATATGTTTTCGTTTGTCATGAAAAGAGGATGTTTGTCATGCAAAGAGGTTGTTGGTGCACTATGGTGTAGACACTTGTAAGTTCCCAGACAGTTGTAGGTTCTATGTTTCCCAGACACTTGTAGGTTCCTCGCCAAACACTGACTCAGTTCCTTGTCAAACGCAGAGTCCATACTTCTCTGAAGACAGAGGCCATTGCCCAACTTCCTCATTCTTTAGCTTTTCCTCAGTCTTCAGCTTTGAAGGCTAGTTTCCCCATATTTTATCCTTCAGCTTCTCTAGTTTACCTTAATGGGGTCTTTCAGCCTCCTTTTTCTTTCCTTCGACATCATCTTCTCCGTTTCAGTTTCTCTGTCTTAGTGGTTCCTTGCCTCAGTGTCTCAATAGCTGGTGGCCCGCAGAGATACCTCATCTAGTTGTGGGAGAAAACCCTAATTGTATCGTGGGTAGTTATCTTTCTTTCGGATTTCAACATGGCCACGCACTGCGCCGCCCCTTCTGCTGTTCAAGTCGTCATTCGTATATGGCGTCATTAGTTAAGATGGCGTCTTATGTGCGCAAATCACTGAAGTCGATGAAGATGTCTGCAAGATCAGAAGGACCCAACAGAAATGTTTCGACAGTCACCGGGATTGGAAAGTAGGCCGAGTCGCAGCCTACATGCATCATGCTGAGGCTATTGTTGACTGAAAATCTGTAGAATCGAGGGTTGCTGGCATTCAGGATCCTAAATTGGTATTTCCTTCCCTTCACCTTCATGTAAGGCCACGCCTTTCAATTCACTATGATTGCATTTCCGAAATACTCTAGCTGAGCACATTCCACAACACAGATAATTCAACACCCGCACAATTAGCCCAGATTCCACATATAAAAATCAATCAATCATGCATATAAAAATCAATCAATAATGCAGGTGATTTAAGAATATATTAATTAATAGGACATCATTGAAACAAATTCAGATTTCTTGCACATTCCAATATGAGGAGATTTCCAGGCAGCTTCTGGCTTCTAGATTGGTCTGAATCACCATTGTCGTGCCTTAACAATTGTTGCTCGTGTGCAGATTGGGATTCACCGATGTTGGTATCACCTTGCTGCTGGTTATGGATCCTTCCTCACTCTACTCTACTGCCTTATATCCCTTCTGCTTTTCGTTAGGTTGATAATGGTTGCAGGTTCAAATTTGGGCATTTAAAATAGAGAATTGTTTCAACCTCATAATGGTCGCAGGTTCAAATTTGGCAGGTTAGCTCACAGATTGGCATCATACAATGTTCAGTGGCCTTTTCTACCACCCTGCATGCATGCTATGGAGAAGGAGGTGAGGCACGTTGTGATCATAGGAGGGACCACATGGTCATCCATGTCTTTTTTTTAATTTTTTTAAATCACTTTAATGAATTTCAATTTTTTTAAATCACTTTAATGACTTTCAGCTATCATGGCTAACTAGAGTGTACCTGTGGTGGGCCATGGTGCTGCCTGTTAGCTTCTTTTATGTTTATTTTTCCTTTTTATGCAAGAGCTCCGATTTGGCCTCAGATTTGTAGAGATAGGATGAAGGGCTAAATTGGATTGAATTATCTAGAATTGCAATTGGTATGTGGGTTCTATTTTTTCTATTGAATGTTACTGGAATTGTTTACTGAGCAAGTAGCGTCTGTTTTATCTATACTTTCATTGTGATATTGAGGATTTATCCACTGGTTTTATCTAGCATGGTGAAGGAATTGCATCAAGCTAGGCTCACCATCTACTATGATTTTAGAATGACTATGTATAACATGAAGTTTAAAAAGAATTTAGATACCTTTAACAATGATAATATATCACACACAATAGACACCCTTGGGTAGATTTTAGATTTTGTGATATTGTTGACAGGCCAAAGAGTTGACCCTTCTCCTTCGATATATTATCGAAATCTGCAACAAACCTATGTTCATGACACCCAAACAGATTCTATGAATGATTAGATTTGTTGCTCTTCACTTTTAAATACCAAACAGAAAAAGAGAGATACAAATTCCAACAATTTAAACATTCTGAGAAAAACCTCAACGATATAACCAGCTTGTGTCTCTTTTTGGATTATTTTTCCCATAGAACAACAACATATGCTGATTTGTATGTTGTGGGAAAACAAGGAAACAAACAAGATAATAAGAGAAATGTAACTGAAATTGAAAAATGAACTGAAGGATAAATTCTCTTAGAAACTTTACTGATGAAATTCTTCGTGCATACAAGCCTCTCGGGCCACCTCTTTTAACTAGACCTGTTTCATTATCTCGTTATACAACTATATCTCGTTATTTACCTAAATTCTGTTATTCTAACTACATAAATTTACATTTTTTGTCACATTTTTAACAAACCCCACCTTGAAAAAAAAAATCCGAATGCCCATTCATCATCTTTTCTGCAAGTCGAGAGAAGCTAGACACCATCTCAACTTCCCTATTGTAACTGGCTTTGTGAATATATCTGCATGATTCTCCTGTGTGCAGACCTTCTTGAGGACTACTTTGCCGCCTTCGATTACATGTCTCAAAAAGTGATACACTACATTGATGTGCTTGGTCTTGCTGTGATAGGCTAGATTTGTAGCCAAATGAATAGTGCTCTGACTGTCACAAAACACATTCACTTTCTCTTGCATCCTTCCAATCTCATCAAGAATAAATTTTAACTATATTTCCTCTTTACAGGAATCCGAAGCAGCTATATACTCTGTTTCAGTAGCGGACAAAGCAACTCTTTCTTGAAGCTTTGACATCCAACTGATTACTCCACCTGCAAGAGTAAAAAAATACCCTGTAGTAGACCTCCTTTTATCCAAATCACCTGCATAATCAACATCCACATATCCGAAGAATGTACCTTCATGACCATCAAAGCTGATGTAATGGTCACTTGTGCCTCTCAAATACCGAAGCACCCATTTCACTACTCGCCAATGTTCTTCCCCTGGATTTGCCATGAACCTGCTAACAACTCCAACTACATGTGAAATGTTAGGTCTTGTAGATACCATCGCATACATTAAGTTTCCTACCGCATTTGCATATGGTACACAAGACATATATTGCTTTTCTTCATTAGTTTTAGGACTCAAATCTAAAAAAAGCTTAAAATGGGAAGCTAATGGAACATTAACAGGTTTCACATTGTTCACACCGAACTTTTCAAGTATTTTCTCCACATACTTCTGTCGTGATAACCAGAGCTTACCATTCTTCCTGTCTCTGTGTATATCCATGTCCAAGATATGTTTTGCTACTCCAAGATCCTTCATTTCAAACATCCTAGAGAGTTGAGCCTTTAACCTACTGATTTCTTCCATGCTTTTGCTTGCAATAAGCATATCATCAACATACAACACCAAGATAATGAATATGCCGTTGAAACTTTTGAAGTATACACAATGATCATACTCACTTCTGATAAAATTCTGGCTCATCATGAAGGAATCAAACTTCTTGTACCATTGCCTGGGCGACTGCCTCAGGCCATACAATGATTTCCTGAGTTTGCAAACTAATCTTCTGTTGTGACCTTGTACAAAACCTTCTAGCTGATCCATATGTATCTCCTCATCCAAATCACCATGAAGAAAGGCTTTTTTAACATCTAACTGTTCTAACTCAAGGTCCAGTGAAGTAGTTAGTGCTAACACAGTACGAATAGAAACAAGTTTAACTACTGGTGAAAAGATCTCATGAAAGTCAATACCTTCAACCTGAGAATACCCTTTTGTAACCAGTCTCACCTTATACCTGTCGATACTTCCATCAAATTTTCTCTTCAACTTGAAGACCCATTTGCACCCAAAAATGCTTCTCCCTTCAGGAAGTTCTACAAGATCCGAGCTATTGTTCTTGGCTAAGAGTCCATTTCTTCTTCCATAGCCTTTTTCCATATCTTGCTATATGCATCATCAACTGCTTCCTGATAACAAGATGGTTCCCCATCTTCAGTAATTAATGCAAATGATGAGGCAGATTCTTCATACCTTTTTGGTGTTCTTCTTTCCCTTGTAGACCTTCTTAGAGTGACTGGTTGTTGACTGGATTCTGGAATTTCTCCAGTTTCCTCTTCTTCTCCACCTTTTTCAGAAGTCTCTCCTTCCTTTTGAATTTCTGGAAAAGGTACAGTCTCCAATTGAATCTGCTGACCTGGCGATACCTACTTTTGTTCAACTTTTTCAACATCTGATTTTAAAAGAGATGATTCATCAAATGTTACATCTCTACTAATGAATATTTTCCGTGAAGTAGGATCCCACAACCTATATCCCTTCACTGAATAATCACATCCAACAAAGACACAACATTTTGATTTTGGATCTAATTTTGAACGCTGATTTCTAGGAATAAGAACATAGGCATCACAACCAAAAATCTTCAAATGCGAATAATCACAATACTGACCCGACCAAACTTATTGAGGAAATTGACAGTTTATTGCAACCGAAGGTGATCTGTTAACTAAATAACAAGCAGTAGATACTCCTTCTGCCCACAGGTCCTTTTGCAGATTAGCATTACTAATCATGCTTCTGGCTCTTTCCATAAGAGTCTGATTCATCCGTTTAGCAACACCATTCTACTAAGGAGTATAAACAGCAGTTTAATGTCTAAATATCCCTTCATACTTACAAATTTGTTCAAATTCTAAAGAGGTAAATTCACCGCCATTGTCAGTTCTTAAACATTTGATTGATTTTCTTGTTTTCTTTTCCACCATTGTTTTAAATTGTTTAAATACATTAAACACATCAGCTTTCTTTTTCAACATATAGACCCAAAATTTTCTGGAGAAATCATCAATAAAAGTTAAAAAATATAAGGCACCTCCATAGGACATAGTAGGATATGGTCCCCACAGATAAGAATGAATGTAGTCCAAAACCTGCTTACTATTATGATTGCCAGACTTGAATCTTTGTTTACATTGTTTGCCAAACACACAACATTTACAAAAATCCAACTTCAAGGATTTCAAATCAGGAAGTAGCTTGTGTTTCATCAGTACCTGAAGACCTTTCTCACTCATGTGACCCAACTGCTGATGCCATAGACAAGAACCTTCTTCTGCATTATCTGACACAATCACTGCTTCACTAACTTGAGTTCTTCCCTTGAGTCTATACAGGTTTCCGACCTTTTCAGCCTTCATAACAACCAAGGCTCCTTTCGAGACTTTCAGCACTCCATTATGACCTGTAAACTTATAACCATTCGAATCCAAAACTCCCAAGGAAATAAAGTTTTTCTTTAGATCAGGTACATGCCTAAGATCAGATAAGGTTTTAATTCTACCATCATACATTTTAATTTTCACATTTCCAATCCCAACAGTCTGACAAGATGCATTATTTCCCATGAATATAGAATTACCATCTACAGTTTCATATGATGAAAACCAATTTCGGTGCTGACTCATATGATGAGAAGCACCAGAGTGTAATAGCCAATATTCAACATCTTGTGAGATATTACAAACAGGGAGTGCTTCAGCAATTAAAACCTCATCATCCATACCTAAATCGACCTGATTTGCTTCCCTGTTGTTTTCTGCCTCCTTCCGTTTCCAACAATCCTTTTTGAGATGTCCCGGTTTGCTGTAGTACCAACATTTTTCTTTACTCTTCTTGCCGCCCTTTGACTTTGATCTGGAAGAACCTCTTGTCTTCTCCCCCCATTCCTTTGACCGACCGCTAGCTACCATGGATTCATGTGCAGAAGTCTCAATGCTAGATTGTCTTCGTACCTCTTCAGATAAGAGAGCACCCACGACAGATTCAAGTTTTAATGAATCGGCAGTGCTCAAACTGACTAAGGTCATGAAGTGATCCCATGACTCAGGCAGGGAACACAACAAGGTTATTGCCTTGTCTTCTTCCTCCATCTTTACTTCCATATTAGGCAACTGACAAATAAGCGTATTAAAAACATTTAAGTGTTCTGCAATTTTTGTACCCTCCTTTATCTGAAGGCTGTACAATTGTCTTTTTAAATAGATTATGTTTGTCAAATATTTGGTCATATAGACTATTTCCAATTTCTTCCACAACCTTGCAGTTGTACTCTCTCCAACAATATTGAAGAGTAATTTGTCTGCCAAACATAACCGAACGGTACTGAGAGTTTGGGCATCCAAGTCCTCCCAGTCTGAAATCGACATGCTTGTTGGTTTTTTAGTTACCCCGTCTAATGCCTTGTGCAACCCTTGTTGCACCAGCAAATCCCTAACCTTCAGTTTCCACAGAGCAAAATTGTTTTTCCCGGTGAATTTCTCCACCTCAAATCTTGCGTTTGTTATTTTTGCCATCTCTCCCTCCTAAGGTTTCATATTTCCCTTCTTCTACAATTTCCAACTGGGGTCAGATTTCCCTTCTTCTACAATTTCCAACTAGGGTCTTAAAAAAAATTCTTTCCCTCTTCTATTTCAGATTTTTCTTTCTTTTATAAAAAAGGTATACAATTTCAATATCTTTCCAAATCAGTGCTGTAGAAACCATTCTTTCTTAAAATAAAAATACAATTTCAAATTTTTCTTTTCTTAGTTCTATTTCTGCCTTCTTTTTTTTAAATATATGTTCCTTCAACACAGCCCAAAATCTATTTTCACTTTCATAGCCTTTTTTAAGACATAGCGTACTTCATTTTAAGTCATAGATTTAAAAAAAAACCTTTGATTCAATAATTATAACAAAATACTAATTTCTGTGTGTTCGACGGCTTTCCTCCTGGCGGTTTGGTTTACAACTGATGGCTTCTCACCTGCTGCGTAGCCCAATAGCTCTTTTACAACTTTGGAACTTATTTTTAGTGCGACGGCCTTCTTTTTCCAGACAAAGCAGCTCTCCACTCCTTGCGGATTCACAGCTTCTCCTGCTTTGCATGGCTCTTCGGCGGTCTTCTTTGTCTGCACGGCTCTTCAAGAGGCCTTTTCCTCTCATGGCGGCTCAAATAGTCTCTTCTTTGTAGACGACTCCTCTCACGGGCTTCAGTACTCTCGATGACGACTCTTCCTAAACATCTCCAGCGGCCTCCTTTTTCTAGATGGTTCCTGCTGATCACTGTGGACAGAGCGAAAACTTGCAGCGTATGGGCTCCTTTGACTCACTTCAACGGCAGACGGTTTTACAGCCGGTCTTTCTCTACGGCTTCTAGGCAGTAGCGTATTTGACTGGAACAGTGGATTGGGCTCTTCCCTTCAACGGCTTCTGGACAACAACGTTCTCCCTCGACAAATAAAACAGACTCACACAGTTCTTAAAAGGTAGATTAAACAATATTTAATACAACGAATTCTCCAAGCCACCTTTGCAACCAACAAACCTCGCTCTCATACCACTTGTTGTGGGAAAAAAAGGAAACACACAAGATAATAGGAGAAATGTAACTGAAATTGAAAACTGAACTGAAGGATAAATTCTCTTAGAAACTTTATTGATGAAATTCTCTGTGCATACAAGCCTCTCGGGCCACCTCTTTTAACTAGACATATTTCGTTATCTCGTTATTCAACTATATCTCGTTATTTACCTAAATTCTATTATTCTAACTACATAAATTTACATCTATTGTCACATTTTTAACATTGTAGAAGGCTATGGATGCCAGTATATTTAGTAAATGTTTTCATTATAAGACCTACTTTGCTTTCTTTATGTGAGAAGCATGACTTCTTCATTCAATTGGTGGCACAATTTCTCCTGTACTCCCCCACCTCCCAACCATAGTTTGGGACACCCAAAGGCATCTAACTTAGTCGATGACCACAAATGTTAAGCACCTTCCAACTCTTCTATTTGACCGCACCAAATAAAATCTAGCAGTGGAAGCTTTGACCGTTGCGCCAATCCTCGTATGCTTTTCAGCTTCACACATTCAGATGCCCTCAAATCCTCCAATGACACCAATGTTTCAACACTGGGCAGCTCCTCAACTTCTCTGCACTGGCTGATGTACAGTATTTGAAGTTTTGCAAGATCACTGAGCCCGTCTATTTTCCTCAAGCTAGAACAACCGAACAATTGAAGTTTTATGATTGTGTTTGGCAGTGTTCCACCCTCCACCAAATCACTGCAAAACCCGACGAAGAGAAGCTAAAGTTTGGAACAAACACCATGACAAAATGATTCCTCTTCCTCGTCCTCCGACCATATTTCTATGTTTAGTACTCTGAAGTTTTCACTACAAGAGAAAACCATCTCAGACTTTTCGTCAATCGAAAATCTCAACTCTCTCTCCCCTATTTCTCTTTCTTATTTGGCCCTTTTAAAGGGAATTTCCCATAACTGACATCCAACTATTGTCAATTTAGTCAACTGAGACAACAGCGGAGTGGACTCGGGCAGCATTTCAGTTTGTTGCAGTTGAAGAGAATCAATTCCTTCAAGTTCCTCAAGTCACCGAGTGAATGCGGCAACATTTCCAGAAAAGGGCTTCCTAATACTAGAAACTCCAAATCCCTTAGGTTTCCAATGGTACTCGGCAATTCTTTTAAAGATGTAGCCCGTAATGTAATTTTTTGAGGTAGCATTGTTCTCTGGCTTGGCAGGGCAATACTTCAATTTTTTCACAGTGGGAGAGATCCAGGTGTTCAAGGTTGATGATATCTCCAAGAGCTTCGACAAAGATGGTTAAATCATGGCAATACTGTAGATCAAGATACTTAATCTGAATTAAATTTCCGAAGGAGGTTGGGATAATTTTCGAATTTGATGCGTAAGACATATCAATGTGTTCAAGGTTTGTTAAATTCTCGAAGCAATATGGCACGAAATTCAATTTTGTCAACTTTTGGTGAGCCACCTTGCTTCTGCCTTAATTTTAAGCAATAGACGGGTCGTGAAGGGATGGAAATCATAGTAAAGTGAATCTGAAACCCATAGAAAGTCTTGAAAAGAGGCCTAGCTCCTTTTTATATGTTTATTGTTTTTAAATTATCTGAGACTTGGATGATTCCCGGACAGAACGAAGGTGTGTTATGGAGTTCTTTAATCGTTTATCTTTAATTTTTGTTCTTCTTGCTAGATTGCCTGGAATACATTAAGGCTCGCAGTCGCAAGTAAAAGTTCAAAGTGATCTTAAGGAGACAATCACCTAGCAAAAGTTTATAAGGTTTCAATTACCTTTTCCTCTTTTAGATAACTCTCACAATACTGTCCACTTCAATTTTTGCGTGGCATACATAATTTTTAGTCCAATACATTACTCTGCCAACCTAGTTAGAGTGATAAGTTGATAACAGTTGTTGGAATTCGCCCTCGAAAATCTTTTTTCTTGCCATACCATACAGCACAGTTAAAGGTGAATGCCTATGAGCTGTATATCACCTGAAACATTTTCCAAGAAAAGCAAAATCTAGGGCGTTCTTCTCAGCAGAATTTATGTAATGAGCTTGGAACTTAATCAATTATACATGTGTGAAAGGGTTTGATCATAGTAACTATGAAATTGGTGAGGGGTAGTTTCTAATTGGCCTGTAAGTTTTTAAACTCATTCATTCCTTAAAAAATACGAGCATGTAGCTTTTCCTATAAATGCATAGCTTAAAGTTGGATCTTTACATTGATTTTATTTTTTTATAAGCAACAGAAAACTGTTTTCCCTTGCTTTGATCTGGTGCACTTTCATTCAAGTCCCATTCCATAGTACATTAAGCAGTTGCATATATACATATAAGATTCCATGAGTAAAGCTTAATAGTATGCTTAGTCTTGGTTTAGTAAACTATGCCTTGTATGCTTAGTCTTCGTTTAGTAAATTCTAGCTTAGTCTTGGTTTAGTAAATTTTATCGTGTATGCTTAGTCTTGGTTTAGTAAACTTTGACTTGTATGTTTAGTCTTGGTTTAGTAAAATCTGGCTTAATCTTGGTTTAATAAACTCTGGCGTGTATGCTTAGTTTTCGTTTAGTAAACTCTGGCTCAAGGCAAGGACTAGCTACCTTGCAGCCATCCTTGTTTCACAAATGCAATGGAAGCGAGACCAAAATAATATGTCTTATTAATTTACGCGAGACCACCACATTACTTATGGTGCACGATAGGGAAGGCCATAACTAGTACAGTTTGGAGGGACAATAGATCATATTAGTAGTATACAATGACATTTTGATTTTTGTAATCTTTTTATATTTTAGTGAGATTATATTTTTTTTATATTTAAAATATATTATTTTATTTGAAGTAGAGAATTGAATTAGTGATTTTATATTAAAGATTGTTTTAAGGGAACCTTTTATTAGAAATTAATAATTAATAATAAATTAAATTTATAAATATAAAAAATACCAAATTAAAAATAATTTAAAGATTTATGATATGTTTTTGAAATGTCAAATTAAATATGTTTTCTTAATCAATATAAAATGAAATGAAAATAAGAAATAATAACTTTTAAAACTATGCCAACCAAATGATTCCACCATCATTACATTATAAAATTTACTTCCACATTTTTATGAACTAAAAGATAAGAAAGTTAAATGAAAAATAAAAGAAAATACTACTAACATTTTTATGAATACGAAGATGATGAAAAATATAACAAAAAGAAAGGTGAATGTACATGAAATTACTTCGACATTTTCATGAATGCCACACTGAAAAAATAAATGAAATTAAAATAAGAAAACATTCACAATATTTTTGTCCAGGTGATTCTAAGGAAAATACATTGTCGAAGAAAACCAAACCATCATAGAAATAGACCAATAGACACTTGAAGTACAAGACAATTGTAGTTATCAAAATGTATTATTTATAAAAAATAAAATGTATTATTTAAAGGAATTGAACGGAATTTTTTTTATTAGGAACTTATATTGATTGGAGATTTTGAAAATATTAAAAAAATAAGCTACTAGATAAGAGTTAAATGACTACTCTCATAGTAGTCAAATTTTGAAATATTTTTTGAATCTTCAATCGACATAAGAATGCTGAGAAAACCAAAACAAATAGTTCGAGTATCAAGACAAATGTAATTATGTAGTAGTTATGTTCGTACGGAATGACGCCCTGGCAGTGATGGTGGACAGTGTCGATCACGCCCATAATTTCTACACTGTGAAGGGCCGGAAGGCGGCACTGGTCCTCTCGGTTTTTCCTCTCCCCATGGAGAATGGGTCACCTGGCGCTGCTCCACCTGCAGATAGGGAGATCGCCCAGCAGCAGCAGCATGATGGAAAATCAGCATGAACATGATGAGCATGCAAAGTATCACATTATAAACCTTTGTGGCCTCCATAATCTCTTCCCACTTATCTCTTCGCCAAAAAAAAATCACTTCGCAGGCTCAACACAGGATGATCAGTGTCGTCAATATACGACAAGATGGTTATGACCCTTCAATATATAACAAGTAATCTTAATATCCATACTGGAAAGGTGGCGAAAATTTTATGTCATTGATTTTCGGAGTAAGTAGCGGCTCGCTTCCCTCAACCGAGATCTTTGTGATAGGCTTCACGAGATTTCATGTTATTCATCAGTTGCACCCAGTTAAAGAAGCGAGCTTTGCCATCCTTTCCCGCGTCGGATAAGCGATATAAATGAGATGCAAGTGATAAAGATGGTTCTCTAATAATTCGGAAAAAGAAGTTAGAAAGCAAGCATTGGGATTCCTTTTTTTGGGATATAGATGAGATAATAATTGACAAATTTAAATAAGAAAAATAAAATGAAAGAATGTCATATATATTATTTTATAATAAATAATGTATTAGCACAATCATATTTACCAATATGGTTGATATATCTTGATATGTTTGTTGGTTTATTAATATTATAAATCAACAAATTAATAAAGTATAAGAATTAATATTTTAAAGGATTAACAAACTATAAGAATTAATATTTTAAACTCAATGGATTAATAAATTAATAAATCCAACAGGTTATTAATATTATAAACCAACAGAACTAATAAAATCAAGGATTTAATATTACAAATCGAATGAACTCATGAACCCAATAGATAAATTTTAAATACCTCAAAGGTCAATAAGGCCAAGGGATCAATATTAACAACACAAGAGATCAATAAACCCTAAGAATCAATATTATGAACACAAATATTACAATCCCCAATATTATAAAACATAAATATTAAACACAATATTATAAACGTTAATATTAAACCCAAATATTATAAACCCAATATTAAACCCTAATTATAAACCCTATATATTACAATCTATATTATAACCCAACAGATTACTTCATAATGTAAATCATAAGATTAAAACCAAATATTATAAGCCCTATATATATTAAGCACTCGATATTATAAACTCTAATATTAAAACAAATATTACAACCTTATCATTAAACCCAATAATATAAACTTTAATATTATACCCAAATATTACAAACCCTCATCTTATAAACCACAAATATTATACGCCCAAATGTTATAAACGTTACAACACCCACTTTAGTAGATGTGTTTCATACATGTTGATTAGTGTATATTAAGCACACTGGGGTCTTGGTTAAATGGTGATGAGGCGAGATGTTGTAGCACTCATCACAGGTTCAATTCCCTTCCCCGATCAGGGTGATGTATCTAGACATGTTATGAAAATGGAGTAAAAAAAATAAAAGTGAATAAATTGGAAAATTGAAAGGTACTACCAAACTTACAAAAAAAAAATAGTCAATGTTCTTACATAATTTATACTAAATATTATATTATAGACAATACTTTATTATAAGTCTAATAACCCAAAAAATTGGTAAAACCTAAAGGATTATATATTAAACACTAACAATATTGACATATTAATATTATAAAACCAAGACATTAATAAACCAAAGACATTAACATTCTAAACTTAAGGTATTATTTTTATAAATGAAGAGACTAACAAATCCAAAGGATTATATATACTATAAACTCAAGTGATTAATGAACCCAACAAAATAATATTATAAACCATTGGGATTAAAAATCCCAAAGTATTAATAAACAGAGTGGGTCTTATAAACAAAAAGAAGATTAATAAAGTCAAGAGATATTATAATATTAGAAACACACTACAACATTTAAAAAAAATCATGTTGATTATGGTTGATCATAAATAATTAATGTTAATGTTTTAATTAACTAATAGTAATGTTAATTATTGTTTTAATTATTTAATTAATTACTATTACTAAACATTTTTAAATAAATATTTTTATTAATATATTGTCAAAAAATTTAATTGGTGTTTTAAAGTGAAAAACATTTGAATGCAATTCCAACATATTATTATTATTAGCCAAATCTAAAAATCTAAATATATATTCATGTTTCGATATATTTGAATAATGTAATTAAGTATAATAACTATGTATTAATTAATTAATTAATATGTCAATGTAATAATAGCAATATAATAATTATTTCACTTTATTATTAATTAATATTTTTTTTTTCTCAGTAAAACTAATTCTATTAAGAGAGTATATGGTACAATATGAAGTTACAAACAAGAGAAGCAAGAAAACAGGCAGCCGGAAAAGATAAAATATCCACCCTGGCCCCTGAGTGAAACCATGAAGAGAGCAATGCAATAAGCAAAAGAAACAAGAAAAGACAAGGTAACAAGGGCTAAACGGGGATTCTACCCAGCATGGGTTGAATCATCCATTCGACATTTTTTCCCTTTCTTATTACTAACTTTGACCCAGCCAAGATGATGTGGCTGAGCTGGAATGATTTGAAAATTGTTCTGGGCTATTGGAGAGGTCTCTTTGTCTGAGTCCAAGGGAGAAGACTCATGAGTTCTTTTCTATGAGTTCGGTGGAACATTAGATTCCTCGGGGCATGTCGTAGGTGGATCCTGTGACTGCTTTGATTCCTGCTCTTCTGCTTCCCCCTCCTCTTCATCCGAGTTGAAGGAATCGACATCATCCATGGGGGGGGATCACAAGGTTTCCAACTTTTGGATTTCTTCTTATGATTGACTTTCTTCTTTTGGGTAGGAATCGAGGGGCATGAGCTCTGAAGGTGCCATGTTTGATGGCAGTGCCGGCAATGGAAGGCTATGTTCTCGTAGTCCAGGGTCTGAGTCCAAATGAAGTCCCTAATCTTGAGGTTAATCTGATCGGGAAGACCTTTTCTCATATCTATTTCTGCACAGATTCTTTCGAAGGTGTATATTCCCTTTCCCCCCCTCGAAGTGTCTATGGAAAGAAAACGACCTAGAGTATTTCCAATCCCTTGGAAGACAGCGAAGTGCCATAGATGCGCTAGGAGGTTAGGAAGTCTGACACAAATGGGAAGCTTGGTGATGACTGCAGTGGAAGGATTGAAATCTGGGAACCAGGGGGTGAGAAATAAACCTGCTGTGCCCCAGAACCAAGGGCCTTCTGTAAAGGATTTTTGGTAGTCTTCACTGAATGCAAACACTACAATGAAGAAGCCCTTTGAGCAGAATAAAACCTTGCAGTTGTTGGTCCAGTTAGAGTGGATCCACTGGTAGAGATCTGCAGTGCGTGGCCATAGTCCATTAAACCTGAAAATGATGGCAAACTCTGCATACTTTTGGATTTGCTCATCCAGTGTTAGATGCACAATTTCAATGGAGGGTATTTCTTCTAGTTTGTCCACCAAAAAAGGTGTGGGAGCCTTGGCTGGTGGAGTTGGTGTCTTGTGTGTCTGAGCATGGACAGCGTATTTATAGGAAAAAGCAAGAGTTGTAGATGACTGTCCATCTGCTCCCCCTCTCAGACGAAGGGTGAAAACAATAGATGCATTTCTTTTAATACTGTAAAAAGAGAGGGGGTAAGGTTCCTCAAGTTGTTTACCTTCATAGATAAGTCTTTGTAATGCACATGGAATCCCCAGCCTATGTTCAAGTGCTTGCTTGAGATCCTGCACTAGATCCGAGGAGCTCACCCATTGCAACAAGGTTTTGCTAGAAAGGAGCAGAAGCTGGATCTGAAAAAAAACAGAGTGATCAGTAGACTTCAGCTTGCCTCTGCAAATTTGAGAGGAGAGCGAACAGGTACTCTGTAGATTCAACGTTTCCAGGTCTTGCTACAGAGGGTAGGAAGAAGTTTAAGAAAGAGGTGAGAAGCCAATGAAATGGGTATTGTTTCCCACCCATGAGAGCTTCCTTGCATTCCTTTCAAGTAGATCCAGGCAACCCAAAAGCCGCTGGAAAGAATCTGAAACTGAATCTTTGAGTTTCGAGTGAACGTCTTTAGCACCACATTTAGTATCGGCAGGAAGAGTTTGGCTCAGCGGTGTGTGTATTTCACAGAGGAGCGTATATTATATAGCTGCTACGAAGGCAGCAGTTCGCTTAGCATCTGCAAAGTTGTCCACGTCAATGTAATGTGCAGTGAGATCCTCCTCTGTGTCTGCGGCCGTTGCAGAGATTTTGGAGGCGGTTTTCAAATTCGGTATCAAGATCCTTCGGCCGAGGGCTGAAACTGGTGCTGCAGTAGATGTCTTATCGGCCTCCAAAGCAAGCCCGGGAGGTGCAGACGCTGGAAGGGTACCTTCAACGATGGTGGCAGCAACAACCATTCGACTCCAAGCCCTAACACCAGTCATTTTTTCCACTCCAAATATCCTCTTCAGGCTTTATTATTAATTAATATTAATATATATTTTTACACTTTTTTGAATTAATGTTTAATGTTATTAAACATTTTTTATATAAAAGTTTTAATTACATATTGTAAAATGTCTTAATTTACTATTAATTAATGTTTTAATTAATAATATTTAATAATTCAATTTATAATATTTAAATTAACTAATTAATTAATTAATATATATTAATTAAAGATTGCATTAAAATACAATTGACTCATAGTAAAGCAGATTTTTCTTTTTATGCTTACAAGGTTAAAATATTATTAAAATAAATTCTAAATTTAAAATAATTCTTTATTTATTATTATTATTATTATTATATATAATAATAATAATAATTTAATAATATAATATTATAATATAATTGTGTTAAAATAATTACAATAATTTAATATTACAATTTATTATTGTATTAAAATAATTTTACTATAATTTAGCTTTAGGGTTTATTCTTTATATAGCAATTATGTGATAATGAAACCTTATTATTAACCAAAGCCTTTAATACACCAAAATTTAACACAAATATTGAATAATAATAAGTATAATTGCATTAGTTAAGTGATATGATAACATGATAGTCACAATTTTCTTTACAACTGATTTATTAAGCTAAAACTATATTATAATTTAAATCTAAAATTTATTAGTTATTCATTATATTGTTCAAATAAAATGAAACATCATAAATCATGTCAACCCTTTAATCATTAGAGATTTGTTTGTGCATGTGGATAGATTACGAAAGGAAGTGATGCAGGAGCATCCAGCTCAGAGGAGGGAAAAGAAGTTTGACTGTCTCGACAGGAAGAAGGTTTATACACATTGACAGACAGGTTATGGAACCTGTACTTTTACTTGTTTTTTTTAT
Source organism: Pinus albicaulis (assembly GCA_034641835.2). Taxonomy (NCBI): domain Eukaryota; kingdom Viridiplantae; phylum Streptophyta; class Pinopsida; order Pinales; family Pinaceae; genus Pinus; species Pinus albicaulis. Next base: position 626,015,791 of record CM076569.1, read on the forward strand.
TTTAATGTTACCCAGAAATTAGGCAGAAGTATTAGGGTTCAGGTTTATTAATTATTTTAGTTAATTAATCTGACTGGTTGTTAAATAAGAGTCAGAAAGTTTTTGTTTTTAAAAAAGGCAAATTAGGAGTCCGATTAGTTTTCTGTTTAAAGATAGGAGAACCGACTAAACAGTTAGGATATTACAGTTACCAGTTACAACTGAGTTCAAGAAACTGTTACACGTTTCTTTTCATAAAAAGTATTTAAAGCAGAGAGGAACAAAAATGTAAGGTTCGAAATTTTTAGAGAGAAGAAGCATAATAAGAACCAGAGAAATTGCATCATCTGTCAAAAAGAAAATTTACTGTTACAGCCATTCTCATATGAACGTGAAATATCCTACTGCATTCTGAAAGTAATTAAGTACATGTATGTTAAAACAAGTACAGGAAACTAGAAATTGTTACAGACAGAAACGTGTATCGCGAAGGAGAAAATATCCGGCAGCATACAAAAGGAGCGAACACACACACAAAGAACAAGGATTCATATCAGACTCTATCAAATTCTTTTATCAGTAAAAAGGATTCAGGACGAAATCAGCTACCATCGATAACATATACCAAGGAGAACCAGGTAATACAACAAGAACTTTTTCACATTAATTGAGTAAAGAAAAGCAGTCAGAATTCATATACAGGAACATTCCTTTTACATTTAATAGAAAACCCTTTTTTGTGACGGATAAAGCAAAGTAGGGTTTGCATAAACTAACAAACAGTGCTAGTAGCAACTGTGTTAACTTCCAAAAACGGACCAGATAGAAACCCCATGGTTACGGCAAGTTTGCCAACAGAGAATTGTTGAAATAGCTCTCAGAAACAAGTATACAGGAAGAGCGGGAACCAGGTAATACATAGGAAACATTTCTAAGTGAACCGGTCACAAACAGAGCGACCCTACCCGTTTCCTCGGCTGGGTTGTTCTCCTTTCCGACGGTCGAACCACAGGAGCCTCGAGCTTGGTCGACCTGCATCACAAACAGAACATACAGGGGTTACAATCTGCACATATAGTGGGAAATGGAAACGAAGTTTGAAAACCAAGAACAGGAAGGAAACCTGTAGCCTTTACCTGGAGATTAAAGAGAACGACGAACGAAGAGACGAAAAGGGCAAAGTAAACCCTGCTCACCAGGAGCGAAAACCATCAGTAGCTGTTGAAAATGAAGGGCAGAGTATAGCAAGGAATTTCAAATTACCTTGGAAGGAATCCGAGCGAATTTAAAAGGTTGGAAGCAAATCCGAAGGATTCAACCTGAAACAGGAGCGTGTGATTAAAAACCAACAAACCATAAAGTCTGCAACGAGACCATGAGGAAGACCATTGAATTCAGTTCAAGCTAACAAATTGGACTGACTGTGTATCCAAGAACGCAGCAAGAATACACGGTGAAACCAGAAATAACCAACGAAATCAATAACCCACCTATCCGGAGAAGCACCACGGCGCCAACGAGACGATGGAGTGAAGGAACTCATCGGACCAGCAACAAAACAGTTAAACCCTCGACGGAAAGAGCAGAGCAGCAGAGCGCCGAAGCGCCAAAGAGAAATGAACTGTAGCCATAGTGAGGTTAGGGTTTGTTGAAAGGCGGGAGGAACAGGATTCTAGGCGCACAGGTGTCACCACAGTGACCCCCCACAAGTACCAAGTTGCAATCGGAAATTAATGATAGGACAAGTTCGTTCATACGAATAAATTACCACTTAAAAGCCATATCCAAATGTTTGATTTGCCAATCAATAACAACAAATATCTATGCCACGTATGAATGGGAAGACCTTAGAGTAAGGTTGAAACATTTGTGTTTGTATTTATTTATTTGTGGAGACCTGTTAGTGTATGGTCGGAGGCTTAGGCCTTCAATTTTTGGTATCAGAGCCGGTTATAGGAGTTAAGGAAAGACAATGGAGGTTGGCAGAAGAGGAAGAGGGAGGGGAAGAGCAGTTCGAAGGATAGCAGAAGAAGGATTGCGAGAAGAGATTCGTATTCTGAATCAGAGATTGGCAGCAGTAGAAGCTGGGGAAAGGAGGAACCCAGCAGATGACAGTGATGAGGAATTGGCAGAACCAGAAGATGAGTTCGAAGGGGTGACACCAGAACTTAGATTGTTGAAATCAGTTCTGTTGTCCAGTCATAAGCCGAAACATGAGCTTTCCACTTATGACGGGAGTTTGTCAGCAGATGTATTGTTAGATTGGCTGAGTGAGGTCAACAAATATTTTGAGTTTGAAGAAACTAGTGAGGATAAGCAGGTAAAATTCGCCGCCACCAAGCTGAAAGGACATGCGTCCTTGTGGTGGGACAGCGTACAGGCGGAAAGAAAAAGGCTACATAAGCAGCCTATTAAAAAATGGACCAGAATGGAGGCCAAACTGAAGGAGAAATTCCTACCTAAGGATTATCAAATAATGTTGTATAGACAAGTACAAAACTTGAGGCAAATGGGGATGACAGTAAAGGAATATACTGAAGAATTTTACAAGTTAAATTTGAGAGCAGGATATATGGAAGATTCCCCAGAAAAGACAGCAAGGTTCGTGAATGGGCTGAGGGGAGAGATACTGGATGAAATTGGTATTCTCTCACCCAGAACCTTGGATGAGGCGTATCAGTTCGCCTTGAAGGCTGAGGAGAAGATCAACAGAAAACAGAACGCCAGACGAGGAGGTGGATCTGGCCGAGGAAAGGGAAAGGCCTTTGGTAGAGGCAGAGGTACAAGTTCCACTGAAGAGAGCAGCAGTTCTAAATCTGCAGGAACAGCAGAAAAGGACAACAGCACTAGAGGAGGACGACCAGCCCAGCGAGGGAGAGGAAATGGTCGGGGCAGAGGAACTGTCCAGTGCTATCGGTGCCAAAAGTGGGGGCACAAATCGTATGAATGTCCTGAGGGTGAACCAGCAGGTGGGAGAGGAACTTATGTTGCTCAATCAGAGGAGGTGGAGACACAGCCACAGGAAGTGGAGAATACACCAGAAACTGGTGAAGCTTTGGTGCTGAATAAAGTGCTGTTAAAACAAGCAAAGGAGGTGGTGGACCCGGATCAACGGAAGGCTTTGTTCTGAACAGTATGCAAGTCACAAGGGAAGTGCTGCAAACTGATCATTGACAGTGGAAGCACGGACAATCTGGTGGCCACAGAAATGGTGGAGAAATTGGGGTTGAAGAAGCTGAAGCATCCCACTCCTTACAGGGTATCGTGGCTGCAGAAGGGACATCAACTGTTGGTTGATGAGCAGTGCGAGGTGGAATTTCAGATAGGCAAGTATAAGGATAGAATTATCTGCGATGTTATGCCAATGGATGTTTGTCATATACTGTTAGGAAGACCCTGGCAGTTTGACAGAAAAGTGGTTCATGACGGGAAAACGAACTGTTATAAGTTTTTTAAATATGGGATCAAGCACACGCTTGTACCCATTAAGGAGGAAGGTGCAGCAGAAGCCAGTGGGGTAAAGGCACTGTTTTTAGGTGGGAAAGAGTTTTTAAAACAGATTGAAAACAGCGACGTAAATTTCGCTGTTGTAAGAAGGCCAAGAACAGTGATCTTGCACACTACAATTACAGATTTACCTGAGGAGGTCCAAAACATGTTACAGGATTTTGGGGACATAATAGTGGATGATCTTCCAGATGTATTACCCCCCGAGAGAGGTATCAGCCATTGTATTGATTTTATACCAGGAGCTAGCTTGCCCAACAAGGCAGCTTATCGTATGAGCCCGAAAGATCATGAAGAAATTCGGAAGCAGGTGCAGGAATTGCTGGACAAAGGACTGATTAGAGAGAGTATGAGTCCCTGTGCAGTTCCAACAGTGTTGGCTCCTAAGAAAGGTGGCGAATGGCGGATGTGTACAGATTCGAGAGCTATTAACAAGATTACCATTCTGTACAGGTTTCCGTTACCGAGAATGGATGATATGATGGACTGTCTGAGTGGGGCAGCCTATTTTTCGAAGATCGACTTGAAGAGTGGTTATCACCAAATCCGAATTCGAGAGGGGGATGAGTGGAAGACAGCTTTCAAGACAAATGAAGGACTGTACGAGTGGCTGGTGATGCCATTTGGTTTGAGCAACGCTCCCAGTACGTTCATGCGCCTGATGAATGAAGTATTGAAGGATTTTATTGGAAAATTTGTGATTGTGTACTTAGATGATATTCTAATCTTCAGCAGAACCAAAGAAGAACACTTTCGCCATGTTCGAAGTGTATTGAGGAGATTACAGCAGAACAAACTGCTGATAAATTTAAAGAAGTGTACTTTCTTTCAAAAAGAATTAGTTTACTTGGGTTTTGTGATTGCAGAGAATGAGCTGAAGATGGATCCGGAGAAGATTGCAGCGATAGTTAGCTGGCCATCCCCAAAGAGGTTGTTCGAGGTTCGAAGTTTTCATGGCTTGGCAAGCTTCTACAGGAAGTTTATCAGGAACTTCAGCGAGATCTGTGCACCCATGTTGGACACAATTAAGAAGGCCAATCAGCCTTTTTTCTGGACTGAAGCAGCAGAAAAAAGTTTTCAAACTCTGAAGCGAAAGATCACAGAGAGGCCGATCTTGCGATTACCAGATTTCAACAAACTTTTCCAAGTTCGTTGTGATGCTAGCGGTACAGCCATTGGAGCCGTACTCAGCCAAGAGGACAGACCAGTTGCCTATTTCAGTGAGAAGCTGAACGAAAGCAGGCAAAAGTATTCGTCTTATGACAAAGATTTTTATGCGCTCGTTCAAGCCTTGAAGCATTGGAGGCACTATCTGTTAGGTAATGAGTTTGTGTTATTTTCTGACAATTCTGCTTTACAGTATGTTATGCAGCAGCACAAGTTAAATCACAAGCATGCAGAATGGGTGGAATATCTGCAGAGCTTTACATTTGTATTGAAACATATCAGTGGGAAATCCAACAAGGTGGCAGATGCATTGAGCAGAAGAGTTTTACTCTTACAAGAGAGTACAGTACAGGTATTGGGTTTTGATCACCTGAAGGATTTGTATCAGGTGGATGCAGACTTTAAGGAGGCCTATGAGGCCTGCCACAACCCTCTGTTAAGAAATAATAGTCCATGGTTGGACTATAATCTACAGGAAGGGTTGTTATTCAAGGGAGTACAATTATGCGTACCTGATTGTTCGATGAGAGAGAACATCATCCGGGAAAAGCATAGCGGGGGTCTAGCCGGGAATTTCGGTATAGACAAAACACTTTCACAGGTGGAGCATTTTTATTTCTGGCCAAGGTTACGACGAGACGTGCAAAGGTATGTGAGCCGGTGTAAAACATGTCAACTAGCGAAGGGCCACAGCCAAAATGCAGGTCTTTATATACCACTACCCATTCCGAGCAGACCATGGGACTCAGTCAGCTTGGATTTTGTTTTGGGTTTGCCTAAGATGCAGCGGGGTTTCGATTCAGTAATGGTGGTAGTGGATCGGTTTTCCAAAATGGCACATTTTATACCTTGCAGCAAAACCAGTGATGCTACTCATGTAGAACACCTGTTTTTTACAGAGATTGTCAGGCTACACGGTCTACCGAGGTCCATCGTTTCCGACAGGGATGTGAAGTTCACCGGGCATTTTTGGCGAACCTTGTGGAAAAAGTTGGACACTCAGTTACAGTTCAGCTCCGCTTACCACCCACAGACTGATGGGCAGACTGAAGTGGTGAACAGGAGTCTGGGAAATTTACTACGGAGCTTAATAGGCGAGAATTCCCGAATGTGGGATCGTGTACTGGCTCAGGCAGAATTCGCATACAACGATTCACCAAATCGCAGCTCGGGTTATAGTCCCTTCCAGATCTTGTATGGCATGCATCCTCGCGGAGTGCATGAACTGCGAGACTTGGGAAAGCTTGAAAAACGGAGTGCAGACGGGGAAGACTTTGCCCAAGCAATGAACGACTTGCATGAAACAGTGAAACTGAAATTACAGGACAGCAGTCAGAAATATAAGCAGCGGGCTAATTTGAAAAGGCGAGAAGTCCAGTTTAACGTGGGAGACGAGGTCCTCGCGCACCTGCGCAAGAAACGGTTCCCAAGAAAGGAATATAATAAGCTGAAGTTTAAAAAAATTGGTCCTTACAAGATCATTCGCAAGTTTTCTGCAAATGCCTATGAGTTGCAGCTGCCACCAGGGATAGGTATTTCGCCAATATTTAATGTGGCAGATCTATTTCCTTATGTTGCTGGTGCTGAAAATGACGCAACAGGAAGGCCGGAACGGGACACCATGGTTGAGGAAGATTCTTGGATGAGGCAGATGCCCACGGCACAACCACTTGAGATCGAGAGTATTCTCGATACACAGGTAGCCAGGCGTACCCAAAGGAAATAATATCTGCAGTATTTAGTCAAGTGGAGGAACCGCCCAATAGAGGACAGCTCGTGGCTTGACGCGACGCAGATACAGAAAGCAGGTTACTCTGTCGACGATCTCATGGAACGGAGCCATGACTTTTTTCCACCCCGGGAGCCTGATGCAGGAGCATCCAGCTCAGAGGAGGGAAAAGAAGTTTGACTGTCTCGACAGGAAGAAGGTTTATACACATGTTGACAGACAGGTTATGGAACCTATACTTTTACTTGTTTTTTTATTTTAATGTTACCCAGAAATTAGGCAGAAGTATTAGGGTTCAGGTTTATTAATTATTTTAGTTAATTAATCTGACTTGTCATAATGAAAGAGGCCATGCTTTGTTTTTAAAAAGGCAAATTAGAGGACGATTAGTTTCTTCGTTTAAAGATAGGAGAAACTGACTAAACAAAGTAGATATACATAGCTACTGGGCCATAATCGAAAGTAAGAAACTGTTACACGTTTCTTTTCTTAAAAAGTATTTAAAGCAGAGAGGAACAAAAATGTAAGGTTCGGAATTTTTAGAGAGAAGAAGCATAATAAGAACCAGAGAAATTGCATCATCTGTCAAAAAGAAAATTTACTGTTACAACCATTCTCATATGAACGTGAAATATCCTACTGCATTCTGAAAGTAATTAAGTACATGTATGTTAAAACAAGTACAGGAAACTAGAAATTGTTACAGACAGAAACGTGTATCGCGAAGGAGAAAATATCCGGCAGCATACAAAAGGAGCGAACGCACACACAAAGAACGAGGAGTCATATCAGACTCTATCAAATTCTTTTATCAGTAAAAAGGATTCAGGACGAAATCAGCTACCATCGATAACATATACCAAGGAGAACCAGGTAATACAACAAGAACTTTTTCACATTAATTGAGTAAAGAAAAGCAGTCAGAATTCATATACAGGAACAGTCCTTTTACATTTAATAGAAAACCCTTGTTTGTGACGGATAAACCAAAGTAGGGTTTGCATAAACTAACAAACAGTGCCAGTAGCAACTGTGTTAACCTCCAAAAACGGACCAGACAGAAACCCCATGGTTACGGCAAGTTTTCCAACAGAGAATTGTTGAAATAGCTCTCAGAAACAAGTATACAGGAAGAGCAGGAACCAGGTAATACATAGGAAACATTTCTAAGTGAACCGGTCACAAACAGAGCGACCCTACCCGTTTCCTCGGCTGGGTTGTTCTCCTTTCCGACGGTCGAACCACAGGAGCCTCGAGCTTGGTCGACCTGCATCACAAACAGAACATACAGGGGTTACAATCTGCACATATAGTGGGAAATGGAAACGAAGTTTGAAAACCAAGAACAGGAAGGAAACCTGTAGCCTTTACCTGGAGATTAAAGAGAACGGCGAACGAAGAGACGAAAAGGGCAAAGTAAACCCTGCTCACTAGGAGCGAAAACCATCAGTAACTGTTGAAAATGAAGGGCAGAGTATAGCAAGGAATTTCAAATTACCTTGGAAGGAATCCGAGCGAATTGAAAAGGTTGGAAGCAAATCCGAAGGATTCAACCTGAAACAGGAGCGTGTGATTAAAAACCAACAAACCATAAAGTCTGCAACGAGACCACGAGGAAGACCAATGAATTCAGTTCAAGCTAACAAATTGGACTGACTGTGTATCCAAGAACGCAGCAAGAATACACGGTGAAACCAGAAATAACCAACGAAATCAATAAAACTGACTTATCCAGAAAGCATCACAAGCTACCCAGACGATGGAGGAAGGAACTCAGACGGATCAAACAAATGGGCTAAACCTCGACTTGAAAGTAGCAAGAGAGCTACCAAGCACCACAAAGAGAAATGAACTGAATATGCTGGAGGTTAGGGGGTTTGTTTATGCAAAGGAGGAACGGGTTTCTAGGCGCACAGGTGTCACCACAGTGACCCACCCACAAGTACCAAGTTGTAATCGGAAATTAATGATAGGTCAAGTTCGTTCATACGAATAAATTACCACTTAAAAGCCATATCCAAATGTTTCATTTGCCAATCAATAACAACAAATATCTATGCCACGTATGAATGGGAAGACCTTAGAGTAAGGTTGAAACATTTGTGTTTGTATTTATTTATTTGTGGAGACCTGTTAGTGTATGGTCGGAGGCTTAGGCCTTCAGGAAGTCTATATTAAGAAATTCCAAATGGATAGCATGGAGAGTTGAAAACGAGAGAAACAACATTTTTTTGAATTAATAAAAAATAAATCCATAATTTAATAAAATAATATTTTGTTCTTTATAGCTAATTGTGAGTAGGCATACATTTGACTGACATGCATATGAGACCACTACTCCATAAACCTTATAATAATTTATTAAAATAATATTATAATATGATTGTATTAAAATAATTATTATTATTTAATCTAACAATTTATTGATAATATAATTTTATTAAAATAATTATTATAATTTAATCTTAAAATTTATTATCCTATTAAAATAATTTTATTATAATTTAATATTAGGGTTTATCTCTTATATGAAAATTGTGGTAATTGTGTGACAATGAAACCTTGTTATTAATCAAAGCTTTTAAAGGTTAACACAAATGTTGAATACAACAAGAATTATTATTGTATTAGTTAAATGATATATGATCATATGATAGTCATAAGTTCGTTTTTACATTAAATTTTGAAACCTAAAACTATATTATAATTTAAACCTACCATTTATTATTTATTCATTATATCGTTTAAATAATATGAAAATGTAATTATTTTTTATTATCATACATCATGTGAACCCCATTAACCATTGTCGGTTTATTTGTGCAAGCGGATACATTAAGAAAGTAAGTTGAAATGGGTAGCATGGTGAGTTGAATACACAACAACAACAAAAATTTCAAAGTAATAAAAAATCAAAACAAGAATAATCTAATAAAATAATATTTTGTTCTTTATAGTAACCTGTGAGCTGGCATACATAAGCAACCACTATGGTAATGTAGTGGAGGAAAAATTTTTAAGTGCACACTTGCTAAGTGGTATAAGTGAATAGTTAAAAGTTTCAAAATTAATCCACGTTGCAATGCATCTTTTATAAGTTTTTTTTTTTAATTCCATTTCTAAAGATTATCAAAAATAGACACAGTAATTTTTTAATCATGTTTTGTAAAAAAATAATTTAAGTATGTTTTAAACATGTGATTTAGATATGCAAGGAATTCATCGCTTTTAATTCCATTAGTTGATGGAGTGGCGAGGACGAGAATATATCGGCATCATCCAACTCACAACATCCGATCAAAAAGATTAATTAGAAAAATGATTAAAGTAGCCACTTCCAACAAGGGGGGACACCTATTGACATAAAAATAAATCAGTGTAACCACCTTTTCATTCATGAAAATATGTAAAACTTAACGACCCCTTAATTTTTTTTTTTTAACCAATTTACCATATCGTTAAGCCCATACATCTATTTTCAATTTTAAAAGATTGCAAGGGTCTTGGTTTAGTTTTTATTAGTCCCTGTGTTCGTATCTATACACATAATTAGTCTTAATTAGTTTTATTTCAACTCTAGTTATTGCATGCCATGTGCACTTGTCTTTAGCTAGTTGACTCTAGTGCTTACGTGTGATGTGCACTTGTCTTTAGCTAGTTAACTTGATTGCTTACATGTGCTGTGCACTTGCCTTTAGTTAGTTAACTATAGTGTTTACATGTGGTGCATGTGCACATTAAGAGAACATAAATCACACTCAGATTTAGTTAGCTTTAATTATCTATAGTTATTACATGTACAACTAAGCTTAACTTAATTTCTGTATATATTGATTCTCCAACTTATATTGATGAATCAAATTCATTCTCTATTCCATTTTTTTTAGCTCTCCCAAGTTTGTGAAATTATTCAGTTAGATCCATATTTGTTCTCTTATAATTTTACATGGTATGAGAGCTACAGGGGCTTGGAGAAGGTGCGTGAACAATATTTTGGAGGTTTGAAGATCAGTCCATTGGAAATTATTCAGAGATTTGATTTGCGGATCAGAATATTAAAGAATTGTCGCAATTTTTGCTACAACCACCAAGTGAAACAATGGAATTCCCAACTTCCACCATTCTAAAAAATTACTATGAATCAAAGCCAATGATTTTGCTTCAGCTTAGGATCAAAGGCTTGTACCAAATAGTCATTGTAATTTATGCAAAACCAATGTCACAGGATGAGAAGTCAAATTGGCTTATGGAAGATTGTGTCTCGTGATATTATTTATGAGATCATAAATATTGAATCACAGGATGAGAATTTGGACTACATTGGAAGGATTATATGGTGATGAAAATTATCTAGAAGAACACCATTTGGATGCAAAGAGCTCGATTTATTATAGTAGTAATGAAAGTGGTGAAGACTCCCATAATGTGAAGAAATGTTCTCAAGATAGTGTTTAACAGGAAAAAATTTCTTCTTCTATTGTTAATGAACATGTTGCAGATGAAAATTTCGTCTTGTCCAATAACGAAGACATTGCAAATGAGGAAATATCTTCCTCTGCTAGTGGTGAAGACACTACTTTCAAAAACATAGAAGAGGAATTTGATTCCCTACTATTGATGATATTGATGATGCAGATCTAACAAGGTCTCATTTTAATGATGCGCCACATGCACTCTCAGTCCCGAAGCCATGCATGCATCTAAGGAAGAATGTATAATACCATGTATGTGCATGCATGCATCCAGAAAGGCACCTCTAAAGCCACACATGCACATGCATGCATCCCTAGAGACAACCATTCCCATGCATGCATACATGGTACATGAATATGATCTTCAAATGCATGACAAAGTTGCAAGGAATCCATATTCGCATGCAATCATGTATAAGGAAATTCATTCCTTGATCCAAACCTTGGAGTTGATACCTCTACTTCCAAAACTAAAGCTTATTCCTCCAGGTCCATGATGGGATCATCGATCTTCAATATTGTCCAAGTTCCAAGTAGACTACCAATATCTTCACCAAGAATTTCACTGAGGAGAAGTTTCAATTTCTACGAGATCGTCTCGGGTTGAAGGACACAACTGCCTAGGAGTTGGCTTTTCTCTACTTCTGCATTATATTTTGAAGGAGGGTTTTCTTCCCACTAGGCTGTCCCCCTTTCCTCTTTTCAGGCATTGTATATGGGTACCTAAAATGGCTTTGTCGGAACTCATTGATTTTGCATCAAACTGACCTAACTTATGCATAAGAGGGGGGTGTTGGAGTACATACATATAGTTAGCCTTAACTAGCTTTAGTTCAACTCTAGTTATTGCATGTGATGTGCACTTGTCTTTAACTAGTTAACTCGAGTGCTTACATGTGATGTAGACTTGTCTTTAGCTAGTTAACTTGAGTGCTAACATGTGGTGTGCACTTGGCTTTAGTTAGTTAACTATAGTGATTACATGTGGTGCATGTGCATATTAATAGAAGATAAATCACACTTAGCTTCACTTAACTTTAATTATCTGTAGTTATTGTATGTACAACTCAACTTAACATAATTGTTTTATATATTGATTCTCAAACTTATATTGATGAATCAAATTCATTCTCAATTCCAATTTTTCTTTTTCAACTCTCTCAATTTTGTGCAATTACTTTTCAGCTAGATCTATATTTGTGCTCTAATAATTTTACACCCTACCATAATTATAGCAGAAACTATAACTATCATTTATAACTATCATTTAATCCTTGAATCAATATAAATTTATTTCACTTAACCAACAATTTATCTAACATTTAACCAAAATTTCCATCCATAAATTAATAAGTTAATATTAATTTCGCTTCACCAAAAGTTATCCGAAGTTTACGATTAAACCTTTTATTAGAATATTCACGTGTTTCAAGGCAAGTTTCCAAGAAACTTAGAATGAATATCCAAAGTTTAATGGATATCCAAAGTTTTATGTAATAATAGAGAGGAAACTTACAATAGATATCCAAAGTTTAGGTTATAATATTGTTTTGGATGTGCTTGTTACCTTTATCCATAACCAAAGTTTGGGCGTGTTTGTTACCTTTATCCGTATTCTTGTGCTTTGGGTGTGCTTGTTACCTTTATCCATATCGAAAGTGTCCTCAAACTTTGGAGTGTGTATATAGAATTATATATTAAAGTAACTTTGGACAGACAATAGTGTATATAAAATGTTATATTAAACTAACTTTGCACTATTTATATATATAACATCGAGATATATATTCTAAGTGCCAATTTTTAACTTAGAATGAATAACCAAAGTTTAATGGATATCCAAAGTTTATGTAATAAGAGAGAGGAAACTTACAATAAATATCCCAAGCTTATGTTATAATATTGTTTTGGATATGCTTCGTTGTATTAGATGTGTTTGTTACCTTTATCGATATCCAAAGTTTGGGCGTGTTTGTTACCTTTATCCGTATCCTGGTGCTTTCGGTGTGCTTCTTACCTTTACCCATATCCAAAGTGTCCCCAAACTTTGGAGTGTGTATATAGAATTTTATATTAAAGTAACTTTGGACAACGGAAAGTGTATATAAAATGTTATATTAAACTTGTTTGGACTATATATATATAACATCGAGATATATATTCTAAGTGGCAATTTTTTTTTTTTTTTTTAAAAACAATATCATATTTGAAGTGCCATTTGTCTTTCAGGCCGCCTATCAGGTGCCTCACCCTTTCCTCACCTCACGACCTCATCCTTTTGTTGTATACTTGTGTAGCACATTACTTCCTGATAACTATTTCTGAAATTGTCGTTGTAACTTTGTCTCTCATAACCAATGAAAAGTAGAGGTCTGCAAAGGTCTCTGAAGACTCTTCATCTACATCATTAGGCCGAAGACCCTTCATCTGCATCATTGGAGCACATTATGGGAATTACTCATCTGCATCACACGACCCTTCATCCGTGCAGGAGTCAAAGGTAAATCATTGTAAAATTCTTATTGCTAAAATGTTGTTCAATTTTCATATAATTGCGCTCTAGTATTGTTCAATTTTCATCTAATTTCACTCAATGCATTGGAAATGTAAGTAAACAAGTTAACAACCACCGGAAGCCATACGTACCATATAGATAAAACCCTCAAAGTAGAACTCTAGGCGCAGTTCCATGAATGAATTATTCTTTCCATGAATTTTGTAACTAACGATATAGACATGTACATATCATAATCATGTTAAATCCTGATAATTACAGGAAAGTAGTTCCAGACTGCGTAAAATTAGTGAGAAACCAAATAACAAATTTGTGAGTATTCATCTTTTGAAAAGGAGCTTCAAACTGATTTAAAACAGGGAGTCCCTTATTGCTATAGCAATTGACCTGCAGAATTAAGTTACACTTCAATGTGTGGGTTGCCCGACAATTTAGAGGACCCATCATGCCATTTCAATACATGGATGTGGGCCAACATATTTAATTAGTTTTGAGCACAGCTTTTATTATTTATATTTTCGATGACCGTCGCATGCAGCCACGACTAGCTGATGACCTTCAACTGCATATTCTCTCAGGAAGTTTCTCATTCTGTTCATTCACGTTCACCAAAACATTGGAGAGGAGGTCATTTATGCACTCGACCGGTTCACTATGAGACAAAAATATTCACCAACAGGAGGTTTTGGGCTAAAGATGCTGGAGATTTAGCTTAAACAATAATAGGGGGCTTCTTTATTAATATAAGTTGGGGATCCTGAAACAGAAGTGTCAGAATCATGTTCGAGGGAGCATGTTACAAAGAAAGACAGGAAGTTTTGTCTGTATGTCAAAGTTGTACATATATATTATTAGAAAGAAATTTCATATTAATTTATTAGAAACCAATTGCATGCATTCATTGCATGAAAGACAACTTTAAGTTACGACACATAATTTATTAAAGGTCTAAATAAATGGGTAACACTCAAGCGATGCTAATTCAAACACATTGTGTTTTACTCACATAATCGAACCATGGCGGCTTTCGAACCTAATTAAAACATGTTGTGTTTTACTCACATAATCGAACCATGACAGTGCTCTAAATATTAAACGCCCAGCAAGTTGCAGTTGAACAAGAAGTGTGGGTTTTTTAGTCCTTCCAACCAATTATGAATTATCTATATAGTTATTCCAGCAAAGGAATTAAGACACTGAAAGACCGGTTTGACGAAATCTTTCTCTACATAGTGATAGCGAGTTTGGGTAGAACAAGAATATCAGAAATGCTACCAACAGTGACAGAAGATAGCACGGGTATGCCAACTAGGTGTAAAAAAGGGACAACTGCCTGCATCCCTTCTGTATTTATTTTCTTTTATGGCTTTTTTTTCGTAACGAGGAATGTTCTATAGATGCATGTGTTTCCATGAAAATAAAGTGATGATATGTCACAGGAACTATTGTCTATTTTTCTCATTAATCTGAGAAGAAAATGAGGAACTCTTCACTGGCTGGGAATTCGAACCTGCCGACCATATTTGAAAGAAAAATGTCCACCAGAGCAGGTAATTCATTGCAACTGTCTGCACCATGAAATTTTGAATTTTTTCATGATGTTTGCAGACATGGATGAGTGTGCTTCAAACACATTTTTTTATTGTTTTCTCTTTTTTAGATAAGTATAGAATTGTAGTTTCCATACGTATTAAGGTTTTGGAATACACAGAAACAAGCATACATAAAAGGAGAAGGGTATGAACTTCAAAGGCAACAATGATCTAATTGTAGTGTAACATATTATAAAGAAAGTACACAAATCCTGAGAAATTATACATGCATCCCAAGTAATAGATTCCAGATTATCCATATTGAATGATTATATTATTTTTATCCATATTGATTTTTTGAGAGTAGAGAAAGTGGAGGAATTAGCTTAAGAGGCCATTTTTACTAGGGTGTCTCATTGTGATGAATTAGGGTGTGAATTAGTAATTAAATGGAATTTATTGAGGGATAAAACTATTTTTAAAAAATGAAACACCTTCTATCACTAATATAAACATAGGTACATTTCCAATAATGCAAGAATGAGTCTCATTGTGGTGAATTATGATGTGAAACTTTCTAGAAGTAGTTTGAGTAATTAAATGGGATTTATTGGGGGATAAAACTAAGTTTCAAAAATTAAACACCCTCTCTCACTAATATAAACATAGGTACATTTCCAATAGTGCAACAATAATCTGCGTCAACATTTTTATGAAAACATTATACCACCAAAAAGTTGGCCTTCTTATTGTGACCCCCAGGGTTCAATAGGATTTCATTTCATCCCCCATTATTTAGGAGCAAGGGGATTTTCACTTAATCATGATGAGTAATACTATAGAATATTCCATATTGTAACTCTAGTTAAGAGTTGAAAGAGTCAAACTTAACCACTAGTAGGAAATGGAGTTGTGTTAATGCAATCCACTAGGAGGAAATGCGTTGATTATGTTTGGGTGCATTTTGTTTGATAAATTAGTAGAGTAGATGAGAGTAGATGTAGAGAGAGAAAATGAGGGGGGTTTTATTATTATAGGAGCACACTAGACATAGGTATCACTTTTTGGTACCTACACACATTTCAATTTTAGAAAGAAAGAAAGAGTAAAGAAACCTCACCTTCTAGTTGGATAAGGGTTTTCTAGGTCATATCTTGTGTTATTATGGTTATTAGTAATTGTATTTTTGTATGTTCTTTATTTTATATATTTCATACATTGCATGCATAATAATAACATAGTTCACTAATGAATCCATAAATCTAAGAGAAAAATAACTCTCATAGTACAGTTTGGATTTTTATTATTCTAGTAGTAGATATGTTGTCACAAACTTTTCAGTGGAATACCAAAAGACATTTATAGATCATATTGACCTATCAAAGAAGGCATATTTGGATATTTTGCGGAACTTGTAGGAGATATAAATAGATATAAATATAAATTTATAAAACCCCCTCCGTGGACAAAAATATATTAATATCCCTTGAGATATGGTAGAGGAGAGGTTCTCAAGGATGAAAGAAAATGTCACAAATAGTATCGAAAAAATGAATCTCCTTATCGAAAATCCAATGAGTTTGGGAATCAGAGAGGATGGAGGTTCCAACTTAGGGGTCATATAAGAGAGTAAATTAGTTGATTGTGAAGAGACAAAGACAGAATCTAAGAAAAGACTTAAATGGATTAAGCTAGTTCAAGTGTTTTGAATCATTCACAATACCTATTCAAGATGGAATTGAATGTTGACATCAAGCCATATGATGGAGATATTAATACTTTGAAGTTAAATCAATGGTTATCATAATTACACGTTTATTTTACCATTCATCATATAGAGGAAGAATAGAAAATTTCATTTTCTCATATGAAATTTGATGGCCATGCCCTAATATGGTTGGAAAGACACACAAGAACCTTGAGGCTAGAGGGAGATCCTGTGTTGACTAAGTGTGAGGATTTCAAAACTCTTATAAATAATGCTATCAAATATGTAGAATACTAATCAATATTGTGTAATTACTTTAGTAAGAGACTAGGGTGGAGTGTACATGCTTAAACCACCATAATTATAAAGATGTCCATAATGTTTTGTATCTCTTAAAAGAACCAATATATACTCCCCAAGTATCTAGGAATTCTACAAAGTCATCTACGGAAGCAAGTGATGTTTTTCAAAGATAAAATTATGTACAATGGTTGTGTACAAAATCAGTACCTAGAGAACATATGATAGAAGGAAGGGAGATCAAGTGTGTTAAAGAAAAAATGTTGTTGAAACCTAGAATGGTGTGCACGGATTTTGTACATGAGCAATACCTAGAGAAAATACGATAGAAGGGAAATAAAGTAAGTTAAAGAAAAAATGAGCATGAGGAAGCCTCCAAGGAGGGGAATAATAAGTGGCAAAAAGGACAAGTAAAAAAGAAAACAACCATATCACATCAGTGAAAACATCCTAGAAATAATTGTAACATTGGTAGTCATACAAAGGAACAATGTTAGAAGCGACATCTAGAGCTCAACACAGAAAACCAAAAGAAATATGATAGGAATAAATATCATGGCCAGAGATTCAAGTAATTAGGTGGAAATATTCTCAAACATGGATGAAAATAACTTTTTTTCATCAATGTCAAATGAGGTTAATCTGAGTAGCCTTTCACAATAGGAAGAGAAGAAAACAACTAGACTCATTTATCCAAAGATACAAGTCAAGAAAATGAAAAATGATGCTCTATTCAACTTAGGGTCATAACATAATCTAAAAAAAATGAACCTAGTGAAGAAATTGGGGCTAGAGACTCATGACCATCCTATGGCATATCCATTGAGATTGGTCATGAGGTATTCTAAGATAAAGGTGACAAAATAGTGTAGAAACAAATTTTCTTTTGATGTTGACTATATTGATGAATTAAAATTTTATGTAGTTCCACTATGTGTATGTGGTGTTGTGTTTAAGAGTATTTATATGTATATACATGATGTAATATTAGTTCATAGATATAATCAGTACCACCTCATTAATGGTATAAAATACTTCATTACAAATGTGCATAAGGGAAAGTCAAAGATCTAAGTTTAGTGATTGCTTATTTGTTCCTTAGGTTTGTCTTCACCTTAGTTCTGTAACTATTGTAATTTTTATGGTACATTCTATGTTTGGAAAAAATAATTCAATATATTATTAGCCCAATAATAGTTCCACTTAAGATTCAAATAGTAATCACATTTAAATTTATTATAAAACTTACCATATAATTTAGATAACCATTGATAATAATTGTAGATAGAACATCATCAACAATGCACAAGAAGATGAACCAAGACAATAAAAATAAATATTTAGGCCAATGTCAAGGAAAAACCCACAAGGGGGAAAACCAAACCAGTCCTTCTTATTGATTAATATCAAATGTTTAGTAGAGAGAGAAGATCTAGTTTAGTACAATGATGATAAAAAGAATCCCAAAATTAATAAATAATCACTATGAGGAGAAAACCCTCTAGCAGATGTTTTTGAGGAAGCCCGTATAAAAATACCCCAGAAATATGTTTCTAGTGGAGGGTACCAGACAAGGTTGGCGGGTGGAGGGTTTTGCGGAGGTTTTCCACTCGGTGCACTTATCATCCAAAACCGCACCGGTGCACTCAACAACAGAAAGCACCGATGCATAAAAAACATTGGCACACTAAACACCGTGCACTCCGTACACACTTGCCCGGTGTGTTGTATTATTGTAGAGCTTCGGTGCTTTACAACTCTTCCACACCGGTGCGTCATAAAACACCGCACCAAAACCGAAACTGCCCTGTGTGGTATTAAGTAACCACACTGGTGTGCCTATAAAACCCTGCACACTGGAGTAGGGTTAAAGAAAAAAAAAATTACGACCAAAAAACCACTTTTTTCACTTTTCTCAGTGCTCCAGAGCTCTCAAGCACTGGTGCAATTTATCCTTGCCTGAGCCGTCCTGTCATCGGTGCTCCCATTGCACCCATTTCACACACTGCTGCTATGGATTGCCCACCAATATAGAGCTTGAATTTTGCAAAAAGGTGGTCAAATTTTCTTTTGAAAATTCTATAGCCAATGCCTCCTCGACGGCCAAATGTACAGGTATTTTTCTTGTTTTTCCATAATTAAGCTTTTTGGCGGATTAGAATTTTAAATAACCTTAAAATTAACCATTTAAAACAAGAAAAAAAAATATTTTCACATGGTGCGCTCAAGCCATTATGCTTGCACTAGTAAGCAATGCTTCTTGTAAAATTTGCAGGGTGCGCCGCAATTGGTGCTAACAGTATCTACCCCATTTCCATGCTGATACCAAAAGGTGCACTGCGTTATTTTAAAATTTTAAAAAAAGTGCAGTGAAATCATTTAGCCAGCCGCACTGTTTACCATGTGGAATAGCGGCTATGCGGTGCATTGATGGAAATATATGCCCCAGTTTTTGTTAGCACACCGTATTCGACATTCTGAAAGGGTCAATGGTGCGGCCTAGTAAAAGACTGCACCATTCACTATGTAATTAGTCAGGAGGTCGATGCGCTGACAAAAGTATACGCATCGGGGTGTAGATTCTAGTCAGCGCACTACACTCCTGACACCGTACATAGTCAACGGTGCTCTGAAAATTTTTAGGTGCACCACCTACGGTGCGTTGAATTTCATTTGGGGCACCGCCCCTAGTGTGCGACAAAAAAAAAGATGCATTAGAACCAGTGCATGACTGTTTTTGGTGGCGCATCGACTGTTTTATTTTTATTTTTTCAAAAAAATTTATATATGTATATTCCTAAATAGATGTCTCATTTGATAATTGTTTATTTTATTTAATATGTCAATCATTGAGAGACAAGAAGGGGAACAATGACAACAACAAGCGGAGCAATATCACATGGTTTTCCTGTAGGAGGAACGAGAGAGGGAGAGAGATGCGTACCCTCGCCCTATTACAATAGCTACCCAGGGGCTCCTAAGGCAGCTAAGCCTCCTCAAGTTCTATGAGTAGGCTACTTCCCTAAATGGTTATGGTGTGTTTTTGAGACATCTTATCCGTAGGTCGAATGCCCACCGACACGCTTTCCAGGTTTGTCCTAACCAGTGGTACACACCCACTAAGGAGGATATATATTTCATTACATGGCTATCGAGGAGAGGGGTGGATTTTCCCTTTTTCCCAGAGGTTCCAGCTGGCTGTGTAGCAGGGAGTAAGTTAGTGTACTCCAGAGAGACATTGGAGCAGATGCATTCTCTCCTTCAGATTTTTGGGTTGCTAAAGGTCAGTTATGTATTGGTGCATTTAGTAGTGAGGAGGTGCAGTGCCTCTCACTTCTGATTTTGACCATTTCACATGACACCAGTGACAGGCAACACATTAGTTACTCTCTTCTATATTATGTTGATTTTTTAGTATCGGAGCCACGAATTGTCAGGTGGTCTGCCATTTTTTTACGGTAGTTTTGTATGACCTTAGATAGATTTCATGCTTATGCACAAGGGAGGGTCATCTTCCCTTTTAATTCAGATCTTTTTTGTTTATTTTTTGAGATGTTTCCATAAACGAGGACTGCTTTTGTTCGCAGCCTCATAGGCTGATGTTCGAGGCACAAATGCACATGTGGGGGCATATGATGGCCAAGAGGGGAAAGATTGTGTTTCCAGTGAGGATATCACATAATGCACTAGAGTTGCTAGCTAGTGTTGACAAGTTGCATCCCTTCATTATGGTCCCCTGTTGTTATGCTAGATTGGATTGGTGAGGGTTTCGCAACATCCTCTTCACATCTAATGAGCCGCTCGATGATAGAGGTGATATTACTGTTTGATTTAAATTTATTCTAACATGTTCTCTAACTTGTTTTTATTAAATTGTGTAATGAAATTGTCTAATTATTGTTGTGTACTTGTATATATTTTGCAGACATTGGGTCTTTTGATGACGAGGACATGCCGACACCACCACATGATCCAAGTGTGGATCTAGATGATGATCAGGGCATGCTAGATGCCGAGGATCATCAGGGGGCCAGTGCAGAGAGACATGCTCCTGCACCGGTACTGCCTTTTGCTAGGCACGGTCGACTTGATACTAGATACAGGATGGAGTTGGGCGACCAACTCACTGCATTGATTGTTGAGGCAGGCATTAGGCTCGTTCATATGAGAGAGATACAGGCCAATGGTAGGGTATTATAGATGTGGAGAGGCATTCTGTGTGACATGTAAAGTCTGATGCGGCATGTTGTAGGACCAACGACCTTAGTTATGCAGCTGAGGAGGACTGTTGCACGTTATATGTATGGTCAAGACACAGGACGTGATCAAAATTCAGTGAGCAACGACTCATTATCTCATGATCGTTCACGTCGCACCACACTAGATGAGTAGCCTCCACTAGCATCTAGCAACATTCATCATGGAGATGAGGCCAAACCATCGACCACGTCCAGTCAGCAACTTCCAACATCCAGCAGTACCCATGATCATGAGCAGGTTGGACCATCAACCGTCGAGGCTGCACCATTGACTGAGGAGGCCTCGACTAGTACTGCTATTGATGTTGAAACCACCAGCTGATCCATGACATTTATATTATAGTTGTATATTTTTAACATTATTCAGTAATATATATATATATATATATATATAGTCCATGTATTTTATGTTCATGTTGCAGTTGTACTTAATTTACATGTTGGTGAACATCATGATGTGTATATTGTTAGGTCATGTTAGGTGATATGGTCATTTAACGTGTAGCTTCCAGATAGATGTGTATGTGATAGCATGAGTTATTATTCGAATATGTTTTTTAGTCAAATGTGTTTTTTAATTGAATATGTGTTTGTACGATGATTATCATGATCGTGATGTTTATTAATTAATTTAATATTAAATTACCATGATATTTATTAAATATTATGACGTGACTGTAACTTAAATTTAAATTATAATTGTATGTAAAATTGTAAAATTTTATTTGTATTTGCAATTGTAATTTTAATTGTAATTGTATGTAAAATATTTAACGTAAAATTTTAATTGTAATTGTAAAATTTAATTTATTGTGAAATTATAGTGATTGTAATTTTAATTGTAATTGTATGTAAAATATTTGTAAAATTGTAGTTTTAATTGCAAATGTAATTCTAATTCTAATTCTATTTGTATGTAGAATATTTGTAAACTTTTAATTGTATTACTATGAAATGATTGCAACTGTAAAATTTTAATTGTAATTGTAATTGTATGGAAAATTCTAAAATTGTATTTGTAATTGTAATCGTAATTGTATGCAGAATTGTAAAATTGTAATTGTAATTGTAATCACAATTGTAATTTTAATTTTAATTGTATTAATGTGAAAATTTTAATTGTATTAATGTGAAATGATTTTATTAAAATTTGTAAATTTGTAAATTTGTAAATAATTGTAAAATAATAAATCTTGAATAATATCAATTTTTGTAAAATAATAAAGTTTAGGAAATAATGCAAATATATTCATGTAATTTAGAATTATCATTATTTTATTATGATCTTACATACCAAAAAAAAGTAACTTTATATAGTATGCCATTTCTAACCGAGATTCCTGGTTTTTCGTCTCGTGCGCTTATAATCATAACCCGAACCGGTGTGTCTTAGTACTAAGATGCACTGGTGCTTCACAACTCTTCCACACTGGGATGTGATAAAACACTGCACCCAAACATAAAACGTGATCTTCCGAACCGCACTGGTGTGCCTATAAAACCTTGCACACCGAAACAGGGTTAAATAAAACCTCGCGCGAACCAAGTATTTCATTGAAATATCTTTTCTAGGAAGGAAAATTTATTATGTAAATTGTAGTATTGGAGCAACGGAGGGTTCGAATCGTGAGAAAGAATTTTTCTGAGGAGATGAGGATTTGAAAATGTGAGAGTTCAAATTTCAGCTAAGAAGTTTATAGCAAAGAAAACGAGTGATTCAAATAGAAAGACAGAGAAATATTCTTATAGGGATGTAGATGGCTACAGAGCTCGACAAAGTACAAAAGGAGAAAAGGTTTATGAAAAATCTGAGACGCACATGAGAGAGATCAATTGAGTCTCTTGAATGGGCTAAGAGATCACATGAAGGTAACGATTCTCATTCTTACAAGGATGGTAGGGAAATATTGGACAATAGAGAAGGATCAATCGATGCAGTCGATAAAGCTAAGAGGTACCATGAAGGGAAGGATTCTCATTCCCTTCAGGACAACATAAAAAGATCAATTGACGTTTTTTATCGGCTGGTAGGTCCGATGAAGGGAAATATTCTGGAGAATGCATTTAAAAGAATCTGGGAGTATTGTCTGAGATTCGTCTGGCTTATATAAACTTTTACTGGAAAAGCTAACATCGCATAAAATCACATCTTTGGCTTTCAATTGAACTTGAATGGCATCTCTAACTTGTCTGGGCTGTGGTCGTGTGGATAATGAGGAATATCACATGGAAGGTACCCAAAAATCCAAATTTTTGAAAGTATAGGTGAATTAGAACTTATCAAAAAACGAAATGGTGAACAAAATGTGAATGGGATACACTTAAGGATTCCCTGGTTCCATTTGTTATTGAAAATGATGCTCTCTCTGGATGAAACCAGTATAAAATCTGCTTGTATTATAAATGGAAATCAAATGACCATTTTTGTGGGAAGAAAAGAATACATACCTGTAAATACCATATTTCCACTTGCAAATTGGTTTCCCATTGTAAAAGCTAATTTAATAGCCCATTTTGCAATGTATTTCCTCTTCTCAACCCTATACTCATTTTCTACGGGAAACCATTACCTCCACATGTAATAATTGCATTGTCGAGTCGAAAATTGGTCTTCTTCTTCTAACAAATGTAGAATGAAGGACTCATTTTCATTGCTCCCAGAACATTCAAGACTAGTTTGTCATAAAATAGAGATTCTATAAAAAAATTTAAGATCAAGATAGAAATCACAAAGGAGAAAAGAGGAAATTGGATGCTAAGATGGAGGAGAAACTTACAAATGAGCAAGTAGATAATGGTGCACATTTTCTTGTTGTAGGTTATGGAAAGGTTCAAGTTTATTTTTCTGAAAGAAGAAGAGGTGTAGTTTTGAAAAGAAATGGCCCAAATATTTTCACAGAAAAATTTACATTTCCAACATGTGTAAATTTGGTGTACACACATAAAAGTAATTTCGGTGCCTCAACCGAAAATCGGTGCTAATGCATAGATAACCGCACTGGTGCATTCTAGTTACTATGCACTAGTGCATTTTAGTTACTACTCACCGATGTTGCATTACCAATGGACGCACTAGTGCGGTGCTATTAAGTGATCCATTGATGACAGATTAACGCAAATAAAAAAAGTGTAGATCTATTTTCTTTCAGTAAAAAAAAAGGTGGCAAATTGAAAAATGAGTGGAAAAATATTTTCGAAAATCTGATTTCATAAAAAAATTCTTTAAATACTAAAAAATTTTCATTATTTCACTATTTCAGCTAAAATTTTCAGCCAGAGATTTGCAAGAGACATACCTAGAGCAACAGAGCATGAGAGCACTATGGAGCAGAGAAATACATTCGAATAGAAGTATTCAGACAATCATAGTCCAAACCTGTAGTGATTCAAACCTTGTAGCATAGAATTTCAAACAATCTTGTGATTAAATTAAATTAATTTTTTTACTTTTTTCTTTAGCTTTTTTACTTTTTCTACAGTTTCATCCATTTTTACCCTAAAAAATTCTTTTTTTTTTCTTTCTTCCTTTTCTTCTCCCTATTTCTATGATTTTAGAATTATGGCTTTTCATTTTAGATTGACATCTAACCCACGGGATGACTTGCATAGTCGTATCTCAATCCATGTTGGCCCTTGTGTGAATTTTTGAAAAAAATAGATTTTTTTTATTGATGCACCCTACGTAACCAAGCACATTGATGCATTTCATTATACAGCGCACCGCGCAAGTACTGTGTAATAAAAAATTTAAAAAAAAAATTCTTAAATTACTGCGTCATATCTAAAATAGGGCACCGATGCTCTGTGTTACAATGATAACAGCGTACGGTCTATTACACTATTTGTGCAGTGTGTTTATAATACCACCACTCACCATATGGTCTATTATATTATTTTTGTGGTGTGTTTATAATACCTCCACGCATCGACGTCGGTGCGTACAACATGAAAGGCAGACTGGTTTCTTGAGATTTATTTTTTACCTAAAAAGTTGACAATTTATTTATAAATATATTAATGAATGATATGGTACAGGTTTCATATTGATAAAGAAATGAATGACAAGAGATAAAGTAACAAAAATACTGATAACACATCAAGAAAAGCAAAAAAGGCAATTTCTTTGTAAATTCTTTACAAAAGTTATTATTTTTGAACTATATGTAAGTTTAACTAATATGTATTGTTTACTGTGTATCATGCAGAGCCACCAAATTATGAAGCTCAGTCAGATTATTTTTGATCTAGGGCCGGAAGAGCTTAAAATCTTGAAGGAAAAATTGCAAAAGAATGAATGAGGTGAATGAAAAAATACTATTGATCCCATATGAGTTTCTTTTTTAAATTTCATTAATAATATACTTAAAATTATTAGATAACATGTGTCTAACAGTCTATTAATTCAAATCTCTTTAATGTTCTACAGTGACCAAAAACTCAAAAAAGGAATATTGTTCTAAGAAAAGAAAAAAAATAGAAGTTTCAAATGAAAATGAATTGCTCCTTCGCTCATCTGGAGTGGTGCTAGAGGTTAATGAAAGGGGGGAAAAATTTTACAAAATTTTGAGAGATCTAGTGGAATGAATGTATAGACGTTCTTTCCACTTACAATACAAAAACCAATCCAATGATTCCAAGAACCAAATTTTATCTAAACTACAGGAAGAGTTTCTAGAGAATTGGTCAATGAGACATGTCAGAATTTTAATAGCAAAAATGTACAACAACAAAAAATACGGAATGAAAAAGTAATATTCCTTTAAATGTTTGTCTATAATTATTTATAAATAACACTTTTGTTATATTTACTTTTCATAAATCAGTATAAAAATTAAATAGTTTATTGTCATGTTACATTTTCAGAAAGATTATGAAAATCCCAAAAGATGAACAAGATGATACCATAAATATGCCAGTAAGAATGTCCAAAAACATGTACAAGGAGATGGTCAAAGAAATGGACAAAATGTCATTGCAAGACGATCCATCTCAACAACAACGTGCTTCAAATGTAATATGTAATCATTGAATTTTTCGATCATTAGGTACAATAAATAAACAATTTAGCATTAAATATTAATTTTCTATAATTTTCTTGCAGAAAATAAAAGAAAATAGAACCCATTCAACACATAAAATAGGATGACAAGGAAGAAAAGGGTTGATATCTAAGTTTGTGAGTAATTGTTACTTCCTTATAACAACTTAAGTAGATTTCATTTTTGTATGTTTTAAGTTTTTTTACAAAAATCATTATTGAATGTCTTCAAACAGGTGCTAACATACAAAAAGGAACCATTAGAAGAATTGATTGAAATTGGGTTAAATATGTTGTGAGTATATGTTGGCATATCAAAAATTAATTGTGGAATTTGTAAGCATATATCGATCTTGTTTTACTTAGCTCCGTCTATAATTAATAGAAAAAAAAATCTTTTATAGTAAATATATGATTTGTTATGGGGCATAAAACTTGCAGGAAAACAAGTATGGAACTGCACCAACAAATGAAATTTTTAAAGATGGCATGGTACATGGTTTTGAAAGAATCTGTATAGTTTATGGGTCAATTGTTACTATGGTGTGTCATTTTTCTTTTCGATTTAAATTGATTTATATTATTTAATATTGCAATTTTCATTATTCTCACCAATGTATATACAATTATTTCAGTTTTTTTTTATGTCTGTAGATGGAAGGCGAAGAAGAAGAAAACAATCAATAAGTGAACAAAACATTCCCGAAAATAACCCAAGTCATGGAAGTAGCTCTAGCAGTGACAACAGTTCAAGCGAAGAATGATTATCACAATGTTTGGATATCAAAGAAAGGTGTTGCATTTTTTGAAATATTTTTTTGTGAAATCAGACATTTGGTTTAATGTAATGGACATACTGTCCCAATTGAAAGAAGATAAAGGGATACCAATAACTGTCCCATTTTGTATGAAAAATAATTTCTTATTCATATATATATGTGTGTGTGTGTGTGTCTCAATTTATTCTATTTTGTTCTCCATTGTTGTTATTGCGTTCTCCATTGTCATTCTCAAATGCACTAATAAAAATTTAATTCATATGAATATTATTATAAGATATATATGTGTCAACTTTTCATGAATAATTAATTTGAAAAAATCACAATAATTATTATATGATATAACAAATTAATCCAAATATGACATTAAAATGCATTAATAAAAATTTTATTAATATGAATATTGTTATAAGATGTGTCAACTTTTGATGAATAATGAATTTAGAAAAATCACAATAATTGCACTTTCAGGGGTCGATGTTTCTAAAAAATACAAAATGAACACCGGTGTGTTTGTATACTACAGTGCACTGGTGCGTTTCTATGACCTATGTGCACCGCAAAAATACCAAAACCAATTAAAAATCTTGGTACGTTTGTGCGATACTGCATACCGATTATTTTATGTGAGACTGCACACTGGTGCATTTGTATGACATATGGTCACCTCAAAAATACCAATACCAATTATAAATATCGGTGCATTTTTCTAATACTATGCACTAGTGCATTTCTATAATTCTACATACCAGTGCGTTGAGACGACCTATGGGCACTGCACAAATCCAAAAGCCAATTGGTACGACCCCATGTGTTGTATCAATAACACTGTGGTCAGTGTGGTTTTATACCTTGACGGCCCAGTGCAGGAACCTTCGACCACCCCAGGGCCACCGTCTAGATGGCATGCACTAGTGCGTTGAAACCTTAGTAGCACACTGATGAAAAAAAAATCTGTAATAACCTCCAGTCACCTAGCTTTTTTAGTTATGTTGAGTTTCCGTTAAAATATTTGCCAAAACCTTCGTAACCATAAATGGATGTTTTAGAAAATGTTTTTTTGACAACTTTTGCCAATTTTATAACACTAAAAACCTCCTTTATAACCTCTTCTAGAGGGCCTTTTCCTTGTAGTGAATAATTCTGTTCAAATTTTGTGATTTTGAATTGTCAACAATAGTCAATGTGACCTAACCAGTCACATATTAGTCAAAAAAAGTATAAATAATTTAGCCAAATATCCCGTCAATGCGGCCTCCCATGTGGATGAAAGGAGAGTAAAAAAAGTACCAAAATTTTGTGGTGAAAGGAGAGAGATAGCACCAGTCAACCTGTGGTCAAAGTGGCATTCACACAATGTGGTCAAAATTTCGAGAAAACCTTTGATCCTATGCCAAAAGGTGTGGCTAGACAAAATAGAAAATATCTCACAAGAATCAAAGAAGGAAGATGCAAAAAACTGCTGGGTCAATGTTGGTGAAATTCATCTACTAAAACTCAACACAAAGAAATTAGAGCTACCAAAATCCCTTCGCACATGAGGGGAGAACAAGATTATTTAGATGTTGTATGAAGCCACCATAAAAGAGAATATGTTTTGATGAGATGTGTTTCCAAAATGGAGTGATAAAATGTTGTATTTATAGTGGTTAACGTGGGTTTAAGGGTCATGTCTCTTGATCAAGTGAGCCAACATGAAGAGGGGTCGCCTTGTGGAGATGAGGCCGACTCAAAAAAGTGTCATTTGGAGGTATGAAAAAAATCTTATTTTGAAGGAGAAGAGATATTCCATAAAGTATTATCCAAAGGACCTATGAAGGGGCTCCCAACTAGGGGAATTAGCCCATAGTTGCACTATTTAACTCTCATGTATGTAGAGTTTTAGAACACAACTTTTTATAACCTTTGTAATAGTTATAGTTTCCCCATAATAAATTTTAGTGTTGTATGTTTAATATATAAATTATAAGTACAATGCATCAAGTGATAAGTAGAATTCATAGTTAAAATGTGGATAAGTAGAATGTGGATAAGTCATCACATTTTGGATAGAATTATTACCCACCAAATTTCTCATTGTTCAACCTTTTCTTAGTTATTCCAGTTAATTTCAAACTTTGTTTGGTGTTAGGTTTCAAGTTATAGTTTTTGAGTTTAATCATTGTATTTGCTTAATTTTATTACGAAATTTTTAGAAATCAAGTTATGCCCCAGTTGTATCCATTCCATTGATATACATCCTTGATCTAAATTTCATTCCCGAGATCAATTACATTTGAAGTATGTACCATAATAATTATTTGATATTATATCCACCCCGCCTATTTAGCGTAAACCCCTCACAATTCTATAAATACATGATTATTAGTGTATTAAGATAGATTCCTTTTCTTAGGTTTCTATATCATAAATGTAATAGGATTAATTTGGTTTCGGCCTTTGCATCATCAAAACCAAGAAATGCACCACCAACCCCAAATTGCATTAATGTGGTATCATTAAAATATTTTATCAAATAACCCATAAAGTGTGATATTCAGATGCTAAGTTCTCCCTATTGTTGAGAGTTGACCCTATGAGGACTCCCCTTTCTCTATAATCCATTAGATCCAGACTTACCTATGTCATATAACATGCAACCCATCCCATCCATATATCTTAATTCCTAAATACTTGATTATATCTTAATATGATTACAAGATATAATCTCCTTTTCAACCATAAATTAAATACATGTATATACCCTTTTATGACATGTTCACTTCTCACTCATTTACTTAACAAAACTTTTGAAACAAAATAAATTTGGTTTTAATGAAATCTTCGACTACTTTCATTACCAATTTATGTCACCCATTGAACCTTTCAATAAGGCCTTATATTTAATATAGTTGACACATCAAATTATCATTATCCTCCTTCTTATATTAGAGGTAATGTTGTATTTATCTAGTCTATTTTCATGCAGATGTATAAAAGGTTTTTTCATCCTATGACTAGAAAAGTGTTGAATTGCAGGGTTTTGTGATTGAAACCATGATCAATGGTTGCTTAAACCCAAAGGGTAGGTTGTTGAGGCATGAAAAAACTTGACTGTTTGATGGTAGACATTAAATTTTTTCATATTGTTAGGTTAGTAAGCTATTTCCATAGTAGATATGGAACAAATTCTATTATCTATAGCCTCATGAACTTATATTTTGTAATCATATTTGGAGTAGTAGACACCCCATATATAATACACCATTGCACTTTCTCCATCTTTTTAGGAGGTTGATGGTACATATATAGGATATATGAGTTTTTATAAAAGTACATTCCATCAAGCTTGTTAAACACGTCCATTCCAAATTTAAAGTACCTTCTTCATCCTAAAGTATGTTACTATTGTATTTTTCATGAAATTTCATAAAATATGGAGATTCAGAATTAAATATTGCAATTTTGAATCAACTGAGGTTGCATTAATATCAATGTGGGCCTAACTTTTGTGTTAGTAAATGATTTTTTTCAAATATTAAACACTATTTGTGAATCAAGGATTGTTAGTTAATAGTTTCATATAATGGCTTAGTTATGCAATGCACATACAGATGGTGTATGCACTACATGTATAGGAAAAAACACAATAAAATGAATTTTTTTGACCTATTTAAGGCACTAATTTTATTCAATCATGATGTACAAGAGCTGCACATTTTTTTAAATTGATGGTAATTAGATTTTAATAAAGTAAATAATTCCACTAAGATAGCACTAAAAATATTTGAAAAGACACAAATATGACATAAAGAAGAAAAATGCATCGCAAGCATGATAGAAGTATGACCAACAAAAAACAAGAAGATTGTGATGTTACACCCTTACATTATAGTAGTCTTTGGGATCTTTCAATTTCCTTAAATTAACAACAAAGGCACCACATTAATAAAAACAATTATGCATTATCTAGTAGTAGTTAGAATGGAGATATTAAGAGTGCGCAAATTTATTTCTCAACATAATATGTTAATAAGAAAATAAATCTTTATAATAACACTAAAATAAAATGTTAATTTAATACATGCAATAAAAAATAAATGAAAACAAATAGATAAATAACATAAAGAATAATTATGACGTCACCAATTATTAATATTTCAGCTTGGATTGCTTGACATAAATGTCTTTCCCAACCGCTAAACTGTCAGATAAGATCCACAATCAAAGTATGAGTTGTTATAGAATTCATAGGAAAACTAATAAAAAACACATCTTACTAATATTAGTAGGTGTCTAAATATTTATTTAATGATAAAGATACATAAAATAAATTATCCTTGATACGCATGATGAATATATCATATTATAAGGAGCCAAAAAATTTACTTTGGATGATGCTCTATCAAGTTCAATCATTAACTAACATCTACTCATCATATTTGAGGAATATATTTTAACATTTTAGAGACCATCACATGTAATTGATGGCATGAGAATAACAAAGTGATGCTTTCTGAAGGATTCCCTTAATCAGAACTATACAACATGAGATATCAAGCATTAACATACTTTTATATAATAACATACTCAATTCTTTGATACATTCAAATGTTAAAAAAATAATGAGA
Organism: Pinus albicaulis; assembly: GCA_034641835.2. Taxonomy (NCBI): domain Eukaryota; kingdom Viridiplantae; phylum Streptophyta; class Pinopsida; order Pinales; family Pinaceae; genus Pinus; species Pinus albicaulis. The sequence goes on from CM076569.1 coordinate 626,047,386, forward strand.
AAAACAAATTGAAAAAATTAAATGAAGAAAAAAATATGATGCTAAATTCACTTGAAGACAAAAGAGAAAATTTCCAAAAATCATAAAAATTTATAATAAATGCATTATTTTTAATTACATCATAAGGCATCCCACTTTGAACAAAACTCCCCCAACTTCCACCGTGTATTTATCTACACCATTAGATATAATTTTAGATGACTTGCTAATTTTTAGCCATTAGATTCCACCATAGTTGTTAAAAAAATCCTTAATTTGTTGGGTTAGATACAAATTTCTTCATAGTTTAGAAACTAGAGTGCCCATTTTTTCACACAGAGCATCCATCCTGAGCGCGAAAGCTTTGTAATAGTGTTATTTCTTTGTTTATTTATTGTCCAAATCCCATTAGTGAGAAATGTTTTATACTATATGATGTTTCTGAGTTAATTTCGTGTCCCTTGGAGTATATTTTTGACTCTTTAGGAGGAAAACCCTCGAGAAAAGCTCATGAGCTCAAAAAATTATTTTACAAGTGATTTTCATTGATCAGAATGACAAGGTGAGTGATGGATTATGTTATTAACTTCTATTTAGATTTCTCTATAAAATTTAGTGTTTTTACTTATTAATATCTAGTATAGAAATGTTGGGTATATTATTAGGGAAGAAATATGAACCAACTCGTATTTTAGGGTTTAATATTTTTATATTTTTTTCTTTTGACAAAGAAACTTAGTTGTAATGCTTCCTTAATTTATCAGGGTTTTGTTGTCTGTTATCTGTTTTCTTTAGAAAAATTTCTGTATTTTTTTCTTTGGGTTTTATAATCGGTAAAGTTTATGAAAACTGTACAAGGCCTCTCCTCTCCTATACCCAAACTTGGTGAATAACGTGTCAATTACTGCCATTTCCGACCATATTTCCCCCGAGTTGCGCATTAATTAATTCCATTTCGGATCAGATTTCCCCTTTTACTACCTCCCAGGCCCCATTATGCACGTCATTATCTCTCATCTTTCAATCCCTGATCTCGTGATAGCCCGCCAATCATGTGTTCTTGTGCCAAATTGTTTCTTCCTGCCAGACCTTTCAAGAGCTATATGATGAGAGAAACCATGAATCTTGGATTTTTCTCTGTAGCAGCTCTCGCCTCAATCCCAAAAGCTTTGTTCTCTTCAATGATAATAGTGCTAAAAAATATCATTTTTTTTCATTGACACTCATGTGGCTAATCCCTTGACAAAATATTCGGTTCTCCAAGGGAGTAGTGGGTAGTCTTTTCCTTTTGACAAGCAGAGAAGGAAGATTGGTCTTCGCAAGGCTCAGTTCGCGCCTTCTTCTTGTTAATTGAGGTTGTCATTGATTTCATTATGACACTAGTCGAGATGGAATATATTCTTGAGATGCCTGGTTCTAAATGATGATGACATAACTCTTATTTGACAAGGATGCCATCAATGAAGATGTCAACCACGAAGATGTGAAACCACTAATAAAGAAGTTCTTGAACTATGTTAGTATGAATATTTTGTCAGAAAAATACCACTTTAGCTACGCATAACAAATAGCCCTAACATCAATAATGACTGCCAATATCTTCCAATATGCAGTTAGTTGATCGAAATAAAGATGCACAAATCCAGATCTATGCATAAAAAGACATTAAGTAGTAAAAATGAAATGTTGCTCCATGCATCCAATAGATAAGACAATAACAATATTTTTGAAAGAATTTTTATATTAAAGGGCACCTGAGAGGAAAACAAGAAAGGTGTTTCCAATTCTCCTGAATGGGATGGGTTCTTGAAAGTCCTCAGCATTTCAGATCTAAAATTTCTCTCTCTTGTTGGTGTAGAAAACCCAGAAAAACATAGAACTCAAAGGGAGCTCACAAAGAAAATAATGGAGAATGTGACAATGATAATGGCTCAAATTCAGACCAAGAGTATAGATCCAGAGTGATCTAATATGCAATGAAAGGTGACAAATGAATGGGAAAACCCTTCTGTTTATAATAAAATATTAGGGCATTCTAGAACTTGGTATTGGTCATGCCACCCATACTTGTCCTGAGTTGCCCTGTATCAAACCCATGGTTAAAGTCACGTTCCCTGAGTCTACCGTTCCTGAACCCTTTGATTCTTCTTCGTCTGCAGCCAAGAACCCAAAGAATCTTCGCACAAACAAACCTTGTACTCTGTGTGGTGTCCCTGGCCATTATTCTCACCATTTTCCTCACCTAACGCATTACCGCGCCTCTTTAGAGGTTGTTCGTGAGTATGACGTTGAACAAAATCAATCTGCCTCTCCCATCCTCACGTAGTATGTCTCAAGTCAACTCGAGGATCCCCCTGCTACCATTGACATTCCCTCTCCTGATGTTGAAATAATGGAACCTCCCGCCCCCATCCTATACCTATCATCATCCCATGCTAATGATTTAGTTAGCTTTGTAGCGTCATGTGGTTTCCCTAACCTTTTATTTCGCACCCATCACAGGCATGATATCATCCATCTCTATGATGTTCTCCGTAGCATGAGCTCCATCTATTCCTCTCGTAGCCCTCATACATCACCCTCTAGTTGGTCTATGAGTCATATCCATCCTATCCAGACTACTCCTTCCCATCATTGTCATTTGATGTCTACCCTACACTCACGCTGCCATCATTGTTCTTCCTCCTCTCATTTCTTGTCTTGTAACACTATTTTGCAGGGCCTCCTATCGACACATTACATTGGCTATGCTGATGGAGCAAGTTGCTATTCCCGGAATCTCGCCTCGGCCACTTCGGCTATCTTTACCCCCTTTCATACCCTCGTTCTCTCTAATGGAGTCTGCATTGGTAATGCCACCAATAATTAGGCTGAATATGATGCAGTACGTGGCCTCTTAGCTGATGCCCTCTCTCATCACATCCTCCATCTGCATGTTCATTTAGATTCTCTGCTTCTTGTATTACAACAAAATGGTGTCTATCGTGTGCATAACCTATCCTGTTTAGACGATATTTACGAGTGAAACTTTTGATACGTGAATTTTGATTCATCAGTTTTAATCATGTACCTAGAGGAAAAAATCACTACATAGATAGCATTGCAAACCATGTTCTATACTGGCATTCATCACAAACAAGACAATAACATTTTAAATCATCAACACAATAAATATTCATAATATATATCATATAACATGTTTTAGAGTCCATCTACTCTGATGCATATGACATGCCCATAGCATGTTAGAAAAAACAAAACTCAAAACCGGAGGGCACCACTTGCCCCTACATACACACTAGGGGGCACCACCTGCCCTACATCTATTCACTCTTTGGAGGATCCCAAGCCAATGTCTCTACTCTTGTAGCTCGTAGATCACGCACAGTCTACCCGGCCATCGCCATGCGCCGCATCACACCTCGCCATTCCGAGGGTAGCCCAATACATAACTCTATATACTATTTGTCTAAGTCTTGCCAACCCCACTCTGATACACCGGTCAGCAGCCCCTCACATCTACGAATAATTTCCTATAGGAGAGCGGTCATATCCTCATTTTGTCTCATTCTCGAGCCACTAGCACCTGTAGTCCCTTCTACGGCAGGTCATCCCATATATCCAGCCGGTTTCACCGAAGCTATATCTACATACCAAAATTATAAGAATCAGTACCATATATACTATTCACAAACTTTAACATGCACATAAAAAATTAGTCACTTATCACTTACCATCAGGCCCCCATACTCGACCAGGCGGAAGTGGCAAGTCCGGATCTCTAAAATAACTCATCCCACTATAGGGATAGTCATCTATGTATAACGGCATTTAATCCCAATAGGCAAAGAACTCAGGTCAGAACACCCACTCGACCACCCCTCCTCCTCCTCTACACAGTAAATGCCCCCACCGGCGGATCCTCGGTCCTCTCAGACCCCCATCTGGTAGCTATACACGAGGTCGCAAGGTCGGGATCTTCTCAAAAAATAACAAGCACAACACGGTCCCATACGAGCAATCATGGTTCACTTGCCGCTTACAAAGCGACAACTATCATTTCAATGACACCAACATCATTTTGGCCCACCCATAGTAGGTCCCACTCAATATTGATTCCACAATCATCATCTACCCTCCAGTGATGTGATGGATCACCTGGCTGCCCAGGATCTGCAACACTGCTGCCGCCAATGCATGGGTCTCTAACCTCTCTAGATCCCCAATCGGTATCCGTGTCCCTTTGACTCGGAGGCCTGGTCGACAATGTCACTCCCCAAACTCTATAATGTTACGCCCCCACGGTAACACTGGCTGTGTATTTCACACTATCCTTAATGGTGGGAGACTAGCCAAGAAATACAAATCCTGGACTGTCAACTTGCTCCTGTGCCCCTGCACTATAAATCCCTCATGATCTAGATCCCAATAACTAACAATCCAGGCCAACAAAGGCTCCCCAGCTCTCATCAGCGGGTTCTCCACAAATTTCAGAACCCCAAACCTTGCCAATGCACAACGGACACCTTGATCCGCTTGGATTTCTAACTGTAATGTACCCAGGTCTCTCTCTCTCCACTTGATCTGTATATCTACCATATCTGTACAAAAACATAATCTTTGTCAGTACAGATAGAAAAAATTGCATTCAATTATATAAAACCTGACTCTCTGCCCACAACAACACTGAAATCACCTTCATCTGACAAGTCACACTTTTTGGCCAAATCCTGGGACAGGTCACACTTTTCAGACCAAAAACTGCTTCCTAGGTCGTAGTTTTTGGCCCAAAAAGTGCGACCCGACAGTAAATATGAGGGAGGGGTTGTTCCTGAGATTTGGGGCCCTAATATGAACTTTTAACCCATCAAAAACAAACAGTAGGATTAGGCCTCTTACCTGCAACTGACAGATATTGATTCCAACGGTCGGTTTGTCTGCTACGATCGCCACAAGATTTAGGGCCTCCTCTCCTCTCTACATTCACCACAGCTACACAAGAAAATGAATGCATTTGGAGGGCAAATGCCTTATTAGAATAAAACCCCCTAATTTTTCTTTCGCCCGCTGTGACCAAACCGTAGCCCCGTTTGACACATCCTCTATACCATTGGAAAGCTCTGACCTAGCACTCACATGGGTATCTATTAGTTTTTCATGATTTGATACTTCACCAGGACACATTTCCCCAAGAAGGGTCTATTCACTTCTCCTTCAAATTGGATTTCTTCACTTACAACACTTGTATTTGGGGCACCACTTTGCCTCCATACTTGTCCTTGTTCGTGTTGATTTTCATCATGAGCTACCCTATTGTATTCATGTTTTTATGGTCCCACATTGGACCTTTACTGTGTGGCAGCACCATTGCGTCGCCCTTTTTTAGAGCATCTGAGTTGAGTCATAATTGCATTCATGGAGTCTAGCCCGAGTCCCTTTGTACCATGCTATACTCCTCCATCCTTCATTTCCTGGTCCCTCTCTCGTGTCACACATGATGGAATTAAGTCCCACTGTCCCCTGTCCCTCCTAATATTGTGTCAGTTGTTGCCAAGTCATCCATGCCCTTTATGCTCTAACAATGGAACTTGTCTATTCGCTACTTAGTATCCCACATTTCATCATCATCATTAGTATTAATCTGTCAGTCGCTCTACTATTTTCTCTGGTGCCTTAGTTGAGGATCCCTTATTGCCTCACCTATGGTGGACTTTCTTCTGTCGACATCATCTCATTCACTCCAGAAGACAGGTCTAGAGGGCGGTGTACCTTGGTTCCAGCTTCTACACTTGTTCGGTGCCTTAGATCAGGCAAAGGGATTTCTCATTACCCTTTGACTTGATTGTTTCTCAACTCCAACTCCTTTTCGCATGATCCAGATCCGTATACTTGATGGTCCAGTGATGCAACAACAACTATTGGTGATTCCCGGGTGTGTGTGAGATGTCTCAACCCTCATGAGGGGGTGGCCCTGCAGGTAGACCCCCACATGCCCGCATGACCTCTTCGTTACAGCCTTCGATGCAGATCCATATATTTGATGATGCTAGCCTTAGCCGCTTGCAGCACCTTGTTGATTTACATGTATCAGTCAGATTTTGCGAGCCCTTCCCTGTTTATAGGGGGAATTTGGGTTGTATTTGTATATCATGTACTCATATGTTATTTTATAAGTCCTGGCTGTTATCCCAGGCACAGCATGTATGTGGGATTCATCATTCTATCTTTTATCTGGCTCGTTTTTATGCCAGCATGTACTTTATAGTTCGGTTCCTTGTTTACTAGACGCACTATTATTTTTTACTTTGTCTCGGCGGGCATAGGTATGCCTCCCCTTCCACCTTTCACACAGGTACCATCTCATAAAAAAGAGACTTGTTGCACCTGTAAGTCTCGTCTCCTGAGGGTCTAGTCCTTTAGCACATTAGACTACCTTACATTTCTCTCTCTGACTTCCCTCTTGATGTCTGCTGACTGAGTTCTTACAACATATTTCGGTCATACGATTTTCTCCTAACACTCGTACACTGGGGGGCAATCTGTTACACCATTTTTTGGTCATCTAACCTATTATCATTAGATGGACCCAAATACACCATGTAAGACCAATTTTACCCTAAGTAAAATTGCTTTCACTATGTGAAATAACTTAGTAAAACAACTTTATTAAGTTGTTTATGGTCTGAACAGGAAACCCCAAAAGGAAATAATAAAAAAATCTATATTTGTTTATATTTCCTCAAGGAATAATTGGTTAAACATCAATTTAATTATTATTCCTGGTCATATTTAACCCAAAACAAGGAAATCAATTAAATAAATCCTTATTTATTTGATTATTTCCTAGGAATAAGTTATTTAATCCTTATTTAAATAATATTCCTAGTTAAATTTGACTAAATCATTTCTAAATAATTAAATAAATCATTATTTATTTAATTATATTTCCACGATTTCCTTAAAATAATAAATAAATCACTTATTTATTTATTGTTTATAAATAAAGGATTTGACCCAAGTCAAAAATCCTTTTCCCTCCAACAAATATAATAATATATTCCTAAAAGGTGGTTCTAGAATTTGGTTAATAATATTTTATTCATGCACCAAGTTCTAGATTGCCCTAATATTTTGTTATAAATAGAAGGGTTTTCCCATTCATTTGTCACCTTTCATTACATATTAGATCAATATGGATCTATACTCTTGGTCTGAATTTGAGCCATTATCATTGTCACATTCTCCATTATTTTCTTTGTGAGCTCCCTTTGAGTTCTATGTTTGTCTGAGTTTTCTACACCAACAAGAGAGAGAAATTATAGATCTGAAATGTTGAGGATATGTAGGAATATATAAAACGACACCGGTCGCAAAAGAAAACCCATGTGGAGTCGCCAATTGTTAGTATGAATCTTTTGTCAGAAAAAGGCCACTTTAGCTATGCATAACAAATAGCCCTAACATCAATTATGACTGCCAATATCTTCAGATCTGCAGTTAGTTGATCCAAATAAAGCTGCACAAACCTATATCTATGCATAAAAAGACATTAAGCAGTAAAAATGAAATGTTGCTCCATGCATCCAATAGATAAGACAAGAACAATATTTTGAAAGAATTTTTATATTAAAGGGCACGTGAGAGGAAAACAAGAAAGGTGTTTCCAATTCTCCTCAATGGGATGGGTTCTTGAATGTCTTCAGCATTTCAGATCTAAAATTTCTCTCTCTTGTTGGTGTAGAAAACCCACACAAACATAGAACTCAAAGGGAGCTCACAAAGCAAATAATGGAGAATGTGACAATGATAATGGCTCAAAGTTAGACCAAGAGTATAGATCCAGATTGATCTAATATGCAATGAAAGGTGACAAATGAATGGGAAAACCCTTCTATTTATAAAAAAATATTAGGGCAGTCTAGAACTTGGTGCATGAATAAAATATTATTAACCAAATTCTAGAACCACCTTTTAGGAATGTTTTATTATATTTGTTGGAGGGAAAAGGATTTTTGACTTGGGTCAAATCCTTTATTTATAAATAATAAATAAATAAATGATTTATTTATTATTTTAAGGAAATCATGGAAATATAGTTAAATAAATAATGAATTATTTAATTATTTATAAATGATTTAGTCAAATTTAACTAGGAATATTATTTAAATAAGGATTAAATAACTTATTCCTAGGAAATAATCAAATAAATAAGGATTTAATTTAATTTATTTCCTTGTTTTGGGTTAAATGTGACCAGGAATAATAATTAAATTGATGTTTAACTAATTATTCCTTGAGGAAATATAAAAAAAATATATTGGTTTATTATTTCCTTTTGGGGTTTCCTGTTTATACCATAAACAACTTAATAAAAGTGTTTTTACTAAGTTATTTTACATAGTGAAAGCAATTTTACTTAGGGTAAAATTGGTCTTACATGGTGTACTTGGGTCCATCTAATGATAATAGGTTAGATGACCAAAAAATGGTGTAACAAACTAACTATAATGTTGTATGTGCCTTGATGATCTAGACCTTCACTCATGATGACATATGGATTCATACACTTGATGATGTCATACACTAAATGAATGACCACAATTGATTATGGCCTCTTGATGAAGGTCTTGATGAAAATGGTTGGAAACTATATGATGACATGGAGGAACATTTGATGACGTGGACAATGATTGCATGACGTGAAGCACTTGAAGATCACTTGATGGCATATGATGACATTTTTCGAAGATCTCATTTGATGATATGGATGGTGGTTGGAAGACTAATTTGAAGCTCTCTTGATGGAAAATTAATGGATGTTGCACTTTGACATATGGATGACATATCGCTGCACTATTACATGACATGACTTGGATGCTACACTATCATGATGACATAGATGAAATTGATGAAAAACATGATAACACACTATGATGAAGAAATTTTAGTCGTAACAATGAAGGAGCCCTAATGACCTTGATTTCCTAATCACCCTCTGCACAATTTTTGCCTAATGACCTTTTTTTCCTAATCACCCTCTACAGAAAAAATTCAGGAGCGGTCGCAAAGAAAAAATATTTTGGACACCTTGGAGGAATATTTACACAATAATTTCTATACCATCTTAATGAGGACTTTTTCCACTTTCTAATCAACCATTACTTGCCCCGAAACTCTCAATGGTTGATGAGATATTGAATTTTTAAGATATGAGCCGACCTACACTTTGGAATTCATGTCGGCCTGCCTCCATATGATGTGTCCCTTCATTCTAGAGCTAAAATTCGTATAAATACAAGGCTGGACTATTCATTTTGAAAAATAAATTCGATGAAGATATCTCAGAGGAAAAAAATAGAAAGGAGTTCACATCTAGTGAATTGGAGAAGGCTAAAATAACTTGAGGATAATTTTATTTTATTTTTTGGGTTAAATTCTATGATTAAAATGCAGAACTCATTCAAAAATACTTAATACTTATTTTTAATACCTTCAGACCTGTAACAAATGTCTTCAAAGACTTCAGGACATGACAAGGAGTTTCCATACATTTTGGACATGTGATATATTATTTTGGACCTTTGTTTTCTTATCTTGACCAATGATATGAAGTATGGTCAGATTACAATTTGGATTGTGGAGTGTGCCTAAGATCTGAAGTTGGGATTGTTGGTTCATATTTCTGATCAAAACAAGTAAGGCTTGAAGTTGAAAGCTATGATCATTGTATGTAACCAGACACCTATGGAAGGATAGTAAATATATTTTGAAGAATTGGACAATCAGCTCAGATTGCAGTGACAGTTGTGAGAACTAAGTGAAATATTCTTGTTATATAATTTGGACCTATGGCTAGAAAAGATTAATCTATGGATTTATCCTTGAAGGCTTGGACAAGACCTCACCTCGGACATGAATTATAGTAGACAACCAAAATCAGGGATCAATGTTGAAGACAATGAATAAGATGAGAAGACATGGACAATGATTAGACCCTTGGGTTGTGAAGTGTCTTGAAGATATAGCATATTGAAATATGTGGATCATTCTTAGGACAAAATAAATAAAATATTGAAGACTTGAACTTGTTCGTGACCATTATTGAAGATCTATTTGGAGAAGATATTCTGTGGCAGCCTTTGTGGAGTTGAAATCTTGTTGGAGCTGATCTTGAAGGTTTCATGAGAACACACTTTTGAAGAGTATTAATATGAGCTTCATTTGATCAGGCTATTGTAGACACCTTGTTGAGAAGTGTTGACTAAACTTGGAGTTAATATTGAAGACCATAATGTATTATTGAAAGTCATCATGAGGTGACCTTGGTGATCATTTGGGTGACATGAAGAGAAGTGGAGACACCTTCATGATAAGAAAAGGTTGTCATTGATGATGTGACGTGGAGACTAAGTGAAGGAATTGCTGAATATTGTGACGGCTCTTTAAAGAAGACATTAGGAACCGTGAAGAATAACCAAACATATTTTGACAAAGTGAAGTTGAGGGTTGGATCCCAAGAGGTTGGAGCCTCATAGAGACAAGGTCGGTGCCTTGGAAGATAGGGTTGGAGCCCTAGAAGATTGGAGTCCTCAAGGAACTGGGTAGGAGCCTGTACCAAAGATAGGGTTGGAGCCCTAGAGGTTGGTGCCTCAAAATTGATGAGGTTGGTGCCTCAAATTGACAAGGTTGGAGCCTTGGGAAGACCAAGTCGGTGCTTGGCACAATACAAGTTGGAGCCTGGAACATTGAAGTCTTCATGTAGGATTGGAGCCCTATATCATTATTTTACTTTACTTATTGTAAAGAAGAAATTAATAAAACTATATATTCCATCAATACTCATTTTGTGTTCTAAATATAAGTGATCTAACTGGTAAAATTAACAATTGAAAAGAAATACTGATTCAACCCCCCCCCCCCCCCCTCTCAGTATTTCCAAAAATTAGTATCAGAGCCAGTACCTTCACTCAAAGCCTAATAGCTTGAAGGTTGATCATTAGAACACAAATGGAAAAGCCAAGGAATAAAGTCTCGAATCCTCCTAAAGATGTGTCTTCCGTAACCATCGAAATTGAAGTCAATCAATTTGCAAAGACTCCATTGTTCAATGGAAATTTTGATATATGTGAGGAAAGAATGAGGAATTTCTTAAAGAATAAAGGAATTTAAGTTTGGAAATCAGTGATTACTAATGAAACGATGGAAGAAGAATCCAAGGAGTACAATCCAAAATCAATGAAGACAATTTTGAATGGGTTACCAAATTCTGTGAAGGTGAATCTTGAAAAATGTTCGTTAGAAAAAGTCATATGGGAAAAAATTCATGATATTCACTCAAAAGGATTTTTTACAATGACCTCTAGTCAAGGAGATGATGGAAAATAAGAAAGAAGTCCAGAATCCATCAAGGAAGTTGAAGATAAGAGAGATGACAACAAGGCTAAAGAGGACCTAGAAGATGAAGAGAACAAAGAAGACTTTGAAGAAGATCTCCTGAATAAAATTATGGCTTCCATGGAAGAGATTGATGGTTTGAAAAAGGAAAATGAGGAACTTAAGAAGAAAGTGCAAGATGGTAACCAAGACAAGACGAGGAGGAAGTTGACTTTGTCAAGTTTCAAGTACAAGAAAGTGATGAGGAGCTCGCCAAAATTAAAGAGGAATTTCATCCAAAAAAAAGAAAGCATCATGAAGAGGTTATATCTATGACAAATCAATTGGATAAGGAAGAGAAAATGGAAGAAACTTTTTCAAGCCACCTTGAACAAAGACTTAAGAGCTTGAAAAATCTTGAAGCAGAGATTGGTCAATACAAGGAAGAGGTCTCTTCTCTTAGATCTCAACTAGAAGAATCAAGGAAACAAGTGCAAGGAGCCGAGAAGGTGATGAAAACATTGGAATTCATAGAAGGAAAAGCTAATGAAGAAGAAAAGGAGAGAGAAACCATGATATGCCAACTAGAAGAAAAGGATGAAGAAATCTTGAAACTAAATTTAGACATCAATATTCTCAAGGTTGAAACATGTGAAGATACAAGAATAAAAGAAGAAATGGAGATCATTCTAGAAAAGGAGAATGAGTAATTCTTGATAATGAAATAAAATATCATCTCCCTTAAAATCAAAGCACATGAAGCTACAAGGATGATGGAAGAAATGAAGAAGCAACTAGTTATGAAAGATGAAGATTGTGAAAAGTTGAAAGGAGAAATTGTTTTTCTTAAAAAGGAAGTTGACTTGGTGAATAAGAACTTGAAAAGATCTCAAACCCTATATGACATCCTAAGTAATGAAAGGTCTCCCCTTGATATATAAGGTCTTGGCTATGCAGGTGAATCCTCAAGCAAGAATAATAACGATTCAAACAACAAAGATGTGAGGAACCTAGAAACAAATGTTGATGCTCCCAGTTCCAGCAAAGGCAAGGAGAAGAATCAAGACAAAAACGGAAGAAATTCTACTCCAAGGAGACTTGCAGATGGTGTCAAGAATACAAAGGCAATGAATATCATCAAAGAATCCCAAGATAAAAATACTTCAGAAGTACATCAAGGAAAACTTGATCTCCGAGGTACCAAAGTATATTTCTTGGTTATTGCTATTCTTGTACAAAATTTGGGCACATGGAAAAAGACTGTAGGGAATATCACAAGGAAAAATATAGTGGTACCCTTCAATCTCCTAGAAGAAATTTTGCAAGAAGAATTCATGATTTATTAGTCATGAAAAAGACAGAGTGTTTCAATTTCCATAATAATAGACATATGGCACATGATTGTTACTTTACGTCGGTCCCTACACAATCTAGAACCATGACAAACAAGCCATAAAATAAAGTCACACAAGTATGGAGAAGGAAGAAAACTGGGTTTGAAACTCTCTTGAATAGTCCAGCCAACAACACATGTTGTTGACTTGATGAAGTCATCCTTGATATTCCAAGTAATTGATGGTGAGACTCTACCAAGGAGGAGACCACGCATACAATTATGGGGAGTTTGTGATCATTCCGCAAAAGGGCATTACATGGACAATAATCTTTTAGATCATCTCTTGGGAGCATTGAAGAACATAATCCCCCCTCACCAGATGGACCATAGTTGACACTGTCTTCCATTAGATCACAAAGAAAAAAAAAATTCTTGAGCTAGAAGAGTTTATGCAAGCAAGGGGAGTTGGTTCATCATATGAAGAAATGCGGTCACATCTATCATGGGCCACATTGCCAGAAGAAAGAACACCATGGCAAGGGGCACAATATCAAGCTGTGTGATAGGGGGGATACTTGGGAACCCCGTTTTCCATTGATGTCAAAGGGGGAGAGAATGTTGAAAGGAAAGAATATTTCAATCTATGACAAATGGGGATATTGTTAATCAAGGTTGTCATTGATGTCAGTATGGCACTAGCCGAGATGGAAAATATTCTTGATATGCCTGGTTCTCGATGATGATGACATAAATATTGTTTGACAAGGATGCCATCAATGAAGATGTCAACTACGAAGATGTGAAACCACTAATGAAGAATTCCTTGAACTAATTATAATGTTGCATGTGCCTTGATGATATATAACTTAACCCATGATGACATATGGAGTCATACATTTGATGATGTCATACACTAAATGAATGACCACAATTGATGATGGCCTCTTGATGAAGGTCCTGATGACAATGGTTGGAAACTATATGATGACATGGAGGACCATTTGATGACATGGACAATGATTGCATGACATGAAGGATTTTTAGATCACTTGATTGCATATGATGACATTTTTCGAAGATCTCATTTGATGATATTGATGGTGGTTGGAAGACTACTTTGAAGCTCTCTTGATCGAAAATTAATGGATGTTGCACTTTGACATATGGATGAAATATGACTGCACTATTACATGACATGACTTGGATGCTAAAATATAATGATGACATAGATGACATAGATGACAAACATGATAACACACTATGATGAAGAACTTGGAGTAGTAACAATGAAGGAGCCCTAATGACCTTGCTGTCCTAATCACCCTCTACACAAAAAATTTAGGAGTAGTCACAAATAAAAGATATTTTGGACACCTTGGAGGAATCTTTACAAAATAATTTCTTGACCATCTTAAAGAGGACTTTTCCCTCTTTCTAATGAGCCCTTACTTGCCCCAAAACTCCAAATGGTTGATGCTATATTGAATTTTTAAGATAAGAAAAATATAATAAATTGTGAGCCGGCCTACACTTTGGAATTCATGTTGGCCTACCTCCATATGACGTGTCCCTTCACTCTAAATCCAAAATTCATATAAACACAAGGTTGGACTATTCATTTTCAAAAAGAAATTCAGCGAAGATATCTCAAAGGACAAAAACATAAAGGAGTTCACACCTAGTGAAATGGAGAAGGTTGAAAGAACTTGCGGATAATTTTATTTTCATTTTTGGGTTAAATTCTATGATTAAACCAAAGAACTCATTAAAAAAGTCTTAATACATATCTGTAATACCTTCATACCTATAAAAAAGAGCTGCAAAGACTTCATGACGTGACAAGGAGTTTCCATATAGTCTGGACCTGTGACCAATGATACGAAGTATGGTCAAATTACAATTTGGATTGTGGAGTGTGCCTAAGATCTGAAGTTGGGATTTCTCGTTCAAATAGTTCATCAAAACAACTAAGGCCTAAAGTTGAAACCTATGATCATTGTATGTAACCAATAACCTATGGAAGGATAGTAAATATACTTTGAAGAAATGGACAGTTAGCTCAGATTACAGTGGCAGTTGTGAAAACTAAGTGAAAAAATCCTGTTATATGCTTTGGACCCATGGCTAGAAAATATTAATATGTGGATTTATCCTTGAAGGCTTGGACAAGACCTCACCTAGGACCTGAATTATAGTAGACAACTAAACTCAGTGATCAGTGCTAAAGACAACGAATAAGATGAGAAGTCATGGACAACGATTAGACCCTTGGGCTGTGAAGTGTGTTGAAGATATAGCATATTGAAATATGTCGAGCATCCTTGGGACAAACTAAAGAAAATATTGAAGACTTGAACTTTTTGGTGACCATTATTGAATATCTATTTGGAGAATATACTCTATAGTAGCCTTTGTGGAGTTGAAATCTTGTTGGAGCTAATCTTGAAGGTTTCTTTGGAACACACTTTTGAAGAGTATTAATTTGACCTTCATTTGTGCATGCTATTGTATACACCTTATTGAGAAGAGTTGACTAACCTTTGACCTTGGAGTTAATATTGAAGACCATAATGTATTATTGAAAGTCAGCATGAGGTGACCTTGGTGATCATTTTGGTAGCATGAATAGCAGTGGAGACACCTTCATGATAAGACAAGGTTGTCATTGATGATGTGGCCTGGAGAATAAGTGAAGGCATTGCTAAAGATTGTGAGGGCTCTTTAAATAAGAGATTGGGAGCCGTGAAGAATAAACAAACATATTTTGACAAAGTAAAGTTGAGGGTTGAATCCCAAGAGGTTGGAGCCTAATAGAGACAAGGTTGGTGCCTTGGAAGATAGGGTTGGAGCCCTAGAGGATTGGAGTCCTCAAAAATCTAGGTCGGAGACTATACCAAAGATAGGGTTGGATCCCTAGAGGTTGGTGCCTCAAAATTGACGAGGTTGGTGCCTCAAATTGATAAGGTTGGAGCCTTTCAAATACCAAGTCCGTGCTTGGCACAATATAGGTTGGAGCCTGGAAGATCGGAGTCTTCATCTAGGGTTGGAGCCCTATATCATTATTGTACTTTACTTATTATAAAGAAGAAATTAATAAAAGTATGTATTCCATCATTGTTCATTTTTTGTTCTAAATATAAGTGATCTAAATAGTAAAATTAACAATTGAAAAGAAATATTGATTCACCCCCCTCTCAGTATTTCCAACGCTTCTAAAATCCTATTTGAAGAAAATGTTGTGGCAACCTGGGTTGAAGAAAATACCATGGCTTCTACCTCATCTTCCATCCGTCCACTTCAACACAATTGGAGATTTCTCTTCTAAATCATTTAAATTAATGGTGAGGGGAGGATTAAGACAAACAGGTACATGCTCTGGCCTACAACTCTAGGACTGAAACATGGTTGATACAACTCTATCATGATATTGACCATAATGTATTTTTCTATCTATCCCATTCAACTACAGATGGCACCACCATCTACTGCAACTCATACTATCGCAATTCTGCCCATCCCACTCAAATTGTGAGCTACAAAACATAAACCCTCATGTATATGGCTGAAGAAATGTCATAAATGTATCTTATAGGAATCGACATGATGAGGTTGGAAGGGATGCAGAAAATTGGAATGTTGGGTTACAATAGCCAAATATTCCTTAGGATTTTGGCTTCAAACTCTAAAAATTTCAGATTCTGAAACTTCGTAGAAAAAATTTATAGCAAAAATGTGACAATGACTTGTTTGGAGCAAAAAAACCCTAAAATCTCAAAGCTTTGATACCAAATGTTGTGAAACCATCTCCAAGAAGAGAATAAAAGGGATCTCAATTCCTTACAAATAAGCCACTTCGAGGGGGAACCTCCAATACATTACATGAATGAAAAATTCTTGGATGATTCAAATTACAAAACCTCCTTTCTATATATAGGAGTCCATGGGGCCACAATGTAATCCTAGCCAACCTAACAATAATAATTTAAGGGCACAATAATAACAATAGGGGGGTTACAAGGGTACAATAATAACAATAAGGGGGTTACACTAACAACAATAAGGGACTATACTAGTAATATAGGGACCTAACAAGGTGCCAAACTTGAAGAGGCCCTACAAATAATCAAATTTCTCAATACTAAAAAGAAACAAGAATTGGATGAAATAGGCATCACTGATAGAAATGAAATAATTCTTGAAGTGATAAAGGTAATTACAAAGAAGAATTTGATGAAGCAGCTTGAAGAGAAGTGCCAAAACATGGATTTGACAATAACTATATTTATGGTAAAGTTTGATACATTGAGGCAAAAAGGCTTTCCAAGTATTCTTGTTTTGAATGATAAATTAATGAAGCAAGAGAATTCCAATAAGAAGATCAGATATTTTTCCAAATAATGGGTAAACAAGGCAAATTGGCAAGGAATACCTACAGTAAAAGTCTTGCACAAAAGAACTGAATATTTTTTTTATTTGTAGCATGAAATAAAACATCTCTTTGTTATCAAAAAAACATTTGTTAGGTACACAGAGGCTCATGAAAACTACAGAAAACTTACCAAGATCAAGTTACATGATGAAGAATTTTGGCAGAAGCTTAATGATTTGTTGTAAAAGACAGTTTTGCAGTAAAAGAGGAAGACAAATAGTTTATTGTTTTTACACATTAAAAACAGAAATTTACAATAGTAAGGAAATTATAATAGTGATTAAAGAGTATCAGTGGTTAAATTGTATCATATGAAAGAGTATCAGATAAGATATAACATTTCAAAATAGATTTAAAAGATCTTTTGATAGCATTGAAGACAACACAACAGCCGGCTGCACCCAATTCAAAACAACATTTCTATTTTATTTGGATAAATAGGTGTTGTAGCCTCTACAACACCCTCTAAAAACCAGATTTTAGTAGAAGCTTTATCCTGTATACTTTCGCTTCAGATTCATTGCTTGCAGATGTCCTCACACAGATAGACGACAACAATGATGAACGACTTATATCCTTCATGAGTACTGGTTTACAAGGAGCTGAATTGAACTACCCTGAAATCGAAAAGCAAGCCTATGCAATCTACAAAGTAGTCAAGCATTTCAAGCCTTACATCTTGAAAAACCATGTCACGGTTTTCGTTCCCCACCCCGTTCTCCACTCACTGTTCGTGCAGCAGGAGCTAGGCGAGAGGCGAGGCAACTGGGTGGCATGCCTATAAGAGTATGACTCAGAGTTTAAACCAACACACACTATTAAAGGACAAGGACTATGCCAAATGGCTGCGGAGGCTGCAAGCTCATATGGAGTTGAAGAAGAGTGTTGGGAATAGGAAATCGACACGTATCAGAGTGACCATGCACCTTAGTAGAGAAGCCCTTCTTGGTACTCTGACATTTCAGGATATTTAGCCCATGGCATCCTGGACCCTGCTTTAACTGCCCGACAGAAACACGCAATAAGGCTCAAAGCTGCATCTTACCAGTTGATGCAGGGTAATATTTTCAAGAAACATTATGATGTAGTTCTGTTACGCTGCTTGGAACATGATGAAGCATGGAAAATCTTGATCGAGCTGCACGACAGACCAGCTGGAGGGAATTTTGCAGGCAATACCACCGCCCACAAGATAATGCACGCAGGATACTATTGGCCAACCCTTTTCAGAGATGCACATGCATATGTCCATAAGTGCACTCAATTCCAAAGATTCGCAAACCGGGAAGCGCGGACAGCCGCCCCCCTATTGTCAGTAGCAGTGGAGGAGCCCTTTCAATAGTGGGGTTTGCATGTGATTAGTGAAATCATACCTCACTCCTCCAAGCAACATCGGTATATTCTTACTGCTACCGATTATTTCACCAGGTGGGTCAAAGCAGCACCTTTACCCCAACTCAATGATCAAGAGGTAATAGAATTTGTCACTCATTTCATCATCACCAAGTTTGGCATTCCAACTTCCTTGGTTTTTGATAATGCAACTTACTTTTCATCTTTTAAATTGTATGATTTTTCTCTTGAAAACGGTATTGTTCTTAAACATTCTGCAAATTATTATCCCCAAGGTAATGGGTTAGCTGAGTCAACTAATAAAAATCTTATCCGCATCATTAAGAAGACTCTGTTGTCCCACCAGTGCAATTGGCACAATGCCCTTCACAATGCTCTCTGGGCCGACCGTGTCACACCCAAATCCTCCCTAGGCACCTCCTCGTATTTTCTTGTGTATGGAAAAGAAGCAGTTCTTCCTCCCCACTTATCTCTCCCCGCCCTTCAGTTGTCCGAGTAATGCCATGGTACCCCATGCCCCACCTTGCAGACCCAGATCGACACTCTACTTAAGTTGGAGGAAGAATTACAAGAAACCCGGGAAAAGTTTTCCATCCACCAAAGCCGGATCAAGAGATGGTTTGATAAAAAATCTGCAAGGAGTAAAAACTTTGAAGTAGGAGACCTAGTCCTTAAATAGGATAAAGCCCACGAAGAAAAGGGAAAACATTCCAAGTTCCAAGCACTATGGACAGGTCCCTTCCAGGTTAATGAGAAATTGGGTTCCCACACGTTTAGACTGCAAAATCTTGAGGGAAGAGTCAAGGTCCTCTCGATAAAAGGGCATGACCTCAAACATTAATTCACTTAGCAGCCCTCAGAGGGATATCCTACCCTTGTACCATATTTTCCGCTTTGACTCCTTTTGGATCAAAAAAATTAAAAAAAAAATTAAAAAAAATGGAAGGCCTTGTCGAAGCCACACAATTGGCACATTTCAACAAGTTCTATGCTGATGGGAGGCCTTTTCTAAAAGAAATGAAGGTGGTAAAATATTTCTTGTAATTGGCACCCAAAGGTAGCACATGACCTAGCTCAAGCCATAAAGCGTGGGGAGCCCACCTAGCAAGTTTGAGAGGGTGTCTGCGAAAAGAAAGTGTGATACAGTGGGGACAAGATCAGAAGGGAATAGAGTTAACTCCGGGTGACGTCAGGACATCCGGGAAAAACCAAAGTCCTCATATCAGACCAAGAGCAACCTCTCTGCAAGTAAAATAAGTTGGGATCCCTCATTTGCCCAGGAAAAAAATTCCCATCTCAAATAAGTGCCATGAGCACATCTAAATAAGTTCCTTAGGCACATTCAAAATAAGTGCAATAGCGTACCAATAAAGGGTAAAGGATTGAGAATGGCTTCCTACATAGAGAGGTGATGTAACGACTCCACTGGGGTACTGACCAGGCTTGCTGGCGGTGGAGCAACATTCATGACTCCTATGCAGTGACTCCGCTGGGACTGAGAGGTTCGCAGGCAGCGGAGCAACACGATGAGGGCAAAATAATCATACCGGACCCTGTAGCCACCTAGTGTTCTCCAACCCTTTCGGTCTGGAAACCTGAAGAAATGAAGTTCGGTTAACCAGCGCCTGAACAAGCTAGCAGGCCAAGAAACCTTGCAAGGTGCCAAAGGCAAGGTAGTGCTAACCTTAAGGCAAAAATAGCAATTAGTGAAGGCGCCTCCCTCCCCCTCAAAGGCCAACCATCGGCAGAGACTCTGAGTTCGACCAGTGAATCGCCATTTGTTGTAGCCTCTAAAACACCCTCCAAAAACCCCCACTTTAAAATTTTTTATAGCCCCTTAAGCACAAAGAAAAGTTAAGTAAAGAGTCGGGAGGGCTAAGTCGCTGAGTCACAAACTTCAAATTTGTGGAAAACCGCAACCCCGCCACCCTGACGTCGGAAGGTCGCATCCCTCTTAGATCACCACGCCATGCGACCCCACGAACTCATTAATTTCCCACATGTGCGACCTTTTTATATATAGGAGGTCGCTAGGTTGCATTTTGCATATGCAGCGGATAGAAAAAACGTCTCTAATAGGTCGACTGGAGCGCGATTTTCCTAGGTAAGTTGCCGTTTTCCTCCTGCTGTTTCCTTTTTTGGTTATTCTTTCCTAATCTCTGTATTCCTTAGCCTTTAAATTTCCCCTGCCTTAGTCATTGTTTTCATTTCTCACTTAGGGCTTCCCTTTTGATTCCAACATCCACCATGCTTGCCCAACTTATCACAGTTCATCATCCAAGCCCTCATGGCCTGTATCCTGCTCCAAAAGCTATCCCTTGGCTCTGTCTAGACCCATTTAGCCCTGTTTTTTTCAAGTTGAAGGGAAAAGAAACTTCATGCCGCGTGCGCAAAAACCCCGGCTAGCCCTAGTGCAACTTGCGACCCTGCGACCCAGTCGCTAAGTCACCAGGTCACAGTTTTCTCTTCTATTTGTTTTTCTCAACTTCACAACTTAGCGGCCTCGTGACTTGGTGGCAGGTTGCAGAGTTTCTCTCCCGCCGGTTTTTGTGACCCAGCGACCCGCGACCTAGTCGCAAGGTCACAAGGTTGCATTTCCGCCTTTTCTCACAACTTGTGACCCAACGACTCCGTGAACTAGTCGCAAGGTCGCACTTTTTCCATTTTTTCACAACTTGCGACCCAGCGACCCGCGACCTGGTCGCAAGGTCGCAAAGTCACAAATTATTCCAAATATCAACATCACAACCTTGCGACCCTGAAACCCAGTAGGCCGCTTATTCAGCTCTGTCTGTGTCCCCAGTTGAAATAATTGATAAGCTATACCTAGTCTGGTATCATCATGGCATCTTTCTTATCCTGGGATTCTTTCATGAATATGACAGGTGAATTCAAGCGACATGAGACCTCTGGTATCTCAGAAAAAAGACAAGATCCTGGCATTGGAGGACGTAGAGATGGACATGCCAATGTCCCCACACCCGATCTACAGGGATACCCTGGGCACATTTTCCGAAGGGGACAGCATGCGTTGGTACCAAGTGTACCAAGAGTTTGCTAGAACAGAATTCCCAGAGGACCTCCATGATCGGGACATATACTTATAGGTCAAAAGGTCTAAGCTACATCTTGCAGGTGCTCATCTGGCTATATTCCTATTGAGTCTCAATTCTGCATCTTTTCCATACACTTTTCTATACCTTTTTCACTCACTTGAACCTCCCAAGTTGTCAATATCATTTTATATTAATTGCAAAAGAGCATCTATCATGGTTTTTAACTATATTTTTGTGTCTGCTGTTTGATTTAGATTTTGTTCATTTAGCTGCGGAATCTTGCCACTTTCCGCAGCTGCTGAAACTTTCTGCAACTATTTTGTGAAACTCTATGTTACAGGTGTCTACAGGAAAAACGAGCCACATGGGCAAGTCAGAAATGATGTGGACATGGTTCGTGTCCTATTGGCTCGAGCAAACTCATATAAAGAAGCCGTGGTCAAAGGCGTCCACATCGAAGTCAACCATAGAGTCTCACGGTGACAGGACTCTGTTTCGTGTCACGTGAAGGTTCATATGGCCGTTTCTGAGCTTGCGGAGGACAAGTCAACATCTCTACATGGCTCCATAGCCGAATTCAAACATCCACTTCTCATAGATTTACTTTGCAATACGGCCATGATCCTAGATCCGTGGACGTAATGGTCTACGTGTTCTCCACCAGCATAAACTTTAGGAGACAGTTATATTTCTTTTGTTATATATAACGTGTTTGCATACGCATATAGAGTTAGTCTCGATTAGTCTCTGTTATCTTTTATTAGTCTGCTCTGTAATGTAATTACGCTGCCTTAGTGCCGTAATACTACCTTACTGTTATGACTGCATGTTAATATAAGAAGACTCTGTTTTCTAACATAATTCGTACTTGAAGATTGTTGCCAAGGCTAGTGTAGAGGGCCCCTGCTCAGCTAAGGTTTTGTGCATTAGTGTATAGTTCTTTTTTTATTTCTTTAAAGCTCATTGTGCCATAATCCATTCACATGTTTATACATTGCATCTTTCATGGTATATATGCTTCATTTCTGTTTATAATATTGCATGCTTTCCATTTCACTTCTGTCTTTCATGTTTTATGTTATTAATCACTGATCAGTGTTCTTGTTTCAGGTTATAGATAGGCAGCCCGGGCATTTTCATAGCTTTTTGACTAATGACATGGAATTAACATTGTTCTGCTGCTAATTTTTTTTTCTTAGTTTCTGTTTAATTTCATTATTGCTTTGTTTAATTCAGTTTTGCTGATTTGCTTCAGTAGTTAAATTTAGATATATTAAACTGCTCATAACATCTTCAGTTACCTCCAAAAGCCACAGCTGGACTAATGGTGAGGGATTGTATAATGAAATGTATAGTTTGGTATTAGTTTCATTTCTGCAAATTTAGATATATTAAACTGCTCATAACATCTTCAGTTACCTCTGAAAGCCACAGCTGGACTGATGGTGAGGGATTGTATTATGAAATGGGTAGTTTGGTATTAGTTTCCTTTCTGCAAATCTAGATATATTAAATTGTGCATGACATCTTCAGTTGCCTCCGAAAGCCACAGCTGGACTGATGGTGAGGGATTGAATTATGAATTTATGGTTTGATATTAGTTTACTTTCTGCAAGTTAGATATCAGTTACTCAAGTTGTTTATGGTTACTTCCGAAAATCATAGTTGGACTAATGATGAGGGATCAGAAGACAAGTTGATGTAAATTGATTTAGATTTACTTTATTGCAACTTTTGGATTTCTTTCAGCATGGAAGTCAACCATAGAGTATCACGGTGACAGGACTCTGTTTTGTGTCACGTGAAGGTTCATATGGCCGTTTCTGAGCTTGCGGAGGACAAGTCGACATCTGTACATGGCTCCATAGCCGAATTCAAACATCCAATTCTCATAGATTTACTTTGCAATACGGCCATGATCCTAGATCCGTGGACGTAATGGTCTACTGTTCTCCACCAGCATAAACTTTAGGAGACAGTTATATTTGTTTTGTTATATATAACACGTTTGCATACGCATATAGAGTTATTCTCGACTAGTCTCTGTTATCTTTTATTAGTATGCTTTGTAATGTAATTACACTGCCTTAGTGCCGTAATACTACCTTACTGTTATGACTGCATTTTAATATAAGAAGACTCTATTTTCCAACATAATTCGTACTTGAAGATTTTTGCCAAGGCTGGTGTAGAGGGCCCTTGCTCAGCTAAGGTTTTATGCATTAGTGTATAGTTCTTGTTTTATTTCTTTAAAGCTCATTGTGCCATAATCCATTCACATGTTTATACATTGCATATTTCATGGTATATATGCTTCATTTCTGTTTATAAACTTTCATGCTTTCCATTTCACTTCTGTCTTTCATGTTTTATGTTGTTAATCACTGATCAGTGTTCTTGTTTCAGGTTATAGATAGGCAGCCCGGGCATTTTCATAGCTTTTTGACTAATGACATGGAATTAACATTGTTCTGCTGCTAATTTGTTTTTCTTAATTTCTGTTTAATTTCAGTACTGCTTTGTTTAATTCAGTTTTGCTCATTTGCTTCAGTAGTTAAATTTAGATATATTAAACTGCTCATAACATCTTCAGTTGCCTCCAAAAGCCACAGCTGGACTGATGGTGAGGGATTGTATTATGAAATGTGTAGTTTGGTATTAGTTTCATTTCTGCAAATTTAGATATATTAAACTGCTCATAACATCTTCAGTTGCCTCTGAAAGCCACAGCTGGACTGATGGTGAGGGATTGTATTATGAAATGTGTAGTTTGGTATTAGTTTCCTTTCTGCAAGATTAGAAATATTAAATTGTGCATGACATCTTCAGTTACCTCCGAAAGCCACAGCTGGAATGATGGTGAGGGATTGAATTATGAATTTATGGTTTGATATTAGTTTACTTTCTGCAAGTTAGATATCAGTTACTCAAGTTGTTTATGGTTACTTCCGAAAATCATAGCTGGACTAATGATGAGGGATCAGAAGACAAGTTGATGCAAATTGATTTAGATTTACTTTATTGCAGCTTTTGGATTTCTTTCAGCATAATTTATTTTGTGTTTAGACAGCAGCAAGAATAGTTTGGTTTCATGCTCACTAGTTCATTGTTTTGATTCATTAGACTAGCAGCACCTTTTCATTTCAGCAGCATATTTTCATTTCCTTTCAAGTTTTGTCATTGTAAGTTTCAAATTCCTTTTTAAGTTTCAAGTTGGTAAATCATTATAGAGGATATCATTTCCTTGAACAAACATAACCATACTTGTTTTTATTTTAGAATTTCCATCTCACCTTAGAAAACCAAAAACGACAAAAAGTTAAGAAGTAGGTTATCTTGCACATATAGTGCGCCGCACTTCATCAGCTTACGAATCCCGGATTGACAAATTAAATGCAGCAATTTAGGACACACTAAATTGACCAAACATTTTGGCGCCGTTGCTGGGGAAGTGTAACTAGGTAGCCAATTTCTTAAAAAAAAAAAAAACATAAAATCATAAAAGAAGGGAAACTTGATAACTTCTTGAAGTATGCTCTCCTCTTGCACCTAGTGTGATCTGGAGGATCAGAAAAGAGAGTTATTGGTTTAGTAATTTCTTAAGTATGCTCTCTTCTTGCACCTAGTGTGATCTGGAAGATCAGAAAGAGAATTATTAGCCCAACTTTTAAAAAAAAATGACATGCATAGAGCAAGAGATTCTAGGGGAAGGTTTATAGCTAAAGCCAAGAGTTCGATTTTCAGAACTCCATCTTCTTCAAGGCATAGACCAGATTCACCACCATCTACCCCTAGCCTTAATATTTTTGGAGGTCAAGGAACAACTGAATTAGAGGATTCTCCTATACCACCTACTAAAACCCATTTAGAAAACAAAGAGACTCTCTCTCATCCTCCCTTGGTAGAAGAACTAGAGGACTTTAAGGACTCTAAAGAAACTATCATGGCAGAGGAAGTAATAGATGGAGGTAGAGGTAGAGGTAGAAGAGGAGGAAACAATGGAGACAACAATGGTGAAGGAAATAATGGTCAAAATAGGGAAGGAGACAACTTGTTTGGATTCCCTATAGTTGATGACGAAACTCATACAAAAGTGAAAAATATCTCACCATCTGTCCTCCCTAACTTTTATGGATTGCGAAGTGAGGATCCTGAAACATTTCTGTTTGAGTTTCAAGTTGTGTGCCGAGCCTATGACTATATGGAAGACTCTCAAAAACTCAAACTGTTTCCTTCAACTTTGAAGGGATCTGCTTTGAAATGGTTCATGGGATTAGCCACTCAATCTATTAGGACTTGGAATGATATGAAACAACAAATTTTGGATAGATACTTGGACTATTGTATGCCCACCAATCACAAGGATGAGGTATTCAAAATGATGCAAAAAGAAGATGAAAATTTGGAAGATTTACTTGAAATATTTCAATACAACTTGAAAAGAGCAAAGATGAGCAATTTAGATGATGAAACCTTGAAAGCCCTCATATTAAAAGCCATTAGAGATGAATGGATAGATATTTTAAACATGATGGGGAAAGGAGACATTTTTCAACTTCCACTTCGTGACATAACAGAACTATGTGTCCATCTCTCAAGAGGAAAATCTAAAATAGGAAAAGGGCCTAGGGATCCTTCTCTTATTAGGGCTAACAAATCTGCAACTGGATCAGTAAGTAGGGTAGAGATTGGTAACATGCTTGATGAGTTCAAAACTAATATCTTAGGGAGCCTTAGTGAACAACTAGACACCCTTAAAATCCAAAACAAGCAGAAAGCAGAAACAGATGCTTTAGCCATCTTTTGTCCGAAATGTAGGAAGAAACATGCTTTAAGGGAATGTCCCTTGGATGCAAAATTTGTATAAACATGTATGATTTTCTCAGAGAATCATGAGATCAAGGATTGTCCTTCAATTCCTGGACTCAAAGCTGTCTTTCAAGAAGACCCAAATTCAGTAGAATCTCTCTGTTTTGTTGCAAGAAGACCTTGGCAGGGACAACAAACCCAAGGGTTTAACAACCCTATGAATCTTCAAACCCCACCAAATTGGAATCCTTGGCAACAACCTTGGCCCCAACATCAAAATCCATATCAGCCATGGGTACAAGGGATGCAAAATCCTTATGGGAGATTTGCTCAATTTTATCAATATCCTCTATCTTTTCAAAATCAACAAGCTCCACAGCTTCCAAACCCAAATCCACAACTTTCATTGCCATTTCCACAACAACAACCTTCTCAACAAAATCCAAATCCTCAACTCATGCTCCCATACCAACAAAAGACAAGTCAACTTCCAGCTCAGCCATTGCCAAATCCTAATAATAAGAATCCTCAGAATACTTACATGGTATAAGGACAACAATTTCCTACCTATATGATTGTTCCTCTCAACGATGTACAACTCAAATCTGGTAGAGTTTTAGAAAAACCTTCTATAGATATTCAAGAGCAAGATACCTCTGAGGAGGACTCTCTGGTTCTGAGGAAGAATTCTTCAAAATTCAAACATTCAAAAAGAAAAATAAAAGTCAACACCCACAACTCCTATAGTTGAGCAACCTGCATCTTTATCTACACCTCCTTTTCCTGAAAGACTACAAATTGACAAGGGGGTGGAAAAACAAATCTTGTTTCCTAACTATGACTTTCTAGATGAATTGAAGAATGTTTGTATCAAGATTCCCTTGTTACAAGCCATTTGAGAGATTCCTATTCTAGCAAAAACAATAAAGGAGTTGAGTTTCAAAAGACCAGGAAGGAAACTAAAAGACACAAGAAGAATCCACCTGGTAGGAAAGATTGAAGATATTATGATGGGAAAAATTACCATGCAGAAGTATGTAGATCCAGGAAGTCCAATTGTCAAGACACATATAAATGGGATAGAAATTCCAAACACATTGATTGACTTAGGGCTGCTATCAACATTATGAGTAGACAGACTATGGAACAGTTAAAACTTCCTAACCTTCTTTTTACACCTACTTTATTGCAACTTGCAGATCGATCGGTTATTAAACCAGATGGTGTATTAGAAGATATTTCAATCTCCTTAGATTCTTGGGAATATCCAGTAGACTTTATGATTTTGACTCCCAAAAGTAATCTAGGAGGACATCCAATTATCTTAGGAAGACCTTGGCTGGCCACAGCTGATGCTTTTACTAGTTGTAGATCTGGAGACATGTACATTTCTAATGGTAATTCGACAAAGAAATTCAATTTGTATCCTCCCGCAAGAGCAATTACAGAAATAGGAGACAATGAATGGGTGGATGATGAGAACACTATACAACCTGTCTTTACCATTTCTGAGATTAGTGAGGATAGTCAAATTCTGAACACATTAGAAAATTTTGAGATAACTTCAGAATATGACCCCACACAATTTCAGTTGGAATCTGACATAGAATATTTATCATCAAGACAAATGTATCTTTACTCTATGGAAGAGTTTGGTAGTTCTACTATTGATATTTTTCCAGGAAAAACATTGAATATCAACAAACATTTGGAAAAGTCACAACAAGAAGAACTAACCAAAATCTTGCAAAAACATTCTACTGCATTTGCATGGGAGTATACTGACATGAAAGGTATTGATCCTAAGACTTGCATCCATCATATATATATTGAGGAAAACAGTAGACCAATCAGACAACCTAAAATAAGGATGAATCCAAATGTTAGGGAGATAGTGAAAGAAGAGCTCCAAAAACTTCTCAATGTAAACTTCATTTATCCAATTTCAGATAGCCGATGGGTTTCTCCTTTGGTTATAGTACCTAAAAAGAATGGTAAATGGAGGGTATGCATTGATTATAGGGAATTGAACAAAGCAACTTTGAAGGATCACTTTCCTTTTCCTTTTATCAATCAGGTATTAGACACATTAGCAGGTAAAAAGTACTTTTCATTTTTGGATGGTTTTAGTGGCTATAATCAAATTCAGGTAGCACCTGAGGATCAAGATAAGACCACATTTAATTGTCCATGGGGAACTTTTGCCTACTGATTACTTCCTTTTGGGTTATGTAATGCACCTGCAACATTCCAAAGAGCAGTACTAGGAATTTTTTCTGATCTAATCCATGATTGTGTAGAGGTTTATATGGATGATTTTACAGTTTATGGTAATTCATTTGAAGAGGCATTAGAAAATTTGGAAAAAGTTCTTATAAGATGTAAAGAAACAAACCTTTCATCAAGCCATGAAAAATGCTTTATGATGTTTACTGAAGGGATTGTTTTAGGACATCATATTTCAGGAGATGGGATTAAGGTTGATAGATCAAAAGTTGAAGTCATCTCCAAGTTGCCTATTCCAATTTGTCAAAGAGATGTTAGAAGTTTTCTAGGATTTACTGGTTACTATAGAAGATTTATAGAAAAATTCACTAAAATTGCATCTCCACTCTTCAAATTGCTTACAAAAGACTGTGAATTTAAATGGGATCCTGATTGTCAATCAGCTTTTGAAACTTTGAAAACAAGAATATCTGAAGCACCTATCTTGAGAGGACCAAATTGGAAACTCCCTTTCCATATTTATACGGATGCTTCAGATACAGCTCTAGGAGCTATGTTGGGTCAAAAAATTTAGTTCCTTATGCCATTTATTTTACCAGTAAAAATTTGACTCCCACAGAGTTGAACTATACTGTGACTGAAAAAGAGTTTTTAGCTGTTGTTGATGCAATTAATAAGTTTAGACATTACATAACAGGCTATGAAACTTTTATTCATACTGACCATTCTGCAATTAGATATTTAATGAACAAACCTATTACTAATGGCAGAGTGACAAGATGGCTTTTACTTTTGCAAGAATTCAATATTACTGTGTTGGATAGACCAGGAAAACAGAATACAGTAGATGATTTCTTGTCTAGAATTCAGAATACTAAAGAAGATTCTCCTGTAGAGGATAAGTTTCCTGATGAATACTTGTTTGCAGTAACTATTAAGACTCCTTGGTATGGAGATATTGCTAACTATTTGGTTACAGGGAAACTACCTTCACATTTATTTCCAAATGAAAAACGAAAAATTATTGAGGAGAGTTCAAAATATTCATGGATTTATAACGAATTGTTTAAAACAGGGACAGATCTTGTGATCACAAGATGTGTCAGGGAAGATGAAATGCCTGATATTCTTAAGGCGTGTCATGATGAACCATGCGGCAGACTCTTTGCAGACAAAAGGACGGCCTATAAAATCCTCTCTTTAGGATATTATTGGCCTTTTCTCTTCAAAGATGCAAAACAATATGGGAAAAGGTGTGACAGCTGCCAAAGAGTAGGGAAACCTACCCTTTCAAGTGAAATGCCATTGCAAACACAGGTACTCATTGAACCCTTTGAAAAATGGGCTTTAGATTTCATTGGACCTATTAATCCACCATCTAAGCAAAAGAAGTATATATTGGTTTGTACTGATTATGTTACTAAATGGGTAGAAGCCAAATCATTAGTATCTGCTACTGAAAATTCAGTTGTTCATTTTCTTTATGAGGATATTTTTACTCGCTTTGGTGTTCCAAGAGAAATTGTGACAATCAGGGAAGCCAATTCACATCCAACTTGGTGGAGAAATTGATGGAAGAATACAAAATCAAGCACAGAAGATCTACTCCTTACCATCCGCAAGCAAATGGTCAAGTGGAGTCTACAAATAAAGTTCTTAAAAGTATCATCACCAAAACTGCTCATCTACATAGAAGAGATTGGGCAGAAAGGCTTCCTGAAGCCTTGTGGGCCTGCAGAACTACATGGAGAAATACAACAGGACATTCTCCCTATGAACTTGTTTATGGGAAAGAAGTCTTGCTCCCCATTGAGTTCCAAGTCAAGACCTTCAAGATAGCAGTTCAGTTGGGGATGGACTTATCAGAAGCCCAAAAGCATAGAATGGAGGAGTTGAAAGAGCTAGATGAGATCAGACAAGAAGCAATTTTAAGAACTGATCTAGTTCAATATCAAAGAGCTAAATGGCATGACAAGTACATCAAAGAGAAGAAGTTTCAAGAAGGAGATTGCGCATTGTTATTTGATTCCAAGTTTAAATATTTCCAAGGAAAATTTCAGACTCATTGGCTTGGGCCATCTGAGATTGACAAGATCTTTAGCAATGGAGCGGTAAGAATCAAGACCATTGATGAGTTTCAAACTCCTCTTATTGTGAATGGCCATAGATTGAAATTTTATCATAAGCCACTCTCAAAAGAGGATTTTGTCAAAATGTTTCAAGAAAGTTCTGCAATCAAGCTGGTACAGAAGAATTCTTCTTCTCCACCAGCCTAGCTTTTGTTCTTTTCAGTTAAAATAAATAAATAAATAAATAAAAATAAATTAATTGTATAAACCTAAAAACCAATCACTGATTGGCAGTCTTATACAAAAAATATAGGGTGAAAATCAGGAACACCTGACACTCTATATTTTCCAAAAAAAAATTCTCTCTTTCATTTCACAAGTTTTGTGACCATTCACTCCATTCCATTCCACTTCATTCCATTTCATTTCACTTCATTTCACTCCATTCCAATTCATTTTATCCATTTCATTCCATTTCATCAATAAAAATCTTTTTCGTGACCATTTCCATCTGGTAATTTGTCATCTGTTCATCTCCATTCATCGAAGTAATAGCCGTGTCAGTTTCTGCAGCTGACATATGTTTCTGCAGCTGACTCCAGTTTCTGCAGCCAGAAGCAGATTCCACAGCTACAGCTCTGTTCTCAAAAGAATGTACAGCCAGATGTTATTTCCATAATCATGAAATAAAATGCAGGTGAGAGGATAAAAAATGAAGACATGGAGCATTCAAGACACCAATAAAGAGCAATTAGTTGAAGACCAAGGGAAAAGGCAAAGATTCCAAAGGTATGAATAAAATTTATTTCAAATAGCATTGAAAAACACATTTTTATATAGTTCTGAACCATAAGCTCTATCCATTATGTGCAATGATTATATTGACAATTCCATAACCTTTCACGATCTCCATATTATCCTCTCGCATTCATTCTCAAACAGTTCCATCATTAAACCCCCGATCTTCACTCATGTTCCAATATTCCACCGGTGACAATGATACGTATTTGATTTGACCACGGACTCTTACATCCGCATAAATCTATAGCCGTTGTTTAAACATGCTCATATTTATTGTGCAGCCACCAAAATTCAAAACACTGCCGGATGTGTTATACTCTGTTAACCTCACATCCGTATCTCTGTTGTGCTCACGAAAACCCCTCTCTGTTCTGTTCACTCCATTTCATTCTCTACTACGCTATAGTCTGTATACCACTCTCTGACATTTACCCACAGTCATTGTGCTCATCTTCATGCATTCAGTCGTTCTATTTCCATTGAACCCTCACGCAGGAAAATTTGTGAAGAGCAGAAAGAAAATGGGTAAATTGCTAAGAGCAGAGCCGGAAGGACCTAAGTTTATGGAGGGATATCTGCAAGTAAGGGATATATTGAAGAAAGCAAATTGGCTGCGGTTTATCCAGAAATTCAGAGGTTATCATAAAGAAGTGACGAAGGCATTCGCAAGGTCGTTCAATGGCTTGGAAGTAGAAGTTGGAGACCTTAAGTTTCCGGTTAATGAAGCATATATGGCAACAGCCACGAAACTTCTTCAGGAGGGTGAGCATTGGTTTAAGAATAAAAGCATCAGTGATGAAGCATGGAGAACAATCTTATGAAACCAAGGTATGGACATAACTGTTTTTAAAAGAGGAATTCCTGTTCATGCATTGAAAGAGGAATGGGCTACTTTGCTGCTAGTTGTTCAAAAATTCATTACATGTGAAGGCCGTTTTGGGTCCATGTATATGTACCATACCAGGTTAATGATGAATTTTCTAGATAATCAAACACTTAATCTCCCATATTTTCTATTCAATAGTTTGAAGAAAATGTCCGTGACTTTTCAGAAACATTTAGGAGATGTAGAACCCCATCTATATCACCACGGCCTTGTAAAAATTTTGATTGAAAAGGAGTTAAAGGAAAAGAAAGACACATGGGAACAATTTCTGGTTAGAAATTTCTTTGAGGAACCTCAGGAAATTCCTAAAGGTAGTACAACAAGAAGGAGTAGAAGAAAAAGAATAAATGATGAAACCCAAATTACTCCTACTCAAGAAATTCCTGAAGGTAGCACAACAAGAAGAAGTAGGAGAAAAAGAACAATTGATGAAATTCAAAATACTCCTACTACTACAATTGAAAGAACTGATAGGGAAGAGAGACTTTCAAAGAGGAAGAAGAAAGAAATCAAGGGTAAGAAGCCAATAACACCAAAAGAGAGAAAAACTATTGAGGCTATACATAAAACCCCTTCTTCTGAAGAAGAAGATCATCAAGTGTTATCTGAAAGATTAGTTTATCTTCAAAAACAGTCATCTATGCCCAAGAAGATAGAGAAAGGAAAACAAAAACAAAAGGATAGTGTACCACAGTGTGTGAGAAGAAGCAGCAGACTTAAGGGGAAATTGAGGAAAACACAAATGAAGGGTCCTCATTTGATTGATTTGGGAGAGGAAACATCTGAACAGTCCCCAGCTGACCATAGTCCATCTCAGTCAGTTAGTGAACCTGGTTCATTTCATTCTCAGTCAGACATTGACCATAGTCCATTCCATTCTCAGCAAAATGTTGATGTGAGCCCTCCTCAGCCAGATTTTGAAGATAACTCTCCTTCACGGCATTTTGGAAATAACCCAACAAAAATGACACCTGAAATAGACCTCAAGCAGCAGGAAGTATATGAGTATATAGAATATTTGGAAAAGGCAGCTATAGGTCCCAGTACTTCGTCCATTCAGCCTCATAGAGTACAGGATGATTTAGTCCAATCACTAAAACAGGAAATCTTTGAGCTTGAGCTTTTAAATAGGCACATCAAAAATGAAAATGAGACATTGAAGGAACAAGGTAAATTGGACAAAATCATCCATGATAATACCATGCTACATCTGGGAATATGGTAGAAGAAGAACAAGAAATTGAAAAAGAAATGCCAGAAGTTGAGCAGAGCACTGGTTAATATCAAATTTAGGTGCTTAATGAAGAAACCCAGAATGTTGGCAGCTCCAAGGAAGAGGAGGAGAGGATTAGACATGCTGGCTGAAGTGTCAAGACATATGAACTAAGGAAGGATTATCAAAATTTTGGTTGCATGAGGACATGCAACACCTTCACAGTGGGGGTATGTTGAGTCTCAATTCTGCATCTTTTCCATACACTTTTCTATACCTTTTTCACTCACCTGAAACTCCCAAGTTGTCAATATCATTGTATATTAATTGAAAAAGAGCATCTAACATGGTTTTTAACTATATTTTTGTGTCTGCTATTTGATTTATATTTTGTTCATTTAGCTGCGGAATCTTGCCACTTTCCGCAGCTGCTGCAACTTTCCGCAGCTATTTTGTGAAACTCTATGTTACAGGTGTCTACAGGAAAAACGAGCCACATGGGCAAGTCAGAAATGATGTGGATATGGTTCGTGTCCTATTGGTTCAAGCAAACTCATCTAAAGAATCCGCGGTCAAAGGCGTCCACATGGAAGTCAACCATGACTGTTTCGTGTCACGTGAAGGTTCATATGGCCGTTTATGAGCTTGCGGAGGAAAAGTCGACATCTGTACATGGCTCCATAGCCGAATTCAAGCATCCACTCCTCATAGATTTACTTTGCAATACGGCCATGATCCTAGATCCGTGGACGTAATGGTCTACGTGTTCTCCACCAGCATAAACTTTAGGAATTAGTTATGTTTCTCTTGTTATATATAACGTGTTTGCATACGCATATAGAGTTAGTCCCGATTAGTCTCTCTTAGTTTTTATTAAGTCTGCTCTGTAATGTAATTACGCTACCTTTGAGCCGTAATACCACCTTACTGTTATGATTGCTTATTAATATAAGAAGACTGTTTCCAGACTTAATTCGTACTTGAAGATCGTTGCCAAGGCTGGTGTAGAGGGCCCCTGCTCAGCTAAGGTTTTGTGCATTAGTGTATAGTTCTTATTTTATTTCTTTAAAGCTCATTGTGCCATAATCCATTCACATGTTTATACACTGCATCTTTCATGGTATATATGCTTCATTTATGTTTATAAACTTTCATGCTTTCTATTTCACTTCTGTCTTTCATGTTTTATGTTGTTAATCACTGATTAGTGCTCTTGTTTCAGGTTATAGATAGGCAGCCCGGGCATTTTCATAGATTTTTGACTAATGACATGGAATTAACATTGTTCTGCTGCTAATGTGTTTTTTTTCTTAGTTTCTGTTTAATTTCATTATTGCTTTGTTTAATTCAGTTTTGCTGATTTGCTTCAGTAGTTAAATTTAGATATATTAAACTGCTCATAACATCTTCAGTTACCTCCAAAAGCCACAGCTGGACTAATGGTGAGGGATTGTATAATGAAATGTATAGTTTGGTATTAGTTTCATTTCTGCAAATTTAGATATATTAAACTTCTCATAACATCTTCAGTTACCTCTGAAAGCCACAGCTGGACTGATGGTGAGGGATTGTATTATGAAATGGGTAGTTTGGTATTAGTTTCCTTTCTGCAAATCTAGATATATTAAATTGTGCATGACATCTTCAATTGCCTCCGAAAGCCACAGCTGGACTGATGGTGAGGGATTGAATTATGAATGTATGGTTTGATATTAGTTTACTTTCTGCAAGTTAGATATCAGTTACTCAAGTTGTTTATGGTTACTTCCAAAAATCATAGATGGACTAATGATGAGGGATCAGAAGACAAGTTGATGTAAATTGATTTAGATTTACTTTATTGCAACTTTTGGATTTCTTTCAGCATAATTTATTTTGTGTTTAGACAACAGAAAGAATAGTTTGGTTTCATGCTCACTAGTTCATTGTTTTGATTCATTAGACTAGCAGCACCTTTTCATTTCAGCAGCATATTTTCATTTCCTTCCAAGTTTTCTCATTGTAATTTTCAAATTCCTTTTTAAGTTTCAAGTTGGTAAATCATTATAGAGGATATCATTTCCTTGAACAAACATAACCATACTTGTTTTCATTTTAGAATTTCCATTTCATCTTAGAAAACCAAAAATGACAAAAAGTTAAGAAATAGGCTATCTTGCACATATAGTGCGCCGCAGTTCATCAGCTTACGAATCCCGGATTGACAAATTAAATGCAGCAATTTAGGACACACTAAATTGACCAAACAATTCCCATACCCAGAGATGATATATTGGATTATACAGAAAACTGACCCTAAAAAGTTCGTAATCAGGGACATCGAAGGAAAGGCTTTCGCAACACTCAAAGGCTCAGACGCTCATGTTTATTACTCTTTGCCCGAGCGAGAAGAGAACTTCACAGAAGAACGGGATATCGCCCATGCAGTCCCCATAGTTGATACTCTAAAGAAGTGGTGCGAGGAGCCTGAGAAATTTAAGGTCAAGAAGGAGCAGGAATATCCAGTGGTGGGCCTTAGGAAAGTATATAAATTGGTGGCTGCCATGATTTTCAGATTGTACGGGCGCCCCGATGCCACCACCTTCAGTGGCACATGGGAAACTCTCATGGAGTATGTCACAGCGCACATCACCCGTTTCAACTGGGCCAACATATTGGTGACCTCCATTCATACAAACATATCCTTGACATTGGTACCAGATGAAGGATTGCCTTCTAAATTCTACATGGCATCTTATTTGTTGGATGTCATTTGTTCAAGGTTGCACTTTGAGGGATGGGTGCATAACTGGGATCCAAAACAGACCTGTGCAATCCACTTACAAACCAAGGTGTTTTGGGATTCTAGGTATAAATAAGACATAGAGCCGATCTATCAAGTGTTCATCTCCGCTCTTTATAGAAAACTATTCGGCCAAGACACTCCTTGCATGTCTTCGCGAGCTATGGAGACGCTAGGCAAGGTGGCGCATTGGTTCCCATTCACTGAGTACACATTCATCTGAGTCTTTGGCTCATTCAAGGCCCCACATGCTATGCCTTGATTTGTCACAGACAAAATGCTCATGTAAGAGGTCTGTTTCCAAATGTCTTCCGGTTTCTCCAATGTCCTGTCCAGGGGTAAGAAGAAGCTGTGGCCTATGCTACCCCTCACTATCAGTGCTTACACAATCAAAGATTTCAGGGAGGTAGAGGCAGAAACAGAAGAGATGAAAAGCTACCACCTGGCGGCATTAGAACACCAGACATATGACCCGGAAAGGATAGTCCCTAATCATTGCAAGAGGGCTAAGTTCAAATGGAACTACCAACACACGGAATGCCCAGGTGAATATGAAAGAAGAAATCAGTATAATGCAGACCGCCGACTTGCTCCGGGGGCATACTGTGATCAAGAAAACCCAGATGACCAAACCTTGGAAGACAGGAGCCGTGAATTAGGGGGTACTCCTTCTTCTCTGGCTAAAAAGCCTCGAACTAGTACAGGGCATAGTACTTCTACCCAACAGAAAGAAATAGAAGCCAAAGCCCACCAAGAAAAAGAGAAGAATATTAAAGAAGATGAAGATAAGCACAAGCAGAGCCTAAGGTCAGAGCAGAAGAAAAAGCAGGTCGAGGAGGCCAAGAAGGAAAAGAAGAAACAAGAGGCGGAGGCTACAGCGGAACGGGAACTCAAGAAAGAGTTAGATAAAGTGGAAGCTGACCGCCAGAAGAAAGCAGAGAAAGCTACAACAACTGAGCATAAAAGGAAAGCTAAATTGGAAGAAAAAGTAGAATCAGAGCTCATGTGGAAGAGAGAACATGAAAAGGCAGAAGACAAATGCCTATGAAGAGAAGAGGAAGAAAAGAAAAAGAAAGAAGAGGAGGATGAAATGCTAGAGAACATCAAGGTATCTCCGCTTGAGGTACCTCTAGTCAGTACACGAGTCACACTCTCCGATGTCAATTCCTCCCTGGGGAAAGAGGAGGAGGTATTCGATCTCACCAGGCTCACGTACGATCAGTTCCCCTTCAAAATCCGATAGGAGAAAAGAAGATGCCTGGCGTGAAATCCTTCCTCCTCATCCACACTCGCGACGGGAAAGGACATAGTCCTCGATACTAGGACTAATCCTGTTATGATAGCATCGACCGACACAGCTTTCACTGCAGCCACAAAAGAGAATGTAACCAGAATGAGTAGAGAGATCTTCTCTCTACAAAATAGGCTACATGAAGCAGAGCAGCGGGAGGAAAGGGCAGAACAGGAAAGGACGGCATTGAGAGAGGAGGTTCAGCAACTCCAAAAAAAAACTCCCCCTATCAATGAAGTGCCGCTTACCATTCAAAGGGAGGTAGATATATTAGAGACTACCATGAGGCAAGTTTATGGGGAAATGTTTACCATAAAACAAACAATCGCCCCCTTGGTGAAAGCCCGAACGGAAACTAAGAAAAGGCACGAGCAGCTGAAGGAAGCCACAACTGCCTTGGACAGAATGATGGACTGGACAGTGTGGTACCCCCAGGCTCCTGAACATTTTCCAAATAAGGATTGGATTCACACACAAGATTCATAAGTCCAGATCCATATGAAAATGCAGTCCAAGGATAACCTATCCAAGGACCTAGACAAGGTGATGGTTGCATATGAACATCTAATCAGTGGCATCGATTCGATGTACATCCTACATCACATTCCATCGCTCGGTGCATTGGAAGAGGGGAAGACATGGGAGCAGGTGAATCAAGAGATCTAGTCATTTTTGCAACCCATTAAGCAAGCTGCTGCCACTTTTGACCTTGCAGCATCACAAGAGAACCTGGGCAAGTTTCTTGTCACGCTAGTCTGGGTCTACACCAAGCTTGCCTCTCTATCCAACCAGATCTCACAGAAGAAGGAGACTCTAATCCCAAACACCTTGGAGTGTATGCATCAGCTGAAAGAAGAGGTCCCTTTGTTTTCTCCCATAGCAGCAGATTATCAGACTTGGCAAAACTTCCTCAAAGGACAACAGATTGATGCCCCTGACCTCACAATTGCGCGCACTTCCTCATAGTCCGGTGGCAACAGATCGTTGCTAACATTTGGAAACAGGTCGCAGGTCGCGCTGCTCAACCAGGTCGTAGGTCGCATTGCCCAGCCAAGTCGCAGGTCGCAGTTCCCTTCCAGGTCGCAAGGCAGCTCAACAGTTGGGCAGGCGAAGAGTCAGGAAGCCAAAAGGGAAAAATTTTGATCGATAAAACTCCCTTCGGGGAAAATTTAAAGGATCTTTTTTTTTTTAGGGTGACTAAAGAGTTATAGAGAATTGTATTGAAGGATAACACTCTGTTGCATATGAATGAGATACTTGTCAAAACTCCTTTTGGATATGATGTGTTTTGCTATGCGAACACTATGAGTATTTCTTATACAGTTTCAAACATCTTTTGATTAATGAAGCTGCACTTTCAGTGGCATCATTATGCATTATAGTTCTCTGTATTTGTGTTAATGATGTTCAGCTGTTTTGGCTTTATTATGAATGTTAATGACTTTGTTTATTAGCATTTGTATTATCATTTAAATATTTTAGGAATGGAGGGCGTTTTCGCCATAAATAATTGTTTCTTTTGTGGTCAGAACAACCTACAAGCATAACCCCAATGATGTGTTGTTAACAGCATTTCCTTCGGTGTTTATGCTTTATTATTTTACCTTGCTACGCATAGTGTTGTATACTATTTAACTCATTAAGCATGTATTTGGTATTATTTGAATAAGTGTTTGTCTGCAGATTCATTAAGTTCTTTTGAGACCTAAAGAAAGGAGACCTAAGCGGTAGCCAGACCCACACCGCGAACGGGATCCCTATTCCAAACGGTTCAGAGTCTAGTTGGGAATTTTAACCGGGGAAATCCCCTACTGTTGGCCAGAAAAAATTTCTCATCAATAATAGGATAGCTTGCTAAGTTGTTAAGTAGGTGTCACTATATTTTTGTAAAACATATTTTATTTTACTTAGAACTTTCCTATGAGTATTCTAGGATATTTTGTAAACATTTTTGTATAAATACTTCACTCTTTGA
This sequence comes from Pinus albicaulis, assembly GCA_034641835.2. NCBI lineage: Eukaryota > Viridiplantae > Streptophyta > Pinopsida > Pinales > Pinaceae > Pinus > Pinus albicaulis. The sequence continues at coordinate 626,086,964 of CM076569.1, forward strand.
AGTATTATTGTGGAATAAATTGCTAAATATTTCTATAGTCATTTTTTTTGTACTTGAAGGGTTTCTTGTAGCAATTTCAAGTAGTAGACTGGATCAAAACCATAAGCATCACATTTCAGGATTCATGTGATGAGCCATTGAATTGAAGTACTTTCTTCTGTCATTTTTTATCTTCTTATGCTTTACATACCTTCATAAATGTGTTCTAAATTTGAATGATAAATCATGAATATTATTACAGAATTTTTTAGAGGCACTCTGTCTTGAACTATTTATCATTTCTATGTTTTTTACTGATTTATAGAGTAGGGAACCCTTAATTTCTCCCTCTTTCGAATGACCTCTCTCTTCTCCTTCGTTATCTGCATCAAAGAATTCTTAACATCTCTTTATGCCGATTAGTCCAATTTACAAATCAGCCTTAAAATATCTTTAGTGACTTGTCTATCTTGCCCTGAAAATATTTGACTTTTGACCTTGACCTTGAGTTGTTTGCTTGACATATTGACTCCTTTTTCTCAATGGAAAACCAAATCTATTACTATACATCTCTTTAAGTGATTTTTCCCACCAACCAAACCAAATATTAAAACCAAATTGTCCTTATAACTAGCCTAAAATAAAACATAAAAACAAAGTTAAATCTTATAGAGAGAGCCCTCTCTAAACCCTAGGAAGGCTAGATCCTAGAGTTTAAAAGTAGGTTTGTGGTTACCTCTAATTTTCTTTAAACTATAAATTAAAAATATCACAACTTTGAGAATTATTAGAGTTATAACAGACTCCACATGAGGTATGGACTGGCAAGAAACCCTCTCTTTCACATCTGAGGGTATTTAGATGTGATGCATATGTACATGTTCCAAAGGAGAAAATGACCAAGTTGGATAATAAATCTGAAAGGTGCATCTTTATTGGGTATAAGGATGGCTTACAAGGTTACAAGCTTTGAATCTCAAAAACAAGGAAGGTTGTGTACAGCCGAGATGTGGTGTTTAGAGAGGTGAAATATGTCGCTAGATATGAATTCCTACCAGAGGAACCTGAGAAGATAAATTCTAAGCTAAAGGATGATGAATCAGACTCTACAATAGAAGAAGATTTAGAAGAGGAAGAGCCACAAACTCCAGTTGTGAGAAGATAAGTTCGGGAAATAAGGCAACCAGAAAGGTATATTCCATCTAATTTTTGTTGAAATTTTTCTTTTAATATCATTGATCATGATCCCAGACCTGTCACGGAGGCAGTGAATTCATAGTATGGAAAACTATGGAAGGAGGGGGCCTCAGTTGATAAAATGGCATCCTTGCACAAAAATGAGGCATGGGATCTGGTGGAGTTGTCGGTTGGAAGGAATTCCATCAGCAGAAAATGGGTGTTTAAGAAGAAGATGAATGTAGAAGGCAAGGTGGAGAAATACAAAGCTCGATAGGTCGCATAAGCTTATTCCCAAGTGCCAGGAATTGATTTTAGTGATATTTCTTTCTCCTGTTGCCAAGGTTAATTCTATTAGATTACTTTTATCTGTTGTTGATGCCTTTCATTTTGAGGTAGAACATATGGATGTGAAGACAATATTTCTTCATAGAGATCTAGAAGAGGAAATCTACATGAATGAACCTAAATTTTTTATGGTGAAGGGTAAGCAAGAACTGGTATGAAGGTTAAAAAATTATTTGTATTGATTAAAACAATCACCAAGGTTGTGGTATTATAAATTTGATACATATATAGAGGGACTTGGCTTCACCAGAAGCAAAGAGGATCACTATGTATATTTTAATTTAATTGGTGACCATGTTATTTATTTGGTCTTGTATGTGGATGATATGTTGCTAATTAGAAATGACAAATAAATTATCCAGGATTTGAATACCCAATTGTTCTCGAAATTGGACATGAAGGATATTTGTGCTACAAACTATATTTTGGGTGTGGAAATTAAGAGAGATCGAGAAAATAGGAAGATATGGCTAACCCAGAGGCAGTATGTTGAGACAATATTGGAAAGGTTCAATATGAAGGATAGTAAACCAGTGAAGGTTCCTATTCCTATAGGTTTAAATCTATCTGCTAAACAATGTTCCAACACACAAGAAGAATAGGATGATATGTCCCATGCTCCATATGCAATTTCAGTGGGTATCCTGATGTATGCAATGGTCTGTACTAGACCAGACATTGCACATGTAGTGGGAGTACTGAGTAGGTTTATGCAATAACCAGTGAAGGATCATTCGACATCAGAAGCAGGTTTTCAGATATTTGTGTGGGACTAGTGATTATGGTTTGTGCTACCAGGGAAGACTAGGATTGGACATAGTTTTAGAGATATGTGGTTTTTATGATGCACACTGGGCTAGAGATATGGACCAAAGAAGATCTAGAAGTGGGTATGTGTTTAGCCTATTTGGAGGTGGATTCAGTTGGATGAGTAAAATATAGTCTGTAGTGGCTCTTTCAACCATAGAGGCAGAATACATGGTCGTGACTCATGCAAGAAAGGAAGCAGTTTGGTTTCAGAGATTGTGTTCAAGTATGGGGTTCGTGTAGCAGGCTATAAGGATAGACTGTGATAGACAAAGTGAAATTTTCCTTACTAAGAACCCTGCTTATCATTCAAAGACAAAGCACATTGGTGTTTAATATCACTTTGTGAGATATATGCTTGAGGATAAAAGGGTGTTGTTGATAAAGGTGGACACTTTGAAGAATGTTGCAGATGCATTGATGAAGTTTGTGAACACTTAGAAGTTATCCTGGTGTAGAGGAACAATGGGTGTTGGAGAGCTGGGCTAATGAATAAGCTCTCCTGTGGCCCCCTGCGGAAAGAAAACAACAAGTGGGAGAATGTTGGGTATGTTTTATATTCTTCCATGATTAGTTGCATGTGCAGGGGTGGGCAGGGGGGGGGGAGTCAGAGGTGGGGTGATAACCCCCCTTTCACATTGTGTCAGGTGGTCACAGGGGGGTGGTAGTTCCCACTATTGAGGGTTTGGGGAAATTCCCCAGGGAAAAAAAAAATGGACTCTATTTTCAGTGGGCAGACCCGCCCATGGTTTTGTGCATGGGTTTGCACATGGTTTTGGGGTGTGATGGTTTTTAGCCCCTGTTATTTTGTAGATCCGGTCAAGGGAACTACATCTATGCTCTAATCCAAGGTTAATGGATTGGGATTTATGTATGGTTCGTGATGTATATATATGTGTTTTAACACTAAAAGGAATATAATGAAAAAGAAAAATGGTTGTCTTGATTTTGGATCCACTGGAAAATCTGTTAGGTCCTTATATTACTAGTATAGTCCCTTATTGTTGTTAGTGTAACCCCCTTATTGTTATTTTTTTACCCCTGTAACCCCCATAATTTTATTATTGTGCCCTTAAAGTATTATTGTTAGGTCGGCTAGGATTACATTGTGGCCCCATGGACTCCTATATATAGAAAGGAGGTTTTTTCATTTGTATCATCCAAGATTTTTTTATTCATATAATGTATTGGAGGTTGCCCCATCGAATTTCCTTATTTCTAAGGCGTTGATATCTCTTTTCTACTCTTTTTCGAGTTGGTTTCACAACATTTGGTATCAGAGCTTTGGATTATAGGGTTTCGTTGCACCAAATAGTTCATCATGGAATTTTTCCTTTAACTTGTTTTCTACGAAGGTTCAGAAACTGAAAATTGTAGAGAATGAAGTAGAACTCTTGAGGAACAATGTCAAAAAATTTCAGAGCCTGGTTCACAATTTTTTCAGAGATATGATCTGTGTAAAATAGGTCTTTTTCAAGCTCCCGAATTTCATCTCAAAGGGGTGATTGTGGAAAAATATTTGTAACTCTCTCTCTAAGCATCAGATTGGAATTATGTAAAAAGTGACTAGAATTACACAAAATTTAGATTCCTTTCTATAAATTTTAGAGCCAAAGGAGCAAAGAGTGACATGTGTCAAGTCGTGCAAGTTTGATCTACTGAATGAATCCATAATTAGTTCAATGTGGGAGATTGAACATAACTTTTTCTTGAAGAATCCAAATCAGGTCAGACCTATGCAAGTCAAAAGAGGATTCAGAAGGCTACAGCAGGGCCAAATTTCAGATATTGAAGATCCGAAATCATAAAGATAATTTAGTTTCAATATCGAGCTTCTCAAAAACAAGAAAAATGTGTGTATGTTTTTCGAATTATATAAGTCTCGTTTGAAAAAAAAAATAGTTTGAATTTATTCCAAGGGAATATTGAAAAATAGATATCAGTATTAGGTTCTAAAATTCCCCCTAAAGATAATTCAACACCAATTAAGCCTTTACAATTCTCTACTATGACTCATGAAGACGAAGAAACACAACATGAGATATCAAAATTACAAGAGCAAGTGCACCAAATTTCGCTGTCGCAAAGCGCAACAAAAAATGAAATGGAATTTTTGAAGAAAGGAATAGAAACTAAGATGGATGGTTTGAAGAAGGGCATGGAAGCTAATATTAATGGTTTGGAAGCTAAGATTGATGGCATGGAAGTGGGCATGGAAGCTAATATGGATGGCATGGAAGCTAAGATGGATGAAATGGAAGCTAATATCGATGAAAAAATGAAAGACAACATCAAAAAAATTAAGAATTATTTGGGAAAGTTGATACAAGAAATATTTCCTAATGGCGAAAATATAGTAGAGGAAACCCTTGATGAGAATAAAATACATGTTAATTGTGATTTCATAAACTCTAATGTTGGATTGAAGAACCACCATATTTGAAATATGGATATGAGGAAGTTCGATGGCGAGGATCCTATAACATGGATACTACAGATGGAGCAATATTTTGATCTCAATAATGTGAAAAACACATAAAAGGTATGCATTGCAACTTTACATTTAGAACAAAATACATTTGTATGGTATCAATGGCTTTTCTGCCGTAATTTTTTTTTCACTTGGTCAATTTCTACATAGGAAATGATAGCACATTATGAGGATACAAAGAGCAACACCTTCTTTAGCCAATTGATAAATCTCAAACAAAAGTGTTCAATGGTGGAGCACATTGAGGACTTACAAAAATTTAATATATGGGTAACTGATATTCCGGAGGAACATAGGATTGATGTCTTCATAGGGACTTTAAAGGATAATATCCAACATCAAGTTCACATTTGGGAACCTGATTCATTACAGAAGGCATTCAGGCTGGCAAGAAAAATTGAATGTAAAATTATGGCAATAAGGAAGCCTACAACTCACATTTATAAAGATGGAAGTGTTGCTACTCCTAGACTTCCAAAACCTACAAGGTTGACACCACAACAATTGGAAGTAAAAAGAGAAAAAGGGCTTTGGTACAGTTGTGATAGAAAAAACACTAAAGGTCATAAGTGCACTGAGAAGAAATTATTTTACATAGATTGTGAAGAGGAAGAAGAAAATGAAGAAGAAACTTCAAAAGTAGAGGATATACACCAATTAGGAACCCTAGAAGAAGAAGAAATGTGTCTGACCATATCATGTAATGCATTGGTAAGAATTACCAGTCCTCAAACTCTCAAGATAGAAGGACATATCAAGAGGAAGAAGGTAATAGTGTTGATTTATTCGGGTAGTACCCATAATTTTATTCATTGTAAGGTAGCCAAGGAATTGAATTTTTTCCTATACCCAACACCAGAATCTCAAGTGATGGTCGCAAATAGAGGAACTATAAATTTCTCTGGAAGCGGCCATAATATCAAGATAGCCATGGGGAAATATGTATTGAATAGTCTAATTTTTTCCATCCTAATGGGAGGTGTTGATGTTGCACTAGGAGTACAATGGTTACAGTCTTTGGGGACAATAGCTTTTAATTTTCAAGAAATTTTATTGAATTTTTTTCGGAAGGAATGGAAATCAGATTATGCGGTATTTCAGGGAAGCGAGGAAAGATAATAAGCGCTAATGTCATGAAAAAGCTTCTGAAGAAAGAACAACGGGGTGTAATTGCACAATTATGCTCACTAGAATTTCCAACATCAAAATCATATATTTCTCCAGATCTCCAAAACGTCTTGGACAATCATTCCGAGGTGTTTGATACTCCCAAAGGACTCCCACCTATTCGTGATCATGTTCATGATATTCATTTGATTCCAGGAAGTGTTCCTCCAAACATTAGGTCTTATAGATATCCTTATGTCCAAAAGAGAGAAATTGAATGTATGAATGCAAAAATGTTAGAGGTAGGTATAATTGAACCTATTCAAAGTTCTTTCTCTACTCCAGTAGTATTGGTGCACAAGAAATATGGATCATGGTGGATGTGTCCGGATTATAGGGATATCAATATGCTCACTATTAAAAATAAATTTCCCATTCCTATGATTGATGAATTATTGGATCAATTACATGGAGCAATTTATTTTACCAAGTTGGATCTTCATTCAGGATACCATCAAATTAGAATGAAGACTGAAGATATTCTGAAAATAGCATTTCGAACTCATGAGGGTCATTATGAATTTTTGGTCATGCCTTTTGGCCTTACCAATGCACCTTCTACATTTCAAGGGTTGATGAGTTCCATTTTCAAACCATTTCTTAGAAAATTTGTGCTAGTATTTTTTGATGATATACTAATCTACAACAGGTCTTGGAAGGATAATCTTCTACATGTTGAAAGGGTGCTAAAAATATTGTAGGAGAAACAATTATATGAAAAAAAATCAAAATTTTTCTTCGGAGTACAAGAGGTGGAATATCTGGGTCATATTGTATCTCACGAGGGTGTTAAGGTAGACCCTAACAAAATTAAATCCATTAAGGAATGGGAAGTCCCCACAACCATAAATTAGTTGCATGGATTTCTCAGGTTAACAGGGCATTATCACAATTTTGTTAAGAATTATGGGATAATAGCAACACCTATAACAACATTATTGAATAAATATGCATTTCCATGGACTCCTAAAGAAACTAGGGCCTTTGAACATCTTAAAGAGGCAATGTGCCTAGCACTAGTCTTAGCCATACCAGACTTCAAAAAAACCTTTACTGTGGAATGTGATGCCTCAGGAAATGGAATTGGTGTTGTTTTAATGCAAGAAGGAAGACCTATTTCTTTTGAAAGTTGTTCAATCAAAGGAAATTATTTTAAAAAGGCTATTTATGAGAAGGAAATATTGGCAATATTACATGCAATAAAGAAATGGAGACCCTACCTAATGGGAAGACACTTCAAGGTGAAAATTGATCATGATTTTCTTAAAAACAATTTGGAACTGTTGAAGCCCCGAAAATCAGGTCTACAACGAGGGGGATACCCACCCGGTCCAGACCTTGGTTAGCAGTTCCTTTTCCGTTTGGTGTAGTGGGTCTGACTGGGGATAATGGGACTAGTTTCCCAATTCGTGTGTGTGTGTTGAGAATAGATATTTACTATCTAAAAGGTTCCTAAGTGAAATGATTTTATTATATTTCTAATCTAATCATATGCAAATTGTATTCTAATTTAAACAGAAATATCTAATTCTAAACTAAACCCGGGATAGGATTTTGTTTATGCGATCTAAAATGATTTCTAATAACAACTGGTAATAAAGATCATTCAATTGCTATAAGAAAAGAATTCAATAAAGATAAAATATTTCATATAAAAAGTTAGATGAAACAGTTGTGAAAAACATATCGCATAATAAGCTATTTATACATTAAGCATAAACAAATAATTATCACCGTACAAAAGTGCCAAATGATAACTGAAGCATTCAAGCATCAATATATAAATAACTGAACATAGATATCACTTTTAACAAAGAAGTAGAAAAATTTAAGAGATAAAAGTACCATTTATAACTGGTTCTACTCATGAGCTAGAAGCAATAATGATTTATATCTTCTAAATCCAACATCTACTAAGAGTACAGAAATGCAACATCAGTAGTAGATATTAGACACAGATATCAATAAATCTCGTTCAATTCATTCATCAAAACCTCCTCTGAGGGTGAAGAAGTGCATGTTCTGAGGATAAGTTTTTGACAAATTTCTGGACCCTTCTCTAAATGCATGAGAAGGGTTTAAATACTACTAACGAAATCTAAAAATAGTTTATTACAAAAATTTAGGATTCAGTTTAAATGACCATCCTTTTTCTAGGAAAAAATAAAGTAAAACTAAAAATAAATCTAAAATTGAAAACTATTAACTAACTACTTATGAATTTGATCTCTGAATTTGTAAGCATCCAGCATTGTTTTGAGAAGAGGTGGTTTGCCGACTTCAGATTTCAACTGCCCCGAAAAGACAAAATCAACAAGTGTAGGTGCGATCTTCTCAGCAGAATTAATAATGCAATTAAGAGTGCTGCATTGACTATGTGGTTTTACTAGGTATGTCCAGTAAGAATCCCAATTTAATCTTTTCAATCCTTGAATTGATTTTTCTTTTTCTTCCGCCTTTTGTTTCCACTCTATTTGCAATTGTTGTGCTTGTGGAAGATATACCAGAATAGTTTCTGAAATCAAATTAGCCTTGTGAAAATTCTCATTTACACAATCAGTAATATTTCCTGCTGCCATAGCTGACTCCTCTGCCACTTTTTTTGCCTCTCTGATCTGTGCATCCCAATTATTGAAAAGTATTTCTTTATGACTGTCATTGATAATTGGTGCTCCAGCTCTTTTTCCTTCCTCTATCTTTTGCCATGCCAAATAATTAGTAACTCGTTCATTAGCTAAATCATAATCATGTCGTAATTCTATGACGTGATTAGTGATTTTATCACTTTGCTCACAAAAACAGTTCCATTGCGAGATTTTCTGGCATAATATATCTTGTTGTTGCAGCAGTTGATTTTTTAAAGAAATATATTCTAAAATAAACTCTGGAAGTTTGGGGTCATATTTGTGCTCTTCTCGGATAATCTATATTTGTTTCTCTTTATCGGCCAAACTTTTTTGATATCTGATTTTCATCTCTTGAAGCTCTTGCTATAACTTTTCCAGTTTTATATGTGTTTCACTGTTAGCATGGGCTTGTTCCAATTGCTGTTGTAGAACTTGTATCTGATGTTATTTTTCATTTAATAATAGCCGTACCTCAGATGCTTTGTCAATAGTTGCGGAGGCATAAGCCCCTGTAATCTGAGATAACTTGGTAAGATTCTCAGTAGGATCCGTTGTAGGATCTTTCCATAAGACATCTAATTGTTCTGCATCAGTAGAGATTGCGCTCTCTAACTTTCTCTTTTTCCTTTGCTTCCTGACTACTGCTTTATACTGCGGGCTGTAGAATACATCCAGAGGAGGAAAGTCTTCTATATTAAGTACAATTTCAGAAGAGGGAGTGATAGGTATATGCTCTATGTTTGTTACATTTCCGCTTATTCCTGTGCTTAAAACTTTTGTTGTCTGTACAAGGGTCTGTGTATTTTGTCCTTCAACATTAAGCAATTCATTAAACATTTCCCATTCTTTATCTAATTGAGTGCTGGTGGGTGGTTGCTGTACAGTGAGAGGTGGAAGATTCAACTGTGGAGTGGTTGAAGTCTGTAGTTGTGAAAGCTCTTTTGATTGAGCTGTATCTTTTACCAAGCCTTCATCATTATCAGTCTTTTTAGAATGTTCAGAAGTTTCTTTGTTAGACTTCGAATTAGACTTTTCTGTATCTGAGCTGCCACTAAGACTGACACTAGGGGTTGGTTCCCTTGCGGGTTCCAAGCGTAAATTATCCAAAGGAATAGTGGTCAATCTTATTTCTCTGTATACTTTAAACTCTTAAAATTCTTCTGGGGAGAACCGTGCTTGAGCTAAATTCAAAATGTCTTTAAATGAACATTTTTCTTGAAACATATCATCAAAAAGATCTTCTTCTCCAGAAAATACTCTGACTTTGACAACAGTGGTGAAATCCTTGACAATACCATGCGGATCAAATAGCCTTCTTGGAAACTTAAAAAATTTTAAACATGTAACATTGCTAACTTCCTTAAACACATCACCAACATCAAATAATGAAAATGATCCGCAGGATACAGGAAATTGGGGCCAAATGGCTTTCCTTTTATCCTTTAATTCTTTTGTCAAACCTCCATCTCCACAGGTTTGATATGCAATTTCCCGAGCTATAAGTTTATCCGGAACATATAAGGGAAAAACATGAGGAGAAGCAAAGCTTCCAAAAACCCTCACATAAGTAAACAATTCTTCTCCAAACCATCTTGCCACAGGGAGAATGTCTACTTCTACTTCAGGGGACAACCTTGGGGCACCCTTATTATACAACACTCTGTACAGAGGCAACATTATGCCATGGCAAATTTTATAAAAATTAGGAATGAATTTTGATTCCCACAACTCTTTGTGATAGACATGAATGGGCAAGGGATCCTGAATTGTCCATTGCCAACCCATTAAAGGGAACTTAGAAACAAAGCAGATTGAATCCATACCATAGGAAAATAGATAAAAACGAGGATAAATCCTCTAAGAGACAGTCCATTTAGACCGATAATTGAAAATAACGGTGGCTAAATTATCAGACAATATTTTGGCCCAGTCTACAATGGTAGCGTTAACAAAAGCATTCAATAATGGAAGCCATTCAGGCAAGACCTTATTAATATCAGGCTTTCCAAAAAGCCTACATAACATATCAGCAGCGAAACAATATGGAGAGGTGAGTGATCCAGCACTGTAAATACTGTGTTTGTCTTTTTTCAATGGTTCATCTCTTTTGGTCCATTATTTGGTGCATTCCGCCAAATTTTCATTTTCCCTGGAAAATTTCTCCATAAATTGTTTGTTGTAAGTCGCCTGAGGCTCCGGCAAGTGATACATAAGCCTCAAATCTTCTGTAGTGAATGACCCAGTGAGCTATTGATCTGGAGTTCTAAATTTCCTGTCTGAAATATCGGTGCTATCCAGCACCCATTTTACCATATCTATATATGGAAGAATTCTCGGTCTTACTACTATCCGGTGCAAAAATGAACAAGCCAGTTCAGTAAGAGATGCTTTAGAGGAATTAATTGAACCTACAGTAGCCGCAACCTCCATTACTTTTGGGTTTTCTTCTTCAAGAAAATTGAACATACCCTCCCAGGTGGTGATACCAGCGTCCTTGTTGCAAGAAGTGTCTGCGTATAAGGAAGCCATCTCTTTATTTTTAGAATTTGAAGCTTTCTCTTTCTTTCCAGAACTCACAGCTTTCTCTTTCTTTCCCATAATGCTCTGAATCACTCTTTGTATAGTCTCATGTTCTTCGCGTCTGCAGTTTTACGAATTAAGTGAGAATAATGACATGAGAAAGGTGATGGGATGGTTTTAAATGCCGAATGCGTATGAAATATATCAATCAATCGTGAAATAACCCTTCGATAAAAAAAAAATCCTTTTAATTAATCATTGGCAATCCATTCATTAACTTGACATTAAGGCGCATAACGGGTCTCGATTTATGAAAAGATTTAATTCATATAACGAGCTTTAAAATATCTGCGATAATGCGATCTGCAATTTTCTTTGCAATATCGGAAAATCGCAGTATCGCAAATCGCAGTTTTCGTAAGTTGAAATCATCGCAAACCGCAACTTTGAAATCATCGCAAATCGCAATTTTCATATCATCGCAAATCAGTAACATTGCAAAATCATAATATCATGACATCGCAATATCGCGAAATCGCAATATCGCAATTTTCAATATATGAAAAATATCTGTTAATGTATTTTCTGCGATATGCGATTTACGATAAATAGTTTTTTGGATCGTGTGTGATGGATGTGAAATTCAAAGAAAGTTTTTATTCTAATCTATCAAAAACTTAAATTTATTTTAAAGCTTTTTCCAAAGAAATTTCTTTAAGTCAATGATAGTGAGTTTTATTGAAACTAAAGACAAACACCAATAATTTTTTTTGGATTTTAAACTAAGGTTCCCCACTTATTTAGTATTATTACTAATACTAAATAAGAAGGGGGGTTGTTTCTAGCCACAACAATTGGCGATTCACTTGGAAGAACCAGTTATCTCTGATTTTATTTTGAGTTTTCTAAATTTTTCAAAAAAGAAAATTTTCCAGAAAATCAAACTTTATTATAAAAAGACAAAGTACATTATGCTTCAATCTATGAATGATATTTCATTTCTTCTATGATCAACTTTGACTACTCACTTCCTCAAGCTAGTCTTTGTATCTACATCAGTCATTACTTGGTTTTAAAGATAAAAACAAAATACTTCTCTGTAAATTAGTTTTAAATGTGCTCATTTGTCGTAGGTAGAGCCACTGCTGCCAGCAAGCGTTTATAGCCTCGACAGGGTTACCTGTTACCCAGAAATGATCCTGTGTCCTACTTAAAGAAATATACGATTTTCAAAGAGAAATCCATATTCACACTTATTGCTTTTATTTTTATTTTTTCTTCTTAAAGAACAGTGTCTTGGTTTGGTAGCCAATTTATGGCAGTGCCATTCACTTGATTTATAACTTTGCTGAACAAGATGGCTCGTGATGAGACCCCTTGTCTTTTGATTGCAACAATCTTGAGTCATTGCCCTGTTGTGGTATGCAGTATTGGCAAAGTCAGCAAGCTATAATATCTATGATCATGATAAGTCGGCTCGTGATGAGACCTCTTACTCTTTAAGTTAAAAGTGTATCATTGGATAATTCCTTGAACATTGTAATTTTCTAAGTGGGGAGGATATCATTGTTTCCTTAATATAGTTCTGGACGACAATGGTAGAGTTTTTTGGAAGGAACTTTTCTATAGAGAAACTTCATTTTGTTATTGATACCTTTCATTGGACTGATATAAAACAATCATTCACCAAGAGTTGATTTTCATAAAAAAATTCAAAGTTAAAATTAATATTATTTCTAGATTAAAAACTTTTAACTGTATCTTTGGATAATAATGATCAGGATTCTGAAAAGAATTCTATTTCTATAAGTGAAGAAATACAATTTGAAAAGAGAACTAGTATATTTTTGATGAATTCCAAATGTAACCATCAATAATTGGTTTTATTATAACAAATAAAGAAAACTAATATACAAAATAGAAGAATGATCTCCTATGGAAAATATTTTTTGAGAATTTTTCCATTAACAGGTAAAGAATTTCTTTTCCCTGTTAAATCCTGTAACATAAAAGTAGATGGACCTATGATTTCTGCAATTTGGAAAGGACCAAGCCACATCCGTTGAAATTTCATATGTTTTCCTTTTTCCTCATGAGCCTTGTCCCATTTTAAAACAAGATCTCCAACGTGAAAGTCTTTTTTGCTTATCATGTTTGAACCAAAGGAAGCTTTTACTAATGCTTGATGATGAGCATGAGTTATTTTGGCTTTTTCTCGTTGTTCTTCTAACTTAATTATTTCCATCTGTCTTAGTTGTAAGGAAGAAGTTGGTGCTTCATCAATATATTGAACTAAGGCTAAAGAAGGAATTGCTAAATGAGTTGGAAGAACTACTTCTTTCCCATAAACTAAATTAAAGGGAGAAGTACCAATAGAAGCCTTCTATGTTATTCGATCTGCCCATAAAGCATATGTTAAAGACTTATGCCATTTTTTATGACTTTGATCAATGGTTCTCTTAATAATTCTAATTAAATTTTTATTTGTGGATTCAGCTAATCCATTTCCCTATGGATAATAATTGGCAGAATATTTAAGTTTGAAACCTCTCTTGAGTGCAAATTCAGTCATAGCATTACCAGAAAAATATGATGCATTATCAAACATTAAAGCAGAAGGTAAACCAAACCTGGTGATTATGAACTGATCTATAAACTCGATGATATGTTTAGCATTAGCAGTCTTGAGAGGGACTGCTTCTACCCATTTCGTAAAATAATCAGTTGCTATAATGATATACCTATGTTGTTTAGAAGAGTGAGGAACGATCTCACCTATTATGTCCAATCCCCATTGATCAAAAGGCTGTTCAATGTTCACTGGTTGTAATGGAAATGATGGTTTCTTTTGTCTTCCAGCTGTAGTTTGAAAAATTTGACATTTTCTTACATAGCTACGTGAATCTTTGAATAATGTAGGCCAGTAATAGCCTGCACGAAGAATTTTGTGTACAATAGCATCTCCAGCATAATGTCCACCTGCTGGCCCATTGTGAAGTTCCTGCAAGAATTTTTCAGCTTCAGATTTCTCCAGAAATCTAAGAAGAACATAATCATAATTCATTCTGAAAAGAACATTGTTCACAAGATGATATTGTTTAGCCTGCAACCTTACAGCTCTTTTCTTGGTGTGATCGAGATTTGGAGGAGCATATCCATTCTTCAGATAAAATAAGATATCAGCATATAATGATTCAACATCATTTAGGCTTACCTCATATGTTTGTATCTCTTCAGATGGTTTTTTAGAAATCTGTGATGCTCTAGCTAATATTTGGCAAAAGCCTTGACCTTTTACAATATTTACTAGTTTGATCTCAATATCATATTCTTGTAAGGCAGTAACTCAATTGGCTCTTTTCTCAGCCACATTTTTTTGAACTAAATTATTTCTTACCGCTGGAAACGGTACTATGATTTTTGTATGGGTTTTAAGTAAAAGGGTCTGAAATATTTAATTTCTTTGAAAACAGCATAAGCTTGTTTCTCCACATCTGAATAATTCAATTCAGCTCCCTGTAAATTTGAACTAAAAAATGCAATTGGAGCTTCTGCTTTGTCTTGATTTTCTTGGGTGAGTATTGCAGCATAAGATTTGTCAGAGGCAAATGTATACAAAATAAAAGGATCGGAAAATTTTTGAGTTGCTAAATATGGAGCATTAATGATTGCTTGTTTGATCAGATGGAATGCCTTATATTCATCTTGACCCCATTTGAAATTTGAATTTTTTTTTATCATTGCTTGTAAAGGAGATACTATTCTTGAAAAATCTGGTACAAATCTCTTTACAAAATTAATCTGACCAAGGAAAGATTGCATAGCTTTCTTTTTGTAAGGTAAAGATATGTTATAAATCTCCTTGATTCTAGCAAAATCATTATGAATTCCAGATTTTGACACTATGAATCCAAGAAGTTTTCCTTCACTTAATGCAAAAAATGATTTTTTTGGATTAAGTGAAATTCCATATCTTTGACAACGTTGGAAGATCTGCTTCAAATTTCTAAGATGATTGCTTCGTTTTTTGGAATATACACTTATATCATCCAAATAGATTACTACTGATTTGTTAACTAATCCCTTAAAAGCGATGTCCATGGCTCTTTGAAATGTAGCACCAGCATTGATCAGACCAAAAGGCATATTTTCATATGCATAAGTGCCCCATTTGGTTCTAAATGTAGTTTTCAATTGATCATCAGGATGGACTAACACTTGGTTGTAGCCAGAGAAACCATCTAAGAAAGACATTAATTCTGATCCTGCAACTGCCTATAATATTTGCTCCATGGGAGGCAAAGGGAAATTATCTTTTTGGCAGGCTTTATTAAGATTTCAAAAGACAATGCAAATTCTAATATCTCTGTTCTTCTTTCTAACATGAACCATATTTGAAACCCGTTTAGAATGTCGAACAGGAAAAATAATTTTGGCTTTCAATAACTTATTGAGTTCAGATTTGATCTGATTTTCTAGATTGGGATGGATTTTTCTCAGCTTTTGTTGTACAGGTTTTTCATCATTTATCATTGGGATAATATGTTGGATGATAGAAGTGTCATAAGTTTTAAGTTCATCGTAGTTCCAAGCAAAAACACTCTTATATTGTTTCAAAAGATGAAAATATGCTACTTTTTCTTCAGGAGCTAGACCAAGGCCTAGGTTGATATTCTGTGGTTTGGTATCAGTTCCTAGATTTACTAATTCATAATTCAAAGTTGAACTTTTTAATTTTGAATTGGTAGATCTTCTGAATCGGTCTTTCAAATCATAAAGGTCTTCTAGCTTGACTATTGACTTTGGAATAGCATTATTAGTGCTATCATGTCGTAATTGTTTGTCATGTTGGTCTTCATCAATTATCTTATTGGTATAAGATCCTTCAGATGTGAGGAAGCTTACAATATCAGGATCATCGTTGAAAATTCTCCAATTGGTAACGTTATCAGGAATCGAAGGTCTAAAGATTAATTCATTTTAAAATCGATCAGGACTAAAGTCTTCTGTAGGAATAAGCTTAGAGGCTACATTGGCTAAGAGGTCTGCACTAGCATTCTGGATTCTAGGAATTGGTGAAATAGTGAATGCTATAAAATGTTCAGTCAGATCTTGAACTAAAGATTGATAATGCTTTAAATGACCTGATAAACAGTGTATAGTATTGCGTACCTGTTTGATTACAATTTCCGAATCTTCGAAAACTTGTAGATATTTGATGTCTAATCTAATTGCTTTGTATAATCCTTGAACTAAAGCCTTGTATTCTACGGTGTTATTAATGCAATCGAATTTGAGTCTGCAAGTTAGCATAATTTTGTTTCCCCCTGGACTAACCAATACGCATCCTGCTCCTGCTCCTTCATTAGACTTAGAACCATCAAAAAATAATTTCCAAAATAAAGATTTATTTACAGGGGTATCTACAAAATTAATACATTTAGAACTATCTGTTTCAGAAAATTTTTCTATTTGAGATAAAACAGAATGTTCTAAATAAGGTGAAGTATGAGCATTAAAATTTCCTAAGAAAGAATCAACTGAATAATTTCCAATGATATTATTGTTGTATGCAACAGGCTCATTCTCTCCTTCCAGTTCCGTTACTATGTATTTTTGATGTTTTTCTCGTTGAACCTTTATCTGATTTGGTTTGCCATTGTAAGGAAGCCACATATGCAACCAATCGGTTGCAAAATATCCATGAAGTTTTTCTAACCAATCTCTGCTAAGAATTAAGCCATAAAATTTTGGAATATCTGCAACTAAAATATCGATGACTTGACATACCTTTGGATTTGATGACAACCTTATGGTAACTTGATTTAATTCACCAATCACTTCAACTTGCGATCGATCTAACTGTACTATGCGCACAACAGATTTTTGAGGTTGAATGTTCAGCTTTGCACATACTGATTTGGTAGAATATTAGATGAAGCTCCAGAATCCACTAAACAGTTATGCAAATTTTTATTGAAAAATTCATAAGTAAGAAGAAATGGAGGAGTATGAGACCTCGACCTTCCTCCAATTAAAGCGATATTTTCAAGATCAACTTTACTGATCGCATTAGCTGGAGGTCTTCCCATCTCGTTGGAAGCTTGAGAAATTACAGGATCAGGCAAAGGTTTTTCTGGTACAACATGTAATTCTTTCAAAAATACCTTTTTCTGGTGCTTTAACTTGCTCAATTCATAAAAAGTGATGTTAGCCCTAGTCTTCTTCATGTCTTCTATGATATTATACTCCATTTCATCAGGAACAATCAGTGTTCTTGATGGAGTTGATGAATCTGTCTGGACTGGGCTGGTTTGAACTACTTTAGATGTCGTTTTCTTCGGTGGAACTTTATCCTTAGTCAATGAGCTTGCGCTCTTTGACTTAGGAGTAGATTGAGGAGGATCAAGTTGATTTCTACTTCGAGTGCTAACCGGGGATGCTTCTTGATCTTCTTCATCTAGGAGGATGAAATACCACATACCTTGTACTTCTACAACTTCTTCTTCATCAGTAGTTTCTTCAGTAGCAGTTTCCTCTTCTTCTTCTTCTGATTCAGCATTAGTTATAGCATTTGGTGGCTTTGGATCTATTGAAGGGTTTCTTCTAAAAGGCTTAAAAGATTTTTTAGAAGATGTTTCTGCCACTTGTTTCTTAATGTCAACCATTTCGTTAGACATGGTTTTCAAAACTTTTTGCAGTCCTTCTAAATCAAATGGGTCTTTTGATTGCTTTTTCTTGGGATCTTCCTTAAAAGTGACTTTCTTGGATTTTCGTTCTTCAATCGCATTTTTCTTGTCTAAAGCAATGATACGTTTCTCTAATGCTATTGCCTCCTTCACGTTTTCTGCTAAAGTTGGTTTGTTAGCCCTATCAACAAAGATTGCTTTGTTTGATGGTAAAGCAGAAATGTACCATGCACTTTGCACCTCTTCGCTAGGCTTGGAAGCAGTAGGAATTTTGTTTAACAATTTATTAAAACGTGAATTGAAATATTTGACATGTTCCTTTGAGTCATCTCTAAGATTAGATAGATCATTGATCAATGTTGCTGTAGACCTATCATCACCAAATTTAGTCAAAAATTGATCTTGAAAGATATCCCAAGTAGTGATGGATCCAGATGGTAATGAAAAATACCATGACCCAGCTGCTCCTTGTAAGGTATAGGGAAAAAGTCTGACAGCAACATCTTCATTAGTAACTCCATTGAGATTTATGGAAAGTGTAAAATTGTTTATATGTTCTTCTACTAGCATGCCTGCTTCAGGATTAAACTTAGGCAGCCATCTTTCAGGATAGGCTGGTAATTGACTCAAGGGTGTAGGCATTAAGACTACCCCTGGATTATTCCATGGCATTTGGGCCATCGCTGAGCTAGTAATAGAGGAAAGTGTAGAAGATGATATTTGTGACTGAGAAGATGAAGATATTATGATTTGAGAAGGAGATGTGGAAGATTGAGTGGACTGATGGACATTAATCTGGGATGGAGGAGTGGATGGTTGACTTCATGATGAAGAGTTTAAGATGGATGATGATGATGAAAGAGTCTCACTATCAAACCCTTTAGGTGATTTCCTAGCTCTCTTCCTTGTAGGTAGAGGCAACTCGATTGGTTGAATGCCAAGCTTTTCACTCTGTAATCTAGTAAGAGGATGAGCATGTTTATATTGCGAAGTTACACTGCCTTGAGATTTATCAGATCTTTGAGGTGATATTGAGAATCGCTGAAGTTTATGAATCAAAGATTCAACTTCAGGAGGTTCAATAGTAGTTTCTTCTGAAAAGTCAGGGTTTGTAGCAGTGTTTGTTCTTCTTTCGACTTCAAGTTCTAGATTTAAAATTTCCGAATGTGATGGAGAAGTCGGGGAAGATGGTGGGGGTGATTTAATCTCATAATGGTATTTATATTTAGATTCACTTGCCATTCATAGTTCGGGCCCTCCTCCTAGCGCCAAATATGTTGAAGCCCCGAAAATCGGGTCTACAACAAGGGGGATACCCACTCGGTTCGGACCTTAGTTAGCAGTTCCTTTTCCGTTTGGTGTAGTGGGTCTGACTGGGGATAATGGGACCAGTTTCCCAATTCGTGTGTGTGTGTGTTGAGAATAGATATTTCCTATCTAAAAGGTTCCTAAGTGAAATGCTTTTATTGTATTTATAATCTAATCATATGCAAACTGTATTCTAATTTAAACAGAAATATCTAATTCTAAACTAAACCTGGGATAAGATCTTGTTTATGCGATATAAAATGATTTTGAATAACAACTGGTAATAAATATCATTCAATTTCTATAAGAAAAGAATTCAATAAAGATAAACCATTTCATATAAAAATTTAGATGAAACAGTTGTGAAAAACATATCGCATAATAAGTTATTTATACATTAAGCATAAACAAATAGTTATCACCGTACAAAAGTGCAAAATGATAACTGAAGCATTCAAGCATCAATATATAAATAACTGAACATAGATATCACTTTTAACACAGAAGCAGAAAAAGTTAAGAGATAAAAGTACCATTTCTAACTGGTTCTACTCATGAGAGAGAAGCAATAATGATTTATATCTTCTAAATCCAACATTTACTAAGAGTACAGAAATGCAACATCAGTAGCAGATACTAGACATAGATATCAATAAATCACATTCCATTCATTCATCAAAACCTCCTCTGAGGGTGCAGAAGCGCATGTTCTGAGGATAAGTTTCTGACAAATTTCTGGACCCTTCTCTAAATGCATGAGAAGGGTTTAAATACTACTAACTAAATCTAAAAATAGTTTATTACAAAAATTTAGGATTCGGTCTAAATGACCGTCCTTTTTCTAGGCAAAAATAAAGTAAAACTAAAACTAAATCTAAAATTGAAAACTATTAAATAACTACTTATGAATTTGATCTCTGAATTTGCAAGCATCTAGCATTGTTTTGAGAAGAGGTGGTTGGCCGACTTCAGATTTCAACTTCCCTGAAAAGATAGAATCGAAAAGTGTAGGTGTGATCTTCTCAGCAGAATTAATAATGCAATTAAGAGTTTTGCATTGACTGTGTGGTTTTACTAGATATGTCCAGTAAGAATGCCAATTTAGTCTTGTCAATCCTTGAATTGATTTTGCTTTTTCTTCCGCCTTTTGTTTCCACTTTGTTTGCAATTGCTGTGCTTGTGGAAGATATCCCAGAATAGTTTCTGAAATCAAATTAGCCTTGTACAAATTCTTATTTACACAATCAGTAATATTGCCTGCTGCTGTAGCTGACTCCTCTGTCGCTTTTTTTGCCTCTCTGATCTGTGCATCCCAATTATTGAAAAGTATTTATTTATGACTATCATTGATAATTGGTGCTCCAACTCTTTTTCCTTCCTCTGTCTTTTTCCATGCCAAATAATTAGTAACTCTTTCATTAGTCAAATCATAATCATGTCATAATCATAAGAGGGAGTGATAGGTATATGCTCTGTGTTTTTTACATTACTGCTTATTCCTATGCTTAAAACTTTTGTTGTATATATAGGGGTTTGCATATTGTGTCCTTCAACATTAAGAAATTCATTAAACGTTTCCAATTCTTTATCTAATTGAGTGCTGGTGGATGGTTGTTGTACAGTGAGAGGTGGAAGATTCAACTGTGGAGTGGTTGAAGTCTGTAGTTGTGAAAGCTCTTTTGATTGAGCTGTATCTTTTACCGAGCCTTCATCATTATCAGTATTTTTAGAACATTCAGAAGTTTCTTTGTCAGACTTTGACTTAGACTTTTCTGTATCTGAGCTGCCACTAAGACTGACACTAGGTGTTGGTTCCCTTTCGGGTTCCAAGTGTAAATTATCCAAAGGAATAGTGGTCAATATTCTTTCTCTGTATACTTTAAACTCTTGAAATTCTTCTGTGGAGAACCATTCTTGAGCTAAATTTAAAATGTCTTTCAATGAACATTTTTCTTGAAACATATCATCAAAAAGATCTTCTTCTCCAGAAAATACTCTGACTTTGACAACAGTGGTGAAATCCTTGACAATACCATGCGGATCAAATAGCCTTTTTGGAAACTTAAACAATTTTAAACATGTAACATTGCTAACTTCCTTAAACTCATGACCAACATCAAATAATGAAAATGCTCCGCAGGATACAGGAAATTGGGGTCAAATGGATTTATTTTTATCCTTTAATTATTTTGTCAAACCTCCGTCTCCACAGGTTTGATATGCAATTTCCTGAGCTATAAGTTTATCCGGAACATATAAGGGAAAAACATGAGGAGAAGCAAATCTTCCAAAAACCCTCACATAAGTAAACAATTCTTCTCCAAACCATCTTGCGACAGGGAGAATGTCTACTTCTGCTTCAGGGGACAACCTTGGGGCACCCTTATTATACAACACTCTATACAGAGGCAACATTATGCCATGGTAAATTTTATAAAAATGAGGAATGAATTTTTATTCCCACAACTCTTTGTGATAGACATGAATGGGCAAGGGATCCTGAATTGTCCATTTCCAACCCATTAAAGGGAACTTAGAAACAAAGAAGATTGAATCCATAACATAGGCAGATAGATAAAAAGTAGGATAAATCCTCTGAGAGACAGTACGTTTAGACCGGTAATTGAAAATAGCAGTGGCTAAATTATCAGACAATATTTTGGCCCAGTCTACAATGGTAGCATTAACAGCAACATTCAATAATGGAAGCCATTCAGGCAAGACCTTATTAATATCAGGCTTTCCAAAAAGCCCACATAACATAGCAGCAACAAAACAATATGGAGAGGTAAGTGAACCAGTACTGTACATACCGTGTTTGTCTTTTTTCAATGGTCCATCTCTTTTGGTCCATTCTTTGGTGCATTCCGCCAAATTTGCATTTTCCCTAGAAAATTTCTCCATAAATTGTTTGTTGTAAGTAGCCTGAGACTCCGACAAGTGATACATAAGCCTCAAATCTTCTGTAGTGAATGACCCGATGAGCTCTTGATCTGGAGTTCTAAATTTCCTGTCCAAAATATCGCTGCTATCCAGCACCCATTTTACCATATCTGTATACGGAGGAATTATTGGTCTTGCTGCTATTCGGTGCAAAAATGAACAAGCCAGTTCTGTAAGAGATGCTTCAGAGGAATTACTTGAACCTGAAGTAGCCACAAAATCCATTACTTTTGGGTTTTCTTCTTCAATCAAATTGAACATACCCTCCCAGGTGGTGATACCAGCGTCCTTGTTGCAAGCAGTGTCTGCGTATAAGGAAGCCATCTCTTTATTTTCAGAATTCAAAGCTTTCTCTTTCTTTCCAGAACTCACATCTTTCTCTTTCTTTCCCATAATGCTCTGAATATCGCTTTGTATAGTCTCCTGTTCTTCACGCCTGTATTTTTACGAATTAAGTGAGAATAATGACATGAGAAAGGTGACGGGATGGTTTTAAACGCCGAAGGCGTATGAAATATATTAATCAATCGTGAAATAACCGTTCGATCAAAACAAAATCCTTTTTTTTAATCATTGGAAATCCATTCATTAAATTGACACTAAGGCGCATAACGGGTCTCGATGTACGAAAATATTTACTTCATATAACGAGCTTTAAAGAATCTGTGATAATGCGATCTGCGATTTGCTTTGCAATATCGCAAAATCACAGTATCGCAAATTGCAGTTTTCGTAAGTTGAAATCATCGCAAACCGCAACTTTGAAATCATCGCAAATTGCAATTTTTATATCATCGCAAATCAGTAACATCGCAAAATCATAATATCGCGACATCACAATATCGCGAAATCGCAATATCGCAATTTTCAATATATGAAAAATATCTGTTAATGTATCCTCTGCGATATTCGATTTGCGATAAATAGTTTTTTGGATCGCATGCGATGGATGTGAAATTCAAAGAAAGTTTTTATTCTAATCTATCAAAAACTTAAATTTATTTTAAATCTTTTTCAAAAGAAATTTCTTTAAGTCAATGATAGTGAGTTTTATTGAAACTGAAGACAAACACCAATAAAATTTTTTGGATTTTAAACTAAGGGTCCCCACTTATTTAGTATTTATACTAATACTAAATAAGAAAGGGGGTTGTTGATAGCCACAACAGCAACAAAGAATATCTTTAGAAGAGCAGCAAAAATGGGTCACAAAGATGTTGGGTTATGAATTTGAAATCACCTACAACAAAGGGAAGCTAAATTTTGTTGTAGATGCACTCTCAAGAAAGGATGAAGTGGTGGAAGCATTTCTTTGTGGCATTTCAATTATCCAACCAAATTGGATAACTGAAGCAAGGGATGAATGGAAGAAGGACAAAGAAGTGTGGACTCTCATTCAAAAGTTGTAGCAAGATCCTAGTACATCTAATACATTTAGTTGTAAATATGATTTCTTATGGTACAAAGATCGCTTATATATTTGCAATAATTCCCAACTAAAACAAAATATTCTTTTGGAATTGCACACTTCTCCTTTAGGAGGACACTCGGGATTTTAAAAAACTTACCACAGGGTGAAGAAAGAATTTTTGTGGGATGGCCCTAAATCTGATATTCAGAAGTTTGTGGCAGAATGTTTGGTTTTCTAGCAAAATAAAGTGGAGAAAATTAAGACCCCGGGTCCTCTACAACCTTTATCCATTCCATGTCAACGTTGGGAGGAGATTTCAACGGATTTTATCACAGGTTTACCTAAGTCCAAAGGAAGGAGTGTCATCATGGTGGTAGTTGATAAAATTACCAATTATGCACACTTTTGTGCATTATCTCATCCATTTAAAGAAAGTACAGTTGCTATCGAATTTATGGAAACAATTCAAAAGCTACATGGAAACTCAAAGATTATTGTAAGTGACAGAGATCCTATTTTTGCAAGAAATTTTTGGATGGAATTATTTTCTTGTTTGGGTACCCAAATAGCTCATAGCTCATCTTATCATCCTTAATCCGATGGTCAAACAGAGATAGTGAATAAATCTTTGGAAGGATATCTTCGTTTTTTTGTATCTGATAAGAAAGAAAAATGGTTCAAGTGGTTACCTCTCGCTGAATGGTGGTATAACACTTCCTTCCATACTACAGCAAAAATGACCCCATTTATGGCACTTTATGGATATCATCCACCATCCATCACATCTTCTTTAAGGGAAAATTTTAGGGTTCAAGCAGTGGAGGATCACATCAAACATCAACAAGAAGTTCTCCAACTCTTAAAGGATAACCTAAATTTGGCACAAAATCAAATGAAACAATAGGAAGATCAACATCGCAGTGAGAGAAGTTTTGGTGTGGGATACTGGGTATTTCTACGGCTGCAACCATAGAAAAAAATGTCCCTCAAGAAAGCTAAGAAGGATAATAAATTCTCACCAAAATACTATGGTCCTTACAATATTTTGTAAAAGATTGGTACTATGGCATACAAATTGGAGCTTCCTGCTTCTTCACGAGTGCATCTAGTTTTCCATGTTTCATGCTTAAAAAATGTTATAAGGGAAAAACTTCCAGTTCAAACAATATTTCCATAACCTGATGAGGAAGGAAAAAACATATTGTAACCTGAAGCAGTCACGGAAATAAGAACTCGACAACTACAAAATTGATCAATTTCAGAGTATCTCATCAAATGGAAGAACTTACCCATGGAAGATTCTACATGGTAGGATGAGAATTTTATAAAAAAGCACCCGGATCTACTCAAGCGTTGAGGAAAACACCTTTTTGAAGGAGAGGAGCATTTTATGTCCTTATATTACTAGTATAGTCCCTTATTGTTGTTAGTGTAACCCCATTATTGTTATTTTTGTACCCCTGTAACCCCCATATTGTTATTATTGTTCCCTTATATTATTATTGTTAGGTTGGCTAGGATTACATTGTGGCCCCATGGACTCCTATATATAGAAAGGAGGGTTTTTCATTTGTATCATCCAAGAATTATTCATTCATGTAATGTATTGGAGGTTTCCCCCTAGAAGTGGCTTATTTCTAAGGCATTGATATCTCTTTTCTTTTCTTTTTGGAGCTGGTTTCGTAACAAAATATCTATGTATATATATTTTATGTTTTATGCTCTTGCTATTGTTTATTTTATTTTTTTAAGATACGTTTGAAGATAATTTTTGTACATCGTTAAATCCTACACTAAAAAATGCATCTAACTCGCATTAAAAATTATTTTATATTTTCCTATTATTTGTTTGGGGATTAAAATATTGTTGTAAATATGTATAATAAAAAATGATTTGTTTTTTTCTATTATTTTTTTGTATGTTAACCAATTCCCACAGATATGTTAGTCTAGAAAATGATAGAAGTTATGGTAGTACATGCATCCGAGAATGGTTGATTTAGATATCATCCTACATCATCTGTTGAAAATTTATTGTGTTACTCGCTTGGAATGAATTCTATATATAAGTATTTTATGCATCTTGTGTAGGAAATGATGGAAACATAATTAACGTGAAAGTGCTACATTTCATGAAAAACATGAAATTTTTTTTCATATATATGCTCAGCTAGAAATAACCTCTCTAGGCAAGCTTCTAGTCTAGAATTTCTATTACAGATAATCTTAATTTCACTTTTGTTCTCTCATCATAATGTTACATAATAGATGAGTGGTTTTTTTAAATTGTATTAAAAAAGTGTTGGGTCTACTGAATATTGTTGGAATGCAGTGCTTGTGTACAACTATGATATTAAACTCAATCGATAGGGTATTTCTTTGGTAGTAAGCTAAATCATGTGAGGATAGAATGTTGTGTGATAACCTTTTTTTCCTTTCCATATTTGTATCTATAATGCGTAAAAAAAATTGGAATTGTGATTATGTATTTCGAAATCAGTCACGAGGCTTTCTTAATAACATTCTTAATATGAGGGGTTGAAATGGAAAATAATGAATAATGAAAAGTGGAGTAGAGATCACTCTTCTCAATATTCAAAAATAGCTAAATAGATTCCATTTAAAACATGAACAATAAATTAATATATTATAATTCGAGTAATACTAAAGTAAACATGAACTATATATGAAAACCTACATATAAGAGAATTAAATGTGATGACAACTAGAAGACAGTGAAATATCTCAACATCCCCCGCAATATACCTTAATATCCTTTTTTCAACCTTCTAATGAGAATTATTAGGTAAATGTATATACTTGGAGATAAAACTTGTTGCAAACATGATACCATGTCTAGTTGCAGTGAGATACAACAAAATACCAAGAAGACGTTTATACAATATGGGATCAACTCGTGGTAATACATCTTTTTTTCCCAGCTTCGTTCCTTGAGAAATTGGTGTATTAGCTCCTTTGCAATCGGTCATTGCGAAAATTTGAATGATACTAAGTGGCATATTTTTGTTGACCAACAAAATTTCCATTGGAAGATTTTTTAATTATAATTCCTAAGAACTATTTCAAGACCACTAGATTAGTCATATCAATTTTTTTTGCCATTATTGATTGGAATATTATAACATCATATTTTCTGTATAAAGAAGATAGTGTACATAAATGCATACAATAAGAATTTTACCTTCATGAGTTTTGGTACACAAACTTATCTCATGATTTCTTCTCAAAAACTACTTTTGATGAGATAGGTGTCATTGTGATGGTACCAAGCTCTTGAAGCTTCCTTCAAACCATAGAAACAATTCTTCAATATATATACACTATGCCCTTGTCTTGGAACTTCAAAACCATGAGGATTCTCTAAATACACTTCTTCGTGCAATATGCCATTTAGGAAGGAAGATTTTAGAAAAAATTGATAGGCTTTCCATTTGTTATGAGTTGTTCTGGATAAAATGGTTCTCACGGTTTCTAACATTTCTATTGGAGAAAAGGTTTCACCATAGTTGACACCAAACTATTGTGAGAATACTTTGGCAATCATCCCTGCCTTCTGTTTCTCAATTTCTATTTTTTCATTCATCTTGGTCTTATATACCCATTTTACACCAATTCTAATTTTTTCTCTTGGGAGATCACCTAATTACCAAGTTTGGTTCTTCTATATGGATAAAAATTATTGGTTCATTGTAGCAACCTAGTGATTTTCTTTAAATCCTTCTTCAAAATGGGTAGGTTGAGATGAAAGAAATGCAAAGATATTATGTTAGTCAAACTCATGCTCATGCTCATATGTTTATCTTATGATTCTTGTTTTCTGAGTATCTTCAGAAGATGTTAAATCACTGGTGGATTCACTGCTTGAAGATGTACCATTTTCATAATAGGATGGATCTTGTTGAACTTGCAATCTTTTTTGTTGTGGTGGATAAAAAATATGATTTGTAGCTCCATCAACATGATCAAATCAAGATTTATCTTCAAAAAAATTAATATTTCTTCTTAAAACAATCTTATTGGTAACTTGATTATAAAGTATGTAGAATATTTTTATCATATGACATCCTTCACTTTTATCATCAAGCATCTTTCTTAACTCCTCAGGAACATGTGAAAATCTACTTATCAAAAAAATTGAAAGTGAGGCACATTTACGTTTTTACCATCCCATGCTTCTTTAGGTATTATATCCTAAAGTCTGGTTGCTTGTGATATGTGGAGAACATAAATTTCTATTGAAACTTCTTCAAGCCAATAGTTATTTGACAACTTCTTCTCATGAAGCATACATCTGGCCAAGTTCATAATCGACTAAATTTTCATTTCTGCTACTCCATTCTGTTGTGGATTATATCTTGTTGTGTTCTGGATCATTATTCCTTGTTGTTAACAAAAAGATTTGATGTCAATGGAGTTGTACTCTCCTCCTCTGTCATATCCCAGTACTTCAAAGGCTTTTCACTTTGATTTCTACTTTTTCTTTGAAATTTTTAAATCTTGAGAAACTATTTGATTTATTTTTTAGAAAATACACTTATATCTTCATGCTATAATCATTTTTTAATGTAAAAAAATAAATACTACCACCAATAGATTGTGTCTCCATTAGAACACATATATCTGTATGGACAAGATGTAAAGGTTCATTTTCTCTAGAGGAAGATGTGGGAAAGATATCTCTTTTAGCCTTGGATATGACACAAATTTCACAATTAAAATATTTTACATTCATAACAGGGAGACCAATGACGATTGAATGATTATGAAGTAGCCTTAGACTCTTGAATGGCATGTCTCCATATCTATAATTCCGTAGCTAAGACTCATTTTTTCTTTATATATTATGGACTTAAGACTATGAGATATTTGGACTTCTAAGAGTCAATGGAAACATATTGTCCTTACTATTTTCAACCTTTAATAGTAGTCTTCTATTGGTCATTTTTTCATAGATGTAACATGTGTACCCTTGTAATATAATAATAACCATGTTCCATCAGTTTTTCGATGCTAATGAGGTTATCCTTCACATGTGGAACATAATAAACATTAGGTGTGTATTTATGTTAATTGTGTTTAGTAAGAATAGGGACAATACCTTGTCATTGAGATTTAATGCAGGAACCATCTCCAAGCATAATTTCTGATGTTATGGAAGAATCAAGATAAGAAAGAATATTTTTGTTACATGGCATATGATTACTGCAACCAATTTCCAGTAAATAAAGGTCCTTGTTGTGAGTGTCTTCAGAAAAATGCGAAGAAAGAAACATTGCTTCAGATGATTCTCATTCATTGTTGGAGATATGGGCACCTCCTCTTTGTTGCTTTGATTGTTCCTTTATGAATTCATGTTCATAATGCCCAAATTTATTTTAGTGATAGCATTGGACGTTAGATTTTCTCCATGGTATGCTTCTCTTAGTTTGGTTTTTTAGAGGTCTCCACTTCTCTGCTACATGATGATGCTATGATATACTTCTTCTTCTATTACGTCCCTATACTACTAGTGTGGTCCCCTATTTTTGTTAGTTTAGCCCCCTTATTTTTATTTTCGTATGCTTGTAACCCCCATATCGCTATTATTATTCCCCATAAAAGCGACTATTTTTATTTTTGTTCCCTCACATTATTCTTGTTACGCCAACTAGGATAATATTGTGATCCTGTGGACTCCTACATATAGAAAGGAGGTTTTTTCATTTGTGTCATCGAATAATGTTCATTTATGTAATGTAAAGGAGGTTGTCCCCTTGAAGTGGCTGATTTATAATGGGTTGATCTCCCTTTTCTTATATTTTTGGAGCTCGTTTCATAACATTTAGTATGAGAGCTTTGGATTCTAGGGTTTCACTACTTCAAACAGGTCATCATGGAATTTTCGCTATAAGTAGTTTTCTACGAAGGTTCAGAAGCTAGAAAAAACCATTTGGAAAGAAAACTGGTGGAATTTCATGTACAAATTTCAAATCTTGGTTCGCAATATTTTCAAAGATATGATATGTGAAAGTTAGGGAATTTGCAGGCTCCTGAACTTCATTTCAAAGAGGTGACTTTGGGAAAATAATCATAACTCTCTCTCTGAGCATCATATTGGAGTTACGTAAAGAGTGGTCGAAATTACATAGACAACAATTTCCTATGTATCAATTTCAGAGCCGATGGAAGAAACCATGATACATGGCATGTCGTACAAGTTTTCTCTACTGAACGAGCCCATAATTAGGTCATTGTGGGAGATTTGGCATAACTCTGCCTTGATGAATCCAAATTAGGTAAGATCCATGGCATTTGAAATAATATTTAGAGGGATACTAAATGGCTGAAGGTAAGATCTCAAGGATCTGAAATTACAAAGACACATCATTTTCAATATCGATCTCTGCAAAAGTAAGAAAAATGTGTGTATTATTTTTCAAATTGCATAAGTCTTGTTTGAAAAATCAGTTTGGAGTGATTCCAAGGGCATATTGAAGCATAGATATCGGTATTGGGTTCTAAAATTACACCTAAAAATAATTCCAAACCCATTAAGACCTTATAAGGCTCTACTATGATTCATGAAGTAGAAAAAGTGAAACATGATATATCAAAATTACAAGAGAAAGTGCAACAACTTTCGTTCTCACAAAGAAAAACAAAAAATGAAATGCATGTTTTGAAGAAAGGCATGGAAGCTAAGATGGATGGTTTGAAGAAAGACGTGGAAGATACGATATGTGGTTTGAAAAATGGCATGGATGACATGGAAGAAAAAAAAGAAAGACAATGAGGAAGAGATGAGGAATGATCTAAAAGTAGACATGGAATATTTGAAGGAAGTTTTGAGAATGTTGATACAAGAAATGATTCCTAATGGAGAAAAGGTAGTAGAGGAAACTCATGATGAGAAAAAAATAAATGTTAATCGTGATTTCATAAACTCTAATGATGGATTGAAGACCCACCATATTACAAAGATCGATATGAGGATGTTTTATGGCAAGGATCTCGTAACATGGAAGTTATAGATGGAGCAATATTTTTATCTCCATAATGTGAAAAACACACAAAAGGTACACATTGAAACTTTATATTTAGAACAAAATACATTTGTATGGTATTGATGCCTTTGCGCCTGTAAAAAAAATTTCACTTTTTTGACTTTTATGGAGGAAATGATAACACATTATGAGGATACAAAGAGAAACACCTTCTTTATCCAACTGATGAATATCAAACAAAAGGGTTGAATGGTGGATCACATTGAGGACTTCCAAAAATTGAATATAAGGTAAACTAATATTCTAGAGGAACACATGATTGATGCCTTCATAGGGACTTTGAGGGATAAAATCCAACATGAGTTTCACCTTTGGGAACCTGATTAATTAGAGAAGGCATTCAAGTTGGCAAGAAAAATTGAATGTAAAATAATGGCGACAAGGAATCCTACCACTCCTATCTATGAAAATGGAAGTGTTCCTACTCCTAGACTTCCACAACCTACAAGGTGGACAGCACAACATTTGGAAGAAGAAAGAGAAAAAGGACTTTGCTACAGTTCTGATAACAAATACACTATAGGTCATAAATGTGATGAGAAAAAATTATTTTAAATAGATTTTCAAGAGGAGGAAGAAAATGAACAAAAAACTTCAAAAGAAGATGATATACACCAGGGACCAACCCTAGAGAAATAATAAATGAGTCTGGCCATATCCTGTAATGCATTGGAATGTATTACATATCAAGAATAAAAAGGTAATAGGGTTGATTGATTCAGGTAATACCCATAATTTTATTCATTGTAAGGTAGCCAAGGAATTGAATTGCTTCCTATACCCAACAACAGAGTGTCAAGTGATGGTTGCAAATGGAGGAACTATAAATTTCACTAGAAATTCCATAATATAAAGCTAACCATGGGGGGACATGTATCGAATATTCCAATGCTTTCCATTCCAATGGGAGGTTCTGATCTTGTACTAGGAGTACAATGGTTACAATCTATAGGAACGACAGCTTTTTAATTTTCAAGAAATTTTCTTGAATTTTTTTCAATAGGAAAGGAATTTGAATTACATGGTATTGCAAGGAATCCGTGAGAAATAATAAGCTCCAATGTCATGAAAAATCTGTTAAATAAATAACAACAAGGTGTAATTACACAATTATGCTCACTAGAAGTTCCAACATCAAAATCATCTATTTATCGAGATCTCCAAAAATTCTTGGAAAATAATTCTAAGGTGTTTGAAATTCTGAAAGGACTCAAACCTATTCGTGATCATGATCATGTTATTAATTTTATTCCAGGAAGTGTTCCTCCAAACATCAGGCTTGACAGATATCCTTATTTCAAAAAGAGCAAAATTGAACGTATGATAGCATAAATGTTAGAGGTTGGTATAATTCAACCTAGTCAAAGTTATTTTTTTGCTGTAGTAGTATTGGTGCACAAGAAGGATAGATCATGGTGCATGTGGCTAAATTATAGGGAGCTCAATAAGCTCCCTATTAAAGATAAATTTCCCATTCCTTTGATTGATGAATTACATGGAGCAATTTATTTTACCAAGTTGGATCTTCATTCACAATATCATCAAATTAAAATGAAGACTGAAGATATTCCGAAAATAGTATTTTGAACTCATGAGGGTCATTATGAATTTTTGGTCATGGATTTTGGCCTTACCAATACACCTTCTACATTTCAAGGGTTTATGAATTCCATTTTCAAACCATTCCTTAGAAAATTTGTGTTAGTATCTTTTAATGATATACTAATCTACAACACATCTTGGAAGGATCATGTTCAACATGTTGAGAAGGTGCTCAAACTATCGAAGGAGAAACAACTATATGAAAAAACCTCCAAATGTTTCTTTGTATTACAAGAGGTGGACTATCTGGGTCCTAGTGTATCTCAGGAGGGTGTTAAGGTAGACACTAACAAAATTAAATCCATTCAAGAATTGAAAGTCCCCACAACCATAAAGAAGTTGCGAGGATTTCTTAGGTTAACAGGGTATTATCACAAGTTTGTTAAGAATTATGGGAGAATAGTAGCACCTCTAACAACATTATCGAAGAAATATTAATTTTCATGGACTCCTCAAGCAACTAAGGCCTTTGAACATCTTAAAGAGGAAATTTTCCTAGCACTGGTATTAGCTACGCCAGACTTCATGAAAACCTTTATTGTGGAATGTGATGCCTCAGGAAATGGAATTGGTGTTGTTTTAATGCAAGAAGGAAGACCCATTGATTTTAAAATTTGTCCAATCAAAGGAAAGTATTTACAAAAAGATATTTATGAGAAGGAAATGTTTGCAATACTACATGCACTAAAGAAATGACGACCTTAACTAATGGGAAGACACTTCAAGGTAAAAACTTATCATGACAGTCTTAAATACTTTTTGGAAAAAATATTATCTTCAGAAGAGCAACAAATATGGGTCACAAAGATGTTGGGTTATGACTTCAAAATCATCTACAAAAAAGGGAAGCTAAAAGTTGTTGCAAATGCACTCTCAAGAAAGGATGAAGAGTTGGAAGCATTTCTTTGTGCCATTCTATTATGAAACTAGATTGAATAACCGAAGCAAGGGTTAAATGGAAGAATGATGAAGAAGTGTGGACACTCATTCAAAAGTTGCAGCAATATCCTAGTACATATGATAGATTTAGTTGGAAAAATGATTCCTTATGTTACAAATATCACTTATATCTTTGTAATAATTCCCAACTAAAACAAAGGGTTCTTTTGGAATTGCACACCTCTCCCTTAGGAGGACACTTAGGATTTTTAAAAACTTACCACAGGGTGAAGAAATAATTATTTTTGGATGGCCTTCAATCTTATATCCAAAATTTTGTGGTAGAATGTTTGGTTTTCCAGTAGAATAAAGTTGAGATAATTAAGACCTTGAGTCTCCTACAACCTTTATCCATTCCAATTCAACGTTCAGAGGAGGTTTCAATGGATTTTATCACATTTTTACCTAAGTCTGAAGGAAAGAGTGTCATCATGGTGGTGGTTGATAGAATTACCAAGTATGCACACTTTTGTGCATTATCTCATCCATTTAAAGAAAGTATAATTGCTAATGCATTTATGGAAACAATTCAAAAGTCACATGAAAACGCAAATATTATTGTAACTGACATATATCTAATTTTTACTAGAATTTTTTTAACGAAATTATTTTCTTTTTTGGGTACTCAACCAGCTCATAGCTCATCTTATCATCCTCAATCCGATAGGAAAACTGAGATAGTGAACAAATATTGGGAAGGGTATCTTCGTTGTTTTGTATTTGATAAAAAAAACAATGGGTCAACTAGTTACCACTTGTTGAATGGTGGTATAACACTTCCTTCCATACTGCAACAAATATGACCCCATTTATGGCACTTTATGGATATCATCCACCCGCCATCACATCATATTTAAGAGAAAATTCTAAGGTTCAAGCAATTGAAGATCACATCATGCATCAACAACAAGTTCTCCAAGTCTTAAAGGATTACCTAAATTTGGCACAAAATTGAATGAAACAATAGGAAGATCAACATTGCAGCAAGAGAATTTTTGATGTAGGAGGCTGGGTATTTTTACGTCTCCAACCATACAAACAAATTCCCCTCAAGAAAGCTAAGAAGGATAATAAACTATCGCCAAAGTAATATGGTTCTCACAAGGTGTTGCAAAAGAATCGTACTATGGCATACAAATTCGAGCTTCCTGCTTCTTCTCGAGTGCACCCAGTTTTCCATGTTTCGTGCTTAAAGAAGGTTATAGGTGAAAAAATTTCAGTTCAAACAATATTTCCAAAACTTGATGAGGAAGAAAAGATCATATTGTAAGCTAAAGCACTAATGAAAACAAGAAATTGATAGCTACAAAATCGATTAATTTCATAGTATCTCATAAAGTGGAAGAACTTACCCATTGAAGATTCCACATGGGAGGATGATAATTTTATACAAAATGGACCTAACAATAAGGGGCATGTTAGGTCCCTATATTACTAGATTATACCCCTATTGTTGTTAATGTAGCCCCATTATTGTTATTTTTTAGCCCTATAGCCCCCATATTGTTATTATTGTGCCCCATAAAAGCCACTATTGTTATTGTTGTTACCTTACATTATTATTGTTAGGTAGGCTAGGATTATATTGTGACCCCATCGAATCGTATATATATAAAGTAGGTTTTTTCATTTGTGTCATCCAAGGATTGTTCATTTATGTAATGTAAAGAAGGTTCCCCCCCCCCCCCCCCCCCGAGAAGTGGTTGATTTATGAGGCGTTGATCTATCATTTCTTATACTTTTGGAGCTAGTTTCATAACAGGTTCGACCTCTGTCTCGCTTGCTTCCACCTCTATATCCTCCGCCTCTACCTCTGGAAAAGGATAGTTGTTATTTTAAATCTTGTTCCATGGAATATTTTGCCAGTTTGAGTCTTCATTAGGGGAATTTTGAGGTCTAAAATGGGCATCCTAAGGAAAATGTACAATCAAAATTCATTTTATGAGAACCAATCACATTTTATGGGATGACATCATCCCTAATGGTTGAGATAGCATTACTTGAGTTAAAGGTACTTACTTGTCACATTCTCAATGGTGGATAAAAACTCTTGGTTAAACATGGTATTTCTCTAAGTACTTTTATAGTCATAAAACTGTAAAATACTCATAATAAATGTCATTTCATACTTTTTGAATAAAATATTATTATTTTCATTTCATATTTTTTGAAAGAAACAATGCATATCCCTACACAATCTTCATGTATTTACACACTTTTCAATAAATATTATATTTTTATATTTTCAAATATTTATTTATAAATCAAATCAATTCAATATGTAATGTAGAATTCATCCATAAAACAATATATTATATTATATTATTTTATTTTTATTTAGTATATTAATTACATGTTATTATATAATTTAAATAATATAAATTTTAATTAATAGTATATTCTATAATTAAGAATTTTTCAATTTATATTTATATTTTATTTTTATTTATTTAAGTACAAAGGACAAATGAATTAGTTGTGAAATGATAATGACTTTTTCTTGAAAATATCATTATTATTTATAGTCACATCAATATAATTTTTTTATTATTTATATTTTGGCACAACTTTTGAATTGAATTTAACCATGGTTACATGGATTTTGGTGCAAAAAGTGAATTGCAAATTCATAAATATTATTTTATCGGTTTAGCTATTATTTTATTATTTCCTTATGAGGCCCATTTTAGACCTCAAAATTCCCCTAATGGTTTCACGTGCTAAAAGTGATCAAATCAGCATTTCTACTGATAAAGTTGTAAAATATTTGGATTCTAGTATCGATGTTACAATCATGTCATATTTGTTAGGGAGGCCATGAAATAATTTTTTAACAATATTCTGATCTATAATGGTCTCACCAATGAGTTTGATATGATTGACTATTCTCATGATTCTAGTCATCAATTGATCCACATTCTGTATCTGAGCCATTTTTAGGGTTTGGAACTAAGCTCTCAACATATAAAATTTGACACTATTCACTCTACCATTACCTTGATATGCAACTTTCAAAATATCCCAAGCTTCTTTTGATGTTGATGCACCAATTATATTTTTGAAGATAGAGTCATCGATTGAGTTTTTTATCCAACATTTGACTCTATCTTGCTTATTTTTTAGATCTACCATGACATTCCTCTGATTATTTTTCATGGCTGCTAATTAATATTGGACCAACTCTACATAACCATTCGGTAAGATATCCCAATGTTCTTGGGCTTGCAAAAAACTATTCATTATTAAATACCATAACTAATATTTTTTTCCAAATAGAAGGGTCTGTGGGAAAGAGTTCGAGGAAGCCTTTTCACAGAATATCGATGTGCACCCTCTTTTTAAAAAAAATCCCCTTTCTTTAAAAAAAATGAATCAAACAACACCTCCTTAAAAAAAAATATCCCAATGGAATGAACTCCCCATTAAAATATCCTTTTTTTTTTAAAAAGTTTGAAATAAAAACCCTTTTTGTAAATGCTTTTTTTTTTAAATACATTAATGGAAATATTCAAAAAAAACTTTTTAATGAATCAAAAAACTTTCACCTAAGGCAAACAATAGAAATCGAATGTCATGAAATTAAAAAGGAAATTTTTTCATGTAGTGAGCCTTTTAAAAAATTTATGATCTTTCCGAAAGGACTCATGCACGTTGAAGTTTTGACTTTGGTGAGCCTTTAATAAAACATATTATGCTCCAAAAATAATTCATTATATTCACAGCTCGAACATATATTTGTGCTCATTTTTTTGCAGTCCTTCAAGGCACGGGGTGAAAATATTTTAATCTTTCTACAATTTTGTAAGTTTGTGACTTTTTGTGTAGTTTCCTCTTGGCTAAGTTGTGAAGGTGACGCACAGAGCCATTATTTACAGATGTGCAATTTCCCCACTTCCTATTCTTCACAGGTGTAGAATTCAAACTTTTATCCTCAAACCCTCATGACCCATTCTTCTTCTTTGTGATATCAAACAATACCATCCAAATGTTGTAAGAAAAACTTGTAACACCAGAGAATACATGAGAGAAGAGTGCACCTGAGCTAAAATAATATTTCACTAGAGAAGGCGATATTCATAGCACCACCATACAAAAGGCTTTCATTAGATCCAATAGTGAAAATAACCTATTACTCCTTCTATTTACCAAAATAGAACATGTTTTAAAACAATAACATATCTCCAAAATGGTCCAAAGAAAAAAATCATTTAAACAATGACTTGAGGGGGTATTTATAGAATAGTGGGTGAATATTGGGTTGCCCATGACTTTTGGTCTCCCCATGAATCTTTGTCTCCCTCTTGAAATTTTATATACCTATGACCTTTAGACTCCCTCATGATCTCTTGAATCCTGATTGTGCTATTCTACTCTATCATGCTATGAAAAAAAAAATGAACTGAAACTATGTTAAAAATCTAGTGATTGATAAATTTAGGGCTTCAATGTGTTGTGTCTCTCTGAGGTATGTTTTTCATAGCTTGTAATAAACATATATTAGGGTTATCTATGGAATTTATTCACCATGTATATGGAGGCACTCGAGAGCATCTAGAAATAGAGTGTCTTTCTTGGAATTCATCTAATTAGATAAATTTTCCAATTTGGTGTATATTTTGACCAGTTCTACCACATACTACGTGAAACTATAATTTGTCACTTGAAAATCACTTGAGTTGGATGCTTACTTAACTAGATCAAGAAATTTTTGGAGTTCTTGCAATACCTCCTCTCTGCTTTTAGCTACCCCTAATGTTGTGACAGATGGTGCACTATGAACTTCAACCACCCAATCCAATCCATTGAGGAGATGGTTTTATGAGGCAATGAATTTTTCCACATCCTTAGCTAACTTATCTTGTGAATATATATTCATGCACAAATTATCTTTATCATTCTGATTATTTATCCCATTGTTCTTTGGAAGAGCGTTTGGGGCCTCTAGATACCTGTTGGTCTGTTCA
This sequence comes from Pinus albicaulis, assembly GCA_034641835.2. NCBI lineage: Eukaryota > Viridiplantae > Streptophyta > Pinopsida > Pinales > Pinaceae > Pinus > Pinus albicaulis. The sequence goes on from CM076569.1 coordinate 626,124,999, forward strand.
AGGATGTTGTCCAATGCCATGGAAGCCTCTTTTAGCCTGGAATACTTATCCTTAATGTCAGATTGTATAGCTGTAATAAGACAGATAGTATGATGGAACTTAAGATTATCTTCATAAAATAATTTCATGGCTCCTCCCAAGGTCTCATATTCTTCTCTGATTGAGGACTACAGTTCTATTGTGCTTGCATGAGCTAGGAGAAGGGATTTTTTTTATTCCTCTAGATTATTATTTTCTTCCTTCACCTTGGTGGCCCTCTGTTCATATGCATATAATTTGTTTTATAGCTTTGCATTTTTTTTTTTCCTCCACCCAAAATTCAATTCAGTTGTAGTCACGAAGGTGGTCCTTGTTGAGGCAATCATTTCAGGATTTACTGTACTTTCCACGATGACTTCCTTTTCCGTTGACACGGAAGGAGGTTTTTTTGGGTTCCTAACAAAGCATTTTCTCCTTTCGTGCATGATTTTGTCGTTTAATTTATGAAAGGTGAGTCTGGTCAAGTCTAGAAATTCTTCCTCTACCTCAATCAAAAGGCTTATATCCTTGAGGGGAAGGTGTCCCTCAGCGATGGGAGTAGACGAAGGAATATCCAATGGAGGTAGTTCCACCTATTCATTGAGATATCATTGTTGTCCCATAGCCTGTTCTTCTCCTTTTCTAGCCTCATATTATTATCTTTTTTCTTCATCTTGCTTCTGTTCCTTCCCTACTTCCAACCTCTTCTTTTCATGTTCTTCTTATTTTTCTTCTTCCCGATTTACTGTTGTTTCTTGTGCTCTTCCCCAGCTCTCTAATATTGGTTATTATTTTCCTCTTATTTGGATATTCCCTACTCTTCTTCTCTCTTCATTAGTTGTTTCTTATCTTCTATCTTTCTCTTATCCTCTTCTTGTTTCTTTAGTTATTTCTCTTCATGTTTGTTTATTTGGTCTTCTTCCCGCATCCTTTTTTATTGCCCTTCCTCCTGCTATTTTATTCTTTATTAACCTTCCTTTCCTTGCTGTTGTTTATCTCCTGACACTTGTGACCTTTTCAGCTCTTCTTCCCTCTTCATTTTGATCTGCTTCTTCTATCTTACTAGGGATGCATTCCTTTGTTATAGAGTATCATTCTCTCCTCCCTCTCGTTGGCTGGTTGGGGACTCTCCAACTTCCTTGCTCTCTACTTCTTCTATTTCGTCGATGTCTCCCCTTGATGCTTCCTTTTCTTCATTAAATTTTACCTTTATTACAATCTTATTTTCTTTATAATGCCATTCCTACTCACCCTCTTCTTCTTGTTCATCATTTGGGTTGTGTCTTCGTTCTGTATTATACTAGTTTCTAACCTCATCTTCATGAAATAGCTCAGTGTGCTTGTACGACCAATTGAAGTTTTCCTTCTTGTAGTGGGATTCCACTATTCAATCAGGATCATAGGATCAATAGATTAATATTACGAACTATAATACCATTATTTCTTCGACTTCCTTCAAGTTCTCCATTTTCTATGCCCAAATAGTAAGGGGAAATGTTGGCCAAGACTTATTCTTTCCTTTTCTCAATTTATTGAAAAATATGATGGTAATTTTGTAACAACCCTCTTGTAAAAGAAATTTGTGAGTGAAAAATATAGGTAGAGCATGGGGAGGTTTGAAGGAACCAAAGACCCTGATGTACGTGCCTTCACATATTTGGGACCAATGTTCCACCTTAGTGATAGTCTCCATGGCTCTGTTCGACATACATGGGGGGTTTTCTTTGTGAATTATTTGTTACAGTGGGGTGATGAATGAATATGATATGGAGTCATGTTCCTTATTGTATTTTGAATCCCAGAAAACCTGTAAGTCCCTTTATATTTTCCCCCATGTCTCGGCATTCCAGTTGTAACTCTAATGGTCAAAATTGAACCTGGAAAGGATGACATGCATTAAATATGAGGCCATGTAAAACTCAAATGGTTGGTGATCATTTGTAATCTCTACTACAATGATGTTGGTCCTTGGTGCTAAGACTAAGATATTGGCCAAGTTTAACATTGTTCCTTTGGGAGTGACCATATGTATTATAGGTACCCATGTCCCATGCAAAGTGCCAATGTGAAACCTTCCATATAGTCTGCTCATCATGCCCACTATGAATTGATACACTTTCTTGAGGCCCTCCATTCTATAAATTTGATCTTTAATTGCCCAAAATTTAGAGGGATCCTAGCATGATTTCGTGATAGTGTTCTAGATTGGAATCTTATTTTTTTCCAACAACCAAGAATTAGATGATTCTTCCTTCTTTGGTTACTCGTAATATATCGATATGTCCATAGAATGGATAGCTGTGAAGGTTTTCCCTGCACGGTTCCTTACCACCCATCTCATATTCTATGTGTTATACAAGACTGAGTTAATAACCTCTGCACATGGTTATATAGGTGGGTGTGATGCAACCTTGTGGAGTTTGGACCTTTTGGAATTTATGTATACTGATAAATCCTCTTGGTCCTCTGGGATGTCTAGGTTGGAGAACTCTAAGTAGATATCCTACCAAGTCCACTTGGTATTTTTTTTTGAGGACTCATGCGGTATCTCAGTAGATGGGAGATAGTGACAGGATTTAATAGATCTCCTCCATGCTCACCTAAGGACTCTTCCGAAAATTACTAACCACCGACGCTGCCATTTCACATGAGAAATAGGAGATAGAAGTTCAATTGATATCCACGTCACAAGGCATGTTAAAAATAAAACCGAATGATAAGACAGATGACATGAATGATATAATACAAAAAATTTCTGAAAAATTAACCAGTCAAGGCCACCTAATTCTTAATAATGCTTTTTAAAGGTTCAGTATGGGATAGGTCATAGGGTTGAAAAACTTGGAGAGATCGCAAGGATGAAAATGAGAAAGTTGCTACTTATGTGACTTAGAAGGGAGGTCACAATGAAGGATAGGTCGCGAGGTCACGAAAGTCGCAAGGTTGTAGAATTTGCAAGGGTTGCGAGGTCTCAAGGTCATAACATTCATGAGGGTCATGAGGTCTCAAGGTTGTAGTGTAGAGGAGGTCGCAAGGTCAGAGGTCACAGGAATTCAACTATTCCGATTTTAACCTCCACGACCTGTCTCTTAGGGTGGGTCGATGAAGGTTTCAAGGCTAAATTCTTGGATTATGGGCTTCTCTGGGACAAACTGACTTAGGAAAGGTGTGAAATAGGCTATGTGCATGAGTAATGGGTTTAGTTGGTGGGCCAGAAAATGTGAAAATTGTAGATTCTCAGCTTGGACGGTTTTAGGAATAGAAATGGGTTTTGGAAGAATTACTTGGGTAAATAAAACCCTCCTAAAGGGGAAGGTGAAGGGTTGGAAGTAGGTAAAATACACATGGAAAAATAAATTTATTTTTGGGAGGTGGAAAGCCACTTACCTAGAAGCAATCACACTCCTATAGGTCTTCCCAAGCTCTCGAATGCTCCACCAAAATATACAAATGTGACTAGCCAGAGACACTATATATAAAAGGGTCACACATGTGAGATGTTAATGAGGTAGAAAAGGTCAAAATTTCATAATTTTACACTAGTGCAACCTTTGCAACCCTTTTTACCCTTGCAACCTTGCCACCAATTTTGAGGTCACGGGGTCGCTAAGTCGCGAGAGTCGCAACTCATGGTTTGTACTTGTGCGACCTTTGCTTTGCGACCTTTGCGACCTTGCTGTTGGTGTCTGGATATGAAAAAAATTCAATTCTTTCTTCCATATAAATTATAAACCTATGACGTTAGTTATTTCAAGACTAATAGCAAGGTATATGCAGATACAAGCACATGGTTCGCTGTAAATCATAGGTTTAATCTATAACAAACAAGTCATTATAATAGTGATGAAATAAAATGCAGAAATAAAAGGCATCTACAACAATTAAATGTGACTGTAACGGAAATAAAGAATCACACTAAACACAATGTTTCAAGGAATGAAAAGAGAATGCAGCACCTGATCAGAAGAGTGGACCCAACTCTCTAATCAGGGCTACGGTGAGCTCACAAATTACAGGAGAAATAATGAGCTATTGTTCATTCAATTAATGATAAAATAAATTCATTAAAAAATTTGTATGTCCAAGGGCTTAACCCCGATTCATAGCCCACAGGCTTATTTATAAAATTATCCTGAAAACCCCGATCCCTCTCAACAACTTCATTGTTACAAAACTACATTTTATTACAACGGAAACCAGATTTCCCAGCAAGAAATCGTAAAAAGGCCTAAGATACCACTATACATCCATCGCTAGCACACTGTAATAGCAAACAGGGAAGACGCTAGAGATGCTGGGTTGTGCCTTGAATGGCGGCTGCAACGCTCCTGTTTTAGCCAGATCTGAGGAAATATCGGAGTTAATATGTAGAAAGGTAAAACCTCCATGAAAAACACATCATTAGTAAAATATCCCATGAGATATAGGAAGAAGGGTTTTACCTCATGCGTTTTAAGAATAATAATGGTAGAAATTCTAGACGTAGAATTTATAAACAGGCCTGGGGGAGAGCATAGGCTAAGAAGCTTCTCTAGAAAAGACTGAGGTTTTGGGGGAGGATCTCAGCTCGGGGGTGAATTCTGGAGATAGAGGAATTCTATGGTTGGGAGGATTGGTCATATATAAACAATGGTATGCACACCTAACCTATAAATTTATGTTACAAGTTGTATTATGAAAGCTTTAATTTGATATTGAGATTTAAGGTATTAAGTTTTCATGCTGAAAATATTAAATTCCTTACATTTAACAGATTGTATCAGATGACATAATCCTCTAAAATCTGTAGAGTTGTAGAAATAGAATCTATGGTGAATTATCCATCAGAATCTCTAAACCGATATTGGTTTAAATCTGAAGATAAAATTTTCCTCCGAAGACAATTTATTTTTATAACTTTAATCTGCTTCTAAAATCTTAAATTTTAGGTGCATGGAAAGAAAAACTCATAACATTAGATTTCTTAACTAAGTAACTAGGATCTGAATTTAGTGAGTATAAAATATCAAATTTTGTTTTCATTACTTCCATTTGATTGCAGAAAAATAATCTATATTTTATATTTCCAAGGAAAGAGTTTAATATAAACCAAAATTAAAAATATGCTGAATAATTATAACAAGAATAAGAGGAAAAATTCCTATTGAAAATCTACCTATGTGTTCTAAAAGTATATGTGTAGGAGAAGAGTAAAAGCATATTTAAAATACTAGAAAATATAATCTATTCACCTTAAATATCAACTGCTTCAAAAGTAGTTGAAACAAATGAAGATAAATGAGCATATGTATATGTATATGTATATGTAGATACATAGATGCTCAAACTCTATAATCATAGATGCTGAAAGTCTATAATTATAGATGCTGGAAATTATATAAAGCCTACTAATTGAAAAGTTATAGGAAGGGAATATTGATCTGTTAGAGTTGGACAAAACCCTGAGGAACCGACCTGAGAAATGCAAGCAAGTATATATATATATATATATATATATATATATATATATATATATATATATATATATATAATTCGACTAGGTTGACTGATAAGAGATGAAGTCAAGCCAAAATTCCTAATGGGAAATCTTATAAAAGCAAGAGCACCTGTAATTGCCGAAGAGAAATTAAATACATGATAAAAGTATGACATTGCAATTGATTAAACAGAAAAAAATTGAATGGTATCAAGTGAATAAAAGTAGAGTATATTGTTGGGTGTGGAGCCTGATTTTCATCCTGATTCAGAGATCCTTGTTTTAGCTGGATGTATACCCCAGGAAATCTGTACACCCTTGCAGCGGGGGGGGGGGTGCGGGAGGGACTTGTCCCCACCGCGAGGTTCGGGGGGGCTAACCCCCCAGCTGGGGGGTCTGGGGGCCAGCAGTCCCCCGATGGGGGTTTCGGGGGTAGTGCCCCTGAAGCTAAAAATAGATGTAAAATCGCCTTGTAAAAGTATAGTAATTTCTAGTAAATCTAGGCCGTTCATTGGGCGAATGATCTGACGGTAGAAGTTATATTTTTTTTAGGAATTTTTTCCCTAGAAGGCAACCCCTCTCTTTGTATGAGGATATTGAATTGCGGCTGTGTATTTAATGTGCATTCTCTGAGAAGAAAAGAGAGAGGGAGACTGTGAGAGAGAACAGAGGATATTACAGTGGATCTGCTATAGGTTTTGTCTATTCATTTTGATGAATAATAGAAAGGAAGGACTGGCTGTTCGGGGTGGACGTAGCCCAAACTGGGTGAACCACGTATAGAAAGGAAGGACTGGATGTTTTGTGTTCTTGTATTTTTTGCATATTTTATGTTTTTCATTGCTCCATAATATATAATTTTCTAACAACTCGTATCAGAGCAGAAGGTATATTTGGCTGATAAAATCGCAGGAAAGAAGGGTTCATGGTTCGAGTGGGAGCAATGGCGGAAGATGGTAAGTTTAGGGTCAATAAATTTAACGGCCAAAACTTCCTGCTATGGAATATGGAGATGGAAGATTATCTGTATCATAAATATCTGTACCTACCATTGAGCAGAAAAACAAAGAAGCCAGCAGCCATGACAAACGCGAAATTGAACATTCTCGATAGAAAGACACTCGGAACAATATACAAATCCAGTACCCAACATCTCCCCCCAAATGATCTATCTGTGTGTTCTCATGCATCTCTTCATCTCCTCAGGTCTGGGTTGGACCGACTGTGATCAACATGATGCTATGTCAGATCATATTCTGCAGCCATTTCTGTTCCTGGTGGCTTCTGTCAAAACAACATCCTTCCGCCAGTCTGGGTCAACGTTATATGTAGGAGTATACTTCTCAGCTGGAAACCATAGGAGGGGAAATTGAAGCCTTAATCCCATCCATATGACCCCACAGGTATGAATTCATGCCACATAACGTGGCATTCTCTCTAAAGCACGTGCAAAGTTAGGTGCTCCAAATGGTTCTATTTCTCTGATGGCTGAGGAGGACAACATCCATCTCTTCTGACAACTGTCTAGTGCTTCCTTGCAAAACATCATAATGTGGTTGACACATAAGTTAGCACACCATTTCTGGGTAGCCAACATGTCTTCCTTATGGCCCTCAATCTGTAAAAATGTATAATTTTTTTTATAAATGTTTGAGGACTGACCATGCTCTCTTCTCATCATTAACGACTTATCGGCTTGATTTTCTTCAAATGCATCCTAGGCCTTTCTCCATTTAATATGGTTGATGGTATAGGAGGTGAAAGCCATTAAATGGATGTCTCCCACGAATGTAATGGGCTTAAATGACTGATCATGCTTTAAATAATACCTATGCATATAGAGCTCTCACATTATGTGTTGTTCGATAATGTCATGAATTTTTAAAATACAGAGAAATTGAATGGGGTCCTCAATTTCGTACCAAATATCATTATATATACTTTCGAAACAAAAGAAAAGAAATTTTTCATGAAGGAATAAGGCATAGCTTTTTGCAGGAGGTCTGTAGGCCATTACCTACTGTGCCAAGGAGAACCTTTTCTCCTTATCTGTCTTTAGTAGCTGAACTTGTTCTTCCAATTCCTCTATTCTGGCCTTATGTTTAGCCTGTTTTAGCCACGCCTTATATAACTAATCCATGTACCCTGTGACGACTCTAGCGGCCTATTCCCAAACCCTAGTTGTTTCCTTCTTATGGTCGCTCGCTGCAGACTGTCATTTCTGAATTTTAATGGCCAATACAAATTCTCGACCTTCAAACAACTCCTCGATTGGGCCAGTCTGGGTAGCTCCCGTGGAGACTTCAATCTTTGGCTTTATTGCCCTCCATTTATATATTTTTACCTTTTCAAACGTGAAACTTGCTTCTTCAAATCTTGAACCTCCCTTTTTAGTCTCATGGTTTCACTGAACTGCAACTGATACTTCTGCTTGAGAGGTATCCTTTTTTTCTCACACTGTTCAAGACATCATTATTTAACAATGAATTCTATTTCTGGGCCTATGACAGGCTTAGAAGGTAGTGGGATGCTGCCAAAATTTTGTATGGTTTCTCTTGTCAAGCCCTTATGAATGGGATCCCTACCTCTAGGGGCTTCTTCTTCTATGTTTCCTCCAGGAACTTCAGCTGTCTGGTCAGTAACTTCATTGATCCTCCCATGTTCTGAAGTTTCCACAGGAACATTGTCTTTCTTGTGAGCCTCTAAGTGTTCCGGTTCGATGGTGACTGGGCCAATCTTGGTCGTGTCAAGAAATTTTAGTACTGGGGGAACAACCACTTCTTCTATTAACCATTTGGGTGAGTGAAATACCCTTGCCCCTCTATGCATTAGGGAATGGAATGGAGAACGGGGAACAAACTCATCATCTTTATTTCTAGTTTGGACCAGGACTTCATGCATGGCTACTTCAACTGAGGTCGATACTGGTTCTTGTGGAACAGTATCGACCTCCTGTTTCATTCCTTATTTACCTCCATGTTCCTCTTGAATCACCCTTGTTTCCACAATTGGTATTTATTCTTGAGGTCCAGTGTCGATTCCACAAGTTAAATTTTCATGTTTTAGTTGAATGGGGGTGATTCTTGTGTGACACCCCCTCCTATATCAGTATTCATATTTATATGGGAAGGTGATGCTGTTTTTTGCAAAATAACATCACTTGCCATTTCTTTATCCAAAATTTCACTCCTCTGCTCCTTATTAACAAAAGTCGACAACTGTATAATAGTATCAAATACCTGCACAATGTCCATCATTTCCTTCTCTGTGGGTTCTCCAGGTGAGGTTGGTTCTTGTGTGGCAGCCTCAACCATGTCACCCCTTACCTCCTCCATTCTTATTTCTCCTTCTATGGGTCTTTCAAGTGAGGTTGGTTCTTGTGTGGCAACCTCAGCCATGTCACCGATTACCTTCTAAATTCTCATTTCTTCATGTCCATCCTAATCAACCATCATCTCTTCTTCCTCGGGTTCCTCTTGATCATTTTATTCTGAATTTTATTCTTCTATCTGACCAGCCAGAGAGACTGGTTCTTCTTCTGCCTGACCAGCTGGAGAGGCTGGTTCTCCTTCTCTAGCAGCAATCATGGCTACTACCTCTTCTTCTAAGGACCCACAGAATTCTTCCCAAGAGACTTAAAGCTTGTTTATTTTGTGCATGACCAATAATTGCACCAGATTGTGATTGGAGAGTACTACCAGCATTTGGCGCAAATGCCGAGCAACTTGTGCTATATGCTACAGTTGTTTCAAGAGGAAGAAGGGCACGTTTAGGGCATGCTCCAGATTTTGTGTAAGTCAGAGGTGTGTTAAAATTTTAAAGTGATATTTGAACAGAGTCGAGGCCCGACCCTTACACATAATGTACTTTATCATGAAGACTGCAACTTCATTCCAAGGATACAGTACCGTTCAGCGCTCGTATCCTCTGACCATTTGAACGACACTTTCTCCTGCCTGTAAGAACAATTCGGGGAATTCTAGAAGAGAAAATTTCCAAGAAAACCATTGTTTCCCCTGCTACCTCAGTCTGCTAACCTCTGTGATTGCCTCTTCTGTAACAGGAACTTCCAGACACCTAATCTGTGAATAATTTTCCTCTAAATTGAGTGTGAATTCCATTGTGATATCTCCATCAAACCCCTGCAATCTGTTAAAGTAGATATCCAACCCTGCGTCGATAAAGACTTGCCAAACCTCTGGATTTCTACAAAATGAAACTGTGTTTTCAGGCTCATGACACACAACTATCCCACCCATACTGTGGAGACTTGTAGCAGCACTTCTTGTAACATCAGATCATTGAGCAAGGTGGTGGGTACCGAATTTGGAGGAACATCATAGTGAAAATGGAAATGTGGTAACGATAATTATGGCTAGGAACTCTCGAAAGTTAAGAAAAATCATAAAGAAATATGGTAAGTGTCATAAAATAAAAACAATAATTTTTCTTATAGGGTGGACAAGAAATTTTACGGATCCCAATACAATTTAAATGATGATACCATATTGATGGGAATTGTAAGGTGTACCATGAGCGGGTTGTCGTACTTAATTTATGAGGTAATTATTACGTCTTCCTTGTCATGATGGCATCCCCCCCAACTTAAATTTTTTCCATCTACGGCATTAAAATCTCCACATGAGATATTTAATTAAATCAGTAAAAGTTGCGTGGAGGCGTACCTGACGACCTACCTGAACGATGTGACGGTGGTGGGATGATGGCGTAGTAATGATGTGGATGATGTAACAGCAACGGTGTAACAGCATTGGTGTAATAGCATCGGTGTAGCAGTATTGGTGTAGCAGCATCGGAGTAGCAACAACGGTGTAACAGTGTCGGTGTAGCAACATCGGTGTAGCAGCATCGGTGTAACAACACCGGTGTAACATTATCTAAGTAACAACATTGGTGTATCAGTATCAATGTAACAACACCAGTGTAACAACATCAATGTAACAACAATGGAGTAACAACAACAGGAGTAGCAGCATCCGGAGTAACATCACCATGAGTAGCAGCAACTAAGTAACAACACCATGAGTAGTAGCAATCGAGTAACAACACCATGAGTAGAAGCAACTGAGTAACAACACCATGAGTAGTAGCAAATGAGTAACAACACCATGAGTGGCAACAACCGAGTAACAACACCATGGGTAGCAGCAACTGAGTAACGACACCATGAGTAGGAGCAACCGAGTAACAGTACCATGGGTAGCAGCAACTGGTGCTTTGAAAAGTCTTTCTATGCTTTTTACTCCTTAGTAGTAGCTCCTACAAAAGACAAGAAAATATAACATAATTCTTTATTCTTTATTTTTTTTAATTTTTTTTAATTTTTTTTACATAATATATATATATTACATCAAGGGTGCAGAGGAAGGATTATCTGTACTGATGACCTTTAAACCAGATTTCTTAGAGAGTTGTTTAATAAAATCATCCTTAGAGGTTGTCCATTGACTATAAATGAAGTGCATAATTCATCAATTGTGACTAGCCTGACCATTCCATTATCAAATACAATGTCAACCTCATAAGGTCCCATAAAACAAGTGTAAAGCTTCCCCATAAAATCCTTAAAACGAGAGTCGTAAAGTAGTGCCCAATCTCCAATTTGAAACACCTTATTTTTAATAAACTTATCATGCCATTTCATTCTCTGTTGCTGGATAGTAGTAATTCGCTGGACAACAATCGAAAGAATTTTATCAAGTTCATTAAGCTGAGCCAATCGGTGTTTCTGAGCATTTGATAGATCTAACCCAACTTCCAGCATTGTTTTGAGTGTACTTATTTCAAATTCTATTGGAAACAACGGGGATTTTCCATACACCAACTCGAATGGTGAAAATCTGGTTGTATTCAGCCATGTTGTTCTATATGCCTAGAGAGATTCTGGGAGTTTCTAAGCCCAATCCCAATGATGGTATGCCACATTTTTTGTCAAAAAAAATTCCAAAGTCTTATTTGTGCTTTCCACTTGTCCCTTCACATGGGGATGTTATGGGGATGTTACTTTATGCTTGACCCCATATTTTTGCATGAGCTTTGCTATCTTGTGTGATGTGAATTGTGCTCCTCCATTTGAAACAATCTCTCTTGGAGTACCATAATGAGCAAAAATTTCCTGAAATATAAATTCTGAGACTACCTGCTTTGTTTCTTTTTCAACAGCTTTGGATTCCACCCACTTAGTCACGTAATCAGTATAGACCAAGATGTGGACCTTCTACTGGGAGGGTGAGTTAAAGGGTCCAACGAAGTCAATAGCCCATTTCTTAAAAGGCTCGAGGACTACTTGTGCCCGCAAAGGCATTTCATCAGCTTTACCGGGTTGCCCCATATGTTGGCAACTATCACACCTCCTAACATAATTCTGAGCATCACGAAAAATGGAAGGTCAGTAATCTCCCATTTGTAGCACCTTATGGCCTGTTCTTTTGTCTATGAAATTTCGTCCAAAAGGGCCATCATGGGCAGCTTTCAATACCTCATAAATATCTTCTTCAGAGACACAATGCCAGATTTTCTTATTTGATCCTGTATGAAAAAGGCACCCTCCCATCCAAGAATATCGGGAACTATGATGAATAATCTTCTATTGTTCCCTATATGAAAAATGAGGAGGCACTTTCCCTGTAGCAAGATAGTTAGCAATATCTGCATACCACAGAGGTTTAGTAGATACTGCAAAAAGATGTTCATCGGGAAAAATGTCTTCTATAGGTGTGCATTCATCACTGTTATTCATTCTACATAGGAAATCAACTACTAGATTATCTTTTCCTGGCTTATCTACTATTTTAATATCAAATTCTTGAAGAAAAAGAAGCCATCTCGTAATGCAGCTAGGAGTAATAGGTTTATTCATCAAATACCTGATTGCTACGTGATTAGTATGGATAACAGTAGAATACCCGGTGATGTAGTGCCGAAACTTTTTGAGAGTGTAAATGATAGCTAAGAATTCTTTTTCTATCACCGTATGGTTTAATTCAGCATGTATTAAACTCTTGCTAACATAATAAATTGCATACGGTGTTTTGTCTACCTGCTATCCTAGAACAATGCCTGCTGTTGTCTGAGAAGCATCCATATGTATGTGAAATGGTAATGCCCAATAAGGTCCTCGGAGGACTGGGGCCGTGCGGACCAGCCCCTTAATTTTCGTGAAAGTTGTCTCACAATCTTCAGTCCACAAGAATTTTGCATCTTTTGTCAACAATTGAAATAGTGGGTGTGCTATTTTAGCAAAATTTTCTATAAAGCGCCTATAATAACCAAAAAAACCAATAAAGCTACATACTTGTGTAGGTGTTTTGGGTACTAGGAAATCTAATATTACCTCTACTTTAGCTGGATCAACTTGAATTCCAACAGCTGAGAGAAAATTTCCCAATACTACCCCTTCTTCCCGCATCATATGACATTTAACTGTACTCAAAGTTACATGGGTCTGTTTACATATCTTGGGTAATTTCTTTAAATTTTCCAATCCTTCCTCAAATAAATTTCCATATGGAGTAAAATCATCCATATATATTTCGACACTATCATTGACCAAATCAGAAAAAATTTCCAAGATTGCCCTCTATAAGGTAGTAGGAGCATTACACAGGCGAAATGGGAGGACCCTATATGCAAAGGTTCCCCAAGGAGACTTGAAAGTTGTTTTATGATGGTATTTCGGGGCTATCTAAACCTGGTTATAACCACTCAATCCATCTAGGAAGGAAAAAAAATTCTTCCCAGCCAAGGTGTAGTGGACTTGGTCAATGAATGGCAAAGGAAAATGGTCTTTTTGAGTTGCCTTATTTATTTCCCTCTAATCTACGTAGATCTGCCATTTACCATTCTTTTTAGAAACGATAACTAGCGGGGATACCCAATGGCTATCTGAGATGGGATAAATAAACCCTACATCCAACAACTTTTGTAATTCTTCTTTAACAATGCTTTTGAGAACACGATTCATTCTCCATTGAGGCTGTCTTACAGGGCAGAAATATTCCTTAATATAAATATGATGAGTGCATAAGCTGGCAGGGATACCCTTCATGTCGGTATAATCCTAGGAAAAATCTTATTGATGGCCTTGAAGGACTTTCAAAAGCTATTTGGTCAGATATTCAGACAGGTTCGCGTTGACATTAAATGTTTTCCCTGGTTCAATCTCCATTGGAGTATTATTGTGAGGTGTGGTTACAGGAATGTCTTCAATGTCATCGAATTCAATATTTTCTTGTGTCTCACAGCTCATGATAGATTCTAGAATATGTTGAGTTGAATCCGAGATAGAACTAGAATCATTGATGAAAGCATTAATGGAGTCATCTTCAGTTTATGTTTTAAATTGAAGGGCCTCTCCAATAGTAAGAACTGGTCTAACGTCTTCATTTTCAGATTTGAGCTCTTCTATAGGTAGAGGTTTCTAATAGGGTAATGATTTTTCATATGGGCTAGGTTCTGTAGGAGGATAAAGCTTGACATTCTTCATAACTATCCCATTTGATATGATCATATGCCAAGATCGGCATCCTATGTAGGCATCTGCAGTTACCAGCCAGGGTCTTCCTAGGATCAATGGGTGACCACCTACTAAAGATCCAGTCTGAAATATAAGGAGGTCCATAGGGAAGTGCCATGAGTCTACTGAAATGATAACATCTTCTAATTTCCATATTGGTTTAATTGTGGATCTGTCTGCAGGTTCGAGCATAGTAGGGGTTAGTTTAATGTTTGCAAGTCCTAATGTGTTCATTATTTCAGCAGTAATAATTTTAATGGCTACTCCCAAATCCACCAGCACGTTTGGGATTTCCACCCCATTAATCTATACTTTTAGAATCAGGTTCCCCGGGTCTTCATATTTTACAAGCTTTATTTTTCCTAAAATGATATTGGATAGTCTGTCCACCACATGAATAGTCAATGGATCCTTAGGTTTCCTCCCTAGTTTCTTTGAGAAGTATTTTTTCAATGTCTTTTTGTATATAGGTACATCCCTCATATCTTGTAATAGGGGTATCTTAACAAAGAGATTCTACAGTTCCCCTAGGAAGTCAAATTATGCTTGAGGGTATGGTTTACTTAAGGCCAATCTTTCAATATATGGAGGGGAAGTTAAATGACCTTGATTACAAACAGATTGGGAAGGTGTCTGATTGATTATTTTTTCTTCTAAATTCTCCCTAACTTTTTCTTATTCTGGTTCTGTATCTCCAACATCAAATTTCTCTATGATAATAGGCGAAGTAGGTGCATTTACTATCTGGCCAGACTGTAAATTTATTTCATTGGGCCCCGCAATACAAATGCTGTAAGATGGCAGGTTCAGGGCGTCTATTTGCTGGACCCCTTTTTTATTCGGGTTTGGGTTAGGCTAGATAGGAAGCTGAGTTTTAATGACTAGGTTTCCTAGGGGTACATTAGAAGGCAACTGAAGTTGTTTTTGAGGCATAGGCTGAGGAAAATGCCAAGTAGAAGGGTGTCCATGCTAGGTCTGATTCCATGAAGGATTCGAATTGGTTTGAGGAACCCATTGTTTCCAAGGGGGATACTGATATTAAGGCCAAATGGCTGAAAATGGTGCAGATTAGGGGCCCATACTAAAATTGTTAAAGTACTAGGATGGGTCCTAAAACACACTCGGATTCACCGCTGGTGGCTGAGGTTGCCATGGCTTCCTCTGTCCCATAAAATATAGCTGGTCCATCATGCTTTCTTCACTTTCTACTTGAAAAACTGCTTTCAGCCTGGGCAAGGAAGGACATGCACTAGTTGTGTGTGTCTGTTCACAGATCGCATAGGTTTCCACCCTGAGCGGGCACTCCTTCAAAGGGTGTTTCTTTCTACACTGAGGGTAGAATATGGCCATTTATTTTTCCAACTCCAACTCCATCTGCTTCTATTTTTCCTGTAGATTTTCCATTTGGGCTGAAGCGTACTCAGAATATCAGTCCTCAAATTTTCCAGTAGTTTTCCAATCTCTGCCTTTTTTACCCCTCCACTGGGAATCTTTGATGACCAAATCCCCTTTCCACTTCTTGCAGCCCCCCGTGAACACATGATACAGTAATCATAGATAGTTCCTAAGATTTCCTTTGAAATATCCCATTTTCCCACTATATTCAGAAGTTGCAGAGAGTCTTCCCTGAGCGCTCTGAGAAGAATGATCTTTAAAATTTCCTTTTCTAGGTCGCTGTGTCCAGACCTCTGCAATATGTATTTAAATCACTCTACACAATCCTCCATATTTTCATCCTCTTTCTATGCAAATCTAAAAATTTCTTCCTTAATGTCACAAGACTTATAATAATATTAGTACTTCTCCAAGGAAGCTTCTTTCATTCCTTCCCATGGGGTAATCATACTCCCTCCTAGACCCATAAACCACCTCAAGGCTATTCCCTTTAGGGTAGCATGAAATATCTTTAATTTTTGGCCATTGGTGGTACAGTCATATCCGCGAAAAATAATATCAAACTCAAAAAGGAATGTATTAGGGTCTTCCGAAGAGAGCCCATGAAAACTAGGAAAGGCTATCAAAGGTATGCGTCTCATTGGTGCATCACCTGTAACGTTTCCGATAGGAAAATCAATGGAGGAACTTACAGGTGCCATAAATACTTTCCAATACTCACTTGGAATTTTGATTGGTTTTGCGGCTGGTACCTGGATTGATTCAATCGAATAAGGTCGCACCGCACTCCCTTGGTCCCTTGGTGACTCAAAGTCCTTCAAAATTTCCTTTACCAGAAAAAAATCACTTAATTCATCAACGGGAATTTTTACAGTGCTGCCTTGGTCTCTTGGGGACGAAAACACTTTTTGAGGTTCTTCTTCCCAGTTAGAGTTTCTCAATTCTTATGATCGCTTGCTTGCCACTTCTTCCCCTTCTGATACTGATAAGGATATCTCTTCCACTGATACATTGTTTATTAAATCTTCTACTGTAGAAATAACACCTTCTGTTACTATCGGTGGCACTGGTTTCTCCACAAACTTCCCTTCAAACTTTGTCTGAACCCTAACCCTAACAGCAGCATGGAATGATGCCTCAGATCTAGATTTTTCAATAATTTCCTAAATGTATGTCTTCCTTCCCAGATCCCTTTCTTTGGGGGTCTTCCTCTGCCCCTATTCTTTGGATCTTTGTTCATACAAATTGTGAACGGGGTTCATCAAAGAAAATCAGTCAATTTCTCAAGACCCGAAGTAGGACTGATAACTTCCTCCCCGAGACGAGAGGAAAGATTCACAAGAAACAAGACAAAAATAAAAAGAAAAATCGAAGTTCAGGACCTGAAGCAGAGTAATAACATACTCTCCAAGACAATAAATTGGCCCCTAGGAGAAAACAACAGAAAATAAAAATAGAAAGAGTGGACTACACCCAGGACTTAGGGCAAGGTTTTACAAAACACCTTCCCCAAGATGAGGGATTAATTTTTTTTTACAGAAAACGGAATAAAAGGAAACAGGGAAGAAAGAAAGAAAAAAGAAAACATAAAGAAATTATGCTCAAGACTTGAAGCTAGGCAATAAATTCCTACCTCAAGATGAGAGATCGACCCCGAGATCTATTGCAGATCCTGTTCTTGCACCTGTTATCCTTCCCCGGCAACGATGCCAAAAACTTGGTGTCCGGATATGAATAAAATTAAACCCTTTCTTCCACATAAATTATCAACCTGGGATGTCACTTATTTCAAGACAAACGTCAAGGTATATGCAGATACAAGCACATGGTCTGCTGTAAATCACAGTTTTAATCTATAACACACAAGTCATTGTTTCAGCAATGAAATAAACTGCAAAAATAAAAGGCATCTATAGAAATTAAATGTGACTATAATGACAATAAAGAATCACACTAAACACAAAGCTGCAAGGAAAGAAAAGAGAACACAACATCTGATTAGAAGAGCGGGCCCAACTCTCTGATCAAGGCTGCGGTGAGCTCACCAATTGCAGGAGAAACAACAAGGTACTATGAATTCAATTAATGATAAAATAAATTCATTACAAATTCTTTATGTCCAAGGGCTTAACCCCGATTCATAGCCTGCAAGCTTCTTTATACAATTATCCTGAAAACCCTGATCTCTCTCAACAACTTCATTGTTACAAAAATACATTCTGTTACAACGACAACTAGATTGCCCAACAAGAAACCATAAAAAGGCCTAAGATAGCACTGATACATCCATGGCTAGCACGCTATAACAAAAAATAGATAAGACCCTCGAAATGAAGGGTTGTGCCTTGAATCGCAGCCACAACACTCCTGTTTTAGCCAGATCTGAAGAAATATCGGAGTTAATATGTAGAAAGGTAAAATCTCCATGAAAAATACATCATTAATAAATATCCCATGGGAGTTAGGAAGAAGGGTTTTACCTCATCTGTTTTAAGAATAATAATGGTAGAAAGAGATAGAAAAATAGGGTAAAATGGGAGAGGAAGGTATTGTTATAGCATCATTTTTCACCCTCATGTGATTCATGATTGTCTCTTTGGCCTTGGGCACCCATTCCCACAGACTTGAATAAAGTTCATAAAACACAGTGTTTAAAATCCCATACGCGAGTATGCCCAGACTTTTCCGTGTGTATACGTGAGTCCAGAGATACTTTTCCACATATGCCATTAAAATCATTAAAAATATATATAAAAATCCCTATTTTCGAGGCTGGGTTGATGGATATTCCAGTAATTCAACCACCCCAGCCCGTGGTCAACTGTTTGTAACTGATTGAAACTACTTTGCGGGATTATAAATGCCCCTCATGTGCATGGCCTAAGGGAGGGAGAAAATTACAGACATTATACTATGTTGGAGCCCAAATTCAAGTCTAATTTCCCGTGCCTCTTGCACTTCCTAGATTTTTACAGGAAACCCTTGTTTCCTGGAGATGTTCATCAATTTATATGTCATCTCGTGTGCAGAAGTCTTGAAAGTATCCTAGTGAGGCAAGGGCAGGACGGATCCAGACGACGGTCTGTTCAAAGATCGTGGAAGGATTCAGGTGATCTCTCCACCTTTCTATTATTGTACATGCTGTTTGTAATGAAGAAGAACCATCTTGTTCCCGAATTCACGTGTTAATATCTGCTTGCATATGTGAAAATATTGTTAATTAAGCATTTATTATTGTTTATATGATGTTTCACATGGATTACAATGACATTTAGGAGAGATATATGATGTACAACTAGGTTTCCATGCATGTTCTTTCTTGATTCTCAGGTTGAAAAGGAGGAAGGGTTACTGGGGGTTTGGACCCCGTGGGATATACATCAAATGTAGGATTTACAGGTGAGTTCTACAATCGATGTTATCTAGTTTTTAGTATACAAGTGTGGTTGTGTGAGTCCTTCTTGAATAGCATACCCTGATCTGTGGAGGTTTTGACCCAACGACCTCTAGGGAGTTATTTCCCGTAACAGAACTGTCGACTCTGCTGGGGATCGCATTCTTGTGATTTCCCTGTTGGGTGGTTTCAGCTGTTTTAAGGGTTTCCAACAGTTTTAATCATTATTTCCAGTTCAGTTAGTTTTTCTTAGCCAGACTAAAGACCTAGTAATTTAGCTAGGCTTGATCATTTTTATTTTTCATTATTTACCTTTCCATACGCTAGTTTTCCTATACACAAACATGTATACACGCAGGTTTGCCACAATCATGAGTATACGTGTTTTTCCTTTGCCACAATCGCATATGCACGCTTTTTGCAAAACTGCTAAGTAGTGTATGCCTGGGAAAATTTTGAAACTTTTGATTTCTTGACTTTTTGGTCTTGTCTGCCTGTGGAGACCTGTTCCTGCAGTGTCCTTTCAGTCTTTGGATTGTGTTGAAAGTGGTTATTAGTCTTTTTCTCTCTTGTTTAGTTGAAGACTGGCTCATTTGGGCAGATCTTGTTTTTTAGTGCTTGCATTTCGGGTTTGAGTACCAAGGTCTCTTCTTGGGGATTCTTGGCTGTTCTGCTTAATCAGGACAGGGAGCTTCTGCTAATATGCTCTTTCCTAACTTTATGTCTTGCATTGCACTTTAATTTTTGCCTACTTTTTGGTTGGTTTTCTTGATTTCATTTGACTACGTCTTGTTGCAATTTTTGAAGATTCATTTTTGGGTCTTTGAAGTTTTGTTTGCTGCAAGATTGTGCTATTCTTCTAGGCTAAGTTACTGAGTTTCTTGTCTTCCTTTTACTCATATAAATCTTGATACTAAGTGGAACTATAAGATTTAGAGCATTTCTATGGAAGTTTTGATTGAAATTCTTTTGGGTTGGGAATTAGATAGTTCTTTTTGGTCTCTTTGAAATCTTATTTTTATAAAATTCAAAAGCTCAAAAACATTTTGTTTTTCCATTGCCTTTGTTTTGCATTTTTGTTTTGGTTTCTTTCCATCTTTTGAAGCTTTGTTGAGATTTCTTGCCTTCGGTTTCTGAGTTGATTTGGGAAGGGAATTTTCATTGCTTTCTATCTCTTATTTCGAGCATATTTTGGTGTATTTATACTGAGAGTTTCTGATTTGGGAACTAGCTTTGTGGACAATCGGAAAAGTGATAGAACTGGAGGATTCTTGCAAATTTCTCTTTGCTTTGTTAGATTTTGCATCTTATAATTGGCATGCTCTTAGTAATTTGAATTAGGTGCACTTAAACATTTGTAGTCTTTTTCATAAATTTTGTGAGTGTGAGGTTTGATATCTGAAAAGAAAAAAAAAATTAGTCTTGTAGAACCCTTGTAGAAATTTCTTTTCATCGAAAGGCAATTACTGCATTTGCATGTAGATTGGTTTTCATTAATTTCTTTTCTGCTTCATAAAACATCACGAGTTTCATTTTTTGTATTCCCTTGACTTAATATAAACAACCAACTAAAATAAGTGCAATAATTTAAAAACAACTAGCAAGTTTTTTATTAGGTGTCATACATCAACTAGCTAGGTTGTAGGGCCTTGGATTAGGTGAGTGGAGAGTTAACTCTCCAAGGCCGCTCAAACTAAAACATAGAAGTTTATTAAATGAGCGAAATCCAACACGATTAGGTGGACCGGGAAAGCTCTCCTCTAGAGTGTCAAGCGCGAGGGGAAGTGAAGGTTGAAAAGAGAGATACCCCCTCTCCGATTTACTGGATCTTGCCTTAAGACCATTCCACCCGGTTGCTGACACAGATTGCTGCCCTTAGTTTCCATTCCTAGGTTCCACACAGGTGACTGCGGGGGGGAATACCTGTGGTACCTGAGGCAAACGTCGTATCACTTCCAACAGTACTTCTGGAGGGTGCCCCGGCGAAGCTTGGGTACTTCCACCCGCAAAGGCTTTTGCTAGGAGGTCGGCGTAACTGTTTCTGTTACCTTCGCTAGTAGGCCTGGGCCATAATTATCCTAGACTACTTTCGGGAGGTTCTATTTTTCACTTTCTCGTATTTTGGTGTCTGGTCCTAATCACTCGGAGCGGAAATACTTGAAGGCTGCTTGCTTGGGTTCATCTTAGGGATTTTTTTAGTGAGTGCTCTTTGCTCCTAGCTTGCCTAGATTTATACTTTTTTGAGTCTAATTAATCTATTAAAGTTGTTGATCAAGCGCCTCGTCGATCGAGGAGAGTTCGGGGGTTATCTCCCGAAACTATTGAGCCTTCTTCAAGAAGGCATAGGAGTAATATAGTAGGTGAATATCACCTTGTGGTATTTGACGTAGTGGAGAGAGATCCTCCACAAGGGCTTGAAGGTTTTGTAGTTGGTTCTGGTGTTGGTTCCGAGAGGAGTGCTCCGCTCACCTCGAGAGTCTTATTTCCGAGAGAAGAAAAGTAGAAGTAGAGGAAGTATCTCAGCTTTCTGAATCACTTCCATCTCCTCTTGCTCCTGATTATCCATTTGTTGTTGAGTACATCGGACCTGAGTCAGAAAGACTAGAAATTCCTTATCCATATTATTCATACCTTTCGATGGCCACGACTGGGAACGCAGCCTCGGCTGTAAGTGCTGCAAGCATTCAGACTCCTACTTCAGTAGAGGGAGGAAGCACAATTTCTATATCTTCAATTTCTTCTAGTACTGCTGTGTTTGGCTCTGGTTTCACCCAAGCACAAGCTTCTCAATCTGGTCCCTTTTGTTTTGGAATGTCCACTAGTGGGATTCCTTCGTTTTCCTTTTCCGCTGATGCAACTGCGTCTGCACCCATGTCTTCAATGGCTAGTGGGACAACTTATTTTCAAGGGTTCCCCTTCAGAAGTGGGCATATTCCTAGTTCGAATCCTTCCTTAGGGTATTTTCCTTTTACTTCTCAGACTCAGAGTTTTAACCCTTGGTCTGGAGGTCAGAGTTCGACTACCTTTACAGGTTGGAACCCTGTATTCACCGCAGTGGAGGCAGGGAATCAGTTTCTCACTGGTCAACAAGGGAATTCTTCTTTCCCTTCGTCGAGTGCTTATCAAGCTTTTTCCCCTCTTTCTAGTACTTGGAACCCCTATCAGGGGGTTTCCTCTTCATTTATTACTTTGGGGGGGGGGGGGGGGGAATTGGTTCGGTATTTGGTAACTCTACGTTGGGAGGGGGTCCTTCTCCTAATGCTGGGTCCTATGGCCCAACATTTTCTACGAGTTATTTCTGGCAACCTAGTGCCTCATCAAATCCAAGATATTCTTTTCAGAATGTTGGGAATTCATCCTACCAAGGATGGAATCCTCAGGCTCCTCCTCATTTACCTTTTCTGGCAACTTTGAACTTGCCAGATTTGTCGAAATCGATGAATGATCTGATCTGATATAGTCTGGGGTGGCCTCCGGTTCCTACCAAACTACCTTAAGACATTCCAAAGTTTGAAGGCAAGAATGGAGAGGACCCAGCTGATCATATCACCACTTTCCATTTATGGTGTTCATCTAACTCCCTGATCAACGATTCGATTAGGTTGAGGTTGTTTCAACGCACCTTCACTGGAAACGCTACCAAGTGGTATATTGAGTTAGCTGGGGGCAGTTTTGCTACTTTTGGAGATCTGGCTACTATATTTCTAAATAATTTCCAGTTGCCTATCCGTTATGATGTCGGGACTGAACTCCTAGCTAATTTTAAGCAGGATGACGCAACCCACATTTCTGATCATATTCAGGAATGGCGGAGAAGGAAGAGGCTTATCAAAGCTTATATTCCAGGAGAATTCCTTTTGGAATGGTTTTTGAAATCTTTGCAGTCAGATATTTCTAAGGATGTATCCCTCTCAGGGGTATTTTCTGAGGAGCAGGCTATTTTTAGGGCCCAACATCTTGAATTGATATAAATTGAGTTTCGTGTCCTTAATAAATATTTGCCCAATTCTCCTCGCTCCAAATTAGATATATCCAAGACTAAACCTGGTCCTCATGGTGATGGAATTATTGGATCGATCAATAGTGGTGCAACTAACCTGCTTAGTCAATTGCAGCAGTTGTTTATACAATCTGCTTATTCTGGTCAAGCTGTGCCTGTTGAGTCATCGCCTTCTCAATATTTTTTGGTAAATGCCGTTCAGACTTCTAACCCTAAAGAAAATCAACAATCCAAAGGAAAGAAGAAGGGATGGAACCATAATAAGAAAAAGGGAAAGAATGGGAAGGGTAATGCAAATAAATCCAACGAGCATGTTGGTGAGGGTCCAAAGGATAAAAAGAAAGTGAAGTTTCCATGCAAGTTATGTGTTGGAGACCATCTTACTCACCTTTGCCCTAAAATTTAGGATGCGCAACACTTGTTAGCTCAGCGGGGTTCTCCTAGTTCCCAGGTTGTGTTGACAAACCCTTTTCCCCAAGGGAAATAGCTATTTTTTGGCATGAATCAAGATACTGGGGCTTCCTCTGGGGGCACCCAGGAAGGGGAAACTCCATAAAACGTATACATGATGAGTGCTCATGCGTATATCGCCACTAGATCCCGTGATTATGGTGAAGATGATTCTTCGAAAGCCAAGGGTGCTCCCGATGGTACTGAGCCGCTTCATATTACGAAGCCTATTGTTGAGCCTATACCTCAGATGCAAAAAGCATCTATTAAGCGTACGATGATTAATCCAAATGCCAGGGCTGCCCAGAACTACTGTATTGTGGAAGATCTGGTGTAGAGTCCTTGTGCCATGTTGGCTCTTGAGATGCTCCAGTCTTGTCCTACTCAACGCAGTGCTCTTCTCACTGCTATTGGGGCTGTCGATTCAAAGAACTCTCTTGTGATTACATTCGATATGTCTAATTTTAAAAAGATACTCCCCCATCATATGGCTTTTCATATCAAATCGTCGTTTCAGAAATTCAATATCTTTTGAACGGTCGTTGATGAGGGCGCTTCCACATGTGTGATGTCTCTCGCATGGTGGAAGGGAATTGGATCTCATGCAGCTGTTCCATCTGCTACTCTTCTGACTCCGTTTGATGGTAATTCTCATAGACCACATGGTATTATCCTAGCTTTTCCCATCTGTGTTGGGGGCAAAACTGTAAATATAGAGGTTGAGAAAGTTGATGCAAGCTTGGACTACAACCTTCTGTTGGGGCGAAACTGGATTTATTAGATGGATGCCATTGCATCCTCATTATTTTGGATTATTTTTTTCCCTCACGAAGGGAGGATTATTACAGTGGATCAACTGGACTGTTCTCCTGTAGACCCGAATGCATATATTGACTCAACTATTCAAAAGTTGGATAATGCCAAGCTGCCTATTGAGAATTTAGGGGTTGGAATGTATTCTTCTTTGATGGCTACTTTTGATATTCCACCTCCTACCATTCATATAAATGCAATTTCATCCTCCAGGGCTCCTATTCGAAGAGAGTTCTTCAAAACTCATTATTTTTCGGATCCTTGGAACTTACCTTCCCCTACCTCCACATTAGTGGAAGGTCAAGTGGGTGGAATGGCATTTCCGATGTCTGCAGCTGAGATTGCTTATCGATCTATTGTTGACTCTGCAGAGTCCATTCCAGCTCCTCTTTCTCTGGAAGATTTGGATGGCGATGTGGCTCTGGCTTGGACACTTAGTTCTTCTTGTGCTCAGGATTGCCTTGATACCACTCTTCCATCTGAAGAGGCCATCCTGGAAGCTATGACTAGTATAGATAGACCGTGGGATGATTTGCATCATCGGTCTTCCTTTTTACCTGATTTGAGCGAAGTTGAATTAAGTTTTCCTAGTCTTTTGTCTCCTGGTCATGTTCACCCAGTCCTGAACCGTTTAGCACCAACACAGGTATATGCTGAAGGGAACATGGCTGTGATTTCTCCAACTATCCCGGTGAACATTTCTAGGGTTCCCAATGTTATAGAGAACGCCTTCATCAGAGCTGAATGTTCCCTTGAAGAGATTTAGATTTGCACCGATCTCTTTAAAGAGTTTAGAGATGTATTCGCTTGGTCTTATGAGGAAATTCCTAGTATAGATCCATCTATTGTCCAGCATGAGATCAAGACTTATGAAAATGCTAAGCTGTGAGGCAAAAACTTCATCTGGTCAATCCTAGGAAGGCTGCAGCTATCAAAGCTGAGGTAGAGAAGCTGCTCAAGGCGGGATTTATTTTCCTGGTTCCTTTGACAGAGTGGGTTTCGAATCCTATTCCCGTGGATAAGAAACAAGGAACAATTTGATTTTACATTGATTTCAAAGACCTTAATAAAGCATGTCCGAAAGATAATTACCCCACACCATTTATAGATCATATTATTGAGGAGTGTGCCGGTAATGAGATTTTCTCCTAAATGGACGGTTTCTCCGGATATAATCAGATTACTATCCGTCTTGAAGATCAGCATAAGACTGCCTTTATTTGTCCCTAGGGTACTTTTTCTTACAAGAAGATGCCTTTTTGTTTTAAAAATGTTGGGGCTACGTGTCAGCGGGCCATGTCATATGCCTTCCATGACATTAAACATATTATTGAGGCATATTTGGATGATTTAGTTGCTCGTTCTCAAAAGAGAATTGATCATCCGGCTCACCTCCGTCAAGTATTTGAACGATGTCATTTCTACAAGATTAGGTTGAATCCGAACAAATGTGTTTTCGCGGTTACATCTGGTTAGTTATTGGGATTCATTGTGTCGTCAGAAGGGATTAGGGTAGATCCCTTCAAGGTTGAGGCAATACTTCGGTTTCCTCCCCCGTCGTCTATTCGTCAACTTCAAAGTCTACAAGGAAAAGCTAATTTTCATTGGATATTTATCATAAATTATGCTGAAGTTAAAAAATGATTTATGAGATTGTTGAAGAAGGGAGTTCCATTCTTTTGGGATGACTTCGCTCAGCGCTCATTCGATGCTTTGAAAAAAACATTGACCTCTGCTTCTTTATTGAGTCCACCTGATTGTACCAAGGATTTCCTTTTGTATCTTACAGTAGCAGAATCTACCATTGGTATGGTTTTGGTTCAGGAGGATGATGCTCTGGCAGAGCATGTTATATACTATCTTAGTCGAGGCTTGGTAGGACTTGAACTCCGGTATACTCAGATAGAGAAGCTCACTTTAGCAGCTGTTCATGCTGTACAGTGACTTAGACATTATATTCTTCTACGAAAAACTTATGTTTTGGCAGCTTCCAATCCAATTCAGTTTGTTCTCATTAGGTGAGTGATTGGGGGAAAATACAATAGATGGATTGTGATTTTCCAGGAATTTGATCTTGAATTTATGTCTGCCAAGTCCAAGAAATCATTGGTTTTCGCGGAATTAATCTCTGAGTTACCCTATGGAGAAGAGATAGTCTATGAAGAATCCTTTCTGGATGAACATTTGTTTCTCATTTCTCCACAGGATCCTTGGTATGGAGATATCATTGTGTATCTTCAGACTGCGAAGTTTCCCTCTACTTTTTCGAAAGATGAGCGCCTTAAGTTGTGTCACTTGGCTAAAAATTACTTGATTATTGGTGATACTTTATACCATCGAGGGGTTGATTCAATCCTGAGGCGTTGCTTAACTCTTGAAGAAGCTGAGGCTGTGTTGAATGATTGCCACAGTGGAGCTTGTGGTGGTAATTTATCTGGGCTTGCTACAGCCAAAAAAATCTTGCGTGCTAGATACTTTTGGCCTTCGATTTTCAAAGATTGTATGGAGTCGGTCAAAAAGTGTCATCCGTGTCAAGTTTATACTCGAAAAATGCGTGGTCATCCAGCTCTGCTTTTTCCAGTCATTACTATCGGTCCCTTTACAAAGTGGGGTATTTATTATACTACTTGTAACCCACCTTCGTCTAAATGTCACAAATACATTATTGTAGCAGTAGACTACTTTACGAAGTGAGTTGAGGCTATGCATACTTTTGGGAATGATGGTGAGACAGTATCTCTTTTCCTTTTCAACCAAGTTATTGCTCGTTTTGGTATTCCTACAGAGATTGTCACTGATCATGGCAGTCATTTTCAGAATAGCATGATGGCTGAGTTGGCTCTAAAATTAGGTTTCTGGCAGGAGCATTCATCTCCGTATTATCCTCAGGCCAATGGACAAGTGGAAGCCGTGAACAAATCCTTGAAGACCATTCTTCAAAGGAAAATTAATAAAGCTCGATCCAACTGGCATATCATGATGTATCCTGCACTTTGGGCATACAAGACGTCAGTAAAAACTGCAACTGGCTTTACTCTGTTTCAACTAGTTTACAGGCTGTAATCCATATTTCCCATTGAATGTGAGATTCCTTCTCTTAAGTTAGTTGTTGAGCTTCTTCCTGACACTTCTAGTCTTGAAGAATGTCTCCTTCATCTAGAAAATCTCGATGAGCAGCGTCGCGATGCCGCCATAATGAATGAGGTGCATAGGAAACGAATCAAAGTTCAGTATGATAAGGCGGTCAAACCTAGGGTTTTCTCGAAAGGTGACCTCGTGTTGGTCTATGCCCAAGAGAATGATGCCTTGGGCACAAGAAAGTTTAATTCTATGTGGTATGGCCCCTTCATCATCAAAAAAGTCCTTAAAAAAGGAGCATATACCTTGGTTGATTTTGAAGTAAATGAGTTGGCGGAGCCCAGAAATGGGCTCTATTTGAAAAGGTATTATGCCTAGGCTTCGGCCTGGAATTTTTCTTTTGTATATAGTATTTTTGTTTTGTACATGTCTGGTTTTTGGTCTTTGATGTGATGGTGATGTTTTTGATCTGCTTTGGCAGGTTGTGTCGAATGACATTATTCATTATGGTTTCGCCGATGGTGCTAGTAGACACACTCAGAACTTGGCTTCCGCAGCTTGGGTGCTTCATCATCCATCCGGTCAGCTGTTAGTATCAAGAGGAGTCTGCATTGGTCCTACTTCTAATAATATAACAGAATACACTGCAGTTATTTATCTACTCTCGGAGGCAATATCTTTGGGTGTTGATTCGTTGGTAGTTTTCTTGGACTCCCAGCTAGTGGTGTCGCAGTTGAACAATACTTATCGGGTTCGAGATCCATTTTTACTCCAGTTTTTTTTTAGGGTACGTTTGTTACAAAGATCATTTCAATTTTTAACATTCATTCATATTCCTCGAGCAAACAATTGGATGGAAAGCTCATTAGCTAATCAAGCAATTGATTGGCATATTAGTCATTCCATACATTAAAATTTAATCATCAAAAAGATCATGCATTTTTATACATTGGTCACATCACATCATAAATCGTTGTATATATATATATATCTCATCAGACTGTTCAAAAAACTATACAAAATTTGGATCCATAAGTCATACAAAATTAGGCTTTATGGCTGATCATGTTCAGTATCGAAAAATATACAGTCATCCGGTAATCATATCTATCTACTCCTGTGGTCCCTGCCCAAAATTCGTATTCCTATAGAACACGTTCGCAGTAGCGACACGGCGAAATAATCGCACCCAGTCACATGGTACTCCCACTACCCGTCTCTGGATGGCCTCAGGTAGATCTTCCACTATAGCCATAGGCACTTGGCAGGTTAAACCCTCCAAGTTCCTCTGTACAACATGGAGGGTCCTATCTGGGTCTACAGTATCCGCCTCGCCTCTGCGGGGCTTATGCCATGGGTAGCCCTCAGGACGGACTGGTCCAATATCTATATCATGATCATCATAATATTGTAAGTCATTTTGAATCCAATCAAAAACATGTTTTTTTTTCACATTTTTTTCTTCGCATATATTGAAAAAATCCAAAAAAATCATATAATTCAAAAATTGCAATCTTACCAATTATGCCCCATGCCACGCCAGGTGGAAGGACAAGGTCTAGATCACCGTGGAAATCCATCTGAGCATAGGGGTAGTCCTCCACGGTGATGATTTGTTCTCCCCACCATTGGAAGAACTTGTCATCCCAAGTGGTTCGGGGAACTTCACTTTCCCCCATTCTCTTCATCAGATCTGCCCATCGGGAAATCCTTGGGTCCCTTGGGCTATTGATTGAAGAGATCACTTTGGGTCAAAGCCCAGAAATATTCTCAAATAAGAATGTCATCAAGATGGTTTCATATCCAAAATGTTTTGTTTTTTCTTTCCGGATGGAAGTTAGTTGTTGCTTCATGTTCATTAATAGAGTTGTACACCAATCATAT
Source organism: Pinus albicaulis (assembly GCA_034641835.2). NCBI lineage: Eukaryota > Viridiplantae > Streptophyta > Pinopsida > Pinales > Pinaceae > Pinus > Pinus albicaulis. The sequence continues at coordinate 626,154,043 of CM076569.1, forward strand.
AGATGAGCTAGGAATTCCATAGCTATGCTCATCTGAGTCCTGGATGCCTGATACAAGGAAGTAGATCCTGCTACCCTGCCAATGGTGAATAGGAGAATTTTCATGTGTAGATCTCTCAAATCTTTGATAACAATCTGAGTCCCTACTTTCTTGGACCCCTCTACACAATAGACGTGGACATAGTCATCCATGGTAAGCCCGCTCAAAGGCTTGTTGTGCAAATCTACTAGGTTTCCCCTCTGTTAGAGTCCAGTAATGAAATAGATGTCTTCTAATTCTATGTGTATGGGCATTTGATCTATCATGAAACAATCTTCCTCCGGTTCCCAATAATTTACTAGCATTTCAAGTAACCAGACATTACTCTTCATATTTGGCATTTTGAAAAATTTGAGCAATCCACAATTTTGGAGGATATTGAGTGATAATTGATCTTGCATTACTTCATTATCGATTGCACTATGCTCACGTTCCCTCTAGGTGATAGTCATCCTGAAAAAAATCATTCATTTGTCCATTAGAACCGCTTTTTTACATTTCGGGTTGCGCATACGCGACTTACTTTGTACACAGTCGCGTATACACACGGCTTGGTCCAAACGAATGCGCGTATGTGCAGAGCCCCAAATTAGAACAAATATTTCTACGGTGAAATTCCCGAATTTTAACTCTATTAATGGACAAAATTGATAATAATGATGGATTAAGAACTTACTTGACCGATTCGGTGAAGTTTGATCACTGATTGCTCCTGTTTTTACGAAAGAGGGTTTTTCTCCAGAGCTCTTTTTCCCAAATTAGCAAGTAACAATGAACCAAATGTGAGGTAATATGTGTATTTATGCCCAAAAATGGAAATTTTTTGCAAAAATTTGTTATGCTTATTTTTTCAATCTATCTTAAAGCTGCATAACCCAGATTCTTGTCAGTGGCCAGATCGGTATATTTTTAGGTACATTTTGATGAAGTTGAGATTTTTCTGGTTTTTGATCCATGACTGCTGACCTGTCATGGCAGGTATATGATCTTCACTAGCATACAGGTTAGGAAATCCACTTTCCATTGCATTTTTCATACTAGCCTCCATTATGATCACTTACCATAGGGTCGTTCCCATCGGTTCATGAGTATTTCACCCATTTCACTCGCCGATTATTTAATCATGATTTGGTGGTAGAGCCTTCCTTTACATGGGCTTCCTAGTTAGTTCCTAACTATTACTTATTGCCCATGCTGCATTTTATGTAGACTAGGGAGTTCTCTTTAGTCCCGCCATGACTTATGTGTTGAAGCTTCATTCTTCTTGTTCTTCACTATCATTTTTCTGGCTATTACCCTAGAGGCTCCCTGGTGTTGTTGAGTTGTACTACTGCATTGCATATTGGCTACTTGTTTATCCTGGCCTTTAGCCGGCTTCATTTGGACTCGATGTTTAAGCCATCTTTTGACCTTGACTATCTGTACAAGTTAACCATTGCATGCACTTAGTTATCACGACTTGACACCTTTTTTTCCCATGGATGGAACATTCCTTTGAGTATCTCTTACTAGTTTCTGCCACCTTGCATTGAGCATAGGATCATTCCTATCCCGGGAACTAGTGCATATGTTTCTTGATATTCGTTCTATCCATTGTGCCATAGCATTCTTTTATTCTTTTTCAGACTTATTATATGAAAAAGACAAAGAAATCAAATATAACAAAAAGAGCGGGAACGAGATGTTACTTCATAATTTGATGGAAGTATAGTATCAGTTTGTCGCCCTTGAACAAAGCACATATACTTATATATTTCCTTCATTTGGGATGGTTTTAGTTTTGACCTAGGTTCAGCTTTTGCCTTGTTTCACTGGTCAGTCCTCCCCCAATTGGTTATCTCTTCCAATTGAGAGTTTGTTTTTGCCTCCTGCATAATAGACTTATACAGTGTCAGTTTTTACTGCCATGGTCATCACAAGTCGTGCTTTTGTTCAAGGGAATTTTAACCAGAGTCGGCCATTCTACGGTGTCTCTTGACTCATTATTCAGTCGGCCTTCCCGGTCTTGTTAGTATCTTGTTCTATCACATCAGATGTTTTGGTCTTCTGCTTGTGTTGGTTTGAGAAGGTCTCCATTGACTTCTTGCTGGAGGGTTTGTCTCTCATCGACTATGACACATTTCTCTGAGAGTAAACCTAGAGCCGCACCCTGGCCCTATTTCCATTATTGATAAGTGACCTTGCGCTTAGCATTTGATCATCATTATGGATCTTTGACTGAGTGGTTTTCCTTGTGTTCGACGTTAGCATACATTATCACACTTGGGATTCGTGTGGTACCTTGATTTCCATTTCACCCTATCGGTGGATATCTTGCCTCTGTGTCATATTTCATTATTGTTTGGTTCAGAGGGTTTCTTCCGTGCGCTAGCTTCATCTTGTGCATGTTGGAAACGTACTTCGGTTTGGTTCCGTCACTCTGCTTCGTCTGATTCCTTCCAAATCTTGGCCTACGGGTTACACTCGCGCTGAACTGATGTGGGATGCCTTAATGCCTTCCTTCCAGCAGATATTTTCCCATCAACTCCGACTCATTGCTTTGGGAATAAGGTGTAGAGTCTTTTGTCAGTACCTTAGGGTTTGCAGTCATCAGTGGCAGACTCTTCGCTATCGACAGTGGGGATTTATCATTGCCTCCTAATTGGTAGATTCTTCGAAGTGTTTGACTTCAACTCATTTATTCGGACTTGTTAGATTGTACTGGGGCACCTTGACACTCATTTTCATTATTGGTGGGTTTTCTCGCGTTGGTTAACGGTATAGATTATTGACCGGTAATCCAACGATTTCTCACATGGTCGACTTCAGCTCATTTATTCCCATTATGTAGAATTGTGCCATCGAGATCGGTGAAGACCTCGGGTTGCATTAGCATCTTTTGGTTCACTTTTGAGAGTCCATTCAGTTTCTGGCAGTGATGTCGTCCACCCTTATATGTTGCAGTGTCAGTACAACAACATCTTATATTTTGGCTCCCGAGTTGCGTGATTGTACCATGTGTTCCACCCCTTATGATTTGGTACCTGGAGATTCAGTTAATTTTGTGATCAAACATCCATTTTTACCACTGTTGATCAGTTTGATATATGTGATACTTGGACATTGATTCCGACTTGTACTTCTGGGTCGTGCTCAGTTGATTCATTGTGTACTTTTTAGTTTAGCTATACTTGTATACATTCTTGATCTATTCTGTATTTTATATATGGATATATTTTTGACTGAGCATGGGTATGCCCGCCTCAGACATGAGCTGAATCTCTATTTTCTTTCATTGGTTTTTGGCAGGCTGAAATCTGGTGAAGTCCTCTCTTGTCCTCGCAAAGTTATTTATATGCACATAATACATTTCGGCCATCATGTACCCCTTCTAACCTCATATATTAGGGGGCATCTGTTATAGCATCATTTTTCACCCTCATGTGATTCATGCTTGTCTCTTTGGCCTTGGGCACCCATTCCCATAGACTTGAATAAATTTCATAAAAAACAATGTTTAAAATCCCATACGCTGGCATGCCCAGACTTTTCCGCATGTATACACGAGTCCAGAGATACTTTTCTGCGTATGCCATTAAAATAATTAAAAAATATATAAAAATCCCTATTTTCGAGGATGGGTTGATGGTTATTCCAGTAATTCAACCACCCCAGCCTGTGGCCAACTGTTTCTAACTGATTGAAACTACTTTGAGGGAGTATAAAAGCCCCTCATGTGCATGGCCTAAGGGAGGGAGAAAATTATAGACATTATACTATGTTGGAGCCCAAATTCAAGTCTAATTTCCCATGCCTCCTGCACTTCCCAGAATTTTACAGGAAACCCTTGTTTCCTGGAGATGTTCATCAACTTATATGTCATATCATGTGCACAAGTCTTGAAAGTATCCTAGTGAGGCAAGGGCGGGATGGATCCGGACGACAGTCTGTTCGAAGATCGTGGAAGGATTCAGGTTATCTCTCCACCTTTCTATTATTGTACATGCTGTTTGTAATGAAGAAGAACCATCTTGTTCCCGAATTCACGTGTTAATATCAGCTTGCATATGTGAAAAGATTGCTAGTTAAGAATTTATTATTGTTTATATGATGTTTCACATGGATTACACTGACATTTAGGAGAGATATATGCTGTACAACTAGGTTTACATGCATGTTCTTTCTTGATTATCAGGTTGAAAAGGAAGAAGGGTTGCTGGGGGTTTGGACCCCGCGGGATCTACACCAAACGTAGGATTTACGGGTGAGTTCTACAATCGATGTTATCTAGTTTTTAGTATACAATTGTGTTTGTGTGAGTCCTTCTTGAATAGCATGCCCTGATCTGTGGAGGTTTTGACCCAACGACCTCTAGGGAGTTATTTCCCGAAACAGGTATACAAATCCGGTACCAAACACTTACGACCATTCTAAGGTGGCAAGGTCGCTAAGTCACAATAATATAATATCAGATGAGTAGTGACCTGTGTAACTTGTGCGACTTATGTGAGGCTGTGAGGTCACAAGGTCATAACAAGGGTAAAGGGTCACAAATTCTAAAAAACTGACTTAGAGACTTGACTTAGATCAAAAAATTGAGGAGGTCGCAAGGTCGCAAGAATTAGGCTTAAAACATAGAGGGTTGATGTGCGCTAGACATAGGAATAAAAAATATTTCCTTACTTCCAAGAGATAGAATTTGAGAGAGATCTAAAGGAGGGGAACCCTACCGGTATGAGTATCAAGATGATCCTCGAGATGCAGGGGCTCCAAAATTTTAAAGGGTTGGAGATTTTGGGGGGATATTGAACCAACAGCTATAAAAATTGGTGATTCACTAGTAGAATGGTAATATTGTCTACTTGCATGTGACCTTGGGGTTCCACATGCATTCCCTTTATCACCCTTATCATAGGTTAGTAATCATTGGATGTCTTTACTCGGCTTGCTAACACCCAAGGGAAAAATATCTGTGCAGGCTCAACATATGGGTTTGAATAATGATATGGGATGTATATATTTTTGGCATATTTTTTATAGTACCCCATCGGAGTTGCTACCTAGAAATCACAATGTTGCTATGCTGCCATTGAGCCTGAAGAGTATCGCGATGGAGTCATTTCATCTCCCCTCTACGCAACAATCCTTTCTCTATCCATTTTCCCTTATTTGATTTTCTTTATCTTCTCATAACACTTATTCATGTGTCCTTATTACCATTTATTCTTATGAAATTGTTTTCGTTGGTGGATGAGGGATTCTAACTAATTTTACTTGCAACATAGGTGGTTTCTTATTTCCCCGAGACTTTAGTGCTTTCCCGAAATATCTTTTTGCTCATTAAAGTTTGTTCTTTCCATTTTTTCGAGCTTCCTAAATTAACCAAGTCGTTCTAAATGCATGTCCAAGTAAAAAGCTCGAGATTTCCACTCAAAAAAAGAATTTCATCGACATCCTATGTTCCCCACTATAATAGAGTTTGACATTAAACCTTCGTTGGGACTTAAGGGATAATCAAGTGTAGGTGTAGAAAAAGGTGCAAATTAGCCTTTAGTGTAGAGGCTACTTAAACCCTCAAAGTATTAGACCTAAGTAAAGCATTGTAAAATATTTATTTGGGGTGAACCTTTACTGAAAATAGAAAATAAAAAAGATTGACACACAACAAAGAAATAGGTAAACTATGATACAAGGATGGGGTAAGCAAGTCTGAGATCTGCTAAGTGAAGTACAATTTTAGATCATGGCCATTCACTAGGAGGGGTTCAATCCTACCTTCTCAGGTTTTCAATATAAAGGTGTGCCTTCTAATTTTGTCTCTATCCTGAAAAGGACCAATCCACACAGTGAAAAACTTGGTGTGCTTCCCTTTATCTTCATGGGCTTTATCCCATTTAAGGACAAGGGCTATTACATTAAAATATTTATTCCCTATGGACTTCTTATCAAACCATATCTTGATTTTACTTTTCTGAACCAAAAATTTCTCCCTAACCTTTTTCCTTTCTTCCTCTAGTTTGAGAAAGTGTCAATACGGGCTTACATGGCAGGACATGGTGAACCATGAGATTCTTGCAACAATAGGAGGGCTAGTAGGTAGAAGTTACATGATATAATAGATTCTTTAACATAGACCAGGAAGAACGGGGAGGTGCCAATAGACGATTTTTTGGTGACGCAATCTACCCATAGGGCATTTCTCACAGTGTTATACAAGTTTCGCTGCTATGAGAGTAAGTTTTTCTTGATGACGCGAATCACATTTTTGTTGGTGCACTCTCCTAAGCCATTGCCTGTAGGGTGATAGTTAGCAGAGTGCTTCAAAACAATACCATTCTCTGAAGTGAAATAATACAACTTAAGTATGAGAATTACGAGCATTATCAATCGCAAGAAAGGTTGGAATGTTGAACTTGGTTATGATGTGTTGGTTGTGTTATCACCTGATCTGGACCTCAGGTAGAAAAAGGAAAATCAAGGCAACATCTAAACCATGATTAGCCTTGCAGCTAGCCCTACAAGGTCAGGAGAGGGCTCTCTCCGTGAAAGGATATTCAACAAAGTACAATAATGGAATGATATTAGGCTAGGTATAATAATTGGAAAATGTTTTAATAAAATGAATGAATTTTCAAGGATGTGTGGGACAAATGGGACATTTTGAAACTGGGGAATTAAATCAGGATACAGGGTATTTCGTGGGGCAAGGGAGGCAGGAAATTTTAGCAATTAAGTTTAAATAATGATGGAATGGAAAGACTGGTGAGGAGCTGAAAAGGGCATAGAAGATGGATCCTTTTCAAGCAGAAGAAAACATAGAATATTGAATGATTTCCCAAGGCAAAGCATTAAAAATGAATTCTACCTTTCTATCTTGAAAGCATTCAAGTAGAAATGTTTATGAATAAATTATAGACACAACAATTGACATACGAACACAAAGGAGAGAACAAAAGCTAAATTTCATACCACATGGATCCCACAAATCAGAGCTGAATCTCTTTATTAATTCCCTGTCCAAAACTGTTACAATGGAGTGCAGAGCGTTCTCCTTGATTTTCCACACTATTCCCCTATTTCTGAGTTACAGAATCTTTACAAATGATTTACAATTACATTAAATAGACTGAAATGTGGGAACATGGATCCATAGAAAAAGGGACCTGTTTTAATAGCTGAAGAACTGAAATTCGAATATGGAAAAGAAAACCAACAATCTACCCCTGAAAATAAGGAACAGTAATACATTTTGACCACTTGGGCAGATTCACTGATACACTGGATGGATGTAAAATAGGCAATCTGAAATATAGATCCATATTTTCATGTTGTTGTAGAAATATCTGTCTCATTTTAGCTCTCGGCCCTTTGACTGCTTCTTTCCATTATTTGTTTGAAGAAAACTGAATTTTTATAAAATAAAATGAAATTATGCCTTTAGTGAAGGAAAATCCCCTTTTGAATGAAAGGAGCGAAAGGAAAGGAGGTGGGGCCCGCATTGCAATCAGAATCGGAGGGGAGGAAGGGGACGCAACATATAATAGAGAATTTTAATACGCTATGCGATGGTGCAATCGAAATTGGTGATCAGAGGAATGGGGAAGATATTATTTAGAACGAGGCCAAAAAATTCCGATGTGATTGGCATAATGGAAATAGGGACAAAGGACAAGCAAAATGGATAATGGGGTGAAAAATGAATAAAAAAATTTCAGCGCTTTTACAAAGGAAAAAGATGATTTTTGTATGAAGGAGCGAAGGAAATTTAAGGTGGGACCCGGGAAAATAAATCGCAATCGGAATCAGGAGGGGGGGCTGGGTCAAATGTATTGCGCAATAGGATTTTCCTGATGCGATTAGAGGAGGTCCTTTAAAAAATGAAATAAAACACAATTTGATATTTACAAAGGGGAAATGGCTTTTTATAATGAACGGGCGAAAGATTAAGTGGTGGGACCCGAAGGTCAATCGGAATCGGGAGGTGAAAGGGAAGCGGGAGAAAATAATTATGTGAATATGCTGATGTTGATGGAGCGACGGGCTGTGGGTCGTTGGATCGTTGGGCAGATCAATGGCGGCGGTGTAATCAGGGGTTTTCCATTGGTGGGGCTCAATCGGATTTATCACTTTATGAAATCGCCGAATGCGATGGAGCGATGGATTTTGGGCTGTCATATCATCGATCGGATCAACGGTCAATATGTCTATCGAGCGGGGTTAATGCAATCGCATCGGAGTTTTTACAATGGGCCAGTCGGGGCGTACAATATTTAAGGTGCAATTGCAATGGGAAAGGGAAAGGTTTGTATCGGACCGGCAGGGGGTTTTATAATAAAAACTTTAAAATTTATTATAGAGTTTAAAAGGTATGGAGGGGAAGTGGTTTGATTGATCAGATTAAAATAAATAGGATTTTACAATAACAAACCTTTAAAACGTTATTATAAAGTTTTAAAGGGACATGAGGGGAAGTGGTTTAATCACATCGGAGTTCTTTTGCATTGTCATTGTGTAATAAAAAGGGGAAAAGGGGAGTTTTATAAAGAAAATTTTAAACTTTAATAACATAAAGTTTAAGGGAAAGGTGGGAAAAAGGGGAAGGGTTAGGGTATAGAGTACTTTATTCAGTTAGGCATAAATTTCAATCCAGAAGTCAGTTTTGAGAGTGTAGTATACCGTTGGAAATCTCTTTCTAGGCCATTTCTGATGGACATACTTGGAACATGATTTGAAGCTGAAAATGCTATGGAAAAATTCTCTGAAAGGCAGGGTGATGACTTTGTGGAGATAGCAGGTTTTGAATTGTGATTTATTACATATGCTGACATAAAATTACATAATAAATTAAAATAAAGGAAAAGTATCATGTTTTCACCTCAAAACATGGTTTTGAGGTGAAAATTGCATCAAATTGAATAAAAAATTTCTTTGATCTTCCCAGGTGCCGTGACTTTTGAGTTTATTGACTTCCTCATGACCTTGCTAATATTTATTGACACTTGACTCATTAATTTGACCATGGTGAGATCCTAGAACCTAATGAGACCCATCCTATGACCTACTGACATGACTCACAAAGTGAAAGTAACTCATGACTAAAGACCATAGAGAGGAGAATCATCAAGTTTCACATGAGGGAAAACTGATGAAAAATCACTACCATCAATGGACCCATGACCTAGCGGAATGGTGAAATTTATTGGTGTGGGACTCCTAATATGCAAATGCAAAAGAGAAATTTTGATCACTGATGGAAGTATGACTAGACTGAAACTAATGTTGGCTCCAACGGGGATGTTAGCTCCTTGGAGGTGCCAAGAAAACCGTAGACCAAGTAGCCTTATCCATTGGGCATGGAGTCAAAAATACTGAAAAATGACAAAATGCAGACTAACTCTGACTCAAGACTAAGACTAAAAACTAAAATAAAACCAAACCATACACATGAAATTCAAGCTTTATAGCCTTCACCTCGAGCCCCAAACTCCAATGACTGTGTACTTGAACTTTGAAAAAAAATAACATGGTATATACAATGATGATGACTTAATTTCAGATCCATTATCTTCAACAATCGTAGTGCTTCAAAAGCGTACCATTCGCTGCTCCTCCAGGGAAATCTTTGCCATCCATTTCTAAAAGAAAGAAGGCATTCTTTCCCCTGTATGATGAAATCCTGTATGGTCATTTCCATAGGTTTTCAAACTTAGCATGATTCCCTTTGTCCTTATTTCTTGCATCCCATCTCAACACTACATCATCCAACTGAAATTTCTCTGCTTTGATCATACAGTCATAGATCTTATTTATCTTCTCCTACAACTGAATAACATTCTTTGATACTTCCTCTCTTGTTTTCTGAAGGTAGATCATCTGATTGATCCTTCGCTAATTGTCATCGTCTTCACTACCAACTTCTTGCAATAATCTCATGATTTGAACCGTAAGTGATGTAGGAAAGACAACATCAGTACCATAAACAAATTCAAAAGGTGACATACCTATGTATTGCTTGCTGCTAACTCTTTTTGCCCACAATGCGTTGATGAGATTTCGATGCCAATTTCTTTTGTTTGCCTCTAGCATTTTCTTGATTATATTTATCAGAGATTTATTCGATGATTCAACCAGGTCGTTCCTTGTGGGTAGTATGCTATTGAATGGCCCAGCACAATGTTATATTTGTAGCAGAAATCCACCATATTCTTAGACTTGAACGCTGTTGTGTTATCTATTATAATTTTGTGAGGGCAGCCAAAACGAGATAAAATGTTCGATTCTAAGAATTGAATAATTACTGTATCAGTCACCTGCCTTGTTGGGACAACCTCTATCCATTTAGTGAAGTAATTTGTGCCTGTCAAGATCCATCGATGCTTTTTTGATGATGCAGGATGGATTTCTCCTATGAAATCGAGTCCCCACTACTGAAATGGAGTGTTTACTGAAACTGGTTTCAAAGGAAGAAGAAGCAATTTCTTCTTCCCTTGGAAAATTTGAAATTCATGAAAACTCATCACTTTTTTATACAAATCTAAAAATAAAGTGGGCCAATAATATCCTTCTCTCAACACTTTGTTAGTTGTAGCCTTCCAAAACAAATGACTACCACAATCACCTTTATGAAAGTCGTAAATTACATTCTGAGCCTCTTCTTCAATCAAACAATTGAGAAGAATACCTCCAGGATCTTTCCAATAAAGAGAACTATTTAAAATACAATATTTAACAGATTTAAGTTTCAGTGATCTACCTTTACTCTTAGACATTCCTGGAGGAGGTGAAAGATGTTGAAGAACATAAAAAATATCTGAATACCATGGGGATTGTAGAAAAATATCTGAAACTGGCACAAACAAACCTTCATCTTCATTTTTTGATATTGCTGTTATGAGATTTATATCTAGGGCATGCATATTTGATTAGGCCATCAATTTTGCCAAGCCTTGTCCCTTGATCAACTTTGTGGGTTTGATCTCCAAATCATACTCCAACATAGCTGCTATCCACTTACCTCTTCGACCTTCTGGATCAATTTGCATCAAGACATCCTTCAATGCTGCATTAGGAACATAAGCTATAGTATGTGAATGTAGAATATAGACCCTAAAATACTTCAATGCCTTTATAAGAACCAATGCTTGCTTCTCAATAATATTATACCTCAAGGCAACATCTCTAAAAGTCCCGCTGAAAAAGGCAATTGGCTTTTCAATCTGATCTCTCTTTTTCATTAAAACAACAGCCATAGTATGCTCCGATACAAATGAAAAAATAATAAAATCTTGAGTATAGTCAGGACTGATCAAGACTGGGGCATTGGACAAAGAAAAATTTACCAGATTAAATGAATTGATAGCTTCCTCACTCCATTTAACAGTGTTATCCTTCTTCAACATGTTAGTTATTTCTCTTATATTTTCAGCCAAATTGGGTATAAATCTGCGCAAGAATTTCATCTTACCATTAAATGCCTGAATCTCCTTTTTGTTCCATGGAAGGTCTATGTGCTGAATTTCCTCCACTCTTGATGGATCAATGCGGATACCATCTTTAGAGATGATATGCCCCAAAAAATTGCCTTCATCCACGGCAAAGAGACTCTTATTTGGATTGAGATAAATCCCAAACTTTCTGCATCGCTAAAAAACAACTCTCAAATGGTGCAAATGCTCATCATCAGAACCAGAAAACATTGTCAGATCATCCAAATAAACAATAAGAAAAACATCTTTTTCGTTGGCAAAAAGAAATTTCCATTGCTTGCTGGAAAGTAGCTCCAGCGTTCTTCAGCCCAAATGGCATTTTGGCATATTGGAAAGTTCCCCAGGGTGTTGTGAAGGTAGTTTTGTCTTGGTCTTTCTGATGCACCAAGATCTGATTATAGCCCGAGTAGCCATCGAGTAGTGACATCATAGATGCTCCAACTACTCTCTATAGAATATGGCCCATCTTCGAAAGTGGATAATTATCATTTAAGGATGCTTTATTCAGATTCTGAAAATCTATGCACAACCTTATCTCTCCTATCTTCTTATGTACCGGAACCAAATTTGAAATCTAGTCAGAAAATCTAATAGGAACTATGATACGAGCTTTGTACAATCTGTTTACCTCTTTTTCAATGGATGGCAACAGCTTCAGATTGATTCTTCTCAGCTTCTGTCGGAATGGCTTCTGATCTAGCTTGATGGGAATAGTATGCTGAATTATGTTCTTGTCATATACCTTCAAATCTGAATAATCCCATGGAAACACATCAGAAAATTTAGAAAGAAATTTAATATAATTTTCGTTTACCTCAGGGGACAATGCCTTTGACAATTTAACAAACTTGGGCTTCTCAGTTGTTCCAAGATTCACATATTCAACTCCTTTCTCAGTAGGCACCAAGCTTGGTTTCTTTGCAACATCATCCTAATCAAAATGCTCCTCTAAAGGTATGAGACCTCTAGGAATTACATTATCTTTCAGCTGCAATATGTCCATCTGATTTGCTTCCATTTCTTTATCATCAACCTCATAGTCACCTTCTATTAGAGTATCTCTGAATTTTCCATCACTCAGAAAAAATCATTGATCTCATTGTCATCCCAAAACACTTGCCAATACCTTAAATTTTTAAGAACAACAGGCTTATTTTTGACATAAATATCAAACTTGTTGCTGGAGTTCATCGGAATCTTCAAATTGCTTGCAGTAGTGGCAAGAGAATCAGCAATAATGTTCTGCATCCTCAGTACTGCTGTCAATGTGTGCTCAGGAAATTTCTTCAAGATATCTAGGACTGCATTTCTGTATGCACTCAAACTCGAATTATTTGCTTGGTACTCTCCTTTAACCTGTTTGATTATCAGCTCTGAATCTCCATAGATAGAAACCCTTTTTGCATTCAACTTTTTCAAAATTTTTAGACCCGCAATCAAAGCTTCGTACTCTGCTTCATTGTTAGAGCAGTCAAAATCCAACTTATAAGCACATACTCTAACATTACTAGGAACCTTATCAGGCTGGAAAACAGGGCTTCGGATTCATATTCCTATACCAGCACCGTCCTTACCAACAACTCCATCTGTTGGGAAACCAACTCCAAAAAGAGAAGAAAAGAGATATCAACGCCATAGAAATAAGCCACTTCTAGGGGGAAACCTCCAATACATTACATGAATGAACAATTCTTGGATGATACAATTTAAAAAACCTCTTTTCTATATATACGAGTCCATGGGGCCATAATGTAATCCTAGTGGGCCACAATGTAATCCTAGCTGACCTAACAATAACAATTTAAGGGCACAATAATAACAAAATGGGGGCTACAAGGGTACAATAATAACAATAAGGGGTTTACACTAACAATAATAAGGGACTATACTAGTGATATAGGGACCTAACATGCCCCTCTCCTTCAAAAAAGTGTTGTCCTCAACGCTTGAGTAGCTCCGGGTGCTTCTGTATAAAATTCTCATCCTCCCATGTAGACTCTTCAGTGGGTAAGTTCTTCAGGCCACGTGGCACCCATTGATAGGCCAACCAAATTTTTATGAAATAATAAAATTTACTATTTTCCACAAAAATTCTGAAGATATCATTTTTTGCCTTCCTAAGTGTTGTTTTGAAGGTTATTGGAAAAATTTAAAACTTGAATATCTTCCACATCTGAAATTGTATTTGAGTTTCGTTCATGGCATTAGGATCATAATGACAAACATTATCTGGTCGCTCAAGTTCCAACCAATTTTTAGCAATTCCAATTTTGAGCATTTTTACAACTTAGAACATGATCACCTGATCACACCTCCCAAATGGGAAGCTTTTGGACCCACAAAATCTCTCTGATTACAGAAAATGAAGATGAGGAGACTGACACTAAAATCTTCTTGACTTTATCAAATTGAGCTTCTCATAAAACGATAATTTTCTCCTTCAATTCACTGACCGAACATTGCTAACATTGGCTGAGTCATGATGCAAATTCTTGAAATTTGCAGAAAATCAACTATAATTTGCAGAAATAATTTTGCTTCTACAATGGTCAAACTTCAAAGAAGACTAAAAATAAGATTCACCTTGCCAACTATTCACATGGTGAATTTATGCTGAATGAGCCTTGTACTTGTGCCGAATCTCGACGAAGTTTTCTCGCTATACCAATTTTCCATTCTGAAACCAACATTGACCCATGCTGAACTGTGTGCCCTCTTTTATTGGATGCATTTCCATCTCATGGACTCTTGCACTGCTTTGCACCGACACTTTTTTCTCTGCACCGATCGTCACCAAAGTTACCTTGTTCAACATAATGTCATCTTCTTTCAAAGACGAACTATTATCAGGCTAAAACATACCATCATTTATATCAACAATATCATGAAAAGGAAAATGTACAAAATCTTTTTGTTTAACCATTAACAAAGTCTGGTTTTGACTTGCATTAACTAGCCTTTCAATTTCCCTGCATGGACTAAAGAAGATTCTAGCATCTTCTTATCTGCTCTGATAATGTACTCTTTTCCATCCTTCAACAAGTGATACTTGTTATCATGGCGATGAAAGATGGCCTTTCTGTCATATAAATATGGACCACCCAACACAACACCTGTAATGTCAAGCGGTACTACATCTAGTTCAACCCAATCAACATAATGAGCTATTATGGAGAAGCGCAAGATACACTTCTTTGAGACTTGTAAGTTTGCATCCTTGCATATCCACCCAAGTGGATATGGCTTTGGATGTGGAATTTTCTCAAGTTTCAGCTGTTTGACCAATTCTTCTCAGATGAGATTAGCTTGAGACCCACTATCAAAAAGTGTGTCTATCTTTGTGTGGTTTGAGATTATCCTCACATGAAATAGCTCTATCCTCCTCTTTTGATTTTGAGTTTCTTTGTGACAGTTTAATGTGCTAGAACTAGGATTTCTATCTTGTACAACCTCTTTCCCCTTTATGTTCTTTAATACAATGGCAATACTTTTAGTCTCATCACCTGATTTAGACCCAAAGTCTTGTTCAATATTTGCAACAATTTTTTCCTTTTCTTTGGTTTTGTCTTTGTTTTTATATTTCTCTAGTTTTAGCTCTGGATGAAGCTTCCAACAATGATCTTAATCATGGCTTTTTTTTGAACATTTCTTGCAAAATAATTTCCATTTTTCCTTTCTAGAGTTTGCAATCCTTTTTCTTCCTTTTCTTTTAAAATCACTACCCTCATTCAGTGCATCAAAAGTGTTTTTCCCTCTAGCCTCTAAATGCGTAGCTTGTACACAAACTTCATCTAGACTAGTAGGATTAAACATAAGGATAGTATGTATAAGGTAATTATGTAAACCACCTATATACTTGAGCAAAGTATCTTTACTTTGTAAGTCTAATCCTAACAATAGTGCTCTTCTCCTAAAGTCTTGAGTGTATTCTTGAACACTTTGTCCTTTAAGTTGTCTAAAGTTTTGCCAATTCATTATAGCCTTTTGTAGATGAGCAAGAGGATAAAATTGCTTCTTAATTGTGGAAATAAATTCAACCCATGATAAAGTAAGCTTACCATTTTTTCGAATTTCCTCTTTTGTATTTGCTTCCTACCATACCAATGCTGCTCCTTCCATCCTTAATGAGGGTAACTGAATCTTGGTGTCATCATCATGAAGATTTTGAATCCTTAAATAAACTTCCAATTGTCTGATCCAATTTTCTAGTTTCTCTGCATTAACTTCATCGTTAAACATGGGCAATTCAAATTTGACATCAAGCTTTTAAAAAGGATTTTTAACTGTGGTTTTCAACTTATGTCATTGATTTACCGAAGTCGAAGAAGATGATGA
Source organism: Pinus albicaulis (assembly GCA_034641835.2). Taxonomy (NCBI): domain Eukaryota; kingdom Viridiplantae; phylum Streptophyta; class Pinopsida; order Pinales; family Pinaceae; genus Pinus; species Pinus albicaulis. The sequence goes on from CM076569.1 coordinate 626,169,882, forward strand.
CGAGGAAGAGGATGACGATGGAGATGAAGGATCACCATTTCCTCCATTCCCTTTCTTTGACTGATCATTACCCTTCTTTCCTCCTGAGGAATCCTCTCCTTCCTTTTAGTTTTTAGACCCTTCTCCAGTAATCCTATCATTTATTTCCTGATAGAGGATCCTTACCATTTCATTCATATCCAAGAAAGCTTTTCGAAATATTCTTTCTTCTTCCTTGGGATCCATTTATTCATGAGCTTATTCTTCTCTTGAAGAAATTCTTGTAGCTCCTTCTAGGGCTCTTGCAGGTGGTTATATAACCCTTCTTGGTTGTGGATTATTTTGTGCACTAACCAATTTTCCTTCACCTCTCTTGAGTTTTAACCTTGTAAGCAACAAAACTTGTAAACAAATGACTTAATCTTTGCACAAATCAAATGCTGAGTGAAAACTCTAGCTCAAAACCATAAGCTCTGATACCAATCTAATCTGAAAATGTGAGAACTTCTGAGTTTCATTACAGAGATTGACTATAGGGGCATTTATTGGACATGTCACCTTTGATAAAAGGATGAGATCCAGAGGCTACCTAGCCCTTTACATACTCTGTCTTTAGAATTTGAAGAGGTTAACACTCATAATCTAAAAATGAAATTACTTGTATTTGCTGTTAAAGGTATTCATTTCCATAAAATTATATGTGCAAACTGTCACTCATGTCTTGCAATTGAAACAAAGTATTTTTGGTAAATTTCTGAGTCTTATGTGTGAAGGAGTGTTATCTCTTTTTACTTTTTAACATATCAAATTTTAAAAAAATAGCAAGATAAAATAACATAATATAACACAGCAGCTGATGAGGCAGTTCACCCCTCCTGGGCTACATCTTCCAGGTCCAAGGCCCCCAAATGGGTATGTCCTTACTCTATTAGATACTCAAATCGGTTATACAGTAATCAGAAAGCATAAACAAGCATAATAAGCTATAGAAATGAGTTTATAACACAGAAAAAAATAAATATTGGCTTTTTTTTCACCTCCAATGGTTAATCATAGCCCAATACATCTCCAACACTCCCTAGGCCTTAATGGCTTTTCAAGATTCTCTACTGAAAAAGTACCTGAAGATGAGCTCTGTTGCCTCTAAAACCTATTCCATTGGATCTGGAATGCTCAGAATACTTGAAATAAATAAATAAATAAATCATTCCAAAAGGATCTATCTAGTGAAAGTTATGATCTCCTGAAGTTTTGTCCAGTTTGGCCTAAAAACCATCCACCAAATCTGTAATAACTGAAGTTAGATTCACTAAAATAGCAAGCACCGCCCCATTTAGGGGTTCCACTCCAGTTCAACCATGCAGGCTATTAGGAAATAAATGTGAAGTTTTATGTGCTCACATGCCAACCGTAATCGTCAGAGTGTTTACCGTTCAAACATTAAACATAACCATTTTCTGACCCGTGGTCGTTTCAACTGAATTGCGGGTATGGAAAACCCGTGGGTATGGAGAACCCATGGGTATGGTGGACCCGCGGGTATGATGGACCTGCATGCACAACAGACCCGCTGGTAGACTCCGCCCAAGGCTCCGTTCACACGCCACCTCTGCATTCCTGGTTCACACCTGACACATTCACACACCAGACTCTCGGGTAGACTCCGCCCACAGCTTCATTCGACAACCAACCACAATATCTCGACACGGTTCTCGTTTGACCCATAAACATGCAGACCTGACCCATGGGTAAAATCCACTCGCAGGTGACCTGTGCCCATCCAGGTCGGGTTGGGTCAGCCCATGACCAATTTTTTTGAAACCTGAAAATTTCCAAAGTTTGAACCTTGAGGTGTAGGCTTATGAAATAATAAAATTTTCTACTTTCCACAAAAATTCTGAAGATATCATTTTTTTCCTTCCCAAGTGTTGTTTTGAAGGTTATTGGGAAAAATTAAAACTTGAATATCTTCCACATCTAACATCAGATTTGAGTACCATTCATGGCATTAGGATCATAATGACGAACATTATCCGGTCACTCAAGTTCCATCCAATTTTGAGCAATTCCAATTTTGATAATTTTTACAACTTAGAACATGATCACCTGATCATAGAGCTTATAGTCGGATGTATTTTACAGAAATTAACCATTTTGAAGATATTTTAGTTCTGTATGGTTACATCAACATAATTAATTAGAAACCAACAAACATAAATTATAAACCCAATTATGATGGTTTAAATCTATTGTTAGGTTATGAGGATGTTTATATTCAGTTCAGAAATTCTTTTAGGTGAAATAGCACAGATGAGGATAAAGTAAATTAACAGAACTATTCTACAAATCAAAATGAATTAGAAACCAGTGTATACCAAGAGATATCAAAAAATTTGAAAGCAGCATGATTTTATATATCTATTTTATTTTCATCCCGCACATCACTATGTCTAATCGTTATATGTACAAATGATAAATTATATCTCATATGGATATATTAACACTAAAATATGATACAAGTATGCACAAAGAATAAAGATACATGCTCATGGAATTTTTGTAAGAAATACTAATAAATTTTATTAAGATATAATATCCATAGTACATGAATAGCAGAAAATAAATTTGTATATTAGGAACAAAATTTACAAAGGAATGATTGTCTTGAAATTCAGTGGATGGAAATTCCAACAGGTTATAGACCAACGTGCACATCGGAGGAATAAAATCGATTATCAATGCTCGAGGGAGGAACACTTTGATTGATTTAAAAAAAATGGTTCAAGGTAAAATACTTGTACAATAAACTAGAAAAAGGTGGTTAGAATTTAATTATGAGGATAATTAAATTCATTATCTTAAATCTAAAGAGGAAATTATGAGGTAAATAGTAAATTACCTTACTAGTCGAGTATAGATGTCAAGATAAATTCTTGTATTCACATAACGAATCAAATCACAATCTAAGGAAAAAAATATACAAAGAGATATATTATAAATAAATAGCAATATGGAAAAACATGGGAATGAAATTACACGTGTTAGGACAGTGCGAAACCTTAATAGCCATGATTGGCTTCAGAGGGTTAAAAGAGGAGTCTATAGCATAAATCATTTATTAGTAAAGTAATTGATTAAAAGTTTCCATACTTCCTAAGGGAATAATTTGAATTACTTCTATGAATCTTATTAAGGAAACAGATTTATTATTATAGAAAGTGGAATTTACAAAATACGTAGTAATTTTGCCTACTATAAACATCCAGAACATACACTTGTCATTTCCAGATATTACTCTCTGGAATTAAGTCTACATATCTTTGAGAGGGAAGTAATTGATGAACTGAGAAGTACTAGTTATATGTAATTGTGAAGAAATCATTAACATAATTAATAACTCTAATTTCCAACAAAAATTGAGGAAAGAAAAAATCGAAGTAATAAGAATTATCCAGGTCAAGAAAGACTCTTTAGGGAAGGCTATCCTATTTGAAAGAAATCATAATAGAGAGAGATATTACGAATTTAAACTTGAGAAATGATTCTCATATACATGGGATAAAATATACCATAAGATTATACTCAAACCCTGGGAAAACATATTTGAAGTAAGAGTATCTGCATTTGATTAAGATAGGAAAATTTCATACCGAGATCCCCACAACTAAAGACAGAAACTAGGTTGAAAATAGAATACATATAGAGTTACAAATTTTGTCGAATTCATTCTTTGAAAAATGACGAATTGGGGGATAATGTATAGGTAAAAAAGTGCAGATTATTTCATCTGAATACATCGATTATTATGGTACAGTTATGACCTTCTCCACAATGGTCAGTATATAGTAAAACGAAAAGAGGAAAAGAATCCAGGATGTAGGTAGGACTCAATTGCATATTTTAAATAAAAATATTTTAATGCCTACCTCACGAGATTTTTATAAAGAAGAACGATAACCTAGTAGGAGCTATGAAAGCCTAGCTAGATATGAGAAGGGTGAAAATTTAAACACATTGAAAATAGTGAAATATTTACCTGAGCAACATTGAGATTTCATGGCAGAATTACCCACATTAAAGTTCTTAACCTACAATGGAACTTCAAAATTAATCTACATCTGAATAGAGGATTTTTTTAATAATAAAACTCGTTACAGTAAAAATTAAATCAAAAGGGTGGATGGCCACCTAAACACAATGAAATTTTTACGTGATTGGAGACAGAGCCTTTTGGCATCGTGATCATGGTTGCAGCAACGCGATCACAGAGCTTAATCCCCTTTTTGTAATATTATGTAACAAAAATGTAAACGAGGCTGGGTGGGGCAAGTCAAGTGCAAAGCTTCTTCCGGAAAATTCAAAATTGAAAACTAGAAGAAAAGAGTAGGGTTGCTGTGTGGTAGAACCCTCGAGAGCATATGGTTTAATCCACACCCTCCACGTGGAAGGAATCTGGTAGAGAAAGGCTTAGAAGCCATGTGATCACATTAACGTCAATGTGCTTGTAAGATGGTGAAATATCAAGGTTGGATTTGGGTACCAGTACTAATACAAAAAGGAGTTAATGTTCAACCAAGATTTCAGTCTACGATCCATCCAGTTTTAATGTGTAGCGTATACATCAATAAATTATGAACTGAGATATGATGTGCCTTCAGTTTCAAAGTTAACGCCATAATAAAATTAAAATAACCAAAGTTGTTCATGGTGGATAGCATTAAGGTGGTTAATGACATTCGAAATCGAATATGTAACCATTGTTAAGACATGCATAAACCAAGAATTAACAATTGAAACTATTATATGGGATATCAATACAAGTAATAAGAGTGGAATATAAACTACGATTATATTATAGTGTAGTACTTAACAATTATGGTAAGTTTTAAACTATCGTAATGGGAATTCATATGTTTTCTATCAATAATATAATGTGGTACAAGTCCTAGCATTATAGATGTTTATGGGTGTAAAGCTATTAACCCAAGGTGGACAACGGTAGTGTTGCACTATGAAAACCGAAAGAAAATACTTACTTTACTGATATAGTATACGTAATAGTGGATTTTATTATGCGATTATGAAGTGCAAAGCATATCATAGGTTTTAAATGTAATCCCGAAAGAATTTCCTAAAGGATTTTAATGTTAATAATCGAAATCGTAGAAATTTAATATGGGTTGTAAAGTATACCATAGTGGGAGGAATTCGATCACATTCCTATCAAATTTTATAAAGAGAATAATTCCTAAAGTGCATAAAGTGCTACATTAAATTCTATGATAATAAGGAAGGGAAATCCTTTATATATACAAGAGATAAATCTCCTAAGTAAAAACCTAAGTGAATTAGTTAATAATTTCCTGAGAGAAAATTATTCAATATGTAAGATAGATAGTTGAAATGTAATGTTGAGGAGTTAGTGTTACTACATTGATGCACAATTAAAGTTATAGAGATGATATGTTGAATCTAAATCATATGAGGATAAGGAGGATAGAATGAAATCAAGAACAAGTGATGGTTTTGTCGATTAACAATTACAAAACGTATAACCACATAATTCATCTAAGAATGACGATAGCATATAAATAAGTTCGTCTGAAATTGAAGAAATAGTGAGCAAAGGATAAGAACCTAATGCCTCAATGATGAATGATAGAGTTCACAGTGTGAGTAATTATACTATAATTATCAGAAAAAAATGACTAGTAAGTGGAGTTGTTAAACTAATCCAAGAATAGTATAAATAAAGTTCGTTCATGGTTAATGGCCTAGAAAGAACCATGCCAAAAAATTCCATTCATGATTGTTGAACAGAGCTCAAAGGTAGTATTATCGACCTCCTCCAAACACAATACATCAACTCTTTGTCTTGAATTAAATCCTTAATTAGATCCTTTTGGACGGGAGGGTTATACCTTTTACATTCCAAGATCAAATAATAAGATTCATCCCGCAATATTTCCTTTAATATTCAATGCCTCAAACATATTGTTGATCAACATCTCCTCTAAACCGTGTTGGCCATAATATGTGTTGTTGGTTATTGCATTATGTTAAGGAATATTCTTTACCATATTTGAAGAATTGGGAGGATCATTGATTATTTTTTCCATTGTTAGAACTTTTCCTTTTGCTATTTTATTGCATATTATAGCCATCATGATAGTCAACAGTTTTGGACTAATTCTCTCTATCTAATTATCAAGAGTTTTGGATTGATTCTCTCTATCTCATTATTAATATTCTTCAAAACTCCCTTCTTTATTTCCTTCTGGACATGTGTACCTTTGGGACTAACTAGGTTTCCCCTAGGATATCTTAGGCACCTTTTCTATAAAATTTTATGTTTTAGTTTGATCATATTTGAACACTCTTCTATGAGGGAATTCCTCGACATGATGATATGGAACCTAGCATGAAAAATAGGAATTTGGAGGGTCAAGATATCTCAGTTCCTGATTATAAATTATACCTCTGCCAATAAGATAAATTGGTGCAATGGTTTTGTAAAATTGACATACAAACACACTCGAGGACTTTATATATATCTCTAACAATTCTCTAGACAACACAAATAAAAACCTTCTCAAAGCTCTATGATATTGGCTTCATACCTCTTAGCTTGATCTAGCATATTGGCAAACTCAATGAAAAATTAAAATTTGGCTTGATTGAAGTTGGAAGAATTGAAATATTCACTCAAGGATTGAACATAAATGATGGAGCCAACTATATACAAGTGCCTTGGAGTAGAACAATGTGGGCAGGCTATTTTGAGTCAAATATAAGTGATAGTTAGTGATAACCCAAGTCTATAATGGGAATACATGAATATACTATTCTTGTTCCTTTAATGATGTTCGAACATCACACTATTACTGTAAATGCTATTCTAAAGGATTTTTTTGAAGGTAATCTAGGAGAACATCTATTTTTCGCAATGTCCGCTTCATTTTGTTAAAGGAAGGGGCATGATCAAGCAAGAAGGGTTGATTGAAAACAATGGAGTCTTATTCCATATTGGCATACATTGAGTCTATTATATATAAATACTCACACATATCCATTCCTGATTTCAACAATACCTTAAGATCAGGAATTTGCATAACTTTTTTTGCATGCTTAATCATCCCTTGAATCAATGAGTACATTATCCCTATCCGATTATTTTTTGAATGTCATTGTATAATACACACTCTTTAAAATCAATTATAAAATATTGATTTTTTATAATGGATATGTGAATCAGTAGCTACAAAGGGTCTACTTGCAACCATGGTATTAATTTTTGGGTGAGATGGAATATGATGCATTAATGTAGCAATTTTCATCTATTGAGGCAACTGACCACTGCTTCAACATAGTGGAAATTCTAAACTAAGGAAGGGTTTATGTTTTGATTATATTCTCTTGAGATCTCTATATATACGATATTTAATTGTTTAACATATATTTTTCTTATACCCATTGTTATTAATTTACTCATTTCCCTATATTTTCAAATGACCCAATGATATAGTATGTCAGTTGTAAAATATTTGGCACAAGTTGTTAGAAGCTCCAGTAATTTTCAAACTCTACGCAAATATTGGTTGGTCCACTTTTTCTTCTTCTAAATAAGCTCGCCCATCTCAAATTTTTCACTGGGATAACCAGTTATTATATTTTTTTGCATTTATGTTGCTCCTGAATATGCAATGACTCTCCATACCATTGTGAAAGGGTGTTGATTTTTGTAGCATCGAGTGTGTTATAGCCTCAAGATTCTGTAGAGAGTCCAATACACATCCATTCTACAATAGAATAAATTGTTTTGGTAAATTCCACCCGAAAAGGATTTAATTAAAATAATTATTCATTTTTTATGTATTCCTATGTCTAAACTTAGGAAATGTGATTAATTAAAGTGTATTAACTATATTAGGTGTGAATATTCTAGATAAATAGACAAATTAAATCCCAATTAATCTTATCCTTTGATTATGTTTTAATCTTGGTTGTTGATATGTCAGTGAAAGATATAAGAAGGAGCTTTATGGGCATTTGGAAAATACACTGAGACACTGAATTTATCTAGAGTTAGAAATTTGTAGGTTGTGGTTCGCTGAGAAATTTGAGCAACAGATTAGACTAGTGAGGGGCTGAGATAACATCTGGAGAGGAGGATATTTTCTCAGTGAGAGAGGCATCAGTCAAAGCATGGAAGAAGTGATCTAATTAAGCCAGCGCTGAAGGAAGAAAGGGATTATTTAGTGACTGTGTAGAGCTCTTGCAAAAAAAATGCAGAGGCAAAGGAAGGATTTTTGAAATTTCTTAGGTGGAGGCCAAAATCCAGAAAGTGACACCAGGAGGCTGTTACTCACGGTCCACAAAGGAAAAATTATTTGGCCGGGGCTCAACATTGAGCCTGGAAGGGAGTGATACACAAGCTGCAATTTCTAGTGATAGGACAACGTATAGGTTGTGTTGAGCCTCCCCAGGGCAGGTTTTTCTTCATCCAAATCAACGAGAATTTAGGTATTGAGTGAGGTAAATTTTCAAAATTTCTTCTACCATTATTTCTCTTTGTAACTGAATTACCCAAGGGGTATTGAAATATGTATTCAAACATTCCTAATTTTGAGTAATAAAACCCTCAGAATTGTTGCATCGGCTCCTGCATTAGGTTTTTCCGGGGACTTAGTCCAAAATAAAGGTTTCATATGTGTGAATTATTTTCCTTGTTCACTTTCCTTGTTTCAGAATCATGAGTATTCGAGTGTAGGCTACTTGAATGATTAATTCAGTATTTCATGTATGATTCATAAATAATTGTGTAAAGTAAATTACATAATAGAGGAAGTAATCTGGGTGGTTGCAGTAGGATTCATTAGATCCATTTATATCTAGGAATTTTCACATGGTGTTAGAGAATTGATGTGAAATAGGAAGGGAAAATATGATTTCTCAAGTGAAGGTCGTTATTACTGTAGTGAAGTAGAATGAATCCATTGAAGGATTACACAGTTCTAGCCAAGAGGGCTAAGATTTTTGTGGTGGTCATCTCTTTGAGTGAGTCGACAGAGAGAAAGGGCTCCCAGATCGAGATCTTGTTGTGAAAGAGGGAGCAGTGCAAATTCTTCACATAAAAGACAGAGGGAAGTAGTTTTTTGGAGTTTTTTTTGGGCAGAAAAAATGTCAGAAGAAGTCAAGAGCACATATTGAGGGAATTATTCCTTAGTGATTTCCTAGCTGAGGAAATCAGTCTTTCTCGCTTATTGAGCAATAGAGGAACATTAGAACTTACAACTCCATTAATAAGTGTGTAAGCCTTCCAGGTACTGCATAATAGGGAGAAATATGGTTAAGGTTTGATAGATCTCGACTGAGATGACATCTCATGGGCTTTGCGATCAGGATCAGTTGGAGGTATCCTCCAAATATATGATCTGGAAGGAATGGAATAAGTTTCTTTTGGATGAATATGATATGAAGGTGTTTTTGGATAACGTGGTAGCTATTCCTATGGATGTGGATGAGCTTAATAAGTATAAGGTAGATATGGCCAAGGCAAAGAGGTTGTTTATTGATGGTGTCAAGGATCACATCATCTCACATGTGGCTAGTAAGGGTAATTCTAGAGAGATGTGGATAGATTTTCATGACCTGTATGAGGGATCTTCCAAGCATCATAATTTTTACTTAGAGCGGAAGCTTCATATCATCCATATGCAGAAAGTGGAGCACTTGGCTTCATACCTCATGTGGTTTCAAGAGCTTTGAGATTAGTTTTCAGCAATAGGTGCTATATCTAAAACTTCAACCATGGTATGGATGGCCCTTAAAAGTGTCATAGAAGACCGACAAGTGTTTGTATAAATCATACTGGGCCAGACAACATTACCTAGCTCAGAGTAGTTGTGGTCAGCTTTTCAGGAGGAAGAGCTAAGGAGAGACCTCGTCAATTCCAAAGTCCATGATAGCAGTGGAAGCGGATCAAATCCATGGAACAAGAGAAGAACCAAGAAATTGCATCGAAGGGATAGCAAGAACGATGAAAATTGAAGACTCATTTTTTGAAGGTCAAGTGCTTCAGATGTGGTGAGATGGGGAACTATGCATCTCAATGTCCTCTGAAGTAAAAGGATAAGGATGAGAAGCATGATCGAATTCTTCAACCTCAAATATTGAGCAAGATGAGTTCATTATGAGTTATCATGCTTCTAGTGATAAGAAGTGGGGCGATATGGAGTTGTAGCTCTCTTGGACTTTAGTTGGGTAGTATCCTTGAGGAGCCCATCTAAATAATCATTACCTCACTAAGGGAGCCCATGATCATCAATAGTGGCATGAAGGAGATTCAAATGGAGCTGAGGAGTGATGGAAATGACAGTGCAATAGATAGCAATGCTTATTTTAGGAGCAACGCCAAGTAGAGGCAACAACAACGTAGCAACAACAATGTAATCCACAGTGGTGAAATGCAGTGCAAAGTAGTGCTTATGTAGTGTAGAGAAATAACAGTGAAGTGCATCAGAGGGACAATGAATTTTTTATCAACAGTCAGAGTCTTCAGTACCAAGGAGAATCCACTAAAGACTTTTTCAGTTTTGGATGAGTTCAATTGTTTCTCTCAATAGTTGAGCTGTAGTACAAATGCAGTGTTAGAAGCATAGCAGATGAAACACTTGAGAGGGATTTATAGTAGATATGCAGTAGTGCTAGTGGAAGTGTCATTGGCTGCATTATAGTAGCAGCAGTAGCATAGAGACTGATTGACTTCAACAATGCGAATGATGCTTCAAAGGAGGAGAAGTGTTCAACAGGCATAATTTCTAGAACACTTTCCCCGCTGAGAGGGAGTGTTGATCTTTGTAACATCCAATGTGATATAGCCTCATTATTTTGTAGAGAGTCTAATAAGAATGCATTCCACAATATCAATTTTTTTTTTTGGGAAATTCCACCGGGAAAGGATTTAATTAAAATAATTAACGACTTTTAATGTATTACTAAGTCTAAACTTAGGAAATGTGATTAATTAAAGTGTATTAATTATATCAGGTGTGAATCTTCTAGATAGAGAAACATATCAACTCCCAGTTAATGTTAATCTTTGATTATGTTTTAATCTTTCTGTTTGATATGTGAACGAGAGATTATAAGAAGGAGCTTGATGGGAATTTTGAAAATACACTAAGATGTTGAATTGATCTAAAGCTCAAAATTTGTGGGGTGTGGTTTGCTGAGAAATTCAAGCAAGAGATCTATGTGGTGAGGGACACAGATAACATTCAGAGAGGAAGATATTTTCTTAGTTGGAGAAGCATCAATCATAGAGAGGAAGAAGTGATCTAACCAAGATAACACTGAAGGAAGAAAGGGCTTATAAAGTGACTTCCTAGGGCTCATGGATAAACAACGTAGAGGCATAGGAATGGTTTTCAAATTTTTGCTAGTGGAGTTTGGAATTCGAAAAGTGACATTAGGAGGCCCCTTATGGCCCACAGAGGCTAAATGACTTAGTTGTGGTTGAATGCTAAGTGTGGAAGGAGGTGATGTAGAGGTTGTAAGTTGTAGCATTGGGATTATGTAGAGGCTTCCCAAGGTAAGTTTTTCTTCATCTGGATCAACTGAAAGTTCAGTGATTGAGGGAGGTAAATCCTAAAAAATTATTCTTCTAGTATTTCTATATGTAAGTAAATTACCCAAGGATATTCAGAGATGTATTTAAACATTTCTACTTCTTAATAATAAAACCCTCAGATCTACGACATTGGCTTCCCCGCATTGGGTTTTTCCGGGGACTTAGCCAAAAATAATGATTTCAGATGTGTGAATGATTTTCCTTGTTCAATTTACTTGTTTTAGAATCATGAGTATTATAGTGTAGGCTTATTTAGTGATTCTTCAGTATTTCATGTATGATTTAGAAATAATTTCATGAATTAAATTACATAATAAAAGAAGTAATTCGGTTGGTTGCAATAGGATTCATTAGATTTGTTTAGATCTAGGAATTTTCACAGAGGGCGATGCATATAGTTATGGCGTAGTGTTACTAGAATTTATTATTAGAAGGAAACCAATTGATATGTCACAACCAACCAGGAAAGAAATCTTAGTTACATGGGATCAGTCTCTCCTTACAAGAAAATTGGGCTTGGGAGAATTGGGTAACCCTGCATTGGGTAACAATCTCCCCTTCAACAACAAACTTGAAACTATTGATTCCATGTGTGTTCAGCCTTAAGTTTCACATTGAACATTTATGGGATATGTTTTACAATATTTGACGCTTTTTATAATGATTAAAATGCAAGAAATGGAGGTGGATCTTCTAGTTTTAGTCATAGAGGGGAGTTTAATGGTCATGATATATAGGTCAAGGATGGCTCTATTCAACAATGACCCCAAAGTATTTAGTATGTAATTGATGGTATTTATTTTGTTACAAATGATTGTTATTTAGACCCCCTCCAAACATAGGAACTAGAGATAGAAAGACCACTTTCAAGATTTACTTTTTTGTCTACTTCTAGAACATCATTGAGGAAATTATTGGGATCGTTTAGGAGGCCCAGTAGTTCTGGTCCCTTGAGAAGAAATAAAATTAAAAAATCCTTGTATGGAATTAGGCGTATGGAAGGGGGTATCATAAATGAGCATGGGATCAAAAGGAATCAAGATGTACATAACCTTTGGTCGTAATGGTTGTTTATATTTCTTTCACTTATTTAAGATATGTATGGAATTCTAGTTATTAATAAACGATATACAAAAGAAAGTTAGTTTTGCCTCTAGGTACAAACTTTTTAATCCATTAGATACCTTAGCCATAAAGTGCTTTCCTTGTGTTGTTAATCCTCCCATTATATGATATCATGTTCATATGTTGACTATGATATTTACTATTTATGGGTTATTATAATGAACGTCAATTTCCAGTTAAAGTGAAGCATCGAGTTAGATGCTCTTTACAAATTTGTCTACCCAAATTCTTCAGCAGCATAATGTATTGAGGAAAAAGAAAATATTCATACACATACAACGTTTTTTAACATTCTACAAGAAAGAAATTTGGCTCGCTGAAGATATCTTCATTTGAACATTAAGTTGCTAAAGTGAGTATGGTTGATTTCTCACCCCAGATCGATAGACCATAATAGTGGCTTATAAGGTTGTCTCAAAAACTATTGAGAAAGCATTGCGAGCATCCAATAGATTGTAAGCATTTCGTCACATTTGGAGATAGCTCAGTCTAGTGATGCGTTGATGGCCCATGGTTTGTTGAGAATTTTTCTATGAGCATTAAACCCCAATGTAATTTTTTTTTGTTTTTTTTGCAGGTTCACTTCTTAGGAGTGGAGTACCATACTTTAAAATTTTCTTCTTTATGTATTCTTCTCAAATACATTGAGTATACTGAGATTCCAATATTTAAAAATATTTCATTTCTTTCAACTGAATATATAGAGATATTCTTGGCTTATAACCTTTTTGTAGTCTAGTTTTCAAGAATTTTTGTACTTTTCTTTTTGTGGAGACATAGAAGCTTATTCTTTTAATAATTTCAATTTATTTTCTTCCAAAATGACATGTATGATTGAGGAGTGCTTTCAACTGAACAAGCTAACAATTATATTATTTTTCTTGAACCTTGAGGCCGTAAATCATGCCACAGTAATTCTCTCATGATATGGAAGCCCAAAACAAATACCTTTATCATGAAAAGACTTGTTTCTCTACATTAGGAGGAAATGTGGGAGCATATATAATTTTTTAGTGATAGATATATTATATGAATGCATTGTTAAACAATAAAATAAAATCTACTGAATTATAGATAAGATACTACTAAATATGTTGCTCACCCATCTAATAGAATGCGTAACATCTATATTTTTTAAATTACTTCAAATAGGCATATAGTTAAAATGCTTGAAACTATCGTTTTTGGTAATTCTTGACAAGTATGTTTCTAGAAACGAACAATGAGGGGAACATCTGTAATATTTTACAGAGATTTAGTATAAATTTGAAAACTGTTGTCTCCCTATATCTCCCTTGTTTTTGTAGTAAAAGGAAAATTCAAAGAAAGATTGTAGTATATTGTCTACAAGTTGTTCATAATGTTTTCTCAGTGCATAATATATAATACCTCAAGGGTTTTTTGAAGATACATTCAAGTTAAATTCAATATAAAAAATTATAAGTTAGAACCACATATATGTGGCACATAGTTGTTTTTGTTTTTCTTATTCTTTAGTTTTGCTATATGAGTGGGTGGGGGTTGGGGGGGATGTGGAGTAATCTCGAATAATTTATTTGTAGCTTAGTTTTATTTTTCTAATCAAATAATCATACTAATAGATCTATTTAATAGGTAGGTGCATGCTAGCACGTAAATATATGTAATACACGATGGGAATTGGGATTACTTGAAAAAAAGAGGAAAATATTCCTAAAGTCCTGAAGGAATTCTTTGATTCTGGAAATTTTCCAAAAAAATATAGAGTTCAGTATCCTATGACCCCTCTAAACCAATCTTGTATCAACTTGAATAAGCTATCAAGTCTACCTAGGAAAATCTATGACCTTAGTGTGTTAATCATGTTGGAGGTCTCGGTTGCAGAGATACTATTTTCATGTATTCACATGAAAGAACATTAATTAGAAAGTTTAATGGATTGATCATTTTGCCTTATGTGATCGAATGATGAGATGCATATCTACCTAAAAAAAGATTTTTAAATCAAGGATTTCTATTTGAACATAAACGGAAAGGAATTTTCAGCTTGGAATTTCAACTACAAGAGTATATTAAATTAATACAATGTGGGTGCCATTGTTTCTCCAAGAATAATGACATTTTTATGTCGCACTGGTGTCCCCTTTATACCCCCAATGAAGTAGGTTCTTAAAAAAATTCTTATCTGATTAGATTGGTTTATTTACTTGATTATTTTAAGTTTCAAGAACTATTGGAAAATATACATGGGTTGGATGTAAGAAATTATTCAAGTTACTTGATGATCTATTTAATATATTTAAATAATAAAAATTGCGTACCCTGAATTGGTTGGTTATTTCCTCAAATATTGGACTAAGTGAAAGTGACCCACCACGTCACAAAACCCATATCTAAATGGTACACTCTAATGGTTAAGTTTTCTAGTGTAGGTCTGGTTTCCTCAAGGATAATTTTTTGCCAACCAACTATATATATCCTTTACTTATTTTTTTCAACCAACTATAGCCAGTGTATTAACACCATTTTTTGAAAAAAGTTTATAAATTCATCGCTGCAGGGGATATTATTTTGTTTTCCCTTGATGAGAAGTATCATGAAATTTTCTTTCATGTTTCCATCATTTCAATGGTTGGTACATTGTACATAAGATTTTATTTCTTGTTTTTCTCTATTAAAGTAGATTGGGCTTCTAGACTTTATGCTCACTATTTTTTCCATGTTTTGCATTTATGTGCTAGAAATATGCATGGTTTTCAGTTAAAGACAATGGTTATCAAGAAACCACGTGAGCTAGAAACTTGCTTCTCCATGAATGGAAATCTCCTATCACAGTTCATTTATTCCCCTAGATCTATTCTATAAAGCTAGTGGGGGTTTGAAGTGTGTTTTAGTAATGTCTAGTTTTTTATTTTATTTTAGGTTCTTGTCTTCACACCCCTTTGCTAGTTTAATTACTTGTGGGAGGACATAGTTATCATTGAGAGGTAGAGAGTTATTTCCTTGTATCCATACAATTACATTTTTGGATATTCATGCTTGACGTGGATTTGGAAGTGTCTAAATTCCCCTTTGATATTTTTTTGGTGTAATACATATTAGCCAAACTTTGTGCTTACAATTTTTAACATTTGTTTAGTGGTTATGTTTCAGGATTATTGTTATTGATTGTTGTATTTTGAAATATTTAATTAATTAATAATGAGAAGCACTCCCAATTACGTTTCTAGACCCAATAGCTAGTATGATTCAAGCATGTAGCACATTATTCATAATTGCATCATATATACTCGTTTTTTGGCTTTTTGGCATGCAAATAAATCTTTTAGAGGAAGATTTTTATGTCGTCACAACATATTTATATGATTCACAAGGTGAGAAATCAATATTTGGTGTAATTTCATATTCTATATTTGATAATTGTAGGTCATTTATAGGCTATCGATTTCTTCAAAGTTTCACTTCTAATTGAGTAATTAATTGAACATATTGAGTATGTTATACAAGAATATTTTTCCCTCCACCCACTTTTCATAACTTCTGTAATCATTAGGTACAAACTTCGATGTTATTTTTCTTGTTTAGTAAAATATTTTTGAAGACTTTACAAAGTTTTATAATTTATTGAAATTTGTAGAATTTGCAATTTATAAAGTTTCAAGATCTAATTTTAAAAGTCTAATTATTTAAAGGGTTATTGTTCAATCGAAGAGCACCTGCTTTACAAGAGGGAGGTTGGTGGTTTGATTCCATCATGCCCTGATATTTATATGG
Source organism: Pinus albicaulis (assembly GCA_034641835.2). Classification (NCBI taxonomy): domain Eukaryota; kingdom Viridiplantae; phylum Streptophyta; class Pinopsida; order Pinales; family Pinaceae; genus Pinus; species Pinus albicaulis. The sequence goes on from CM076569.1 coordinate 626,186,371, forward strand.
AATGGAGACAATCTGGTTTTAGTGACAAAAAGTCTTTTTTACCATCTAGAATGAGTTGTTGGTGGCATTTTTCGACCATCACCAAAATATGAAATGGTTACAGTCAATGAACACCACCATATATATGCACCAATAGGGATGACCATGAAAGTTCCATCACCAAAAATCAACTTTGTTCATATGAAATGGTGACAGTCACTATCTGTCATTATAATCATTATTCACGAAATACCTTGAATGTCACCAAAACACTTATACTTTTGACGATACCACACTTGGGGATGTTCAATTTTTTGGTGATGGAGGTTAATTCCATTACCATTTCTCATATGAATTGGTGACAGTCATTATCTATCATTATAAACCATTATTGGTGATGGACATTGAATTTCACCACAACACCTATACTTTTTGTGATTCCACCTTTAGTGACGTTCAGGTTTTGGTGAAGGAAGCTCTTTTGATAGTAACTAATGATATTATGGTGACATTTTTCGACCCTCACCAATGTCCTTTTTTCTTGTAGTTATTTACATTCATCCTCCACATAGATATACCATGTTCTGACTGTTCTCTTAATCATTTTATGCATTTTTTAGGTTTTATGGCTATCTTCAGTCTACTACCCCTGACGAGGAGCAGATGGAACTCAAGGCTCTAATAAGTAGTTATGATATGGCCTCTCTTTCTTGATACTTTATAGCTCTGTGTACTTTGATTCCCATTGTTATTTTTTTTTACACAATTGGAGCTCTAAACTGAAATCGAGCCATGACATAGGTGACTTTTATTAGTTGACTTAAGTTAATATGATATTCCTCTAAATGAAAGGACTGCCACTTCTAGGTTAATAGAATTCTCCTTACTTTTTATTTTTATTTTTCATAGGTACGGTTTTTTAACTTCCACTCCTTGTTGGAATTTCTAGTATGGTCGTGCAGGGGTATCAATATTAACTATTTTGTCAATTGATTACCTCTATCTAGAATTATATGAGGGTTTATGAGATGCTTCCTCAATTGGGGTTTTTTTACTCTATTTGATTATTGTGTTCTTTAATTTCTTTTCCAGTCTTCGACGGAAACCTTACTAGGTTTCATCTATTATTTTGGAAATTACAGGGAATATTTCCCTTCTTGACGCCAATTGTTTGCATGGATGCAGATGTAATCACTAATTTATGTTCATTTGTTTTTGTTAACGCTAATTTTTGTTAATCATGTTAAGGGTAATTATTGTTAATTGCATCTATGAACTAACTCCGCACTCACTATTTATACTGAGGATTAATTACTAACCTTTGAATGTATACTATGACAATAATGATTATGGTGCATTTAAAAACCCTCAATAAAGTTACAATGTGTTTCTTTCAAAGAATGAATCCATGTATTCCATTCTGTGACAACTAAAGGATATATAAGGTTGGGTTATCATTGAAGATGAGAATAGAATGCTTTAAAAGACATTGAAATAACATCTTTAGATGTTAAAAATGAAGAATGAGTCAAGTGGTAAAACTTGACTATAATAGCTAATTGATGACTAAGACCTATCATGATTGAATTTAAGATGGTTGGTAGCATTGATTAGTTATTATTTCATGAATAAATATCAAAATTTATATCCATGAATCAATTTTGATTAAAGAATATTGCAAGTTGTAAACAAGTGATTATGGCAATTTAATTTACATTGTTGGTCTCTTGGTAAAAATACACTATGGAATTGGGAACATTTGGATAGTTACCATGATTTACACATTGATGATAAATCATTGCCTTTCAATGATTAAAAATTTGTTTTAACTTTTACGCACATGAGAAAAAACTAAAATGATTGCAAAATTGAATATTGGTTTAACCATGCATACCTATGATTGCAAGTTATTGAAGGTGACAAAGAATTTAGATCATGATAAAATAGTTACGTTAAAGTGATTGATCTGTTAGTTCTTGAAGGTGACAAAGAATTTGGATGATGATACAATATTGTTGTTAAAGAAATTGAATTTGATAGTTCTACTAGCTTTAATATTATAATTATCAGTAATCAAATGATGTTGTTTACCTTGTTTTTTTAAACCTAACAACTTCATGAATTGATGATTCTATGATGATGTTAGCTAGTTTACATCTTATATTTAACAAACATGTTAATTGCATATTTTATAAATCCATCCATTGTGCGTGAATAACTTGGTGACAAAACACAGTAAATCTAATCAGAAAAGTGCATCATGTTGTGGAAACATGGTTTTTTCTGTTATAATTGCAAAAAGAAAATTTGGATGGTGTTTGAATCTATGAGCATTAATAGTTTTATTAACCAAGAGAAGTTTGTAAGAATGACTTGAATCTACTAGTAGTTCTTAATGATTTTTAGTTAGATGCATATCCGTAAATGAAATGACATGTGGCATCAGTTGGAAACTATGGGAATGCCAATGATTAAAGTATTGTTCCCTTAACTATTCTAAGAAAAAAATGATGAAAACTTTGTTTTAACATATGGACGATGTATCCTTAATTGTCATATTACTTTCAATGTATAGAAGAATGTTACACAATGTTGTTACAAAGCACTATTACAAAATGTTTTTTTATGGAAAGTAAGAGGACCAATACCTTTCTACGTGTTAAATATTGAAAACATAGATGCATGTGAAAGTGAAATGCACCTTGAATGTATCTAAAAAAATGTTTTGTGCGTAATAGTATCTCAGTAGAAGGCATGATTTTATTAAAAACTATTGTGACTAATATTGTTGATGTGATTAAGGAGGAGGTGGCTTAATGGCAGCATAAAAACCCGTGAAAGGTAAAATGCTAAAATGTGAATTGCAAGTGCATATATGAATATATAGTGTTTATTGTTATAATATGGAAGTTTTGTATTGTTGTATTAAAACTACATGTTGATAATTATGTGAAAATTTGACATGAATACCACATGTATGGACATATGTGTATGACTGTAATATGTATCAAATTTTTTCTATGTTAATGTTGAATATTTTAGACATGCGGTAATTTTGGACTAGATAGTTATGAAAGCTATGTTTTAAATTTGGTCATATAATCGATTTATTTATTGTTATGTGATCAATTAATTATTATTTATAAATAAAAATGTTGGAAAAATATTAAGGAAAGAGCATTAGAATTAAAATATTAGTTTCTAGTTTGGAAATAGTTGTTGGTGGTTAAGTCTAAGTCTAATGTCTCCAAAAACTTTTAAAAATCCTTAGAAGAAATTAATTAGAAATAAATAGTTTTAATATGATGGGAGAGACCATATTAGTCTTCTTTCACTTATATATATATATATATATATATATATATATATATATATATATATATATATATATATATAAAAGTGAAAGAAGACTAATATGGTCTCTCCCTTGTAAAATTGCATCTCAATTTGATGTTTAAAATTAAAAATTAAACTAATTGAAAAAAAATAAAAAATTCCCATTCATATCCATGGGGCATAGAATAGATGGTGATAACCTGTATTGTTAAGTGACTCTATAATGTGAAGGTCATTGGTTTGGTGGAAACTGAGGGTGATTAATTTTTCTAGATAACAATTTCTCAAGCTGCAATTCAAATTTGATGTAATCTATGATTATTTTAAACCATATAAATATAAATACTAAAAAACTATTTTTAGTAGTAATATCTAAATTTAAATTAAAAATAATTTCAAATAATTTCCAGTAAAAATAATTATTATCATCTTTTTCATAACAAAATATAATATCAAATCTACGTATTTAATTTAAAAGAAAAACTAAATTACATAATTGTATGACAAAATTGAATTATATATACAATTTAGATATTAAAGAAAATATTACAATATGTTAAATTTAAAATGTATATTCTTTCATATTTTAAATTAAAATTGTAAATATTTTTCAAATTAAATAAATAAAATTATATTTTAAAATTGTTAATTCATTCATATGTATTATTCAATATATTAATCTTCTAAATTTAAATATATTTTTATAAAAAGAATATAAAAAATTAAATATAAAAAATATATATATATATATATATATATATATTTTACTTATAATAAAAAAATATAAATATACATAATATTGATATTATAAATATTTTGTTGAATTTTAACTTCAACTGCAGCAATGCAAAGAAGGACAAATGCTACAGGAATTTGTCTCTTGCACACAACTGAAAATTAAAATCTGCATTTAATTAAACCTACAAGTTTTTGATTAAAGGCTTTGCAATAGCCATTTCGCATTGAATAAATTGTGTTTCCAAACCACGCAACATCACAGTCTTGAAAGAACAGTCCCCTCAGGCCTTAAAGCCCTCACCAAACACTTGAGGGGTTTACCGCCATTTTTTGTTTGTTTGAAAGGGCCATGTGGAGCATTAATATTGGATCGCACGAGTTTGAAGGGAATCTGAACACCTGAAAATTGGACCCGAAAGTTCATAAACTAAATTGCATAAGAGTTTTCGCATAACACTTTGGGCCTACGTCGGCATCCAGATTTGTTATGCGATAAATTCATAAATTCTGATTCATTACTTTTTGAAATCCGTGTGGGTCCCAGCAATGACCAATAGAATTTCGATCGTGCAACTCTTAGCCTCCGTGACGTATGCGAAATTTGTGATGCAATTTTCATTGGATTTTGGTTTAATGATTTTTTTGAAGTTCGAGTTCGATAGCCAATGAAGCTTTGATTTAAGTTTCATTTTATATTAAGGTTTGAAAAAAATTTAATGTATCACACTATTATGTTTTATTTGAGGGGCCATGGTGAAAGTTTTTTTTGGGCATACATATTGAAACGACCAATATATATATTATAAACTTTTTTTTATAAAAATTTTATAATATGTATTTTAAAATAGTTTTGTTTATTTTTTGTTTTGTTGTTTTTAATTTTATGCTATGACATATAAAAGAGCCCATAGGCCATTGTATTAAAAAAAAGGAGTCAGTCGAAAAGTTTTTATGCATAATAGTGCGAAAGTGAAAAACACAACAGAGTGTTTTAGAGACAGAGTGTGTTTGTTTTGCACAGAAAGTGAGTTGGTTTTATGCACTGCATTTTGTAGTAGTCATAATTTTGTAATCCCTCTCAGTGAGGAAGAAGTGTAATAGTTTTTTTTGAGTTATTGAATGAAATAGAAGTTTGTTTTCAAAGTATTGAAACTCTGTCTCCTGTGAGAGAAATCTTTTATTTTCTCTGTGTTAGAGGAAGGGAGTTTTATTCTCCATTCATTATTCTGGAATTTTCAAATATTCCAACATGGTATCAGAGCTATTCCATGCTCTTTGAAGATCAAAGAAGCTGAAGGAAAGGAGTTCTTTGTTGGAGCAGCTTCTCCAACAGTGTGAAGACTCAGCCAAAAAGAATTCAAGGTATTTCTCTATACAGTTTTTGTGTTACCGTTGCAGAATAGTCAGTTATCTTAAATACACAGTCAAGTGTTTTTGAATCATAGTTAAGAGTGAAGAACGGTTGGAGCCAGCACTGGTATGGGTATGGGAAATATCCACCTCCCACTATTTAATGGGAAAAATTATGACTACTGGTCAATAACTATGAGAGCTTTATTTGTCTCCCAAGACTTATGAGAATTTATTGAGGATGGCTTTGAAGAGCCAGCAAATGAAGAAGAGATTGAAGATTTAAGTCAAGTGGAGAAAGAATTGTTGAAAAGCAATAGGAAGAAAGACTCGAAAGATCTTTTCTTATTGTATCAAGCAGTGAATGAGAGTGTGTTTCCAAGGATAGCAGCAGCCAAGAGATCCAGAGAAGCATGGGAAACTCTCAAGACAGCCTATCAAGGCATGGAAAAAGTTAAGACAAAAAAACTTCAGTTGTTGAGGAGAGACTTTGAGACTCTCTATATGAAGGAGTCAGATAACATTGACTCATTCTTCACTTATGTGATTGGAATGGTCACACAAATAATATCTCATGGAGAGACTCTTGAAGATAAGAGGATTGTGGAAAAACTCTTGAGGAGTCTACCCTCAAGATTTGATGTGATTGTCACCACCATAGACGAGACTAAGGATCTCTCAAAGTTTACAGTGGATGAGCTACATGCATCACTGATGACTCATGAGCAGAGATTGGGTAGGAGTGAAAACTCATCTCTGGAGCATGCTGTAAGGTCCCAACTTACCTACCATAATTATTATAGAGAAATATTATATTAAATCAAAATGTGATATATTTCTTTTTATTTTTTTTATTTTATCTTATTTTTTGTTTTTTTATTATTATATAGAAGTTATTGGTGTCCTTTACACTACACCCTAAATTCTACCAACTTATCTTCAAAGCTACAAAGTTCAAGGTTTATCAAGATCCAAAAAATAAAACCATAATACTTGCTTCTCAAGACTAAAATCACCTTTAAAATATAAATTATTTAGTGGGATGAATCAATGTCAACCTTTATGAACCACAATTTACAATAAACTAATTGTTAATTCCGTTGTAATTAAATGTGTTCAAGAGTGACTAATAACATGCTTATGAATTATTTTCTTAAAAGGATAATTTAAATTATATAGAGTTGGCATCTCATAATTTATGAATTCATATGTGAGCTGATATTGCAACAAATTACTTACTACAATTTTGAATTTTCAGCAAGACCCTTTAACTCAATGAGTTATTATACTAGGATACCTTGATTGCAAATCTTAAATTAACTTAAGCCTTTTGTTTTATGGACGGTTCATAAACGTAATTAGATGCAACCAGTGAACATTATGAAAACTAATTTACAAGCATGAAATGTACAACCATTGAGGCATTTTGACAAATAGTTGGCAGTCATAAAACAAGTTGCCATAAAGTTATTTAAATTTTCAAATTATTAACTATTTATACTTTAAAAACCATTTCCAAGTGGTTAGCCTATATCATATTCATCACTATAAATTATCAGGCAGTTCCAATATAAAAAGAACCAAACAGCAAAACAAAATAACAGGCGGTTCTACATGCAACAACAAATCTGCAAAACAGAGCAGATTTGGGAATTGATGTCCGAAACCTTGATTTTTGAAATCAAAGTTGGGGTGAAATGGTCTATTGGTACGGATACCCCCTGAAGTGGATTTGAACCGCAACAGGGACGCCCAGAAATGATATTCTTTAAAACAACAAAATTTATAGCCTAAATGTTTCATTTATGACTTTTGTCAAACATATGGAATGAAAACTTACATCTACACCTCTACATGAGGAAAAACAACCTAGAGTTATGCTACTAATATATGCTCATTGAAATCACACATTTCTAAATCCACCATATGAGTTTTTGAAACATTTTACCACCCACAAGCTAGTTCATTTGACATGAGTGACAAGCTTTTTGCACCAATTGCTACAATTTAAAAACACATGGAAGCCCTGAATGCTATAGCCATTAAAGCTTTCTATCAAAATTCTGATAGTACTATTACAACAACTTGAATAACAAAACATTGAAGAATATGAAACATAAGCCATAACTAAAATTTATCTCCAACCTACCTTAAGCATTTGATCTTCCAAACTATACTTTAGTTGCCATTATTTTTGCATTTTCTTTTAAGGGTTGATTTTGTAATTCCTCCTAGTATATTTTGGGTACATGTCCATTTTCTTACTTCTGCAAGTTAGGACTTATTCGTGCATAAATAAATTTATAACATTACTCATTCACAGATTTTGTCAAACACTTTGCAAACTATCCTAAAACCATTTATAAAACATGCATCTATTAATTACTTGAAACAGAACCATAAATCATGAAATACTTACCCAAGTCCTTTGGAATTTATTTATTGAAATTACCTTCAACAATATTTGGCTTTCCTTTCTCAAATGCTACAATACCAATATTAGTACCATAAACTATACCAATAATAACTCCAATATTGAGATCTAAACATCCATACATATAGATTGATCTAGTCTTCATTTTTAACTAATCAATAATATTTTAGATAACATAAGCCTAAACCAAAATTAGATGCTTGCAACAATTTAAATTTCTACCTTTTATTTTATGCTAAATCTATACTATAAGTTTAGGACAATGGAAATTATACCTGAAGAGATATTCAGCTCCAATCGTTGAGAATATGATCCACCTTATCCCTTAACCAACTCATTTGAACCATCCGTTTTTCCACCCAACCATATCGAGGGAGAACTCCTCCCCCTGGAACCCCCGAGCTGTAAAATCTCACAACTAGTACCAAAATACAGCAATAGAGAGAGAGATGCAAGGAAAACTCATGAACATAGTTTTCACTTCCTCTAAATGCCACTCATGTTCAACCTCAATAGATACTTAGTGGATTAGTAAGAAATTCAGATTTTTTTTTTTTGGAAGTAATTGGATACTCTCCATATCTCTCCCTTTCACAATATTCCTCAAGTTTCTTCCACTCTTGGCATTACCCCCTCTCCCCCAAATGAGAATATATGAGACTCATATATAGGCGGAGCAACAAAGTCATGTCATAAAGGAGGATTAATATGCATGCATTGTATTCCTTTTAGAGGAGTGTAACTTATGCCATTAAGGAGAGGTATGCATGCCTTATTTAAGGAGAGTGTAACCTATGCATTAAAGTGAGTGTAAGAGGAATATTTTATGACACATATTTAATGAGTGTAGGAATATTTTATGACATATATTTAATGAGTGTAAGAGGAATATGCCATTCCTTGATGAGTGCATAAAAGATAGTGTAATGTAATATTTAAAATAGAGAGAGTTACATAGAGCCATGAGAGTCATGAAGGAGAGAGGTGTGAAGTGATTGAGGAGATATAATTTCCTTTTAATAATAATATCGTAGTCTCATAAAAGATAATAATAATATTAATAATATTGAGGATTAAGTCAAGATTGAACTATTACAATTGATTAATCATAATTTAAGTGATTTTCCTTCAAGTATACTTGTTTACCCATTGATTGGAGGTGATTTACTATTTTTGGAAAGTCATACTTGAAATGGTAGACATGACTTTCTATTTTTAGAAAGTCACTCCAAAATTGTTAGGAATTAGATTATTAAGGAAATTCATCTACGAGTTGCCCATGAGTGGTATTTTTCTTCCGGATAATAGGGATTCCGCACCCATATTGTATGCATCTTTGTGCCTTAGTAGATTGAAGACTCCGCGCCCTGATCTACTCTAAAGATCCAAGATTCCACACCTTGATCTTTTTTTTTAAATATTCAGGACTCCGCGCCCCAAAAATTTCATTATAGATTCAAGACTCCGCGTCTTTATATTTCATGGATTTATGACTCCACGTCCTAATCCTTTTATCATATATCCAAGACTCCACGTCTTTATATTTCATGGATTTAGGACTCCGCGCCCTAATTTCCATGGCTTCTCATCTATTCTTCTTTGAAACTCCGCGTTTCACCTTAAGGTACTGATTGTGAGCTTATACCCATCTGATGGTTTGTTGGTAAGGTCTTCTTCCAAGACCTGCACACATCACAATCTCAATGATCAAATCAATCAAATAAATTTCATAATTAACTTATTCAAATTTTACCAAATATTGTGCATGACTTCCACAGTCATTTTGGTTTTGGAGAAATGACTTCCACAGTCATTTATAACTTGAGCATCCCTATTGGCAATGACCAAGTCCCCTGCCACATCATGCTTATTACGAGATTATGCACATATAATCATACAAATCATGTATCATCAATAAATCATAATTAACCATATATTCCACATAACCATGATCGTCCATGGATCTGTGTCTCAATTCTAAATCACCATTCACGTCATACACCTATGTCCAAAATAGGATACCAAAAGAGAAAACATCGCCAATACTCTCTTAACCAAAATCAATCCTTGTTCACGCAACCATAGATATTATCATAAGCACACAACAACCAAGTGACCCAAACCAGGTCATAGCATATAAGCATGTACATAAGTCTTTCATACATAATATTGTATCAAAATCACCATCTCTAAGTGTCATCAAAGCTATCTCACTAATAAGGGACACTACATACTCCCCCTCTTGGGCTAAACTTAGCCCGAAGTTTTTCCTACGGTCATAAGATACTTAGTTCTTTTAGATTCTCCTATCAATAATTTTTTATCCTTATATATATATATATATATATATATATATATATATATATATAGATATCTATAAAAAAAAATTATTCTTCATGCCAACCCATAGTTTGGAAGCAACTCCATGAAAACTAAACATACCATTCTTAATCAAGTAGAAAAATATATCCACGCCATATTAGACATGTGTTGATATAGAATACCAAATATTTCTATATCAAAACCAGCCATACAATTTATAGTACCATATAAAAATACTATTGTATGTAATTGATATGATATATACTTAATTTATCTATAATAATTTGATACATGTTCTTCTTTCTCATAGTCTATATGAATCCCACATGTGTCATCTTCTTGGTTCTGTAGGATGTTGAGCTTTCTAAGCTATAAATAGAGCACACATTGGTTGTACACACAACAATGATGGTCCATACCATATCACAATCAAATTGGCATAAAATAATCCACATACAATTGTGAGTGAAATTATGCAACAAAACATGATGTTATATATAAAACCCACTCTTACCCAACAAAACATGACATTATATATAAAACACACTCTTACATCCTACTTGCTTTATGTCTTTTCAATCCAATTTTCCTCTTTTCATTCCATAAGACATCCTTGCAATCGAAATATCTAGGATTTATCTTAAGTTTTTACCAAACGTTTACTCTTTAGGCAAAAATACAATTTCAGGTTCAAGGCACAATTTTTTTTTTTTTTAAAACTAAAAACCTAAGGTTAAATACATTCCTCATTGACCCACTTATGTATTACAGATCATTCATTTTTGTTTCCATAATCTTCATTATTGGTCACTTCTCTAACTTGAGAATCAATTATGAATGAATCTATTAGAAGATCTTCATCTGAAAGCAGATTAATGATACCTTTTTGAAAATGACTTTTAATCAAGAACAAATCTCACAATTATGCAAATATGGTATCTATATTATTGAATCTACCTTAATAACTCTAATTCAATTTGTTTTCCAACTATTAAATCACTCATGGTTTCTATTCAGTAATTAATCAATTCATTTGCTTTCATGTCTTATCCCTTACTATTAATACGTACACAACAACAAACTATGAAAACCATAAATTTCTCAAAATGTGATGAATCTTGTCAAATTTAAATAAGATTTAGACTATCACAAGGGAATTTCTAGCCTAAAGTTAATGCGTTTTCTTTAAGGAGAATTACCACCCTCTCAAATTATTACAACATTCTATAGGACTAATAAATACTCATACAAGTATACATCCCAACACAAAATTCCTAAATCAAACAATCTCCCCCATTCCACATACAATACAATCATCATGCAATAATCCGAATCAATCAAAATGTGATCTCACTCTCCTTCAATTTCTCCCTCAAAAAATATCACAAGCACATATTGTTTTAAAACAAGAACTCAACTAAGCTTTTCATTAATCACATGCTTTTTTTTTTTTTTTTTTTAATTTCAAATAAAACAAGCTCTCACCACATAAAAAATTTACCTTCTAAACATGTTATTCTCTTCAAAATTTATAAATAATTTGAATTTTGACGCGATCGCCTAACTAACAATAGTTTAGAGAAATAAATGAGTTCAATCCTCATAATTTCTATAATTAATTTGGTTAAATAGAATGTAACCAATATTCAACTGATAAGATCATTAAAGAGACTATTATGGCTTTCCTAGACCTAATTTGGCTTAAGCCAATAGAAAAGTTATTTCATCAACTTATCACAATAATATTTTTCTACATTTCAAGAATTTGAAAGACATTTTAGTTCTACCTAAATTCAATATATACAAAAGGATTACAATACTAGAGGATAGATATCTAGTTCACACTTCCATATATCAAGTCAATTATTCCAAACATTCTAAACCACCTAATGGTGTTTAGTATACCAATCTTAGTATCTTCATCTGTAATAATAAAAATAATGGATTTAAAGCTCAAGAAAATTTGTGTTACAAATCTCTATCCATTTAACTTAATTACACATAATCATTCTTTAATCATGAATATCAGATTCCATCAAAATATTCTAACTAGAAGAATTACTTAGCTCATAGAGATATTTTACTTTGGATTCCACACCCATACCTTACCTCATTACTTATCTCATAGATATATACTAGTATGGATTCCACACCCATACATTTTCTCATAGATATATGCTAGTATGGTTTCCACACCCATATATTTTCTCATAGATATATGCTAGTATGGATTCCACACCCATACATTAGCTCAAGGAAAACATAACATTCAAGTGTTCCTTAAAATGGTTTCCACAACCCATCATGCACCAATCATTTAAGCCTCTTGTTTATTAGGAAGTTCATACCTCAACCTAGTATTTGAGTAATTTAAAGTTATTTGATGCCTAATGTCAACCCAAAATACACAAAATCATGTCAAAGAAATCAGAGAAATTTCATTCTAACTCATTAAGAATGTATTCCCAAATCCTATTTTAACACATCTACTTAATACTCATACATTACTCTTGAGTTTACATTCACAGTTAAAAGTGACATCTTTCAAGGTAGATTTTAGTTAAGTTTCCTGTAGGTACGAAAATATTCAAAATTATCATGATGAACTCAATCATCACGTTAATGGAATCTCAGCCTTACACTTTTTACTCATTCCCAAAGCATACACACCAAGGTCATCACACTATAGTCCAGATTAAGCCAATATTCTTCTTGGTAGCTACGATTTCAGCAAGTAAAGATGGCTACTAAGCCCATATCACATTGAAAATGATGCACTAAAAATATATTAAACCATGCATTCACTCCACCTATCTCACTCATTGATTGAAAATCAAGTCATTCACATACTTGGGTTTAACCCCAACTTTCTCAAGCACATCCTTTCCTAGCATGTCTTTAAGCATTTAACATATTGTTGATAATGTGTCTTAACAAAATATAAAGGAATATAAGGGAGTTTATTTTATTTTGTTTCATGAGTCACTAAATGACATAATGATAATAATATCCTCTATGCAACCAATATGCTTCCAAGTCAAGATATACAAGAACTCAAATTGCATGCAAAATCAACATTCATACATCATCAAACTACAAATAAGCATGTTGGCCCATTAGGCCCTAGCATTGTAACTTGGCTCTGATACCATATGTAAGGTCCCACCTTACCTAACATAATTATTATAGAGAAATATTATATTAAATCAAAATGTGATATATTTTTTTTTATTTTTTTTATTTTTTTTTATTTTTTATTTTTTTATTATTATATAGAAGTTATTGGTGTCCTTTACACTACACCCTAAATTCTACCAACTTATCTTCAAAGCTCCAAAGTTCAAGGTTTATCAAGATACAAAAAATACAACCATAATACTTGCTTCTCAAGACTAAAATCACCTTTAAAATATAAATTATTTAGTGGGATGAATCAATGTCAACCTTTATGAACCACAATTTACAATAAACTAATTGTTAATTACGTTGTAATTAAATGTGTTCAAGAGTGACTAATAACATGCTTATGAATTATTTTCTTAAAAGGATAATTTAAATTATATAGAGTTGGCATCTCATAATTTAGGAATTCATATGTGAGCTCATATTGCAACAAATTACTTACTGCAATTTTGAATTTTCAACAAGACCCTTTAACTCAATGAGTTATTATACTAGAAATACCTTGATTGCAAATCTTAAATTAACTTAAGCCTTTTGTTTTATGGACGGTTCATAAACATAATTAGATGCAACCATTGAACATTATGAAAACCAATTTACAAGCATGAAATGTACAGCCATTGAGGCATTTTGACAAATAGTTGGCAGTCATAAAACAAGTTGCCATATGGTTATTTAAATTTTCAAATTATTAACCATTTATACTTTAAAAACAATTTCCAAGTGGTTAGCCTAAATCAGATTCATCAATATAAATTATCAGGCAGTTCCAATATAAAAAGAACCAAACAGCAAGACAAAACAACAGGCGGTTCTACATGCAACAACAAATCTGCAAAACAGAGCATATTTGGGAATTGATGTCCGAAACCTTGATTTTTGGAATCAAACTTGGGGTGAAATGGCCTATTGGTATGGATACCCCCTGAAGTGGAGTTGCATCGAAACAGGGACGCCCAGAAATGCGATTCTTTAAAACAACAAAATTTATAGCCTAAATGTTTCGTTTATGACTTTTGTCAAACATATGGAATGAAAACTTACAGCTACACCTCTACATGAGGAAAAAAAACCCAGAGTTAGGCTACTAATATATGCTCATTGAAATCACACATTTCTAAATCCACCATATGAGTTCTTGAAACATTTTACCACCCACAAGCTAATTCATTTGACATGAGTGACAAGCTTTTTGCACCAATTGCTACAATTTAAAAACACATGGAAGCCCTGAATGCTATAGCCATTAAGGCTTTCTATCAAAATTCTAATAGTACTATTACAACAACTTGAATAACAAAACATTGAAGAATATGAAACATAAGCCATAACTAAAATTTATCTCCAACTTACCTCAAGCATTTGATCTTCCAAATTATACTTTAGTTGCCATTATTTTTGCATTTTCTTTTAAGGGTTGATTCTGTAATTCCTCCAAGCATATTTTGGGTACATGTCCATTTTCTTACTTCTGATGTAAGCTGCAAGTTAGCACTTATTCGTGCATAAATAAATTTATAACATTACTCATTCACAAATTTTGTCAAACACTTTGCAAACTATCCTAAAACCATTTATAAAACATGCATCTATTAATTACTTGAAACAGAACCATAAATCATGAAATGCTTACCCAAGTCCTTTGGAATTTATTTATTGAAATTACCTTCAACAATATTTGGCTTTCCTTTCTCAAATGCTACAATACGAAGATTAGTACCATAAGCTATACCAATAATAACTCCAATATTGAGATCTAAACGTCCATACATATAGATTGATCTAGTCTTCATTTTTAACTAATCAATAATATTTTAGATAACATAAGCCTAAACCAAAATTAGATTCTTACAACAATTTAAATGTCTACCTTTTTATTTTATGCTAAATCTATACTATAATTTTAGGACAATGGAAACTATACCTGAAGAGATATTCAGCTCCAATCGTTGAGAATATGATCCAGCTTATCCCTTAACCAACTCATTTGAACCATCCGGTTTTCCACCCAACCATATCCAGGGAGAACTCCTCCCCCTGGAACCCCCGAGTTGTAAAAGCTCACCACCAGTACCAAAATACAGCAATAGAGAGAGAGATGCAAGGAAAACTCATGAAGATAGTTTTCACTTCCTCTAAATACCACTCATGTTCAACCTCAATAGATACTTAGTAGATTAGTAAGAAATTCCGATTTTTTTTTTTTGGAAGTAATTGGATACTCTCCATACCTCTCCCTTTCACAATATTCCTCAAGTCTCTTCCACTCTTTGCATTACCCCCTCTCCCCCAAATGAGAATACATGAAACTGATATATAGGAGGAGCAACAAAGTCATGTCATAAAGGAGGATTAATATGCATGCATTGTATTCCTTTTAGAGGAGTGTAACTTATGCCATTAAGGAGAGGTATGCATGCCTTATTTAAGGAGAGTGTAACCTATGCATTAAAGTGAGTGTAAGAGGAATATTTTATGACACATTTAATGAGTGTAGGAATATTTTATGACATATATTTAATGAGTGTAAGAGGAATATGCCATTCCTTGATGAGTGCATAAAAGAGAATGTAATGTAATATTTAAAATAGAGAGAGTTACATAGAGACATGAGAGTCATGAAGGAGAGAGGTGTGAAGTGATTGAGGAGATATAGTTTCCTTTTAATAATAATATCATAGTCTCATAAAAGATAATAATAATATTAATAATATTGAGGATTAAGTCGAGATTGAACTATTACAATTGATTAATCATAATTTAAGTGATTTTCCTTCAAGTATACTTTTTTACCCATTGATTTGAGGTGATTTACTATTTTTGGAAAGTCATACTTGAAATGGTAGACATGACTTTCTATTTTTAGAAAGTCACTCCAAAATTGTTAGGAATTAGATTATTAAGGAAATTCATCTACGAGTTGCCCATGAGTGGTACTTTTCTTCCGGATAATAGCGAGTCCGCACCCATATTGTATGCATCTTTGTGCCTTAGTAGATTGAGGACTCCACGCCCTGATCTACTCTAAAGATCCAAGATTCCACACCTTGATCTTTTTTTTTTAAATATTCAGGACTCCGCACCCCAAAAATTTCATTATAGATTCAAGACTCCGCGTCTTTATATTTCATGGATTTAGGACTCCGCGTCCTAATCCTTTTATCATATATCCAAGACTCCACGTCTTTATATTTCATGGATTTAGGACTCCGCGCCCTAATTTCCATGGCTTCTCATCTATTTTTCTTTGAAACTCCGCGTTTCACCTTAAGGTACTGATTGTGAGCTTATACCCATCTGATGGTTTGTTTGTAAGGTCTTCTTCCAAGACCTGCACACATCACAATCTCAATGATCAAATTAATCAAATGAATTTCATAATTAACATATTCAAATTTTACCAAATATTGTGCATGACTTCCACAGTCATTTATAACTTGAGCATCCCTATTGGCAATGACCAAGTCCCCTACCACATCATGCTTAGTACGAGATTATGCACATATAATCATACAAATCATGTATCATCCATAAATCATAATTAACCATATATTCCACATAACCATGATCGTCCATGGATCTGTGTCTCAATTCTAAATCACCATTCACGTCATACACCTATGTCCAAAACAGGATACCAAAAGAGAAAACATCGCCAATATTCTCTTAACCAAAATCAATCATTGTGCACGCAACCATAGATACTATCATAAGCACACAACAACCAAGTGACCCAAGCCAGGTCATAGCATATAAGCATGTACATAAGTCTTTCATACATAATATTGTATCAAAATCACCATCTCTAAGTGTCATCAAAGCTATCTCACTAACAAGGGACACTACACATGCCTTTAAGACCTAGATGTCTTTTGGAAGAGGAAGAGGGCAAGGCAGAGGAAACAAGAAAGGCAGAGGCGGAAGCCAAAACAGAGGTGGAAGGTACAGTCTAGCAAATACTCAAGGAAGTGGCAGAAATCCAAATCAGCATCAAGGCCAAGGCAGCAGCAACCCGAGTGGTCAGCAGAATGCTCAAGGAAAATGTAACACCCCCAATTTAGGTGTTTGAATTTCAAAGCTAGACATTTGAACTTTAGTCCTAAGGGGAGTGGACCCCAAAGGATAAGTGGTTTGTGAATGTAATTAAATAAATTATTTGGGGAAATGAATAAAATGATTTTTGTGCAGATTGACCAAAATGAGATTATGAGATCACTTGCTAAATCCATGAGGATGGACAAAGCAAATATTCCCCACAATCTTTCAAAAATCCTTGAAAGAAATTAAATTTTAAATTTAGATTTTTGAGGAAAAATATGAATTTCCCCTATGATGAGGAAAGTAGTTGGGAAGAGGTGAAAAGCTGGAAAAGCCGAGGAAAAGCATAAAACGGCTTTAAAGAATCCCAAAAATGGGAAGCCTAGGCAAACAGGAAGAAAAGCATCCTGATAATCTGGACACAGAATTAGAAACATGCTTTGGGGGAACAATATCTTAAATAAGCTGCTCCTCAACAGATTGGAGGTTAATCTGGGGAGAGGAGATGATCTCAGCTCGGGGGTGAGTTCTTGAAGATAGAAGGACTCTAAGGTTGGGAGGTGGTCAAGTGCATGAGTGGTATGTCTCTAAATTTATTGGTGTGTTTACTTCATATAGTATGAATTGGCTACATATAAAAGTTACTTGTATATTAGAATATAAGTTCTACATTTAACAGAATCAATCATAAGGAATACACCCTTGAAATTCTGCATAGTTGTAGAACTAAATCTATGGATTAGAATCCAACACAATCTTTAAACTAGTGTTGGTTTAAATCTGAGGATACTTATTTCTCCACAGAAGATATCTATAAATTAGTTTTAATCTGCTTCTGTTTCATAGTATGATTCTAATATATATAAATATAAGAGAGAGAAATCTGAGTGGTCAGCACATAGTTCATACATACCCAGAAGTTCAATGATAACTTTATTTTGCATGTAAGCCGTCGATACTTTAGAAAAAGAAAACAACTATTGAATTGCAAGAGATTATGCATTGGTAGTTATCTTATGGAACCATTCTAATATTAGAGAACAGAATTTAAAAGACAAAAGATAGTTATGCAAATAAAGAACTAGTCTTATGAACCCAAGTATCATTCAAAAAACCAGTCTAAATTATATTCCAAGCTAGTAGAGTTCTGAACAGAAAAAAATTTCTAAAAAGGAACTGAAATTTATGTAGGAAAATGTGTAAGCTGAAAAATTGGTCTTTGCCAACCCAATTCATATTCTGGACAATTACCTGGTTTTATTACAGAATTTAAAAGAACCAGACAAGTAGAATTTAACTCTACTAATTTCATTAGAAAGATACACCTGTGGCTTTAAAAGGCTAACTGAGACATGTAGTGGCATAATTAGCATGTATGTGTAAATATCTTCAGTCAAGAGTAAAGTGAATAGCTAAAAAGTGAGATAGTTCTATTTAACCTCCATTGGTTTTAAAAGTGTTATGAGACTTTTGACAAATATATATATATATATATATATATATATATATATATATCAACATATATAAAAATATTTGTACATTATCTCGGCTGTAACATGACTAATTTCGATGAACCCTCTCCATTGTCAAATTTAATTCTGGAATTTTAATTATCAAAGTAATTATAATTAAACTGTTTTCGGCAGTGCTGATACATATCGATTTCACGTTTTTAAAAGAAATTTATTAAAAACATTGGAAGGGCGCTAGGGCCTGTTGAACTTTGTCAGACTAACATACCATAATCAAAACGAAAATAAAGAAACCGGCATGATGACCCCGGTAACGACAGACCGAAGTGGTTTAGCAAAATGACAAGGAGACCGAGCTGTAAATAATCATGTGAGAAATGACGAGGCCGCTCATACACGCTAAGCGAACCTTTTTACACTTCAAAAAAATATATATATGTATCATGATATTAAATGACGAAAAGCAAACATAACAATATAATAATTATCGCCACTTTGGGACGGCGATACAAAAAAATTAAAAAATCTGGCACGTAACCATCATTATAAGTTGTGATGACTGAGCTTACAAGTATGCAAGCCATCGTTTTAGGTGAACCTGTAAACAATGAAATCATCGCACTATGCAATAAGATACCGCAACGGTTTAGATGGCGAATTAATCGTAACCATTGAAGAACTTAACTAATGTGGAGGGTAAATTAGTGGCAATAAATTCCGTCTCCTAATTCGTACTAGTTATGGCACAAAAACACTAGAAAATAAAAAAAAATTAAAACGATGAAACTTGGGGACTTAGTTTCCAGCAACATAGCAACACAATTTTTCCATCATAGTTATACACAGGCGACTGGTCGTGACCGACCAAATAGAGAAAATACGATCATGTGACCGCATAGAGCACAACATTAGGAACAAGGTAACCGAAATCGTTCAACCAGTGCTGGAACCCCAACAAACGTTGAAGGAGAATAGATAACCTGTAGAGTAGACGCGCTATCAGCAATGAGCTAGAGTGAAATTAACCATCGACGTAGGGACCGCGAGCCCATATCCTAAAATGGGAATCCATTGTTCACTGTTTAGGAGCCAGAAAAGAAATCTTCATTATATTAACAATAAAAAGGATATAGGTATATAGAGCACATACCCACCATCTGAATATGCGGTGGCCCTCATTAACTGAAGCACGAACGCAGCACGTTAGAACGACCAACCGGCGAACTAGTCAGGCTCATAATAATGGGGAAAATCGCCTTCAATCCGAGACTGGACGGGGTTGAATCGAGAGCAGTAACCTTCTCAAAAATGATAATGGACAAATTTCATTCAGCACGACTAACCTCTAGGAAGGAATAACAACGATGACAGGAATCCAGAACAAAAATAAAATTTATTGCTACTGTATTTATTTCATCCCTGTGGAAACCGAAGACCACGTTAATGAGAATAAAAGCCGAAATATATTTACCAGTGTGAGGATAAACCCTAACGGAAAGCACGCGGAGCGGAAGAAATTTTTCTTACCAGGTTGCAGGCGAGGAGAGACCTGCCCTGGCATCGCTTCCTCGCTATGGCCGACTCTCCCAGTCCTGTGCGAAAGCAGAGAAGACGGGACGCGGGCTGATAATCCGAAAAGATGGAATAACGAATAAGAGTATAAGACTTAACAACCGTGTATAGAAAAACCCTAGAAACCCAAAAATCGAGGATTACTCTCATGCGGTTACAGTAGAGAGATAATGCCGGTTATGAGAATTCGTGAAACCACAACGTAAATGGTAAAGGACTGAATGAGATCCCGAGAGGGATTGTAGAGTGAATGCTAAGGGACAAGTTGGTACCCTATCGGTTTATTAAATAAATAAAAAAATCAACGAGCTCGTACCCACCACATGCGATTTCATTTACCCTCTGAAGCTTTCACCTATCAAGAAACCCTAACAGGCGTAATTATCACCGCAAGGGCTACGCATCACTCAGTCAGAATCACCACTTTAAAAACGTATGGTACGAATCGGTTGAAAACCCAACTCGGTATGTGTTTGAAGCACGCCAAAGCACTGTCAACGCACCATCATATAAACGAAGGACAATACGTGCTAATAAAATGAACATCTATCCAGGAGTTAGCCGTCTACTATAATAATAAAAAAAAAACAAGCAAAGGCCAATGAGGTTAACGCCGAAGCGTGAGGGATTCAACTAGGGACATATATGAGATTTTCCATCGTGTCATTCTTAAATCCTATTCGTTACATGATCGATCCACAGTATTTAACATAAAATTTGGTTCACGGTATTATTTCCATAGAGTATTATGGTAGCGGACAATTTAAATATATATAAAGCTTGATCGATTTATATATATATTAATAATATAATAGCTTTAGCTTGATTGATAACAATACATTATAAATATATATATTTATAATAGCTTTATAATTTGACCATGTATCCTATCGATATCTTTTAGGATATGAAAAATACTTTTGGTTCATTAATTTGGACATGCACCTCTGTTGTCCCTATAAATTTAAATAGTGTTATAGGAAACAAAAATTGTTAGGGAACAATTATTGGTGTAAAGGAAAAAAAGAAAAAAAGAAAATTGAGAGAGAGAGAGACATTATAAATGGTATTGGAGCCCAAGTTATCAAACTGGGCTGTTGACATTGTGCTCACTATTGCTGTGTGTTCCGGTAAAAATAAGTATTGTGGAAAAAAAAAATTGTTACTTTTACTGATCTGTGTTTTATACAGTGGTGCTGGAATGGCTGAAGGTGAAGAAATTTATGTGGATCTGCGGGATGAATTTGGGACCCCAGATCCCAACGCTCCAGTGATGGCTATGTTGCACAGGTTGCAACGAGAATTGGCTGAACTGAGAAGCCAGAACGATAGGTTGTCATCAGCCAGTAAGGAGCAGGAAAAGCTCATTAGAGAGCTGGCTTCACGGAACAGCCAAATAGGCGAAGGTTCCGGAAAGAGGAAGATTGATGAGTCTGATGACGATGATGCTGCTAGGCATCAGTATAAACAGAAAAAGGAATTACAAGGGTAATTCCGAAAGATCATACCTCCCTCCTACGATGGGGAAAAGGAGGAAGATGTTGAAGCCTGGTTGCTGAATATGATTAAATATTTCCAGGTCTATGAATATGAAAGCAATCTAAAGGCTAGATTAGCTGTTTACCAGCTACAAGGTAAAGCTACCTTGTGGTGGGAAGAGATGCAAATGGTTCATGCTATTGATGAAAAGACAGTTACTTGGGAGGATTTCCAGATTAAGTTCAAAAATCGCTATCTAAATGAACGTTACTATGATGATGAAGCCAAGGAATTTCATGAACTTAGACTGGGACAACTCACTATAGATGAGTTTGTCACTAAGTTTACGAATCTGTTGAGATATGTCCCTTATATTAGGGAAGAGAAGGCAAAGGTACAAAGGTTTCTGAACTGTTTGCCAGCTGCATACAAAGAGAAGATCGAGGTTGATACCCCAAAAACAATGGACGAAGTTGTTAGAAAAGTTATATTATGTTACCAACAATTCAAAGGCAAAACTGAACATGGAAAAAACTGGGTAAATAAGACTGAGTTCAAAGGGAAGAAACCAAAACCAGCCTATTTGAAGAACTTTGGCAGGGACCATCAGCGGAAAAGGTTTAATAAACCCAAAGAAATCCAAACTGCTCAGTCCCAAGTGGCCTCAAAACAAACAGACGGAGACAATAGGAAAGAGGGCACAGTGAAGATGAAAGAACCCCTGAAATGTTGGGGCTGTGGAGAACCCCATCTCCTGAGGGATTGTCCTCATCGAAACATTCAGATGATCATGAGAGATCGAGAAGCTACAACAGTAAATGACATAGCCAGGAATATACTCACCATCAGTGCAGCCTTGGAGAATCGACAAGCAGAACATCAAGCTACCATGGTGGAAATGGAGGGTAAGATTTCTGACCTACCTGTTACTATTCTGATTGATCTTGGTGCTTCTTTGAGTTACATTAGTCCTGGAATTGTAGAAAAATGTAATCTTAAACCTAAAAAATTTCAACAATCACGGTTGGTACAGCTAGCCACTGGAACTAAGAGAAAGGTAACACATAAATTACCCAGAACAGAAATCAAATTAAATGATTTTCAAACAGAAGTAAATCTGAACATACTGCCTCTAGGTTCTTATGACTTTCTGATAGGAATGGACTGGCTGGAAAAGAAGAAAGCCCTGATGAACTGCTGGGATAAAACCCTGCATTGTGTGGATGAAGAAGGGAAACCCTTTACTCTCAAAGGAAAACCAAAATCCATTTCAGTAAGACAAATATCAGCACTGCAATTAAAACAAACAGCCAGAAAGGGGTATCAATTTTATGCAATACATGTGGAGGAAGTGGAGAAGAAAACCAGAGAAAATCTGCTAGATGAGTTACCGGTGGTAAAAGAATTTAAGGAAGTCTTTCCAGATGAGATTCCTCATCTTCCCCCCAAAAGAGAAATTGACTTTTCTATCGATTTGGTGCCAGGAGCAACACCTGTTTCCCGAGCCCCTTATCGAATGAGTCCCCCTGAACTTATGGAACTAAAAATGCAATTGCAAGAATTGCTAGATAAAGTTTATATCAGACCAAGTGTGTCTCCTTGGGGAGCACCGGTCTTATTTGTGAAAAAGAAAGATGGAACTTTTAGGATGTGCATTGATTATCGCCAACTGAACAAGTTGACCATTAAGAATAGATACCCTTTACCTAGAATTGATGATCTCTTTCATCAAGTGAGAGGAGCTTCAGTCTTTTCGAAGATTGACTTAAGAACTGGTTATCACCAGCTTAGAATCAAGGAAGAAGATATCAATAAAACAACTTTTCAAACCAGGTATGGACACTACGAATTTGTAGTCCTACCTTTCGGTTTGACAAATTCTCCTGCCACATTTATGTGTCTGATGAACATTGTGTTAAATAAGTATTTGGATAAATTTTTTCTTGTGTTCATAGATGATATTTTGGTCTACTCCAAAAATGAGGATGAACATAGAGAACACTTGAGAATAGTGTTACAAATGCTGAAAGAAAACCAGCTATATGCCAAGTTCAACAAATGTGAATTTTATAAAGATAAGATTCAATACTTGGGCCATATTATTTCTGAACAAGGCCTTGCGGTTGACCCTAAAAAGATAAAGGCTATAAAAGAATGGCCTGTACCAATGGATGTTTCAGCAGTAAGATCATTCATGGGGATTGCAGGCTATTATCGCAGATTTGTGGAGAGAGTTTCTGCCATAGCACATCCCATAACATCATTACAAAGAAAGGGTGTCAAATTTGAATGGACAAACAAATGCCAAAACAGCTTTGACCAATTAAAACTAAAACTCACTACAGCCCCTATCCTAAAGATTGCAGATCCTGATAAAGAATTTGTTGTATGTACAGATGCCTGTAGAGAGGGGTTAGGAGGAGTCCTTTTGCAGGAAAATTCAGTTATTGCCTATGAATCTAAGAAACTGAAAATACATGAACATAATTATAGTGCCTATGATTTAGAATTGGCAACTGTTATCCATGCTTTGAAAATGTGGCAGCACTATCTTCTTGGGAAAAAGTTTACATTGATGACTGATCATATTAGTCTCAAATATTTCTTTTCCCAAACTGATCTGAATGCAAGACAAGCCAGATGGCTGTCCTTTTTAAGTGAATTTGATATGGACATAAAACATATCAAAGGAAAAGAAAATAAAGTGGCTGATGCATTAAGCAGGAATGCTTGTCAGAATATAAACAGCATTGGAAGTAGTGCCCAGATTGAGGTAGAAGAGTTGGTAAGAAAAGCAGCAAATCAAGATCCAAACTATGAAACACTCTTGGTGAAACTACAGAAAAAGGAGAAAATTGATTTCACTCAAAACTAAAAAGGGCTAATCTGTTATAAAAACAGGTTGTATATTCCCAATGTAGAGTCCTTAAAAAGGGAAATCATGGATGAATATCATAAACAGCCATATGCAGGACATCCAGGATATCAGAAAATGTTAACATCCCTGAAAAAGAAATTGTTCTAGCCAAGAATGAAGAGAGATGTAGTAGAATATTTAAGTAGGTGCATGGAAGGTCAACTAGTCAAAGTTGAGCATCAACATCCGGCGGGTCTTTTAAACCCTTTGCCAATCGCAGAATGGAAATGGGACACAGTTTCCATGGAATTTATAACAGGATTACCCAAAACCAAATACCAGCATGATTCTGTAATGGTAGTAGTAGACACTCTAACAAAAGCTGCCCATTTTATACCAGTGAAATCTACCTTTGGGACAGCTCAAGTAGCGAATGTGTTCCTGGAGGAGGTAGTAAGGCTTCATGGGGTTCTAAAGGTAATTGTTTCAGACCAAGATGCTAAGTTTACAACAGCTTTTTGGAAAGGACTATTTAGAGGGATGGGTACTAAGTTGAATTTTAGTACTGCCTATCACCCTCAGACCGATGGGCAGACAGAGAGGACTAATCAAATTCTGGAGGATATGCTAAGAATGTATGTGATGGATAGGCTATCAAAGTGGGAAGAGTATTTTCATTTAGCTGAATTTGCCTATAATAACAGCTACCAATCCTCTATCAAGATGAGTCCGTTTGAGGCACTGTATGGAAGAAAGTGTCGTACTCCTTTGAGCTGGAGCCAACTAGAGGATAAACTAATGTTGGGGCCCAATGCCTTACAAGAGATGGAAAGAATTGTTAAATAGATACAAGGAAACATCAAGACAACACAAGACCGCCAGAAAAACTATGCTGATAAAAAATGAGTGCACCGAGAATTTAAAGTGGGGGATCATGTGTATTTGTGTATTAAACCCAAAAAGAGCACACTTTATGCTGGAAGTTGTGCAAAATTGGCTCCTAGATATTGTGGTCCTTTTGAAGTATTAGAAAGGGTGGGACCAGTGGCTTACAAGCTGGCCTTACCACCCCATGTTAAAGTTCATGATGTGTTTCATGTTTCGTTATTAAAAAGATATGTGCATGATGCTTCTCACATAGTTGATTGGAATGTTGTATAGGTTGAACCAGAAGGGGAGTTTCTGCCAGAATCGCTTCAAATACTGGAGCAGAAAGAAATTGAATTGAGAAACCGAACAGTAGCCAGAGTAAAAGTGCAGTGGAAGCACTTTACTGCTGAAGAAGCTACCCGGGAAAGAGAAGCTAAAATGATGGAAAGATATCCATTTTTGTTTGAAAAAATGAACTCTAGTAGTTAAATAACAACACCGAGGACGATGTTTATTTTCAGAGGGGGAATATGTAACACCCCCAATTTAGGTGTTTGAATTTCAAAGCTAGACATTTGAACTTTAGTCCTAAGGGGAGTGGACCCCAAAGGATAAGTGGTTTGTGAATGTAATTAAATAAATTATTTGATGAAATGAATAAAATGATTTTTGTGCAGATTGACCAAAATGAGATTATGAGATCACTTGCTAAATCCATGAGGATGGACAAAGCAAATATTCCCCACAATCTTTCAAAAATCCTTGAAAGAAATTAAATTTTAAATTTAGATTTTTGAGGAAAAATCTGAATTTCCCCAATGATGAGGAAAGTAGGTGGGAAGAGGTGAAAAGCTGGAAAAGCTGAGGAAAAGCATAAAATAGCTTTAAAGAATCCCAAAAATGGGAAGCCTAGGCAAACAGGAAGAAAAACATCCTGATATTCTGGACGCAGAATTAGAAACATGCTTTGGGGGGACAATAGCTTAAATAAGCTGCTCCTCAACATATTGGAGGTTAATCTGGGGAGAGGAGATGATCTCAGTTCGGGGGTGAGTTCTTGAAGACAGAAGGACTCTAAGGTTGGGAGGTGGTGAAGTGCATGAGTGGTATGTCTCTAAATTTATTGGTGTGTTTACTTCATATAGTATGAATTGGCTACATATAAAAGTTACTTTTATGTTAGAATATAAGTTCTACATTTAACAGAATCAATCATAAGGAATACACCCTTGAAATTCTGCATAGTTGTAGAACTAAATCTATGGAGTAGAATCCAACAGAATCTTTAAACCAGTGTTGGTTTAAATCTGAGGATACTTATTTCTCCACAGAAGATATCTATAAATTAGTTTTAATCTGCTTCTGTTTCATAGTATGATTCTAATATATATAAATATAAGAGAGAAAAATCTGATTGGTCAGCACATAGTTCATACATACCCAGAAGCTCAATGATAAATTTATTTTGCATGTAAGCCGCTGATACTTTAGAAAAAGAAAACAACTATTGAATTGCAAGATATTATGCATTGGTAGTTATCTTATGGAACCATTCTAATATTATAGAACAGAATTTAAAAGACACAAGATAGTTATGCAAATAAATAACTAGTCTTATGAACCCAAGTATCATTCAAAAAACTAGTCTAAATCATATTCCAAGCTAGTAGAGTTCTGAACAGAAAAACATTTCTAAAAAGGAACTGAAATTTATGTAGGAAAATGTGTAGGCTGAAAAATTGGTCTTTGGCAACCCAATTCATATTCTGGACAATTACCTGGTTTTATTACAGAATTTAAAAGAACTAGACAAGTAGAATTTAACTCTACTAATTTCATTAGAAAGATACACCTGTGGCTTTAAAAGGCTAACTGAGACATGTAGTGACATAATTAGCATTTATGTGTAAATATCTTCAGTCAAGAGTAAAGTGAATAGCTGAAAAGTGAGATAGTTCTATTTAACCTCCATTGGTTTTAAAAGTGTTATGAGACTTTTGACAATATATATATATATATATATATATATATATATATATATATATATATATATATCAACATATATAAAAATATTTGTACATTATCTCGGCTGTAACATGATTAATTTCGATGAACCCTCTCCATTGTTAAATTTAATTCTGGAATTTTAATTATCAAAGTAAGTATAATTAAACTGATTTCGGCAATGCTGATACATATCGATTTCACGTTTTTTAAAGAAATTTATTAAAAACATTGGAAGGGCGCTGGGGCCTGTTGAACTTTGTCAGACTAACATACCATAATCAAAATGAAAATAAAGGGACCGGCATGATGACCCCGGTAATGACAGACCGAAGTGGTTTAGCAAAATGACAAGGAGACCAAGCTGTAAATAATCATGTGAGAAATGACGAGGCCGCTCATACACGCTGAGTGAACCTTTTTACACTTCACAAAAATATATATATGTATCATGAAATTAAATGAAGAAAATCAAATAGAACAATATAATAATTATCGCCACTTTGGGACGGGGATACAAAGAAATTAAAATATCCGGCACGTAACCATCATTATAAGTTGTGATGACTGAGCTTACAGGTATGCAAGCCGTCGTTTTAGGTGACCCTATAAACAATGAAATCATCGAGCTATGTGATAAGATACCGCTACGGTTTAGATGGCGAATTAATCATAACCATTGAAGAACTTAACTAATGTGGAGGGTAAATTAGTGGCAATAAATTCCGTCTCCTAATTCGTATTAGTTATGGCACAAAAAAACTAGAAAATAAAAAAAAATTAAAACGATGAAACTTGGGGACTTAGTTTGCAGCAACATAGCAACACAAGCGTTCCATCATAGTTATACACAGGCGACTGGTCGTGACCGACCGAATAGAGAAAATACGATCATGTGACCGCATAGAGCACAACATTAGGAACAAGGCAACCGAAATCGTTTAACCAGTGCTGGAACCCCAACAAACGTTGAAGGAGAATAGATAACCTGTAGAGTAGACGCGCTATCACCAATGAGCTGGAGCGAAACTAACCATCGACGTAGGGACCGTAAGCCCATATCCTAAAATGGGAATCCATTGTTCATTGGTTAGGAGCCAGAAAAGAAATCTTCATTACATTAACAATAAAAAGGATATAGGTATATAGAGCACATACCCACCATCTGAATACGCAGCGGCCCTCATTAACTGAAGCACGAACGCAGCACGTTAGAATGACCAACAGGCCGAACTAGTCAGGCTCATAACAATGGGGAAAATCGCCTTCAATCCAAGACTGGACGGGGTTGAATCGAGAGCAGTAACCTTCTCGAAAATGAGAATGGACAAATTTCATTCAGCACGACTAACCTCTAGGAAGGAATAACAACGATGACAGGAATCCAGAACAAAAATAAAATTTATTACTACTGTATCTATTTCATCCCTGTGGAAACCGAAGACCGCGTTAATGTGAATAAAAGACGAAATATATTTACCAGTGCGAGGATAAACCCTAAGGGAAAGCACGCAGAGCGGAAGAAATTTTTCTTAGCAAGTTGCAGGCGAGGAGAGACCTGCCCTGGCATCACTTCCTCGCTATGGCCGACTCTCCCGGTCCTGTGCGAAAGCAGAGAAGACGGGACGTGGGCTGATAATCCGGAAAGATGGAATAACGAATAAGAGTATAAGACTTAACAACTGTGTACAGAAAAACCCTAGAAACCCAAAAATCGAGGATTACTCTCATGCGGTTACAGTAGAGAGATAATGCTGGTTATGAGAATTCATGAAACCACAACGTAAATGGTAAAGGACTGAATGAGATCCCGAGAGGGATTGTAGAGTGAATGCTAAGGGACAAGTTGGTACCCTATCGGTTTATTAAATAAATAAAAAAATCAACGAGCTCGTACCCACCACATGCGATTTCATTTACCCTCTGAATATTTCACCTATCAAGAAACCCTAACAGGCGTAATTATGACTGCAAGGGCTACGCGTCACTCAGTCAGAATCACCCCTTTAAAAATATATGGTACGAATGGGTTGAACACCCAACTCGGTACGCGTTTGAAGCACACCAAAGCACTGTCAATGCACCATCATATAAACGAAGGCCAATACATGCTAATAAAACGAACAGCTATCCAGGAGTTAGCCGTCTACTATAATAATAAAAAAAAAACAAACAAAGGCCAATGAGGTTAACGCCGAAGCGTGAGGGATTCAACTGGGGACAGATATGAGATTTGCCATCATGTCATTTTTAAATCCTATTTGTTACATGATCGATCCACAATATTTAACATAAAATTTGGTTCACAGTATTATTGCCATAGAGTATTATGGTAGCGGACAATTTAAATATATATAAAGCTTGATCGATTTATATATATATATATATATATATATATATATATATATTAATAATATAATAGCCTTAGCTTGATTGATAACAATATATTATAAATATATATATTTATAATAGCTTTATAATTTTACCATGTATCCTATCAATATCTTTTAGGATATGAAAAATACTTTTGGTTCATTAATTTGGACATGCACCTCTGTTGTCGCTATAAATTTAAATAGTGTTATAGGAAACAAAAATTGTTAGGGAACAATTATTGGTGTAAAGGAAAAAAAAAAAAAAAAAATTTGAGAGAGAGAGAGACATTACAAAAAAAGGTATGATAAGTCCAATGTCCAATGTCACTATTGTAAGAAATATGGGCATTATGCTAATTAATGTAGAAAGAAGCATCATGATGTGGGAAACAGAACAAGTGCAAATTTCACTAGAGAAAATATCAGCAAAGATAATTTGTTTTTAGCTTGTAACATGGCCAAAGAAAAGAATGAGGATTTATGGTTTCTAGACTCCGATTGCAGTAACCATATGACAAGAAACTTAGCAATGTTCTCTATGCTAGATGAGAGTGTGAAGTTACGAGTCACACTAGGAACTAATAGCAAAGTTTCTGTTCTGGGAAAAGGAAATGTAAATTTTTTAACAAGGAAAGGTGCAAAGAAATCCATAGCAGATGTCTATTATGTTCCAGGAATGAAGTGTAACCTCTTAAGTATTGGACAGCTTGTTCAAAAGGGGTACAATGTATTTTTTAAGGATGATGTTTGTACCATAATGGGCAAACCACCCATCAAACAATGTATTGCTGAAGTGAAGATGACAAGGAATAGGATGTTCCCTCTTAGAATGAGAGAAGACTTGAAGAATGAAGTAGAGAAAGCAGCAGTGGCACAAGAGGCTATCCAAAGTGAACCAAAAGATGAAAATTGGTTGTGGCATTTGAGATTTGGACATCTCAACTTTGGAGGTCTTAACTTGTTGAATAGAAAATGAATGGTAAGAGGTTTACCATTGATAGAGAAACCAGACAGCCTTTGTGAAGGTTGTATCTTGGGGAAAAAACACAGAGAAAGTTTTCCTTTTGGGAAAAGCATAAATGCAAAGGCACCCTTAGAGTTTGTCCACTCAGATTTGTGTGGACCAATGCAAACTTCATCGCTTACTAGAAGCCACTACATGTTAACAATCATAGATGATTTTACAAGAAAAACTTGGGTTTACTTTCTGAAAAACAAAAATGAAGTGTTTGAAAGATTTTTCAATTTCAAAGCACTTGTGGAAAACCAAAGTGGGTTGCACATCAAAGTCCTAAGGACTGATAGAGGAGGTGAGTATATCTCTAAATATTTTCTATGTTTTTGTAGAGAAAATAGAATCCATAAGCAGTTTACAACTAGATATACTCTGCAGCAAAATGGAGTAGCCGAAAGGAAGAATAGAACCATAATGGACATGGCGAGGAGTATGTTAAAGGAAAATCATTTTCCTAATGATTATTGGGCTGAAGCTGTACATTGTGAAGTGTAAATTTTGAATAGATGCCCTACAAAATTAGTGATGAGAAAAGTGCCAGAAGAGGCATCGAGTGGCACAAAGCAAGGTGTTACACACATGAAGGTTTTTGGATCTGTGGCTTATGCACACATATCGGATCAGCTAAGGAATAATTTGGATAGCAAGGGGGAGAAATGTATTTTCATTGGATACAGTGAGGAATCCAAGGCTTATAGGTTATACAACCCATCCACCAAGAAGTTTATTGTGAGCAGAGGTGTTCAGTTTATTGAAGAGGAAGATTGGGATGGAAGCATAGAGAGAACAGTGAATGTTAAACATTGTTTATCTCATGATGAAAATGATGATGAATTGGCTGAAATACATCCCTAAACAGCAGAACCAACAAAAGAGCAGCAAGGCACACCATTGAGGAGAAATGAAAGTGCTTGTCCAAGCACACCACACGGAGGAAATTCAAGTGCTTCCTCAGGCATTTGTACACCTAATGAAAGAGGTAAGAAGTTCAGAAATTTGAATGACATTTATGCACAAGACGCAGCAAATGAAAGTATCAATTCTTTGTTTGCTTTATATTGTCATGTTGAAGACCCTATCCACATTGAAGAAGCCATTAAGGATAAGAAATGGATAGAAGCTATGGATGAGGAGATTAATGCCATAGAGAGGAACAAGACTTGGGATTTGGTTGAACTCTCAAAAGGTAAAAATGTCATTGGAGTTAAATGGGTCTACAAGACCAAAAGTAATGCTGATGGAAAAATATAGAGACACAAGGCTAGACTTGTTGTCAAGGGATATAAGCAGAAGCATGGGATAGATTTTGAGGAAAATTTCTCACTGGTTGCTAGAATGGAAACCGTGAGAGCAGTGTTGTCCATAACAACACAAAACAAGTGAAAATTTTACCAAACGGACGTGAAGTCAACATTCCTAAATGGAGTGTTAATGGAAGAGGTTTACATTGAACAACCTCTTGGCTGTGAAAAGAAAGGCCAAGAGCACAAAGTGTGCAAGTTGAAGAAATCTCTTTATGGGCTGAAACAAACACCAAGAGCGTGGTACAATAGGATAGACTCCTATCTACTGGAAAATGGATTTGAAAAGTGTGAGGGAGAGCCCAACCTTTACTTCAAAGAAAAGGATGGTAAAATCTTGATTGTAGTTTTCTATGTTGATGATGTTATTTTCACAGGTAACGATAATTACCTTATTGAAAATTTTAAAAAAGTCATGAAAGAAGAATTTGAAATGACTGACATGGGTTTGTTGAGATACCTCTTAGGAATAGAAGTAGAACAAGATGAAAATGGGATTTTTATCTCACAGGAAAAATATGTTAATGAAGTGCTGGAAAGATTTAATATGCAGGAGAGAAAAGCAGCAATCACTCCCACAGTGATGGGATTAAAACTTAGTAGAGAGGACAACAACAAGGATTTTGATCCTAGCTTGTACAAGAGCATAGTTGGCAGCCTCATGTATTTGACTGCAACTAGGCCCAACATAATGCATGTTGTTAGTTTAATTTCTAGATTCATGGAGAAGCCAAAGGATGCACATTGGCAGGGAGCGAAGAGAATTTTGAGGTATGTTAAAGGAACCAAAAGATATGGAATTTTATATACTGCTTCAGAATGTTCAAATTTAGTTGGATACACTGACAGTGATTGGGCTGGAAGTATAGATGATCAGAAGAGCACTTCCGGTTATGCTTTTCACATGGGTTCAGGAGCCATTTCATGGGCTTCTGAGAAATAGCCAATTGTGGCACTGTATACAACAAAGGCAGAGTATGTGGCAGCTACAGCAGCAGCATGTCAAGCAGTTTGGATGAGGATAATGTTGAGAATTTTATGCCAAGAATAGGTAAAATGCACAGTGATTTATTGTGACAATAGCTCAGCTATTGCATTGTCAAAGAATTTTGTATTTCACAAAAGAACAAAACACATTGATGCCAAGTTTCACTACATCAGGGAGTTAGTGAACAATGGAAGAATAATTTTAAAACATTGTAGAACTCAGGAGCAGTTTGTTGATATTCTGACCAAGCCATTGGGGTAGAAAAGTTTTGAATATTTGAGGAAGTTCATGGGTATGACAGATAATCCAGCAGCTGAATTTAAGGGGGAGTGTTGAATTTTAACTTAACTGCAGCAACGCAAAGAATGACAAACACTACAAGAATTTGTCTCTTGCACGCAACTGAAAATTAAAATCTACATTTAATTAAACCTACAAGTTTTTGGTTAAAGGCTCTGCAACAGCCACTTTGCATTGAATAAATTGCGGTTCCAAACCACGCAACATCAGAGTCTTGAAAGAACAATCCTCTCGGGCCTTAAAGCCCTCACTAAACACCGGAGGAGTTTACCGCCAGTTTTTGTTTGTTTGAAAGGGCCATGTGGAGCATTAATATTGGATCGTATGAATTTGAAGGGAATCTAAAAACCTGAAAACTGGACCCGAAAGTTCATAAACTAAATTGCATAAGAGTTTTCGCATAACACTTTGGGCCTACGTTAGCATCCAAATTTGTTATGCGATAATTTCATAAATTTTGATTCATTACTTTTTGAAATCCGTGTGGGTCCCAACAATGACCAATAGAATTGCAATCGCGCAACTCTCAACCTCCATGACGTATGCGAAATTTGTGATGCGATTTTCATTGGATTTTGGTTTAATGATTTTCTTTGAAGTCCGAGTTCAATAGTCAATGAATCTTTCATTTAAGTTTCGTTTTATATTAAGGTTTGAAAAAACTTTAATGTATCACACTATTATGTTTTGTTTGAGGGGCCACAATGAAAGTTTTTTTTTGGGCATATATATTCAAACGACCAATATATATATATATATATTATAAACTTTTTTTAATAAAAAGTTTATAATATGTATTTTAAAATAGTTTGGTTAATTTTTTTTATTTTTTATTTTTTAATTTTATGCTACGACATATAAAAGAGCCCGTAGGCCATTATATTAAAAAAAATGAGTGAGTTGAAAAGTTTTTATGCACAACAGTCCGAAAGTGAAAAACACAACAAAGTGTTATAGAGACAGAGTGTGTTTGTTTTGCATAGACAGTGAGTTGGTTTTATGCACTGCGTTTTGTAGCAGTCATAATTTTGTAATCTCTCTCAGTGAGGAAAAAGTGTGATAGTTTTTTTTGAGTTATTGAATGAAATAGATGTTTGTTTTCAAAGTATTGAAATTCTGTCTCCTGTCAAAGAAATCTTTTATTTTCTCTCTCTTAGAGGAAGTGAGTTTTATTCTCCATTCATTATTCTGGAATTTTCAAATATTCCAACATATTTAATATAAAAGGATTTCATGAAAAAGAATTCAGAGATGTGGGTGGACATGTGCATTAGCGGTTCTCTTATGTAACTACGGCGTTCCATATAGTTCGCAGGACTAGAAATAAGGCGAAGATAAAACAGTTTTGGCATGTTAAGGAATTTTTAAGTTAAGTTTTCTGATTCATCTACAGCTTGGAAGCTTGTGTTATATTACTAATTGATATCAGCTTTTATATATATATATATATATATATATATATATATATATATACTTAATTTTAAAATATAAAAGAAATATTACATAATATAAAATAAAAATAAAAAATAGAATTACATAACTTTTTAACAGTATCTATTTATTATATTTTGAAGCTACAAGTTAAAATTTTGATATAAATATATCATATTAAAATCATAAAACCAAAATTTGTTATAAATCTATATATTTTTATTTTTGTATAACTAAAACATAATCAACTAAACACATATATATATATATATATAACTTAAAAATACATTTAGAAATTAAATTTGGAAAGCAATTATATATTTTGAAAAACTTTAAAAAATATCAAGTTGTCATTGGAAGACAATCCTTGCTCTAAAATTATCCAATTTAATTGAAAGAGAACTCGCTAACAAATCTATACGACCATTTGAAAAATTTCCAACAATTTTATGGTGAGAAAAATTCAGTGAAAAAGAGGAGAGTCCATATGAATTAATTAATAAAATATTTTTATAATTTTTTAAGATTGAATTAAAAAAACATAAAAATTAATATAAAAAAATAGCATCCAAAACAAAAATACCAAACCAGATTCCACGGGGAAATCTTATTTCATAACATCAAAGTGCAAAGAAGACCACAACATTATCCATTATTTATGTGGTGGACAAACAGACGACGACGACGACGGCACATCTCCATTATTTATGATTTAATTGAAGACGCCCCTGGCCGTGGTGGTGGACAGTTATAGCCATCGCTGGTGCACTGTGAAGGGGCTGAAGGCGGCACTGGTCCTTTCGGTTTCATTTCATTCCACATGGAATAATCTGGCCGTGGTGGTGGACAGCCTGATCGGTCACGCCCATAGTTTCGACACTCTGACGGGCCCGACGGCGGCACTGGTCCTCTCGGTTTCATTTCATTCCAAATTGAATCTCCGCTATTCACCTCCTCCTCATGCAGGTTGGCGGATCGCTCAGCAGCAGCAAGATTTAAAAAGAGGAGCAATAGCATGACGATGCACAGAACCGCTGTATCAACCTTTTTGGTCTCCATGAATAATCGATCTCCTGCCACCGATAGCCAATGATTCGACTTCCCACACGAGGATGCTCCAGGCACTTCAATATACATTCCCGGCAGAGGCCTGAAATATATATAGATACTTTGGGGCGGGTCTGGAAGAGTGGTCCGTTTTCTCCCACGTGCTTGACAACCTAGAACGGGTGGGAATTCACTATATTTCATTTTATTAACCAATTACAGTTACTCGCAAAAGTGAGTTTCACCTTTTTGGGACACGGGGAGTTGTTTTAAGGTAATTATTTGTATAATAATCTATGAGATAGAGAGATGAGAGTGGAAAATTCAATAACGAATTAGTGAAATCAAATTCAAAACAAAAGAAATTGTTTAAACTAAGTGAACTTTTTAATTGGAAACTGAAAAAGCGGCCATCCAACTACTAAAAGTTCAAAAAAACTCTATACAAAATAAATAATATCATTTAATTGTTATAAATTTTTGTTTTTTTCCGTATATTTTTAAATTTAGTTAAAAATTAATTAAATAGTATATTTGAATGGGTAAATTTTTATAAATAAAATATTTTCAATGACAAAAATAATAATAATTTAGGTTTCGCAATTTTTAAAATATATTTTTAATGAATATAAAAATTTGAATTAAATAAACTAATATTTTAATAAATTGGACTACATTTTATGTGTGAATATGCTTTGGAATTCTATATGAATTTTGTTTTAAATTTATGAGAAATTTGATAATCTAATTTTTCATATATATATATATTAAAACTTTGAAAATTTATATTAACCCATTTTAAAAAGAATAAATAAAATAAAATGTATAATTTAATTAATAGATTTAATGACTATTTTCAAGGTATTTTTTTAGTAGGTTGCTACTTAAAGAAGTTCTAATTTTCACAAAAAATTCTACAAGCTACAACACATAGGATGCTCTTACTTCAATAGGCTACAACATGTTATTTATCAACGTACAACTTGAAAGGAGACTGCAATCTCCCAATCAAAATACAAAAATGAAGTTTGTTGGTTATCCAATATTAATTTCTTCTCTCAAGTCTTTTGTTCATCTTCCAAATCTAATATCTCTATTTTCAGAATTCTATAAATGGAGAATAAGGATAAAAGTCATAGAGAATAAACATAAAGTTCACGCGAACCTAAGAAATAAATTACGTATCGATATATTAAATTTGGGAATTAATATATAAATGTGGAAATTATATTATTGTATAAATACACAGTAAATTGAGACCAAGAATTCAAATCCATGAGGATGGATTAAATTCCCACTACTTTCCCGAAATAAAATAAAATAAAAAATAAATTAAATTTTAAAAGATGAGAGAAAAAGATCTAATAAAATCCTCAGTAAAGTGGAAAGTTACTCAGAAGAGGTAAGATTAAAACAAGGTTGAGGAAAAGCTAGTTTTAAAAAAAGGTTTTTGTGAAAAAAAAAAACAAAGCCTAGGCTAAGGGAAACAACATTCCAAAATAGTTGGACATAGTTATGGAAACATGTTGAGGGAAAGCAAGCTTAAATAAGTTATTCCTGGTGTGACAAAGAGGTTGTCTACACTGAGGAATAATTGGTCTATGCTCGAGAGAGCTGTGGAATATGATCAAGGTTGCGATGAAAATAATCTTTATACAGTAGTATGGACATTCTATGGGAATTTTCTATTTTTACCCACTTTTATTAGTGATACTAAAGCTGTAATGGAATGTAGAAAATTTAGTGTTTATTAAATTATGTATGAAATTTATGTAAATTAAATTATAGATTTTATGTGTATTGTACAATGTCTTGTTTTAGAAAATTAAGTGCCATATGTATTTGAAATTATCCTAGCTATAAAGGAATAGAGTTAAGTTAACTGTATTGTTACATAGATTTCTTAGGAGGAGAAGAGAAATAAAAAGAATCTCTAAACCCTTCCTCAGAGGCTAAATCTGTTGTTT
Source organism: Pinus albicaulis (assembly GCA_034641835.2). Lineage (NCBI taxonomy): Eukaryota > Viridiplantae > Streptophyta > Pinopsida > Pinales > Pinaceae > Pinus > Pinus albicaulis. Next base: position 626,224,429 of record CM076569.1, read on the forward strand.
AAGTCCAAGTTATATAGATGGAATTAAACTGAAAAGTTACAGTATATGTAGAATAAATATGGATATATTATAACAAGACGAATATCAAAATTTTCTCAATGCATATATCCTCAAGTAGAATTTTTAAATAGAATAAATTTTAGAAGGATAATATGAAATTAGATACACATTTGAATTATTCTACGCTGATACAAAATTTAGATTTAAAGTAAAATAGAAATATATATGTGGTAGGATATAAATTCTCATACATCACAAATCATATAAAACTCAGGGATATATGTGAAACTATAAAATAGATCAAAGTAGAAATGTGTATTATCTAACTTTTATACATATATCAGTCCTTTCAAAATCCTCCAGTGGAATTGAGGATGAAACAATACAACAAAATAATTAATATTAGTCCATTCAAAATCTTCTAGTGGAATTGAGGATGAAACAATATAAAAAAATAATTATAAGTGTTTTGTACAGAATGATGTTATAAATACGTCAGAGTCATCATATAAATAATATGTACAATTAATTGCAATAAAATATGCAGAGTGGAACATATAGTGAAGAGTCTTCATTGTTCTGGTGACCAACTTGAAAGAGGATGATATTAATGGTCAGATACTCTAAATATTGGCCACAAAAGAATAGTATAGTAGTAGGAATATAATATGAAAAACCTGAAACAAAAAATTTGATCAAAGTTAGAACTTCAATTGAAAAAAATTGTCTAACGAATTAAAGAGTATGTACAGTGTGAAGGGGATACCTGTAAACTGCTCTTTCTATTCGAATAATTCCTCCTTGCACGTACAATGTAGAGGACAAGTGTGAAGGGGATACCTGTAAACTGCTCTTTCTATTCGAAGAATTCCTCCTTGCACGTACAATGAAGAGGACAATAAGTGCAGCTAGAAAAATCAATAAAACAAATAAATTATATAAGCTATTGTAGTTGGATGTATAAAAAGCATGGAAGAAGGGAGTTATAGGTTTGCATACTAGACGAACTATTTTCGGAAGCGGTACACTCAGCCGTGAAAAGGAACTAAGATGAATTGATACTTGCAGAACATGTAAATTAAAATAATTTTCTAAAAAGCATAACTATATTTAAAAGTAGAAGTGAAACTTCAAACCTGGGTTTTAACAAACTGAAGAATATTGGTATAGTTGTCAAATTGAATAGTACTCTGCAAGTAAATTATTATGATAACTACCACAAGAGTAGTGGTATAAATATTTTATTTAACAAACAAAATGAAATGTAATTAAATGAAACATACTGTAAATTAGGTGACAGAGTAAAAATAAAATAAAAAATCAATAATAAATTAATTAGAATTTTAGAAAATGGAAAATCCTAAATTTATTGGGTGAGTATGGCTAACCAACATTATATAAACCCATGAGAGAGATAGAATGAAATGCGATGATCTAAATTTCAATCTTATGACTTAACTTATAATAAATAGAATTTTGGGAAATTCAAAAGTTCTTGTAACAGAGAAAATGAGTTCATTGTGTCATTATAATTATATAATTGAAAAATATAAGTAACTTAATACGAGAACGATGCAACATCGTAAGATTTCTCAAAATGAAACAAGGAAAAGAGGAGTGTATAATCCCAAAATCTTAAACAAGTGAAATCTATGGATTTTACAAAATGGCAAAGAGAAAAATGCTACGTCCAACATATCCTAAATTTCTTTCGCATAGATAATAGATAGGATATATCATTAACAAAACTGTAACTCCAAAATTGGTGACGGAAATACAAATTAACAGGTTATGGCCTGTAATTATAATGATACCAGCTCTCGACAATTGAAGGATCAAGCAGAAACGTATATAGTAATTATAAAAATGTACATGGTAAGATGGAAATAAATTAGTTAGTTTACTACAATATTGAAAAACGAACTCATTATTTGGCAACCGTTGAACCTTACTTTAGAACTATGAATTGAATTTATAAACAAAATTCAAAAATTTCATAGTCGAAGGCTAAACTCACAGATACTATAATTTCATAGAAATTATGTGTTTTGTGAGAGATAATACATAATACCTTAGTAGACATATTATCTAGTTATTAGTGGGGACTATAATTCATATAAAATACTTATAGCAGGGATTCAAAATAATAAATGGAGTTATGACATACAAAATGAAATAAGAATGAAGACCCAGGACTCTATACAAATCATTAATACCAATGAGTCATAGAATTCATTGACAAAGTTGAATCATTGAAAATTTAGCACATTTTAAAAGAAAATGAGGAGAAATAAATTGTGGTATATCCTTACGTGAATGCTCATACAAGCCGTTAACTGTGCGTGGAGTAAGAGGAACTAGCGTAGGGTTTCTCTCGGTAATAGAGACTTGCACATAAAATGAAATTAATGAGAATACATTATAAATAATTCAGTAAAGATTTCATTGTAAAATTCTATAACATTAAGAGATCACAATCAAATGGTATGGTGAATCATTACGTGGAGTACCGTGTAAAGCCTTTCCTTCCATGATTCGAAGTTTTTGCCGAAACTAAGGATATATATGGTTGGAAATGTAACTTCCACTTATGAAATTGAAGATACACCATTCTTTATAGAATTAACAGTGAGTATGGTCTCCCGTTTCAGTCATATTTCTCACAAAAATGCATGGATTTGTTGGAACTATGTGCACTGGCTGTAATGGGAGAAATTTGTCCGGAAGCCCAACTGACGGGAAGGCGAAATGCATGAGTAGTGTCAAAACTTAAGGTTTGAAGCAATAATCACCAATGTCTAAACCAAAATGAATATCCTGCATACAAGTGTCCCAGTGTAGTAACTTCGATCACATGGAGACATGTGACGAATGGTACAAATTTTAAATGATGGAAAAATACAAGGTAAGGTATCCATTAAAGAGTTAATACAAATTGACTATTACAGCCTTTGAGTGGAGTGATATATGAGCTTAAATTAATTTGTTACAATTAAATTATAATTTAACAGTTGGCAACCTTATAGTGCATCAAATTAAGGAAATGCGATGATAAGGAAGTTAGAATGGTATTAACATTCACCTCCATTAAATTATATTTCATACAAACCTTAATGGTATACTCAAATGAACGAAATAGTATGATGGAATAGTAATTAATTCAAACTATGTAGTTGGATTATGAACTATACAGTGGGGTTATGAATTATACTTTCGGACTATGAACTACATGAATTATATAATTGATTCATTAAGGTTGAACGGATATTCCTAATAGGCCTCGAATGGTAAAGTGTAAAGGAGAGTTAGAAACTATGGAATGAATGGTAGTATTTACTAGCATTTGATTCCTAGGTGTAGGGAACATTATAGTTTAATAAATTATTTATTTAGGTATAATTTAAAGGGTAAGATATAATTAACTATTATTATAAGGAACTTTAGGTATAAGTAACATGAAATTATACCTTAGATATCTTAAAAGACTATGGGAATAAATATTGAAGTAAAAATAATGGTGAAATTGAATTGAAAATGAGATACATGCTGAAGACATGTATGAAAACATGAAGTAGATAATACCATTAAGGGTTACGTAAAATATCTCTAATGAACTCATTATAGAGAGTAAGTTTTATATACTAGACTGAGGAACCAATTCATAAGAGAGAAAAATTAAAGACAAGGATAGATTTTTGTGTTGAAAGAAATAAAAATAAAGGCATACCTTGGTATTGAATTGTCATTACTAAAGTAGTAAATGAAAAGTATATCGAAATAGGACAATCATCGTGACCATAAGTAACATAAAAGAAAAAAAAATTGGTTACTGAGAGTTGTTACACCAAAATTATCTTCTACTACTTTTCTCTTTTTCACCTCATGAGAAGTTTGCTCATGAACCGCCTAATACAAAATTCCCAACACCAAAATGTTCTTTTCTCATTCAACAATGTAGATTTTATAAGCATATCTCACTGATAATTTGTATTCAATGTAGGAATAGAAATGAGGAGTTGTCTCTTGGCCTTCTAAGGATGTTCACAATATATCTTTTCATTTTCAAATATGAAATCATAATTTTCTAATATAAAATAGAGATAAAATAATAGAGGGCAATAAAAATGATTGTAAAATACAAATCTTGAAAAGTTTTCATATTTATATGAGCTATATTTCTTATATTTGTACTGTCTAGATCTTAATGCCTTTAAGGTTTCCTGTATGATAAAAGCATACATTTTCCAACTTATATATCAAGATATCATGTGTCATTTTCATTTTAACTGTAAGTCATACATCAAGATAACCAATCAACATATTTCACAGTGATCAACCTTCAAAATGATCAACATAGTTAACAATGATGAGTCTTTCCACTTCACATCACTTATTAGCCTTTGCACTTCAAATAATCTTGCAACAATGACATTGTAGCAATCAACATAAATCATCCTTAACAAAATGAACAACAATCAGATTAAGGACATCAATGTAATATCCTTGACCCAACTACCCAAAAAACTCTCATAAAATTAATGTACTACATAGTAAAAAATATTATTGATTTAATTTAACATATATAATGAAATACATCATGCAAGCAAGAAACTATTTCTTTAAGATTTTTTTGTAAAAATAATTTTAATTTCATGAAACCGAATTTACTATGAGAACACTTGGGTGAAGAGAGGAAATCGATTTTTGAAAAAATTTCAGAAGGAATCTTTATGTAGGAGAATTCCAAGCCATCAAATATTTATTGTGAAAATAAAAATAAAAATAAAAATGGGGCCTTGATTTTGGAGAAGAATTTATATTTTTCTATGTAAATAAATTGTATTTTCCAAGTTGGTATATTTCATGAGTTTTAAAACTAATAAGTTTTAGTTTTAGGAACACTATGGAGAGATGATATTTTGTCTATAACGAAAAAACAAATCTACCTTGAAAAGATGAGAGATGAGTGATTTTAGAATTTAGAAAAATATGATTTATGGAATCATTTTAAGATTTATGAAAATAATATTTATGGAGTTATTTTAAGATTTATAAAATATAAAAATATGTACAAAATTTGTCAAATAAAATTCAATCATGTGGGGAACTCGACACAAGACTGCTTCATCTCTTACCTGGTCACTATTAGCTATATTAATGTGTCATAAATTATCGATTTGACATAGAATAATGTGTCAAGTCTGGTCGAGCTGATGGATTCCAAATATTAAAATATAAGCTACATGTGAATCAATTGTTTAAGAAAGAATCTTTATACGTGTGAGATTAATATCTATTATATTAGGTTTCTCTTAGAAAAGAAATTGTATATTCATGAGATAAAAATATATTATGTTATAGAAAAAAATTACATGTTTGCATGAAAGGAAATAACTATTGTGCAAATAAGTATTTTTTTTTAAGTAAGAAAAATAGCTACCACACAACGATTTCATGAAAATATTGTACAAATTATTGAGAAATTATGATAGCTTATTGAAACTAATCTTGGAAAATGTTTTCATGGGTTATTGAAAAATGAAGACAAATTAACGAGAATAATCTTGAAAATATTTGTAAGAGCTCTTGAAAAATTAAGATAAGCTAACGAGGATAATTGTTAAGTGGATTCCATAGGTTCCTCAAGGGAATTTCATGGACTATAGACAAAGAAAATTTAAAACGAGTAATTTCTTGAAAATAAACCATGAATATGTGTGACCCATGTTGTTTTCCTAAATAAAAAAGAAAAGTTAAATAGAATAATTTCTTGAAAATAAACCATGAGTATGTGCGACCCATGTTGTTGTCTAAAAAAGACTACGGTAAATTTATATTTTTTTATGCATGGATAGAACAACTGTTTGGAGTAGATTTCTTGAGAAATAAATGTGTTCTTGCATACATGGAAATAAAAACTATTATGATCGATATTTTTTTTTTGAAAAGAGTAGTTGTTTACATACATATAGATATAGCTAATGGGTTGGCGTTCTTAGAAAAGAATGTGTTGTTTTTTACTAACTTAGTTATATTGATGTTGCATTAAAATAATAAGCCATTATGATATATTTCTTGAAAACAAATATATATATATATATATATATATATATATATATATATATTTCCATGTAGATGAGAATATAACTATTTTGTTCAAGTTTTTGAAGAGAAATATGTAATTGTTTGCAATGAATATGTTAGCTTTCATTTGGATAAGTACATGTACCTACATGCAAGAAATAATAATTATCATGTTAGATTTACTTGGAATAGAGAATGCATTTTCATGTGTAATAGGTATTACAAATAGCTTTCCTTAGAAAAGGTGTTATTAGAAAGAACAAACAATTTCATGCACACGAATAATATCTTTTACGCTAGCTTTCCCTTGAAAAGATTATGCAGTTGCATACAAAATTATATTATCTATCTTTTGATAAAAGATTATGTATCTATATGCAATTGTGAAAATTTTATTTAGTCACATGAATAACTATGGCTAGTGTGTTAGGATCCCTTTAAATAATAAAGATGCTTGTTGTTGTTTTTCTCTTGTAAAGGAAGGTGTGCTTGTGCAAGGGGAATATTAGTTAATGTGGTATTTATTTATATACATTATATAATAGTTATATCATTATTAATAATTCTTCTGTAGTGATTGTTAAAGTAACCATGTCACAATGTTTTTCTTACATTTTGTGAATTCATATGAAAATATTAATACTTGATCTAGTCAGGATATCAAAGGTTGTTGATAGTAGAATTTACAAGAAAATACTGGAACATATGCAAAGATACATTAAGTTTACCATTATGGAAGAAAATAAGTTACTCGTCTATGCAGATTGAAGGAAAGCCATTTGTAGGATAATCTATTGATGGGAATAACGAAGCCCCAAAGACACAACCCTCAAGTGTTACTTGGTAAATTATGTCATGATGATTGTAATAGTTCATAGCTAGTTATGTTGTTTTTGAGACGAGTTTAATTATAATATTTTATGAAAATGGTCAAGGGATGGACTCCCTTATAGCCATAGACTGAGGGGTGAACACACTCATGTGTGTTTAATAATAAAACTAAATGTTTGTTGGTTTTAACCCTAATTGGTTTCCAGGGTATATCAGTGTTTAACGATATGATTGTTTGTTGTGTAATTTTTATAATGTTGATTCCTTGCATAATGTGACATTATATTATCAGAAATATTATTAAATAACTTAATTAAAATAGTCATGGAATTGATGCAAGGTTACATCAGGAAGTTAGTTAATATGCTACAAGAGTGGCATTTAATGGATGTATAACTTATTATTCCTTTCCTAAATATTACTCTATGTAATCATGATAGTTTATCTAATGGTCATTGAAGCAATACAAAAAGTAATTTTGAAAGTTACACATTGGTAATGTTGCAGAAATTTCCTATCTCCAAGAATTTTCATGTGAGGTTACACGGCGATGTTTTAGTGGTATCATAGAAAAAGGTTGCAGTACTCGCATGTTTTGGGAATCCTTAAGCAGAAAATAAGTATAGGTACAATTATAGTGGGATTTATCTCAAGTATGATTCTAACCAAACTTGAAATAGACTACAGTTGACATGAGATGCATGCTGTGAGACCGATGACCACATTAAAGAATAGTAAGTGACAATTTATACCTTAAAATTTTGCTCCTCACATTAGAATTTTGATGTGGATAAAATATAGTAATATACCTATTTCATTCATGAACAAACTAAGCACTCACTAGTTATAGTTATGATTAATTACCAACGTTTGCATGCATACTATAACAATAATAATTATTTTGTATTAAAAAAAGATGACTAAAGTTACAATGCTCCTTATAAGGAATGAATCCATGTATTGTCTTATGTGATAACTAAGGATATATAAAGTGGAGTTATCGCTGAAGAGGACAATAGAATGTTTTAAAAGACATTGAAATAAAATCTTTAGATGTTAAAAATGAACAATGAATCAAGTAGTAAAACTTGACTCTAATATATAATCGATGAGTAAGCCCTGTCATGATTGAATTTAAGATGGTCTGTAGCATTGGAAAATTAATATAGAATGACTAACTATAAAAACGTAAATGAATGAATCGATTTCGATTCAAGCTTATTGCAAGCTATAAACCAGTGATAACAATATGCTATAGAATTATGAATTTTTGGATTGGTACTGTGATTATTATTGACACTTAAAAATTGATGATAAATAAGTGTCCTTGAATGATTAAATTTTTGGTTAATATTTTATGCACATGCAAGAAAACTACAATGATTTCACAAGTGAATATTGGTTTAACCATGCATACCTATGATTACAAGTTCTTGAAGGTGATAAATAATTTGGATCATCATACAAAAATGTTGTTAAAATGATTGATTTGATAGTTCTACTAGCTTAATGTTATAACTAGTAGTAATCAAATGATGTTGATTACCTTGTTTATTTAAACCTCATAGCTTTACAAACTGATGATTCTAGGATGATGTTAGTTGTTTTATGTTGTATGTTTAAAAAATATGTTAATTACATATTTTAGAAATCAATCCAGTGCCTTTGAATACTATGATGACAAAAAACAGTAAATATAATCATAAAATTTCATCATGTTGTGGAAACATGGTGTTTCAGTTCTCATTGCATAAAGAAAATTTGGATGGTGTTTCTATCTATTAGCATTACTAGTTTGATTAAGGGAGAGAATTATATTTCAATGAATTTAATCTAGTAGCAATTCTTATTGATTTTTAACTAGATTCATATGCGTAAATAAAATGACATGTTACATGAGTTAAAAACTATGGGAATGACAATGATTAAAGTATTGTTCCCTTAACTGTTGTTTTGAAAAAACAACTTATAGAAACTTTGTTTAAGCATCTACAGGATGTATCTTATTTGTTATATTACTTTCAATGTATAGAATAATGTTACCAAATGTTTTTACAAAGTGCTACTATAGAATCTTGTTTATAGAAAGTAATATGACAAATACCATTCTAGCTGATAAAATATTAAAAACATAGATTCATGTTAAAGTGAAATGCATCTTGAAAGTATCTGAAAAATGTTTTGTGCGTAATGGTATTTTGGTAGAATACATGGTTTTATTCAATTTTTTTTTTGAATAATATTGTTGTTGTGGTTAATCGAGAGGTGGCTTAATGGTAGCATAAGAACCCCTGAAAGGTAGAATTTGCAATGTGAATTGAAACTCCATATGACAAGGTATCATGTTTAATGTTACAATATGAAATATTGCTATTGTTTTATTATAATTGCATGTTTATAATTATGTAAAAAATTGAAATTAATACCACCTCTATGTACATATGTGTATGGGAGTATGTAACAACCCTGGTGAAAATTCTATGCAATAAAGTTAAAATAATAACCACGGTTGATGGGACACATATTCCGAGCTGAATGTTGGGAAAAACATCCTAGTGGGTGTTTCATTTTGGTTATTATGAATGAAATAAATTGGCGAAGTCAAAGGCTAAGGCTTTCCAAAGGAAAAATGGCATTTTTGGAACATTTTTTTATGAAAATAATGGAAAATAGGATAAAAGGAAGGTGAAATGTCATAGGTTGCATGTGAGGTGGAAAATGAAGGAAAATAATGGAAAATGAAGAAAATAAAGGCCTCTTCTATAAAAAGGCTTATGAGGATCAGTTGGTACCTTTTGTGAGTGAATTTTTGGAGCTCTCCCATTATACTCTCTCTCTCTCGCTCTCTCTTACTCTTGGACACTCAAATTTTTTGGAGAACTTTTCCATTAGATCAAGAAAGGAAAGAAAGCAGGAAGAAGGAGGAAGCAAGCTAGGAGGAATGGGAATCAAGAAGCTACATCGAGACTCTTGGAAAGTATTGTTTTGCATGTATGTTTTCCTTTCTAGATCTAGCATGCATGATATTGCATGTGTTTCTTTTTATTTTGGCATGATTTTCTCCAGGTGTGATATTGTTTTATTCTAGCGTTTCCATTTTCGAATAGCCACGGTGTTGTGTAGTTCTCATGTTCTGGTTTATATGGATTAAAGGATGGATTCAAGGTTGAGTGGGGTGGATATTTGAATTGATATAACACATGGCCTAGTAGCCCCTGAACTTGACTGTGGGTTGTGGTAAATCCAGATATTGTGTTATCTCAGCAAGCCTAGGAATCGACGGCTGATGAATGGAGGGATATATGATTAAGCCTAGAGGTGGTTTTGTCTCCATCAAGCCTAGGAATCCAGAGTTTGTAATATACTATAAAGCCTAGAGAGTATTTATTTTTTTAGGGCTTAGTGATCATTGATTCAGACTGTACGTTGCGATAAAGCCGAGAGACTAAAAGATAGGAAAACTCCTCATGATTTAGGTGGAGGAAATCCAATGATATACATGATTGTGTTGGCCTAATGATCAAGTGTAGATCATGGTAAAGCTGGTTATGAAAGGTATATTGTGTTTCCTTAGGGATTCAGGATGGATCCTGATAAAGCCTAATTTATATTGATGAGTATGAGGTGATTTAGCCTCGGGATGCCCTGGTTGGTTCTTTTGGTTTGAGTCCCACATTCATCCTTGGAATATGGCACGAGGTTGATTGGATGAAGAGAGATTTGGCTCGGCCAATCTATTGTCGGGTGTAACATTGAAGTCCCATCTATGGTTGGTTTTTACATTGAATAATGAAGAGTTCATTGCTTTGTTATTTGGTATGGAAATGTAATGGTTATTATGTGGATTTTATTTATGTTGTATCCACTATATTTCTGTTGTTATTGTGTTGGTTATAAGCATGTATTTTATCTATGATGATGAAAGGATCTATCCATGTTTTTACTTGTAAATGAATGAAAATGTATCTATGGTAAAATATATTGTATTGAATCTTATGATGTTTGGGAGCAATGCTTCTTAACGATTCTCATATAAGTATGAGACCGTTATCCTTAAATATATTGTTTACACTTATAGATTCAATGTTTGTGACATGTTTGAAAAAATTCTTGTCATGGCTAGGAGGGGTCAAGATGAGTTATTTTTATGTGATTTCTTGTGCATCATTGTCCTACTATTATTTATCATTCCTTAATTTTTTATGAAGTTTTTGGTAGTGACCTGGACTTTTGGTCTGAAAAGGTGGCTTAAATCTCGGAGATGCGAGCACAAAAATTAGCATTCGGGGCCCTAAATGCTGGCATGAAGTGTTATGCCTATGGATATAGCCTAATTTCCCTTGGAATATAGTTTTACACCCACAAATATGGCTATAATGGGGTCAAAACATTAGTGTGACTGATGGGTAAGAGGCTTGAATCTTTGGGTTACCTCTCGGCGGTGTTGTGGTTGTTGTAGAAGGTATGTAAGTTGTGTTTTCACTACAAGAAAAAAGGACATTGGTGAGGGGTGGAAATGGTCACCATAAGCTCATTGGTGAGGGTCAAAAGAGCCTTCGTCACCAAAAATTGAACGTCACCAAAGGTGGCATCGCCGAAAGTATAGGTGTTGTGGTGACATTCAAGTTCCGTCACCAATAATGATTTATAGTGACGGATAGTGACCGTCACCATTTCATATGAGCAATGGTGACAAACAATAGCTTCCGTCACCAAAAAACTGAACGTCACCAAAGGTGGCGTTGCCAAAAGTATGTGTTGTGGTGACATTCGAGGTCAGTCACGAATATTGATTATAATGACGGATAGTGACCGTCACTATTGGTGCATATATATGGCGACGTTCATTGACCGTCACCATAAACTCATTGGTGACATCAAGGTCTGTCACGAATAATTACTATAATGACAAACATTGACCCTCACCATTTCATATCAACAACAAAGATTTATGGTGACAGACCTTTAATGGTCGTCAGTATTGATGCATATATATGGTGGCGTTTGTTGACCGTCACCATTTCATATTTTGGTGATAGTCGAAAAATGTCACCATAAGCTCATTGGTGATGGTCAAAAGATCATCCGTCACAAAAACCTGATCATCCTCATTCCCTTGAATATAAGCGCACGATGGAATCGAACCACCAACCTCCTACTTGTAAAGCAGGTGATCTTCCATTGAGCTAGCACCCTTTAAAGAATTAGACTTTAAACTAGAAATTGTCACTAAAGGTGCAAAGATACACCAAAGGAATAGAAAATATAGGAAGATCAGAAGTTGCTAGAAATAATATGTTTAATATGCATAATAAAAAGACAATAAGAATAAATTTTGATATAATCTAACAAAGCATGTACTACGTAAGAGAATAATTGGACAGCACAACTACAATTTTAATCACAACATAACAATATAAAAGACCATACAACAGGAAAGGAACAACTCCATAGTTTGAGAAATATGAACAATCCATGGGCATGTTCTTATATATTGATATAGATAACGAAATAGAAATCTAGATTTATGAAATTCAAGTATCACACAAGAATGTCTTGAAAAAATATCAATATGTAAAATAGTATTTTTTGCATTTGGATTTACCTTGCAGAACCTCAGAAAAAGTTTCCACATAAACAACCAATAAACATAACAACATGGACCTCAGGAGCAATTGTGCAGGGGATAAAATATGAAGGTAAAGCACTAGAGAAGTATTCAAAGCAAATGATGAAAAGCATATCTAGAAAGAATTGACAACCCTCTGAAGTAAACCATACATTTATTGTTGTGACTAGTACACTTGTAAAAAAAGATCAGAATAAATTATGAACTATTCCACCAAAAAAAAGTGAATTTTTCCACTAAAATACAGTTTCAAATTAATCACTAGTATGACGCGAACTTCTTTACAAAAATAGGGAAGTTCCAAGACAATGTATAATAGCCTGCATGGCAATCGTGTTAATAAAACCTTCCAAAGAATAAGACCACAACAGTCAACAAGAGTTCCATGAAAGAAGTAGCTCCTAGGAACCTCACTGAAAAAAATATTTATGTAAGGAAGTCATCTAGATCAAGGGTCATCATTCAATAATCAATATGGAAACAAGTGTTGACATTTTCTAATGGAATCCTCTTTGGATTCACTAGTTAGGAAGAAAGAAAAAGGTTTCATCAAGAATTCTGACTTACAAAATTTTGGGATTAGAATATGATGACATAATGATGAAGCAGATCAAGAAAATGAAACTCTTTCATTCTAAAGAAACCTGCTGCAGGATGACTCAAAAGGAAAAGAATGAGGTACATGTATATATATGTTGACACCGGATGCTCTGAAGTCATGCCATGTGGTTGCAGGTAGTATACTTCTATCTTTAGAAGTATGATCAAAATAGAAAGCATAAACTCTTCTAATGCACAGGTTGTCAAAAGGGCATGATCTACACTAGATGAAATCGACATAATATGTCCTCATATGGAATATGAGGTTGTTGTACATTATCAAGGAACTACACAATGGAAGTTCATGGGAATGAAATAAAACTGTGGAGAAATAAAAAAGAAGATATCATGGGAAGTACAACCATGGAAAGAAGCAATCAACATCCAAGGAAGCCAAGAAGACTTGACTAGGAGATCTCCAGGGACGATATGTGGAATCTAATAGAAGTCTGGAAAAGACAGAGACCCTTGACAATACATATCTTTAGGAGATGAAAAAGGATGTCGATGCCTACAAGAAGGATGTCATGGTGAAAGATCATTACTAAGGTAAATTTTTATTTAAGTATTCATATTTATAATTGAATAATATCTTATGAGCTTATCAGGGCAGCCAAAGGGAAGTATATGTCTTCCACAGGTTGATAAGCATATGGCAGGATGTAAGATCCTTGGAATAAGTATGGTTAGAAGGAAAGCAACATGATATGAAGGTAGACTAGATGAAAAATTGATGGATCACTTGCGGACAAAAATGAAAAGTGATGGGTGATTTGAGCCCTAATGAATATATTCCAAAGATGAAGACTCCTCAACAACAAAGAAATTCATGACATCAAAAAAAGTAATTCTTCATGATCAACTCGGTGTTTTCATCATTGCTGCTACGGGTCACTGATTAAGAGGGGGGTTGGTAATAAGTTTCTTTCCTGGTAGAAACTTGGAAGCAAGTCCCTGGGAGCCTGGACGAGTCCTTGGATAAGAGGGAGCCTTGACAGGTCCTTGCATAAGAGGGAGCTTAAGAACATTCCTTGATAGGAATGGGTATGTCCTCCCTAATTAAGAGGGAGAGATAGGCGTATCATTCTGGTATTCACCTGGAACACAGAATGTGGGATTGGATAATCATTTGGCATCTAATACTCTTTTGGGGATGTATTAGGGTATCCGAGGTAAGAGTAGTCATGAAAGGATGGGTATTCTTTGAGGATTAGCTATCCCCAAAAGAATAATTCTATGAGGTCATACTCGGTGAACACGCTGGTGGAGTATGTACCTTGGAAACAATGATGAATATGTCTATAATCATTGGTCTCACCAGCATTGTATTTCATGGTATCGTGAAGATATGGAGTTGTTAATCAAGGCCTTGCACTGTGACAATGCTAGTTAATAAGATGCTATAACAGATGGATTACAAATCAAATTCTTCTAATGAGATTCTTCAGATTAAGAGTGACCATGTACCATTATTAATACCTCCCTAGTTAAGAGGAAATGTTAGAATGTGTAACTAAGTTCAGTCTTCATAATGACTTGTAATTATGAACTTATGTAATGAAGAAGACAAAGATAATAAAATGTATTTTGTAATACTTGCGCATCATGGGTTTCATGGACAAGGAATTTTTTATTATAGGTCAAAGACTTCTTCTTGATGTCTTTTAGGGGTTTTTCATCTTGTAATAAATATATATAATTTAGAGTCATGTATATGAATTGGTGTTACACTTATAAAGAAAATTTATTGACGTAAATGTATGCCTTCAAGACCTTGTCAATATGCTCCACAAGTCGGCTTAAAGATGGTGAATATTCTCCTTGATGAAGTCATCTTGCACACAAACCTCATGTCGGCCTACAAGCTAAAGCCAACCACTATATAAAGGATGATGCAGCCTCATTATGGTGTAAGAAATTTTGGATCATTTGATAGAAGAGAAAATTTTGGGTCTACATTGATGCGAGAATAGGAGGCTAGTCTAGGAAGAAAAGAAGAGGTACACTTACCTTTGTTCTGGGTCTATACCACCTTGCACATTTAAAAAATAAGGCTATCACAGAAAAAGATAAGTCTCTCTTCTAGTGCATAGAACAATGCATGAAGAAGGTAATATAGCGATGAAAGGATCTATGATTAGGTCAAGAAAGGAGGTGTGCTATCGAAGGAAGAAAGTATTAGCATATCTCTGTTTTGATCTGCAAGTTTACCTCACATATCTCAGGGAGGATGAAGGTTATCACAGTAAAGAGGAAGGCTACAAAAACATTAAGAAAGGCACAGTATTGAGTTTCAAAGATGTCCAAAGGATGTTGGAAGTAGGCCGAGAAGAAGACTTTAGGAAGCTAAGGATAAGATCAAAGGAAGCCAAGAAGAAGCACACAGTTTGGGGCTGCTAGACTAAGGACTGAGCTTCCCTAGTAAAGGTGCAATGTAGTGCAGAAAGAAGAGATCAGCTAGAGAATTCGAGAAGAGAAGTGACAAGGGTCTTGGAGGCATACTGGTATCAAGGGTCTATTTCATGGTTATGGTACTCATCAATGGAATATCTATAAGAAGAATTGCTTTTGAGTTTTCCTCTCCAAGAGGGAGAGATTTTGGCCCTAGCTTGAAGTGCCTAAACTTTGTGTCTCTTGTGTTTTGATATTTTACTTGATGAAAGACATAATAAGCTAAAAAATATAAGATCTAAGTAAAAGAAGCATAAAAAGTTCACAATTAATTATCATGAAAGAGAAATTGAATTAAACGCCCTAGTTTCTCAACAAGGTTGATATGCTCCTTACTATCGTTACCTACCCCTCAGAGTAACTATCATGGATCGAGGGAAAATACAGATAATCATTCCAATAGTTTTTTCCAAGAATGCTTGAAGCAGAAGAAGATTCAAAAGCTCTTGTTACTGGGATATGAAGGCTCTGGTGCTAGTACAATTTTCAAGCAGGCAAAATTTCTCTACAAGGATGAGAAATTTTCATAGGAGGAGCTGCAAAACATCAAACTGATGATACAGAGAAACCTATATAAATACCTTTGCATATTGCTTGAGGGGTCTAAGAATTTTGAGGAAAGCTTAGCAGATATGGATGGTTCTAGTGTACATGAACAAGTTTCTGCCTCATATGAAAGTGATGATAAAGAAGCTGCTCAATGTACTTACTCTCTCAATCTAGAATTGAAACATTTTTCCAATTGGCTTCTGGAAATTATGGTAATGGGGGATTTATATGGTTTTTTTCCCAGCAGCAACACATGAGTATGCCCCAATAGCTGATGAAATGTGGAGGGACCCTGCAATTCAGGCTACGTATGCAAGAAGAAATGATTTGCATGTCCTCCCTGATGTTGTTGCTCACTTCTAGGAATGGGTTGTTGAGGTATCAAGTAATGCATACAATCCGTCAGAATCTCACATTTTATGTGCTGGAGTGACTCAAAGTAATGGGTTAGCATTTATATAATTTTCAACTGATGATCATAGTCCAATGTCAGAACCTTATAATGAAAAATTTGATTCTCCAACTCCAACTGTGAAGTATCAGCTTATTAGAGTAAATATTAAAGGATTAAATGAAGACTGTAAGTGGCTGGAAATATTTGAGAATGTACGAGTTGTAATCTTCTGTGTTGCTATAAGTAAATATGACAAAAAGTGGGCTGAGAAATCAGATGACCTTTAGTAAAGAACTTTTTGAGAATGTTGTGGAGCATTCATTTTTCATAGATACACCATTCATTCTATTACTAAATAAATATGACATTTTTTAGGAAAAAATTAACAGAGTGGCACTTACTGTATGTGAGTAGTTTAAGGATTTCAGTCCAGTGGAGGCACACCACAACAATCAGTCACTAGACCATCAAGCTTACTATTATGTGGCAATGAAATTCAAGTATCTCTATTCATATCTTAGCATCCATAAGTTGTTTATATGGAAAATGAAGGCACGAAATCACAACACAGTGAATGAAGCCTTCAAATATATTCATGAAATTTTAAAGTGGGTTGCATATGTGCAAGAAAAGATCTTTCAATACATGAACCTGCAATTTCTTGAGAACAAGCAATGTCAGGAAGGGGTGATTGTGATGTCCTTTTCTAATTAAATGACCCTATTGAAAATGTAACTAGCATCGGTCTTCATAATGTAATTCAAATGTATTATTGATGTATTTATAATTTTATTATATTCATTGTTATTATTATTTTATTTCTAGTCAAAGCATGTTCCTCATGCATTTAGGGTCAATTGAGTCGAGAAAATTTATCATGAGTCAAGGTCCCATTTGGACTTGTAAAAGAAAATGAAAATTTATTTTTCAAGTCAAAGAGTCAAAAATTTCACCAAAGACCAAATCGACCCTCCTGGACAAGATGGCCTAAAGAGGCAGCCATTCGACCTCCTGGACATGTATAAATACAAGATAGTTCAATCTCCTTTTATCATCCATCCATCACTTCGATTTCTGTGCAAGAAGGAGAATTTTAGCAAAAGTCAAAGGAGAGAATTTTTTGTTTTCTGCCCTAGTTTCTGTTCACACATGGGAATTTTATAAGTTAATTTTTGTTGTATTGCAGGCTCGAAATTTTAGGAGATGACTAGATTTCTGAGATTTGACCAACGTTGACTTATGTTGACCATGATTGTTGGAAATGGATGGGAAGAGGGTTGACTTGGGTCTTTGTGGAGGTCTCGGTCTTGGTCTTGGGTCTTGGATATCTCACTTTGATCTGATTCTATAAGAAGAGGATTTTCTTGGGTCTTCCCCCTTGTGGGGTTTTTCCCTGGCTTGGAGCCTAATTTCTTGTGTTCTTTGTCTCTTTGTGATCTTCATGTTTTGTACTTTTGGTAAATGGTTGATGAAGAGGTTAACATAAGTAACAAGAAGCCAACAAACATTCACAATTAATTATCAAGTTAAGAGAAATCTACCCTAATCTACAAGCATCTTGATTTCTGAAAATGGTATCAGAGCTAGGTTGAAGGAAAGGCAGATTGAAGATAACATTTTGCTAGCTTATTTTCTTATCCCTGTGGCACCTTAAGCAAAGTATCATACAAATTTTGTGACATACTTTCCTTAAAATATGAATTGAAAGAGGAAAAGTACTTTTGTTATTCAAGTTGAACAAAGACATCAATATTCCTGTGAACCAACCTCATCAATAAAGGAAGGACCAAAATACTTAAGGGCTAGAAAAAGAGACCTATAATACATGCAAAGACTCTATGGCAGTATCTCTGTAAATGAAGGATGAAATTTATATCTCTGTTGTTGAAAAAATATTTGGCATAGGTACACATATTTGAGTCTCTATGTTGATTTATGGAGTAAGTTTCCTATACTAATGTGAATTTCAGAGGCACCTTCTCCTATGATAAGAATACAAGTCATTATCTTTATAATCTACAAAGTACTCAAAGAAAAAGCAAATGGCTTATATGAAACCTGTTAAAATAAGACAACCTACTGTGACAATACTTTCAGTGGTAATCTGAGCATGACTGTGCGCTCCTTTCTGAATAAAAAAGACCAAGTGTATTCATGATATTTGTATAGTTTGAGTAACCAAAATACTATAGCTGACATCTATTACTGCTGAGTTCAAAGGCTAGTCTGAGAGTATGAACAAGTCCAAAATTCCCATAATGATTGAAGCAAGTTTTTTTGGGAAAAAACGAATATCTGAGGTATTGTTCTTGGATCAATACAAAAAATTCTGTGACACTTCTATGAGGTATCTGAATCTTACTATAGCAACAAATATTTGAAGATTCAAGGCATCAATGATGACACCAACATGAAATGATACAAAGTCTATCTAACACTATATAAGGTAGCTCGACTCATTTGGGAGACTATCCATATTTGACATCTAAAAAGACCATCATCTTTGTAATCAATGAAAATATGTGGCACTGTGAGATGAAGGATAGAGAATATGAAGTTAAAAGAAACCAAAACCATGTGGATCGTCTCTGAGGCATTTAAATGTACAAATGATGAACTTAAAGACATGCAAAAGAAGTCTTATCTGTGACATAAAGGACTGATAATCTCTATACCCTTGTGCAAAATGAATCAAAATTCTGTGATCTACTCTATGCTATAAGACCAAAAGAATAAGGTACATAGTCTATAAAAGGGACCAAAATCATCACTGTGAATAAAAGCCAAGATTATGATCAATTCCAAGTCTGAAGCTACACTTAATGACAGAATTTACATTTGTGAAAAATCTGAGCATCTATATGACAAGTAGAACATGTATATTTGTGATCTGAACTATACAAAGACATACAAAACTTTTTGAATCATCAAGAATCAGAGTTTAGTGGCATCCTGTGTGAAAACCTGAGGGATGCTACTTCGTGAAAGAATTTATTATGATGATATAAGGCCCATCTCTGTGATACTAGAATATGTAGCAGCATTATATCTCTTAATAAGGACTGTGAGGATATAGGGAATCCGTGACACAATTTTGTGAAAATAGCACCCTTCTCATACATAAAAGAAAGATGAATTCAATTCTTGAAGCCACCCTATTTGATATTGAAAGATAGAGGACACTGAAAGAAGCTCAAAGATATCTCTGTGGCTTATAGCCGAGCTTGAAGGACCAATTAGTGAGATCAATGTGAAGACCAAGTTGCAGAATTGTATGGACAGAGAAGTTTTAATTTAGCGTAAGCATATCTTTTGAAGTAGCCCCAAGAAGTTACAACTTCCAATATAGTAGTACCATACTTGAAGGCAATAATGGACAACAAGGGAAGTTAAAAGAGGTACATGTAAACTATGCTCAATGGTAATAGTAGTGTCAATCTGAGCATGACTGTGCGCTCCTTTCTGAATAAAAAAGACCAAGTGTATTCATGATATTTTTATAGTTTGAGTAACCAAATTAGTGTAGCTTACATCTATTACTGCCGAGTTCAAAGGCTAGTATGAGAGTATGAACAAGTCCAAAATTGCCATAATGATTGAAGCAATTTTGTTTGGGAAACAATGAATATCTGAGGTACTGTTCTTCGATCAATACAAAAAGGTTCTGTGACATTTCTATGAGGTATCTGAAGCTTACTATAGCAACAAATATTTGAAGATTCAAGCGTAGATGGGGATTTGGTGATACAATGCTCTGTATGTAACATATGCTTAATATCTTGATTGTAAACTTTAAAGGATTGTTTGGGCAAGAGAAGAAGAAATTGAGAATGTGCTTCCACGATCAGCTTTGGGTAGTTTATTTAGAGTTGAAATCAGATTTTTTTGATAGTCGGTGCATATTGCAACAATTGATGTGCAGGGTTGACTGCTGAAGCTTGTTATGTGAAGCAAATTATTATGCTTAGAGTGTCTAGATGAAAATTATAGAAATATTTTTTCAGGATGCAATTCTGCATGCATAAATAAGATCTCAATGGTTTTGTTAGGATGCTAACTCCAAAGGAGTAAGGGCAAATAGCTCATTGAATTTTTATGCACTAGCTTAATAAAATAAGGGTCTCAATAGTAACACCAACGGATTCTTGTGTCCAAGATATTAGACTATATTTGTTATTTACTGGAAATATGGGAATAGTAGTTTGTTATAGGTGTCACCTTACTATATATTGAAGCCAATGCAATGTTATTGTTGAGTTGGTTAATGCAATGTAATTGGTGAGTTGCTTAATACAATTGTTGTGTTGTTTAATCTCAAATGGTGTTAGAGTGAATCTTTCGGCCACCAACTGCAATTGAAGGATAGAGTCTGCTTCTTTATGAAGAAGATCGCTAGCTAGTGAAATTCTATCTCAATCTGCTTGTAAATCTTGTGGTGGGTGAGTGGAAGCTCCATGGCTTCCCAAATCTCATATTTTTTTATGTTGTAGCACCCAATATCGTTGTAGGTTATGTCCAATTTTTCAGACTGGGAAAGGAGTGTGATAGAGGACTCGACCTTGGGTGGGAGGAAAGCCACTAGGGCAGTATGCAGATCTACGGTCAGATGTTAAAAGTAAATTTTCCCTAGGAAATTTGAAGCGCTTAGAGCTTCTTTCTCTATTTTTTCCGTCAAAGAAATATCGTGGTTGGCTTTGTTTTAAATTTTTGGAATAAGTTGAAATTTTAAGTGTGTTTGGGTATGGGTGAGGTAGAATATAATGACGTGTTATTTGAAGAAAGGACCATTGATCCTTGTGCATAAGATGCACTCTGAAAATATAGGCTATGATGCATACACCCTTTTGTGAGTTTTTACCAATGGATGGCAAAGGGGCTGCTGACAATAAAAATGTTAATATAAAAGGCTAAAAATAAAATAATAATGTAGCTTAGATTTGTTGGGAGTTGTGTTGTGTAGGGATCACAACAGCACAATATATATGTCTGTTCTCTGTTGGCCAGAGTAATGGCACATTGAGTTGAGCAGTACACATCAGGGGTGGCTGAGGTTGATTCAAAGCTGTACAAGGCTAATCCAACACTGCTGTACACCTTTGTCAACTCCCAACACTACTTGCTTGCTACTAAAAACTGGGCAACATACCAATGTTAGTTATGTGATCCCATTGCCTACCTATGCATCTAAGTTACAATAGCATATTATTGTCAGTAATATTTGCCATCCCTTGGTGCAAACCCACAAAGGATATTTATTCATAAAAATATTTGTACTTAAGGAACTATACAAAAAATTAGTATATTTTTCTAGTGTGTTTTCAATAAAAAGGTTGGCCAGTCTTCTAATTTCTAAGGGATACATCCTTTGGACTCTCTCTATAACATACCCATAATGCAATTCTTTCCACTTTCCCAATATGAATCAATGTAAGCCACAAAATCCCCTCAAATGGAGACATAGAAAGATGTTGCAAGGTTTACAGCATACAACAACACTTTGAGAATGGTATATAGCCACATTAAATTTTTAAGAGTGCAGGCTTCAACACAATTAGGTAAGTTGTATGTAAGAGTGCAAAACAATGCATCCCGGAAGAAATGAATGATGGCTTGTATAGAAGATTATCCCTAAAAAATAAACTATCCTTTGATCCATAAGTACAAATGGTTTTATTAATAATCCCCTGATGTGGATTTACACCAAGGGATGGAAAATGTTGCTAAAAATAGGAAAGGTGATTGACATTAAAACGTAATTAAAGTTGGATTTGTAGGGAGGCATAGGGGTCACAAAACCACAAGGTATGTGCCTGTCATTTGTTCGTCAGATTAGTTGCACCTCAAGCCAAGCCATAGACTAAAGAAGGCAAGTAGTGGTGATTGAGGCCAATTCAATTCTATTTCCTGCTATAAATATGACCCCATTTTCATTCTGCAATGGTATAGGTCAACAATTCTCTCGAGTAGGTTGCAAAGGTCTCAAGCCCTGAGTCACTAACCATGGTGCATCAATTTCTAGTGAGTATGAAGTTACATTGAAAGCCATTAATGTCTCTCTCTTGATAAGGGGAGAAAGCAGTAGTTGAGGTTGATAATGGAAGCTTTCTGGTTTTACAATTTTATAGTACAATACAGAATACACACACACACATATAATACAAAATACACACAATTATATAAAGTATGAAGCATGCACACACCAAGACTGTGGCATCAGGGCCAGAGAATAGTCAAACAAGGTTGGGGGCTAATGTCTCAAAATGAATACCAAGGGATTCTATAGTAGTAACAATGGTCACACAAATATCTTACAAGCATAAATTAACCCATATAAAATGTTCTTAAATAGGAGCACCATTGTTTTAGGGCATACATTTTAGGAAGGATTATAAGGAAAGCCCAATGAAATCCTCCAACAACTCCATCTCAGATGCCATAGCCTTCTCCATACATGTATTTCAGATGTACAAGTTTGATACAATTTTAAAGTTTCAGTTTCACAGCATGGTGAGCATATCTGCACTTAAAACCCTAAACCATGTAAACTGAGGCTGCTTAGAATACTATCTAAATATGGGAATTCTGAGCACTAGATCTACTAACACGTAACTCTAAAAATCAGAACATCAGGCTATAAAAAATTGAAATAGCATATGTATAAACTCTGATTCTGTGTAACAGAGTTCTAGAATCTTGGATAGCGAGAGGTATTTGCAGCACACAGTCACATATATCTTAAGTTTTAACTCGAAGAGACTTCCACATCAAACTTTTTCACTCCTACTAAAACATGTCCGTAATGAAGCACCTTAACTCCCTTTATAGAAGTAGATAGTTATAGTTACAATGAATGTGGAAAAAACCAACAAACCACCTAATTAAGGAAAGTTCTCTGACCCTATTGTGGCCAGGAGAGAGAACCCTCATGCATGGAATACAACACCTATAATAGCATACCCACTGGACAAGAAAAAGTGTAAATATGCATGCACCTTCCAACCTTGGAAACAATGGAAAGTATAAATATGGAAGCTCACCTAAAGCATGCACTATGTTTAAGACTCTAAACTTACAACGACACCCTACTCATATAAAGAAACACGTGCATGTGCCTCACACACTGGTCGCTTATTTAATTGTTGTGCCTTCCTAGTGGATTCTCTAGTGCACCACCATTCCAAACGTAAGCAAGTGTATGAAGAAGAATGACTAAGCAATATGTAAAAACTAACAAAACACTCAATAATGGCACAAGTAATATCTAAGCTTTCTATTTTTTACAAGGTTGTTCTAACAAGTTTTTGATGTATGATTCCAAAGCATTATTTATATTAAATGCAGATGCAGGGGCAAGGTCCTATGTAGAGAAGTTGGAGATGGTGAAATGGGAGCCTATTTATATCTATGGGATGCAGGGAATTTATGAGTTGGTGTAGCACTCCTCTAACATCAAGCTCCACTTTTATAAAAAGGTAGGGTCTTGGAGATCTAGTGGAGAGACAGTTGCAGTGTTGTCAGTCCATTTGAAAGGGTCAAGTCTCTTTCAAAAATAAAATTTGGGGTTGGTTATTGGTTCATTATGGATTAGATTTCAAGAGTAGGTTTCACAAAGTTGGTACTATTAGTTCATATTGTGTTATGTGTGGTAAAGATAAGACAATGCAATGTGTTTTTGGGAAATGTCAATATACCAGAGTTTTTTGGTCACAGTTTTAAGTTGAATTTCAGTCACTATTTGTGTATGATATTTCCAGGTGATTTTCTGCAGCATCACCGCACACGTTGATGGCTTTACCCATTGCTTTGGGTTCATGCCTGCCATGTGATTCCTGCACTCTTGAATTAGTATCTTTGCAAACAATAGACTGTGCTCTCTTGATGGAAGGTGAAATTGAAACATTCACAGGATTTCCTGCAACAATTGATGTTGTCTCATTCATCATATGAGGTAGTGACATGCCATATGGTTCCAGCACCAGCATAGGATCTTCATGAAAAATAACCCCTGCTCTCTTGAAGGAGGATGATACAACCACAAAATTTCCCAAATCACCTCAAAACAATCCTGCAGATTTACTAATTTGTAGGGACCCAATTGAGGCATTGTTGGGTGATTCTGAACAAAGATTCACTGAGAATAGCCCTTGATTTTTTTAAAGATTAAGATGATATGCCTACAGATTTCCCTCTAGCTGTGTGGAACATGACTTTTGGCTCTCCAACTTCTCCTTTACATCTCAACCTCTCATGACTAGAACTTCAAGAATGCAAGGAATTCAATAGAGAATCACTCTTTCTGCAATGATTATTATTAACTTCTCCTTCCCTAAAGGATTATATGAACGGTGCATGTTTTATGCTAGGTTTCTGGAAAGAATTTACTCTTTCAGTGTCCCTGTTTGGAATTTTGAGAGGAAGATGTGAAGCAGCTGCATTGTTCTATATCAAGCTGGAATACCAGTCAACAGGGGAAAAAAGTAATTAAATATTTTACCTAAAGATTCAATGAACATGCACAAGGAAATAAATAAAATTACACCAATAAAGAGATCACTAGTGACTATAGAGTATGCATTTATGAAGTTGAATAGAGAGAGCAAGAATGGCATACACTCTATGCTTTTAGTCCTAATCACAAATTTATGAAAAATAGACACATAAAACAATATAACATACTTTATTTCGCAGGAGAGCAAGTATCATGAACAATACATGTATTAGAAGGATAAGAAGAATTAACATACCAAAACAAATAATGGTGAAGCATACAAGACAATGGAAAAAATCACATCCACACTGCCTACTACCACCTGTCTTACGTGGTATGAATGCAACACAAATATGGTAATTGCAGCTTCCATGACGAAGGCAATTATCAAACCACAACTCAACCTTACTGTCATCACCTAGAAGAGTATTCATGACAAAATAATGAGCATAAATTCAAGTCACAGTGTTGAATATATAAATATAAAGAAGCCCTAGAAAGTATATCAATCGAAAATCTCATTAATATATGGAATTCTTCTGTAAACCTATATTTGAGGTAATTAATATATAGGTAGATAGACAAGTTGAGTTACCTTCTTCTTTGGGGAAGCAAAAGTGAGAAAGGACATGAGATAAAATGTTTCAGAGAAGAAAGCCTACAACATTGATGGTAATGATCATAGTATTGTGAGGTTTAACGAATGGGCTTCCATAGCCAAAGAGAACAGTTAAATAGTGTGAACACATATGGATACCTAGAATATTCCTGCGTAGACTTTTTCTTATATATTCCCTAAAATGTTTCCCTGCAAACAATTTTTAAATTAGTTCAGTACACAACTTTCATTAATCAAATGAATCGAATGAAAACTCTACCAAAAGAGCTATTAAAATTTAAGAAAGGAAAAAATTAATTAAGTATTTTTTTTTTAAACTGGAACGGGTATGTTTTAATTTATTTGATGAAAAAAGGTTGGGCCTACACCAAAGAAACCACTATTACATTGAAACTATCCATCATTCTTGTGCTGTTATAAATTACAGCATTTTCATGGGATGCATATTTGGGAAGAGCTTTCGTCATTTATGATAAGTTGTCCTTTCAAAAGAGTGCAACCTTTGTTCGCCATGAGATCTGCTTCGCTATTCAAGTTTCTGAGAATATGAAAGAACCTGTAAGAGGAAAAATCAAGTAGGATTCTCTTTAGTTTTCTCAAAGTTTTATTCAGACTTGCGTTGTTGAAAAATTCCTCCGAGTTTAGTTTTTTAATTAGAATCTCTGAGTCTCCAAAAGCTTGAAAATCTTTGACACCTCTGTCTCTAGCTATGTGGCATGCTTTGAGGACGCCTAGGATCTCTGCTTGGTTATTGGTTTTCTACCCAATACCCCAGCAAAAGCAGTTCCTTATTGAGCCTTCCGGGGAGTAGATGACCCCGCCTGCTCTAGCTGCACCAGGGTTTCCTTTGGAAGCCCCATCAAAGAAAATCGTGGTTAAGTTTTTCTTCTGCCACCATTCTTGGGAGATGGCATCAGTGTCTCTTTTACCCCATTTAGGATTTGCAGTATGAGAGGCCAATAGATGCTTCTGAGGGTGAGGAACCAAGGGATCCAACCACTTATTTTCTTCTGGGAGAAGAAAAGGATCTTCTTTGAAGTACTGTTGCTAGGCAGCTTCCAGGAGGAAGGATTTAGCTTTGGCTGCTACAAACAAGGGGGCGTGCGAGGTTTCATTGAAGATCTAATCATTCTGAGCCAGCCAAAGTTGCCAACAAACATATTTGGGGATGGCAATCCAAACTTTATGGCAGAAGGATTTGCCGAGGATATTATGGGGATAGAATAGGCTCCATGAGGCAAAAAGATAAAAAACAAAGTTATGTGGAGGGACAGAAATATGCAGATCATGGAGGATGAGTCCCCACACTTCTTTAGCAAATATGCATTCAATGAAGAGATGCTTGGTTGTTTCAAGATTATTTCTACAAAGCTCACACCTATGTGACCCAAATATGCTCCTTTTCGCCAGATTATCTCCAGTTAGAAATTTATTATGAACCAGCATCCAAAAGAAAAAAATTAACTTTAGCTAAAGCTAGCAAATCCCGAACGTTTTTCCAGAAGGTGGGGGTTTGACTGTTGTTTCTTGAGGGCTATAGAGCGTTGTAGCTAGAAGTTGTGGTGTAAATTCCTGTTTGTCCCCATCGCCAACTGTCCTTCCTGTTTCGATTCACTGGGGCCACATCATCCAACAGATCTTCAAGGATGTGTTTCTGCTGGCTTAGGCACTAAGCGACACCATGGAAGTCCCAGCTATTCCAGTCACTGTGGTTGTCCCACTTGGAGAGGTCGTAAACATTCTTAATTCCTGCACACATCAACTAGTCTTTAAGATCAAAAATTTCTTCATTTTCAAACAGAGGATCATGGTCCATGATTCGGTCATGCCAAAGGCTTGTGCGCTTTCCATTGCTAGGAATTCGATATACCTTTCCCTTGAAAAAATGCAGAATTTTATGGCATAAGTTCCATACTTGGGTGCATTTGACTGTATTGCTTACTTGCAGATTTCTGAGAGGTATTTTGCGAGCGTATTTTGATTTCATAATTTCATTGACAGGGTGGTTGGGTTCCTTGTGCAGCTTCCACAGAATATTGCCTCCCAACGCAAGGTTGAAAAGAGGGGGGTTGCGGATCTGCAAGCCTCCCTCAGTGATTGTTATTTTTACCAAATCCCAATTTACTAAATGAATTTTGTGATGGTTTCCTTTCCCCCTTGCCATAGAAAATATCAAAGTAGTTTAGAGATTTGTTCCATCACATTTTTTGGAGCTAAGAGAAAAGTTTCTTGGTATATTGGGAGAGCAGACAGCAGAGATATGATCAGAATTACTTTACCTCCTTTTGTAAGCCAATATCCTCCCCATGCTGAGATTTTTTATTTTATTTTACTGATGATTTCGCTCCACAGTGACCTCTTGTTGATTCCATTTGAGATGGGCAGTCCAAGATACTTGATCTTGTCCCAGTGGGCATGACCCTTGAACCCGAGGATGTTCGAGATGCTAGTGAGCTCTTGCTGCTCTATGTTCCAACCATAGACTTCACTTTTTCTCGCATTGAACAATGCTCCCGAGACCCTGCAGTAGCATTCAAGAACAAAGTCAAAGGCTTTGGCAATTCTGGGGGAGGCACCTCCTAGGAGGAGATAGTCGTCTGCGAAGAGTGCATGGTTCAAGGGATCATAGCCAATGAAAGGTTTGAGTCCAGGAAGGGAGCCAGCAACTCTCTTGACTGAGATTTTTCTACTGAGTGTGTCTGCCATCAGAATATACAGGAATGGAGAGAGAGGGCAGCCCAGCTGAAGGCCTCTCTAGGCTTGAAAAAAAGAAGAAGGGAGTCCGTTAACTAAGGGGGCAATACAGGGATTATCGATGCAGGCTTTGATGAGATTGAAAAATTGGGGCAAGAAGCCAAAAGAGAGAAGGAATTTGATGAGGAAAGAACATTTAACCCTATCAAAAGCATTGGCCATGTCAAGTTTTATCAGCATCCCTTTCTCTTTTCGTTGTTTGCTTGAGTGAATTGTCTCCTGAACTTGGATGACATTGTCCAAGATGTGCCTGCCTTCAACCAAACCTCCTTGGGAATTGGAGATCAGCCTTTTAAGCAGTGGCTTAATCCTATTTGCTAGAATTTTGGCCAGAATTTTATAGGATGTGTTGCAAAGCGAGATGGGCCTGAATCTGGCAAAGGTTTTTGGGTTGATTTCTTTTAGAATTAAGGCAAGATAGGTGGAGTTGGTTCCTCCTCTTGCATTTTATTTTTTCAAAAACCCTCTTATCATTTTTTGAAGATCAAATTTGATGATGTCCCAGCAAGTCTTGTAGAAATGAATAGTGAATCCGTCAGGCCCAGGAGCCTTGTCTGGTTCCATAGACCATATAACTTTGGTGATTTCTTCTTTGGTGAATGAATTAATAAGGGCAGTGTTGTCTTCAGGGCTGACAAGAAGGGGGATGTTTGAGAGGAGATCATATGCTTCCTCCTCATTGCCTTCAGTCCCTGCACTGTAAATATTTCTGAAGTGGCTTTCTGTCGCTGCTTTAATCTGGGTGAACCCTTTGCAGATCTACCCCTCCGCAGTTGTTATTTCCGAGATGTGGTTTCTGGAGAGTTGTGCTCTATATTGACAGTGGAAGAAGGAAGTGTTCCGGTCCCCTGCCTTCAACCACAAGCTTCTAGATTTGATTCTCCAATACTCTTCTTCCATTCGAAAGGAGCGGAAAGATGAGCATTGGGCTTTTAACTCTTTGTCAAGCAACTCTGCAGTGATGTCTTTACTTTCCATTTCAACTTGCAGGGTCTCTAGAGACTGCACTACTTCTTTTCTTTGGCTCGTTGGGGTGAGGCTGGTTTCCTTTCCCATTCCTTCTGGGCTTGCTTTGTAGCCTTGAGTTTTTTCTCCGAGACATAGCATGAAGACCCTGTGAAGGATTTGGCCCAAGTTGTTTTCACTGTTTCAATGAAGCCTTCCCTTTCAATCTAGAGGGGACTGAATCAGAAATGGATTAGGCCCAGATCTTCTTCATATTCCTGTAGTAGCTGTACTGGCTTGTGATCTGAAGTCAATTTAAGGAGGATTTTTGTGGCGATTATCTTATTTTCCATCATCAGAGAGCCTTACACTAAGAATTTGTCCAGGCTGGCCGAAATGTGATCCTCCCCAACCCTATTATTGGTCTATGTGTAAAGTCCTTTGACCAGGTTGAAATCAAGTAGATCCCATTGCTGTATGAGCTCTTCCACCGAGGCCACCATATGGTCACTGCTTTTGTTGCCTCCCCTCTTTTCTTTAGCTTTCATAACAATATTTAGATCACCGGAAAGAATGATGTTGTTGGGGGATTGCTACTCTAAGAATGCTGAGAGAGAGTTCCAACATTCTCTTTTTTCAGCATAAAGGACAAGTACATAAAGATTGAAAAGTGAGATGGTCAACTTACTTATGCAATGCATTAATTCTGTGAAGATCCAATGCCGAGTCTTGTGGGAGTTGTTCAGATGGAAGAGCTCTTATGTCCATAGAGTTGCAAACCCTCCAGAAGAGCCCCTTGAACTTACTGCTTTGCCTGCGCTTGTCTTCCATTTCAACTTACTGATGTCTAGAAGGGCTTGACCTTCTATTTTAGTCTCTTGGAGCATGAGAATATCTGAGAGGTCTATTTTTAGGAGGTCCTTGACAGCTTCAACTTTCGATGGGTTCCCCAGTCCTCTACAGTTCCAAGAGATGAGACACATTATTTACCAGTGGGGGAGTGAGAACCTCCCTTGGGAGGCCTTGCTCTGGTATTTCTCCCAATAGAAATATCTATTGTGGGTTGGCTTCCTTGAGTTTTAAGCGTTTTTGCCTCCTCTTACCTCACTTCTTTGTGGGATTTCCTTCCAGCTCTTTTTGACGGGCGCTCGTAGATCTCATCCTCTGAGGAACTTGAACTATCCGCTGTTTTTTTCCTTCTGACTTCTATATATGAGGGATTGGAAGGGCTGCCTTGGGAGGCTTCTAGCTATATTGCTTCTCTGCCTTCTTTGTTGGAAATGGGAGATCCAGTCTGTTCCAGATTTTCCAGGGTTGTTTTTACAGGCTTGATCTGGCTATTTTCTTTACCGTTTGGGATTGCGTCCTTTTCTTGGATGGGATTGGAGCTGCTTCGAGCCCTATTCGTTATGCCTTTCCCATTTCCTTTTTTTTGGTGAGAATTTTTCTGGACTAGGGTCCAATGCTCACCATTTTGTTTGTCTGGTTGCTCTTCAGCCTTTTTCTTGCATTGTTTTGAAAAATGTCTGTGGCCATGGCAGTGTCTACATTTGAAGGGAATTTTTTCCAAATCCAGTTCTTGAACATGCGTCCACCCTGCAACTGTAAGCTTGATTACTTCCAACAGTCCCTCCTCCAGATCAACTTCAACACAGATGCGGCAAATACTGATCTTTTCTTGCAGCTTGATCTATGTATTTTCCTAAGGCATTGTCGATAATCTGAAGGGACTTTTGATTCTAGCAATGGAGAGGAAGATGGGGGAGCCGCACCGAGACCGAGACAACAGATGGGCATCCTGTGTGGGATCAAAATGAGGCGACCATTTATTTAGGTATAGTCCTTGCAGTCCCATGAAGTATGAGCCATTCCCGAAAATTAAACTTCTATCCTCTGCGCTTTCAAAGACGAACACGAAGAAGCCTTTACCAACGAAATTGCTTTTTATTCCCTCTTTGGTTAACAATATCCATTTCCTTTGGATCCAATCTTCACTGACTTAGGAGAAGGCCATAGGCCCGTGAAATGGTCTATGAGACCTTTCTCTATGAGGTTCAAAGAAGCTTTGTGGGTTTCTTCTTCAAGTAAGGCAACCGAGGGAATATTGTCCATTTTCTTGACAAGGTCGCTTCTTGCATGCAGCTATCATCGTTTTGAAGGAAATAACCTCAAGAGGTGGAGGGCGGTGGATCAGGGCCCCCGTTGGATGCCATAGCGAAGAGGCAGCGCAACTGTGCGTGATCTACTGTGCACAGCAGCCATAGGCACGCGCAGACGAGGTACCAGAGCAACCCTAACGCATTCGCAGACAAATGTTTTTTAAGTGAACATGATGATGTAAAATTAATTAAGTATTTGACCTAAAGATTCAAATCTAATTAAATTCATTATGTAATGTCCAAGAATACTCATTAATCCATGTGAACTTGAAAAAAGCAGTGAAATCTGAAATCTATTCTGCAAATATTACGATAGTACTTCAAAAAACGCCTTTAGGAATTTAATGACTGGTCAAAAAGCAGTCATTACTGCATGATCAAGTCCAACCATAGTTTCAAAATGACAACCATGTGCATGCTCCTTGCAATTTTTGTCTTCAAAAAATAGGTGAATTTTTTAAGTCAGTCTTCGACGTGCAGTTTAACAATTTGGCAGTGTTAAAGATATATGTTTGAAGTAAAAATACAAAAACGTTATGTACATGTACACAAATTGATGTAATAAAAGCCTACACAGGAAGGCAAGAAGTGCATTGTGATTTTTTAGGGATTCAACTGATTTTTTTGTGAATTGCAGGGTATGACCTCAAATTGTAAGCCTAGGTTCAATATAAAATATTTAAATGAGTAATAAAATAAAAACCCAGGGGAAAGAAAAGAAAAATAAATTGATAAACTATTATTTTCATTCCTCTAATTAGACGAGCTACAAAACCCTAAGCCAACTAAAAATCCAACATCAATATAGCTAACAAAGTTAAAAAATTAAAGCTAAAAAATGCATATTTGAAGAAAAGATTTTAATTTTTTTTTGGTTTGAAACAAAATTAAAATACCTTTGGACATGAATTCGGCCATGGAAGGGAGGGGGCTAAAATGTTCATCATCGTCTGTAACGTGACCACCATTTCTAGCAACAAACTTTTGAGGTTCTGAGGAGTGTCCATTTCCCGGGGTCACCTTCAACAGAGACCACATGCCACATTGGCATCTCCTTCCTCGCTCCCATCCCATTCTTTCGTTGTGTAATGCTACCGCATGACTGACATTGGAGATTAATATTATCACTTAGAGTCCTCCAAAGTTGGTTGAATTTGCAAATTATTTTTGTAGACCATGTTGCCGAAAAATATCTTTATGGCGGGAACTTTTGAACATGAATTTTTCATTTAGTAACAGTTCGTCCTCGTAACATATGTAAATTTATTCAAAGTATCATCTATGTATTCTAAATGTAAATTTCTCTCGAAATAATACAATGAGCTTTAGCAAAAAGGTACTATATTAGTGTTAATATTATAGTATATTGTTAAATTGAGTGAGATTTTTTATATGTGTTGTCAGGAAATAATTTGATAATTGTAGGACAATGGGTTCTTTATTAGTATAAGTAAATACCTTTGTAAATTGTTAAAATGTCATTATTTAAATTTCATTATATATGTAAGTATTATTTATGGTTTTAAAGGTTAGTTTAAGTATTTATGAGTTAAATGGGTTTTATGGTCTATATTTTTTAAAGATTAAATTTCATAATCATAGTTTTTTTTTAATGATTTTTATTTATCTTTATAAAATTACTTATAAAATTTTTATTTTATTCTAAATTCTATATAACATTTTCTATTTTGACTTGTATATGGAAGTTTTATGAGATTTCCATATTCAAGGCTGTAATAATTTTTGGAATGTGAGTTCATGTTGTTTTATTCTAATTTAGATTTATTTGTATTTATCTCCTCAAAACATGTGAGCCCCATTTGTAAGTTCTTGGTGTAATTTATCTTTCTCTAGGATAGAGTTATTGCAATTGAATGTATGTGAATGTGCTCACTCAATATGTATATAAGTATCTTCTCATTTTACTGCAATGTAGGACAAGTGTAAGATACCCTCTTGGAAGTATCTTAAATTTTCCCTTAAATTTTTTTGGTTTGGTCTCAGTGTTAGTGTGGCATTTTATAAAACAATTTGTGTGTACTTGGCTATAGATGCACTTTATTAGTTTTAATTTCAAATAGACATACATAGTGGCTAACACGTGCCAAATAAATGCTTCAGGACAATAATATGTTCATTGGACTAAAACCATAAATTCATATATATCCTATACAAGTATGCATAATCATAACTTGAACATAAATTTACATTTCATTAACATGGCACATAAATATCGAGTGAGAAAAAGGAGTAGAAGAACCTAGCCCATAACTCAGCAATGTGAACTTTAATACATTAAGTGCTTTATAATTTGGTTCCAACAATACAATACTAAGATAAATAGGCTTCCAGATGACTACATCTTGTCCCCCTTTCATCTAGAAATATCAGTCCATGAAAATATTGTTTATACTAGCCTCTAAATCAAAAGCAAGTTGACCTCCTCTTTCATGTTCAACATCTATATTGACTGTAAATTCACTTTGGTTCACACAGTGAGCAAGTATGGTAGTTTTTGGTCACTACGGTAGTGGTAATGTCTACACCTTCAATTGGAAAATGTAGTCACGGGCTCATGGTCTCTCCCCAACACTCTTCCAACACGAAAGAATGGACTTGACTCTATGAAGTTATAGTACTTGACCCTCCTTTTTGTTATCATTTCTCTTCCAAAAATGAGATATGTACTCGGCTAGCAAGAGAATTCACATTCAACCCTTGAAATGACACTCCTAACTTAGAAATAAAGAGAAACTCGGCTTGTCTAACAATAGCAGCTCGGTCTCTTTAGTAGTGGGAGATTCGTAAACTATCATGGATATTTATACTGAAAAAAATGTGTTGTTGTTCCAATCCCACTAGATATTATTGATTAGAAATCATGGGAAAAATTTATAATAATCTTCCATCATGTTGTGTAACTAAGTTTTGAATTTTTCTTCCAAGATTAAATAGGAACACGAGCCTATCATGTTCCATTTTTCAAGGGTGGTGGTGATGACCTGCACTGTGTTGGGAAAACTAGAGATAAAAAAGTGTGAAGAAATATAATCATATGACTTGCATAAAGGATATATGTTGGGGTGATTTGTAAACTATCATGGATATTCCACTAGACAGTTCATCATAACAGAATAGATAAAACTATATTTGAAAATGAACGAATAAGAGTTTGTGACAGGAAGTGTTAGTGAGTTTCGGGTGTGCTAAGGAGGGAGTGACGTCAAGGTATTTTAAGCAGTGTTAAGGCATGTTAGAGGCTAGGGAAAGATTCCAAGATGTTCCAGGTGCCAAGGTGTGCCAATGCATGCCAGGGTAGAGTGTTTGGGAGTGCCAAGGAAAAACAAGGGAGCACTAGTTTCAAATGCATGGAAATGAATGAATAAGAGTGTGTGACATGGAGTATCAACGAGTTCTAGGTGTGCTAAGGGGGGAGTTTAAAGGTATGCAAGTTAGTGCCAAGGAATGCTATAGTGCCAGGACGACATGCTAGGATGTGCCAAATGCTAGGGTGTGTTAATGCATGCTAGGGAGTGCCATGGAAACACAAGGGAGAACTAGTTCAAAATGCATGGTAATGAATGAATAAGAGTGTTTGATAGGGAGTGTCAGGTGTGATAAGGAGGGAGTAGAAAGGTTACATGTTAGGAAATTCCAAGGTATGCTAGAGTGCCAGGGCATGTAAGGGAGTGTTAGTGTGCAAACCCTTCTTCATTATATTACAAACTACAATACAACAGGCTAGAGCTCTTGTACCATGGATCATGATCCTTTCCAATCACACTGATACAAGGAATAAAACTAGGGATTGGTGTTAAACCTTTGACAACCAATCTATCATGAACAAGACAACACTTGACCTACTTGTTGATGGTGGCCACACACAACCCTTTCAGTCCACAAGTTTAATGAGAGCACCACAAGTTTAATGTTTGGAGAACAAGGGACCACCCCCTTTTCCAACACTTTTGATGGGTCCCATGCATCATTATGGCACTCATGGACCCCAATATGCCTCCTAGAAGGCCCTAAGACATCAATTGACCTCTTATGAGGCTTATTATTCCATGTATGAGATAGTTTGGTGGGATTGTCACCAAAATTTAGGGTTACTTGCATATTATTTTATGTTTAGGGGCTAATGTAGGCCCATAAGCTAATTCGATAAACTCCTAATCAATGTATAAATAGGATTTAGTTGGATTCATTTGTATCATCACTTGACTTGGGATCTCTCTATCTTTAGAGAACTTCACATTTTTCCTTGGAGGACTATTTTGGATGATGGATGCATTTTGATGTATGGATTTGGGCTAATTTTATCTTGGAGATTTGTTTTCACCAATGTGAGGCTGGTTGGATATACTCTCTAACATTGTGAGTGAAAATTTAACGCTATTCTTCTTGTTGTTGCATACTATTGAATTTTTATATAACTAGGGCTAATTGCTGCACGATGGAAATGTGGAATTATGTGTCTATTTAGCTTATTTAAGGTATGGGACATTTTGGATAGATAATCATAAATCAACATCTCAATAAATTACCCACCTTATGAAGTATAAATACTTGAAAGTCACTTTTCATTTTCCTCTGTTCATTGAATGATTGACTTTGTAGGCCCTCATGATCAAGAAGTGAATTAATTATTTATTATCACCCCCACGAGATCCATATCCCTGATGAATTATGCACTAGTACCTCAAAAAGGGTGATGATTTCCCCCCATTTTTTCATAATTTTCCATTTTTCCCTAGGTCTAGCCCCATTAGGTCACCTAGGGCATCAATTTGCCAAGAATATAGCTAGAGGAAAACTTTGATCTCCTAGAGGCAACTGCATTGGTGGGTCCCCTCACTCTCATAATTTGGGATTCCGATGATGGAATTTTCAGATACCTCAAGCCCTAGCTCTAGGATCAAGTTTTTCATAGGTGTTCTTAAGGCTAGAACCTAGTAAGATCAGTTTGACCCATCGAGGTAAAAAATATTACCTGATCCTTTCCCCTCACATTGTCCAATATATGAACATCATTGGTTGCTAAATTCCATCCCCGAACATGGGTTGGATCCACTTGGCCCCATGTGGTCCCATTTGGTGTCGAAGGCCTTTCATCAAGGACCATTTGGGAATCCAAGTTCCCAAAGGATTTTAGGGATTGGTAACTTCCTTCATAAGTCTTATTATTCTCCCTCAACCCTTCAATCCCCCTCCTCTCTCCCTAGAAGATAAAGTCCCTTGATTAAAAGGCAAGCATGTCCCACTCTTTATTCTATCTTAGGGAAAGGGCTTCTAGGGTCACTTCCCACCTATTCATTGACCTATAATATACAAGTGACTTCCTAAACTATCAGGACTCCTCCCATCGGTGAAATTTCATGAAGATCAAGGAGCCTTAGCTGTGGTGACAATGGGCTAAGCATCCACCGTTTCCCTTGTCCTAGTCGTTTCCCTCTTAGGAACCCCTTTTAGGTCCACTACTAGTTTGAGTGGTAACAAGTTGTTCACAACTCCATTTATGAACAACTCTTTGGTATGTCCACTTTTCCATACTATGGCTCCAAGATGAGAAGTCTAGGGCTATGGAGGTTTCCCTTCTTCTCACTAAATTAATCCTCTACAATATAGTGAACTAGGGCTAGCTGGTTGGCCCACTTGACTGCTACTTTAGTCCTTCAAAGTCTGCACATCCTTAGGCCCTATACACCTTCCCTTCTACCAATCCTTTTGTCCTTCACAAGTACAAGAGTTAGGGCTCTTCTTTGACAGTCAGCTAACAACCCTCCAACTATACTTGGACTACCATCAATCTGCCCAACCACAGTAAATTATTTTTACTGATATAGGGCTTAAAATATTGTCTTCATCTGGGGATATTCAAATCTTCCACCTAAAAATGGTTTGATTCCTCTCAAAATCATTGTTCTTGTGTATTGACAATTTGATATTCGTTGTCCAATCTATGAATAAATCTCAACTACTCCTCTTATCATCCTTCTAACAATTTGTACATGACTGGACTAGGATCACAAGTCAACCACTAATAGTCCATTGACTAATTTTTTATAGGTTGCTTCAAATATTTGTCTAAAACTCCATGGATAGTCCACCAAAGCAACTCCTCTACATTTCAATCCATTCTTCACTTGGCGAATTTCTTCTGCATGCTCAATCTTCTGCTCAGGTTCCACCCTCCTTTGGATCTGTTATCTCCACACATACTGAATCTGCAAACCATCTTCTAGATCTGCAGTCTATATTTTAGAAATAAACCTCGCTTTAAGGGTCAAAACTTCTCTTCTTCTACGTATTTTTTTCACAATCTTAAGGGAATACCTTATGAACTAAACATGCTAGGAAATTTTCCTAACTAGGGCACTATACTTATGTACTTCTAATTGTTGTAGAACAAACCCTATCCACGCATAGAAAAAACCACTACTCTCGCCTCCATAAGGGACTCGACCTAGCTCATATGGATCCATATATTTTGGGCATTTCTTTGACTAAATCTTGACATGAACTTTAGATCTCAATGTCGACCCTCAAACTAGAGTTAAAACAGCCAATATTACACTTGCGTCTACTTCTGTTTTGGCTCTAAATTACAGTGAAATCCCTCCTCCATTTATGTTTTCTTTATAACCACTTCAAGACAATATCGTATCAACCCTCTCTTCTATTTCATGTGTAAAATATAACCAACAGGATTAAATCTGATCTTGTAATGTACTAAAACAAGATATTGAATCCTTCCTACAATTTGCGGAAACAAAACACGATCACACAATCACATATAAGTAAGAGAAATAAATTATCAATCACCCAAAAAAATATGTATCTGGGGAAAGAAACTGCTCAAAACCCCTCTATCTCTATTGTGTATCAAGTCAAGGAATTTTGTATGCAACACTTATATAGGGTTGTTTTCACCTGCAAATCCTGAAACTGAATAGCCTTCGAACAATTGAATCAATATAATTCATTTTTCATTAGAATCTTCTGACTACTACTAGCTACGGCACCTATCTACTGGACTCTTCGTGCTACTGCTAGCATCTGCATCCATGCCCTTCGCACTATTTCCAACTCCGATCTGTGCTCCAATATCTGACATCTGTCACTCTAATTTATGTCTTCCTAATATCTGACTACATCAATCTAACTAATCCTTCCTTCTATTGTTGTACTGTGGACTCCTCATAGCTAGGTTCGATCCATGAGACACACCATCACCATCTCAATGGACCCTGCCCAAATTTCCTATCTTGGGATTATGTATAAACATCACCTTACCTCTCACCTGGAGGTATGGTTGCATGTGCTCCATCTGCCCATCTGGATCAAAATTTCCCCCTCAAGGAGGTATCTACTTGAATGGACGATTCCACTGAGTCTCCTCTCTTCATCTCTAATTGTGGCTGGTCCACAACATTCTGAAACTGTTTCTAAGGCTGCATGTTGAGAGGTAATTTGTACTCCCTCTGAAAAACTAAGTCTCTAACCTCTGCTTTGCATGCATCTGGTACCTCAAGCGCATATAGGTTCTTGACTCGTGCACATTGTAATTTTCCTGCCATTACAAAAGTTTCTAAAAAATAGTTGATTTTAAATCAACGATATCTCCCTCATCCGAGCTCCGAATTGATTTTCCATTTGAGTAGTTTTTCGCAAGGAATCCATATTATATGCTTTTTTTTTTTAATTTTACACCAAATTCTTCAGATATTCTCTGAAAACTCGCCACCAAAAAAAATCATGCTTTGATACCATGTATAAAATCTAACCAACGAGATTCAATATAATCATGTAATGTAGTAAAACAAGATGTTGAATCCTTCCTACAATTTTCAGAAACAAATAATGATCGCACAATCACATATAAGTAAGAGAAATAAATTATCAATCGCACAACACAAGATGTATCTGGGGAAAGAAACTTCTCAAAACCCCTATATCTCTATTCTGTATTAATTCAAGGAATCATGAAACAATACAATGGTTAATCTCTCATGAGATTCTCCAGCACTCTCCCAATTGTTTCTCATTGGTCTAGGCACACTCGGTTTAGTACTTAGCTAATTCTCAGCCTTGCTACAACCTGCCTTACTCATGCAATTCCTAGGGAATTATCTCCCTATTAATTAGTAAAAT
The DNA here is from genome assembly GCA_034641835.2 of Pinus albicaulis. Classification (NCBI taxonomy): domain Eukaryota; kingdom Viridiplantae; phylum Streptophyta; class Pinopsida; order Pinales; family Pinaceae; genus Pinus; species Pinus albicaulis. The sequence continues at coordinate 626,264,086 of CM076569.1, forward strand.
CAGTCTTCCTTGATTGCGCAATCCATCGTGGCATACCAATGACTTTATAATTCCACATCGGAAATTTAGTATAAATACAGATGATAGTTATGTTCCCTTTAACCTCTGTCTCAACTGGGGCTTCCTCGGAACTGACATGCATGCCACTATTAATAGTGAAACATCAGTTATCTAATTGATCAATCATTGTGAATTAAATCTAATTTAATTCAATGGCCGACCTATTTCTAGCTCATAAATTAGTTAAAATGATTTTAACTGATTTTAACTCATTTATTTGAGTTAAATAATTCACACCTGCACCCCACAAATGCATCAACTACAAATGGACTCCAAAAATATTAGATTAATACCTCTCCATGCCTCATCTTAGACCCTCAACTCGAATTTGTTGAGCTCACTTAGTCATCATGACTTAGTTAACTGACACAAGTTGTTATGAGATGAAATTACAATTTATTTAAGGGAAAAATAAATTAGATGCCCCACATTCCTCACTCCCGGTGCATCAAAATTCCTCACCAGTGTGGGTGCATTTTTTTTTTGTCCTTTCCGATTTCCAATTTAAATTTTTCTTGTTGTAAATTTCAACATTTCATAATTTGATGCGGCCTTCACACAAAGACACCATTGAAATCACATGCCCAGATTCTCATGAGCAACCTCTCTTAAGCTCGATTCGCCATAAGAGAACCAACAATATGCCATCCTACTTCCTAGCTCGAACTGACCATGAAGGTATGCAACATTCTTGTGAACCATCACATGACGATCTTGCTCTTGGAGGATGATCATGGCCTCCATTTAGCAACCCTTACTTGACCTAATTTAGGACTACATCTCTCTTCGCCCCCTTGATCAAATGAGATCCTTCTCACTTGATCTTCTTTACTTCACGCTAAGGCCTCCTTATATAGTTTTTCCTAGACCTATTAGGAACCCTCTAGAACTTTATGGTTTTATCCACTTATACATTAGGAAATATTAATTTTCATTTTTAATTTTCTTTTATATTTTAAACCCCATCTTGGGTCCAAAATCCCTTTGCTTGGCTTCTTTGCCCGCAAATCCTTTTGTGAACAAACTCACAAAAACCCATATCACTAGGCTTGTGGAGTACCTCCCAAGCTACACAATTCAACGACATCATCTAGTTGTAGTAGCAATAACTTGGTCAAGTTCTTGTAGTCAAGCAAGGGCTTTGTTGGGTTCCCAAGTTTCAAATTAACTAAGGGTAGTTGTGAGGGCATGATAGCCAGGGAGGGTCAGGGCATGCACATTAGGAATGAAAAGGCATGCTAACACATGTTGGACAATGTCAATGCATGTTGAAGAGTTTTAGGGAGTGTCGGGGCATATCAAGGGATAACTAGGTCAAAATTCATGGAAAGGAATGAATAAAAGTGTGTGACAAGGAGTGTGATTGAATTCAAGTGTGCTAAGGATGAAGTATGTTAGGATAAGTTCAGAATAGGATTTATAGGAGGAAAGCCTACGTTTGTTATATGGGGCTCAACATAGTAGCTTTAGACAAAGGGATATCACTTTGTGCTAGGCACAACATTGTTTTGCCTTTAGTTAATTTTTTATATGAGATGTGGCACACTTTGGCTACATGCTCATGTTTTAAACTATTCTAGATAATTTCATATTGTACATTGTTGTGTATAAGTTTTGGGGCACTCGACTTGTGTTAGCTTATATCTTGTGTGCCTTGTGCATCTTGTGGTTCTTGCAAACTCTCATTTAATGTTATACTATTTATACCAACTGAGCATACATGTGAAATATTTCCTATGTAAGCTATGTTGCTTAGTTGTTTTATGGCCATGGCTAGATCATGTTATCCTTGTCTTGGTGACTAGTCAAGTGGGACAAGTTGAGCTTGGACATGGGTGGCATAATATGAGTTATAGGCAGTTCTTAGGTGTACAAGGCACAATATACTTGTAGTTGCTGCAATTGGTCAAGTTGCTGCAATTGAAGCAAGCCAATATTGTCACATGAACTGCAATAGCTAAGGAATTGATTGGGTTACCAAGTCATGAAAAAATGTAAAGGCCAGTTGTGAGGACATGAGTGCCAAGCCGTGCTAGGGAATGCTAAGATGTATTAGATAGTGCGAAGGAATTTCAAACATGCTAAGATGTGCCAAGTGATAAGGCATGCCACGATGTGCAAGGGTGTGTCAATGCATGTCAGGGACATTCAAGGCAAAAAAAGGGAGAAACAAGTTAAACTACAAGGAAATGAACACATAAGAGGGTTAAAAAGTTATCAATTTACCTTTTCCAAGAGGGGCATGCTAGGCATACCAACACTAGGCACTAATAGGTGCCAAGTGCAAAGTATTAGTGCATTCTAAGTGCCAACTCTTCCTTTGTTGCTTCTCATCTACTTTCCAACAGTTGATCTCAAATAAATTTAATATTAAACCATGCCAAATTATACCAAAGCATGTCAACGTATTCCATACATGCTAAGAATTTCCAATCGCCAACACGTGCCAAGTGCCAATATGTGTCACAGAGTGTTATGCATGCTATGAAGTGGAAGGGCATGTTGAAGAGTGATAAGGTGTTCTAGAGAGTGCTAATGCATGTTGAGGAGTGTTAAGGAGTACTAGTACAAAAAATTAAGGGAGCACTAGGTAAAAATTCATGGAAGTTAGTGAATACGAGGAACGTGTGCTAGGGACTAGTGTTAATGAGTGCTAGCTGTCATGCCAAGGAGGGAGTGACAAGGTATGATAAGGATTGGTAAGGCATGCTAGGGAATATCAAGACATGTAAAGAAGTCTCAAAGTGTGCTTAGGAGTTCCAGGGTGTGCTAATTATATGTGCCAAATAGTGCCAATACATGACAGGTGCTAAGGATGTACTGGGTGCCAGGGTATGTCAATATGTGTCAAGAAGTTTCAAGGAAACAAAAGGAAGAACCAATAATAGGGTTAATAAGTCGGGACTTTATCTTTCTCAAAAGGGGCATGCTAACCATACTAATAATAGGTCCCAATAAATGCCAAGTGGCAATATGTGCCAAGTGCTAATGTATGTCAATGCATTCAACCAAGGTGTTCCATGGCATGCTAGGGACTACATGCATGCCAACACATGCTAGGAGAGTTCTATGTTGTGCTAGCGCATGCCATCATGTGCTTGGGCATCAATGTAATGGCAATATGTTCTAGGTACAAAGATGTTCCAAGACATGCGAGGTTCTAAAATATGTTAGTGTGTGCCAAAGCATTAATTTAAGGTGTGTCTGGATTGTTGAGAAGTGTTAGGTATTTCTCATTAATAGAATTGATAGAGCTTGATTATGTATTAAATAATATATTTCCTACACACAATAGTGGGACTTTATCTAAAGGGAATTTTCTAGATAATAAACTTAATAGATATGAATAATGTGTTGACTCATAGGAAAACTCTATTCGACTAGTCATTATTTGAGGGAAATGATACACACTAATTACTTCTTAAAAAATTGATTGAATCTAACCACTATGGCCTTGGACATATTATAAAAAATACTCCACAATAATGGTATTAAATCCTTATCTTTTGACAAAAAAATATATTAAAAAGAACATAACATCATCAAAAACTCATTGGAATGATCAATGGTGACGAACATTTTTTGACCATCACCAAAAGTAAGAAAAATAGCATTGGTGAGGGTCAATAAAAGTTCGTCACTATAAGTGTCACTAATGAAAAAATTAGTAATGGGCATTTAAATACCCTCACCAAAAGTGTCATTGAAAATGGATTTGGTGATGGACCTTAAAGGACCATCACTATATACACTTACAACGACGCTTTTTTAAGGACCGTCACCATATGTGACATTGGTGACGGACCTTAAAGGTCCGTCACAAGCATGACCCTCACCAATGTCCTTTTTTCTTGTAGTGTTTCCATTAGTTCCAATTCCTTAAGGTCACATATGAGGTTTGATAGCATTATAGTATCCTCCCGTCACATGTTTAACCCAGTTGGAAAGTTACTTGGGCCGATGTGGGAAGGGGGTGTTACAAAGTGGTATCAGAGCATGCTTCAACCCTTGGACTAGATGGGAAGTGTGTTGATCATGAATCTATGTTGGATTCATATGTTTTTAATAATATTTTGGTCTATGTGTGATTGTTGCATCCGTGTTGTGTTGGGCATGGTGGTAGTCATGTCGCCATAGAAGTGTTGATGATGTTATTGTCAACACGTTGTGATGACTGTATGATTCGTTATGTGTTGTTCACGCTTATGTATTTTATATGCATGTTTGTTCACATATTGTTACATATTTTACATGCATTTCCTGTTTATGATAGGTTTAGATATTTATCATGCTTCGGTGTTACACATGTGTGCTTTCTTGTGTGATGTCATATGTTGAACATGCATTAGTCGTTCATGATTGGTTATTCATGTCATATTGGTGCATATGGTAAAATTTGCATTAGTTTGATTGAGGTTGTTGTGCATAAGGTAATTCTATGCAATTAGGATGTCATGATGCTTTTGTATGTTACGATTTTTATGTGTTGGTTGAGAAAGAGCAGGAGGTGAAAATAATGAAGGTGAAGTTGCAACAATCGAATATGGGGTAAGACTAGATAGTCATACAAGTGTGTATGTTTGGCTTGAAAGTATGTGATTCATGGTTGTTGTAAGGATTAGGGTTACTTATATGTTTTTTATTCAATTATTATTATTGATACATATGTGATAGATGCTTGTTGATTAGTGTAGTTATATGAACATGTGTGAGATAGTCATGAGTGATAGTAACCTGTAGTCGTATGCATTGCTATTATTATATTATGATGAGATAACTTGATGATTATATTATATGTTTTTGATAAATATGTTATAGGTTAACTTTCCATTGTTGTATAGTTAGACTAATGATTAGGTTACATGTTGTTGATGATTATGATATATAAATTATTGGTGTTATATGCTATTAACTTGACAATTAGGGTTATTGCATTAAGGTATTGATGTTATATGTATCATGTTGATTTGGATTGGCCTATGAAGTTGGTTAGGGCTATGAAATTCAGTTATGATTCGACCTAATTATGATAGTGTGTTTTACTAATAAAGTCTAACTGAGTATATGTGATTTTTATGTGTTAATGACAATTTTTTATGAGCTTATGACGTGAACCTGTTAACTAGTTAATGTTATGGATATCATGACTTTATTTATGCTTGAGTTGATATGTTGTGAAGTTATATTGTGTTAATCTATACTAATGGTGCAGAAAATATGGCCTCCCCTGAGATACATTAAGGTATGAGTTTCCTTATGTTGTGTATTTGATGCTTGATTGTTTGATTAAGTGATCTATATGGCGTTAAGTGTTTGCTGGCTATTATGTCTTATAGTTAATTTATCTAACTTGGTATGTTTAGAATTTGTTTGAATTTTTTACCAATCTCATGATATGAGGATGTGTCTCTAAGATTGCATGAACTAATGGTCTTCTTTTAATATGGGTGTACTAACACGTATGTGTGGAGATAGTTGATATTTACTTGAGTGTAAGTAGGTAATAAGTTGTAGAATTATGTACTATAACTGATAAATGTGTGTTGATTGTTGACTATGAAATGGTTGTTAGTCTTGGTAAAAGTTGATTTCGAATAGATAGATATGTTGTCTTGATGTTTGGTGCATATGGCTAACATGTGTGTTCATTTACATGTTACCGTTCTTGGCACAACAAGGTAAGGCAAATAGCATATTGCTATCATTATTTATGCACTGAAAATTATGTGTTTATGGCATTATGATGCAGGGGATTACACGTAAAAATATACTGTTATGAAAACTTGAAGAAGATTCAGGTTGAACTTTCCCGACAAAGCACTCAGAAGCATGGGGATTAAGTCATAGTGTTTTTTACGAGTCTTATTATTTTGATCTCTTGTAATTTTTTGTGATTGATTTGCGGTCTTGATTATGTCTAGTGCATGGCCTTGCCACTTTGTTGTGGTGTTGTAAAGATATTGGTTTTCATGGTTTTATTTTTGTTTGTTTTTTGTTCTTTCCTTTTGTTTGAGGGTCTTGGGAATTGGTTGGGAAAGAGGAAAGTCGATGGAGCTGGGGGAGAGTTGTGTAGAAAATTACAGGTAATGTAAGGCCATAATGAAGCTTCATGCATGATTAAAGGGCAACTAAAGTTAAGAATATGACATTTAGTTGGATTGGTGGGGTTCATTGACGTAAATGTATGGTGGAAGAATAGTCGCGAGAAAGATAACACAAAAGATAAAGTGAATGGATATGAGGTGTTAGATGCCTTGGCTATGTCGGTAAATATTTTTCTCAATGTTGTGCATGCTACAGACGCATAAAGGAAGTTCTCTTAACCTTGACCATATACTATCTGGTAATTATGTTGCTATCATGATTATACTTATTTTTATATATGTATACATGCATGCGTATATGTATGTTGTGTCCGAAAGGGTCCTCATGGATCATGGTTATTTTATACTAAATGTTTATATGTATATATGTGTGTATGTGTGTCGTTTTCGTTCTTTACATGTATAATAATTTGACTGGAATTTTTTTCGCAAATTCTGTTGGCTGAAAAAAATCGATAAAGCCCCTCTGAAAAACAAATTTTGCAACTCTATAAATTACCAAAAACGAAAACATTATTTTCGCACATTTCTTCATTTGGGTTGAATTTGCAAAGGAAATTTTTAGGGCTGAATTTGCAAAGGAATTTTTTTGGGCTAAATTTAGAAAGATATTATTTGGGCTAAATTTGCAAAGAAAATTTTTTGGGCTGAATTGTGAAAGGAAATTTTTTGGGCTGTATTGTTAAAGGAAATGTTTTGGGCTGAATTTGCAAACGGAATTTTTTGGTCTGAATTTTGAGATGAAATTTTTTGGGTTGAATTTGTAAAGGAATTAATTTGGGCTGAAATTTCAAAGGCTTTTTGGGCTTAATTTTGAAAGGAAATTTTTTGGGGGTACTTTTTCAAGTGACATATTTTTAGACTAAGTGATTTGGGTTGAAGTAAATCTTTTATAATGATTTTTTAAAGTGAGTTTTTGTCTAAATTGTTAAAGTGATATTTTTTTGCAGGACTTTGAAGGAAATATTTTGAGCTTCATTTTAAAAAGACATTTTTTTGGCGGATTTTTTAAAGTAAGTGTTTTGCGTTGAAGTAGGTATTTTAGGAAAAAAAATTGAAGTTAATTTTTTTTTTAATTAAATCTATTGTGATGATTTTTGGTAGTGAGACTTTGTCAAAATATTGATAGTGAATATTTTTAGCAAGATTTGGAAGGAATGTTTTTGATCTTGATACTAAATTATCATCGAAAATCAAATAAATTGCAAGAGAAAATATGATCAAACAAGAAACTTCGAGGCTCATAGAGCATCTGGAAGAGAATATCACAAAAACATTAGAGAATAACTCTAAAATATTGAAAGGGGAAATCAAACTCAACTACAATTTGAAGCAGGTATGTAAATGTAAATATTATAAATGATATTTGAAATTTAACTATTTTATTGTGAAACTTAATTTTTATTTCATGAACTAATTTGAAAAATATTTTTCAATGTAAACAGAGAGACATTCCCCATAACATTGGTGATGAGATAGAAAATTTTGAAAGAAAAAGTGAAAGAGATGTTGAACCAATGGTTGAAGAAATTGAAAATGTTGAAATAAGTTCAAGTGAAGAAATTGAATCACCATGTATGTATATATATGTTGAATGTGTATTATTGAAATCATAGATATTTATTAATTTAAATATGTACAAATGAAATCAATATCGATGATGAGATGATAGAAAATGTTGACACAGACACATATAGATATAGAAAAAGTTGAGCATGTTATACCATTTCATGTTAAGCACATTATTGATATTTTGTTCAAAGATGAAAATGTGGCAATTCAAGCTAAAATTTTGAGAAGTATCTTAACATAAAAGAAATTAAAAGAAGCCACGACTCTTTTGGTTATTCGAAAATCAACAAAAGATAAAAAAATGAAGGAAAATGTGATACAATATATAAATAATGCTCTAAATTCAATTGAAAAATCTAGAAAGAAAATTGATTTAGATGCACGTATAGAAATACAAATGGCAGTGGTTTCATCAAGTACTAAAGGGAATCGTTTCGTAAAATATATGGGACAAGCATTAGGGACCTCACGAAAAACATTGCACAAACATCGGTAATTTCGATTGCAAGTATATGTAAATGATAAACTTAGTTGTTGGATAGTTATTTGTAGGCAACCATACAAATACATACTTGGAGAAGATGTTAAAAAAGTAGTATATGAATATTGGATGAGAAATTCACGTGTTTCACCAAAATCAAGGGATGTGATACGATGAAGAGTAAAATGAAATCAGTACGAGGAACATGCAAAAAATATCTTGGGTACCACTCAAATAGAGTTTTTCAACAAGTTTATACAAGAGAATCGTCAAATTAATGTCTCAGTCAGTTCTTTTGTGCAACAAAAACCATGATATGTTAAGCCAATCAATGTACATGACACTTTTTGTTGTCATTATAATGTGGAATTTTAGTTATATTATGACACATTCCTTTATTTTGGTAAAACATTTTCAGAAAACTCACCTCCTCCTTCCACTATCCAAGATTTCATATCCCAAATTTTGTGCAAGAGAAAGCCATGAATTATTTTACCAAAAGAAATGTGTTGGTGGTAAAAAATGCAATCATTGTGGAAATTTGACTTTATTTCACAAAAAATATTCTATTGATATAAATGATCAATCATTGTCCAACATAAAAGTGAAATGGAAGAGATATGAATATATTCATACATAGATTGGTTCAAGTAATAATACAAGTGCTAAAAGGATTGGTTTATAAGAAGAAGAAATATTTATGATAATTTTTTTGAGAAAGTTTGAAGTAGAAATTTATAAATACTCCAAACATTCCAATAGAGCTCAATGGAAAGAATTTCAATTCAAAAAATCCCGTGAATTATTTCCACCAGGGACCATTTTTCAATAATTGATTTTGTAGAGAATTAACATTCGTTCCACAAGATGAAATACAGAGTGAATACTATCATTCTAACCAAGTCTCTATGATTTTCAATATTCTATATAGACACGCTGAAAAAACTGTTGATCATATAAAGTGCACCAGTGAAAATTGACATGTTATTAAAGAATATCACTTTTATATCAATGAAGATCGTACACATGATACACATTTTGTACAACATTGTTTGATAAGATTTATGACTCATTGAAAGGTCGTGGAATAAAATTCAATGAACATTGGATATGGTCAGATGGATGTGGAGGTCAATTTAAATATTCATAATCATTCTTTTGGTTGTGTCGTCTTCATATGAAAACTCACATTAAACATTTTTGGAATTTCTTTGAGACTGGTCATGGAAAAGGAGAACATGATTGTGCAGGGTCATGTATAAAATGAGCACTTCAAAGATATAAAATTGACCACTCTACACATCAACTTGTCTCAGCTGAAAAAGTTGGTCAATGGTGCATCGCTGCACTAAGCCATGAGACTAACCGGTCAAGGGCAGTATGAAGGTACATGTACATATATACAAATTAAAACATATATATATATATATATATATATATATATATATATATATTGCAAGACAAGAAATAAGGTGAGGATAAAACAATATTCTCGCTCTAAATACTAATTAAAATTAAATATATATATCTATATATATATATATATATATATATATTCTTGTAAATATGTGTTTTTTAATAGTACTAGAGCAGTTTAATTAGCGTGTTAAGAAAATTTTAAATCAAGTTTTCTGATTCATTTCTCGCTTGGAGAAAAAATATTCTTGTAAATATTTATTTTCAATAGTATTAGAGTAGTTTAATTAGGAATTTTTAAATTAAGCTTTCTTATTCATTTCTCGCTTGGAGCCTCATGTTATACTAGTAATTGATATCAGAATATATATATATAATTTTAAAATATAAGACAAGGATGCTCGAGGCACTTTACTACACATTTGAGGCAGAGGCATGAAATATATATAGATACTTTGGGGCGGGTCAGGACGAGCGGTCCGTTTTCTCCCACGTGTTTAACAACCTATGAATTACAGTTACTTACAAAAGTGATTTTCACCTTTTTGGGAGGGGGTGACTTGTTTTAAGGTAATTATTTGTATAATAATCGATGAGACGTTTAGAAAAGAGTGGAAAATTCAATAACGAATTAGTTAAATCAAATTAAAAACGAAAGAAATTATTTAAACTAGCTAAATATTTTTAATTGGAAAATTAAAAAGCGGTCATCCAACTATTAAAAGTTAAAAACACTCTATATAAAATAAGTAATGTCATTTGATTGTTTTAAATTTTTGTTTTTTTCCATATATTTTTAAATTAGTTTTTCTTTAAATTTAGTTAACAATTAATTAAATAGTATACTTGAATGGGTAAATATTTATAATTAAAATATTTGGAATAAAAATAAATAAAAACTTAGGTTTCACAATTTTTAAAAGATATTTTTAATAAATATAAAAAAATGAATTAATTAAACTAATACTTTAATAAATTGGATTACTTTTATGTGTGACTATACTTTGAAATTTTAAATGAATTTTATGCTTAGATGCAATTATCACTGAATATTTTATATACATTTTATGGATTACATAAGCCAAATTCCTAAAATTTTGTTTTCATATTTATGGGAAATGTGATAATTTAACTTTTCCCATAAAAACATATTTTATTTTATTTTTAATATATATTAAAACTTTTAAATTTTGAAATTTTATGTTAATGCATTTTAAAATTAATAAATAAAATAAAATGTATAATTTAATTAATAGACAAAATGACTATTATCAAGGTATCTACCTCAAAGAAACTCTAATTCTCAAAACCCATATGATGACGTAGACCTCAACATGCTACAACATGTTCTTTAGGAAGCTACAACTTGAAAGGAGACTGCAATCTCCCAATCACAATACAAAAAAAATTGTTGTTTACCCAATATCAATTTATGCTCTCAAGTTTTTTTGTTCATCTTCCCAACTTCTCTTCTTCAATTATGTTCCTCTTTTGCTACTTTTCTCTTCTTCACCTCATGAGAATTTTGCTCATGAACCCTCATACAAAATTCTCAACACCAAAAAGTTCTTTTCTCATTCAACAATGTAGATTTTATAAGAATATCTTATTGACATTTGTATTCTATGTAGGATCCTCGGGTTCTAAGGATGTTCACAGTCTACCTTTTCATTTTGAAATATGAAATTCATAATTTTGCAATATAAAATAGGGGTAAAATAATAGAGGCCAATAACAATTATTGCAAAAGAAAAATCTAATCTTGAAAACTTTTCAGATTTGTATGACCTATATTTTTTATATTTGGACCATCTAGATGTTAATGCCTTTGAGTTTTCCCGTATGATAAAAGCATACATTTTCCAACTTATATATCACGATATCATGTGTCATTTTTCATTTTAATTGTAAGGCACACACCAAAATAAAAAATCAACATATTTAATAATGATCAACCTTCACAATGACCAACATAATTAACAATGACTAGTCTTTGCACTTCACATCACTTATTAGCCTTTTCACTTCAAATAATCTTGCAACAATGGAAGCGTAGCAATCAACATAAATCATCATTAACATAATCAACAACAATTAGCCTTAACACATTCAATATCAATCAGATTAAGGACATCAATGTAATATCCTTCGCCTAAGCTACCTAAAAACAATCTCGTAATATTAATGTATTAAATATTACAAATATTATTAATTCAATTTAATACATATAATGAAATAAGTCGATGGAAGAAAGAAACAATTTCTTAATGAAACCGAAATGACTATGAGAACACGTGGATGAAGAGAGGAAATAGATTCTTGAAAAATGTTTCACAAAGGACTATTGATGCAGGAGCATTACAACTTCCAGGCCATTAAATATTTATCATCAAAAGAAAAATAAAAATAAAAATGGGGTCTTGATTTTTTAGAAGAATTTTTATTATTTTATGCAAATAAATTGTATTTTTCAAGTTGTTATATTTTGATAGTTTTAAAACTAATAAGTAGTAGTTTTAGAAAAAATATGGATAGGTGATATTTTATCCATAAGGAAAAAAAAAATCTATCTTGAAAATATGAGAGATTATAAGGATAGAGAGATTCTATGGATAGATTGAGTGATTTAATAATTTACAAAAATATGATTTATGGAGTCATTTAAATATTTAGGAAAATCTTATTTATGGAGTAATTTATGGAGTGATTTTAATAATTATAAAACCTACAAATATGTACAGAATTTTTTGAATGAAATTCAGTCATCTGGTGAACATTTTTTGAATGAAATTCAGTCATCTGGTGAACCCGGCGCAAGATTGCTTCATCTCTTACCTGGTCACTGTTGGCTATAGTAGTGTGGCATAAATTGTCGTTTTGACATAGAATACTGTGTCATGAGTCTCGAATGATTTCAAATAATAAAATATAGGTAACATGCAAATCAATTTAAAATAAAAATAAAAAATGTATATCCGTGAGATAAATATATATTATATTAGAATTCTATACGCATGAGATTAATATATATTATGCTATATTTCTTATAGAAAAAATTAAATGTTTGCATGCAAGAAAATAAATATTGTGCAAAGAAATATATGTTTTCATGTAAGAAAAATAGCCAACATGAAAAGAAGTATATGTTTGTAGGTAATAAAAATAGCTACCATGAATTTCAATTTCTTGAAAATATTGCATGAATTATTGAGAAATGATGATATCCTAATGAGACAAATATTTGAAAATATTTGCATTAGTTATCTAAAAATGAATACAAATTAACAAGAACAATCTTGAAAATATTTGCAAGATCTCTTGAAAAATGACGATAAGCTAGCAGGGTAATTCTCGAGTGGATGGCATAAATCCTTGAAGGGATTTTCAAGCGATGTGAACAAAGAAAAGTTAACTAGAGTAATTTCTTGAAAATAAACCATGAATTTGCATGACCCATGTTGCTATTCTAAAAACAACTGTGGGAAATTTGTATTATTTTTATGTAGGGATAGAAGAATTATTTTGGGTAGATTTATTAAGAAATAAATGTGTTTTATTGAATCCATGGAAAGAGCAACTATTATTATTTCTTTTGGAAAATAATATTTGTAAAGGTGCACAAAACAAAAGCCACGATATTAGTTCTCTTGAAAAGAGTAGTTGTTTATATACATATAGAGGTATCTAATGTGTTGGTGTTCTTGGAAAATATTAATTTGTTTTATGCTCAATTATTTATATTGATATTTCATGAAACAAATAGGCCATTATGATATATTTCTTGAAATGAAATATATATATATATATATATATATATATATATATATATTCATGTAGAGGAGAATATAACTATTTTATTCAAGTTTTTGAACATAAATATGTAATTGCTTGCAATAAATATATTATCTTTCCTTCGGATAAGTAGATGTAACTACATGCAAGAAATAATAATTATCATGTTAGCTTTATCTGGAATAGAGCATGTATTTTCATGTATAATAGGTATTACAAATATCTCTCCTTCGAAAATATGCTCTTGGAAATAACATGTAGTTGCATGTACAAAAATAATATATTTTAGGCTAGCTTTCCCTTGGAAAGATTATGCACTTGAATACAAAATTATGTTACCTTTATTGTGAGAAAATATCATTTATCTATATGAATTTGTGAAAAGGTTTGTGAAACGTTTATGTAGTCGCATGAATAACAATGGCTAGTGAGCTAGGTTGCTTTAAAAGAATAAATAAGCTTGTTTTTGTTTTTATCTTGGAGGAGAAGCTTTGCTTGTGCGAGGGGAATATTAGTTAATGTGGTATTTATTTATATACATTTTATAATAGTTATATCCTTATGATTAATTCATGTGTAGCGATTGTTAAAGTAACCATGTCAAAAAAATTTGTTTACATTTCGTGAATGCATATGAATATATTAACACTTGATATACTCATGATATCAATGGTTGTTGATATTAGAAGTTACAACAAAATATTGCAACATATGAAAAGATAGATTAAGCTTACCATTATAGTAGAAATAAGATGGTGGTTTATGCAGATTGGAGGGATGTCAGCTGTAGAATAATCCATTGATGGGAAGAACTAGGCCCCAAAGACACAATGCTCAAGGTTTTGTGGGTAAATTATGGCATGATGATTGTTGGGTACCAAATCTGCATACTTTTTCCCTCCATTTTCACCCACTCTTTCGCTTCTTTGTATCATTAATATTCATTAAATGCTCTAAAAACAAAAGGTAAATGACCTTCCATTGTATTATCTGGAATGTTTAATTAATAAAATAATATTCATGGGGATTTTTCCTACGCGAGTTACTAATTCTGTGATTTCTGCAGATCTGGTGGTTAGAGGGTCCTCTCTATAGATCACAGGAGAAAATCTGAGTTTACAACACCATTTCGATATCGATGTAATAGCATAACAGATTCCAAACCTATTCCAGATCTATTCCAGACCTTTCTTGTTTCCTCTCGGCAACTAGTTTGGTTGTTTTAACAATATTATACTTACATTAGTTGTCAGATTGGAGAAAAGGTTCTATGAACAATTGTATAAGAAGGGTTTCAAGGTTTTGAATTAGGTTAGCATGAAAGAGATCAAGTTTGTAAAAAAATATTATTTAATTAATTAAGTGCACGCCATTTTTCTGTTCTCTTCGTAAGTTGTGAATCCATCGCAACCCTGGTCAGAGAGTTGGGCCCACTCTTCCGATCAGGTGTTGTGTTATTTTTTTGTGTTGTTCTCACATTTCTGTTTGTACATTTTAAATGTTTTGATGTACTTTCCTTTAACTACTATGAATGCTTCTATTACTCTGCAATTTATCTTTAATTACTGTCACACTAGTTCTTGTTTATTTCAGTAGTTAAATCTGTGATTAATGTTGGATTGTGCCATTCCTCCTGCATATACCTTTTACATTACCTCGAAATAATATACGCACCCGAATTGATGAATTAATGTGGGAAAGGGTCGAATAGTTTATTCACACTCGGACACCAACATTTTGGTGTCATTATCGGGGAAAGGCTAACAAGGTGCAAGAACATGATCAACATTGATCCAAATATCAATCTCTCCTCTCACAGAATGAATTTGTTACCCTGCTCTAAGTCCTGAGCATAGTGTTCTCTTTTTTTGTTTCCTTTCTGTTGTTTTTGGTTTCGATTATTTTCCTAGGGGCCAATTTATCATCCTTGGGAGGGTATTTTATTACCCTAATTAAGGTCATGAACCTTAACTTTTCAATTTTGTGTAACCTTCTCTTTGAACACAACTTTCATTTTTTTTTTTAATTTTGTTTGATTTTCTGCTTGAGCGTAATCTCTAGTCCTGGGGAGGAAATTATTTTTTCCTACTCCAAGTCCTTAGTAGAGCTGCTATTTTAATGATTTCTTCTCACCAATCGTATTAACAAATATTCTAATAAGAGGGGTAGAGGAAGACCCCGTAAATAAAGGAAGGGATCTGGGAAGGAATACTTATATCCAAGAGATCATCACAAAAGCTAAATCAAAATCATATTCGCATATTGTTTTCAGGGTAAGGATTCAAATGAAGTCATAGGGGCACTCAGTTGTGTAGCTAATGTCATACATGGTACTAGAGAGAACCCTTTCAATGACAAAGGAAGAAGTAAACAAAGTATCATTAGAAGAAACACCCCTATTGTCGGAAGAAGGAGAATAAATTGCAAGCAGGGGATCTCAGGAATTCGGAACTTCCAATGGGGAAGAAAAACTTTTGAAGCAGTTTGCGTCACCACGATACCAAGGAAGTGTTTTGAAACCTCCTGCAATTGAGTCACCCCAAATATCAGTTCCAGAACCATTTTAAATCCTGTGTGAGTATTGGAGGATATTTATTGAACCTACAACTTCCTTTATTGATTTCTGAATTTGGGACATCAGAGGTGATACACCAACAAAGCCCATCCCTCTAAAAAAGTTTCCTAATTTTGATGGCCTTTCCTATGAGGACCCCGCTACATTACTCTTTGAATTCAATATTGTCTGCTGGGCGTACCACCATATCGCTGATTCTCAGAAATTAAAAATATTTCATGCTACCTTAAAGCAGAAAACGCTGCAATGGTTCATGGGTTTAGGGGGAAATACTATCTCCTTATGGTATGTGATGAAGGAAATTTTTTTGGAGAAATACCAGGATTACTATAAATCCCATGACATCGAGGAGGATATTTTTAAGTTTTTGTAGAAATAAGATGAGAATCTGCAAGATTGTGTGTTGTGTAACCAGCTCCAAAGAGAGAAGAAAAGAGATATTCACGCCTTAGAAATGAGCCACTTCGAGGGGGAAACCTCCAATACATTACATGAATGAACAATTCTTGGATGATACAATTTACAAAACCTCCTACATATAGGTTCTACAAATAATAATGTAATCCTGATGCACACAAGCAATGTAATCCTGAAATTAATTCACAATAACATGTATGTTAAGCCAATAAATAGCCATGGGGGTTGTGGGTACAATAATAACAATAATGGGGGCTACACTAAAATAATAAGGGGCTACACTATTAATATAGGGACTTAACATGCCCCTCTCCTTCAAACAAGTGTTGTCCTCAATGCTTGATTATTTCTTGATGCTTCTGTATAAAATTCTCATCCTCCCATGTGAAATATTCTACAGGAAAGATCTTCCACTTGCTGAGATACTCTGAAATTGATCGTACTTGTCGAGTTCTTGTTTCTATGACTACTTTATAGCTTCTTTCGATGTCATGTTGATCTTCCTGTTGTTTCATTAGATTCTGCACCAAAGTTGGGTTATCCTTTGAGAGTTGGAGAACTTGTTGTTGATGCTCAATGTGATCTTCCATTAATTTATCATCCATATTTTCTATTATTTGATCCTTCAAACCATCTAACTTAGCCTC
Organism: Pinus albicaulis; assembly: GCA_034641835.2. Classification (NCBI taxonomy): domain Eukaryota; kingdom Viridiplantae; phylum Streptophyta; class Pinopsida; order Pinales; family Pinaceae; genus Pinus; species Pinus albicaulis. The sequence continues at coordinate 626,281,150 of CM076569.1, forward strand.
CATTCCTGCTTTTAAACCATCTATTTCATCTTCAATTTCTCTTCGTAAGATTGAAACTTGTTTCACTTGGTACCATAATTTTGATATCTCATACTGCAACTCTTCCTCTTCATGCGTCATAGTATAGATTTTTGAGGGATTAATGGGTATGGAATTATTTTTTGGAGGCATTATAGAACCCAATACTGATAAAAATTCTAAAATATGCCCTTGAAATCAATTCAAATTGATTCTTCAAACAAGACTTATGCAATTCGGAAAAATACACACCTTTTACTTGCTTTGAGGAGCTCGATATTGAAATTGAATTATATCTGTAATTGAAAATCTTCAATATCTGAAATTCTGCCCTGTAGTAGCCCTCTGAAGCTTCTTTCAAATTCCACAGTTCTGATCTAATTTGGATTCTCCAAGACAAATTTGTGTCCAATCTCCCACAATGACCTAATTTTGGACTGGTTCAGTAGAGTGAAATTGTACGACTTGCCACGTGTCACTGTTTTGTTCTTTGTCTCTGAAATTGATATCCAAGAAACTAAAGGCCGTGTACTTGCGACCAATTTTGACGGCACTCCAATCCAATCTCCAGAGAGAAATTTATTGAACTTTTCCCACGATCACCTCTTTGAGATGAAATTCAGGAGCCTGAAAAAGCACTACCTTCCACAGATCATATCTCCAAAAATATTGCGAACCAAGATCTAAAACTTTTTGATGCATTTCCTCAGGATTTCATCTTCGCACCATATGAATTTCAGATTCTGAACCTTCGTAGAAAAAAATTTATAGCGCAAATGCCACGATGACCTGTTTAGGAGCCTGAAACAATACCTGACTTCCACAGATCATATCTCCGAAATTATTGCGAACCAAACTCTGAAATTTTTATACAAGCTTCCTCAGGATTTTTTCTTCGCACCCTAAAAATTTCAGCTTCTGAAACTTCGTAGAAAAATAGTTATAGCGAAAATTCCACGATGACCTGTTTGGAGCAGCGAAACCCTAGAATCCCAAGCCTCTGATACCAAATGTTGTGTAACCAACTCCAAAAAGAGAAGAAAAGAGATATCAACGCCTTAGAAATAAGCCACTTCGAGGGGGAAACCTCCAATACATTACATGAATGAACAATTCCTGGATGATACAATTTACAAAACCTCCTTTCTATATATAGGAGTCCATGGGGCCATAATGTAATCCTAGTGGGCCACAATGTAATCCTAGCCGACCTAACAATAATAATGTAAGGGCACAATAATAACATTATGGGGGTTACAGGGGTACAATAATAACAATAATGGGGGCTACACTAAAATAATAAGGGGCTACACTATTAATATAGGGACTTAACATTGTGTGGAGCGATTTAAATATATGATGTAGAGGTCAGGCCATAGTGACGTGGACAAAGATATTCTGAATATGATCCTTCTCCGGGCACTAAGGGAAGATTCTCTGCAACTTTCAAACATATTAGGAAAGGGGAACATATCTAAGGAAGAATTTGATACCATCTCTAGGCTATGAATCCAGTGTTCGCGAGGGGCTTCAAGGAAATGACAAGGAATTTGGTCCTAAAAAACTTCCGGTGGAGGGGTTACAAAGGCGAAAATCAGAAATCTACTAGATAACCTGAGGACTGATATCCTAAGTACACTATCTGCCCAGATGGACATGTTGCAAGACAATCATAAGAAAATGGAGTTGGAGAGGACTATGGCCATATTCTTCCCTTAGTGTAGAAAGAAACATTCGCTGAAGGAATGTCCATTGAACATAGTTGAAGCCTGTGAAATTTTTGAACAGGTCCATGCGACTAGCTTGTGCCCTTCCTTGCCATGATTGAAGTCATTTTTTCCAGGAGCAAGTGAAGAAATCATGGTGGATCAACTTTATTTCATGGGATAGAAGAAGCCATGCCAGCCCTGGCCATTGAATATGAATTCAGGTATGCCTTAGGACCTGTATTTTTATTTTGATAATTTTAATATGCATCCCCAGTCTATACCTTTTTCATCAGTCTGGCCTCAATATCAATATCGACGCTGGCAATAGTGGTTTCCCGAGACTAGTTCGAATCCTCCATGGGCTCAAAACTAGTGTGTACCCTCTCCTACTAGATAGTTTCTCCAATCAATGCCACAACAACAACTTCAGTTTCCTTCCAATGTATGTCTAGGTAATCCACCCCTTTGACCTCAACTCCCTATCCAACCCAACCCAACCCAACTCCTAACAATAAAGGTGTTCAAAAAACTAACACTCTCAACCTTGAATCATATAACATTTATGCCACAGGTCTTAACAAAACAAAATTATGATTTGAACGGGTAGTGAATTCTCCAACTTCACCTATTTTCATTGAAAAAGTTGACAATGAAGTTATGGAACCAGAACCAAAAACAGTTGGGGATAAACCAGACCAAAAATTTTTAAATCAAACACCTTCTCAACCTATTGTTAACTAGGGGCGTCCAGCCAATCCACCCTACCCTGAAAGATTGGCCTTTAGTAAACAGAGCCCTCAAGAAGAATTTGATTTTCTAGGGGAATCACAATTTTTTTTTCTTAAAATTCACCTGCTCCAACCTATGAGAGACATAACCATATACACAAAAAAACTCTCAAATAATACTTTTCTAAGAAACCTAGAAAGAAATCAAGGGATCTGCTGGCCATCCATGTGTGGGGAAATTGTTTGAAACCATGTTGGGAAAATTCATGCCTGTAAAATATGGGGGCCGAGGGAATCCAATTCTAAAGGTAAAAATTAATGGGGTTGAAATCCCAAATTTACTCGTAGATTTGGGTGTTTCCATAAAAATCATTACCTCTAAAACAATGAATACATTAGGTCTTAGAAACATTAAGCTGACCCCTACTGTGTTGCGATTGGTAGATAGGTCTGCAATTAAACTAGTAGGGAAGTTGGAAGGCATTACTATTTCGGTATACTCATGGCACTATCCCATCGACCTCCTTGTATTACAAACACGATCCCCAGCCGGTGGTCATCCCTTTATTTGGGGAAGACCTTGGATCACAACCAAGTTGTAGATATGGAAATATGGTTATATCAAATGGGATGGCCACAAAGAACCTCACTCTCTATCCTCCTGCAGAACCAAGCTTATCAACGAAACCATTAGTCAAGTGGAAACCACTAGTAATGGAAGAAAGTAAACCTAAAACCTGAAAAACTGAGGATGATACCATTAACACTTTTATTAATGACCCTTGTTCTGTTACTGATTCAACTCATGAGATTCTAGAATCTTCCATGAGCTATGAAATGCAGGAAAATATTGAACTAGAGATGAAATTTAGAACATGCCCACACCTTCACCCCGTGATAGTATTCCTATTGAAATTGAACCGGGGAAAACACTCAACATCAACTCGAATATTTCAAAATCCTAGACAAAATAGCTCCTAAAAGTTATTCGAAACCATAAGGAAGCCTTCACCTGGGATTATACCGATATGAAGGGGATTCCTGATATTTGATGTACTCGTCATACTTACATTAAGGAAGATTGTTGTCCTATGGGACATCCCCAATGGAGAATGAATCTTGCCTTAAGGAACATTGCCAAGGATGAAATTCAGACATTACTAAATGTAGGATTAATTTACCCCATCTCGAACATCCAATGGGTGTCCCCACTGGTTATCATTCCCAAAGTGAATGGTAAATGGAGGATCTACGTGGACTATAGGGAATTAAACAAAGCAACTCAAAAAGACAATTTACCTTTACCATTCATTGACTAAGTCCTAGACACCCTGGCAGGGAAGAAGTTTTTCTCCTTCCTAGATGGGTTTAGCGGGTATATTCAAATCTAGATAGTCCTGGAGGACCAAGATAAGACAACCTTTACATGCCCATGGGGGACCTTTGCATACATAGTTCTTGCATTTGGCTTTTTTAAGGCACCTGCGACATTCGAGAGGGAAATTATCGGAATTTTTTTATGGTTTAGTCAATGACAACGTTGAAATCTATATGGATGATTTTACGCCATATGGGAAACTACTAGTAATGGAAGAAGCTAAACCTGAAACCTGAAAAACTGAGGATGATACCATTAACACTTTTATTAATGACACTTGTTCTGTTACTGATTCAAATCGTCAGATTCTAGAATCTGCCATGAGCTGTGAAATATAGGAAAATATTGAACCAGAGATGAAATTGAGAATATCCCTGCGCCTTCACCCCATTATAGTATTCCTATTGAAATTGAACTAGGGAAAACACTGAACATCAACTCGAATATTTCAGAATCCCAGAAAAAATAGCTCTTAAAAGTTATTTGAAACCATATGGAAGCCTTCACTGAGGATTATACTGATATGAAGGGGATTCCTGCTATTTTATGTACTTGTCATACTTACATTAAGGAAGATTGTCGTCCTGTGAGACATCCCCAATGGAGAATGAATCTTTCCTTAAGGAACATTGCCAAGGATGAACTTCAGACATTACTAAATGTGGGATTCATTTACCCCATATTGGACATCCAATGGGTGTCCCCGCCGGTTATCATTCCCAAAATTAATGGTAAATGAAGGTTCTGCGTGGACTATAGGGAATTAAACAAAGCAACTCAAAAAGACAATTTCCCTTTGCCATTCATTGACTAAGTCCTGGACACCCTGGCTGGGAAGAATTTTTTCTCCTTCCTAGATGGGTTTAGCGGGTATATTCAAATCCAGATAGCCACAAAGGACCAAGATAAGACAACATCTACATGCCCATGGGGGACCTTTTCATACATAGTTCTTGCATTTGGTTTTTGTAATGCACCTGCAACATTCGAGAGGGAAATTCTGGGAATTTTTTTTCTGATTTAGTCGATGACAAAATTGAAATCTATATGGATGATTTTACTCCATATGGGAATTCATTTGAAGAAGGATTGGAAAATCTAGAAAAAGTACTCGAAATATACAAACATACCTATGTTTCTCTGAGTACAGTGAAATGTCACATCATGAGGGAAGAAGGAATAGTATTAGGACATTTTCTGTTGGCAGCTAGAATTTGAGTTGATCCTGAAAAGGTAGAGGTAATAATGCATTTACCCATGCATAAGACACCCACAGAGGTACTTAGTTTTATTGGTTGTGATGGTCATTATAAAAATTTTATAGAAAAAAATTCTAAAATAGCACATCCACTTCTTCAGTTGCTAACAAAAGATGTAGAATTTTTATGGACAGAGGACTGTGAAATATATTTTTTGAAGATCAAGGGACTGGTTTTCCCAGCTCCGATCCTCGAGGATTTGATGGGGCATTACCATTTCATATACATGTTGATGCCTGTTAGGCAACAATGGGAGCAGTCTTAGGATAGCAGGTGGAGCAGACACCGTATGCAGTTTACTACGTCAACAAGAATTTGACTCATGTTGAGCTGAATTACACTATGACTGAAAAATAATTCCTGGATATCATCTACGCTATTAACAAGTTCTGACACTATATCACTAGGTATCATACTTTCATACATACTAATCACTCATCAATAAGGTATTTGATGAACAAAACCATCGCTCCTGGTCGCATTACAAGATGGTTGCTATTGCTTCAATAATTTGATATTAAAATAGTAGATAAACCAGGGAAGGATAATGTAGTTGCTAATTTTTTGTTTAGATTGGATAATAATGATGAAGGCACACCCATAGAGGACAATTTTCTGGATCAACATCTCTTCGCAATTTCTACTAATCCTCCGTGGCATGTAGATATTGCTAGCTATCTTGTTATAGGGAAGGTGGCCCATCGTTTTTGATACAGGAAACAACGAAAAATCATTCATCATAGTGCTCGAAATTCCTGGACGGAAGGATGCCTTTTTCATACAAGAGTTGATGAGCAGGTTCGGCGCAGCGTACTTGAGGATGATATCTACGAAGTGTTGAAGGCTGCCCCGGATGGCCCTTGTGGAGGGAATTTTGCAGATAAAATAATAGGTCATAAGGTGTTATATGTGGGATATTACTGGCCTTCTATCTTCTGGGATACATGAAATTATGTTTGAAGATGGGACAGTTTCTAGCGCATGGGGTAACCCAGTCGATCTGATGAAATTCCTTTACAGCCCCAGGTAGTCCTCGAACCTCTTGATAAGTGGGCTATAAATTTTTTTTGACCTTTTATCCCACCTTTCCAGCAAAAGGTTCACATTCTGGTCTACACCGTTTATGTGACTAAGTGGGTGGAAGCCAGAGCTGTTGCTAAAGCAACAGAATAGGTCGTTTAAGATTTTCTATTTGAAGATATTTTTTCTCGTTACGGTACTCTGCGGGAGATTGTTTCATATGGAGGAGCACATTTTACGTCATGCATGATAGCGAGGCTTATGCAGAAATATGGGGTCAAGCACATGGTGACATATCCATACCACCACGAGGCGAATGGAGAGGTGGAAATAAAAAACAAGGTATTGGAAAATATATTGACAGAGACTCTGGTAAACCATCATCAATATTGGGCTCAAAAACTACATGAAGCTCTCTAGACATACAAAACAACATGGAGAAACAAAACTGGGCTTTCACCATTCAACTTGGTTTATGGGAAATCCCCCTTGTTCCTGATAGAATTTGAGATCAGTACACTCAGAAAAACTCTTGAAGTAGGGCTAGACCCGTGAGATGCCCAAAAACACTGGTTGGATCATATTAATGAATTAGATGAAATCCATTCAATGGTTGTCTAGAAGACTACTGCTATTCGGCAATAGAGGACAAAATGGCACAATAATTTTATCAAAAACAAGGTTTTTCATATAGGAGATTAGGCATTACTCTATGACTCACATTTTAAGCATTTTAAAGGAAATCTTTGCACTCGCTGGATGGAACCTTACGAAGTGGATGTTGTAATGGAGTAGTCACACTAGTCACAATTGATGATACACGTGCTTCTTTCATAGCAAATGGACATCATCTCAAACTGTATCATTGTATAGCTTCTAAGGATGCCTTCATTAAACATCTCTCCAAGAAATCTAGTCTAAAAGTTGTCAGTACAAATAATTCCTTCTTTGCACCCTTCATCTAAAAAATAATAATAAAAATAAATAAATAAATAAATAATAATAATAATAATAATAATAATAATAATGTTACTACTCACCTGTTTTCCTTTTTGCATGAGCTACTACTGAGGTGGAATGCTATGGAGCTAGAAAATTTCCTAAGTAATGAAATTTGTTACTGTTGGGGTGTTGTTACTTTGCTACTGCTATTACTCCTAGAAATTCTCTAAGTGTCGGATGTTGCTACTCCTTGGATGTTGTTACAATGTGATGTTGTTACTCCTTGGATGTTGTTACTCCATGATGTCGTTACTCCTTGGACGTTGTTACTCCTTCAATATTGCTACTCCGTATTGTTGTTACTCCATCAACATCATTACTTCATCATTACTTCTCTGTTATTCTATTGTTACTCTACCAACTGTCACTTCCCTCATGTAGGTCGCTAGGTATGTCTTCACTTACTGTTATGGATTTAATTAAATATTTCATGGATAAGACATTGACGCCCTGGAAAAATACTCTTAAGTTGAGGGGGGTGTCATCATAATTAAATTATGGCATGGTTAAACCACACTAATGTTTATCCTAATATCATTATTAATCCTTGTGTCGATGGTACGCTCCACGATCTTCACTATATTTCGTATAATCATTAACATGTATTCGGACAAGAAACATGCATATGTTTCCAACCAATCAGTCCCTTCCAATTTATGTGAAATAATTTCCACTTCATCCACCATACTTACCATAATCCGCCATTATTTTATTTGTTTCTCGAGAAATCACCTACGTATTTACCATTATTCCACTTCATTTTTCAGCATGTTTTTATTGCAAGAATTGGTAGTGGTCACTCCTTCCAATGGTTTGCTGTGTCCAAAGTGTTGTTACATTATCTATAGGATGGAAGGACTGGCTATGCATCATGAACCCAAAGATACAACTCTGGTTCATAGAAATGAAAATATGTGTGGCAATTTTTCATCGATGTGGGATGGGATATCTATTTCAATAGACTGCAGGGATTTGATGAAAGGATCACGACAGAATTTGCAGTAAATTTGGATGAGAATCTCTCTCAGGTTAGAGGAGTATAAATTCCCATCATAGAAGAATCCATTGCAAAAGTTAGCGGGCTAACACAGCAAGGAAAACAGTGGTTCTCTCGGAGGACTCCCCTGCTAGAGTTTCCTAAACTATTTTTGCAGGCTGGAGAAAGCAATGTCTAGAAGGGGAGAGAGTATGACTGTAAATATTTACCATACACATGGAATGAGGTAGTAGGATTTGTTATGAAATATATAACCTTCGAAGGACAGTTTACCACTTTGTTCAAGTACCATTTCAAAATCCTGGCCCATCTTTGATTCCTGCAGGCACAGGTTCACTCTTTAAACATGCCTTTATTTCTAATGAAAAATCTCCAACTATTGGAGCAGTCTGCTTGGCGTTTGTGCCAAGTGCTAGAAGTCCTTACCAATCATGGACCGGTTCATCTGTTGGTTATGAATGCAATGGCCCGAGTCAAAGTCTCCTGCGCACAACTCTGTGAACTATCAGAAGAGGAAGTAGAAGTTGTCATTGTTGATAGGGAGGAAGATAAAACACCTCAGGTTGATTCAGCAGAAGAGGAAGAGATGGAGGAAATGGAGGAAGAACGAACATCTCCTACTGATTCAACAAGAGAATAAGAAGAACCAGAGGAATTGGAGGAAGAAGAGGAAGAACTAGAAGAAACAATTGGTGATGCAGTTGAGGTTGTCACACAAGAACCAACCTCGCCTTTGGAACCTATTGATGAATAAATAATGCAGATAGGTGAAGAAGTTGATACTGTTATATAGGAATCGACTTTCATTAATGAAGTACAAGGAGAAGAAATACCAGTTAGTGGGCTAGCGAGTGATGTTGTTACACAAGAACCAATATCACTTTCTGAAAGAGATTTGGATATTGGAATGGGTAGGGGTGTCACACAAGAACCACAACCAACTTAGTTAGGACAGGAAAACATGGAAAGAACCACCCCCATGGTTGAAACTGCTCCACAAGAATCGGTGTTGACCACAAGTAAAGAAAAAATGCATGAAGGAGTCTTAGCCAAATTAAGAAATGAAGTTGATGGAGAAAAGGAATCAGAAGTGGAAGATAAGACTAACATAGACCGGGCAGAGAATTATTTCCATTCTCCTTTTCAGACCACAATTCCAAGAGGAGAAAGGGGCTTTCGTTCTCCCAACATTTAATAAAATAGATCGATGTCCCTAGAAAGGATATGGATGTTGTTGGTTCATCGCTTGTTGATTCTCATCAAGGGAATCATGAAGTTAAAACTGAAGAATGGAATCTTGTAGAAGAACAGGAGTAGAGAATGGCCGATGAAGGCACAGTCTAGGTGATAGAAATTTCTGAATTGAGAAAAGGAGAACAGGAGAGTGCTCCTAAAGAAAGGAAACTGAATAAAGAAGACCTGGTAGAGAAGCTAGTTGATGCCGTTAATAGCATTCGACTTCCTTCTAAACTTGCTGCAGGGCTAGGATACAAATTTACTGTTAAAAAAAATGGATAAAACAATGTGGAAACATCAGACCACCTCCCAACGAAAGGAATCAGCTTCAGTTTAACAAGACCATGCAGCTGAAGAAGGAAGTTCGGAAGCTAAGAAATAAACTATCTTAGTTAAAGAAAAAGGTAAAATAATATATATGGAAGTGTTGAAACCCAAGGTCGAGGTTTCCTCAACATCTGTATAGACAGAAGATGTTCCTACCACGTCTGTTGCCACACAAACTGGCCCTATTGAATAGCTGTTTGAAGTCTGAGAATTCTTCCTAGCTGCTGAAATTCAAAAATGGAAATTTTCTGCAAATGAACATAAGAAGAAGATGAAGAGGGTTCAGGAGCAGGCTGCTAGTATTATTACTAGGTATATAGACCAGTTAGATAGAGCAAGTAAGAGGAAAGAGAAACAACAGGGTAGGATGGGGGACTTAGAGGAGTAGGTACAAGTGCTGAAGGCAGATAAAGAGAATATGTTTTCCTTGTCCCAACATGTAATGGCCTGTAGACCTCCCGCCCATAGTTATGCTTTATTTATTCATGATTAGTACTTTTTCTTCTACCAGGAAAGTATTTGCAAGGAAATTAGAGATGATATTGAGGATCAGATATAGTTCCTTCGTATTTTAAAAATCCATGATATTGTGGACCAGCACTTGATGTGAAAACGTTACATGCATAATTATTTATTGAGGGATGATAAGACCTTTAATTCGATTTCATTTGTGGGGGGCGTTCACCTGAGAGCCTTCACCTCCTACACTATCAACCAAGTTAAATGGAAGAATGCCTTTCATACTTTTGAAGAAAATTAAGCTACAAGGCCACTAATGATAAGGAGGGAGCATAGTGAGGGAGTGACTATTTATGGCAAGCACTCTACCTTTTTACAGATTGAGGGACATAAAGAACATATGCTGGAAACACATAAGTGGTGTACTGACCTCTGTGCCAAACAGTTACTTCCTTTTCAGGATGAAGCTCTTGGCAGTTTTCAAAGGAGATGGATGTTGTCATCATCAGGTGTCAGAAACCGAGAACCTTTTGGAGCACCCAATTTTTCACGGGAATTAAAAAAAGTGCCACGTTTTGTTGCATGCAGTCATACTTGTGGGGTCCAGTGGATGGGGTTGAGGTTTCAATTCCCCCTCCTTTGGTTGCCAACATATCAATATACTCGAGCATACAATCTAATCGAATATTAGTGGAAGGATATCCTCCTGACATAAGTATCTAAGCCCCCTGGAATAGACATGTCTGAAGAATAGAACCTCACATAATTTCCTGCTAACCACAGCTGATCCAACCCAAAACTGAAGAGATGGCGAGCTCCATGAGGACATGCAGAAAGACCAGTTTGGGGAAGATTTTGGGTACCAAATCTGCATACATTTTCCCCCTATTTTCACCCACTCTTTCACTTCTTTGTATCATTAATATTCATTAAATTATCTAAATTCACAAGGTAAACCCCCTTCCATTGTCTTATCTGGAATTTTTAATTAATGAAATAATAGTCATGGGGATTTTTCCTACGCGAGTTACTAATTAAGTCATTTCTGCAAATCCGGTGGTCAAAGGGTCATATTATATGCATATCATAGGAGCAACACTAAGTTTACAACACCATTTAGATATCGTTGTAGCAACATAACAGATTCCAAACCTCTTCCAGACCTTTCATGTTTTCTCTCAGCAACTAGTTTGACCGTTTTAACAATTGTATACTTGTAGACATTAGTTGTCAAAATGGAGAAATGGTTTTCTAAAAATTTTTATAAGAAGGGTTTAAAGGCTATGAATCGGGTTATTCATGCAAGAGGTCGAGTTTGTAACAGAATATTGTTTAATTAATTAAATGCAAGTCATTTAGATGTTCTATTTGTAAGTTGTGAATCCATCACAGCCCTAGTTAGAGAGTTGGGCCCACTCTTCTAATCAGGTGTTGCGTTATTTCTATGTGTTTTTATCGCATTATGTTTGTACATTTTAACTTCTGTTATGGTACTTTCCTTCAAAGAGTGTGAATGATTCTGTAACTTTGCAATTTATCTTTAATTACTGTCACAATGGTTCTTGTTTATTTCAGTTGTTAAATCTATGATTAATGTTGGATTTTTCCATTGCTCCCGCATATACCTTGCATGCTACCTTTAAATAATATACGCAACTAGATTGATGAATTAAAGTGGGAAAGGTTTGAATAGTCTATTCACAATCGGACACCAACAATGATTGTAATATTTTATAGCTAGTTGTGTTGTTTTTGTGATGATTTTAATTGTAATATTTTATGACAATGGTAAAGGGATGGACTCCCTTACAACCATTAAGTGAGGGGAGAACACCATCACATATGTTTAATAATAAAACTAAAAATTTTTTGGCTTTCACCCTACGAGGTTTCCATGGTATATGAGTCTTTAATGATGTGATTGTTTTTTTTGTCATTTTTATAATGTTGATTCCTTGCATCATGTGACATTATATTATCAAAAATATGATTAACTAACTGAGTTTAAATAATCATGGAATTGATGCAAGGTTACATCAGGAAGTTATTTAATATGCTACAAGAGTGAACTTTAATGGTTGCATAAATTACTATTCCTTTACTAAATATTACTCTATGTAATGATGATATTTTATCTAATGGTCATTCAACAAATATGGAAAATAATTTAGAAATTTCAACATTGGTAACGTTGTAGAACTTTTATGAATTTTGATGTGAGGTTACCAGGGGATGTTTCAAGTGGTATCAGAGAAAAAGGTTGCAGTAGTGGAGCCTTTTGGGAATTGTTAAGTAGAAAATAAGTAGAGATATGATTCTAGTGGGCTTTATCTCAGCTACGATTCTAATTGAACTTGCAGTAGACTAAATTTGAAATGAGATGCATGATGCTCGACTAATGATCGCTTTAAAGAATAGTAAGTGATAATTTTTTCCTTAAAAAATTTCTCCTTACATTAGAATATTGATGTGGAGAAAATATAGTAAAATGCATATTGAAATAATGAGAAAATCAAGCACTCACAAGTTATAGTCAGTATTAATTACCAACGTTTGCATGCATACTATTACGCTAATTATTATGTTGCATTTAAAAAACATGACTAAAGTTACAATGCTTCTCATAAATAATGAATCCATGTATTGTATTATATGATAACTAAAGGATGTAGAAGGTGGGGTTGTCCCTAAAGAGGATGATAGAGTGTTTTAAAATAAATTGAAACAACCTCTTTAGATGTTAAAATGAACAATGAATCAAGTGGTAAAAAATGACTATAATGGCTAATTTATGACTAAGCCCTATCTTGATTGAATTTAATATGGATAATAGCATTAATTAATTAACAACGTAAACATTGAAACGAGAAATATAAACTGAAAATGGGAAATCTAGCCAAAAAACCCCAAAAAACATGAAAACCAACCCAAAAATGAAAAGGGTGTATTCTAGAACAAGGTTTTATTTTTTTCAGTGTAAACTTGCAACATTTTTAAAATATGGTAGTAAAAGCAATTTTCGTGTGCCAAAAAAATTGAAAAACACACAATGGTTGGTGCTAGAATACCATTTTTATTTTCCGTGTACAATTTCAACATATTTTTAGTAATGTCATTAAATATAAAATAATGACATTTTAAACACATTAAAATTCCAATAATTTTTATACATGTCATTTAATATATAATATCATGACACTAACAATCCCTAAAATTCTAATTTTTTTCAACCATACTATTAAATATAAAATATATTTCACAATTTTTCACCCATAGAATTAAAAAATATTAAAATTTCAAAACATTTCAACCATGATATTATGAAAATATTCTATTACTAAAATAACCCAATGAAACATAAATTATTTCTCAAAGTTATTGTTGCATTGTCAATATTTTAGACAAATGACTTCATCATAATTAAAACATATAATCCAAAAAACATAGAAATGACTCATAACTTAAAAAATATCATTTTCATTGCTCAATACAAACATCATTTATATCAATTGTATTACACAATTATTCAAAATCACTGATATTTTCTTGCACACCATCGGAATTCACATCTTCAGATGAATGACTCGATGCAGGTGAACATGTTCCATATTCTTCTCTTTCATCAACTAGTGCCCCATCTGAGTCAACATGCATGCCCACTAGTTTAGGTTTCAAAATTCTTGTAGATTTATGACTAGGTTCATTAGACTACCATGTCAACAATGGCTCTTGTGGTAGTAACCTCTTAAGAATCTCTATACTCCTCGAGTGAAGAGTTATTATCTTTTTTTAAATTGAATTCATAAACAAGTATGTCAACTAACTCCAATTTTAATAGGTCTTTGCGGAGATGATTTATATTTGTAGCCTTTCTTTTCCTCTTTCCACCAATTTTTTTATCAACTACCATCTATCTCTTGTACACACCATTGAATGTGTGTGTGTCTGTGGCATACCAATGTACTTCAACACCTGTAACATCCTAATTTTCTCTAATCAACTTTACAACCTTGGAAACATATAATGGATAGCCATGTTGATATTCATGTGATAAGACTACGACCATGCAACCATCCTTAATATCATGTACTGAACCTCTGTAAAGGTCTTCCATGGCTTCACATTGTGCACAAGATATTCTGGAACCAATATACATTTCTCTTTCCTCCACTTGTGTAGAATTAATAATACCATGTGACTGTTGTTTTTCAAGAATTTTTTTTTCCTCTTGTTCATTTGACACATTTTTTGGCCAAATAAATGGAACCTTCAAAAGCATATCTTCATTCTATGGTCTTGAAAGGCTATCACTTTTATCATGGAAAAAGGACTCCCACCAAATTGAATCAACAAAATCAAAGTACTCATATGTATATCTAATGGTTTTTTTAATTTCTTCCAGGTATTCAGAATAATCTATATCTCTCTTTTTCCTTCATGCATTATGAACTTCACCGACTGATTGTAATAAAAATATATTTGACGCAAATATTGGATGATATGGAATGAACTTCAAATATTTCAAACCTGATGATGGCACCCATTCTGCAATTGCTGACTACTTCTTGCCCCATATAAGTGTTTTCCCACCAATTTATTTGATACAAAATTGATTTTGGAAGCTAATGTCATTAAGTTGTTCAATTAATTTCTCTTGACCATGTGATCTGAGAATAAACCTTCACATGTCAACACTTTCTTCTACCAAATGAAAAATAGGCTCTCGCATATATGATTTCTTAATACATTCAATTAATGATGGAAAGCTCCCAACATTCTTTCTTCTCAATGTTACTGAAAAACTACTAAAAATGTGATCAATATGGTCACGAGTGTGCCCAAAAAGAAGGAAACCAACCTTTACCTTATGAAAAATTCTCAATTTAACAAGCATGTTTAGATATCCGAGAATAATCTAATTATTGTTTTCACGACAAGTGTTTTCTAATTGTAGATACAAAATTTCAAGAATATTACCACCCCAATGAGAAAGAACATAATGAATTATGGTTATTGTCAGATTTCCATCATTATGAATATATTGATTTGTGAAGTAAACTGTTGGCGAAATTTTCCCATTGAAGATCATACAACCGACCAAGTGAAACTGGATAACGTTTTCCTGTTACAAATTTTTTGGTGTGTGAACAAAATGTGGTAGAAGTGTTTTCTTCTAGTCTATACCATCAATTATGAAACCCAAATATTTATTTGGATTATCATAACACTTGTTTTGATGCCTGTACAAAATTTTCCTTTCGCTTGTTTGTTGTTCTAGATGCTCTTGAAGGGATTTAACAATGGAATCTACACATAACATAAAATAAAATTATAAATAAATGCATTCTCATATTTGATCACTATACAATTTAAAAGAATAATGTTATGAATTCTTACCTCTTTATGCTCCTTGACATTTATCCATTTTTTATTTTAGAGAAGCACATGTACTGCAAACCCCCTGTATCATCTCCATTTCGACAAAAAAAAAATTCTAATTATAGTGCTAACACTAATTTCATCCTATGGACAGAATATTTTTTGTCACATTTTGATGTAACTCTGCCACCAATAAGTTACTCTGTTGTATAGTTACATCTCTCAGCTTAATCATATACTAATGAGGACTAATACTCAAATTATAAAATCTCAAATAATATTCTAAGTTTAGGGATTCTTCCCTATTTTATTCCCCATGGTAATTTGTATCTCAATAGTTAAATTTCCTCTCCTAACTATTACTACAAATTTTCCATTTAACATTAATAACTAACACCTTTTCTAACTCCAATTCCCCCTCAGCCATATAGACCTCGCTTTAGCTTTATTTAATTATTTCACTCCATAACTATGTTTCGGCATACATATTTCATCACCAAAGGATTGACTTCGGTCTAGTTTCTTTCTAAAGGAATTTAATTGTCACATATGATTTAAACCCTCTATTTGAACCTTATTAAGATTTTTCATAGTATGCCAATGGGGTCCGCATTTTATACTATATCCTTCTCTCCAAAGAATATTAACTACCCATCAGAATTATAACTTGAAATCAAACCTTATGTAGGATCTCTGTACCACCCATTCATTTAATCCTTCCAACGTGGACTTTAATCCTTCCAACGTGGAATATCTATTTGATAAAACAGATGTGTAACATATGAGAGCTAATAATTTATTGAGTTTACTAGTTTTAATTGGTACTGTGCATTAACAACGAAGTCAAAATTAATGACATTGTTGGAACATAGAGGCTTGATAATTTCTACGATTTAATTCGGGTGGCTTTACTGTATGAGCATGTACAAGAATTCTGTACATGATCTGCCTTGAGATATATTGACATTCACTTGAGAGTACTATGTCACATGGCTCCTCTAGTTATTGATGAAACTGTTCAATCTGTGGGAAACTCATTCCACCCGAGATCACAGACACGTATATGATTAAGATTGAATCAAGGTTATGGTTTTGAAGTTCCATAAAGGATTTCGTTTTTTGACTCATGCTTATTTTTCACTTCTCATCTCTGTTGAACGCCTTCCATTCTACTTTGGCTTCCATTTCCATTATTGTGAATCCACTCCATTCTCTGTTCTTCTTGTGTTCACTGATTTATAATACCAATTCCGGAAAATCAAGGAGAAGGTGGCATTTTACATGTAGAGACTACACTCGCCCTTCGTCAAGGTAAGAGGTACACATTGTTAAACTTTTATAAAACATCATTTTCATGGTTTATGGTTGAATTTCACAGTTTGGGTAAATTAAATTTTATTCTAATCAGCTTCACGTGTCTGGCTAGAACCATGAAGTTAGTGTTGTCCTTGCATTGTGCGGATTACCGGTAAGCATTTATCAATATTATGCAACTCCAAGTAACTCTCATTTATAGGTCTCATTTTCTTTTCAACTTGTAAGCTCTGTCTGTAAATTTCTCTACGAAATTTACGAAACCTTTGGTTTTTCTCTATTACACGATTTATACTCTGGATGGTTGGATGTAGCTATCTACAAGTAATTCAATGTATATATTTATACTGTAAATTTGAAAATATTCATTTCCCCTTTGGGGTTTGTGAATTTCGTTCTCAGAGTTTTAGTTAATGGTTTACATGATTCAACTCACCACTAAATTTTAATTGGGAAATCCATATAAACATATATGATCTGGAAGTTTTTCTCAAACCTCTCTTATCTGCATTCAACCCGGAATTTGAATATCTTTTATGTGTTTAATACACTTCTGAATATGTTCACAAAAGAGTATCTATAATCAGTTAAATTATATATTGAACTCATTGAATCATGCATACTCTAACAGTGTTATGTGAAACGCAGATGGAAAACTGGGAAGCCTCCATCTTGTCCTCAGTTTATCATCCGACATCCATATGCAAAGTACAGTTAATTTCGTATTCAACTTTCTCTCTTTTCAATCATAGTTTTATTTTACTGTCACCTATGTTTTGGTAACTTTTTTATCAACCAGTTTCCCTTTTTTTTAGCTCCACTTACGATTTATTTTAATTTAATTGTAGTTCATTTTATGATTCATTTTTGGGTTTTACCGGGAATTAGATTTCTGTCGCTCCTTCCGAGAAATCTTAGTTTCTCTTTTTGGGACCCAACTCATTTTCAATACTACTCTTTTAACTTCGTATTCAATCCAGTTTGATTTTGACGATGGTTTCTCCTCATCGTTTAATTCGTGGGTCCATGTATTTATTCATTTTAGGACCACGTTTCAAATTCTATCAGGCATTTCAATATTCCTTCACCTCGTATATGAACGACACAATTAATCTTAAGTTGAAAGTCTAATAACAATGTTATGAGTTTTTGATTTATAAATTATAAATTAATTGGTTGCTATTTAATCTGTACACTCCACTCTGCCTTACAATAATAATTTATTTTCCAATGCTTTTAGGTGAATATTCAGATTCTGTCTCTCAGGTAATCATATACCCTTATGATTTTTATTTTAGATTCTATTATAACACTAGTACATTTGGTCAAAATTATGACACTTTACTTTTGACACTTTTAACGTACTATCAGAAATTTCCCCAATTTTTATCAAAATTTCAAATCCGGCCCACAACCGTCACTATATCGACGTTTGGAGACAAGTTTCAGTATTCCAACGTTCATAGATAAGTTTTGGTCTTGCGATGTTTGGAGAAAAGTGTCGGTCTTGTGACGTTGTGGAGAAAAGTGTCGATCTTGCAACATTACAGAGAGAAATGTCGAATTTGTGACATTTTGAAAGAAGTGTCGGTATTGCGAAAGTTTTGAGAAAAGTGTCAGTTTTACGACGTTTAAGAGATTTGTGCCGGTATTGCGATGTTATATATCAAAATTTTGGATTTGCAATGTTTTGAAATAAGGGTCGGTATTGCGACATTTGGAAAGAGTTGTGTTGGTATTGCGATGGTCAGGAGGCAAGTGTTAGTGTTTAGGAACAATAATATCAGGGTTTGGGGTTTAGGAACAATGCTTGGGAGTTATATTTTAGGATTTATGAAAAATGTGTTAGGTCATGTGATCGGGTTTATGGTTTAGGAAAAAACTTTTGGGTCGTATGAGGGCGCCCAAGGAAACACGTTCGAGCGGGTCGAGTTGGGTTTTGTCGATTCATGTCGTGTGAGGCTACCCAAAGAAACACATTCATACGGGTCAAGTTGATTCGTGTGATGGCACTCAAGGAAACATGTTTAGGCAGGTCGGGTTGGGTCTGGCCAGGTCGTGTCATGTGAGGCCACCCAAGGAAACACATTCATATGGGTCGGGTCGAGTCGTGTGATGGCAGCCAATTAGGTGGAAACGAGTTCGGGTTAGGTCATGTCGGTTCATGCGGTATTGTAAGGGCACCCAAGGAAACATGTTCGGGTGAGTCGGGTTGGGTCGAGTCAGGTCAGGTCGTGCCATGTGAGGCCACCCAAGGAAATGCATTCAGGCGGGTCGGGTCAGGTTAGGTCAAGTTGTATGAGGGTGGTCGTATAAAAAATTCTCTGTTGTGACCACCAATGTTGCTTGTGCACGTTTTTGAGATCCATTTTCTATTTCCTCCCTCGTACGCCCTTTGTTTGGGTGGGTCAAGTTGTGTTGTGTGACGGCGCCAAAGGAAACTCGTTTGGGTCAAATTATGTGAGGAAGGTCATATCAAAAATGCTAAGTTGTGACTGTCCATGTACCTTATGCACGTTCATGCAACCCATTTTTCATTTTCTCCCTCGCGCCTTCTACGTTCAAGCGGGTCGAGTCAGGTTGGGTCATGTGATGTCGCCCAAGAAAATGCGTTCAGGTCGGGTGATCGAATCGGGTGGTGTCGTACCGTGAGGGCTCCCAAGGAAACATGTTTGAGAGGGTCGGGCTTGGTCGGGTCATGTGAGGGCGCCCAAGAAACATGTCCAACCGGGTCGAGTTGTGTCGAGCCGTGTCATGAGGGCGCCTAGGGAAATGCATTTGAGTGGGTCGGGTCGAGTCGTGTGATGCCACCCAAGGAAACGCGTTCAAGTCAGGTCAGGTCGAGTCATGCCATATTGTGAGGGAACCCAAGGAAGCACGTTCGAGCGGGTTGGGTCAGGTCGGGTCAGGTCATGCCGTGTGAGGCCGCCCTCAGAAATGCGTTCAGGGGGGTCGGGTCAGGTCGAGTCAAGTCGTATGAGGGTGGTCGTATCGAAAATTATAATTTCTGACCACCCATGTTGTTCGTGAAAGTTTCTGTGATCCCTTTTTCGTTTCCTCCCTCGTGTACCATTTGTTTGGGCGGGTCGGGTTGTGTCGTGTGAGGACGCCACAAGAAACTCGTTCAGGTCAAATCGTGTGAGGGAGTTCATACAAAAATAATAATTTGTGACTTCCCGCGTACCTTGTGCATGTTCATGTGACTCGTTTGTCATTTTCTCCCTCGTGCCTTTGACGTTCAAGTGGGTCGGGTCAGATTGGGTCGTGTGATGTCACCCAAGGAAACACATTCGGGTCGGGTTAGGTTGGGTCGTGTCGTATTGTGAGGGCGCCCAAGGAAACATGTTCAAGAGGGTCGAGTCAGGTTGGGTCATGTGAGGGCACCCAAGGAACATGTCCAACCAGGTCAGGTCGTGTTGGGCTATGTCATGATCAGGGTGCCCAATGAAACACGTTCGGGTAGGTCGGGTCGAGTCGTGTGATGTCGCCCAAGGAAATGCATTCAGGTCGGGTTAGGTCGGGTCATGCCATATTATGAGGGTGCCTAAGGAAACATGTTCGGGTAGGATGGGTTGGATCGGGTCGAGTCAGGTCATGCCATGTGAGGCTTCCCAAGGAAATGCGTTTGGGCGGGTTGAGTCAGGTCAAGTCGGGTCGTATGAGGGTGGTCATATCAAAAATTCTAAGTTGTGACCACCCATGTTTCTTGTGCATGTTTTTGCGATCCCTTTTATGTTTCTTCCATCGTGCACCCTTTGTTTGGGCGAGTCAGGTCGTGTCATGTGAGGGCGCCATAGGAAACTCATTCGGGTCAAATTGTGTCAGGGAGGTCGTATCAAAAATGCGAATTTGTGACCACCCATGTACCTTGTGCATGTTTGTGTGACCTTTTTGTCATTTTCTCCCTCGTGCCTTCAATTTTTGAGGCGGGTCGGGTCTGGTTGGGTCGTGTGATGTCACCCAAGGAAATGCGTTTGGGTCGAGTTGGGTCAAGTCATGTCGTACCGTGAGGGCACCTAAGGAAACATGTTCGAGAGGTTCGGGTCAGGTCGGGTCATGTGAGGGTGCCCAAGGAAGTACATGTTCGATCGGGTCGGGTCGTGTCGGGCCATGTCATGAGGGAACCCAGGGAAACGTTCTCAGGTGGGTTAGGTTGAGTCATGTGATGTCGCCCAAGGAAACACATTCAGGTTGGGTCAGGTTGGGTCATGTCAGATTGTGAGGGTGCCCAAGGAAACACATTCGACTGGGTCAGGTTGGGTCAGGTCTCATGGTTAGGTCATGTCGTGTCATGAGGTCGTCCAAGGAAACATGTTCAGGCGGGTCGGGTCGGGTTGGGTAGGGTCATGTGAGGGTGGTCGTATCAAAAATACTAAGTTGTGACAGCCTATGTTTCTTGTGCACATTTGTGCGATCCTTTTTCGATTTTCTCCCTCGTGTGCCATTTGTTGGGGCGGGTCGGGTCGTGCCATGTGAGGGCGCCACAGGAAACTCGTTCGGGTCAAATCGTGTGAGGGAGGTTGTATCAAAAATGCTAAGTTGTGACTGCCTGTGTACCTTGTGTATGTTCGTGTGACCTGTTTTTTGTTTTCTCCCTCATGCCTTCAACGTTCAGGTGGGTCGGGTTAGGTTGGGTCGTGTGATGTCACCCAATAAAATGCATTCAGGTCGGGTTGGGCTGGGTCGTGTCGTATCGTGAGGGCACTCAATGAAACATGTTCGAGAGAGTCGAGTCAGGTCGGGTCATGTGAGGGCGCCCAAGGAACACGTCTGACTGGGTCGGGTCGTAATGTGCACATATGTAGGCATGTTGTAATGTGCTTTACCTTTCCCTTCACTGGGTGTTTTACCATATTCAATGAAGGATTAGGCAATGCCACTACCATAGGAAGTGCACCAATAAAATAAAATTATGATACCGAACAACACATAGTGATGAAACAATGCTTGGTGATGAACCAATGATCGTTCCAATAAATGTAGATTATAGAGGTGTCATTCCAGTGAACCAAGGGAAAAATTAGATAAAACTCAGTGGGAATGGAGGGGATATTAGGAAATAATATAGGGAGGAATGTTGAAAAGTGAGAAGAAATCAAGGGAAAAAATCAAGCGTGTTGATGGCAGAGCTTAGGCCTGGACAACAGTGGGATAGAGTTACAAGACTTGGAGCCCTTCACCTTTTATTAAGCATGGCTACTGCTTGGTTATCTAGGGTTCCTAATTAAATATAAGGGTGGAGGTGTGGAACCAAAACCTCTGGAATCCCTCATGGGTATTGGGTGGAGGAATATCTCCTCTGAAATCCCAGAATATGTATGCAGTTGAATCCGGAAGGGTGGAGGCATGTGAACAAAACCTCTGTAATCCCTAATTCCTAGAGATTAAGACAATGTTGCAATCCTCATTATCTAAAAACATTACATGTCTGGCATGGTTGTGGTATGTTGATGTTCAGATGAAAACTACAACTTGTAGCCCTTGATCTGCTAGGGGTTACCTTGATATTAACGGTGGTGTATTCATACTCCTTCTGAATAACCAATAAAGGATCAAGGAAATTGACCAATATGTTTTCAAGTTCTATCTTATCCACCTTAGCCACATACATGCAATCCTCACACTTTAGAAACCTAAGACATGTAAGAGAGGGCTTCTTTCCACTTCGACTTCCTCTAGTGTCATGTCACCGAAAATTGAACTTGGTGACATATTAATTAAATAATTATTTGCAACAACTGCTTTAGCTCAAAATCCTTTTCTTAAGATAGGTTTTCAAGTTTTGTCTTATCCACTTTAGCCACATACACGCATGTTTCACACTTCAAAAACCTAATATGTGCAAGAGAGGGCTTCTTTCCACTCTAACTTCCTCCAGTTTCATGTCACCCAAAATTTAACTTGGTGACATATTAATCAAATAATTAGTCGTAGCAATGACTTGAGCTCAAAATCCTTTTCCTAAAATAAAATTCTCTCTCATGCTTCACACATTTTTTTATCAAGTTCTGATTTTCTCTCTTAGCATGGCCATATTTCTCGAGACCATGTGGAGTTGTCTTCAAGCATGCAATTCCCCAAGATTTTCAAAATTCCTCAATTTATTAGGAGCAATACCTACCACCATTGTTAATTTTTAATCTTGTTCCACACTTGTAGCAGAGATTTTAATTGTAATTGTTGACTTTAAAAGGGATACTACATCCTATAAGAATATCTGGTAGGGTCGGGTCATTTCGTTTGAGGGCACCCACCCAAACGCGTTCAGGTTGGGTCGTTTTGTTTGAGGGCGGTTGTATGAAATTTGCTAAGTTGTGAAAACATAGGTGCTTTGTGCATGTTCGTGCGGCCCATTTTTTGTTTTCTCCATTGTGCCTTCGTTTGGTTGGGCACTCCGTGTGAGGGCGCCCACCCAAACGCGTTCGGGTCGGGTGAGGTCATTTCGTTTGAGGGCGGTCATATCAAATTTGCGAAGGTGTGACCGCACTGGTGCCTTTTGCATGTTCGTGTAGCCTATTTGCAATTTTGTCCCTTGTGCCTTCGTTCATTCATGCACGATGTGTGAGGGTACCCCCCAAATACATTTGGGTCGTGTCGTTTCGTTTTAGGGTGGCCATATCAAATTTTCTAAGTTGTGACTACACAGATGCCTTGTGCACATTCATGCGGCCCGTTTTCCATTTTCTCCCTTGTCCCTTCATTCGGTCGGGTATGCTGTGTCATTTTGTTTGAGGGCACCTGCCCAAACCCGTTCAGGTCAGGTCGTTTCAGTTGAGGGCGCCCGCCCAAACGCATTCGGGTTGGGTCGTTTCGGTTGAGGGCGCCCACCCAAATGCGTTTGGGTCAAGTCGTTTTAGTTGAGGGCGACCGTATCAAATTTTCTAAGTTGTGACCTCACAGGTTCCATGTGCACGTTCATGCAACCCATTTACCGGTTGCTCCCTTGTGCCTTTGTTTGGTCGTGCGCACCCTGTCGAGCCGTGTAAGGGTGCCCACCTAAACGTGTTTTGGTCTGTTTGTTTCGTTTAAGGGCCTCATGTTGTACCATGAGGGCGCGCAAGGAAACATGTTCAAGAGGGTCGAGTCAGGTCAGGTCATGTTAGGGTGCCCAAGGAACATGTTCGACTGGGTCGGGTCATGTTAGGCCATGTCATGAGGGTGCCCAGGGAAACGTGTTCGGGTGGGTTGGGTTGAGTTGTGTGATGCCGCCCAAGGAAACACGTTTGGGTTAGGTCAGGTCGGGTCATGCAATATTGTGACGGCGCCCAAGGAAACACGTTCGGGTGGGTCCGTTCGGGTCGGGTCGGGTCAGGTCGTGCCGTGTGAGGCCGCCCAAGGAAACGCGTTCGGGCGGGTCGAGTTAGGTCAGGTTCGGTCGTATGAGAGTGGTCGTATCAAAAATTCTAAGTTGTGACCACCCATGTTGCTTGTGCATGTTTGTATGATCCCTTTTCCGTTTCCTCCCTTGTGCGCCCTTTGCTCGGGCGGTTCGGGTTGTGTCGTGTGAGGGCACCATAGGAAACTCGTTCGGGTCAAATCATGTGAGGGAGGCCGTATCAAATTTCTTAAGTTGTGACCACATGGGTGCTTTATGCATGTTTGTGCAGCCAGTTTTTTGTTTGCTCCCTTGTGCCTTCATTTGGTCGGGTATGCCGTGTGTGGGCGCCTACCCAAATGCGTTCGGGTTGGGTCGGGTCATTTCGTTTGAGGGAGACTATATCAAATTTTCTAAGTTATGACCACATGAGTGCCTTGTTCACGTTCGTGCAGCCCATTTTCCATTTGCTCCCTTGTGCCTTTGTTCGATCGTGCGTGCCATGTGAGGGCGCCTTCCCAAACGCGTTTAGGTCGGGTCATTTCGTTTGAGGGTGGACGTATAAAATTTGAAAATTTGTGACCGCACGGGTGCCTTTTGCACGTTCATGCGGCCCGTTCGTCATTTTCTCCCTTGTGCCTTCTTTCGTTCGGGTGCACCATGTCGTTTCGTTTGAGGGCACCCCCCAAACCCGTTCGGGTCGGGTCGTTTCGGTTGAGGGCGCTTGCCCAAACATGTTCGGGTCATGTCGTTTCGGTTGAGGGTGGCTGCCCAAACGCATTTGGGTCAGGTTGTTTCAGTTGAGGGTGGCCATATCAAATTTGCTAAGTTGTGACCGCATGGGTGCCCTATGCACGTTCGTGCGGCCCTTTGCCAGTTGCTCCCTTTTCCGTTTGTTTTTTCGTGCTCACCATGTCATGCCATGTGAGGGCGCCTTCCCAAATGCGTTTAGGTCGGGTCATTTCATTTCAGGGTAGCTGTATCAAATTTGCTAAGTTGTGACCGCACGAGTGCCTTGTGCACGTTCATGTGGCCCGTTTTCCATTTGCTCCCTTGTGCCTTCGTTCAATTGGGTGCACCATGTCGTTTCGTTTGATGACACCGGCCCAAAACTATTCAGGCCAGGTCATTTCAGTTGAGGGCGCCCGTATGAAATCACCTAAGTTCATGTTATTGTTATAGCTTACATACCCTTTCTTGGGCCAACATTATATAACTCTACTTCACTAGGATGAACATTAACTAAGGATTCACATATGCATCCACCAAATTTGTCACATTAATGTAGTCCCTAATGCATGTACCTTCAAGAGTATTGTAATATGTTCCTTTAACCCACATTTATATGTTCCTTTCACCCACTTTGGTAAAAGGAAGAAAGCAACACTACAAAGTTTATAATAACTATATGTTCACAATTGAGTTTATCTATTAAAGTTAAGAATTTTAATCATCCTCCAACATTAATTCTAATGATTTTAATGTCTAATTTAATCCAAAATAAGGAAAAATTAACTTTGGGGGTAGATATGTTTATTCTTTAATAAATTGAATTTTAAATTTTTGACTACACAAGGGCACATGTCAGTCTTCCCTGCACTGATTATTACGCTTCTCATATATTTCACATTTTAGTTTCTTTCCCACGTGCTCTATTCTCCTTCCCTGGCAGCCAGACCTACATATATCTCCTTCCTCGTAGCCAGAACCTGCTCTATTCTCCTTCCCCACAGCCAGACCTTGTTCTACGTCACTCTATTGATTTGCAAGGGTTGCATCAATGCAGGGATTAATCTGATCGTGCCACGTCAAAGGAAACATTAATCTGCTAAGGCAACATTGAAGAAACTCTTGACTTAATTTCTACATGGAAAAATGGTCATGTGGTTTCTTCATTCTTTGATAGTAGCGTTTCTGTTGCATGAAAAATGTTTGAAGAAACACTGTGTGTCTATTATACTTTATAAATGAGCGAAATATGCCACTGTTATGATTAAAATTCACTATTATGATTACAATGCCCTCTAACCTTCCTCCACAAGATACTATTCACTGTGGCCTGGAACAAATGAATAATTACCATAAAAAAAACACATAAGTACCCTTGAGCTCTCCTCACACCTATGGCTTAGTCCTGCAAGAAGTACATACCTTAAAATAGAGAGAAACTTGTCCTTCTTGCTCCATGCTAGGCTCAGTTCTTTTCTGTAAATTTCAAAGGTATTTCCTTGATGAGATTTCTCTTGGATGATTCAAAATGGGATGATAAGAGAATTAGAGCTTAAATGCTGAATAAATTAGTGATCATTATACCCAGAGTTTTTTCTGGTAAAGATAAATTTACAGTTGTTAACCATTGTATCTTCTAAAATTTTGTATGCTACAGTTACTTGTTTACTGATTGCAGGGCTTCAGAAGTAGAAGCCTTTTCTTTTTCATGTTATGATTGGAATCATTTAGTGTTTTGTCTATTACTGAAAATTATATTTCATTTTCCAAGAGTGGAAAACCCCATAAACCAGACTAGAATTCATAGAATCAAAATCATGAGGTATTGACATTTTTTTTAGTTTGACAGAAATCGAATCCGCCAAAACCAAAATCAATCAAATTTGAGGCACAAATGTGTACACCAGCTCTTGTTCTCATCAATATTTTCTTGCTTACTTAAATTTTCTTGATTTTATCTTACTAATATATTTGGATTCTTAATCGAGTTTCGACCAGCACAAATCCATTAGCAGAAATATTTTTTATATAGCTTGGAGTGCAAGCTGCAAGATATGAGTATGACAAAGGAAATATACCTGGATATTCATTGAAGCATATAGGACACACATTCAAAGTGCTACAGAATAGTTGATTTTTTTTTTCATCATTGTATTACATCAACCGAGGAATATCAACATCTGGAGATGAAAACCTAGAAACCGCCTGCAAATCTATTTTTCTCTGGCCATTGAATGGATCTAGCAATATCTCATGTTGAAATCTTAGGTGTGAAAGAGATGTACTACGAAGTCATTCTTCCCATTTATATATTACAACTTGTCCTGAGTCTCCAGCCCAAATGTTGTCCAAACTGTTGCAGAGCTTAGAAATACTATCAGAGTCCAACCAATAGGCCAAAATCGTAAATTCTGGGGGCATATAGCATGGATATGATTTAGGTAGAACACATGTTAATGCAATAGGAACAAGGTGTTGAACATTGAATGTGTAAAAATTTCCCACCAGAACATCTTTTGAGGAAGACCTGTTATTGTTTCCACTGAGTTCACATTTACTGGAAGTTGATGGAAACCTCAGAGTAATAGCAATATTCCCAGGAAGTTCAACATGTATGGACATCTGCAGAAAAATTATAAAGTTATGTTAGAATATTTCCATGACCTCTAGTATACATCAACAAGCTACACTCTTTGGCAAAGTTAACCTTTAATGCACGAGGGCTGCCATCTTCTCTTTCAACAACAAACACATCATCCTCATAAATTGCCTTCAATGCCAGCACCTGTTATCGGGAAGACCAAAGAGAGTGAAAAAACAAAAAAATGTAGAAAGGCAATGCAGATGTTTCTATATTCAAAAAAGAAAAGGGTCTAGGGGTATAGCTCATGATTAAACCAGGAAAGATTATAAATGACACTAATCTAGCAGAATTGCAGGTGATAATTCAAGATAATACAAAAAGAACAGAGAAGAAAAACTAGAAGATGCTCAACAGTATATTTTCAAATAACTAATGCATAGAAAAATCCATGTGAGCTCTTCATACACTACATGCAAAGAAAACATCTATGAAACCAATACAAAAGGAATATTATAGACTAAAAATACACGATAGCATATATGTCTCACTGTAGAAATGGAGCACAAGATTTCCTGTATACAAAGTCTAAAGATGAAAGCCTAAAATATTCGGTAACGAGCTCTGAATGTTGTAAATTTTCATAAACATTGCATTCAAACTAAAACATGAATCCGAATTAAGTCACACCACAAAGACATAAATAACACATGTTTTGTCTGCCATATATACACATAAATATATGAACATTCTGCTAAAATTTTTGGAGCTAAATAAAACTGGAATTATCAAAAAATACAACAGACACAATACAAAATTCAACTAGATGTAAGCACGAGACCAATTACGTAATGAAGATATACCAGTTTAGAAAATCAGAAAGGTTATGGAAGCTTTGGGCCTGTTGGGAAACTAGCTCCAAAAAGAGAAGAAAAGATATATCAACGCCTTAGAAATAAGCCACTTCGAGGGGGCAACCTCCAATACATTACATGAGTGAACAATTCTTGGATGATACAATTCACAAAACCTCCTTTCTATATATAGGAGTCCATGGGGCCATAATGTAATCCTAGTGGGCCACAATGTAATCCTAGCCGACCTAAAAATAATAATTTAAGGGCAGAATAATAACAAAATGGGGGTTACATAGGTACAATAATAACAATAAGGGGTTTACACTAACAATAATAAGGGACTATACTAGTGATATAGGGACCTAACATGCCCCTCTCCTTCAAAAAAAGTGTTTTCCTCAATGCTTGAGTAGCTCCTGGTGCTTCTGTATAAAATTCTCATCCTCCCATGTAGAATATTTAGTGGGTAAGTTCTTCCACTTGATGAGATACTCTGAAATTGATCGATTCCGTAGCTGTCGAGTTCTTGTTTCCATGACTGCTTCAGGTTCCAATATGATTTTTCCTTCCTCATCAAGTTCTGGCAATATTGTTTGAACCAGAAGATTTTCACCTATAACCTTCTTTAAGCATGAAACATGGAAAACTGGATGTACTCGCGAAGAAGCAGGAAGCTCCAATTTGTATGCCATAGAAGCAATCTTTTGCAACACCTTGTAAGGACCATAGTACTTTGGTGATAATTTATTATCCTTCTTAGCTTGCTTGAGGGACATTTGTTTGTATGGTTGTAGCCGTAAAAATACCTAATCTCCTACATCAAAACTTCTCTCGCTGTGATGTTGATCTTCCTGTTGTTTCATTCGATTTTGTGCCAAATTCAGGTTATCCTTTAAGAGTTGGAGAACTTCTTGCTGATGCTCGATGTGATCTTCCACTGCTTGAACCTTCGAATTTTCTCTTAAATATGATGTGATGGATGGTGGATGATATCCACAAAGTGCCATAAATGGGGTCATTTTTGCTGCAGTATGGAAGGAAGTGTTATACCACCATTCAGCGAGAGGTAACCACTTGACCCATTGTGTTTGTTTATCAGATACAAAACAACGAAGATATCCTTCCAAACATTTATTTACTATCTTAGATTGACCATCAGATTGAGGATGATAAGATGAGCTATGAGTTAATTGAGTACCCAAACAAGAGAATAACTCCATCCAAAAATTTCCAGTAAAAATGGGATCTTTGTCACTCACAATAACCCTTGGGCTTCCATTAGCTTTTGAATTCTGTCCATAAATGTAGTAGCAACTGTACTTGCTTTAAATGGATGAGATAATGCACAAAAGTGTGCATACTTGGTAAGTCTATCAACTACCACCATGATGACATTATTTCCTTCAGACATAGGTAAACCTGTGATAATATCCATTGAAATCTCCTCCCAACGTTGACTTGGAATGGATAAAGGTTGTAGAAGTCCTGGGGTATTAGTTGTCTCAACTTATTCTGCTAGAAAACCAAACATTCCGTCACAAACTTTTGAATATTAGATTTAAGGCCATCCCAAAAAAGTGCTTTCTTCACCCTGTGGTCAGTTTTTTAAAATCCCGAGTGTCCTAAAGGAGAAGTGTGCAATTCCAGAAGAATCTATATTTTTAGTTGGGAATTCTTACAAATATATAAGCGATCTTTGTACCATAAGGAGTCATTTTTCCAACTAAATGTATCAGATGTACTAGGATCTTGCTGCAACTTTTGAATGAGTGTCCATACATATTTTTCCTTCTTCCATTAATCTCTTGCTTCGGTTATCCAATCTGGTTGGATAATAGAAATGGCACAAAGCAATGCTTCCACCTATTCATTCTTTCTTGAGAGTGCATCTGCAACAACATTAAGCTTTCCTTTTTTGTAGATTATTTCAAAGTCATAACCCAACATCTTTGTGACCCATTTTTTCTGCTCTTTTGAAGATAGTCTTTGTTCCAAAAAGTGTTTAAGACTATCGTGATCATTTTTTACCTTGAAGTGTCTTCCCATTAGGTAAGTTCGCCATTTATTTAGTGCATGCAGTATTGCTAACATTTCCTTCTCATAAATAGGTTTCTGTAAATACTTTCCTTTGATTGGACGACTTTCAAAAGCAATGTGTCTTCCTTCCTGCATTAAAACAACACCAATTCCATTTCCTGAGCCATCACATTCCACAATAAAGGTGTTTGTGAAGTCTGGCGTAGCTAAGATAGGCGCTAGGCACATTGCCTCTTTAAGATGTTCAAAAGCCTTATTTGCTTCAGGAGTCCATTAAAATGCATCTTTCTTCAATAATGTTGTTAGAGGTGCTGCTATTCTCCCATAATTCTTAAAAAACCTACGATAATACCCTGTTAACCCGAGAAATCCTCGCAACTGCTTTATGGTTGTGGGGACTTTCCATTCCTTAATGGATTTAATTTTTTTAGGGTCTACTTTAACACCCTCGTGAGATACAATATGACCCAGATATTCCACCTCTTGTACTCCAAAGAAACATTTGGATGTTTTTGCATATAATTGTTTCTCCTCCAATAGTTTGAGCACCCTGTCAACATGTTCAACATGATCCTTCAAGACCTGCTGTAGATTAGTATATCATCAAAAAATACTAGCACAAATTTTCTAAGGAAGGGTTTGAAAATGGAATTCATCAACCCTTGAAATGTAGAAGGTGCATTGGTAAGGCCAAAAGGCATGACCAAAAATTCATAATGACCCTCATGAGTTCAAAATGTTGCTTTTGGAATATCTTCAGTCTTCATTCTAATTTGATGATATCCTGAACGAAGATCCAACTTGGTAAAATAAATTGCTCCATGTAATTCATCCAATAATTCATCAATCACAGGAATGGGAAATTTGTATTTAATGGTGAGTTTATTGAGCTCCCTATAATCTGGACACATTAGCCATGATCCATCCTTCTTGTGTACCAATACTACAGGAGCAGAGAAAGAACTTTGACTAGGTTGAATTATACCTGCCTCTAACATTTCTGTAATCATACATTCAATTTCGCTCTTTTGGAAGTAAGGATATCTATAAGGCCTGATGTTTGGAGGAACACTTCCTGGAATCAAATGAATAGCATGATCATGATCACGAATAGGTGGGAGTCCTTCGGGAGTTTCAAACACCTTGGAATGATTGTCCAAGACTTGTTGGAGATCTGCAGAAATAGATGATTTTGATGTTGGAACTTCTAGTGAGCATAATTGTGCAATTACGCTTCGCTGTTCTTTCTTTAGAAGCTTTGTCATGACATTAGAGCTTATTATCCTTCCTGGCTTCCCCGCAATACCCCGTAATTCAACTTCCTTTCCTTCTGAAAAAAATTTCAAGAAAAGTTCTTGAAAATTGAAAGCTACCGTCCCCAAAGATTGTAACCATTGTACTCCTAGTACAACATCAACACCTCCCATAGGAATGGAAAGCATTGGAATAGTCAATACATATTCCCCCATGGTTAGCTTGACATTATGGCATTTCCCAGAGAAATTTACAGTTCCTCCATTTGCAACCATCACTTGGCATTTTGGTGCTGGGTATAGGAAACAATTTAATTCCTTGGCTACCTTACAATGAATAAAATTATGGGTGCTACTTGAATCAATCAACACTATTACCTTTTTCTTCGTGATCTGTCCTTCTATCTTGAGAGTTTGAGGAGTCGTAATTCCTGCAAGTGCATTACATGATATGGTCAGATTCATTTCTTCTTCTTCTAGGGTCGGTTCCTGCTGTATATCCTCTTCTTATTCATTTTCTTCTTCTTCTTCAAAATCTATGTAAAATAATTTCTTTTCAGCACACTTAAGACATTTAGTGTAATTTCTATCACAAATGTAGCAAAGCCCTTTTGCTCTTTTTTCTTCCAATTTTTGTGGTGTCAACCTTGTAGGCTGTGGAAATCTAGGCGTAGCAACACTTCCTTCTTTATAGAATTGAGTGGTAGGCTTCCTTGTCGCCATAATTTTACATTCAACTTTTCTTGCCAACCTGAATGCCTTCTCCAATGAATCAGGTTCAAAAACATGAACTTCATGTTGGATGTTATCCTTTAGAGTGCCTATCAAGAGATCAATCCTGTGTTCCTCTAGAATATCAGTTTCGCTTATATTCAATTTTTGGAAGTCCTCAGTGTGTTGCCCCACTAAACCCTTTTGTTTGAGATTTATCAATTGGCTAAAGAAGGTGTTGATCTTTGTATCCTCATAACGTGCTATCATTTCCTCCATAAAAATTGACCAAGTGACAATTTTTTTAATGAAGAAAAGCCATCGATACCATACAAATGTATTTTTTTCTAAATGTAAAGTTGCAATGCGTACCTTTTGTGTGTTTTGCACGTTATGGAGATCAAAATATTGCTCCACCTGTAGTGTCCATGTTACAAGATCCTTTCCATCAAACTTCCTCATATCCATCGTTGGAATATGGTGGTTCTTCCCGCCAACATTAGAGTTTATGAGATCATGATTAATATTTATTTTGTTCTCATCATGAGGTTATTCTACTATCTTTTCACCATTAGGAAACCTTTCTTGTATCAACTTTCTCAAACCTTCCATGTCTGCTTTTAGAAAATTCTTCATGTTTTCCATCTTCTCATCGATCTTAGCTTCCATGTCATCCATCTTAGATTCCATGCCAGCCTCCATGCCATCAATCTTATATTCCATTCCATCTATCTTAGATTCCACGCCTTTCTTCAAAACTTCCATGTCATCTTTTGTTGCTCTTTGCGAGAGCGAAATTTGTTGCACTTGCTCTTGTAATTTTGATATGCCATGTTGCCATTCTTTGTCTTCATGTGTCATAGTAGAGCTTTCCAAAGGCTTAATGGGTGTTGAATTATTTTTAGGGGCCATTTTATAATCCAATACTAATATCTATTCTACAATATGCCCTTGCAATCAATTCAACTTGATTCTTCAAACAAGACTTATGCAATTCGGAAAAAAAATACACACCTTTTACTTGCTTTTGAGGAGCTCGATATTGAAGTTGTATTATCTCTACGATTTCCACTCTTGAATATATGAAATTCAGCACTGAAGTAGCCCTCAAAATTCTCTTTTGAATGCCATAGGTCTGACTTGATTTGGAATCTCCAAGACAAAGCTATGTCCAGTCTCCCACAATGACCTAATTATGGACTGGTTCATTATAGCGAACTTGTATGACTTTCCACATGTCACTGTTTCGTCGTTCACCTCTAAAATTGATAGCCAAGAAACTAAAGTCCACGTTCTTGCTACCAATTTTTACGACACTCCAATCCGATGCTCAGAGAGAGAGTTATTGAAATTTTCCCACGATCACCTTTTTGAGATGAAATTCGGGAGCCTTAAAAAGCACTACCTTCCACAGATCATATCTCCAAAAATATTTCGAACCAAACTCTGCAATTTTTTGATGAGTTTCCTTAGGATTTCAGCTTCTCACCATAAAAATGTTAGATTCTGAACCTCAGTAGAAAAAAAATTATAGCGCAAATTCCACGATGACCTATTTAGGATCCTGAAAAAATCCCTAACCTCCATAGATCATATCTGCGAAAATATTGCAAACCAAGATCTGAAATTTTTAGAAAATATTCCTCAGGATTTCGGCATCGCACCCTAAAAATTTCAGCTTCTGAAACATCGCAAAACAAAAGTTATAGTGAAAATTCCACAATGACCTGTTTGGAGCAGCGAAACCCTAGAATCCAAAGCTCTGATACCAAATATTGGGAAACTAGCTCCAAAAAGAGAAGAAAAGAGATATCAATGCCTTAGAAATAAACCACTTCAAGGGGGAAACCTCCAATACATTACATGAATGAACAATTCTTGGATGATAAAAATCACAAAACCTCCTTTCTATATATAGGAGTCCATGGGGCCATAATGTAATCATAGTGGGCCACAATGTAATCCTAGCCGACCTAACAATAATAATTTAAGGGCACAATAATAAAAAAATGGGGGTTACATGGGTACAATAATAACAATAAGGGGTTTACACTAACAATAATAAGGGACTATACTAGTGATATAGGGACCTAAGAGGGCCCAATTCATGGATAGTAACATCCTACAATATTATATTAGATATGCAGAGTTAAACTGAATTTATATAACATTGGACTTGGGACATGGAGAGTTAAGTTGTTTACTATATCTTATCCTCCCCCTACAAATGTTTTTAACAAAATAATTATGGTTCAGGTTTGATATGATTCTAATTGTGTTCTTAGTCACTGCATTTTTTTTTTCTGGAGAGGGGTCAGGGAGGGTGGATTAAAAAAATGAAATTCATCGAATCTCATGCACTAGTGAATTTAATGGAAAATTAAATCAGCCAAGCAGGTTTTTATATAAAATTTGTGAAAAAATCATCAAGATTAATTTTTATTTGTTTTAAAAAAAATATAATAGTATATGTCTATATTTATGTGTGTGTGTGCATTTATGTATGTATCTATGAGCATTTTTTTGAACAATATATGATGGTTTACATGTTTTAGTCTTGAGACATTTTTGGATCAAAGTTGAAGTTATAAAAAATATTTGTGTCTTTTGTTTGAATATATGGAGTTTATCAAAATATGTTTAATTCATTTTCCAAATGTAATGGGAAATGCTATCATATTTTTTGTCCCTAGTCCCTCGTCTAACACTTCCTTGGCCCTCACACAACATGAGAAATCTGATATCTGAAGGTTGAATAGTCTCTTTTGAAATGAACAACACATGTTTGCAAATTATTCTTCCTCCTTCCTTCCTTGAGAGACCTTCCTTAAATAGATTCCTGCAGGAGGATAGAGGATGGTTGTATATCTCTTGAACTTAAGGAACTTGAGTCTAATAAGTTCAAAATATCCTAGTGGAAGAGAACCGATTCATTTAGTGTTGATTTCCTCAAATCATTCAATATTGGTCTATGCAATTGGTCGTTAGTGAGGTTAAAGGGTGGAAAATAGAGTTGTTAAAACACCCCCTAATGTGTGAGGTAAGAATAGGAACCAATGGTCGAAACACATTCTAATAAACATAAGTTATCAAAAATTCCAAGGAAAGAGCTAAATATCAAGGAACTAGTGAGTACTTGCAATCGATTGTCAACAAATAGACAGGCATACCGATGCTTAGAAGAGAAACAAAGCATGGTTGCCAAAACAATACACTATGAATCCATGCAATAATATGCAAGATCATGGCCATGAAAAAATTACACAGTGGGTTCATGTCATGAAAATGATCATAGCCATGAGCAAATGCAATGTGGATATGTCATAATATACATCAATAAGACAACTAATACCAATTGGAAGACATAGTAATCATAAGATAGTGATATAATCCATCACAACTTAGGAGGGGTAGCATGAGTGACATGCCTCAGAAGCCCAAGGTCTTTGTTCCAACCCCGATGGCCATTCACTAGAGATTTATATGCCAAAATGAAAATTATAATGAACCTTATACCTCACAAGAGACAAACCAAGCAAACCTGTCTTCAGAAAATGTTGAAATACCACTACAAATATTGCTTGGTTCAAGGTGGGAAGTGTCACAAATTTTACCTAGGAACAAAATGTGTCATCCATGTTTAGTTAAAGAAAACTGCATGACACTAATTCCCTAAGTAGTTGATCTTAGATCATAATGCCAACTTCACAAGTTTCACTTCACTTGAAATATTTCACATACATGCATAAGTCCAGTCCATACCTCCCAATATGAAGAGAAAACATATCCACAGGAGAGTAAGAGAAAAATCGACAGTATATGTTTATTGCCCCTATAAATGGCAATGCCAAGACCTGCTCCTACCTCGAGCATAGAGGTCAAGTAACATGTCACCAAAATATCTGGAATAAAGAAATAGAAAGAATGCAATTATTGTCTTCAATCATTTAAGACATAAAAACATCTCTGTTCTGTGCAAAAATTTGAGGATATCTGGGAAAAGGAAGAAAAAGAAACTAAAACGTCCAAAAGACATATAAGACGTGAATTTACCAAATCTGCTATGTTACTAGTGCATTCTCCTTTATTTGTAATGTCCGAAATGTTTTCTCTGATTGCAAATGCTTTGTAGATAGGAGTACGAGTTGATGTCAATGATACTACAGCAATATTCTAACAGAGCAGAGAAATAAAAGCAAAATATTAGTTGTCAAACAAGTAACCACTTTTGATATGCATTTCATATATAAAAAATGTGATAAATACATGAAGACTAAAAAATTTAAGCTATTAGGAGATATGGATACAAATATGGGAATACATCAGAGATTCAGAATACTTTTACGATTCATTGGGATGTTAGCCTTTGGGGTTACTCCAGAAGTGTTTTCACCTTGCTGGGAGAGATCTATGCCTCCTATCTCCTTTGCCATGCTTCATTGACATATGCATGGCTCAGTTTGGATGGAAGCTTGAGAGGTTAATCTTGCCATTGTTGTGAAACCAACTCCAAAAATAGAAGAACAGAGATATCAATTCCTTATAAATAGGCCATTTTGAGGGGGCGACCTCCAATACATTACATAAATGAACAATTCTTGGATGATACAAATTACAAAACCTCCTTTCTATATATAGTAGTCCATAGTGCCACAATGTAATCCTAGTGGGGCCACAATTTAATCCTATCCGACGTAACAATAATAATTTAAGGGCACAATAATAACAATATGGGGGTTACAAGGGTAAAAAAATAACAATAAGGGGGTTACACTAACAACAATAAGGGACTATACTGGTAATATAGGGACCTAACATGTCCCTCTCCTTCAAAAAAGTGTTTTCCTCAATGCTTGAGTAGCTCTGGGTGCTTCTGTATAAAATTCTCATCCTCCCATGTAGAATCTTCAGTGGGTAAGTTCTTCCACTTGATGAGATACTCTGAAATTGATCGATTACGTAGCTGTCGAGTTCTTGTTTCCATGACTGCTTCAGGTTCCAATATGATTTTTCCTTCCTCATCAAGTTCTGGCAATATTGTTTGAACTGGAAGATTTTCACCTATAACCTTCTTTAAGAATGAAACATGGAAAATTGGATGCACTCGTGAAGAAGCAGGAAGCTCCAATTTGTATGCCATAGTACCAATCTTTTGCAACACCTTGTAAGGACCATAGTACTTTGGCGATAATTTATTATTCTTCTTAGCTTGCTTGAGGGACATTTGTTTATATGGTTGTAGCCGTAAAAATACCAAATCTCCTATATCAAAACTTCTCTCGCTGCGATGTTGATCTGCCTGTTGTTTCATTCGATTTTGTGCCAAATTCAGGTTATCCTTTAAGAGTTGGAGAACTTCTTGTTGATGCTCGATGTGATCTTCCACTGCTTGAACCTTCAAATTTTATCTTAAAGATGATGTGATGGATGGTGGATGATATCCATAAAGTGCCATAAATGGGGTCATTTTTGCTGCAATATGGAAGGAAGTGTTATACCACCATTCAGTGAGAGGTAACCACTTGACCCATTATGTTTGTTTATCAAATAAAAAACAACGAAGACATACTTCCAAACATGTATTTACTATCACAGTTTTACCATCAGATTGAGGATGATAAGATGATCTATGAGCTAATTGAGTACCCAAACAACAAAATAACTTCGTCCAAAAATTTCCAGTAAAAATGGGATCTCTGTTGCTCACAATAACCCTTGGGTTTCCATGTAGCTTTTGAATTGTATCCATAAATGTAGTAGCAATTGTACTTGCTTTAAATGGATGAGATAATGGACAAAAGTGTGCATACTTGGTAAGTCTATCAACTACCACCATGATGACACTCTTTCCTTCGGACTTAGGTAAACATGTGATAAAATCCATTGAAATCTCCTTCCAATGTTGACTTCGAATGGATAAAGGTTGTAGAAGACCCAGGGTCTTAATTGTATCAACTTTATTCTGCTGGAAAACCAAACATTCCGCCAAAAAATTTTGAATATCATATTTAAGGCCACCCCAAATAAATTATTTCTTCACCCTGTGGTAAGTTTTTACAAATCCTGAGTGTCCTCCTAAAGGAGAAGTGTGCAATTCCAAAAGAATCTTTTGTTTTAGTTGGTGATTCTTACAAAGATATAAGTGATCTTTGTACCATAAGGAATCATTTTTCCAACTAAATCTATCAGATGTACTAGGATCTTGCTACAAATTTTGAATGAGTGCTCACACTTCTTTGTCCTTCTTCCATTCATCTCTTGCTTTGGTTATCCAATCTGGTTGGATAATAGAAATGGCACAAAGCAATGCTTCCACCTCTTCATTATTTCTTGAGAGTACATCTGCAACAACATTTAGCTTCCCTTTTTTGTAGATTATTTCATATTCGTAACCCAACATCTTTTTGACCCATTTTTTCTTCTCTTCTAAACATAGTCTTTGTTCCAAAAAGTGTTTAAGACTATCAGGATTAGTTTTTACCTTGAAGTGTCTTCCCATTAGGTAAGTTCTCTATTTCTTTAGTGCATGCAGTATTGCTAACATTTCCTTCTCATAAATAGGTTTTTGTAAATACTTTCCTTTGATTGGATGACTTTCAAAAGAAATGGGTCTTCCTTCTTGCATTAAAACATCACCAATTCCATTTCTTGAGGCATCACATTCCAAATTAAAGGTTTTTGTGAAGTCCGGCGTAGCTAAGACTGGTGCTAGGCACATTTCCTCTCTAAGATGTTCAAAGGCCTTAGTTGCTTCAGGAGTCCATGAAAATGCATATTTCTTCAATAATGTTGTTAGAGGTGGTGTTATTCTCCCATAATTCTTAAAAAACTTGCGATAATACCCTATTAACCCAAGAAATCCTCACAACTGCTTTATGATTGTGGGGACTTTCCATTCCTTGATGGCTTTAATTTTGTTAGGGTCTACCTTAACACCCTCGTGAGATATAATATGACCCAAATATTCCACCTCTTGTACTCCAAAAAAACATTTGGATGTTTTTGCATATAATTGTTTCTCCTGCAATAGTTTGAGCACCCTATCAACATGTTGAACATGATCCTTACAAGACCTGTTGTAGATTAGTATATCATAAAAAAATACTAGCACAAATTTTCTAAGGAAGGGTTTGAAAATGGAATTCATCAACCCTTGAAATGTAGAAGGTACATTGGTAAGGCCAAAAGGCATGACCAAAAATTCATAATGAACCTCATGAGTTCGAAATGTTATTTTCAGAATATCTTTAGTCTTCATTCTAATTTTATGATATCCTGAACGAATATCCAACTTGGTAAAATAAATTTCTCCATGTAGTTCATCCAATAAATAATCAATCACAGGAATGGGAAATTTATCTTTAATGGTGAACTTATTAAGCTCACTATAATTGGGACACATGCACGATGATCCATCCTTCTTGTGTACCAATACTATAGGAGCAGAGAAAGAACTTTGACCAGGTTGAATTATACAAGCCTCTAACATTTCTTCAATCATACGTTCAATTTCACTCTTTTGGACATAAGGATATGTGTAAGGTTGGATGTTTGGAGGAACACTTCCTAGAATCAAATGAATAGCATGATCATGATCACGAATAGGTGGGAGTCCTTTGGGAGTATCAAACACATTGGAATGATTGTCCAAGACTCTTTGGAGATCTGGAGAAATAGATGATTTTGATGTTGGAACTTCTAGTGAGCATAATTGTGAAATTACGCCTTGTTGTTCTTTCTTCAAAATATGTGTCATGACATTAGAGCTTATTATCTTTCCTCACTTCCCTGTGATACCTCAGAATTCAATTTATTTTCCTTCTGAAAAAAATTCAAGAAAATTTCTTGAAAATTAAAAGCCACCATCCCAAAAGATTGTAACCATTATACTCTTAGTATGACATCAACACCTCCCATTGGGGTGTAAAGCATTGGACTATTCAATACATATTCCCCCATGGAGAGCTTGATATTATGGCATTTTCCAGAGAAATTTATAGTTCCTCCATTTGCAACCATCACTTGACATTCTGGTGCTGGGTATAGGAAACAACTCAATTCCTTGGCTACCTTACAATGAATAAAATTATGGGTACTACCTGAATCAATCAACACTATTACTTTTTTCTTCTTGATATGTCCTTCTATATTGAGAGTTTGAGGAGTGGTAATTCCTACCAATGAATTACACGATATGGTCAGACTCATTTTCTTCCTCTTATAGGGTTGGTTCCTGGTGTATATCCTCTTCTTGTTCATTTTCTTCTTCCTCTTCACAATATACGTAAAATAATTTCTTCTCAGCACACTTATGACCTTTAGTGTATTTTCTATCACAACTGTAGCAAATCCCTTTTGCTCTTTCTTCTTCCAATTTTTGTGGTGTCAACCTTTTAGGGTGTTGAAATATAGGAGTAGCAACACTTCCCTCTTTATAAAAGTGAGTGGTAGGCTTCCTTGTCGCCATAACTTTACATTTAATATTTCTTGCCAACCTGATTTCATTCTCCAATGAATCAGGTTCCAAAACGTGAACTTCATGTTGGATGTTATCCTTTAAAGTACCTATGAAGAGATCAATAATGTGTTCCTCTAAAATACCAGTTACCCTTATATTCAATTTTTGGAAGTCCTCAATGTGCTTCCCCACTAAATCATTTTGTTTGAGATTTATAAATTGGCTAAATAAGGTGTTGCTCTTTGTATCCTCATAATGTGCTATCATTTCCTTCGTAAAAATTGACCAAGTGACAATTTTTTTACGGGAGAAAAGCCATCGATACCATACAAATGTATTTTGTTCTATATGTAAAGTTGCAATGCGTACCTTTTGTGTGTTTTTCACACTATTGAGATCAAAATATTGCTCCATCTGTAGTATCCATGTTACAGGATCCTTGCCATCAAACTTCCTCATATCCATCTTTGGAATATGGTGGTTCTTCCCGGCAACATTAGAGTTTATGAAATCACGATTATCATTTATTTTGTTCTCATCATGAGTTTCCTCTACTATATTTTCACCATTAGGAAACATTTCATGTATCAACTTTGTCAAACCTTCCATGTCTGCTTTTAGATCATTATTCATGTTTTCCATTTTTTCATCGAGCTTAGCTTCCATGTCATCCATCTTAGCTTCCATGCCAACTTCCATGCCATTCATATTAGCTTCCAAACCATTCATCTTAGCTTCCATGCATTTCTTCAAACCATCCATCTTAGTTTCAATTTCATTTTTTGTTGCTCTTTGCGATAGCGAAATTTGGTGCACTTGCTCATGGACTTTTGATATCTCATGCTACATTTCTTCGTCTTCATGAATCATAGTAGAGCCTTATGAAGGCTTAATGGATGTTGAATTCTATTTAGGAGGAATTTTAGAACCCAATATTGATATCTATGCTCAATAGGTCTTTGGAATTAACTAAAACCTAATTTTCAAACAAGACTTATGCAATTTGAAAAAAACACACACATTTTTCTTGATTTTGAGGAGCTTGATATTGAAACTGAATTATATCTAGGATTTCAGATCTTCAATATCTAAAATTTTTCCCTCAAGTCACCCTCTGAATCTTCTTTCAAATTCCACAGGTCTGACCTGATTTGGATTCTTCAAGGGAAAGTTATGTCCACTCTCCCACAATGACCCAATTATGGACTAGTTTAGTATAGTGAACTTGTACGACTTGCCACGTGTCACTGTTTCCCCCTTTGGTTCTGAAATTGATAGAAATGAAACTGCACTTTGTGCCCTTGTGGCTAGTTCTTATAGCATTCTAATATGATGCTTAGAATGAGATTTATGAAGGTTTTCCCACGATATCCTCTTCAAGATGAAATTCAGGAGCCTGAAAAAGACCTAACTTCCACAGATCATATCTCCAAAAATATTGTGAACCAAGCTCTGAAATTTTGCAAAAATGTTCCTTAGGATCTCGGCTTTGCGCACTAACAATTTTAGCGTTTGAAACTTCGTATAAAATAAGTTATAGAAAAAATTCTGCGATGACCTATTTAACTGAAATTCAGGAGCCTGTAAAAATCCCTACCTTCCACAGAACATATCTCTGAAAATATTGTGAATGAAGCTCTAAAATTTTGTGACAATCTTCCTCAAGACCTCGGCTTCGTACCCTAAAAATTTCAGCTCCTGAAACTTAGTATAAAAAAAGGTATAGAAAAATTTCCATGATGACTTGTTTGGAGCAACGAAACCCTAGAATCCAAAGCTCTGATACCAAATGTTGTGAAACCAGCTCAAAAAATATAAGAATAGAGATATCAACGCCTTAAAATAGGCCACTTCGAGGGGGCAACCTCCAATACATTACATAAATGAACAATTCTTGGATGATACAAATTACAAAACCTCCTTTCTATATATAGGAGCCCATAGGGCCACAATGTAATCCTAGTGGGGCCATAATGTAATCCTAGCCGACATAACAATAATAATTTAAGGGCACAATAATAAAAATATGGGGGTTACAAGGGTACAATAATAAAAATAATGGGGTTACACTAACAACAATAAGGGACTATACTAGTAATATAGGGACCTAATAGTCATCCACTAGCAACATTCTAATCTACTGTAAAGTGATTAGTTTTCTGAGTTTGTAGCAACAGTTTGATAGCTTGAGAGGTTAAAAAGATCTTGAGTAGTCACTGTGACCTATGACCCTGCCAACTACTTGGGATAGATTTGTCTTGTTTCTGCTAGAAATATCCAGTGGCATCTCTGGGATGTTTTATTGTCGAGAATTTCATATTTTCCCATTGCTTATGAAATTTGTTTTTAGGGCTTCTAATTAGCAAGACATAATCTTGTATTACCTTTCTAATTTTCTTCTCTTCCCTTTTCTCCATTCAATTGGACCTTCCTTAGAGGATTACATATTTCTTCCCAGTGTTCCCAGTGGATTGGAAAATATTTGGAGAATCAAAGATACTCGTGACACTGCCAAACTCAAAATGTATAGTGGATTAGTGCCCAACAACCATCCAGTGAAGTTTGGGGAAAGTTGAGTAGTATTCTAAAAGCTTCTTTGGTTACGAATATTATTTGTAAAAGATAACTCAAAATGCAAAACACAACCTAGCTTCCCTAGTCGTAGATACCTATCCATAGGATATTAGAGCAAGAACCTTAATATAAGAAGTCGAAAGGTTAGGAAAGGATATTAATAAGTTGAATGTGCAACTTTAGAGCATATTAATATCATACAACATGCAATAAATTATGATCAAAGTCTGTAATGATGTGTAAAATATTGGAAGATAAGAGTTCACCACCTACTCTGCATCTGGCCTCAAATGTTAGGAGGGGTTCAGCTGATCACCACCACATTGTTCCTCCCATGATGCCCTAGCTAAATATTCAGCATCATCCATTCTATAGAGGACATTATTTTTGGTCTTTGCATTGATACCTTGGTGATGGAGAGGAGGATGGCTCCGCTCCCTCCTCTACATCCTACCTCTATATCTGGTATGGAGTATTGATTTGTACAATGAAAATTTTTCCTTCTAGATTCACCTTTTCTTTCAATATCACTTGTATCTCTTTATCTTTTAGCTTTCAAGAATCAATAGTAGTAATCTTAAGATAGTGATATACTCCATCACAACTTATGAGGGGTAGCATGACTGACGTGCCTCCAAAGCCCAAGGTCTTTGTTCCAACCCCGATGGTATGATTCTACATCATGTGAATGGATAAAAGATTGGCATACAACAATGTATCAAGTATCAACACTTAGCGCTATTATTGACTCTCCAAAATGGGAACTAAATTTTTTTTGATCCACACTTGGAAGTTGAGAAAGCTCAGCTTGAGATCCTAAATATTGGGGATAAAAAACATGAATAGAATCCCCATCAAAATTTGCACCAAGTGCCCACCATATTATAGGGTTAATAATCGTTATAGAGCCTAGATGTATGTATAATTATAATCCATGTAATGAATGTTTGTGAACAATTGGAGGACCATTAATCAAAACAAAATCATTATCATGCAAATCTATTTAAGCTAATATCTAGGAAAATTTTTCCTCCCT
Organism: Pinus albicaulis; assembly: GCA_034641835.2. NCBI lineage: Eukaryota > Viridiplantae > Streptophyta > Pinopsida > Pinales > Pinaceae > Pinus > Pinus albicaulis. Next base: position 626,325,527 of record CM076569.1, read on the forward strand.
TGAAACATTTGAATTCCGACAAGAGATTGCCGAGCATAAAGTTTTCCTCCCTTGAAACTAAAGTGTCAGAACTAAAGTGTCGGAATTTTGACCAAGGGAGGAAAAATTACATATGCAACAGTTACACATGCCAACACCATCCATCTGCCACAACTATCATAAAGAGCAATCATCATTTTCTTAACTACTATAGTGTTTCAACCCTGCAAGGTCAATTCATACAATGTTTCTAAGAACAAGTGTACATAGACCAATTAAAATTGATCACTAGGACCAATCCACATGCCAAACCTACTCTAAAACATTATAACAAGAATATAATGGTTACTACATTGATCCACCTTGGGTGTTATCAATATGCCACATGGATAAGTGAAATATTGCATATTAATTTATTACCAATTAAAATCTTACTGACCATTGGGAAAAAATAATAATTCACCTTATGTATTTATAGATATTTGCTACTGATTGCAATTCCAAAAGCCCAAGGTATTTGTTACAACCCCGATGGTATGATTCTACATCATGTGAATGGATAAAAGATTGGCATACAACAATGTATCAAGTATCAACACTTAGTGCTATTCTTTCCTCTCAAAAATGGTAACTAAACATTTTTTGATCCACACTTAGAAGCTGAGAAAGCTCAGCTTGAGATCCTAAATATTGGGGATAAAGAACATGAATGGAATCCCCATCAAAATCTGCGCCAAGTGGCCATCATATTAGAGGGTTAATAATCATTGTAGAGCACATATGTACATATGATTATAATCCATGTAATGAATTTTTATGGACACTTGGAGTACCATTAATAAAAAAAAATCCTAATCATGCAAATCTATTTAAGCTAATCTCTAGGAAAATTTTTCATCCCTTGAAGCATTTCAAGCCCTAAGAAGGCAAGTCGTTGGAACACTTTCTTAGCAGATCTTTCATTTCCACTATTATCTCCTAGCTCATTCATAAATATATTTCTTTGAGAATCACAACGAGAAAGAACCAAATCATCCAAACATGCACTAAAAGCATCTAAGGATAAAAATTCAATCAAAAAAATTTCAACTAAATTCAAGCACTTCATTGTAAATTTAGAAATTATTTCAGTTTTCATTTTGTGTTTTCAAGTTAGATATTGTTTTCAAGTTTTCACATTTCTAATTTTATTTAAATGTGGAAAACTGATCGTGCCAATACAAGAACAACCCCAAGACAGGATGATCGTGGAAAGGGGCCAGCTGGAGAACATGTAAAGTGCTATCATTGCTCTATCTTTAGGTATTTTAGTTATTTACATAATTGAAATAATTTTAATTTTGTTCAAATATGGAGACGCCTGGAAATGGTGCGCCTGATTCTTCCCTCAATGGGGTAGATTTTTCTTCATCCCCATGTCCATTGCTGTTGCTACAAAAAAAGGTGCGAAAAGAAAAGTTGGAACTTGAGCATTTGGTAAACGTTACGCCTCAAACACCTGAATTAGCAATGAGGATAACACAACTTATGACCCAGCTAGAAACATATAAGGTAATAATAAAAAATAAAAAGGATATTTTTTTTGTTATGCATGAGAGAAATTGTGATAGTTTCATTTTTAATTTTTACATTAACTAAACTAACAAAAAAATTCTTTTGTATGTAGTGTTATCTGACACCTGCTACCCCTGATGTTGGTGGTAGTGGGAGACAAAGGAAAGAGATTGCCGAGAAGCCCTCTCGTACACCTTCTACACCTTTAGGTGGCAGCCAAGAAACGCACCCTGCCCAAGAAGACACCCAGCCAACTATTGAATGTGTTGGCAATGATGAGGCTGGTATGGCCAACTATATTATTGTGTTTCCTGGAGCTACATGTGTCACCTCCATAGGGACCATTAATGGCACGTTTTTGGTGAACGAAGAAGGTGTTCCCATAAAGCACGTACAACTCCCAGGTAACTTTTAATATTTTAACTATTTCATGTACTCTATCTAAAACATATTTTATCATTATTTTAATTTTTAAATTAATGATAATATCTTTTTCTGTGTAGGAAACAATGAGTTCTACAGGGTTTTGGAGAGCAAGGCATTGATAAATTTTGGCCCAACCATACGCACAAGGTGGAATTACCAGAATTCCAACCTTAAAAAATAAATTCTAGATTATCTAGAAGCCCTTTTTGGGATGGGCACATTTAATAGAGTTGTGGTGGCTCGAGTAGTTGGAAGATATATAAAATATACTAGGGACACATATAGGACGCAATTGCAAATTAACTCTAGATATGAGTGTCCTCTCACAGTTCCAGAGAGGGAGTGAAGAGAACTCATCAATGATAGAAAAGAGAAAAGGGCTAAGAAAGAAGGAAAAATGCTAACTGGACCCGCAAGGTAAATTACAACTTTAATACAATAGCTTTAATTTTCTTTATGTCTAGAATAAAGGTGTGATACGTCATATCTGACTTCAAGCTTTTGATGATAGGTTTCCTGACACGTCGAAGGCAACCAGAGCTAGGATTGAATAAAAAAGGCCATCACAAGCTAGGCCAAGGCGGCTACCTAAAATTAGCCGCAAGAATTGTAAGTAGCTAAACATCTTATAATTAATTTTATCACCTTCCAATTTCTTTGTAATCCGATAAAGCAACATTAAAAGTACACAATAATATGTAATGCAGGGTGATGACTTTGGAACAGAAACCATAGAGGAAGACAAAGATATTGCTTTTCATTCTGGCTATGAAGCCGTATTTGAACATCGTAGAAGCTTGGGACAAGTCCCAAGATCTAGAATTCCTGATAAGGTAAAACGTTAACCTTTCAATATGTTTGTTTTCGTTCATAAATTTAATGTATAACAACTTTGTTTAAATCATGGGAGCAACACTTTCAACGATCCAAATAACCCATTTGTCGAGTAGTGCATTGAGAGTGAAATATTGCCAGTCATATATGGTCCTCACATGCAACCTGATCATTGTAGTGGGGACCTTGCTAGCAATGCTACTATCAGTGAGGTCCATGATGGTAATTAATTTCCATTTATAATTTTTTCTTATTATACCTTGATGGTTGTGTCCTTATAACGTTTTCTGTTTAAATGACAGAGAATGTTGTACTTGGGAATCCTACCACCAGAGAGGAACACAGGGCAATGGTTCCAACGGTGACAACTGGTGCACTAGATGAATAATCTCATTGAATTTTTTTTTATTAATATTACTGAACTAGTTCAATGATATTTAAAAGCTGACAATTAAAAATTAATATTATTTGTTTTTGTAGGTGATGCCCCATCACTGCATGGGACCAGACATCGTAACTACGCAACTAGGTTAGCTCTGCAGGAAAGGCATGAAACAAGAGTAGAGCACGATGATGTTGATGATGTAGTTAGGAGCTTTAGAAGTAGGAATAAGAAAAGGAAAATTTGATAATGTAAAATATTGTATTATTATAAGACAAATGTTACCATTCTTGCAACGTTTTTTGCGTTATATTAAAAAATCATTTATCATACTATTTTTATGTCAAGCAGTATTTTTTGTTGCATTGCTTTTTTATTACTTATTGAATTTCTTTTTTTCTGCTCATGAAAGTAAAAAATGAAATATAGATTGGGTATTGGGGAATTGAGAGTGATGTGAGGGGGCGGAGGGGCCATACGAGCTTCCACCTTCAGGTGGTTGGCCCTGTTTAGTAGAGAATAATTTATTGGAGCGATTTAATCTTGGAGAAAACCTCCCTCGATCCAACGTACCAACAAAAAATTCACTGTTGACTTGGTTGCTACTCTTTCAGATTGTGGGAGGCTTGTTCCAAGTTCAGGCGTCTCCAATAAATTGTTCTTGAAATGAAGAGGAGATTATTCAGGTATTTTTTGACATTCTCAACATATGTTCTAAAATTATCATAAGAATGCATCTTAGAGTAAAAAATACCACATCAATTACTTGTATTTATTGTATAGATAATTATGGATTTTGAATGACTTGGCAGTGCAGGTACAAATCCTCTTGCATCATGAGCAATAAAACTTGTCAACCATGGTCATGTCTAGGATCTTTTTTCTTGTGCACTTGACCAAGTTCATAGTGTCACATTTTGTAAGTTCCTTTACAGTTAATAATTCAATATGAAGCTTGTTCATGATTATTATCTGGTTTTTTGTATGTGTTTTTTCATCGATTTTATTGTAAGTTTGAACATGCTTTTAAAAATTGAAACTTTTTTTTTATACTATTTTTATACTTACTTGTTCTAGTTATGGTGATATAACCACTAATGTATCGTATCCATCTTATCGCATTCCCTTGGGTTGTAGTTAGGTTCAAAGGAACTCCAACAAGTTCCAATTCCCTCACATTCCTCTTGGCCAACAACATAAATTTAATATATGTGGGTTCCCCAGCCCAATGACCCCTTTTGTAGTAGAATGAGTGCCCCTGTTCTGGTAATTGTATATCTGTTATATTAGCCTAGGAGTGGACCTAGAGTATTTGCAGCCACAATTGCTCCCTACCACCATTTTCTGGAAGTATATTCTGTTAGGTCATAAACTGTCCCAGTATAAGCCTATTCTGTTAGGTCATAGGCTATCCCAGTTGGGCACGATGTCAATGTGTTTCCATGGTGTAATCATGCTTGGGCATGATGTAGAATGCTTCAAGTGTAGAATGATTCAAGAGAAATTCTCAAGGTGACTAATTGTAGCTTGTTTTGAATATGAATTTAGATGTCACTACAATGTTTCAAACTATTAGCTTCAAAATTTCCTTCTTCTGAAATCAACAGGTGTGGAGCCTATTTATTTAGATATTTGAAGCCCTCTTAGTGATGTCATACTCTGTACGACTTCTTCTTCCATTTGTTAACTTCTGAAGTAGATCCAGCTCAACCTTGAACCTTTTAATAGGGCTTAACGTAGTCACTATAGACAAGGGCTAAACTTCACATCTAGTGGCTCAACAATATTATCATCACTAACTTATTGCCCATTGACCACCAAACTAGTGGACTTATCCAACTTTGGTGTTTGTGTTAACCAACTAAAATTAGTTGTGCACTTTTCCTTTAAAATTTTGCAAAATATAGTAGATTTATGGAGTCTTTTACACTGTAATGGTAGCATAAGACTAATTGGTATAATTTGTGGGATTATCATATACAGTTGGTATTTATATGAAATATTTCCATCACTTGAGTGTGTAACCATGCTAAGCACTAGTACAAGGAAATTTCATTCTTGATATGGTAATATTCTTGGACAAGAAGGCTAAGATGATAGTGGAAAACTACCTTAATTTGTTGCTGCTACTTCTCTTGATGAATAGGCCAACAACAACATGTCTTTGGTTTTACAGAATGGTCTTGATGGTGACGGGCCTTCCATTTTTCCATAAAAGTCTAGTCCATTATTCTTGGCCGTTGTGTAGCTATAATGGAGTTTAGAATTCCTTGAATTTCCTAATCCTTGTTCATCATAGCCCATTTTCTTTAGGATATTGGAACTAATGCCTCTGGTATGTTTTTTCAAAGTCATCAATCTGCACTAGAGAAATTTCTATATAAAGTGAGCTTAAAAAGGTTGTTTTAGTCATGGTGTTGTCTTTAGAAATTGCAAGGAAGGTGGTATTGCTTCCTCGTAGTCTTGGATAGCTACTTGGAGCCTTTCCAAGGCCACCTCCTTCTCCACTAAATCTTGTTTAAATTGTACCATCATTTGAGTGAACCCACTTTCTTGCCAACTATCCATCTAGATAACCACCTCACCAAGGCATACAAGCTTCACTCTGTGCTTATCCCAATCGACAAGTAGAGGTTTACAGAGTGAAGATGGGGAATACATTGTAGCAAGTGTCTACATATTTTTTTAGTGTCTCGTCATATATTTAGGTATCCCCATCTTATCTAATATTAACACTTCCTCTCCTTCAACTTTCTAGTCATCAATCTCACACTTGTTTGCAAGGATTTACTCCTTGAAGTTAAAAATGGAGACGTTCCATACCATCCGAGGAGAAGATAATTGATTTTTCAAAAAAATCATGTTTATTTCTTCCCATAAGTTCCAGAGTATAAATCCCACCTCTAGTAACCAATCTCAGTTAACCATGGATTTTTTAAATAGAGAACCTCTCCAAGATTCAATGGTCTCCCAAACAATATTGGGTGTTCCATCCAGATAGCCAAACATAATACTCACTTGAGTCCAAAGTTCCTCTATCACTACACAATTAATCAATATATGCTCCATGTCCTCTTCATGGTTCTGACATAAATGGAATCATGATGGTCCAATGAAGTCATTCCTTTGAATATGATCCCACATGAGGACTCTTATGCAACAAATGAGCAACAAAAAATTATATATGTTTTCCCATAACTTAGCCCGACAAACCGCCCTCCAAAAGGGTTCTTTAGGGATTTCCAAATGGTCATCAGTTAATTCATATGAAGCCTTTATTGTGAACATACCCGAAGATATATATCCCTAAAAGAGTCTATCATTATCCTTAATAACTTGAATTCACCTCTCTTGTAATGAATGTTGTAGGACCGTGAAGATTTGGACCCCTCTGTTGTCAGACCAACTCTCTTCCAACTTACATTCATTCCATTAGAAGTGTGGATTTGTCTCCTTCCAAAAATATTCAACCAACTCCATTCCGTGAGAAGTAGTGAAATCCCTTATTTGGAACAACTATTCCTCATGATCCAAGAATGGAAATTTTTGTCAGGAGCTTTCCCAAAACCTGTGGCTTTTACCATTTCATATTCCCCAGAATATATTCTTATGGATCACATGTTTTTTATCTATGGAAAAATTCCAAATAAGATATCCTAATGGATAAATGTTTTTCCTCGCCTTTTGTTCACTAAAACATTCAGGACTATATTTACGATCCTATATCTTCTTCCACAACTCAAGTCTACCTCGTAACCACCCCAACCAATTTTTTTTTCCCATTCCTTGATTGACCTTCTCTAGGTCCCTCAAACCTATGCCACCTCCCCATTCATGAATACATACCTTCTCCCAAAATAAAAATTCCCATTTTTTTACCTTTTGAGGATCTTTCTGAAGGAATTTATGAAACTTGGAAATAGTATCTTTGTACACTCCTTTAGGGGAACGTAACACAAACAATTGGTAGACATGAATGAATTGAAACATAACATTCAACATAGTGCCCTTCCTCGTAGTTTCCAACAACCGGAAATTCAAGTCCTCTAGATGTTTGGATATTTTTCTGGTTACCTCCTACCAACAATTAATCCTTAAAGGGCTCAGTCCTAATGGTATGCCTACTATCTAGTTGGGAGAGATCCTAGCTAAAAGGCAAGTGTTATAGATAGGTTATGCTGGATTGAAATCCTAATATTAAAGAAGTATAGTTTATATTTATCTTCATTTATTAGAGTTCTTTATGAACCTTGAAAATCTGAAAATATTGTGTCTAGAGCGATTGTCTCCTGAATAGTTGTTTCCATAAATAACTTTTTATCTTCAAAAAACTAATGATGGGTGATTTCAAGATCCTACCCCATAAGTTGAATACCTTTTAAATGATCCATTTGGAATTTTGACTTAATATAATGTCCTAATCCTTCAACATTAATGATAAATAAGAAGGGAGAAATAGGGTCTCTTTGAGGGGGACCTCTGGATGACTGACCCGTGTATTGGGGAGAACCATTTAAAAAAATGGAGAAGAATGACGTGTAAATAAAATAACTTTTCCATATGTTCCATAGGGCCAATAAACCATAAGTCTATAATGTTTTCAACAAATCTCTCCAGTTTAATATATCATATGCCTTGAATATTTCTAGTTTCTCCTGAATAGTTGTTTCCATAAATAACATTTTATCTTCAACAAACTAATGATGGGTGATTTCAAGATCCTACCCCATAAGTTGAATACCTTTTAAATAATCCATTTGGAATGTTGACTTAATATAATGTCCTAATACTTCAACATTAATGATAAATAAGAAGGGAGAAATAGGGTCTCCCTAAGCGAGACCTCCGGATGACTGACCTGTGTATGGGGGAGAACCATCTAAACAAATGGAGAAGAATGACGTGTAATTCAAAGACCTTTTTCATATGGTCCATAGGGCCAAGAAACCATAAGTATCAAATGTTTTCAACAAATCTATCTAGTTTAATATATCATATGCCTTGAATATTTCTAGTTTGACCATTATTCAAGGATTTCTTTTTTTTTTTGAGGGAGTGGAAAATATCATGGGAAGTCATGATCCTATCAAGTCTCTACATACCCTCCATGAAACATGTTTTTTCTTAGCTAATTATATCATTTAATAAAGGATTCAACCTTCTCACAATGAATGAAAAAATAAATTTATATATCACATTACAGAAAGTGGTATGCCTAAACCCGCTAGACTAGAGTTATTAGTTTTGGGTATTAGAGTAAGAAAATTCACATTGAGGTTGGACCATACTTGTTGAGATTGTCTCTATCCTTGAAAATGGCATGAAGTTCTCTTCCAATAAATTCCAACATGCCTTGAAGAAATCAATGGTAAAAAAATTTGGGCAGGGTGCTTTGTTATTGGGCATTTCCATGATCGCTTCTTCCACCTCCTCAAAAGAGATACCCCTCATAAGTGTCACATTTTTCTCTTGAGTGATCAGACATGGTATATGTTGCGTTGCCTAGTTGATGGTTTTAGATAAATCTTGATCCCCTTTGGAAAGCAACTCTTAGTAGAAGGACAACAACTTGGCTTCCATATATTCATGGTCAACTAATGTTCTATCATCTCAATCAGTTAAAGAGAAGACTAAATTATTATGCCTATGCTTGATCATGGATTTGTGAGAAAAATTAGTATTTTTTTCCCTTTCTCTTAACCATTATATTTGATATTTTTGTTTCCACAGAGTTTATTCCTATTTTTTATGGGTCTCAAGTTCCTGGATCAAAATACCTTCTTCTTCCACCAAATTCCCATATCTACCTTCAGCTATTATCTTCCCTTATCTTTCCTCCACACATGATTCTAGTTTCCTTTCTTTCACATGAACGTTCCAAAACTCATTCTTGTTATATTATTTTGTCATTCCTTTGATCTTATTCAATCCGTATTGAATCACATGCATTAAATTATTTCCAGGGACCGATATTGCATTCCACCACTTCTCCATGTTGGTCAAGAGGTTCAAACTTTGGAACTAGAAGATCTCAAAGTGAAATTTCTTATTTATCGAGGCCATTTTGATATCAATCTTTAACCAGATTTTCCAATGATCAAATCCCATGTTGGGAAGGATTGTAGCCTCAATAAAAAAATATTAGACTAGGGTTTCTTTCAAAAGAATGAAATAATCCAACCAGAAAGACACTTGAAGTTGAACTCCACACATGTTGTTCTAGCTATGTATTTCATTGATAGTGTCCACTTCTACCATATTCAGATTATGTATTACCTCTTGAAATATCTCTACAGTCGAATCCAACCATTGAATCTCACCTCATTTCTCCTCAAGGATCTAAATTAGGTTAAAGTATTTTCAAATAATCTAACATTCATATTTATGAATCAATTGTAACACCCTTACGTCCTTCAGGAATTGTTCCTTCTTTCTTGATATTGAAGGGCCATAAATTGTTGTAAAGCTTACCATCTCGCCTACTTTAGCACATAAAAAAAACTATACAAGATGTTCAAACTTTCCACCCATTCCTAAAAAATCACGAAAGGAATGTGGTATTGCTTCCTTGTAGTCTTGGACAACTCCTTGGATCCTTTCCAAGGCCACCTCCTTCTCCACTAACTCTTGTTGCAGTTGTACCATCATTTGAGTGAACCCACTTTCTTGCTAACTATCCATCTAGATGACCACCTCACCAAGGAATACGGGCTTCACTTTATGCTTATCCAAATCAACAATGACTGCAATGATATAGTCTTCAAATTTTGTTATTTTTTCTATTTGGCTTTACTCTATGTTAGTGTTTTTTATTTTGTTATTTGTTCTTTTGCTAGTTTAGCTTCTTGCTTTTCATCTCTCCTTTTTAGGAGATGCCTTGGGTACCCCCACATTGCCATGTTTGCTTGATGTATGTAAACTATTCATAAGTGTTGTTCTGTTTTTCATTATAACAATGTTAATACACTACCAATGACACTATCAAAATTTCAAATGACAGCCAGAACAGTGACTGCTCTAGTGTACAATCTAGAAAATCACATAGTATTAGTAATAACATTTCAATGTCAACCTTCAGGTGTAATTAGCAGCAAGATGGTTGAAAAGGTGTTGAATGCAAAAGATCTTCCCCAAAAAAACAAGAAGATCAATTATCTGTGAGGTCTATCTCATCTACAACAGAAGCTAAATGGCCAGTGAAGCCAGTATTATCTCCAGATAGCACAGACTTGGGAAGGACGCTCTCAAAAAAATCTTTGGATATGGATTTAAGACACATGGTACTATGTTATGCTTGTGTGTTTCTAACTTGGCATTAGATCTTAATTGAAGATTTGTGTCTAGGCTTTTGTTTGTATGACAAGTTTTAGGATTTATTGTTATTTGAAAAATTTGACTGCCCATTGATGATAAATATTTGGATATGGCTTTAAGACACATGGTACGATCTTATTCTTTGGAATTTGAGCTTATTTGAAGATTTGTATCTAGGGTTCTATTTTTATGAAAAATCTCATATTTTAGCATTATTTTCAAATTTTGACTGCCCATTGATGATGGCAATGTGCATTGCTTGAGAGCCTTAGTTGTATTGAAATATATTGTAGAGCCTTAGTTGTATGTATAAGACATTTGATTCAGCTATAGGAAAGAAGTTTTAGCGATAAATTCACTTAGATATTATTGATGGACCATTTCTCTGCAAACTTATTGCACCCTTTTGATTTCCATGCAAGCTATTTTCTTCTTGTGATGATGAACATATGCCTTCTGAGTCCCTCACAAAGAGCGATATATTGTTTACTTATAGGAGAGTTTTTCATTCAAATTTGAGGACAAATATTCCCACTTGTGACATGTTGTTTTATCAGCCCTATGTTTAGTTTGAAACTAGCATCCCAATCTTGCATGTGCAAGGGTTATGCTTCTTCTTGGATACTTGGAAGGAAAACATATGAGAGCCATCAACCCTATCTTTAGTTTGAAACTAGCATCCCAACCTTGCATGTGCAAGGGTTGTCAAACCTATCTTCGGTTTGAAACTAGCATCCCAACCTTGCATGCGCAAGGGTTATGATTCTTCTTGGATACTTGAAAGGAAAACATATGAGAGCTATTCACTTTCAATTCTTATATAATAAAGAATTTTTAGCGAGAAATTCACTTAGATATTCTTGATGGACAAATCCTTTCCAGAATGGAGTCTCTAAATCCAAACAGAAATGATTGAAGACTGTTTTGTCTTTAGAAATTATATTAGACTTCCTATGGTGGAATTAAACTCTATATGTAGCAATATGGAGTGCACATATGGTAGATTTCAATGAGGTATATTACTTTCACAGACGGTCAATAATCTTCAAATCCCATTCCCAAAAAAAGCTTGCATCTCCTTGCGATATAGATATACTGGAATGAAGTTTTCCTCTGTCAAAGTGTAGATCAGACCAAGGCGCCTAATTGATATATGGACCTTGAATGTACATGAAGCTGCAAAAGCCTTTCCAACAGTCTCTTAGTAATTTAGAACAAATTTATTTTTCCAAGATATATCTCGAGTCCTTTAGTGGAGTTTATCTCTAATGCCGAAAATTCCTCAAGTGTGCTACCTTTTTTCTTAGAATCATTTTCAAAATACCAGTTAAAGCATACTGTAATGATTCTCAGAATCATTTCTCTTGTATTTACAAGAGATATCAAAGAGTCCTTAAGTGAAGTTTATCTATAATGCCAAAAGCTCCTCAAGCATTTCACCATTTTTTTACAATCATTTTCAAAAGGTCATTTCTTAAAGCATACTACAATGCTTAGAATCATTTTCAAAAGGTAATTGGGCCATAGTATTGGGTCATAGTATTTTCTGTCAAATGGAATAAGCCTGCATGATCAACATAGTGCTATGCGACTCAATATAGAAAACATGTCATATGAGGTTTCTCCATACAATTTGTTAACTGTATATAGAAAAATGGATATGAAATGTGAAGGAATTGATTTGTTTTATTTGGAAATCTTCCCCTTTTCTATTCAAGAATTGTTAGCTCTAGAGGAGCAGATTGGCTATGTTAGCACATGACTTAGTGAGGAGACTATTTCCAGTGTTTAGAGAAAATCTTGTACTCCTCAAAAACAGAGTATGCTTCCCAGAGTATGGATATTGAAGTCAAATGTAACATTTCCCAGGTATTTATAATATCTGTGGGGAGATTATCAAAGAATGAAGTAGGCTTGGAATTTAATTTTTGTTTGTAGATTTATAGGCTTAGTTGGTAGTTTTAAAGTGTAAAATTTTCTCCCTCTTTAGATTTAAAAACATATGGAAACCCTTGCTTCTGAGAGTATGAAAATGATGGTATGAATTGCCAGTTATATGGCTAGAGTTATTGTCAGTTTAAGCTAAAGAAACCTCAAAACCTAGTTTTACTTCAAATAACATGTTCTAACTTTAAATGGCTTGAATATGTTTTACAAAGTAATATATGACATGGTTGTTTCTAAATTAAGTAAGTTATTTACAGTAAAGTTAGTCCATATTCAGGTTTAATGCTTGATTAAGTTTTTCATATTTTACCATTTTTTCAGAATACAAACATAGCTAGTTTTGGTTATCTTTTCCTGTCATTCACTATTTAGTTTTCCCATTTTGAAGTTGCTCTGCTATGAGAGAAATTCAGAGTATATATACCATGGTGATAAAAAATTCATAGTCAGTCAGTGCAGATCTACCAAGCCACTGTGAGGACTTGGGTGCCTAAGAGGCATGTTGTTACATTTCATCCATGAGCTTTGCCAGCTCATAAAGACAAATGTTAATCCAATAAAGGTTGGTGAACACAAGTGTAGAAAGATGCACTGAAGTTGTGAACAGAGGGAAGAATTACTAAAACGACAAAAGCAGTTCAAGCTGAGGAAGGATCTTGTTTTTCTGATCAGGTCATATGACATGCTATATTTTTTCTCTCCAGAGTCGCAGAGAAAATATTGAAAGGAAAAAATTAGTTCAAGGAAGGATCTTGTTTTTTGATCAAGTCATATCAAACTCTTGAAATTTATGGCTCACTACATTTATAGCACTCAACACTGTATAAGTGAGATTTTAGATGTCGTTGTGTGTGTTAGTTTCAAGTCTAATATCAATAACTTCATTTTTTTCCTTAATGTTGATGAAGTATGCAGTGTAGTGTTTCCACCAATAGCTATATGCCAGGTTAAAGAGTATTGCATATTTGGGGAGCACACTTTTTCCTGTACATTGCTGGCTGAATGCATTTCATAAGGGACTGAGTTTAAATTTCTTTCTTGGCTGAGTCAGATACAGAGACCAAGACACCCATTCCTATGCGTATTTATCAGTCCACGGGTTACACATTTTTGAGGAGTGTTGAGTTTCATGGGGACACTATATGACTGCTGCTTCACTAAAGATATAACACTGACGGGATCTCTCTCTTGCAGCATTCACTACTGATAATACTCAGAGAATAATTTTATTCTGAAGAATTCTTAGCTGAGCCATTTATACGAGGTGGCCACAACATTATGAGGTTCCAACCTTATGGGTTTCTAGGGTAGTTCCTCATCGCTGCAACCATATCTCACCATGTATTCTAGTTAACTAAAGAATCTTTTTCATTTCCTATTAATATAACCCTGATGCTCCATTTTCAATAAGTCCCTGACTCATCACTTCAAATCCCTATTCGACTCTACACTCTATGATATCTGCTCAGTCATCCTGAAGATGCTTATAAAATATTACAATTAATTGTTCGCATGAGTTCATCTATTGTAAGTCTTTGTACAAATTTTCTTTCAAAACAAGTTACAAATTTCCTTAATTTTTATTGATAATCCTTTTGTTAGGCATGTCAGGGGTGTTATGGTTCCATACATAATGTTGGATCCACGTGGAAACCTCACTCCAGGTAATCTTTACTTCAACAAATTATTCTATAGGTGGTATAGATTTCCTCCAAGATACTTCAAATAAGCTTCAATGGATTTATTCAAAAGTATTCAATGGTATGTTTAACATATCTTCCAATGTACTTAGGTCAAGAATCTAATCTATTAAAATTAGTCTCTGAATTCTGCTCCAAAAAAAACAAGATCCACTACAGATCATATCCCACATTTTGTCTCAGATTGTCATAGGTCAAGTTTCTCATCATCAAAAGATTTATCATAGATACATTTTACTGCTCCAAAAAGGGTTATCAAGATCTATTACCAAGAGTCTACTTCAATGGATTTCAATTATACTTAAATGAGGCTTCTTCAATAGTGCTTCAAGTATTCAACAAGATCTTCATCAATTCTTCAAACAAGGTCTTCTGTGAATGCTCAAAGAATGTCTGATCATATAACAATATATTTCACTCCTCAAATCACTTAGTATCCAATCTCCAATTTAGCAGCTCCTAACTTCCTTCGTTGAACTAGCTCTTCACTCTGTCCCCTACCTTGCACTTTTCTTCATAAATGGAGATTCAAAAATCTTTGGGAACATATAACACTAGTGCACATTAATGAGGCTCTACCACCCTAACAAAAAGAGTAAATAAAACTAGTAGTCCCTTCTTAATATGGTGACAATATTAAGAAAACAAAGAATGTAGAATCCTCTTCCATTAATTTATATTCATATCATATCTGTGTCTATAATGTTAGCAGTTTATGAGCTGCAAATTGTGGTGCTCATCTATCTTAATTGCTAGGGGCCAGATCTGATGGGTAACTACTATGTCAAGGATGGTCAAACTTGCTGTAAGTTTCATGTCTACATTATAGACAGTTTAGTTCTTGGTGTGTAGCTCCAAGCCACTCTTTAGATTAATATTTCTTTGTTTTATTTTAGAAAATTGTTTATGGGAGTTTTAGATCACTAATCTCAAGTGACGAGGTTGGAAATATGATGTGGTAGAAATCGTTTTTAGTGGAATGGTGTGGGTTTACATGAGATATCTTATTGAAGGGTAATTTGTGAAGGTTGGATTAACCCATTTTAAAATTCCTTATATTGTGGCTTCCTCAGACTTGAATTTTCTTTGAGAACTACTTCTAATTTGTTGGTTTTGAAAAAGAACAAAGTGCTCCCGATGGTGTGCTTGCTATGCTGTTGTAATACATCTTTACTGCTGGACATTGGGGGACACATTATATTTTGGCTTTTAGTCTCTGGTTAATATGGATAAAGGTTTTTAGTTAAGATTGCTGGACAACTATGATGACCATAAAATTTTAGTGAATGCAGACATGATCGCAAAACAGACATCTAAGGGGTTGAGTTGTCCAACTTCTAGTATAAAAATAATATTGTCTTAATTTTAATGATTAAGGATAAAGTTAATGCAGGGGTTCTTCTTATGGTCAGCAGGACAATCTATTTGAGTGTTTTATTATTTCGATCCAAACAAAGGCTATTTTCCTCTTGATCTTCTTACCCTGCTTAATCTGTTGTTCATAACAGGACATTGGAGCAATACATCATATTTCCTTTCAGTCTCAAGTTAAATGGACAATGGTTTTCAATTTTGGTCACTGGGCCACTATGATAACCTCAATGTTTTCAATGAATGCAGACATGATTGTAGAAAGAACATCTAAGGGGCTGAGTTGTCCAAGTTACAATGTACAAAGTTTAAACATTCCTATCTCAACTGCTATGATAAAGGAAATTTGACTTGCAGGTAAATATTTTTGCTGATTTATAAGGTGGTGTTGAAGATGGGTGAGAAACTCTTGCATGATCACATAGGGCCAACTTATAGGAGCACATGTAACCTTGTGATGTATTTATGGGTTATCATGAATTTGATTGCATCTTTCTTCTATTTTCTTGCAGTTTGATAACTTATATGGTTGTAGATCTTCTCCCACATATGGTCTTATGCAAGCCACAAATTTCATGACTGATGTTAAGGTTGTTGTTGTGTGTGGATATGGAGATGTTGGAAAGCCACTCTGTGTCATTTTGAAAATTTTTCTCTTGTTGAGAAGAGTAAGCCAACACAGTATACATTCCTTGAGATGCTCTGATATCATTGGACACATTCCTAGAGCTATAAGATTGCACCTTCCTGGAGCTGGAATCATGCACCCATTATTTTTCCATATACGTTATTTTCTGTCAAAATAGCGACGAAAATTCACACACATCGGAAGAGAGACAGAAAGGTTTGACATGTCGGAATTTCAACGAACTCTGCAAGGCATATAAAGAGAAAATTAAAGCCACACAACCTGATAAACATCGGAATACTGAGAGTTATGTATCGTCGATAGAGCGACGGACTCTACAGGACATCAGTGTAATGTTCCCAAATTGTAACAACTACACTATTGGGAATAATATGAGTTATTACCAGTGTGGATCTACAAAAATATGTCTTAAATAGGTGTCAAAAAACTTAAGCTTCAGTTAAATGTGCAACAGAAACCTTATACAACGTTTTATAGACAAAAAGGTGGGGAAAAGTGATGATTTTGGCCCTAAAATGAGTGTATTTAGAAATATGCGTAAAATTAAGGGAAATGGCACGAGTTTATTTTATATTAGGTCATGAGGGACCTATGCTCTAATTTTTTTCTCAAACAAATAAGTCTAGGTAAGTGAAACAATTCTTCCTTCCTCAACTAGGATTGAAAACCATGATTTCCCATGACTTGGAGTATGCAGAAACTTGCTTAAGATTAGAGAGCGTATTTTCTAAAGGGTTTGGTGATTTTACGTAGAGATAACAGTATGATAAGCTAAGTACATGATTCAAAGATCTTACATTAAAGAATACAAATCTATACTTGTAGAAAAGCCCTAAAACCCAAGCTTTATGACACAAGAAGTGGATGATAAACCAGACAGTGTTATTTTAAGAAATATGAAGCAGTGATTTATTAATTTTCATATCTATAATGGATCATAGGAAAAAATCATAGATATAAATAGAATCTATATGCAAAAATTCCTTTTTAGTACATTCCCCTCGGGGATCTCAGCTGAAAGTGAAGAACAACGAATAGATCTGAGATCTACACCATGGATCTACAGTAAACATTAGAAATTTCTGAATTTTATATCACACAATAGATCAGATCTGAAATAGGACATGGATTGGTTGGCAAATCCACAGATCATCTCAGTGAAGGAAAGGAGTCCTTTCACCGGAGATCTCTCCTCCAAACTACTAGCAAATGTACACTACAACTTTGCCTGCAAAATAACGTAGTTTCTAAAGCTAACTAGGCTGATGGAGTGATGCACACTTTGGCCTCATGCCAAGAAAATAATCTAAAGCTCAAAACAACTATTGCACTCCTGCCAATGGTTTGGATGACTCCCCCACTCAAAAGATACAATAGAACTCTTCAGATCTGAATAGATCTAATTCCACTTAATGCAACTCACAAGACAGCTCAACCCTCAACATGACCAATGTTGTAATGTAAGGTGAAGCTTGGCCAAAACGCCAGATAGTGGATCAATGCAGCACAATCTCCTCCAAGAGAACCTCAAGGAAGAAGAGGAATTCCTAAACAAGAAATCCCTCTCTCTCTAGCTAAACATCCAAGAGAGTTTGATTTTCTCAAGAAATCCCAAAATCGAAATATCATCAACAACCTATCCTTGAGTCTTTCCCTTCCTTATATAAGATTAGGGTTTGCAAAACCCTAAACCACCTTCATCCATTTGTCCCTTTTCACATGGAGGACCTCCTCATAGGACGACGCTGATCATCTGGGAGGTTCATTATATCTGGACTACTTTATGATTTGGTCTTGTTGACCCGGTCAAATAGCTTGAACCTATTTCACATACAAGTGGATTTTATTGAACAAGCCCTGATTTGACTCTGTTCACATTGGGCATTGATTATTCTCATGTTTAGGAGTTTTTATTTGTTCTCCTTCACATTTTATTCATAAAGCATAAAAAAAATGACATTGAATATTCCTACTAGCTTGAGCTAGTTAGGAATATTACAGTCCTCCCCCTTCAAAATGCTGCTTGTCCTCAAGAAATTACAGGGTAGAACAAAACGTCTCCTTCCCTCTTCTTGTGGCCTCATCAATGGACCCCACCATGGCTGAAAATGATAAGCAATGAATCTGTCCTCCAATGATTTCCTCCAAGTGTAAGATCACAAGTGTACATCATGAGAAAATGGAAGGTGCAAGTGGTGACCTACTTGTTGCTCAATGGCCTCATTAAGGTAGGAGTGATGAAGAGCATGGGGAAAATTTCTCCCAATGAGTGTCTCCCACACCCATGGTATCATCCGTAAGAATACAGTCACCTCTAGATAAGGCAACTTCTGAAAATCCTCTTCCACCTTGTGCTCCAAGAAAGAAGGTGGGCTAAAAATCTTAAAGTGGTAAGAATCATAGCCTACCCCACGCTGTTCACCTCTCCACTTAAGATAAGTGTAGAGGGAAAACTAATCTTGGGCTGCAAGGATATTTCCCTCAAGTGGCATCATGAAGATTAGATCTGTAAAGATCCTCCCTCCAACGCTGTAAAATTAGTTAGCCCAAAATGTTCCATATGTGATGGACAGAAGGGTATCATCATAAGGTATCCCATCACACACATGGCCCACCTCCAAGAGAAACAAGTGTTTTGTCATGGTGGCCACAACTCTTCCCATGTTCCCATTAGAACATGTACTGCAGAAAATGTGGGAACCTACTTCCCAAAAGGACACATACAAACCATGTGCCTCATTCAAAATCATGTCTCCCATCAATATAAAATCAATATCAGTAATTGAGAACATGACTATCATCATCATGAAGGAAATAATGAAGGTTCTATGTGATGGAAGAGAGTGCCAGCAGTTTGCCAACTCTTCACAGCGCAGTTTTACATACTACTGCTTTAGAATAATACATGGAAAATTGTTTCTTGTTACATGGTTATCATATCTATCAAATGAACATACATGTAAGAAAAACATCTTTGCCCAAGGCCACATAAGAGATGGCTATCTCCATCATATAATTTGTCCCAATATAGATGATGGAGCTCAATGAATATATTTCCCTCCTGTGGAGCAATGCACTACCAAAATTTTGTAAGAGGATGTAAGAAAAAGCTCTCACCATAAGTTGGAAGCAAGAATATACATGGATCCATGAATGAATCCTCAATAATAGTTTGGCACACTCCCATGAAGGGGAATGAACCAAGGGCTGCATGAAAGTCCTTATCCTCCTTCTTGGAAACCCAACTCAAGAAAAGCATACCATAGTAATAGATGTGTCCATCTACCACTTCATCTTCTTCACCTCCTCCTTGCTCACCAAGTGCATCGAATGAGAAGTGATCCTGGGAATACTCCATCAATAAATCCCAGCTCCTAAGTGACAACGTTGTTGGCCTATGCAAATAGGATTCCATCAACATATAGTTCCAATATTTGACATGCAGAACGTCAAAGGCATCTCCCATAATGCTGCTACATATGAGGAGTCCTTCCCATGAAGAAAGTCCTTCTTGAACTTTTGAGGTCAAGGAGTAACCCCTTTGCACTATGATAGTTCCATCTTCTACTCCTCTAACATCATGAAAAGTGTGAGAGAAAATCTGCCCTTGCTCTCTCAAGAACATCCCAAGAAACAAAATCTTTTTCTGCCTCTCCATACTCCCACCATCAAGATCATGTAGTGAAAACATGGTGATTGACATGAAGAATATTATGTCAACACAATGTGTCCATACTCCTTGCTACTCCATGATACAAGTATCTTGCCACATACCCTTAGAAAGAGAGTGATGACCAAACTCTTTCAAGAGCAACCAATGCAGCCAAGCCTCCTGTTTCCCACTGTCATAGATCTGCAAGTAGCTCTCTAGATTCTTGCTCTCCATCCACATCCACTCAACCAATTGTGGATGTATCTTTCCACCCTTCATCCTGGTACTCCTCCCATGAGGGCTACCATCATCCCAAATCAAATTCCTACATTTCATGGGATCTTGAAATGCAATCTTCCATAAGATCAATTTGACCCTATGAGCACCCAACTAGATGGTAGGAAAAACCCTCCCATCATGATGTGCACGGCTCAAGAAATGTTCAACACAATCACAAGAGATGTTATCCATCCAAAGATTTCCTCCATCTACTATCTGCTCCTCTGAGAAGGGAAGATCCTCCTCAAACTGTCGAAGAACTTTGCAGTCCATGATGTGTTGAAGTGCACCTCCAATTAATTCTTCCCATCAAGCCTCCTCCTCATGCATGGCCTTCCAAAACCAAATGGGCCTTGGATTTTCTGCAAGTATAAGTTTCTCTTTGAGCAGGGGTGTGCTCATTGAGAAAGGGTCATCTAGAAGGGAGAAAGGGTTTCTCACTTCAATATGTATACCATCCATCATTCCATCCTCTATTTCTTCATGAATGAATCTTCCATGTGAATTCTCCAATGAGGAAAGGTCCCTCTCTTCTTCCTTACTTCCTTTGCATAGCGCAGTGCAACTCTATTGCTCTAAATTAATAGCATGCAAAGATGTAGATCTATTCATACAATGTGCTGAAATGACGATAGATGGATTTTTAATCATACCTTGGTGAGAAGTAGAAGCAAGAACTTCTTCCTCAATGGTGTGGTCCTCCTACATTGAACATGAAGGCTGTTCCTCCAAGGTTGTGCCAGCGCTGGTACAAGTCTCTGCCCTTTCAATCTCCTTGAGATCTTCTTCAATATCCTTCAGGGTCTGGAAAAGGAGTAAGGAGATATCCTCTTCTGTCATTCTTCCAAGTGGTGGAGCCATGATCTTGTTTCTTCTGTACAAATTATCTTATTTGTGAGGGTAGAAAGTGTATGGGTCTTCCTCTCCTTCTTGAAACCTTTTGTAGGTCTCACTGCAACTTTCTTCTCCTTGAAACCCTCTAGGGGCCTCGGTGCATCTTCTTTCTCTTTTCTGATTTACCTCTTTGGATAGACCCTTCTTAGATATCAACTTTGATGAGAGTAATATCATCCTCTCCATAATTCTGATCTATGTTCCTTTCTCTACATCACTTTGTCTTGAATCCACAGGATGAGCCAAATATCTTTCTCTAATACCACTATAAAGTTCCCAATTTGGAACAACTACACTATTGAGAATAATATTAGTTATTAGCAGTATGTATCTACAATAATATGTCTTATACAGGTGTAAAAACACTTAAAATTCAGTTAAATGTGCAGCAACAACCTTATATAACGTTGTATAGACCAAAAGATGAGGAAAAGTGATTATTTTGGCCCTAAAATGAGTGTATTCAGAAATATGCATAAAATTAAGGTCAATGGCGGGAGTTTATTTCGTATTAGGTCATGAGAGACCTATGCTCCAAATTTCAGCTCAAAAACATAAGTATAGATAAGTTAGAAAGTTCCTCCTTCCTAAACTAGGCTTAAAAACCACGATTTCCGATGACATGGAGTATGCAGAAATTTGCTGAAGCTTAGAGAGCATATTTTCTGACGAGTTTGGTGATTTTATATGGAGATAATATTATTACAAGCTGAGGATATGATTCAAATATCTTACATTAAATAATACAGATCTATACTTGAAGAAAAGGCCTAAAACCCAAGCTTTATGACACAAGAAGTGGATGATAAACTAGATAGTGTTATTTTCATAAATATGAAGCAGTGATTTATTAAGTTTAAGATATATAACATATCAGAGGACAAAATTATATATCTAAATGGGATATATATGCAAAAATTCCTTTTTAGTACATTCCCCTTGGGGATCTCAGCTGAAAGTGAAGAAAAATGAATAGATCTGAGATCTACACCATGGATCTGCAGTAAACTTTAGAAAGTTCTGAAGTTTATATCACATATCAGATTAGATCTGAAATATGACATGGATTGGTTGGCCAATCCATAGATCATCCTAGTGAAGGAAAGGAGTCCTTTCACCGAAGATCTCTCCTCCAAACTAGTAGCAAATGTGCACTGCAACTCTGCGTGAAAAATGACGTAGTTTCTGAAGCTAATGGTGCTGATGGAGTGATGCACAGTTTGGACTCATGCCAAGATAAGAATCTAAAGCTCGAAATAGCTATTTTACTCCTACCAATGGTTTAGATGACTTCCCCATTGAAAAAATGCAATAGAACTCTTCAGATCTGAATAGATCTGATTCCACTTGATGCAGCTCACAAGATAGCTCAACCCTCAACATGAGAAGCACTGTAATGTAAGGCAAAGCTTGGAAAAAATTCCAGATAGTGGATCAATGCAGCACAATCTCCTCCAAGAGACCCTCAAGGAAGAAGAGGAATTCCTAAACAGGAAATCCCTCTCTCTCTAGCTAAATAGGCCAAGAGAGTTTGAGTTGCTCAAGCAATCTCAAAATAGAAATATCATCAACAACCTCTACTTGAGTCTTTCCCTTCCTTATATAAGATTAGGGTTTACAAAACCCTAAACCACCTTCATCCATTTGTCCCTTTTCACATGGAGGACCTCCTCATAGGACTGTGTTGATCATCTGGGAGGTTCACTGTATCTGGACTGCTTTATGATTTGGTCTTGTTGACCCAGTGAAATAGCTTGAACCTGTTTCACATACAAGTGGATTTTATTGAACAAGCCCTGATTTGACTCTATTCACATTGGGCATTGATTTATTCTCATGTTTAGGAGTTTTTATTTGTTCTCCTTCACATTTTATTCATAAAACATAAAAATAAAATGACATTGAATATTCCTACTAGCTTGAGCTAGTTAGGAATATTACAGTCCTCCCCCTTCAAAATGCTGCTTGTCCTCAAGAAATTACAGGGTAGAACAAAACTTCTCCTTCCCTCTTCTTGTGGCCTCATCAATGGACCCCACCATGGCTGAAAATGATAAGCAATGAATCTGTCCTCCAATGATTTCCTCCAAGTGTAAAATCGCAAGTGTACATCATGAGAAAATGGAAGGTGCAAGTGGTGACCTACTTGTTGCTCAATGGCCTCATTAAGGTAGGAGTGATGAAGAGCATGGGGAAAATTTCTCCCAATGAGTGTCTCCCACACCCATGCTATCATCCGTAAGAATATAGTCACCTCTAGATAAGGCAACTTCTGAAAATCCTCTTCCACCTTGTGCTCCAAGAAAGAAGGTGGGCTAAAAATCTTAAAGTGGTAAGAATCATAGCCTACCCCACGCTGTTCACCTCTCCACTTAAGATAAGTGTAGAGGGAAAACTAATCTTGGGCTGCAAGGATATTTCCCTCAAGTGGCATCATGAAGATTAGATCTGCAAAGATCATCCCTCCAACGTTGTAAAACCAGTTAGCCCAAAATGTTCCATATGTGATGGACAGAAGGGTATCATCATAAGGTATCCCATCACACACATGGCCCACCTCGAAGAGAAACAAGTGTTTGGTCATGGTGGACACAACTCTTCCCATGTTCCCATTAGAGCATGTATTGCAGAAAATGTGGGAACCTACTTCCCAAAAGGACACATCCAAACCATGTGCCTCACTCAACCTCATGTCTCCCATCAAGATAAAATCAATATCAGCAATTGAGAACATGACTATCATCATCATGAAGGAAATACTGAAGGTTCTATGTGATGCAAGAGAGTACCAACAGTTTCCCAAGTCTTCACAGCGTAGTTTTACATACTGCTGCTTTAGAAGAATACATGGCAAATTGTTTCTTGTTACATGGTTAATCATATCAATCAAATGAACATACACGTAAGAAAAAAATATTTTCCCAAGGCCACATAAGATATGGCTATATCCATCATATAATTTGGCCCAATGTAGACCATGGAGCTCAATGAATAGCTTGCCCTTTTGTGGAGCAATGCACTGCCAAAAGATGGTAAGAGGATGCAAGCAAAAGCTCTCACCATAAGTTGGAAGCAAGAAGATACATGGATCCATGAATGAAGCCTCAATAATAGTTTGGCACACTCCCATGAAGGGGAATGAACCAAGGGCTGCATGAAATTCCTTCTCCTCCTACTTCGAAACCCAAGTCAAGAAAAGCACACCACAGTAATAGATGTCTCCATCTACCACTTCATCTTTCTCACCTCCTCTTTTCTCACCAAGTGAATCGAATGAGAAGTGATCCTGGGAATACTCCATCAATAAATCCCAGCTCCAAAGTGACAACGTTGTTGGCCTATGCAAATAGGATTCCATCAACACATAGCTCCAACCTTTGACATGTAGAATGTCAAAGGCATCTCCCATAATGCTGATACATATGAGGAGTCCTTCCCATGAAGAAAGTCCTTCTTGAACATCTAAGGTCAAGGAGTAACCCCTTTGCACTATGATAGTGTCATCTTCTACTCCTGCAACATCATGAAAACTGTGAGAGCAAATTTTCCCTTGCTCTCTCAAGAACATCCCAAGCAACAAAATATTTTTTTGCCTCTCTATACTCCCATCATCAAGATCATGTAGTGAAAACATGGTGATTGACATCAAGAATATTATGTCAACACAATGTGTCCATAATCCTTGCTGCTCCATGATGCAAGTATCCTACCACATACCCTTAGAAACAGTGATGACCAAACTCTTTCAAGAGAAACCAACACAGCCAAGCCTCTTGCTGCCCAGTGTCATAGATCTGCAAGTAGCTCTCTATATTCTTGCTCTCCGTCCACATCCACTCAACCAATTATGGATGTATCCTTCCACCCTTCATCCTAGTACTCCTCCCAAGAGGGCTACCATCATCCCAAATCAAATTCCTGCATTTCATGGGATCCTGAAATGCAATCTTCCCAAGGATCAATTTGACCCTATGAGGACCCAACTAGGTGGTAGGAAAAAACCTCCCATCATGATGTGCATGGCTCAATAAATTTCCAACACAGTCACGAGATATGTTATCCATTCGAAGATGTCCTCCATCTACTATCTGCTCCTATGAGAAGGGAAGATCCTCCTCAAACTGTTGAATAACATTGCACTCCATGATGTGTTGAAGTGCACCTGCAATGAATTCTTCCCATGAGGCCTCCTCCTCATGAATTTCGTTCCAAAACCAAAGGGGCCTTGGATTTGCTGCAAGTAGAAGTTTCTCTTTGAGCAGGGGTGTGCTCATTGAGAAGGGGTCATCTAGAAGGGAGAAAGGGTTTATCACTTCAAGATGTCTACCATCCATCATTCCATCCTCTATTTCTTCATGAATGAAGCTTGCATGTGAATTCTCCAATGAAGAATGGTTCCTCTCTTCTTCCTTACTGCTTTTTCACAATGCATTGCAACTCTGTTGTTCTAAATCAGCAGCATGCAAAGATTGAGATCTCTTCATACAATGTGCTGAAATGACAATAGATGGATTTTTAATCATACCATGGTCAGAAGTAGAAGCAAGAGCTTCTTCCTCAACAGGGTGGTCCTCCTCCATTGAACATGAAGGTTGTTCCTCCAAGGTTGTGCTAGCATCGTTACAAGTCTCCACCCTTTCAATCTCCTTGATATCTTCTTCAATATCCTTCAGTGTTTGGAAAAGGAGCAAGGAGATCTCCTCTTCTGTCATTCTTCCAAGTGGTGGAGCCATGCTCTTATTTATTTTGTACAATGTATCTTCTTTGTGAGGGTAGGAAGTTCATGGGTCTTCCTCTCCTTCTTGAAAGCTTATGTAGGTCTCACTGCAACTTTCTTCTCATTGAAACCCTCTAGGAGCCTCAATGCATCTTCTTTCTCCTTAATGATTTACCTCTTTCGAGAGGCCCTTATTAGATCTAAACTTTGATGAGAGTAATATCATCCTCTCCATCATTATGATCTCTTTTCCTTGCTTTATATCACTTTATCTTGAAGCCACAGGCTGAGCCAAAGATCTTTCTCTGATACCACTATAATGTTCCCAAATTGGAATAGCTACACTATTGGGAATAATATGAGTTATTACTAGTGTGGAGCTACATTAATATGTCTTATAAAGGTGTAAAAATAGTTAAACTTCAGTTAAATGTGTAGCAGAAACCTTATACAACATTTTATAGATCAAAAGGTGGGGAAAAGTGATGATTTCGGCCCTAAAATGAGTGTATTCAGAAATATAGGTAAAATTAATGGAAATGGAAGGAGGTTATTTTATATTAGGTCATGAGGGACCTATGCTCCAAATTTTAGCTCAAAAAAATAATTCTAGATAAGTTAAACAGTTCCTCCTTCCTCAACTAGGCTTAAAAACCCTAATTTCCAATGACATAGAGTATGCAGAAATTTGCAGAAGCTTAGAGAGCATATTTTATGAAGGTTTTAGTGATTATATCCAAAGATAATAGTATTAAAATTTTATTATATGATTCAAAGATCTTACATTAAAGAATACAAATCTATAATTGAAGAAAAAGCCTAAAATCCAAGATTTATGACACAAGAAATGGATGATAAACTAGATAGCGTTATTTTCAGAAATATGAAGCAGTGATTTATTAAGTTTTAGATATATAACAGATCAGAGGAAAAAATGATAGATCTAAATGGGATCTATATGCAAAAATTCCTTTTTAGTACATTTCCCTTGGGGATCTCAGCTGAAAGTGAAGAAAAATGAATAGATCTGAAATCTGCACCATGGATCTACAGTAAAATTTAGAAATTTATGAAGTTTCTATCACATAGCATATCAGATATAAAATATGACATGGATTGCTTGGAAAATCCACAGATCACCTCAGTGAAGGAAAGGAGTCCTTTCACCGGAGATCTCTCCTCCAAACTACTAGCAAATGTACACTGCAACTCTGCCTGCAAAATGACACGGTTTCTGAAGCTAACTGAGTTGATGGAGTGATGCACAATTTGGCCTCATGCCAAGATAATAATCTGAAGCTCAAAACAGCTATTGCACTCCTGCCAATGGTTTAGATGACTTCCCCTATTGTGTAACCAGCTTCAAAAATAGAAGAAAAGAGATATCAATGCCTTAGAAATAAGCCACTTCGAGGGGGAAACCTCCAATGCATTACATGAATGAACAATTCTTGGATGATACAATTTACAAAACCTCCTTTCTATATATAGGAGTCCATGTGGCCATAATGTAATCCTAGTGGGCCACAATGTAATCCTAGCCAACCTAACAATAATAATTTAAGGGCACAATATTAATAACATCCCCACTGAAAAGATGCAATAGAACTCTTCAGATCTAAATAGATCTAATTCCACTTGATGCAGCTCACAAGAGAGCTCAACCCTCAACATGAGCAGTGTTGTAATGTAAGGTGAAGCTTGGCCAAAATGCCATATAGTGGATCAATGCAGCACAATCTCCTCCAAGATACCCTCAAGGAAGAAGAGGAATTCCTAAACAAGAAATCCCTCTCTCTCTAGCTAAACATCCAAGAGAGTTTGAGTTGCTCAAGCAATCCCAAAATCGAAATATCATCAACAACCTCTCCTTGAGTCTTTCCCTTCCTTATATAAGATTAGGGTTTGCAAAACCCTAAACCACCTTCATCCATTTGTCCCTTTTCACATGGATGACCTCCTCATAGGACGACGTTGATCATCTACGAGGTTCATTGTATCTAGACTACTTTATGATTTGGTATTGTTGACCCTCTCAAATAGCTTGAACCTGTTTCACATACAAGTGGATTTTATTGAACAAGCCCTTATTTTACTCTGTTCACATTGGGCATTGATTTATTCTCATGTCTAGGAGTTTTTGTTTTTTATCCTTCACATTTTATTCATGAAACATAAAAATAAAGTGACATTGAATATTCCTACTAGCTTGAGCTAGTTAGGAATATTACAATAGGAATAGAGATGAAAATTCACACACGTTGGAAGAATGACGAAAAGGTCTAACACGTCGGACTTGTGAAGAACTCTCCAGGGCATCGGAATAGCGACGAAAAGTCACACACGTTGGAAGAGCGACGAAAAGCCACACAACCTAATAAACGTCGGAAGACCGACAGTTATGGATCATTGATAGAGAAATAGAATGAAACGTCGGTAGAACGATGGTTTGGATAATGTCGGCATAGCGACGCTTTTGCTAACATCAGTAGACCGATGGTTTTGTGAACGTCAGAATAGTGACGCGTATGATGACGTCAGAATAGCGACAATTTTGATAACATCGGAAGAGCGACGGACGTTTGGAATCGTCGGAAAATGTGTTACTATTCCGACACTTTATTGAAGTGTCAGAATTGCGATGTAATGGCTAACCATGTTTTTCCCCTTCTTAAAGTGTTGGAATTTCTACGCTTATTGGTCGAAATAGTGACAATGTGGCGGTCGAAAATTGGGCCAAATGTGCTAGTGTAATTTTCTGTGATGATTATTTTCTTAAACTAATTTATAGTCTCTATCTTATGCAGGTACTATTTACATCACACTATGTTTGCATACTGTTGTTATACTTTCTTTTCAATCATTGTAATGGACTTTCTTCAATTCAGGTTGGTACAGTAACCTACCTTGGGGTTTCCTGATATACCATACCAGCATAGTTATAGATATCTTGTCCAATTTATGTTGTGTGAGACAGAGTTCCCCTGTTGTATAATTTAACTATACTGAGTTGGGTTATGAACTGTGTAATTTATTTAGATGGAAATCCTTCACATTTATATCTCTGTAATATATTTAAAGACTTCTTTCCTCTCTAATGAATTTGTGTTTATTGTTCAGAAGTCATAATTTTCTTAAAGAATAATAATTTCCAAGTTCCTCTTTTCAACTTGTTACTATGATAGTTTCAATGCTAGTAATTTATTTCTTAGTCCTATTATTGTTTGCGATTCACCTGAATGGCTAAGTCTAGTATGCAATTTTTTATCTATTTATTTTTCTTCTTCATTAATTCGTAAATAGAATTTAATGATAATACCAAGACAGTAATATAACTCGGAACTAAATTCTTGGGATTCACCTAACCTCATATTTAAACATTAACTAAGGTTTATATATTTTGAGATTTGGTACTCTTCAGATTAATGTCTGTACAACAATACAGAGATAGACTATATTTCTTATAGTTTAATCTATTCAATGTACATACCTCCCTCTTGACTTATAATTAGCCTTAATTACATAATATCTAATCATGCCCAGATTTAAACAAGTTCATATATAACATCTTACTTCACCAGCATAAACATAATAAAACTTAAATTCTAATTTAAAATGAAATTAACTGGTGCATACCACTTAAGGTAGACTAGGTTCCACCCAACTTTTGAGATCTTTCTCCACATCTCCCCCCGAGCATAGATCAAACCCTCCATCAATACACAACCTCTTGTATATCCTAAATCTTCTTATTTAAGCCTCCTTTCCCATCATCTTTTTTCCTTAACTACGTCTAGTTAAATCAGGATGTTGTTTTCATTTTTGCCTAGGCTTTCCTTTTGTTTCTTTCACAAAAGTACTTTAAAGCCAGCTTTTCCTCTTTCTAGCTTTATTCCACCTCTTTCTAGTAACTTCTTCTTTACTGGGATATATTTTTAGATTTTTATCTCCAATCTAATTTTTAGTATTTAATTTATTTCCTCCAAGGATTTTTGGAGAACTGGGAAAGTCTTATGAGCCTTATCCACTCTCATGGATTTGGTTTCCTGATCTCTAATCATAATCTAGTCTTTGAAAAATTAATTTCCATTTTAATTGATTAAATTAAAATAATAAAATAAATCCACAAAATCGTTTTCCTTTGGTGTCCATTGTACCCTTTATGAGTTTTTCAAATGTCTAATAAAAGCATAGAAACTGGGGACATTACAAATTCCCCCTCTAAAGAAAAACACCATCCTCGGTGTTGTAAATACAAACAAAATATATTAAAGTCACTTTTAAAATTGTGATGTATATTTTTCCTTCATATATTCCTCTCGATCCCAAGTAGCCTCTTCGGGTGGAAACTGCCTCCACTGCACTTTCACCCTAGTGACTATTCTATTTCAGAGCTCAATTTCTTCCCATGCCAAGATTCGAAGTGGCTCCAGAAGGAATTCCCCTTCTGGTTCCACCTATATCACATTCCAATTTCCAATCAATAACACGATTAGGATCATGCACATAATTTTTTAATAATGAAATATGAAAAACATCACGAACGTTAATGTGACTAGGTAAAGCCAAATTTTATGCTATTGGTCCCACTCTTTCCAGTACTATAAAAGGTCCATAGTAGCGTGGTGCTATTTTTGAACAGCTACCAATGTACAAGGTACTCTTCTTGGGATTAATACTTAGGTATACATGATCACCCACATTGAATTCTCTATGAATTCTATTTCTATTTGCATGAATTTTATGCCTGTCTTGTGTTGTTTTGATATTTTGTTGAATTTTCTTTACAGTTCTTTCCAATTACAACAATGCATCAAGCCCATGTATTAATTTATCCTCTGGTTGACACAAACTTAGAGGTGTGTGGCACTTTCAACCATATAATGCTTCAAAAGGACTCATCTTTCTTGAGGCTTGGTAGCTATTGTTGTAGGCAAACCTTGCTAAATGTAGAAAATCCTCCCACTTTGTTGGTATGTCCATTACATACATTCTCAACATGTCCTCTAAAATATGGTTTGTTCTTTTAGTCTTCCCATCTGTTTGGAGATGGTAGGCAGTACTAAAGTTCAGTTTGGTACCCATTCCCCCAAACAGACTCCTCCAAAACGCTGCAGTAAACTTTTCATCTCTACGTGATATAATCAACTTAGGAATACCATGCAATTTTACAATCTCTTACATAAATACATTAGCTACTTGATTTGTACGAAAAGTATGTTGTAATGGTAAGAAGTGTGTAGCCTTAGTCAATGTTTCAAATACTACCATGATAGAGTCATGTTGGTATTTATCTCTTGGTAAACCAGTGATAAAATCTATGGAAACTATTTCCCATTTCTATTCTAGTATGGGTAAAGGATTCAACAATAATGTTGGATGCTGATGATCTACCCTTATTTGTTGACATTCCAAACATCTCGCTAAATAATTTACCACATATTTTTTCATACCTGGCAAGAACATGTCCTTTCTTAAAGCTGATATTAATTTATGAAATCCTGGATGTCCTAAATAGGTTCTTTTATGATACTCATCTAGAATTTCACTTTTTAATGAGTTCACATTGGGGATGTATAATATGTATTTATAGAAAATCATTCCCCTCAAGTTTTTAATATATCCCTTCATCTCTTATTTCTAAAATTTTTCCTGAATTTTTTCATAGTTTGTGTCTTGTCTCATCACTTCTTGGATCAATCCTTCAATATCAAAATTTGCACTAATCCTAACACCATTAACACTTTGACAAGAATTTATACTTAATGCATCTGCAATATTATTTTCCTTCCCCTTAATATGTTTGATCTCCATGTAAAACTCACTAAGGAAGGAAAACCATCTATATTTTCTAGCATTTAAATTAGGTTGTGTGAAGAAATACTTTAAAATGATGTTATCTATCATTAATATAAACCTTTTCCCTAACAGATAATGTCCCCACATCTTCAAAGCATGTATTACAACAACTAACTCTAAGTCATACACACTGTAATTTTGTTCATGTTTCTTTAGTTTCATTGATTCATATGCTATGATTGAGTTTTATTGTAGTAATACTCCTCCTAATCCCACTCCACAAGCATCTGTACATACTACAAATTCTTGATTTCGATCATCAATATTTAAAATAGGTGTAGTTGTAAGTTTAATTTTTAACTATTCAAAGCTATTTTGACATTTTTCTATCCACTCACCTTTGTAGAAAATGTAATAGGGTATGCTAAGGCTAAAAATATCTCTACAAATCTCCTATACTATCCTGCAATCCCCATGAAAGATCTTATAGAGGAAACATAAGTAGGCATAGGCCAATCCATTATAACTTGTATCTTTTTTGGGTCCACTTCTAATCCTTTCTCTAAAATTATATGGCCCAAGTACTAAATTTTATCTTTTAAAAATTCATATTTTCTCAGTTTAGCATACAATTTATGTTCTCTGAGTGTTTGTAAAACAATTCTGAGGTGTTCTTTATGTTCAGCTTCATTCTTAGAATAAATAAAAATTTCATTTATAAATACTAGAACAAATTTTTCCAAATACTTATTCAATATATTGTTCATTAAGCACATAAAAGTAGCATGTGGATTAGTCAACCCAAAAGGTAGCACCACAAACTCATAGTGTCTGTATCTTGTTCTGAATGTATTTTTAACTATGCCTTCATATTTAATTCTCAGTTGATGATAGCTTGTCCTTAGATCAATTTTTGAAAAAACTGTGGCTCCCCTAATGTGATCAAATAGATCACCTATCCTGGGTAGAGGATATCTATTATTGATTGTCAGTTTATTTAGTTGTCGAAAATATATGCACATTTTGAATTTTCCATCCTTCTTTTTGACAAAAATTATCGGCGCTCCCCATGGGGATACCCTTGGTCTTATATAACCTCTATCCATCAATTCTTTTATTTGTAGTTTTAACTCCATCAGTTTTGTGGTACTCATTCGATATGGGGTTCTAGAGATTGGTGTCACTCTTGGTACTAATTCAATTGAGAAATCAATTTATCTTTTAAGAGGCAGATGAGGAATTTAATCTAGAAACACATCCTTGAATTCTCGAATGACTGGTAAGTTTTATACAAGCTCATCTTCAGGCTATTGTCCCAATTATTCCACATGTATAGCATACACTTGACAACCATTTCTTGTTGTTATTTTCAATTGAAGTGATGAAATTTGTCTCACTGATATAGGTTTGGGTTTCCTTTTCACTATCACCAGTTTTCCCTCACCATATATATAGTGTATTGTTTTGTCTAAACAATTTAACATAACTTTATGTTTCTCTAGCCAGTCTATTCCTACCAAAAAATCATAGGAACCTAGAGGTAAAATGTTCAAATTCAGTTTAGTTTCATATCCATTTAAATTTATAACTGTCTTGGGTAATTTATGGGTCACTTTTCTTTTTTTTCTGGTAGCTAACTGAACTAACCATGATTGCTGAAATTTCTCTGACTTCAATTTTCATTTTTATACAATTTGAGGACTTATATAACTTAAATATTCACCTAGATCTATCAAAATAGAAACAAGTTATTCAACAATCATACCTTCCATTTTGGCCATAGTGGATTGGTGTTCAGCTTGACGATCTTCTAATGCAACACTGACTTTAGGGATGTTTCTTGCTACATCATTTACAGTAGTTGCCTCTCTCGACACTTGTATGTTATAAATGTTTCTGTGTGGAAAATCTCTCAGTAGATGAGGTTCTCCACAACCCCAGTACTTTAGAGGTTCCCTCATTTTAATATTTTGTTCTCTCTTACTATTTCCATCTATCTGTTTAGACCCTGTTTGTCATTGGGCTGGGTGATTCTCTCCAGTTTTTGTAAACTTCTTCCTTTGGTGATTTCTCCCAAAGTTCTTTAAGTATGTTGGTTTTGTTCTTTTTCCACTAGAGTCACCCTTTCCTTTGTTTTTCTAGTTTTCACTTGTCCATTTCTGCCTTTGAACTGTTCATAACACAGTATTTTCTTACTCACCACTTCATCCATTATCCTGGGATTATCGAATTCTATACTCTCGTTGTAGATAGTAGGTAGGCAGTTCAAAAATCGTTGTACATTTGCCTTATCTTCCCTCATATAAGGTACATAGCAAAGTAGGTTGGTGAATTTTGTAACATCAATGGTAAGTTGTCCCAACCTTAGCTCATGAAAATCTTTGGCTTTATCATCATAATATCATTCATTCAAATATCTATGTTTAAATTTTATTTGCAAATCCTCCCAAGTGACAGTTTTCTCATCTATCACATGAACGATTTTTGTTTCCTCCCACCACATGGTACCCTTCCCTTGTAATTGGTAAATATCTAGCTTGGCTTTCAAGTCACTTTCATAGTCATAAACTTGAAAGTACTTTATCATGTTTAGAAGCCAAGCTTCTACATATTCCTCCTTCTCTCCATCACAGGAGGGAGGCTTGATTTTTCAGAGTTCACCCTATAATTCCGTGTTCCTCCTAGAATTCTATCTAGAGACTTCAACCTAATTAGACTCTTCTGAGTGGTTTACAGTTTGTCTTCTCTTTCTCCTAGAACCTTCACCTTCGTGACTGTTCCGGGAGGCCAAATCTCTGATTAACCTTTCTTTCTCTTTGCTGGCTAGAGATAGCATTTCATTATCGTTTTTCAGTTGCATCATTTCTCTTTGCATTTGATGCATCATAGCCATCAATGGAGCATTAGCATATGATGGATTTTCTTCACGACCCAGATTCACATAAAACTCATCCCCTTCACTCATGGTTTGCAGCTGTATGGTTCTGCATTGTTTCACTGTACATTAAAAATAAACATGAGTGAAAAATTAATTTAATAAACCATTTATAGCAACAAAAATTTTCTCTGGTTTGAGCACACATTATGGCCCATTGTTTTAATGTGAGCTCTGATACCATTTGTAACATCGCCATTTTGACACAAAAAAAAGAGTTCTAATTATAGTGCTAACACTAATTTTATCTTATGGACAAAATATTGTTTGTCACATTCTGACGT
The DNA here is from genome assembly GCA_034641835.2 of Pinus albicaulis. Lineage (NCBI taxonomy): Eukaryota > Viridiplantae > Streptophyta > Pinopsida > Pinales > Pinaceae > Pinus > Pinus albicaulis. The sequence goes on from CM076569.1 coordinate 626,360,243, forward strand.
ATCTCTTCCACCAATAAGTTACTTTTTTGTACAGTTACATATCTCAAATTAATCATATAATAATGAGGACTAATGCTAAAATTATAAAATTTCAAATAATATTCTAAGTTTAGGGATTCCTCCCTATTTTATTCACCATGGTAGTTTGTATCTCAATAGTTAAATTTCCTCTCCTAACTATTACTACCAATTTTTCATTTAACATTAATAAATAGTACCTTTTCTAACTCCAATTCCCCCCTTAGCCATATACACGTTGCCCTAAATTTCTTTAATTATTTCACTCCATAACTACATTTTGGCATATATATTTCATGACCAAAGGATTGAATTCGGTCTAGTTTATTTATAAAAGGAATATCATTATCACATATGGTTTAAACCCTCTATATGAACCTTATTAAGAGTTTTCATAGTACGCCTATGGCGTCCACATTTTATACTATATCCTTCTGTCCAAATAATATAAACTACCCATCAGAATTATAGCTTGAAATCAAACCTTATGTAAGATCTTTGTACCACCCATTCATTTAATCCTTCCAACGTGCACTATCTATTTGATAAAACAAATTTATAACATATGAGCATTAATACTTTATTGATTTTACTAGTTTAAATTGGTACTAGGCATTAACAACGAAGTTAGAATTAATGAAATTATTGTAACTTAGAGGCTTGATAGTTTCTACGATTTCATTCGGGTGGCTTTACCATATGAGTGTGTACATGAATTATGTACATGATCTGCCTCAAGACATCTTGACATTCGATTTAGGGTACTATCTCACATGGCTCCTCTGGTTACTGATGGAACTATTCAATCTGTGGGAAACTCATTCCAGCCCAAATCTCAGATAGGTGGATGGTTAGGATTGAATCAAGGTTAGGGTTTTGAAGTTCCATGAAGGATTTAGTTTTTTGACTCATGATTATTTTTCACTTCTCGCCTCTGTTGAACGCCTTATGTTCTGATTCGGCTCACCTTTCCATTACTCTGAATCCACTTCATTCTATGTTCTTCTTGTGTTCACCGATCAATAAGACCAGCTCTAAAAAATCGAAGAGAAGGTGGCATTTTACATGGAGATACTACCCTTGCCCTTCGTCAAGGTAAGAGGTACGCATTGTTAAACTTTTCTGAAAATTCATTTTCATGGTTTATAGTTGAAGTTCATGGTTTGGGTAAATTAAATTTTATTCTAATCTACTTCATGTGTCTGGCCAGAACCACGAAGTTAGTGTCATTCTGGCACTGTGTGGATTACTACTAAGAATTTATCAAAATTATGCAACTCCAGGTAACTCTCGGTTATAGGTCTCATTTGCTTTTCGACTCCTAAATTATTTCCATAAATTCCTCTATGAAATTTACATAACCTTTAGTTTTTCTGTGTTATACGATTTGTATTCTGGATGGTTGACTGTAGCTATCTACAAGTAATTCAATGTATATATTTATACTATAAATTTGAAAATATCCATTTCCCCTATGGGGGTTTTTTACTTTCATTCTCATAGTTTTTGTTAATGGTTTACATGATTCAACTTACCACTAAATTTTAATTTGGAAATCCCTTTGAACGTATATCATTTGGAAGTCTTTCTCAGACCTCTCCTATCCACGTTCAACCCAAAATTTGAATATATTTTCTGTGTTTAATACACTTTTTACTGTATTCACAAAAGAGTATCTATATTAAGTTAAATTATATATTGAACTCATTGAAGCATGCATACTCTAACAACGCTATGTGAAACATAGATGGACAACCGGGAAGCCTCCATCTCATCCTCGGTTTATCATCTGACAACCATATGCAATGTACAAGTAATTTCATATTCAACTTTCTCACTTTTCATTCGTGGCTTTATTTTACTTTCACCTGTGTTTTGGTAGCTACTTTATCAGTTGATTTCCCTTTATTTTTAGCTCCACCTACGATTTCCCTTAATTTAACTATGTTTTATTTTATAATTCATTTTTGGGTTTTACCTGGCATTATATTTCTCTCACTCCTTCCGAGAAATCTCAGTTTCCCTTTTTGGGATCCAACTCATTTTGAATACTACTCTTTTAACTTCGTATTCAATCTAGTTTGATTTTGACGATGGCTTATCCTCATAATTTCATTTGTGGGTCCATATATTTATTCATTTTAGGACCATGATTCAACTCATGTCAGGCATTTCAATCTTCCTTCACCTTGTATAGGAACGATGCCATTACTCTTAAGTTGAAAGTCTAATAATAATGTTCTGAGATTTTTATTTAGAAATTATAAATTAATTGGTTTCTATTTAATCTGTACACTCCACTATGCCTTAGAATAATAATTTCTTTTCTCATGCTTGCAGGTGAATATTCAAATTTGGTTTCTCAGGTAATCATATACCCTTATAATTTTTATTTTAAATTATATTCTCATTTTCTGTGATGATTATATTCTTAAACTAACTTATAGTCTTTATCTTATGTAGGTACTATTTACATCACACTATGTTTTCATACTCTCTTATACTTTCTATTCAATCACTGTAATGGAATTTATTCTCTTTAGGTTGGTCCAATAATCTACCTTGGGGTTTCCTGATATACTATACCAGCATAGTTATAGATATATTGTCCATTTTATGTTCTATGAGACAGAGTTCCCCCATTATACAATTTAACTATACCGAGCTAGGTTATGAACTGTGTAATTTATTGGGATGGAAATCCTTCACATTTATATCTCTGTAATATTTTTAAAGACTTATTTCCTCTATAATGAATTTATGTTCGTTGTTTGAAGTCCTGATTTGCTTAAATACTATAATAATTTCCAAGTTCCTCTTTGTAACTTGTTACTATGATAGTTTCAATGCTAGTAACTTGTTTCTCGGTTCTATTACTATTTTCAATTCACCTGAATGTCTAAGTCTAGTATGCACTATTTTAGCTATTTATTTTCCTTCTACATTAATTGGTTATTATAATTTAATGCTAATAGTAAGACATTAATATAACTTAAAACTAAATTCATGGGAGTCACCTAACCTTAGATTTAAACTATAACTAAGGTTTAGATATTCTGAGAGTGGGTACTCTTCACATTAATGTCTATGCAACAATACAGAGATAGACTATATTTGTTATAGTTTAATCTGTTCAATGTACATACCTCCCACATGATTTATACTTAGCATTAATTGCACAATATCTACTCATGCCTAGATTTAAACAAGATCATATATACCATCTTACTTCACTAGCATAAACATAATAACACTTAAATCCTAATTTAAAATGAAATTAATTGGTGCATACCACTTAAGGTAGACTAGGTTCCACCCAACCTTTGAGCTCTTTCTCCACAACTCCCCCCGAGAAGAGATAAAATCCTCCAACAATAGAAAACCTCTTGTCTATATCGAATCTGCTTATTTAAGCCTGTTTTCCCATCATCTTGTTTCCTTAACTGCATCTAGTTAAATCAGGATGTTGTTTTCCTTTTTTCCTAGGCCTTCCTTTTGTTTCTTCCACAAAAGTACTTTAAAGCTAGCTTTTCCTGTTTCTAGCTTGATTCCACCTCTTCTAAGTAACTTCCTCTTTACTGGGGTAGATTTTTAGATTTTTTTCTCCAATCTATTTTTTAATATTTAATTTATTTCCTCCAAGGATTTTTGGATAACTGGGAAAATCTTATGAACCTTATCCATCCTCATGGATTTTTCTTCCATATCTCTAATCACAATCTAGTCTTTGCACAATTAATTTCCATTTTTTATTAAATTAAAATAATAAAATAAATCCACACAATAATTTTCCTTTGGGGTCCACTGTACCCTTTAGGAAATTTTCAAATGTCTAATAAAAGAATAGACTCTGGGGACATTACACCCCTATCCTTGTCTTCCTCGGAATACAAACGTTGTTGAATTCTCTCTTCCATATTTGCACTAAATATTGATATGTAATTGAAATACCATTTCCTTCAACACCTTATGGATATTCCTTGTATTAGTTGTAGATTTATCATATTCAAAAGTTATTTGGAGTATTTATTGTATCTCTATTTGGTATACACTCTCCATGTTTTGAAAAGAAGCCTTGCAGCCATGACATTGCAGTCTTTGCTAGTGGCCCACACTCTCGTTTATGATGAAATTCTGCATAATATATACTATCCTTTTCCAAATTATCTTGGATTCTTGATAGACGAGAATTGATAACTGAATGAATCATTTTGAAATCCTTTATATAAATAAATAAAGACCCAATATGATAATCATAACCTGCCAGTGTATATTGCATGCACCTCACTAAATATGAATTTTTCACGCTTTTATTCGTTGGCAAATAGTTATTCCTTTTCTCTAAAGAAAATTTTAAATATTTATGTTTCAAGCAATCCTTTTTACAATAGACACTTGAAATGAACTCACTGATATAACTTATTCTTGTGAGATATACTACTTTACCCCTTGTATAACTAGAACATCTTGGATTGGTTTGAAAAGTTCTACTCCTACTCCTAGAATTAATATTTGGTGGCAACATCTCTATCATTTCATCATTCTCTAAACAAGAATCTCCAAGATCATTAAGAGGAATACTATTCTTACTATGATCATTTGCAATATAGTTAGGAAATTCACCACCCTCATTGTTTCAAAAATATTCATTACCATCTTCGGCAACATGAGAATTTTTAACACCGTCATATGTGGTTTTGAAAAACTAAATTGAAGGACATTCTTCACCATCTTTATCTTTCCCTTCATCATTTTTTTGCTAACATTAAATAGGATTAGGACTATGTGGAGATTGTGACTCTTGATTTATTGGAAATCCTTCATCCCAACCTTCGTCAATGCTACTCCCACAGTCCATATGATTAGGAGTAAGTGGAAAATGAGAATATCGATTTATTGGAATTTCGTCATCCTTCCCTTCATCATTATTTCTCTCAAATTCCATAGGGTTAGGAGTTACTTTAAAATGTGACGCTTTAATTACTAAAAAAATTTCATCCTGCCATTCATCACTATTTCTCTCATAATCCATAGGATTAGGAGTAAGTAGAAAATGTGTCTCTCTATCCACTGAATACTTTTCATCCTTCCATTCATCAGTATTTCTCTCGTAGTATTTATGATTAGGTCTAAGTGGCAACTGTGACTCTCTATCCACTGAAAATTTTTCATCGAACCATTCATCACTATTGCTTTCATAATCCTTAGGATTAGGACCAAATGGGAATCGTGTTTATTTATCTAATAAAAATTTTTCATCCTGCCAATCATCACTATTTCTCTAAGAGTCCTTAGGATTAGGAGTAAGTGGAAAATGTGATTTTCTAGTTTTTGGAAATTCTTCATCTTTCCATTCATCATTGTTAACCTGATAGTCCATAGAATTAGGAATAAGTTGAAATTTAGACTCTCTATTCATTTGAAAATCTTCATCTTTCATTTTGTCACTACTTCTCTCGTTATATTCATCAATATGAATAGATTTGTTACGTGACGAAGATGTTGATGCTTCATAAAATGAAACTTCACTATCAGAGGAATCCATAACACTCAAACATGAAATGGTGAATGATGCAAACAATCTCTCTCCCAATGATAATATATAGGTAAAACAATGAGAAATTTTCTCCAAAATTTTTCGCTAAATTTTTTTTCTTGAAGTATGTCCTTCAAAATTTTATTTAAACAATTTATTTGAAAATTAGTCATTAAAATATTCTCATTAAATGTACCTTAATTTTGAATTAAATTCCCTAGACATTTTTCTCTTAATAATTGTTTTCAAACTAAAATAATTTAAATTAAATTATATAACTCCGACTACATTGTAAATTTTATTTTTTTAATATTCATCAATTTTTTTATCCCACATTCACCCTGCCATAAACAATTTTGTTATTTCCTCTTTATAAGAAAATTCAATTTCACTATTCCACACGTGACATAAATATTTCTCGAGGTTTGTTTAAAAGCTTAGAACAAATTTCTAGAGCAGCAACATTGTGAACGGGAGATTCTCAATTTTGAAAGGTTAGTTTTGTTTCCATTATTCCAAAAATTAGTAAGCTATTAAAACTAATTAAAGTCATCTTATCTTTAACCATTAAAAATTCCCAACTTCTTCCATCAATTCTTTTTGGTAGAAAATAATTTTCTTTTTCTATCTAAAAAAAAAAAAAAAAAAATTAACATGCCCTTTGTGGGTGGACCCACCCGGGGCAGCACATGGATGATTTGGCCGAAGTGGGCATACCCACAGGCCCCCTAGTCAAACAGAGGGTCTGATTATAAGAACTAACCCCCCTCCTTGCATAGAGGATTGGTGGGTGCACCCACTTGGGCTAGGGCACCCATGTTGCGGGTGGAGGCACCCACGTGGCACCGTCTGCCTAAGCCCGATAGTGCCCAAGGGGTGGCCCTCATGCTCGGGCGGACGTGGTCCCGTGGGTGCGTCCACCTGCAGCACTGTGCATGGCGCCCATGGCATGGTGCTGCAGGTAGAATAACCCATGGGGCGGTGTCTTCTTGAGCCTAAGGACCACCCATTGGGCACTGTCAAGCTTGGGAAAATGCTGCCCCATGGACGCATCCACTCGTAGCACGGTGTCATGGGCACATTCACCTGAGCCCAAGGAATTGGCCTGCCAGCGTGGTAGGAGTTTGATTACTAGAACAAGCCTCCTCTTAGATAGGGGGGTGATTCCTAGAATTTGCCTCCTACCACGCAGGGGGCCATATCCCTGGGCTCAGGTAGATGCTACCCCATCAGCGCGTCTGCCCACAGCATGGGCATCGTGGGCATCGTGCTGCGGGCGGACACGCCCATGGGGAAACTTCTGCCGGATCCCGAGGGACACCCCTTTGGTTCCCTCAAACTTGGGTGGATGCTGCCTCATGGGCATGTTCACCTGTACCACAACGCCCACGGAGTGGCATCCACCCGAGCCCAAGGGTGCCTAAGGCAGGGATTTCGATTCTGAGAATCGGCCCTTTCAGCATATAATTTTTTTTTTTTTAAATTAGTGGGGCTAGGGAGAAAATATAAAAAAATATATACTTTTTTTAAAACAACTTATTTTAAGTTTAGGGAGTTAGATTCTAAGAATCGACCCCAAAATTATTATTATTATTCTTATTTTAGTGGGGTTTCGTAGATGACATGTAAAAAAAAATATTGTTTTAGAGTTTCTGTCAGGGAAAATATGTATAAAATTATCATTTTTGTTTAAAAGCATGTTTTTTTTTTTTTACATAAGATATTTGTTTTTATTTATTTATTAATTTGTGTTTAAATATATATGTTTGCAGGAAAATGGCATCAAGGAAGGTTTCTGTCAATATTTATGGACCAAAGTAAACATTTTCATCATCTAAAGATAGAGGAAGGCCTTCAAAACACATTGTTCAATGCAATGCAGCTCAGTTAATTACCAAAAATGTGGGAGATGCATCCAAAAAAGAAAAGAATTTGGTTTCATACTGGAAGAAATAGACAGAATTAAATCGTTCAAAATATGCATGGTTTCTAAAAGATATAGAAGATGAATCTCCACAATTATATCTATATTCCAGTAAGAATTTTGATGCTGAAAGTTATGACCTGGTGGGAAAACTATTAGACCTATATATTCTACCAAATTCTAAAATTTTTTATATACTATCAAAACTGCCCAAGTCACATGATAAACATAGATATCATTTTACATTTTTGATGGATAACACGGGGGAAGATTCTTAAAATATATGCAAACAAATAGTAGAAAATATTTCACAAAAGATTGTAAGTATTGTTATTTACACTTATCTATTTTGTGTTATTCAAATTGTATCATTGTATTTTTAATAACTTAGTTAATATTGACGTATATATATATATATATATTAGAGGATTTTGGTGAGGTAATTTCAATTATGTTGGGGGGAATCTACTCTATAGAGTGATATATTATGACTTTCATCTCCATTTTCCATGAAAATGAAGCAGAAGATATGGGAAAGAGTAACTAAAAATAATTCATGATGTTACAATATTGTATCAAAGGGATGAATCTAGTAAAGGTAGTCATGTTACTTTCCAAAATGAGGAAGTTGAAGTTGAAGCTTAAGAGTAAGCTTAAGATGAAGAAATTTTTGCCATGTATGAGGATCATATTATAACTGATGTTAGAAAGGAGAAGATCCATAAAAAACAAAAAAAGAATTCCCAAGAATGTCTACCATATAGTTGATGATGAGGATATTGTTTTGGTTCAAGAAAATATCATAAGCAATAGGAGGAAGAAGCAAAAAGTTGTTCATTCTGAAAAAAATCATGGACAACAGTGAAGGGCCTGGAGAAAAGTACAACGCAAGCAGGGAAATCATTATGCTAAGAGTTGATTTAGAGGATGGTGTTATGGAAACAAAACAAAATTCCATTCGACATCATTTGTTGAATATAAATTTAATTGGGGGTGGTCAGTCATTTCAACTTAATTTGTCATTCAAGTGTACAAGCCACATGAAGGACAGTTCAAATATCAAATTAGAAAGCCACACCACTTTCATTTCCACAATTTGAAAACATTGATGAGGTACAACCCTTTTGCACATGTGGTTGATTATGTTCTTCTTGTTGATCCAAGTTAGGTTCCCAACAAAGAATCATTTGACAAGTCAAAATGTTTTGAATAAAAGTATTATGTACTTGGGAAACCATTCTATAGAAGCCCAAAGGAAATTAATGGAGGAATATCCCAATAACTCGTGTTTTGAAACAATGAAATGTATCATTTATGTTGGTTTAACATATGAAGAAGAAACATTTTTGGCATGGGATCATAACTCAGATAATGAGTATAGGATGTCTATCAATTTCATCCAAAGGGTCATATTTATTCATAGTGAATTTGAAGAAAAATGTGGTGGTGATAAGACAAAGCTTGATCATGCATTCCAGAAGGAATTTTCTATGGAAATCGATTATCAAATCGAAGAAAAAATAAGTTCAAAAGGTGGCAAAATAACTTATGGAATATTGAAAGGTATGGATAACATTTCCAGATGGCATTTAGAACTGGAGAGATATGGGAATTGATTGATCAGATTTTTGAGTTGTGGGAGAACGTTGGCATCAAAAGTGAGAAGGTCAAAAATTTTAAACCATTGATACATACCAATAGTAAATCAAGTCCTGATATGAAGCTCCCTCCAAAATATATGACTATCACACCTTGGAGATCAATGCAAGGAGTGAAGGATGAAAAACTTTTCAAAACACTAGTTATCTCATGTAAAGTGAGGATAATTATAAATGGATGAAATATCTGAGTAATTTCAAAAGTAAGTTTGTTATTTTTACTTTATTTTTTAGATTATAACTTTCTATTAAATATAATATATATTTTTGGTACTATTTGTTATACATGACATTATATTAACATTGTTTACTTCATTTATTCAGTCACAATGTTTATATGAGAATACAAGAACAAATGGTTAAATTGTTGAATGAATATAGTTGGGATGATGTCATACGTAACTACCATATTCGACTTCTACATCAATGATAAAATATTATTATCTTCCATTTAAAAAACTATGTTCATTCATTTCTTTTCATATGTATAAATTTTTTATTTTATAGCTTATATATTGCTCTTGGTTATTTTATTAAAGATGAAGAAGGATGCAAATGGAGCACCAAATAGTTTCAAAAGCCTTATTGAAAAAACAAAATGGAAAGGATAAGAAAAAAAAATCTTAGTGATGTTGAAATTGAACCCAGTCTTAATCATTTCATTTGGAATGGTCTCCAAACTATCTAATATCAAATAATATCAGGTGATTGTGAAGACATTGCAAAACTCATACCTAAAAGGGATTATTCCCTAGTTATTACAGATATTCCTCATGGTTTCAATATGATAGTAAACCTTATACTTATCAATAAATGTGTAAAGTGGTTTCAAGATTTCTAGAAGTTACAACATCACCATTTTGGAGATTTGTGACATTTCATTCAGACACACAATTGGGTTTTTTATTATCATCTTCAAGGGAAAAGATAAGTCAAGGATGCAGCTTACATGGTAATACATTGAAATTGTATGTTCTATTAATGTTAAATAATCATTTATGTACAATTTAATCGAAATTTTACTATTTCATGTTACTAAAAAAAGCCAAATCTTATTTGTGGCAGAAATCAACAAATTATAACTGAATTTGATTTCATTCATGTTGAATGTTGGACAAAGGATGATAGCTACAAGACCATTAATTTGAATCAGTTAGATGGAAAAATTCCTATCCAAGGACTCGTCCATGATGTTGTTGTAAAAAAGCTAAGATATGAAGATAAAGAAGCAAAAGTAGAGATAGTTAACATATATCAAAAACCACAGTCATTGATTATCTACCTTTTATATTTATGTTGAAATGAAGGATATTGGGTTTTGGATTTATTTTCAGGCTCAGGTAAATTTTTTTATATAAGAATGAATTTCACTATTATCTTTAAAAAAAAAAATTGTTTATACTAATTTACTAAATTTTATCTTTTGTACTTGATGATTAGGTACAACACTAGCTTGTTCCCTACAAAAAGGAATAAATTGAATTTCCATTGAAAAAGACACGGTAAGATGCAAATGTATTCATCAAAGAATCAATGCTCTTCAATTTATTCTAGATGAAATGCAAGAAGTTCGTTTGAGAAAAAGGGATTTTAGTGAATTTCGTGTCGGAAAAAAAGGAAAAGAACCTCAAATACCATTATATAGAATGAATGGAAAGGCATACTTTGGGACGTTAACAGCCATCAAAGATCCATCAAAAGAGGAAAATGATGAAACTGAAGCCAATGATCAAAATATTATGGAAGAGGACAATAATGACACTCTTCAAGATTAAGAGTTTGAGTTACATGATATTATTGATTAAATATTAAGTTAGGCTTCCAAATGAAGCTCATTTTTTGTAACTATTCATAAGTTATACTTGTAATTTTTTGACTCTCACATTTTATGAGAAGAAACAAATATTCAATTGTTGCTATTATATGTTTAATATTTGTATAATGTGATTTTCATTTCATTTTTATGTGAATCATGTAAGCTCTGAAAAAAATTGTAATTATTATTAAATTTTCACATAAAATTAGCAAAAATTGCTAATTTTTGTACTTTTTTTGTTACTTTTTTCCTATAAAAATGGATTATTTGACATGTCAGTTTTAGCAAAAAAGATGCAAAATTTGCATATTTTCAGTTATTTCTATATTCAAAATGTGTTTTTTTTATGTGAATTGTTAAAAATTCTTGTTGTTCTAGTGGCAATTATTTCATGTGAAATGAAATATTATTTAACAATATATAGTTAGATAGAATATTGACACTTTGAAATTTTGACATTTTTTGTTTTTCTAGCAATGCAAAAAATCAAATATCTCACTCAAAAACAAAACAAAAAAATTGACTCACCACCATAGTATTGTTATATGAATCCTTTGTAAAGGTTACAATTCCTTGATTGTTTAATACTTAGTACTAAACCGATATTACAAATTTTAACTTCATATCATGACGCTTTTATAATACATTCATATGTATTTGCTTCTTACTACACGTGACTCCCACTAAAGCATTCTATTAACCCTTCAGAAAATGAATTGAAAAATTATTAAGAATTTTATTGAAATCAACTACACATATAATTATGCCTACGTGGACTTACCCTTCCAACGTGGCTCATAGATTTATTAACTATCAATCACAACTTTTGAGAAGAGATACGATATTTATTTTTTTTCGATTTTTGAATAGTCTCATTCAATAATGACAAGATCAGTATTTAAGAATGGTTTTGAGTTCAAGGTATGGTACATCCTTTCATTAACTAAATTATACTCGTCGTATCACTTCGAATACGAAACAACTTTACATGAGATAACTTGGGATATGGTTGTATTTAATTTTAACGTACTGAATCACATGGCCCTAGACACAACCCTTTTATCCGCGGGAAAAGCTCATACCACTTCTGATTGCTGACACTTGGATGATTACAATTGAATCCAAGTTAGGGTTTAATGGCTCCATAAAGGTTTCCTGTTTGGACAAGGGTTCATTTTCACAGGTTGTTTTTTTTTAATGTCCTCCAACCATAGTTATTCGACATTTCCCTTATCCCTCTCCCTCTTTGTTATTCATATGGCTATGGATGAATATAGAAGTGATGAGGCACTGAAGAAGAAGTCTACATTCCCACGCCAAGACTACCTTCTTCATTTTCCAGGAAAAATGTCTCCATTTCTGTGGTCGTTTCCCATTCTTTCTTTCATGGATATTGAGTTTTAACCACTGTTTGTAATATTTTTTTTTTCTTTTAGTTTATCTCCTTACGTAATTATTTGTGTATATGCCTAGAACAAAATGGTTAACCTCATTCATTCCTGGAGTGATATTATTGTAAGTATACTCACATCATTATGGATTTCTATTCACCGTTAGTTTTTGTGATTTCCTTTACTTCATATTAAGCCATTTTTTGGAAGCGAAGGGACTGTGATCATGCTAGTATCGCTATGGTAAGAGAATAACAATATTTGATGTTGTTGTCTCTCTGTACCTTTTCATTTTCATGACTATAGTTACATTATTGGATCACAGAACTTTCATTATTCTATGTAGTTTTTGTTTCAATACAAAGAGTTTGAGGAATATATGATTTGGAAATTATTCGGAGACAACTCCTACTTGAATTAAATTATAGTATGGGAATGTCGTTACCAATGTTAATTTATTTCATTATTTCATAACATTATTATTGGTATGAAATTTCCATCTACCAATATATTCTTACATCGTTTGTTGAAACGTAGGGGAAGACTAGATAGCCTCTTACTGCTCCTCGGTGTTTACTGTGAAGATCAACTATATTTCCAGCAAGTACATATTTCCATTGTTCTCGTTACATGGTTGAATTCTATTACAAGCATCATTTTGTCGTGTTTCTTCAACCACTGAAGTTTTTTGAATATTTTCCTTAAACTGATTAATTAAATTAATTTCTTAACCTCATAGATTCACTGGTAAAAATCCCTTGCTAGGTTTTCTTCGGCGAGGATTTCGTTCTTTCCTCCATATGTATTGTCGCTTTCTAATCTCGTCTAAGTTATCCTACTTTAGACTTTCTTATATGTTATATTTACATAATAATATCTTCTTCTTTTCTGACTGAATGATTAAAATGTTAATTTAGTATCGTGTATATGAATGACACATATTCTAGTCTGTTGTATATGCATATAGGGTTAACTCTCATACGTTAAGACTCTGTCATAATAGTTCTTATTTATAATTTTTAAATCAACCTACACAGTTTGAAATTATCGGAAGTAACTGTGTCTTATTTTGATGACTACAGTCAATTATCTAAAGGTTGTACTTAAGGTAATTTTTCAATTCATTTTTCCTTTCCGCCTTCATTATTTTATTTTCTTTTTTCTCTACTCATCTAAATTAGAATCTAAATTTTATTTTTTCTCTTGTACATATGACTATATGTCACCTACTTTTGGATTGGTATACATCCTTGTATTTTGTTATTTTTTCATAAAACAAGGACTATTTTTATACAGGTTGGTTGACATGCCTATCGGACTTTCTAATATGCACTCTGCATAAACTTTCCGAGAGACATTACAGTTTTCATGTAAAGGGGTAGTGTTCCCTCTGTGTAAACTTTTATTATAAGCATCTCTTGTTTAAATTGTACAACTTTTATGAACTGAAAACATCTATAAGGATGTAACTATATGGACTTATCACTCATAAATGTTTGGTATGTACTATATAAACTCTTTCTTTTCCATTGAAATATTATTGGAAATCCGACTTAGTATTTTCACTTCAAATATAATTTCGCTTTCAATTCTAAGGTAGGAATACATATTGAAGATATACCTATGTATTTTTCTTTCTAGTAAATCTTAGTTCATGATTTATCCTTCTCAAGTATACTACAGTACAGTAACTTGCTTAACTATACTATGCATTCATTTATCAATCATGCAGACTTATTTCTGGTTAGAATTTTTTTCATAATGTAATGTACAACTTGGTAATATATACTAGAACAAATTCGTTAATGAAATATCAATTTCCTGTCAGGTACCTGACCTTAGATCCAAGCCTTATATTGGGGTTAAACATTCTGTGAGTTGGTCCTCTATAGATTTATCTATGTACAACCACACAGGATAGACTATTTTTATTATAGTCAATTTTGTTCAATGTATAGACCTTCCAAATTTATTTCCAAATCACCTTAATTTCACAACATAGACTCATACTCATATAAAGAATGATATATATCTATATATATATACTACTTTAATTTCTCAACAAACTCATAACAGAACTAAATTATAATTTAAAAGTCAAATTAACTGGTGCATACTACTTAAGGTAGACTAGGTTGCACCCAACCTTTGAGCTCTTTCTCCACAGCTCACCCTCGAGCAGATATCAATTTCTGCAGCAATAGAAAACCTCTTGGCTATCCTGAATCTTCTTATATAAGCTTGCTTTCCCATCAGCCTCTTTCCCTTAACTGCTTCCAGTTAAATTAGGATGTTGATTTCTTGTGTGCCTAGGTTCTCCTTTTGTTTCTTCCACAAAAGTACTTTAAAGTTAGATTTTCCTCTTTCTAGCTTTATCCTACCTCTTCCCAGTAATTTTCTCTTTACTGGGGTATATTTTTAGATTTTTATCTCCAGTATAAATTTCTATATTTAATTTATTTCCTCCAAGGATTTTTGGAGAACTCAGAAAGTCTTATGATCCTTATCCATCCTCATGGATTTGGATCCTTGATCTCCAATCATTATCTAGTCCTTGTAGCATTTATTCCTTTTTCATTTTATTAATTTAAATTAATAAAATATATCCACAATTTATATTTTCCCTTGGGTCCACTTGAACCTTAGAGTCTTTGACTGCCTATATTTAAAAGACTAAAATTTCGGACTTTACATACTATATATTTGCTTGATTCCTTGGAAGGAACATGTTCAGTGCTAAATTCCTTGAAAAAGAAATATGTGTTATAGATTTCTTGAAATAACTATGTGCATTGAGGTAAGGGAGATTGTGTTAGAAAAATAGCACTTGTTACATGCATAAAAGGATACTCATTGTGAGATAGAAAATAGGTTTTTGGGTATATATATATAAGGAAAGTTACTATGTTAATTTTCCTGAAAATAATAATCTCTTCAAAATATTTTTATTGCTAGATGAATTATGTTGCCTAGTTTTATGCATAAAATATGGTTATGTATGATCATTTATTGAAACGAAAGCATGAGAAACTTGCATGTCAAAATACAAAGAAACTCATTTATATAGAATTCCTTTTTAAAAAGAATTATGTATTTGTTTACATGAAAATAGTACTTAATGATGGTATAATTATAATAAGGGAGTATGTTTTATGTACATTAAAGAAGAGATATTATGATAATCTCTTGCATGAAAAAAGAATAACCATTGTGTTATAGAGATATCTTCTTTTCTTGGATAGAAGAAATATTGAGCTATGTTTCTTTAGGAGAAATATATGTGATTACTTTTATGCTATAAAATTCTTATATTAGTTTCTTTTGGAATAATATCATGTATATGCATACAATATTTGTATTAGATTTCATTGGAAAAAATATAGATTTTTATATGGGAAATGCTAGCATGTTGGGTTAGCCTACATTGGAAAATATTATTTGGGAAAGAAGATGAATTAAATTCACAAAAACCATATTACTTCATTGGTTTCCTTGGAATATATATAAATGGCTAGTGTTAGTATGATATTTGGAAAAGAAGACATGTATTTGTATGTTTTATTGTGTTAGTTTTAAGGAAAAGAAAACATGATTTTGCATGCCTTATTATGATAAATTTCCTTGAAAAGGAAACATGTGTTTGCATTCTCAATTGTGTTCAACATTCAGTTGGGAAGATTCTTTTTGAAAGCATATGCATTTTCATGCATATGAATAACATTCATGAATTAGCTTTCTTTACATATTTTCATGCACCAAAAATAAAATTTGAAGGGTTAGTTATTTTGATAAATTTT
Organism: Pinus albicaulis; assembly: GCA_034641835.2. Taxonomy (NCBI): domain Eukaryota; kingdom Viridiplantae; phylum Streptophyta; class Pinopsida; order Pinales; family Pinaceae; genus Pinus; species Pinus albicaulis. The sequence continues at coordinate 626,376,383 of CM076569.1, forward strand.
ATGTAATTTTCATGCACCAAGACCATGACTGAAGTATTAGTTTCTTTTAAAGAAATGTCTGGACAGTTGTAGCGATTTGTCTTGCAATAATGTGAGCTTATGTGAGGGAAATATTAGTTAATGTGATTTCTTATAACTAGTTCATATGGATTGTTGTTAAAGGAAGAATGTCACAATATTTTTCTTGCATGTCATGAATGTACATGAATAGATGGAGAAGCACCACTAGTATAGATTTATGAATGTGTTGATTGATACTCTATGTAATCTTGACATCAATGTATTATGAAGACAAAAATTGTAGGAAATGATGATTACTTGTGCAAAGAATATATTATGCTTAACATGGTGTCGAGTAAATAATTAATGATCTATGCATATGGGTGTGAGCTACACGATGGTCCACTATATGAACAACCATGGCACACAGATATGAAGATTGAAGATTAGTGGGATTGTAATGGCTTTGAGCTAGATATTTTGTAGTTAAATGACATTCGTTGAAATATTTTAACACAATGGTTAAGGGGAAAAATCCCTTATGAGACATTGAGTGAGCAGTGAACACCCTCATGAGCATTTAATAATAAATTAAACGTTTGTTGGTTTTCACCCTACGGGGTTTCAGGGTATGTTGGTGTTCAAGGATGTGATTTCTTATTGTGTTAGTTTGATGATGTAGATTCATCACGTGATGTGATGTTGATAACATCAAGTATGTGGTTAATTAATCTCGCTAAAGGAATCATGAAATGAATTCAAGGTTACATCATACAATTTATTTTAATACACTACAATATTTGTTGTTAATGGTTATGCAACTTACTATTCCTCTACTAAAGTTATGCTATGTACAGTTGAAAATTATATCTCATGATTAATGAGGAATATTTAATAGTGATTTTGATAATTACATGTGTTGGTTTTTGGTAGCATCAGAAGTGATCTAAGTCTCAAATTTTGGGTGTAACGCTTAGAAACATGCATTACAGATAACCTAGAATTTTTTTTGGAAAATTCCACCCAGAAACGGTTTTATTTAATAAATTAATTATTTTTAATGAGAAACCCAAGTATAACTTAGGAAATTTAAATAATTAATGGATATTAATTGGGAATATGGGTGAAACTTCTAGAAAAATTAGATCAAGTCTAAATGTAATCTTAGTCATTGGTTAGAGATCTAATCTTGGGTGTTGAAGTCTCAACAAGAAGAATTTAAAGAAAGGATTCATGGTCATTTATAAGATACACAGAGAGGATCTAGTGATGGAATTTTATGATAGAGCAATGCTTAGAGGAAAAATTTGATCTATGTGATTTTTCATCGCGGTTGAGGGGCACAGGCATTTTTGGCAAGAGGATATTCTCTGAGGCCAAGGCTCGTCAGCAAAGATGTAGAGATAGACTTAAAGGGAGTAGCACAGTTCCAGAGAGGGTGACGCAACACCTAGAGAGGGTGACGTAGGGACACACAGACCCCACACAGAGTCAGTGCTACATTTTTGAGTTTTAGTCTGAATTCAACTCCGAAATCGAGATTCTGAGCTGGGGGGCTTAATCAATTTTCCCGAGAGCTAAAATATCATGGAGAAGGGGTGAAATCATCCTTAAGAAGTCACCACATAGTCCTACATAGCTACTCAATAGAGGCAACCCAGAGGGTGTTAGGGTTTCATCATTTCAACTACTGGATCATTTGGGACTTGTAGAGTGAGGTAAACTGATAATTTTTTCTCTATCAGTATTATTTGTCACTAATTTTTCTAGTCAAACAATTAGAAATGTATTCAAATATAAATGTTGCTTAATAATAAAACCCTTAGATCCACGACACTAGATATCCCATATTGGTTTTTTCTGGGGACATTTGCCCAAAAATAATGGTGTCATGTGTGTGTTATTTATTTTTCTCAATTTCATGTTTCCACATCTAAATTAATTAATTGAAGGTTGCTTCAGTAATTTCTTCAATGCTTTTAGAATAAATATACAAAATAACGTGTTAATGTAATTTACAAGTAGGAGAAGTAATTCATTTTTTTGCAGTAGGATTCCATATATAGGAGTTCTATTTTTCACATGCTATCATAGTATTGATTGTGGAACAGGAAGAGCAGATCCAAGATTGAGACAATGGCCAAAGAGCTATAGAAAGTGGAAATTCGAATCTGCAGAGGGATTGCGCAATCTAGTCTAGAAGTGCTGAAATTTACAGGAAATTCTCTCTCTGAGTGAGTCCATAGAGAGGAAGTGCTTCCAGATCAGAATTTTGTCGAGCTAATGGGAGCTTCGCAGAGCCTCACTAGAGTTGGTGGGACGTGTTTTTCTACAAGTAGAATTTTTTTCCTAGGAAGAAATTCATCATATGAGGAAGCAGTAGCATAGTGAGTGAATTTTATTCCACGAGAGGTTCCTAGCTCAATAATTTCATTTTTCCAATATCTGAGGAACAGATCTAGGTGGAAGATCTACAAACTGTTGAAGGAGTATGTAAGCCAGCCAATGCTATGTAGAGGGGGAAGAAGAGGAGTTGATTCAACATTTTTCTTGAAAACCACAACAGTTCATAGGCTTAGAGATCAGGACTAGTTGGAGGGAGCCTCCAACTACATGATCTGGAAAGCAAGAATCATATACCTTCTAGATGAGTATGATATCAAGCTTTCCGTGACAAGTATGGAAATTGTCCCTGCAGATATACATCCTCTGAAGAAGTACATGGCTGATATGACGAAGGAAAAGATGCTGCTCCTTGATGGAGTCAATCTTCACATTGTGTCCCATATAGTTGGAAAGAAAACAACCAGGCAAATATGGGAAGTGTTGATTTCATTGTATGAAGGCTCTTTCGAACAACAGATAATTTACTTAGATCGAAAATGGAGGATGATGGATATGTAGAAAGGGGAGCATATTTTTTTGTTTCCGTCGAAACTTTAAGAAATCCATGATCAGCTAGGAGTAGTGGGGGCCTCCCATTATCCTACAATGATGCTGATACTGGCTCTTAATGTAGTCTATCAATAATGGCAGGTGTTTATCTAGAGCATCCTGGGCAGAGAAACCTTGTTGAGCTAGGAAGAGATGCGGGCCTCTCTTCAGCAAGAAGAGATAAGGAGGGACCTGCTCATGTGTAAACTTGATGGTAGCAGTGGTAGTGGATCGAAGATCAAGCAGGAGGAAACATAAAATGTAGCCCTTGCATCCAAAGGGAAATAGGAGCAGCAAATACATAATAAATACATCTTGTAGATTAAGTTATTTAGGTGTCGTGAACTTGGGAACTATGCTACCAAGTGTACTTTGAAGAAAAAGTACAAAGAGGAGAAGCAAAATCTAAAGGCTGAACCCACAAAAATCAAGGAGGATGAGTATGTCATGAGTGCCCACACATCTCCAGGAGGAATACAAGGCAACATTGAGCTATAAGTTTGCAAGAACTTCAGTTGGGTAGGATCCTTGAAGAGTCCACCTCTTGGAACATGACCCTACTATGGGTGCCCAAGATCAACAGTAGAAGGCTGGAGGAGTTTAGGTGTAGAGAAGTGTAGAAAGGACAAATGAAGTGGTTATCAGTGCTAAATCTTAGTAGTGCAGACTAGATTTATAGTATCTCAGAGGGACGTAGGGTAGAGAAACAATAATGTAGTGTTTCAGAGGGACAATATGGGACTAGCAGTAGTCAGAGTTTCAAAATCGAGATGCATTGTGAACACCTGTTCAGAATAGTTTGATGTTTTTCAGTTGCTACTCTCAGCAGCTCAGTTGTATTATAGAGTTAGCAGTGGTTGTGCTATAAGCATGATGCATCAAATGCATCATGGTAAAAATGAAGTGTTGATCATTGTAGGGTCTGCAAAAATATAGTTCCTACAACATCGTTGTTGTTATTGGACAACATGTTACACATCAACGGTGTAGAGGGAGATGCACCAAAGTAAGAGTAGTGTGCAGAAGGGCATATTTTCTAAAGTGCAATCCTCACTAAGATGGAGTGTTGATTTGTGGTAGCATCGGATGTGCTCTAAATCTCAAATTTTGTGGAGAGGCTTATCCACATGCATTATAGATAACAAAGAAATTGTTTCAGGAAATTACACCCAGAAATAATTTTATTTGATAAATTAATTATTTTTAATGAGGACACCAATTTTAACTTAGGAAATTAAAATAATTAATGGGTATTAATTTAAACTATGGGTGAAATTTCTAGAACAAGTAGATAAAGTCTAAAAGTAATATTAGTCATTCATTGGATATCTAATCTGAGCCGTTGAAGTCTCAACAAGAAGATTATAAAGGATATCTTGAGGGTCATTTGTAAGATACACCAAGAGGATATAGTGACCTAATTTTCTAATGCAGCAGTGCTCGGAACAAAATTTCCATCTAAGTGATTTTCAACGAATTTGAGGGACGGATGCAGTTTTGGCAAGAGGATCTTCTCGAAGACCAAGAATCATTAGTAGAGAGGCATAGAAAGAATCAAAGGGAGAAACATAGTTCCTAGAGAGGGCGACATAGGGCCACGCAGAGGCATTGCTACATTTCTGAGTTTCAGTTTGAATTTAGTTGGGAAATAGAGATTCTAAGTTGGGAGGGATAGATCAAGTTTACAGAGAACTGAAAGATCACGTAGAAGGGGTGACATAGTGATTCAAAAGTCCCCATTCATTCCTACGCATATATTACATAGAGGCAACACAAAAAGTGTCAGGGTTTCATCATTTCACCTACCAGATCAGCCGAAACTTGCAGAGTGACCTAAACTGACTATTTTTTCTCTGCCATTATTCTTCGTATTTCATTTTATTGGGGATATAATATAAGATGTATTCAGATATAAATTTTTCTTTTTTTTTTCCACAGAAAAAAATGAACTTTCTATTAATATAGATAGTCTCTGAACATATGCCAAGCATTTATGGAAACAAAACAGTGCCATTCCCTTTGTGAGGGAATGGAATCATAGCTACTTAACACCTGTTGACAAGATGTTAGTAGCCCTAGAAAGACAAATAACCACAGCATAAAAATCAGTGCAACTCTTTTTGCTCATCATCAATCAGAGAGAGGAGAGCAGAAAAAGGGCAGCACAATCGTGATACACCATCACCCATAAGAGCTGGGAGTAGAAACTATCCCATCCCCATATAAGTAGCATAACAAGAACAAAAAGCGAGCCCAGAACCTCCTTACATAAGGAAAACAATTCTGGACTCAATGTAGTAGCAGTTATCAAAAAAGTTAATAAAATTCCACTGTACAATGCTGAAAATAAAATGAATAATTACAAAAAAAGAGGCTGTTCATGGATTTGAACAGTCCCATTCACTACTTCCGCTACTGCCCAGGACCCCAGAGAGAGTTGAGCACCTTATTTAGATAAGATATCTGCTTGCTGGTTTCTTTCCCTGTAAATGTGAACAACAGAAATCTCAGAGAAAAAAGATTTAAGACGATGAATCTCCTTAAGCAAAGGAAGAAGAATAAAGTGCCTGCACTGCTAAGTCCCATTGAACCAGTTGACTACATTCCTAGAATCACCAAAAATCTAAATCTGATTTATCTGTTTGGAAATAAGCCAGCATAGAAGCAAGTGGAGGGCTTTAAGTTTAGCGAAGTTATTAGACCCTTGCCCAAGGCCGACAGAGGCTTGAAGAGAGTTTTCAGCAGAGAGATGAATAACCAACCCAGCACCACAAGTATCATTGACATCAGAAGCACCATCAAAGTAGGCCCAGGGAAAGGTTTCATTAATTGACTCAGGCTGTATATTGCGAGAGGAACCTTTGGCAACAGGCGAAGGAATGCTATTGAAGATTGCAGCTCCATCTGCTGCCAGCTTTGCTAATGGAAAGGTAGACTCATTGAAGATAATCCTATTGCGAGAGATCCAGGTACCCCAGGCTAATAAAAGAGGAAAGGCCTGATTTTGTCATCCGAAGCCTCCTGCCACCAATGTTCCCAAGCTTGTAGTAGACTATCTCCATGCCATCTCAAAGGAATATTTGTCAAACGCAAAGTTTCTTTCCAGAGGCTAACATTAAAAGGACAAAAGAGAAAGAGGTGCTGAGGCGATTGTTCTTCAGATTTACAGAACGAACACCAGCTCGACCCCTGCTTGCCTCTTTTTTGCAGAAAGTCCCAAGTTGGGACCTTATTGTGAAGAATGCACCAGAAAAAAAGTCTGGTCTTAGCTGGGATTTTGAGTTTCCAGAGAGGTTTGGACCACCAAGCAGGATTCCCCTAGCCTTCTTACGTCATAAGCCATTTATAACCGAACTTTGGGGAGTAGATACCTGTCTGAGCATGCACCCAACGCAGAATGTCAGCAGAATCCGAAATTCTGACAGAAGAGAGAGAAAGATTAGCAACATACCGGTTCCATTCTTCCATCCACCTATTATCCAGGTGCAGGTCCATACCGGACATCCAGCCCTGCTTAACTAGTGAGGTGGATCTGGGATCTGCCACCTGGTTTAGATAAAAGTAACCTTCAGAATTTAAATGAGCAACCAGATCGCGGGACAAAGAGAAATTAGGCGAACAACCTACCCATGGGTCACATCCCACCCGCACCTGGCTTCCATTACCAACTTGCCAAGCCAAGCCTCTCTCAATTAGCTGAACTGAAGCCACTACTGCTTTCCAAACTGAGGATGCATTTGTAGAGGATTTGACTGGGGACCGAACCCATTCCAGAACAGAACCTTGGCTGATGTATTTGCGCTTGATGACCGAGACCCAGAGAGATTCTGTAGAAATCAGACGCCATGCTAATTTGGCCGCCAAGGGTTTTACAAAGGAAGCCAAGTTTTTTATACCCCAGCCGCCCCACTCCTTTGGTCTTGTAATTTTATCCCAAGCCACCCAAGGGCTGACCGAGTCCTGTTTTGATCCAGACCACAAAAAAATTCTGCATAGTTTATCTATAGAAGCCAAAATTCCTTTAGGGATCCTAGAAAGACTGGCCCAATATACTGGGATAGCCATCAGAACAGATTTAATTAAGACCAGATGACCAGCCCTTGATAACCACCTGAAACTCCAATGAGTAAGCCTTTTTTGAATCTTAGCAAGAAGCCATTTCCAATCCCGAATACGATAAGAGTCCGGTTTTAACAAGAACCCAAGGTAGATATAAATTCTTCTTAATAATAAAAACATTAGATTTGTTGCACCATTTTTCCCGCATTGGGTTTTTCTCGGAACGTTTGTCCAAAAATAATGGTGTCCTGTGTGTGTTATTTATTTTGTTCAATTTCTTGTTTCTAGATCTATATTATTTAAGTGAAGGTTTCTTCAGTAGTTTTTTTTTTTCTAAATAATACTAATTTCTATTAATGTAACATAAAAATACAAATATGCTCAGGCCTCTGCAGTTCTAGCCTATTTTGAAGGCATAATTCTCAAAAAAATAAAAAATGGGACTGCCCACGAAGGGGAAACTAGTCCAATAAGTGGTTTTTTCACTACCTATAGAGAGGAAACCAACGTTGCACATGGAAAAATGATAATTGTTTGCATAATTTAGACAGACATTGAAACTAGAAACTAAATAAACAGGCCCAAAGACCTTGGAACCAAAAACCATGAACCAGAAAGAACCTGAGAGCTTAGGTGTCATTTGGAGAGGGACATGTCTCTTCCACAATTAGGCACCTGTACTCATCGGTATTGTCTGCTCGTGTGTCCTGGGTGGCGTATTTTTCATTCCGGGGCACCTTGGTATCATGAGCTTTACCTTGAACATCTTTTCCTCTCTTCCATTCATCACTGCTATTATCAGAACCTTTGCTGCTGCTGTTATCGGAACCTTTGATTTGGCTGCTGGAAACAGGGTCGCTCTTCTCGACACAGAAGGAGTGCCTTGGTTCGAGAGTTTCTATAATTTAGTCGAGCAGAGGCCATCCACACTGGTGGATTCCTCTTTGAAGGAAATAGTGATGGTGGCAGTGACGCACAGGCGGTCTAGGGTGCACAGGAAGTGAAATTGAGCCGAATGGGTGGAAGGTGAAGAGGCAATAATTTCCAGTCGAGGTAGCAGTGGAGTGGTGGTCATGGCAGAGGTGTGTAGAGCAGATGGATGGGACTCGCTTGAAGTTCCAACATGTCTGTGCCCACTGCGAGTGGCTGGATATCGACCATGGGAATGCTCCAGGGAGGAGGGAGGAGTGTTAGAGTGGGACGAGGGCGAGGAGTGAATGGCTCGCCCTTTGCTACTATCGCGTCTATAGAGCATGAAGTTCCGAAGATGAGGCATGGTGGAGAAGTGGGGAGGGTGAGTGCTCTGGGCTGAAGAAGCAGCAAGATGATGGAGCCAAGGGGCCGAGGGCACTGAAGCAGGGGAGAAGCTGTCTACCAAGGTGAAATTCAAATGACAGAGGAGGCTCTACGAGAGATGGAGACTAGGGAGAACCTAAATACAACAGCAAAGGCTACAACATCTCCCTGTAGGCATGCGAGAGCTCAGCTTTGTGACTCTAGGGGGGTAATTGCAACTCAAAGGCTGAGACAAAGGAGGTAGATGACCAGTCGAAGGAGGAGAACAACCAAGCGGAGGAGGGAAACAACTCTAAGTATTCATTTTGAAGAGATGGCAATGGCCTCGGTGACTAGACTGAATTAAATGGCGAGTGTGGGAGTGGCTGGAGAAATTTAATGCTTTCCACTGAGACCTATGAGTGGCCATGTGGTCAAACATGCAGGAAACTCACTTGATTACCAGCCAATGATGAAATTTGTTAACAAGTGCTAGAGAAACCACCAACAATGACAATGGATCTCAAGGTACAATAGGTACAATCCACGGAATGTGAAAAATGAGCTGGCGTCAAACACTCACAGAATCACTCGATCAAAGGCCAATAATGTGGACCTATCGTCGAATGCGAAGAACCTGCCATTGAGACATGCAGGCTCCAAGGTATTGGTAAGGAGTCTCTAGACCAACTTCCTAGATAATGAGCTAAGGTCGACAGGAAGTGACCTGGTCGAAGTAGGGTCATAATGTATTCCACATCATTGACACGAGACAAAGGAACATAATGATAGTGAATCATGACCAACAGAGAATCAGAGGGAGGTAGAAAACTCCAAAGGAGAAATTCTCTTGAACATATCAATGACATGACTCTACATTTGGTAGTATTTGACATTAAGGGATCTGAGGTCATGGTGAAATTTCAAAGAGCAGATGAGAGATAAAAATAGATTACACAAACCCATGGAGGAAAAATATGACGAAATGAGATGTCCCCAACCCAACATGAATGCAGATGAGTGTCATGTTTAAGAGTGACATATTACTGATACAACTAAAATCTGGTTCAATTTTCCCCCACCATTTCTGGCGAATATCGCAATTATTTTTGAAAACAAGCTTGAAGGGGATAACATATGTTTGTGATGTAAGTTTTTCCTTTGGAAAAATCCAACCTAGTACATTTTACAAGCCCCATGAAGGAGGAACTCGGTGAACATCATGGTGATGATGTCCGATGTCATCAGAGTTTAACGAGTCTGATAGAGGAAGAACTCAGCTTCTTTTCATGTTTAGAGAGTATGAAATGAAGCGGAAAAGAAAACTCCAGTTTTTCCCTTTTCATAAGTAGCCTCTCAGATCCGAAAAGGTAGAAAAATATATCTAAAATAACCTCTTAGTCGCAATAGGCTAAGGTATTCCTTTTTCTTAAATAATCTATCCCAGCTCGGAAAAGGGGTAAATGTATACTGGGTAGATATAATTTTGCAGCCATTTAACGAGTTCAAAACGACAAGAGTATCAACAATATTTTCAGTTTTATAAAGTTAGAAAAGAACTGAAAGATGACTCCAGTAGTGACATTTTCGTGTTTTTACCAAGTCTCAAAAAGTATAAAATACAACTTGTGACTTCATCACTATCGCATTAAAGACATGTCGCTGCACAAGAAACAAAGGTAAAACCCATTTATCGAAACAACATAATGTAATAATCAAAAATCATGTCTTAAAACCTAATTAGGGTTCTGAAAAGTTATAAAATACCAAAAAGGGTAAAAAATGATTACTTTTCACTTTTACCTCTTGTGGAGAAATAGTGACCCATTTTACCTTGTGATTTTACGGTGACGATAGCGGGAAATTTAGTAGACCAATCTCAAATATGTATGTTCTACATAAGATCCAACATCCTTCCCCATATTTTAAGAATTCTTTCTATTCCTGCAACCTTTGGTTTTGATTTCTGAGAGGGGACATTGTGAAAATTAGGGCATCATGGTCGGCACAAGTTTCGGGCACAGACTCGTGCCAACTGCCCAATTTTCTAAACTGGGTCATCCCCATTGGCGCGGCTATTTTAAAAATAGTCATGAAAACCACGTAGACTTCTCAAAGAACTCCCAATGTAAGAAAAAAAGTCTAAATTTCACAAATTTCAGCTTTGGATTTGGCTAATAATGTCCATATGAACATATTTGCAGGTGAAAGACTGACAAAATGGTGATAGAGTGGAAGGAAAGAGAACACAGTGAAGAGGATGAGCTTGCCATGGGATATGTGAGATGCATGGAACCTCTCAGAGACTGTGGAATGAAGAAGTTCTTCATGACACCGTGCCTCATAGCTCAACCGAAGCTGCTACAATACTTGATCAGTATCTGGGATGAGGATCAAGAAAAATTCATTCTTCAAGATCAGGAGCTCGAGATTGATGTTTTTGATATTTATTTCATAAAAGGTTGTCGCGGAGTGGGGTAGCACCATCTTTACTAGCACCTGGCGCACTATGGAGATCATGGGCATGGTGATTGACAGAGTATGCCCGAGAGCATGGAAAGGACCAAAAATTTGGAAGGTGGATATCCAAAATATCCGGGATTTAACACTAAGGGTAGTGCTACACACGATCACACGAGCTGCAGGAACACAAGCACTGCATGAAGCAACAAAAACACATCTACTTCTTGTTGTAGATTGATTGTCACCGACCATCTACAACTGGGCAAATGCAGTTACAATAATCAATATAAAATGTCAGCTAACAAAGTGCAAGACGACCAAATTGAAATAGTTTGGTTATGGATCCATCCTGGTATCGTTCATTCTAGGACGATTATAAATCTTTCAGTGTCAGGAGGTGATATTCCCAACACCACCAGCACTAGAACCACGAATGGCTTGATGGGAAACTCTGATGCCAAGGTTAGGGGGTGGTCAACAAATGTCCTGAAGACCAGAGTTTTTTGATTGGATCCATCAATAGTTGATTGTCATGGAGGACTAGCCTTATTCTGGCACAGATTTCACTGGTGATTCAGACCTCCCACTCCTGGAAGGAGAGGATTGGGATGAAGCACTGGGTAAGAGTCATTTTTAGTTTTATGAGTATTATGATTTTTTTTTTTTTTGGCCATGTTTGTTTTGAAAACTAATCCATGCATTTGCAGATATAGGCCCAGAAAGGCCTACAAGGATTTCTCTGATAGAGAGGGGAATACCTCATGATTTTGATGTTTCCCCTCAAGGTCAGGAGGGGAAAATCATGCACAACTTGGAGGGAATATTCCGTGGGGTCCTAGACTGTGCGCGATTCAACGATGTTCCTCATGCATATCAAATACATACTGTAGGGGTGTCAAACCGAGTCACCACTTGTTGAGGTAGCTTGTCCAGGCAGTGACATGTTATCATGATCATCATGTCGATTAGACATCTAGGCTTTTATTTCTACATGTTGTTAAGAGACATGGTGTCTTGGGATGTAATAGAAACACACGTAAGAAACACACGTACACAAATTTATCTATTCTTGATGAAAACATTCGATATACATATATATATATATATATATATGTATATTTCCTATTTGATATGAGTCTCTCATGTGATGATGATTTTATAGATTACGCAAATGTCTATCCAATACAATGTTAGCCAATGTATCAGTTAATGCATTCATTTTTCTAGGAATATGTGGATATGTGATATAATCAAAACTTCTTTCCAGCAAAAAAACACGTAAATACAACCTTAAAATGTGAGGGTTTCTAACTGAATAATGCCCATTAAGTTGAATAAAAACAAGTTGAGAGTCTAGGTTTACAAGAAATGTCCTAATGACAAGGTTAATCACCTCGTTTAATAGTTCAATGACAATAATATATTCTGTGGCATTGTTTGTAGTTCGTCATAGACAAATATCTTGTAGGTCTATCAACTCACAAACAGGATCATAAATCACCCAGGCTGTTGAAGACAAGCTCTAGGTACTGCGGGAAGCACCATCCGCAAAACTAACATAACGAGTAATAGACATCTGTACAATAAGAAATGACCCAATAAGTAGTAAAACGCATGCAAAACACACCAAGCTAAGAATGTACAAAAATGAAAAAAACACCTATGTACATAGAACATGCACGAATGACTCAATCATAATATTTTTTGAGATACAACCCATTTTTGGGTTGATCTGAAGGATGAACTTTGTAATCAATGAGATGATAGGCCCCATTCTTCAAAATGCATTTAACGATGTAAGGCCCATGTCACATGGGTTAAAATTTACCTGCCCCTAGCTTAACATGAGCTTTATTGTACAGGAGGACAAGGTCTCCTTCTACAAAGGAGCGAGGGGAAACTGACTGGTCAAAATAATCTTTGAATTGCTTTTTTTGTGCCTCATTGACCAAAGAAGCAAAGCAGTGAGTTTCATCTAGCCTCTCTAATAAGGAAATACGCTCTTCTTAAGGTGAAGTGTTGGGAAGTAATTCAATAACCAACTTGAGCGAAGGTATTTCACACTCAATTGGAAGGGTAGCTTCGAGACCATAAACAAGTTGGAATGGAGTGAATCTGGTCGCATCCTTGATGCAGGTTAGGTATGCCCAAAGAGCCGAAAATAACATGAGATTCCAATTGGGCTTGTGGATCCCAATCATATGTTGAAGCATATTTTCTACAACTTTGTTCACGGCTTCATCCTAACCATTGGCCTGAGGATAGTATGGTGTTGAACTGTAATGACGCAAGCCCAACCTAGAATTCAACTCCGCCACCAAATAATGTCGAACATGGGAACCATAATCGGTAAAGATGGCTTGAGGGACACCAAACCTAGAAATTATGTTATTGAATATGAACTGAGCGGTTGTCTTACCATTGGCGGCAAGTGTAGGAATTGCTTTGGTCCATTTGGTGAAGTAGTCAACTGATATGATAATATAGGCATGCCCCCTAGCTGGGTGAGGGTTAAACATCATAAAATCGATGCCCCACTTTACGAAGGGACCGATGGTAATGACAGGGTGTAGATGTGTAGGCAGCGCGCGCATATTGCACTGATAGATCTGACAATCATGACATTTACATACAACAACAATGAAATCCTTAAAGATAGAGGGCCAGAAATACCCAGCACGAAGAATATTTTGTGTAGTGGCATAACCAGATGTGTGACCACCACAGGTGCCATTGTGGCAATGATTTAGATTTTTCACAACCTCCTCGAGGGTCAAACACCGACAGAGAATGGAATCTACTCCGACACTGTAGAGTGTATCTCTGACTATAAGATAAGGTTGCGACTGATGATGGATGCGTCAGCAAGTATCCTTCGTCAAATTAGATCTGAAATTAGAATTCTAAATATATACGATGATATCACCATACCAAGGATCGAGGGTGGAGATCATAAAAAACGTATCATCTGGAATGCATTCTTCAAAACCAGACGGAGTGGAGTCAGAGGGAAGGGAGCAGATCAAATCAAAAAAGATGAGTGATTTCTTGGACTTGGCCATAGTAAATACCAAATCGAACTCTTGGAGGATAACAATCCATTTGGAGTATTTCCCCCCCAGCAATTGTCGAGACAATATATAGGTCATGGGGTTGCATTCTAAAATCACGGTCACAGTACACGATAGAATATAATCACAAGAATGTTGAACTCCTTGAACTGCACCTAACGCTAACTTCTCGATATGAAAATAGCATGTTTTGGTATCAAGAAGGTTACGATAGAGGTAATAAATAACATTCTCGTCACCATCATCATCATCCTGAACCAAAACCATGGAAATTGTGCTGAAAGCGACAGCTAAATAGAGTAAAAAATCGTGATGATAACTTGGAGGGCACAACAGAGGAGCGTTGACAAGAAACGTTTTCAATGTTTCAAAATATTTCTGAGCAATCTCATCCTAGAGGAATGGGACACCCTCCTTTAATAACCGTGTAAATCCTTTGGCTATTTCGGCATAGTTAGGTATAAAACGACATAAAATATTAGCCTTCCCATGTAGACTCTGCAGCTAATGTAGTGAATATGGGGAGGGGAGATTAATAATAGCCTCGAATTTGAGTGGATCAAGGCGAATCTCATCTTTAGACATGATAAACCCTAAAATTCTACTGGAATCAATGCAGAAGACGCACTTGTGCGGATTGAGCCAAATATTGTAGCGTCGACAGCGAAGAAAGATCTGACGAAGATGGTCAAGATGGTCCATATGCTTAGATGAATGAGTCGGAAGTTCATCCAGATAAGGCTGAATGATGTGTTTAATATCGTGAAAAGCATATGACATCGCTCGCTAAAACGTGGCCCCAACATTCTCCAAGCCAAAAGGAAGTTTCTTATATGCGAAAGTACCCCAAGGATAGATGAAAGTGGTCTTGTACTGATCAATTGGGAAAATGCTCATCTAGTTATAGCCAGAAAATTCATCCATTAGGGGAAAGATCTCACTCCCAACATAGTCATCAATGATCTAATCAATAAAGGGAGTAGGATAATTATCCTTGGGATAGACCCGATTGAGGTCACAATAATCAACACAGACTCGAATAGTACCCTGTTTCTTATCTATAGGGACAATGTTGGACACCCATTCTGTCAAGGGAATCAGGTAGATGAAACCAACATTGATAATTTTTTCAACTTCACGTTTAATGGCAGTAGCTTTCTGAGGGTGCACAGGATGAAGGCACTAACAAACAGGCTTCAAACCAGTGTAGGTATGAATTTCATGCACAACGATATTGGGATCAATGCCAAGCATTTCTTCATAGGACCACTGAAATACGTCACGAAACTCACGGAAAAGACAAGTATAAACTTAAACTTCATCTGAAGAACAGGTAACCACGAGAAGGATGTTCTCGACAATTCCCAGTTTAACAGAAATGTCAATAGGCATCGTTTGCGTAATGTTACCTAGATTACCCTCCGTAAAAACTTCATGTGTTAGAATAGGCATTTGAAGTAGAGGATTAGGAACCTAAGATGAAAACCTCTCAAGACACGTAGACATGGCCCCGATGTTAGTCATGAACGAGGAATGATGATGACCATCATCCCATGGTAAATCATAGAGAGACATAGTTTTCACAATGAATTCATTGGAAGGAAATATCTCTCATAAGGGATCGGATGAATCTGAATCACTGAGCCAAGGGAATTGAGAATAAGCGTCGAGAGACATACTCAAAGGAGCATAATTAGAAGGAGGAGGATCTGAAGCTGCGATGAGCTCACAATAGTCAATCTCGATCGAACTCAATGACATCAAATTCATGAAAGACTCGATTTGTTCAGGCAAATGGATGGTCCATGGGTCATCAGACTGAGAGATCATATTCATCTGAACATTTTTAGGTGGAGGAAGAGGAAAAATACCCATGAGGGTGGGATCTTTGAAGAGACCTAGCCCAATGCTCTTATAGGGAACAGGGATCTTATCCACATATGGAACATTGTTGTCGGAAGAAGAAGTGAAGAAGGAAAATTGATCGACAGTAACAATGTTTCCTTCGTGTGGGAATTTTAGGACACGAAAGAGAGTGAACGGAATACACAGCATGGCGCGAGTCCAACTGCGACCAAGGAGAAGATTTTAATTGAGTTTGGCATCATCTACTTCTACCTCTATATTGACTGTCTTCCCTTTTAAAGAAATCGGTAAACTAGCGAGAACTCCCAAAGGTTTTGATTATCTTCCATCAAATTCTTCCAGGGCATTTGGTGATGAAGTCAAGGCTTGAGTACTGATGGATTTCTAGCAAGAAGATGACATGATGCACGTAGACGCACCTTCATCCATAACTCCTCAATGGATATCAAGACCATTAATGACTTCCTGTATAATGAGTGCAACCTGGTACGGGGGTCGTGGAATGAAAATCTCTAAATCGAAAGAAAGAAGGTCAGTATCAGTATGATCAATCCCGCCAATCGCAGATAACAAAGTTTTTCATTGAGATGGACAACTCTGAAGTACTTCTAGAGCAGACATGGTAGATGGCGCCTGAGCCAAATCTTCAACAAGACTATAATGTTGAGCGGAACAGGAATTGGGATTATAAGAAGGCTTGCGGATTACACCTTTGGAAGGTGGCCATACAACAGACTCGGTACTGGGCCTTTCAATCTAAAGAAGGCCAGAGGTAAGAAGAGGAGGAGGACCATCAACCATCTCTTTCCTTACTGCTTGACGTGATTCGGTATAATATTTCAATCGAGTGGTAATAGAAACGGAGACAAAACCATTCATCATGAACACCTGAGAGCCAAATGGGGTAGAGGACTGAGGTTGCTCTACCATCTGGGTCTGCTGAGATGGAAAAGGTTCTTTAAGAAAAATTGTAGTTCCATGAGTGCCTTTGAGAAATATACTAACTTCGGCCTATCGAGGATAGTCCTTGGTGTAGTGCTCTTCATCGCAAATCAAAAAAGGGTACTTTGGCTTGCGCTATGAACCATCATTAGCGCGATATTTGGACGAATCTGGTTTCGGGGTATCGGCTTTGGCCTTACCTTTACCCTTATTTTTCCCCTTGGAAATCTTGTCCACCGGATTGGGCTGAATGACATTGACTTCCAAGGTTTTACCAAGATTCTAAGTGGGCTGAGAAGCAGCATCATTGGAAGGATTAGACTTTTTCTTCCCAAGATTTGAAGGAGAATAATTTTCAAAATTTTGAGACACATAACCAATAATACCGTCGATGGATGGGGTCGTTGGTGCTTTAGAAGTTCTAGGTCGAGGGGCATCAGGCAAGATATCATACAATGTGACAGACTGAGAGTACAAAATATCAAGGTACTTGGGCATGAGCAATGGCATGTTCCTCAGTTACACATGCCCCCATAGCAATGTATTTTTCAATCTGATTGACAAAGGAGGTAGTGAACCAATCAGTCATATGTTGATCAGGTATATAAAATTTGATCAGATGATGATGATGTCTCCATTCATGAATATGATCCGAGATATGAGTAGGTCGGTCCTATTTCAAGAATGTGAGGAGGTGTGTCTCGGTCTCATAACGAACTGGTAACTGAAAATGAGTAAGGAATGTCATGGAAAGAGAGTTGAAATCTTGAAAAATGCCACGAGATAGCTCAATGTACCACTTTGCAGCGGCACTAGTAAGAGTCCGTTGGAAAAGACAGAGTTGAATGGAATCGTCAAGCCAAGAGTTAGAGGAACACCAAAAGTGGTAAGTCATAACATGCACTTGGGGTCTCCTTTGGACTTGCCCTCAAATTTAGGACAATCACCAGGAATCTCAGCCAGAACTGGAGGCTAATACGGGTTATGAAGAATTCTATCATTCATTAAATTCGACACATTAGGAAATGCCAACATAGCAAGGAATGGTAATTGAGGGTTAAAAGGCATTGGAGGTCTCTAATAAGGACCCGTGTTAACATTCCACCCACCCTGCGAGAAATTATGTCCCCTTTTTTTTTGTCCTGGAGGATTCTGGCCATAGGAGTCATAAGCCTGATAATTCTGCTAATACTGGGGTTGAAGACTAGGATACTGATTTTGAGCATACGATTGAGGTCCTTACTGAGCAGCATAAGGATTTTGTTGCGAAATGTAAGCATGGCCTTGAGGTTGATTATACACCAACTGAGATGAATTTTGAGGGTAAAAATTGAAACCTTGAGGTGCACTATATATTGGTTGATATTGACGTTGTGGGTAATAACCGCCTTGGGGTTGGGAAGGTGGACCCTGTTGAGTAGGTTGAGCAGGCTTCTGAACAGGTGGACCTTGTTGAATCAGATAAACAGGCTGAACCAGTTGCGAAGTAAGTTGAATAGGCTACTGAACAGGTTGAACTGGTCGTTGAACAGGTTGAAACGGCTACTGAGCTAGTTAAGCAGGCTGTCCCTATGGAACAGGTTGGCTTGGATATTGAGAGCCACTAGGTTTCCCTTTTGGAAGAGGTTGGCCTAATGGAGTTAATAGACCAGGTTGTCCCTGATGACTAGGTTGACCCGAAGCAGGACCGTAGGTTTGTCCTTGTTGAACAAAATTTTGGCCATACTGTATGACGATTGTTGTTGTTGTGCAATAGGTTGGCCCTGTGGCCTGTCAGCAACATACGACGTTTGTGGTTGAAACTAACTTGAAGGACCAGTGGGTTGTCCTTGTTGGACCAAATTTTTCCCCTGTGGACCGTAAGGTTGTCACGGAGGACCATAGGAATGCCCCTACTAAGCCAAAGGTTGTCCCTGTAAGGGTTGTCCTTGTAAGCCTAAGGGTTGTCCTTGTAGTAAAGGCCCTGAATGAATGATATTCTGATAAGGATCAATAGGAAATGAATATACGGGGTTGCTGACAACATCCTTTTTAAAAGAGACACATAAGTATCTCTGATAAATTTAATTGATGTAGAACGATATTTCTAAGTACTATTGGAAAAATAAAATTTGAAAAGTTTATGTAAATTGTTTGTACAATTTGATAACTATAAAATCAAGGAATCTAGTTTCAATATATTGTGGCTATAGCTGTGAATATTTTCTAGTACTCGTGGCTCTTAATAAAAAGGGAATAAATTCTAAGATCAAAGTATACCCTTAACCTGGTTTTACTTCCTTATAGGAAAGGCCAAATCTTGTTCAAGGAAAGAAACTAGTACAGGGAATACAAAACATAAGATAGACCTCGGGACATAAAAAAAATGAGTCTAAATTTTTTTTCATGAAATGATATAGGAATTAGAAATTGGGTAATGATTCTAGGTATTGTAAATTCATAAACAAAGAGGTTGTGGTTTATCTTGAGAATCATAATCGAGGATTGTCGAAGATAATACAAAACAATAAAGACTTGAGTAAATTATAGTTTCACCTTATGGGTAACGAGCAGGTCTCAGGAAACTACACGACGTTCACAGGTAGGTGAAAGAAATAAAGAAACAAATTGTGTTCAGCTTCAACCGTTAAAATGCATTCACGAAAGCGAGAAAGAAGGAAAACATTTACATAGCTAGGTGTGCCAGTATTTGAATCATATAAAATTTAAATTCCTCAATGATAAAATTGTAATTAGCATGAGTTCCATTCAAGGGAATGTAACAAAGCAGTACAAAAATAGCTATTGCAATATGGCATGAAAAGTACTAAGCATCATAGTCTATACAATTTACACATTTAGTTAATTAAAGAATAAAAAGAAAAAGGTACATTGTTTCCTTCACTAATTTCATAACCAAGGCTTGATAATAATAAAAGGAAATAGTAATGCTTTTAATTCCCTATTGGGAGGGTTTAGCCAGAAATGGATCACTGAACAATTCCCAATGACAGAATATGAAAATCAATTACTGATTAGATTTCTAGCCATGCAAACAAATGGCATCAACAAGGGAAATATTGCTTGTAATTTCCTAAGTAACATACCAAACCTAGTAAGTTTTCTATCCAAGATTGTAAAAGAAATTAAATAACATAATAATCGAATAGACTCAAAAGCCACCAATTGACGAAGCATCTCTGAAACCCTCGTATAATTCTAGATAGAGGTAATAACCTCACAAAAGAAGTAATATTGGGATCCGATCAAGGAAATACCATAAAGTCCAACTAGGAGTAGAAGTTAAAAAACCTACCTGTGAAAACAAACGAAAAATTTAGGAGAATTTTACTAACCTAGAACTTAAGGTCCTTGCATTTACAATAATACCATATTAATTTAAGTAAACTAAGGAAAATTACCTGTGTCATGGCCTGATTTCAGTTCGTAGCTCCAATTGTGTAAAACAAAATTTACAATGGAAACCAACATACACAGAGCAATAAAGTATCAACAAAGCGAGGTCAGCTAACCGCTACTTATTGGATCCTTGAGTTCCATCTACTTCTCGTTAGGGGTAGCAGACTAAAGATAGCCATAAAACCTACAAAAGGTGTAAAATCATTAAGAGAATAGTCACAACATGGTATATCTTTTTGGACGAAGAATGTAAAAAAAAATAAAAACATAAAAATTACTTCCCTAGAGATATTTTAGTGTTAATGCTGCGGTGGTAAGTTGAAGAGATAAAACCCTAGGGAGGAAACAGAAAAAATGAGAGCTAACCCCAGAATATAAGAGGAGGTTGGATACTAAAAACTAAACCTCATCATCTCGACCGTCTAATTAAGCGGTGCACGAACGAACGATGGATGTGATTCCAAGTGGTTCAGTCAGGTGGTGTTCCTCTCGAGATGTACGGCTAGAATAAATTTTGGCCTCTAGAGTTAGATTCATGACAAACGGTCTATTGTAATACACCAAACCTCAAAATATATCGTAATTATATTCCTATTGTGCATTTTTACCGATAACCATTCATGAGTTTGACATGATATACCATAGGGTGAGATTAATTCAAGAAGTAGATGATGTACAAATTTATGGTTATATATATATATATATATATTTACATGTCTATAGTGAGTTCTAATGACATTGATGGTGCAAAAGTTGTATTTGTTCATTATATTTATATATTTTCTCCCATGGTTGTATGCCTATATATGTGTAAAACAAGTGGTAAGTAAAAAAGAATTATGGTGCCTTGGAGTCTGTTACAAGTGGTATGAGAGCCAAGTTTCAACACTATGGCCAAATGATTAACCAAAGAGTAACTAATATCTCAATGCACACATAATAAGAAACATGATGCCGAGAGGAATTATATCACCGACAAGACCGGATGCACCCTATATTGAAACTATTCCTGAGATGTGGATGTAGCTAGGAGAGGAGTCTCTTCAAGATAATGTAATGCTGCTAGAAATCCTTCAACAATTATGAGCCCAAATGACTAATTTAAGAGTCGATAATCAAAGGTTGAGGCAAGAACAAGAGAGTATTATGAAAATCCTATAAGATATATAGAACCAACAAAAGCCTAATTTGAGTGCAGGTAATGGGAACATAACAAAATTATTTCAGCAAAGAGAGGATAATGAGGAAGTTGAAGTAAGACAAAATGATAATGAAGGAAGGTCTAATAACTATTTTGATGATACATGGGCCAAGAGGTATAACTTTGAACTTCAATGAGATTTCAAGAAGACAAAACCCCCAAAATTTGATGGGGAAGTTGAGGAGGTAGTTGAGGCTTGGATGAATAACATGAATAAGTATTTTTATATCTATGAATATTATAATAATTTAAAGGCGATGATGGGAATTTATCAATTTCAAGGTAAATCCACCCTGTGGTGGGAAGAAATCAAAATTGTTTGGGGAATTAAGGAGCAAGTGATAACTTGGAATGACTTTTAGAAAATTTTTAAGGGTAAATACTTGACTGGATGGTTTTACGATGAAAAAGAAAAAGTGTTTAATGAGTTAAGACTGGCTCAGTTGATTATGGATAAGTGTGTAACTAAGTTTACATCATTGCTGAGGTATTGTCGATATATTCGAGAGGAGAAAGCTAAAGTGCATCATTTCATTAGTATTTTATCTATTTTCATGAAGGAGGAGCTAGAATTTCATAATACTAGAACAATGGATGAAGCCATTCAAAAGGCCCATATCTGTTATAAAAAGAATGAAGCATAAGGGAGAAGGTGGTAAAAATGGGTTGAGCAAGAAGGAACCGAAAATATTTTTGAGTAATAAAAATGTAGAAGATGTTGTTGGAAGAAATATCTACTGGAAACAATGAAACATTATTTTAAGAAAAAACAAAAAGAGATTTAGATTACAAACTGAAATTAGGCAAACCAAAGTTCGAAGAAAACCAGAAACTAGTTAGCAAGAAAAACCTCCTTTGCAATGATGGGGATGTGGGGAACCACATTATTATAAAATTTTTCCTCATCATTCATTAAGAGAACATGCTTCCAACATACAAGAATATTTAACATTTGGAGAGGTTTTTGTGAGCATACCAAGAATTTATGCAACCCTAGATGATAATTAGGCAGAATATCAACCCACCATAGTAGAACGCGAAGGTAAGGTAGCTCATAATTTTGTTTCTATTTTAATATACAGAGGTGCAATAATGAGTTATACCAGTCCAAAAATAGTATAAGTGTGTCACCTGATGATTACATGTAGAAATCCTTAGTTAGTGCAACTGGATACTAATGCCAAGAAAAGGGTGATACCTACGTCAGAGGATTGATCTTATATTTACATTTAAAAATATAAATTCTTCTAAAAAATCAAGACCCCATTTTTTTTCAAAATAAATATTTAATGGCTTGGAAACTATAATGCTCCTACATCAATAGTCCTTTGTGAAACTTTTTTCAAGAATCGATTTTCTCTCTTCATCCATGTGTTGAAATTAGATGTACAACGGATTCTTCAAAAAATTGTTTGTTGCTTCGGTAGACTTATTTCATTATATATATATATATATATATATATATATATATATATATATATATATATATTAAATTAAATTAATAATATGTTGTAATATGTAATACATTAATTTTACGAGTTTTTTCAGTAGGTTAGGTCAAGGAGTAGCAACCATTGTTGCAAGATTATTTGAAGTGAAAAGGATAATAAGTGATGTGAAGTGAAAAGACTAGCCATTGTTAACCATGTTGATCATTGTGAAGGTTGATCATTACTAAATATGTTGATTGGTTATCTTGATGTATGTCTTACAAAAAAAATGAAAATGACAGATGATATCTTGAGATATAAGCTGGAAAATGTATAATTTTATCAAAAAGGAAACCTCAAAGGCATTAACATGTGGGTGGTTCAAATATAAAAACTGCAGGTCATGCAAATGTGAAAAATTTTCAAGATTTTTCTTTTGCAATCATTGTTACCTCTATTTTGTATTACAAAATTATGAATTTCAGATTTGAAAATGAAGAGGTAGATTGTGAACATCCTTAGAAGGCCACAAGATAAGTCCTCATTTCCATTCCAACATAGAATACAAATGATCAATAAGCTATGCTTATAAAATCGACATTATTGAATCAGAAAATAAGTTTTTGGTGTTGAGAATTTTGTATGAGAGGGTTCATGGGCAACATTCTAGTGAGGAGAATAAGAGAAAAGTAGCCGAAGAGGAACATAATTAAAGTGGATAAGAGAGAAGATGA
Organism: Pinus albicaulis; assembly: GCA_034641835.2. Taxonomy (NCBI): domain Eukaryota; kingdom Viridiplantae; phylum Streptophyta; class Pinopsida; order Pinales; family Pinaceae; genus Pinus; species Pinus albicaulis. Next base: position 626,399,757 of record CM076569.1, read on the forward strand.
GCAATAGACTTGAGGGCATAAATTAATATCAGGTAACCAACAAAATTGATTTTGTATTGTGATTGGGAGATTGCAATCTCTTTTCAAGTTGTAGCTTGATAAAGAACATGTTGTAGCCACTTGAGGTAGGAGCCTCTTGTAGGTTATTGTATGCAAAAATATTTATAAGAGTAAAGGCTTCTTTCAATAACAACCTACAACAAAAATAAATACCTTTAAAAAATTCATTTTTTCTATTAATTAAATTATACATTTTATTTTATTTATTTGTCTTAAAATGTATTGACATAAATTTTCAAATTTTCAATTTTTAATTTGTATTAAAGAAAAACAAAATATATTAATGTTTTTATTAAAAAAAAAATAGATTATCACATTCCCCGTAAATGTTAAACAAAAATCATACAGAATTTCAAGGTATATTTGGATATAAAAGTAATCCAATTTACTAAGATATTAGTTTATTTAATTCAATATCTTTTACTGTTATTAAAAATCTCTCTCAAAAATGGTGAAATCTAAATTGTTTTAACTTTTTGTTATTCAAAATATTTTGTTCATAAAAATTTACCCACTCAAATATACTATTAAATTAATTGTTAGCTAAATTTAAAGCAAAACTAATTTAAAAAGATATGGAAAAAAACAAATATTTTTTTAACTTTTAATGGTTTGAAGGCTACTTTTTAATTTTCTATTTAAAAAATCAGTTTATTTTTTTTCTTTTTTAAATTTGATTTCACTAATTCCTTATTGAATTTTCCACAATCATTTAACCGTCTCATCGATTTTTATACAACTAGACCTTAAAACACCTCAACCCCCTCCCAAAAAGGTGAACCTCACTTTTGTATGTAACTGTAATTAATTAAAAAAATGAAAGATCCGTGAATTCCCACAAGCTCTAGGTTGTCAAGCACGTGAAGAAAACGGATGGCTCTTCCCTGCCCGGAATGTATGTTAAGAGTTTTGTCGGTATCGAGTGTGGGAAGTCGAATCTTTGGCGATCAGTGGGAGGAGATCGACTATTCCTGGAGACGAAAAAGGTTGATACTGCAGTTCTTTGCACCCTCATGTTCATGGTCCTAATTCTAAATCTTGCTGCTGCTGAGCGATCCGCCAACCTGCATGTGGAGGAGCAACAGCAGGAGGTGAATAGCGAAGATTCGATTTGGAATGAAATGAAATCGAGAGGACCAGTGCCGCCGTCGGTCCCTTCAGAGTGTTGAAACTATGGGCGTGACTAAATGAAATGTTTATATTTTTTATTTATCTTTTTAGTTAAGATAATACTAATATTTATTTTTTTGATCCTTTGGATGGAACATGTTTGGTGCTAAATTACTGGGAAAAAAAATGTGTTATATATTTCTTGAAATGATTACTCAAATATGTGTTATATATTTCTTGAAATGATTACTCCCATTGACGTATGGGAGATTGTGTTAGAAAAACAACAGATGTTACATTATGTCATTGTGACATAGAAAATATTTTCTTGAAAAGATTTGCATGGCTAGATGATTTAGAAAATATTTCCTTGAAAAGATTTGCATGGCTAGATGATTTGTGTTGCCTACTTTTATGCGTAAAAAAAGGTTATCTATGATAATTTCTTGAAATAGAAGCATGAGAAGCTTGCATGTAGAAAATTGTATCTACAAATACAAAGAAACTCGGTTATATTAACTTCCTTTTGAAAAATTAATATCCATTTGTTGGCTTGAGGGGTCCTGACCCAGGTTAGAAGGTTAAGGTTTGCCAACAAACCGCTATACTACTGGCCCTTTCGGCAGTGACGTGCTTGCGCAAGTCAAAGTCTCACCCGAAGTAGTATGGGAGGGTGCTAGAACCAGGTTTCTGCACCCTAGGAGAGGGCAGGTAAGTCAGGCAAAGCAGCGTTCCACTTCACAAATATCAGATCACATATTACAAAACCCAAATCTATTAATCCCTTTGCATCCATGTGAATACTACCATGCAACGAATAATAGATATAGGACAACAAGCAACTTAGTGCATAAAGTCTAATAAATAGATTCAGATCATTTGTCAACGCAGCATAAGTACTTAGCACAATTACTTGCGGAGCTCAATATAGACTTATGCATACCATAACAGATCTAGATCGTAGTAGAAACAAGTACAAGTACTTTCACAGCTTAAATCAATGACATAGAGAATACATAATCAGATATCACAGATCCAATAGATTCAGAGATTTGAATGGCCTTCTGCATTCATTAATCCTTCAAATCTGTTTACAATAGCCAAAACCCAACTGCACACACAGCAGTAGGGTCCGCACATGGCAGGACTGAGGATCTCCGCGCACACAACCAACAGGAATCCTTTCCCCAAAAACCCAAAACAGATCTACTAATTCGCCAATTGCTCCAATCTTAGTTAAAGTCTGTCTTACAGCTCAAAAAGATTCAACTACTTATACTACTTTAGCTTACACATCCAATGGTCCACAAACCATGGTTTGCGGACTCTTGGTCTACCCTTGACTCACTTACAATGCATTAGGGGCTATGACCCACCCCAAAACCCCTACGTTAAACTAAATATAATCAAAGATATACAAAAATGGACCATATTCGCAGCTCTTGTAGGAGACCATGTTCCAACAGTCCCCCTACACAATCTTGTGACTCGTCCTAAGTCATTGTGGTGGTGGGGTATCCACCAGCGTCTGTATGGCTACTCCGGCCATAGAGTCATTTGATCCGATACGGTTTGAGTTGGCTACCATTGACATAACCGGGGAGCATATCTCTGTGCAGGGTGGCAAGCCTAACCGCTCCGCCATCCGTAATCTCCTTAACTGTGTAGGGACCAAGCCAATGCTGCTGGAACTTCCTCGGATGCTTTTCAAATAGGCTATCATACTAGAGGACCAATTGGCCTTTTGCGAAAGTCTTCTAGCGAATGTGTTGGTTATGCCAGGCTTTATCGCGGGCCTTATGGACTTGCTAATGGAAATTCGCAATAAACCGATCTTCCTCCAAAGCCATAAGCTACGCTAATCGCTCCTTCAGGACGTTTGGTTCTGGCATGTTTGTAAATGCTATGATACAAAGAATAGGAATGATATACTCCATGGGCATAACATCTTCTTTACCATAAACTATCCTAAATGGGGCTTTTCCTATCAACTTCTTGCAGGGTGTTCGATAGGCCCATAGGACAGACGAGATATACACGTCCCAATTGCTGCGATCCACATTGCATACCTTGGTCAGTGCTTGCTCCAAGATTTTATTAAAATCTTCATCCACGCCGTTGGCTTGGGGGTGATATGGCATGCTCTTCGCATGATGGATCTGGAATTCCTCGGTCAAAGCTCAAATTGTTTCGTTAACAAAGTTCCTACCTCTGTCACTCATGCGAATATTCAGACATCCAAATCTCATCAGGAATTCTTCAAAGATGAAATGCACAGTGTTATCCGCAATACAATCCTTTACTGCTTGTGCTTCCGCCCACCTGGTTACATAATTAGTGGCCGTAATAATGTAGTGTGCACTTGTATTTTCTCCTAGGGGGTTGATAGGCTTGATGAATTCGATATCTCAGTTATCAAATTCTTATAGGGCCATTTTTGGTTGAAGGGGCATTTCATCTCTATGGGATGGCCTCCCTGTTTGTTGGCACATATCGCAGGCTTTATAATAGTCATGGGAATTGGTATGCAGGATTGGCCACCATAACCCAGCCCTCAAGACCTTTTGCGTCGTTTCTTTCTTTGCATAGTAACCTCCTACTACTCCGTCATGAGCATCGGTCAAGATAGACTGCCTTTTGTGCTCCAAAAATACCGCGGCAATACTTTGTCTACCCCCATCTTATATAAGTGTCCTGCAATGATGGTAAAGTCTCCTGCCCAGGTGACTAAATATTTTTTCTACAGTACAAAGTACTCTGGAGGGGTTGTCCCAGTAGTCAAGAACTGAATAATATCAACGAAGTGTGCACCTACTACCTTGATAGCAAATATTTGCGCATCAGGCAATCTGACTTCCAGGTCGGTTGGCTCCTCGCAACTCTCTATTCGAGACAAGTGGTTTGGCCCAGAATTCAACTTTCTCGGCTTTACTATGATTTTAAATTCATGCTCTTGAAATAGCAGTAGCCATCGGCATATTTTCCCCCCAACACAGGCTTATTGATCATGTACTTTAAAGCTGAATGGTCTATGAACATTTTTAAGTGTCCTCCTAACAAGTAATGCCAATATTTCTGCAGCGCATAAACCATGGCCAATCCCTCCCGCTCTGTGGTGGAGTACTTGCATTCCGCTATAGAGAGCTTCCTACTTGCAAAGGCAATCGAATGGTCAATATCTCCCTCCACTGGCTACATAAGGAAAACCCTGAGAGCAATGTCTGATGCATCAACGTGAACATGAAATACCTTCTCCCAATCCGGAAATATGAGAATAGGTGTCGAGACCATCTTTTCCTTTAGTAGCTCGAAGCTCTTTTGACATTTGTCATTCCAAAAGAATGAAACATCCTTCTTGAGAAAATTTTCCATAGGGGCAGTAATCAGCGCATAGCCTTGAATGAATTTCTTATAGTAGCTTGTGTGTCCAAGGATCGAGCGCAATTGTTTCTCTGTGGTTGGTACTGGAAAATTTATGATTACTACGATTTTGGCAGGATTTACCATTAGTCCTTGCTGACAAAATATGTGGCCAGCAAGATTTCGAAGGGTACGCAGAAGATACACTTCTTGATACTTAGGGAAATTTGGTGTTTCTGACTGACATCCAACATCATGCGTAGGTTTGAGACGTGTGCCTTGACCAGGCTAAAGACAATCCAATCATTGAAATACACCTCGAGGAACTTGTGAATGAATTATTTTAACACCGCAACAACGAACCGTGAGCAGATAGTAGGGGCATTTTTTGAGTCCAAACGACATGATAGTATATTGAAAATATCCCCACTCAATGGAAAATGTGGTTTTGCTATGGTCCTCAAGTATGATTCTTATCTGATGCTATCCTGAGAACCCGTCCGTGAAAGAATATGCTTCCTGTCCTCCCATGCTATCTAATATTTCTTCTGACAATGGCATTGGGAATGGATCATGAATGCACACATCATTTAACTTGCATAGGTCCACACAGATCCGAATCTCTCCCTTATTTTTTTTCTCCTGAACCACCATTGGACTGACCCAGTCCGACTATTCAACAGGCTCGATGATACCTGCAGCGAGCATTTTATGGAGCTCATCCTTGATCTTCTGCTTATACTTGGGGTTCAACCTATAAGGTCTCTACTTTATGGGCTGCGCATCGGGTTTGAGAGTGATATGCATGACCCTTAAGTCCCCTGTGATCCCCTTTAGCTCAAAAAACTTTGTAGGCAACAATTCCTGATATTCTGTAAGTAATTCAGCCACTTTACCTACTGTATTCTCATCCCAATAGTCCCCAATATTATACCACTTAGGTTGCTCAGCTTGAGAGACTTAGTGACACCCACTTCCTTTAGTGGAGGTCCTTCAACGGTGTGCTCCCCTTCATTAAGTTATCATTTTTTTGAATAATTCATGCAATATTTTCAATAAATTGAACTTCTAGATGCGTGGGAGCCATTTTTGCATGCAAATATATACTTATTTGCATGGTAGTTATTTTTCTTACCTGCAAACATATAATTATTTGCACAATAGCTATTTTATTGCGTGCAAACATTTACATTTTTTCTAAAATAAATCTTGCATAGTATATATTAATCTCATGCATATGAAATTTATTTTCTAAGAGAGATACACTATAACAGTTTTTTTTTTTCTATGTTGGTTTAATATATTAATAAAAACATAGTGTACATAGCGAGCATTCACCTCCAGGCTGGCTAAAATGGCCAACACTAGAGTGATGCTAAATCAAAAAAAGAAAAATGTATTAGAACTTAATAATCTAGGCTGCCCGTGACTGGGAAACCGACCCAAAAATTCGCTACCCAAGCATGGGAAACCAGCATACTGTCAATGTTCCAGAACTGCATGTGCATCAATAAACTAGAACTAGTTGTGCTATAGAGAATTCATTATAAATGCCAACAATACACCGATTCCAAGACCAAAAACACCAAAAAAATAGAAGAGAACCTTTCATGAGATTAGTTGTAGTTGTGGGGTGGATTTTCTTCCACAATTGGGCAGTTGTAGCCTTCATCCAGGTCGCCAGCCATTTCTTTGGGCTTCTGGGCTGAGAAATCAGATGAGGAGGGAGAATGTGAACTTTTCAAGGCTAAGTCCTCACACCCAGAATCGTCGCTGCTTAAGGATGGAGAGTTGGACGTGTCACCGCCAGAAGTTTTGGAGCTATTTTTGACTGGGAGGGTGATTTCCTTCCGAGAAACCTGGGGAGGCTTCTCCAGGATGGTGGACTTCCTTTGCCTCTTTCGTGCCCCAGAGCTTTGCCCAGCCTCATAAGACGCCTCCTCTTGGAATGCAGCTGTGATTGTTGTAGTAACCCGAGGTCTATTAAAATCGCTGCGGAAGATGAAACTTGCAACATTTCTATTAGAAGGCTAGTTTTTTGCTTCATTTCTCTCTGAGAGGGGCGGCCTTGAACCACTACTGTTGCGTCCTCTATCGCCTCTGCCACTTCCACCCCACTGGCTTCACATGCGATGATGTTGCAACATTCTTATCTTTAGAACGACTGAAATGGAATGGGAGAAGGCAAATATTTGAGAGGGGGAGGAAGGAACTTGTGCAGACCCAAATGAAGATGAAAGTGTGGGTGAAGGTGAAGGACAAGCAGGCGGAGGATAATTGAACTCAAGGATCGAGTGTAGAGATTGATAGTTGGGGCTGCTTAGAGCCGACTGCTTATGTGAATTGCAGAGAGAATCCAAGCAGAGGCAGACGAAAACAGGAGGGCTTGAGCTAAATAGAGTGGGAAGATTGAAGGTGAGAGCAAGGGAGGGAGCACGTGCCATTCTCATGGAAGACCTCACACACGCGAGATTAATGGTGAGTAAATGGAATAATGGAAAAGAGCAGGCCACTTGTAGGTATTTAATGGCCAAGGTACCATAATCGAATGACGGCAAGTGGCTCAGATAGCTGTTACGGTCCTCGCCAGCCATCGACTAGCTGTTATGCAACACACACAGCCGTGAGATATACTATAATAGTTATTCATCTCACGCATATGAAAATTAATTTTTTAAAAATTGATTCACATATAAATTATCTTTTAATGCTTTTTTAAAAATTGATTCACATATAAATTATCTTTTAATGCTTGGAATCCCTCAGCCTAACGAGACTCTTAACATGGTATTATTTGTCAAATCGATAATTTCTGCCACACTACTATAGCCAATAGTGACCAAGTAGGAGATGAAGAAATCCTACGCTTAGTTCCCTATAATATTGACTATCATTCAATGAATTTTGTACATATAGTTATTCAGAAACACTCATTCCTCTCTCTTGGCCTAATTATACATGCATTTGGCCATTAGTTGTCATTACCCATAGGCTTACAATATGTAGAATTAAGAAAATGCAATATATTTTTTAAATATTAAAATCACTCCATAAATCATATTTTCTTAAATCCTAAAATCACTCCATAAATCATTTTTTTCTAAATTCTAAAATCTCTCAGTTTATTCATAGAATCTCATTCTTTAAGGTAAGTTTTTTTTTCCTTCTGGAAAAAATATCACACATCTATAGATTTTCTAAAACTAGTGCTTATTAGTTATAAAACTCATAAAATATACAAACTTAGAAAATACAATTTATTTACATAGAAGAATATTTTTTTTCTCAAAAATCAAGACCCCATTTTATTTTTAAAATTTTTTTTACAATGAAGATTTAATGGCTTGGAAGCTCTAATACTCTTGCAACAATAGTCCTTCATGAAACATTTTTCAAGGGTAAATTTCTTCTCTTAACCTTTCAGTTCTCATAGTCATTTCAGTTTCATGAATATAAAAATTAGTTTTGCAACTAATTCTTCAAGAAATTGTTTCTTGACTTGCGTCTACTTATTTCATTATATATATATTAAATTAAATTAGTAATATTTTTTAATATAAAATACGTGAATTGTATGAGATTTTTTCCTAGCTTATGCTAAGGGATATTACATTGATGTCATTAAGGCTACCTTGTGGTGGGAGGAAACAAAGATGGTTCATGCCATTGATGAGAAAATGGTGACTTTGGAGGATTTCCAAGTCAAGTTTAAAAATAGATACTTGAATGAACGCTACTATGACGACAAGGTAAAAGATTTTCTTGAACTCAGAATGGGACAGCTCACAATTGATGATTTTGTAACCAAGTTCACAAATATGTTATGTTATGTACCTTATATTAGAGAAGAGAAGGCAAAGGTACAAAGGTTTCTAAACTGTTTGCCTACTGTTTATAAGGAAAAGATAGAGTTTGATAACCCAAAAACAATGGATGAGGTAGTACAGAAGGCTAGATTATGTTACCAGCAATTCCGGGGTAAGACGAAACTAGGAAAGAATTGGCCAAACAAGGTGAGTTCAGTGGAAAGAAACAAAAAATAGCCTATATGAAAAACTTTGGTAGAAACCACCAGAGATAAGTTTAGTAAAGTGAGTGAAAGTAAAACTGCTCAATCTCAAACTGGGTCAAAACCAATGAATGTGAATAATAAGAAGGAGGGGACTGTTAAAATGAGGGAACCTTTGAAGTGTTGGGGTTGTGGAGAACCTCATTTATTGAGGGACTTCCCATATCTAAATATTCAAACAGTACATGTATTGCGAGAGGCAACTACAGTTAATGATGTAGTAAGAAACATCCCCACCATCAGCACTGCCCTAGAAAAATGGTAAGTGGAACACCAGTATACTATGGTCAAAATGGAAGGTATGATTGTTGACTAATCTGTTACAGTTTTAATAGACCTAGGTGCATCTTCGAGTTATATCAGTCCTCAAACAGTAGAAAAATGTAAATTAAAGACAGATAAGTTTCAGCATTCTTGGTTAGTCCAGTTACCCAGTGGTACCAAATGAAAGATAACTCATAAGTTACCACAAATAGCCATGAATTTGAATGGATATCAAACAGAATTAAATTTAAATATTCTGCCATTAGGGTATTATGATATGCTGATAGGGATGGATAGGTTAGAAAAGCATAAAGCTATGATGAATTGTTTAGACAAAACTTTACACTACATTGTTAAAGAGGGAAAACCAGTAATAATCAAAGGAAAGCCTAAACCCATATCTGTGAGACAGATCTCAGCTTCTTCAATTAGAAAGAACTGCTAGGAAAGGGTATCAGGTGTAATCTATACAAGCTGAAGAGTTAGGATAGCAGACAGAGGAAAATTTGCTAGAGACATTACAAGTGATAAGATAATTTAAAGAAGTATTCCCTGATGAAATTCCTGATTTTCCCCCAAAGAGGGAAATTGATTTTTCAAATGATTTAATGCCTAGAGAAAATCCAATCTCTAGAGCCCCATATAGAATGATCACCCCTGAATTAATGGAGTTAAAAATGCAACTACAAGAGTTGTTGGACATAGGTTACATCAAACCGAGTGTATCCCCCTGTGGAGCACCAGTGCTATTTGTGAAAGAGAAGGATGGTAATTTCCAAATGTGTATTGATTATTGTCAATTAAACAAGCTCACAATCAAAAACTGATATCTATTACCTAGGATAGATGACCTCTTTGATCAAGTTAGAGGGGTGACAGTGTTTTCGAAGATTTATTTAAGGATTGGTTACCATCAGATAAGGATTAAAGATGAAGACATCAGCAAGACAACATTTAGAGCCCGATATGGACACTATGAATTTGTAGTCCTACAGTTTGGGTTGACAAATGCACCTGCCACTTTTATATGTTTAATAAATAGTGTCTTGAGTAAATACTTAGATAAGTTTGTCCTAGTATTTATTGACGAAATTTTAATCTATTCAAAAATTGAAGCAGAGCACCAAGAACACCTTAGAATTGTTTTACAAGCTCTCAAATAAAATCAGTTATATGCTAAGTTTAGTAAATGTGAGTTTTTCAAGGATAAAATTCAATACTAGGGCATAAAATTTCAGAACAAGGGCTGGTTACAGACCCTGAAAAGATAAAAGCAATCATAGAATGGATGACACTTGCTGATGTATCATCAGTAAGATACTTTATGGAGATTTCGAGATACTATAGAAGGTTTGTAGAAATATTTTCAGCTTTAGCCTATCCCATAACTTCATTGCAAAGGAAAGGAGTAAAATTTGAATGGACCGAAAAAAGCTAGAATAGTTTTGAATAATTAAAACTGAAACTTACTACAACACCTATTTTGAAGATTGCAGATCCAAATCAGGAGTTTGTAGTATGCACATATTCTTGTGGAGAGGGATTAGGGGGAGTATTGTTACAAAAAAAAAAAATTATGCTTATGAGTCTAGAAAACTTAAGAAACCTGAAAAAAATTATAGTGTGTATGATCTTGAGTTAGACACTGTAATACATGCTCTCAAGATGTGGAGACACTATCTTGTAGGAAAGAAATTTGTACTGATGACAGATCACATCAAGCTACAGTATTTCTTCAATCAACAAAATCTGAATGTTAGACAAGCTAGGTGGCTGTCTTTCGTGAGTGAATTTGACATGGAAATAAGACACATCAAAGTTAAAGAAAACAATATTGCCGATGCCTTAAGTAGAAATGCTTGGCAAAATATAAATAACATTGGGAGTAGTGTCAATTTTGACTTAAAGGGACTGGTTCAAAGGGTAGTTGATCAAGACCAAAACTATGAAAAACTCTAGACTCAAATGATGAAAAAAGAAATGAAAGGGTATACACAAAATCAAAAGGAGTTGATTTGTTATAGAGATAGATTGTATATACCTAATGTAGACTCCTTAAAGAAGGAAATTCTGGATGGATATCACAAAAAGCCTTATTCTAGACATCCTGGATACCAGAAATTACTCACAGCTTTGAAAAAAAATTATTTTGGCTTGGAATGAAAAAGGATGTAGCAAGTTACTTGGACAGATGCTTTGAATGTCAACAAGTAAAAATTGAACATCAACATCCAGCTGGGTTGCTAAATCCTTACCGATTTCAGAATGGAAATGGGAATTTTTTTCTATGGATTTTATTACTGGGTTACCAAGAACCAAATATTAGCATGATTCAGTGATGGTGGTAGTGGATACCTTGACTAAGGTTACTTATTTTATACCTGTTCAATCTACTTTTGGGACAACCCAAGTAGAAAATATGTTTATGAAAGAGATTGTAAGGCTACATGGGGTTCCTAAAATGATAATTTCAGATAGAGATGCAAAGTTCATTGTAGCCTTTTGGAGGAGCTTATTTGGAGGCATGGGCACTAGATTGAACTTTAGTACTACCTATCACCCCCAAACGGATGGAAAAACTGAAAGGACAAACCAAATTCTGGAAGACATGTTAAGAATGTATATAATGGATAGGCCAACCAAATGAGAAGGCTATTTACATTTAGTAGAATTTTCCTATAACAAAAGCTACCAAACTTCCATAAAGATGAGTCCATTTGAAGCACTTTATGGTAGAAAGTGCCACACTCCCTTAAGCTAGAGCCAACCTAAAGATAAATTAGTACTTGGCCCAAAAGCTTTGCACGAAATGGAAAAAGTTGTAAAACAGATTCAAAAGAACATCAAAACAGCTGAGGACAGACATAAAAGTTATGCACACAAAAAGAGAGTTAACCGAGAGTTCCCATACATTTAACAGATTTTGATAAGGAAGAAATACTGAAATTTGTATAGTTGTATGGGAATAGTCCGGTGAGACCTATCTACCAGAATGTCTAAACCTATGATAGGTTTAAATCTGGAGATCAGTATCTCACAGCGAAGTTATAAATTCTATTTAGTAAGAGAAAATGCTATTAGTAATTGTTTTAAATTTTCTATATATATTCATGAGAAATCTAAACTCAGATGCAGAACAGAAATTTAATAATTGGAATTTAGCACTGATATATTTGGTTATTATACTACTATCATAATTAATTCGTAGAAGATACAGTATCAAACAAGTGAAGTTCATCTATAAGCCATTCTAGTACCATAGAAAAGAATCGAGATGTAAAATAGAGAAGAAAAGTAAAAGTAGTAAGGCACTAAACATTCAGAATTAATCCATGTATGCTGGATAGAATATAAAAGTAGTGCAAAACGATAAATTCCATTTTAATTAGGAGTCAATACTTTGATTTCTAGACTATGTTTCCTTGGCTGTTATAGAAATAAAATGGATAAAATTATGTACAGAACTGATATAACATTTAAATAGCAGTACTGAGTCGTAGCAAAAATTATGCAAATATGTAGAAAATTTCCATATTGCAGAATTTAAATAAATTAAAAAAAAAGAGCTGGATATATATATATATATATATATATATATATATATTCATTCTTCATATATACTAAATCAATGTAGATTAACCATTTTGATTATAATCTTATCACTATATTTTCATAGCAGAAATTTAAAAGAAAAAAATAGGAACTCATAAATGAATCTAATTCTACTTTAAATCTGATAGTCCAATATACCCTGTATAGTATAAATAAAAAACTAGTATACTAATTCAGGAAAATATGTAAGTTTTCTAGAACTTGATAGTACATAAATAGCAAAAGTGAGAGATTCTTATAAAATATCGTGGAAAATGGTGTAAATATATGATTAAGACAGTGAAGTGAAATAAAAAGAAGTAGTGAATGTATACATGTAACCATGCCAATCATGGAAAAAAAATCAAAGTCACAATCCATTTATATATGAAAGAATAGTAACCTGACGGTTAAACGAGTTTCACTTTTTAGGTCAACCTCAACATAGCCAAATAGGAAAATAGAATTAAACGAGTCCTAATATAGATTAAGATAAATAAGCAGGAACCCGACTAAGGTTGAGTGAAACACTGCACTCTGTAAAAACATTGAAGACCAACCTGTGTAGTAGCAGCAAATTATGTTCATAAATTGGAAGAGTTCCAAAGGAAGAATGCGGAATTCGAAGTGAACAAAAGGGAGAGATTTCTTACCTGCACATTTCAACACAGGAAATATTAGGTCAATTCCTAAGTTCGTATTTTGATATAGGAAAGAGAAAACATGATAATACATGGGTAACACAGTAAAACAACAAAAAGTTGAAGGGACGAAATAGCGACGTTACCTGACAAAAACGAAGATGGGCAAACTGGAACAGAGGTAGAAGGTATTCAATATTCCAATATCGTGCTTTGTTTGCAAGCCTGCATTATCCTTGAACCTCGACATATATATATATATATATATATATATATATATATAAATTAGGATTTGCTGGAATATTTTGGATAATAGAAATCAAAACCAGAACAATATAATGGAGACTATTCTAAATTTCATAAATGATAAATTGAATGGTTGCCAGGAATAATATCAAACGTTACCTTGTAATATGGTGATATATATATAAACCATTGCCAACATTTCCAACCATAAATAACTTTGCAATAGAATTTTCCATAGAGGGCACAATTAGAGAATACGAATTCCTCTTTGATGTGAGGGAACAATACAAGGAAAAATGACATTTTCTTATTGGTAGAATTGCAAAAAAAAAAAAAATCAAGACGCTGTGAGATTTTAAATCGAGGAAGAAGATTTAACCAGGTGGTAGTGGCTGAGTAATTAAATTTCAATTTGGTGAGACACATAAGCTAAACAACGTATCAAGCAAACATAAAACTAGTATAATTTTACAGTGAATATAAATTAATAAATATTACCAGGGAGAAACCTAATTGTGAGGTATGGATATGCTCCATAGCCGTTGTGCGTAAAATTCTTGAAGAGGGGATGAAACCCAAATGAACAGAGAAAGGAAAGAATAGAACTCATCGTGAAAATATGCATTTAAAAACCCACTGCCATGGAGAAACCCTAAGTCATATCATCCATACAAGTGTCAATAGATGATTGCATAACATTCAGATCGATGAGTCAAGGGTGAATCACCCGAGACATTTCAAATGAATACAACATGAATTGAATGAAGAAATATCATTCTCATAAATGCCATAAACGTTAACAGTACCTTCGGATTTGCTTGGGATTGCACTGGGCTTGAGGGTTCAATTTTAAGAGCTGGCCTCATTTAATAGCTATTAACCCTGTCATAAAAGTTCAAACCTACATTGAATCCATTGTAGCATAATGATATGAATTACCATCAAGGATCATATGTTGATCCTTCTCGGAATGTGTATTCCAAGCCAACCCTAAAAGTGGCTTAATTAATAACCACGAATTATTTTAAAACCTAAATTAATAAACCAGAAACCATATCAATTGAATTGATATTACATTAAGGAGGAGATAGAAATGATAGTAATGTCAGTATAAAGGTTAAAAATGATTTCATGCATATATGTGAAATTCGAAATTATACCTCCGCATAGAAAGATTTCAGTTAGGAAATGTGTTAGATGTGGGTCTTAGGGCCTAGAAAAATGTGTAGTGATAAGTTGGGTTAAAGTAAGAGTATTAACTTTAAATACTTCTAGTGTATATATATATATATATATATATATATATATATATATATATGTATGGAAATGCATATATATATATATATACATATATATGTCCATAAACCCCACAATTGTTACTTGATGTAAATAATGAGGGAGGGGGGAATCTATTTTATAAATTGTTAAGGGTGTTAAGTTGTGGGGCTATAACTTAAGGTTACAAGGATTTTGTAATTAATAACCATTAAAAGAGGAAACTGAAAAGGTTAGTAGTTAATAAACCTTCTTTCAATGTTAATTGAAGGAGAGTTTAATCATTTTGTTTAGTAGTAATAAACATTCTAGTGATTCTAATAGGTAAAAGATTTTTTTTTCTTTTTGTGAATGAGAGACATTACAACTATGGAAATCTATGTTGCAAGAAGAAATGTAAATTAAGAAGGGGATTTAATCCCAAAATACATAAGGCGGGAGTATAAATTCTTCAAGGATAAGAAAAATATGAAGAAAACTTAGTGTTTTCCTTTCCTTGATGAGTTTGAAATAAAACTTCAAAACTAAAATAGGAAAAGAAAATGAGATTGTAGATGTTTTAAAGAGGAATGTCCATAAAAATTCGAAGAATATTCGGGTAATGAGATTTTTGACTGTGCATAATTGAGGAAAATAAAATGAGTGCAGTAGTAGAGAAAGAAAAAACTCCAAGAAAAACTGTAATATACTGAAATATTGATAGATGTTTTAAAACATGAGGAATTGATAATTTCAAAAATAGAGGGTACATTAATAATGTGACGCTAGTGTAGCAGAAATTTTAGGAAAATATGATAGATGTCCTTAGATATGACATACTAGGGACTCAAATTAAATTCAATATTTAAAAAAGGACATGTTTGACATGGTATGAGGAAAAAGTAATGAAAAATCCTATGTTGAAAATGTTGATAAGAGACAATGAAACCTAAGTATCATATCAAAATTTTAGATACACTTCCTATTGGAAATAGGAAGATCGTTGGGAAAAAAAAATTGAAATTGGTTGACTTAGAAGTCGACATTCATAAAAGTAGTCAACGTATCCAAGACCGAAATGGTAAACTGATATGAAGTTTCAAGATGTTGGGTAATAATTGATACACTTGATAAGGTAAAGTTCAAGTGGAATTTGGAAACTGCGTTATAGAAATAGCACTACTAAATTGAAATTGAACATGGTTATCACCATTTGAATCGATTGATAAAATCAAACAAATATTAAGTACATGAAGTGCATGTATGAACTGGGAAGGGGATAGAACATTAAGCAGAACCACTGCATATGACAAAGGTTTTTTTCTATATTCATGAACTTATAATGAAGAGGTGTTTGTTTTGTCAAGAAAAGTGTAAAAGGAATTGTACAACTCTGATAAAAGGAGTCAAGGTGAGAAAATGTGCAGAGAAATCACCAAGGAATTCAAACGAGACCATGCATTTGTGAGGATGAATTCTCGTTGAAATACATGGAATGATAAGTTTTTGTGCAAAAATTGCACTATACTACTATAAACCTTTAAGGGTTTCGCTAAAAAGTGACTTTATTGAAAAATATTAAAGTTTAGAAGATTATCATGACTACTTCTTATCAACATATGTATATGATAATAGTCATATGAGTTGATATGAACTGTGGATAGGTGGAAACATGAATAAAATGGTATTCTAGATATACTTCTTATACTGAAGCAAGAAGAAATCAAACTCCATATTATAGAAGTAAGTAGAGTAAAGATAGAGGAAGGTACTTATACTCTCAAGAAACTGTTGGGAGCAAGAAAATAAGATGAAGGAGGAATCTTCATCCCGAGTTGAGAAATCAACATCAAAATTGATAACACCGAAGACGATGTTCGGTTTTAGAGGGTGAATATATAATGTCCTAAATTTTATGCTTTTAAAAATAGGCAGTCAAAGACTCTAAGGGTCAAGTGGACCCAAGGGAAAATATAAATTGTGGATATATTTTATTAATTTAAATTAATAAAATGAAAAATGAATAAATTATTAGAGATCAAGGATCCAAATCCATGAGGATGTATAAGGATCATAATAATTTCCCAGTTCTCCAAAAATCCTTGAAGGAAATAAATTAAATATAGAAATTTAGTTTGGAGATATAAATCTAAAAGGCTACCCCATTAAAGAATAAATTACTAGGAAGAGGTGGTATAAATCTATAAAGAGGAAAAGATAGCTTTAAAGTACTTTTTTGGAAGAAACAAAAGGAAAGCCTATGTACACAGGAAAGCATCATCCTGATTTAACTAGACGCATTTAAGGGAAACATGATGATGGGAAAGAAATCTTATATAAGAAGATTTAGAATAGACAAGAGGTTGTCTATTTCTGGAGAAATTGATCTCTGCTCGAGGGTGAGCTCTGGAGAAAGAGCTTAAACGTTGGGTGGAACCTAGTCTACCTTCAGTGGTATGCACTAGTTAATTTCACTTTTAAATTATACTTTAGTTTTGTTATGAGTTTGTTGAGAAATTAAAGTAGTATAGATATATATAAAATTCTTTGTCTGAATATGAGTCTATGATATGGAATTAAGGTGAACTGGAAATAAATTTGGAAGGTATGTACATTGAACAGAATTGACTATATAAAAATAGTCTGTCCTATGTGGTTGTACAGACATAACTCTGTAGAAGACCAACTCTCAGAATGTATAAACCCAGTACACAGCTTAGATATGGGGTTAGGTACCTCACAGGATACCTCACAGGAAATTTATATTTCATTAACAAATATTTTCTAGTAGTATGTTACCAAGCAATACATTACATTATGAAACAAATTGTAACCAGAAATAAGTATACATGATTGATAAATGAATACACAGTATAGTTAAGAAAGTTCCTGTACTGTAGTATACTTGAGAAGGATAAATCATGAAGTAATAATTACTAGACAGAAAAAATACATATGTATATCTTGAGGATGTATTCCTACCTTAGAACTGAAAGTGAGATTATATATGAAATGAAAATACTAAGTTGGATTTCGAATAATATTTCAATGGAAAAGAAAGATTTTATACAGTACATAGCCAAACTCTTATGAGTGATAAGTCCATATAGTTAAATCCTTATATATTTTTTCAGTTCATAAAAGTTGTACAATTTAAACAAGATATGGTTATAATAAAAGTTTACACAGAGGGAACTCTACCCCTTTACATGAAAACTGTAATGTCTCTTGGAAATTTTATGTTGAGTGCATATGAGAAAGTCAAATAGGGATATGAACCAACCTATATAAAAATAGTCCCCGTATTATGAAAAAATAGAAAAATACGTGGATGTATACCAATCCAAAAGTAGGTGACATATATTCATACCTACAAGAGACAAAATCAAAGTTAGATTATGATTTTGACGAGTAGAGACAAACAAAAATAAAATAATGAAGGTGTAAAGGAAAAAGGAGTTAAACAATTACCTTAAGTATAACATCTAGATAATTGAGTGTAGTCATAAAAATAAGACATAGTCAGTTCTAATAATTTCAAACTGTACACGTTGATTTAAAATTTATAAATATGAACTAGTATGACAGAGTTTTAGTGTGTGAGATTTAACCCTGTATGCATATACAGTAGACCAGAATATGTGTCATTTATATGCAGGAGGCTGACTTAAATTTTTAATCATTAAGTCAGAAAAGAAGAAGATGTTATTATGTAAATATAACAAATAAGAAATTCTAAAGTTTGATAACTTAGACGAGATTAGAAAGTGAGAATCTTTGCGGAGGAAAGAACGAAATCTTCACCCAAGAAAGCCTAGCAAGGGATTTTTACCAGTGAATCCACGAAGTTAAGAAATTAATTTAATTAATCAGTTTGAGGAAACTATTAAAAAAATTTAGTGATTGAAGAAACATGAAAAACTAATCCTTGTAATAAAATTCAACTCTGTAACGAGAACAAAGGAAAGATGTACATACTGGAGGTATAGTTGACCATCGCAGTAAATGTGAAGGAGCAACGGGAGGCTATCTAGTCTTCCCCTGTATTTCAACAAATGCTGTAAGAATATATTTATAGGCAGAAATTTCATACGAATAATAATGTTATGAAATAACGAAATAAATTAACAGTGGAAACCTCATTCCAATCCTATAATTTAATGTCGATAGAGTTGTCTCCAAATAATTCCAAAATAAAATATTCCTCAAAGTCTGTGTATTGAAACAAAAACAAAATAGAATAACGAAAGTTCTGTGATCCAATAGTGTAACTAGAGTCATGAAAAAGAAAATGTACAGAGAGACAGCAACACCAAAATTTTTTATTCTATTACCATAGCGATACTAGCATGATCACAATCCCTTCGCTTCCCAAAAATGGTGTAATATGAAGTAAAGGAAATCACAGAAACTAACAGTGAATAAGTAAACAAGCACGAACTCCATAATGAAGTGAGTATGCTTATAATAATATCTCCCTAGGAATGAATGAGGTTAACCATTTCGTTATGGGAATATACACAGATAATTGTGTAAGGATATAAACTAAAAGAAAAGAAAAAATATTACAAACAGTGGTTAAAACTCAATATCCATGAAAGCAAGCATGGGAAACAACCGCAGAAATGGAGATGTCTTTCCTAAAGAATGAAGAATGTAGTCTCTGCGTGGGAAACGAGAGTTATTCTTCAGTCCCCCATCACTACTATGTTCATCCATAGTGATATGAAAATCTCTATCGCTAACTTATTCTTACAGATAGAATAAGTTAGCGATAGCACTATAATTAAACAATTTTTTTTTTTTAGAAATTGGAGGTATTACAAATGGTATCAGAGCCCATGTTAAAACACTGAGCCATAATTTTTTCCCACACCAAAGAAAAATTATGTTTTTGTAAATTGTTTATTAAAATAATTTTTCACTAATGTTTACTTTTCTACACAGCGAAATAGTGTAGAACCATACAACTGCAAACCATGAGTAAAGGGGATGAGTTGTATGTGGATCTAGATGGTGAAGAAAATCCATCATATCCTCATGTACCATTGAGGGCGATGATGCATCCTATGAAAAGAGAAATGATGCAATTTAAAAACCACTCAGAAGAGTTTGAGGGGGATGAAACCTTTAGACAACAGTCTAGAAGGAACAAGGAATTACTGTGTGAATTCTGAAAATTCAAGCCTTCCTCCTATGATGGAGAGAAGGAGGAAGATGCAGAAGATTAGCTTGTAAAGATGATAAATTACCTTCAGGTTTATAAATATTAAAGTAACTTGAAAGCTAGGCTAACTATCTATCAAATTCAAAGTAAGGCTACCTTGTAGTGGTAGGAAAACAAGAGAAATTTTCACTTAAGAAGATGTTCAGATTTAATTTAATAATAGACATCGGAATGACCGATAGTAGGATGGAAAAGCCAAATAATTTCAAGAGCTTAGGTTGGAACAACTTATTATTTTGAGTTTTTATGAAACTCACCAACCTACTTCGCTATTTTCCTTCTTTACTAAAAGAAAAGGCAAAGGTAGGATGATGTTAAAAAATGTAGAAACATTTAAAATTATTAAGAAACTAAAATATTACATGTACAAAACTGCCTACTGATTAGCTATAAGAAGAAGAATGAGGGATTCTATCTCTTGAAATTCAGAAACCAATAATATTGAAAACTTCTAATTCAAAAATAAAGAAACAACCATTAGCAAGAAAAGAGAATGATGAAAGAGGTGTAGTGGAAGAACCACAATTTGATAAGAAAACCCCTTGAAATTTTAAAGGTGGGAATAATGAACCACTTATCTTGGATTAAATACTTTTAGAAATATAATTTGATTAAGAAAGTTATAAATAACCGAAAATGATAGATATTATATCAATAGAAGTATGCAATCTATTGTAGGACAAAAACTGCTAAATATGATTGAAAAGAAATTTACGAATATGCATGAAAAAGAACATGCTTTGGTTTGTGAACTTAGATGTGGTTTAGAAAAAATTGAACTTGTAGAAAACTTACCAGTCATCAGAGAAAGTAAGAATGTATTTTTAGATGAAATTCCTCATATATCACCCTAAAAGGGAAGTTGATTGTTAAATGAAGTTAAAACTAGGTGCTACACCAGTCTCTAGAGCATACAGGATTAATAACCCAAAATTGTAATAGTTAAAAGTACAACTATCAAATTTGTTGAATAGAAACTATGTAAGACCAAGTATATCCCTACTAGGAGCAGTAGTAATTTTTGTCAAAACGAAAGTCGGAACCTTCAAAGTAAGTATAGACTACTAAAAATTGAATAAACTGATGATCAGGGATGAATATTATCTACTCGGGATAGATGATTAATAAGTTATCATAAACTTATAATTAAAGAAGATTTGTATAAAGAACAAGATAGAGAAATATTGAATTTGAATTTCTAAGTAATTTGATGGAAAATGTTTCGCTCCTTTATGTGACAAGTAAAAAAAAGCTTAAGGAACAGTCTAGAATTTTTTTACAATTCTGTAAAATCTAGAAGACATAAATGACATGATATACTTAATAAAAATGAATCTTATATAAATTTCATTGGTTAAGTCGTGTAAATTCAGAAGAAGGACGAGTAGGGGACTAAGGAGAGGCTCAAGGGAGCATTAACTGATTAGTAGTTCCTCATACATTTGCCATAAAATTAACTGTGGGTATTGAAAAACAATAGAAGATATTGGTAAAGAGATTTTTAATCTTAGGATATACAAAAATATTTCTACAACAACAAGGAGAGAGAAAAACAAATAGTCCGAAAAAGGTCAAAATAGTTTGAACAGTTAAAAGAGTTAAACTAATAACTATTCCATTCCAGTTTTTAAGATGCTAACCCACTCCGAGAAATGGTAAGTGGTACAAAGGCTTGGGTAGAAGGATTAGAGGTAATATTATTACTCATTCTAGAGCATAGGATTCAAGAAAAATTAAGACAATGAACATAATTAGACTGGGTATGTCTTAAGGTTACTACGGAAATGTATTTTCCAAGCAGCAATGTAAATTAAGAAGGGGATTTAATCCCAGAATACATAAGGCTGGAGTATAAATTCTTCAAGAATAGGAAAATTTTTAAGAAAACTAAGTGTTTTCCTTTCCTTAATGAGTTTTAAATAAAACTTCAAAACTGAAATAGGAAAAGAAAATGATATTGTAGATGTTTTAAAGAGGAATGTCCCTAAAAATTTGAAGAATATTCAGGAAATGAAATTTTTGACTGTGTATAATTGAGGCAAATAGAATGAGTGCAGCAGTAGAGCAAGAAAAAACTCCAAGAAAAAATGCAATGTACTGAGATATTGAAAGATATTTCAAATCAGGAGGAACTGATAACTTCAAAAACATAGCGTACATTAATAATGTAACCCCAATACATCAAAAAGTTTAGGAAAATATCATAGATGTCCTTAGATAGGACATATTAGGGACTCAAATTAAATTCAAGATTTAAAACAGGACATGTTTGACCTGGTATGAGGGAAAATTAATAAAAAATACTGGAAAATGTTGATAAGAGGCAATGAAACCTAAGTATCAGATCAAAATTTTAGATACTCTTCCTATTGGAAATAGGAATATGGTTGCAAAAAAAAAATTGAAATTGGTTGATTAGAAACTGGTTGACTTAGAAACTGACATTCATAAAAGTAGTCAATATATCCAAGACTGAAATGGTAAACTGATATGAAGTTTCAAGATGTTAGGTAATAATTGATACACTTGATAAGGTAAAGTTCAAGTGGAATTTGGAAACTATGTTATAGAAAAACCAGTACTAAGTTGAAATTGAATATGGTTATCACCATCTAAATCGATTGAGAAAATCAATCAAATATTAAGTACAGAAGTGAATCTATGAACTGGAAAGGGGATAGAACCTTAAGCATAAACACTACATATGACAAAGTTGTTTCTCTAAATTCATGAACTTCTAATGAAGAGGTGTTTGTCTCGTGAAGAAAAGTGTAACAGGAATTGTACAACTCCGATAAAAGGAGTCAAGGTGAGAAAACGTTCAGAGAAATCATCAAGGAATTCAATCGAGACCATGCATTTGTGAGGAGGAAGTCTCACCAAAATACATGGAATGATAAGTAGTTGTGAAAAAATTGCACTATACTACTATTAACCTTGAAGGGTTTTGCTAACAAGTGAGTTTATTGAAAACTATTAAAGTTCAGAAGATTATCATCATTACTTCTTATCAATATATGCATATTATAATACTCATATGAGTTGGTATGAACTGTGGATAGGTGGAAGAAGGAATAAAAGATTTTTCAAAATATACTTCTTATACTGAAGAAGGAAGAAATCAAACTCTAGAGTATAGCAGTAAGTAGAGTAAAGATAGAGAAAGGTACTTGTACTCTAAAGAAACTGCTAGGAGTGAGAGCATAATATGAAGTAGGAATCTTCATCCTGAGTTGAGAAATCAACATCGAAATTGATAACACTAAGGAAAATGTTTTGTTTTAGAGGGGGAATATGTAATGTCCCAAATTTTCTTCTTTTAAAAATAGGTAGTCAAAGACTCTAAGGGTCAAGTGGACTCAAAGGAAAATATAAATTGTGGATATATTTTATTAATTTAAATTAATAAAATGAAAAAGGAATAAATGGTGCAAGGACAAGATAATGATTAGAGATCAAGGATCCAAATCCATGAGGATGGATAAGGATCATAAGACTTCCCCAGTTCTCCAAAAATCGTTGGAGGAAATAAATTAAATATAACAATTCAGATTGGAGATAAAAATATAAAAAGCTACCCCAGTAAAGAGGAAATTACTGGGAAAAGGTGGAATAAAGCTAAAGACATGAAAAGCTAGATTTAAAGTACTTTTGTGGAAGAAAAAAAATGAAAGCCTAGGCACATAGGAAAGAAGCATCCTGATTTAACTGGACGCAGTTAAGGGAAATAGGCTGATGGGAAATAAATATTATATAAGAAGATTCAGGATAAACAATAGGTTGTCTATTTCTGGAGAAATTGATCTCTGCTGAGGGGTGAGCTGTGGAGAAATCACTCAAAGGTTGGGTGGAACGTAGTCTACCTTAAGTGCTATGCAATAGTTAATTTCACTTTTAAATTATAATTTAGTTATGTTATGAGTTTGTTGAGAAATTAAATTAGTATCTATATATATATATATATATATATATATATATATATATATATATATATATATATATATATATATATGTTATAGAATTATAATTGGAAAATTAAAACTATACATTGAACAGAATTGACTATAATAAAAATAGTATGTCATTTGTGGTTGCTCAGAAATAATTCTTTGGAGGAACAACTCTCAGAATTTCGAAACCTAGTATAAGGCTTAGATCTGAGTTTATGTACCTCATAGGAAATTGATATTTCATTAACAAATCGGTTCTAGCATTATTTTACCAAGCTCTACATTACATTATGAAACAAATTCTAACCAGAAATAAGTATGCATGACTAGTAAATGAATGCACATTGTAGTTAAGAAAGTTCATGTACTATAGTATACTTGAGAAGGATAAATCATGAACTAAGAATTACTAGACAAAAAAATACATATGTATATCTTGAGGATGTATTCCTACCTTGGAACTGAAAGTGAAATTATATCTAAAATGAAAATACTAAGTTGGATTTCCAATAATATTTCAATAGAAAAGAAAGAGTTTATACTATACATAGCCAAACATTTATGAGTGATAAATCCATATAGTTACAACCTTATAGATATTTTCAGTTCATAGAAGTTGTACAGTTTAAAAAAGAGATGCTTGTAATAAAATTTTACACAAAGGAAACTCTGCCCCTTTATATGAAAACTGTAATGTCTCTTAGAAATTTTATGAAAAGTGCATATGAGAAAGTCCAATAGGCATCTGAACCGACCTGTATAAATATAGTCCCCGTATTATGAAAAAATAGAAAAAGACATGGATGTATACCAATCCAAAAGTAGGTGACATATAGACATACCTAAAAGACACAGAATAAAAGTTAGATTCTAATTTAGAAGAGTAGAGACAAATGAAAATAAAATAATGAAGGCGAAAGGAAAAATGAATTAAACAATTACCTTAAATACAACATTTACATAATTGATTGTAGTCATAAAAATAAGACACAACTAGTTCTAAGAATATCGGACTATACAGGTTGATTTAAAAATTGTAAATAAGAACTAGTATGATAGAGTCTTAGCGTATGAGAGTTAACCCTGTATGCATATACAATAGACTAGAATATGTGTCATTCATATGGAGGAGACTGATTTAAATTTTTAGTCATTTATTCAAAAAAGAAGAAGATATTATTATGTAAATATAACAGATAAGAAAGTCTAAATTGTGATAACTTAGACGAGATTAGAAAGTGAGAATCTCTATGGAGGAAATAATGAAATATTCTCCCAAGAAAACCTAGCAAGGGATTTTTACCAGTGAATCCACGAAGTTAAGAAATTAATTCAATTAATCAGTTTGAGGAAACTATTCAAAAAACTTCAGTCGTTGAAGAAACACAAAAAACTAATCCTTGTAATAGAATTCAACTGTGTAACGAGAACAAAGGAAATATGTACTTACTGGAAGTATAGTTGATCGTCAGAGTAAACACTGAGGAGCAGCAGGAGGCTATCTATTCTTGCCTTGCGTTTCAACAAACAATGTAAGAATATATCGGCAGATGGAAATTTCATACCAATAATAATTTTATGATATAAAGAAATAGATTAATAGTGGAAACGACATTCCCATCCTATAATTTAACATAGGTAGGAATTGTCTCTGAAGAATTCCCAAATCATATATTCCTCAAACTCTATGTATTGAAACAAAAACTAAATAGAATAATGAAATTTATGTGATCCAATAGTGTAACTACAGTCATGAAAACGAAAAGGTATAGAGAGACAGCAACACCAAATACTGTTATTCTCTTTCCATAGTGAAACTGGCATTATCATAGTCCCTTTGCTTCCCAAAAATGGCGTAATATGAATGAAATGAAACCACATAAACTAACGGTGAATAAGTAAAAACACATGAACTCCAAAATGAAGTGATTATACTTACAATAATATCGGTCTAGGAATGAACAAGGTTAACCATTTCGTTTTGGGCATATACACAAATAATTACGTAAGGAGATAAACCAAAATAAAAAAAAATATTACAAATAATGGTTAAAACTCAATATCCATGAAATCAAGAATGGGAAACAACCACAGAAATGGAGATTTCTTTCCTGAAGAATGAAGAAGTTAGTCTTGGCGTGGGAAAAATAGAGTTCTTCTTTGGTCCCTCGTCACTTCTTTGTTCATCCATAGCCATATGAATAACAGAGAAGGAGACGGATAAGGGAAATGTTGAATAACTCTTGTTGGAGGGCATTTGACAAAAACGACCGGTGAAATTGAACCCCAGTTCAAACAGGAAAAATTTATGGATCCATTAAACGCTAACTTGGATTCAATCGTAATATTGGAAGTATTAGCAATATGAAGTGGTATGAGTTTTTCGTGTAGCCAAAAGGGTTATGTTTGAGGCCGTGTGATCAAGTATGCTAAAATTAAATACAACCATATCACAAGTTATCTCATGTAAAGTTGTTTCATATGCCAAGTGATACGATGAGTATAATTAAGTCAAAACCATTCTTAAATATTGATCTTGGTATTAATGAACATGACTATTCGAAAGCTAAAACAAAATCAATATTGTATCTCTTCTCAAAAGTTGTAAGGGTAAGTCCATGTAGGTAGAATTAGATGTGGAGTTGAAGTCAATAAATTCTTAATAATTGTTTAGTCCGTTTGCCTAAAGGTTAATAGAATGTTTTAGTGGGAGTCATGTGTAATAAGAAAAAAATACATATGAATGTATTATAAAAGCATCATGTTAAGAGGTTAAAAGTTGTAATATCAGTTTATTACTAAGTATTAAAAAATCGAGGAATTTTAACATTTACAAAGGAGTCATATAATAGGACTACGGTGGTGATTCACAACATATAGACATATGGGTCAACAAATGGTTATAGATAAAGAATACGTATGTAAATAAGAGCCTTTAAAAGTATTGTGAAGCAATAGAAATAAATAAATTCAAAGTGGGTTTTGAATTATACTACATGCATAGTTAATAGGTTTTAAAATTAAAGAAAATATATGAGTAGGGTGTTGAAGGATAATTTGATATTTTACTCTCACAAATGAGGAAAATTATTATCCACAGTTAAGAAGAGAGTGAGATATATATTATGACATTAATTTCCAATTTTCAATATGTGAGTGTTGGTTCAAACTAATAGAGGGATGCGTTTTAAATAAGAAACTGTACAAAAATGTATATTAACGTGGGTAAGAATAAGACAATTAATAATATGTTCATAAGAAGAAATAGTGTTGAAAAATGTGCGATCGTGTTTAAAGGTTAGTATGAGGGGTTTTAAACATTGAAACCAAAAATTTAATTACCCTTAATGAACGATACCATGGTGCATGTAAATGGGAATAATGATATACGTGGTGGGTTTTAGATGAAATTCGTCATATATCCCCCTAAAATGGAATCGGATTGTTAAATGAAGTTAAAACCAGTTTCTACACCAGTCTCTAGAGCATACAAGATGAATAACCCAAAATTTTAAGTGTTAAAAGTACAACTATAATTTTTTTTGAATAGAAACTATGTAAGACCAAGTATATCCCTATTGGGAGCACCAGCAATGTTGGTGAAAATGAAAGTCAGAACCTTCAAAGTAAGTATAGACTACTGAAAACTGAATAAAGTGATGATCAAGGATGAATATTCTCTACTCGGGATAGATGATTAATAAGTTATCATAAATTAAGAATTAAAGAAGAGTTGTATAAAGAACAAGATACATAAATTATGAAGTTGAAGTTCTAAGTAATTGCATGGAAAATGTTTTCTCCTTTATGTGACAAGTAAAATAGAAATTAAGGAACAAATCTAGAAGATATAAATGACATGATAGACTTAACAAAAAGGAATCTTATAAAAATTTCAGTGGTTAAGTCATGTAAATTCTGAAGGAGGACAAGTAGGGTACCGAGAGAGGCTCAAGGGAGCATGAATTGATTAGTAGTTCCTCATTCTTCCACAATAAAGTTAGCCATGGGTATTGAAAAATAATAGAATAGACGGGTAAATAGATTTTTAATCTTAGCCTATACAAAAATCTCTTTACAGCAACAAGGAGAGAGTAAAATGGATAGACCGAAAAAGGTCAAAATAGTTTGAACAGTTAAAAGAATTAAACTAATAACTATTCCTATATTTAAGATCCTAACGCACTATGAGAAATGGTAAGAGGTACTAAGGCTTGCGAATAAGGATTAGAGGTAGTATTATTACTCTTTCTAGAGCATAGGATTCAAGAAAAATTAAGACATTGAACAAAATTAGACTCGGCATGTCTTAAGGTTATTGTTGTAATACCTCTAGTTTCTATGTTTTTCAATTGAAAATTGAATAAGTCCAAAGGGGAAGTGGACCCCAATGGATAAATAGTGTTTAGATTTATTTGAACTTTAATTAATAAAAAAGTACATGGAAAAGTTATGTGTGAAATGACTATATTGAGAATGGAGATCTGAAACCTAAATCCATGAGGATGTGGATAAGGTGATGAGACTTTCCCACCCCTTCCAGAAATCCTTGGATGGAATGTTACCAAAATTTGATTTGGAGATAAAATATTAAATTCCTCAATGAAGAGGAAAGTAATTGGGAAGAGGAAGAAAAAGTTGTAAAAGAGGAAAAAGTCATCTTTAAAGTACCTCAATGAGGGAAAACCTAGGGAAAGCAGGAAGAAAGCATCCTGAAATTTCTGGATGCGAAAATTAGAAATAGGCTTCGGAAAGCACAGCTTAAATAAGCTACTCCAGGATAGACAAATGGTGGTCTATCATTGGAAGAAAGAAAAAGGTCTCAGCTCGGGGGTGAGTTACAGAGATAGAACTCTAAGGTTGGGAGAACTAGTCATAGAAATTGGTATGTGCACTAAACTAGTTTATTTCAGATTTATGTAAACTTAGCCTATTGGTAATTAAATTCTCCAAATAAAGAATGAGTAAGGATAATGAAAAAGTGATTTTTATAAGGTAATTAAATTCTTATTTTCACCAGTTAATTAAATTCTAATATACTGAGTTATCAAGTACCCATACATTTAACACATTTTGATAAGGCATAAATAATGCAATCTGTATAGTTGTATGGAAATAGTCTGGTGAGACCCATCTAACAGAATGTATAAACCTGTGATGGGTTTAAATCTAGAGATCAGTATCTCACAGATAAGTTATAAATTATGTTTAGTAAGAGAAAATGCTATTAGTAATTGTTTTAAATTTTCTATATATATTCATGAGAAATATAAACTCAGATGCAGAACAAAAATTTAATAACTGGAATTTAGCACTAATATATTTGGTTATTATACTACTGTCATAATTATTTCGTAGAAGATACAGTATCAAACAAGTGAAGTTCGTTTATAAGCCATTATAGTACCATAGCAAAGAATCAAGATGTAAAATAGAGAAGAAAAGTAAAAGTAGTAAGGTACTGAACATTTATAATTAATCCATGTATGCTGGACATGATGCACAAGTAGTGCAAACCGATAAATTCCATTTTAATTAGGAGTCAAGACTTTGATTTATAGACTGTGTTTCCTTGGTTTTTATAGAAATAAAATGGACAAAATTATGTACAGAACTGATATAACATTTATATAGAAGTACTGAGTCGTAGCAGAAGTTATGAAAAGATGTAGAAAATTTCCATACTACAAAATTTAAATAAATTAAAAAAAAGAGAGCTGGATATATATATATATATATATATATATATATATATATATATATATATATATATATATATATAAGTGTCTATATATATATATATATGTGTGTGTGTGTGTCTATATATATATATATATATATTCATTCTGCATATATACTAAATCAGTGCTGAGTAACCATTTTCATTATAATATTATCAGTATATTTTCATAGCAAAAATTTGAAAGAAAAAAAATAGGAACTCATAAATGAATCTAATTCTGCTTTTAAGATGATAGTCCAATATACCCTGTATAGTATGAATCAAAAACTGGTATACTATTTCAAGAAAATATGTAAGTTTTCTGGAACTCGATAGTACATAAATAACATAATTGAGAGATTCTTATAAAATCCTCTAGAAAATGTTGTAAATTATGATTAAGACAGTGAAGTGAAATAAAGAGAAGTAGTGAATGTATACATGTAACCATGCCAATCATGGAAAATAAATCAAAGTCACAGTCCATTTATACATAAAATAATAGTAACCTGATGGTTAAATGAGTTTCAATTTTTAGGTCAACCTCAACATAGCCAAACCGGAAAATAGATTTAAACGAGTCCTAATATAGATGATTATAAATAAGAAAGAATCTGACTAAGGTCGAGTGAAACTGATGCAGGGGAATTAGACACTAGCCAGCAATGTAGGAGGTTTTGTCCACATGTTGTGGCTAGGAGGGTTCAAAATCATTGAATTGTAACAGCTAGGTGTCAATACCTTAGCTGACTATTTCATTTAGATTAGTTAGAGTCCATAGAAGTCGAATAGGTTTGGATTCGACCCATCTATCATGTTTCAGTTATTTTAATAATTGTAATTAGGCTTTTGATTTACTAAAACGGTCCTCCCAGAGGAAACAAAGAGAAAAAATGTTTATGTATATATGTAACCCCCATATTTCATGGAGAGGGAGATTTCTGCAATAAAACTCTATGTGTTAACAATTGTTTCTAGTTAAATAATTTCAGTGCTCATTGGCCATTGAATTGTCTCGAATCCTTATTTGTGAAGAAATTGTTTAATTGTGAGGCGATTGAACACTGGTCTATGTGGAATCGTTGAGTATGGTTGTTGGATAACTTCCGCATTGCTCTGGTTATTGTTTTCTCGTGAATTGTTCGGACGATTTCTGTGAATTAATCCCACTCGCAGGTGAGGTCTGTGTAGAGAAGACGTGGTCATCGAACTCTATTTAATGGTGGTGAACTCCCTCCTAAGAGAAGTATGTTTGTTTTGTTGTGAACTGAGAGTCTCTTTCCTGAGGTTAGACCTGAATTGAATGAATAAGAAGGATAGCGCAACCCTGAAGTAAATTTGGTTAATGGCTATTCCAAAACCGCGAGTGGATTTGCTAAACCGGACTGCCCATATCGCACCATTTTTGCGGAGTAAGCGGTATTCCTAATTTGGGAGCGATTCCATTGAGTGTTCGACACGTGGAAAGGCAGGACCCCTGAAACCACTTTCATCGTGTGCCATCACCCGCTAACGTTTGACCAGGGAGGTCGCGAGCTATCGTTGAACGACGTCGATCTGGAGGAAAGCCATCGGATGGTGGTCGTATTTGGAAGATGCATGAAGGATAACCAAGGTACGGTGCGAGTATGTGATTGCGCCATTAATTATATACGTGGGCCTAAGGCCTAAGGTTGTTTGGTTAAGAAAAGCGTCGAGTATGAATATAAAGTTCGGGAGATATCATTTAATATCAAAGTTTTTTGATTATTTTTGTTTTTCAAATTTCTCGAATTTGAAAAATAAAATTACAAGAAGTTATGGAAGACCACGTGGTGAGAATTTGGGTCAAGAGAAGGGAAAATGCTGACAGAGCTACATTTTCAGACTAGCTCTCCTTAGGGGTCGACTTTCAGTTTTGTTGTTTTCATTTGTGGTATCAGAGTGTTTTC
This sequence comes from Pinus albicaulis, assembly GCA_034641835.2. Taxonomy (NCBI): domain Eukaryota; kingdom Viridiplantae; phylum Streptophyta; class Pinopsida; order Pinales; family Pinaceae; genus Pinus; species Pinus albicaulis. The sequence continues at coordinate 626,431,182 of CM076569.1, forward strand.
GAGTTTTTTTTGTAGAGAATTAACATGGCAATCCGAGTTGGTAGAGGTGCTAGCAGAAGGAGAGGTGGACCCGTTGCCAATGCAGAAGTATTGGGAATTTTGCAGAGGTTCGAGGCCAGAATGGATGCCATGGAGCGAAGACACCACAAAGATCTTGAAGACATCAGTGACCCTGAGTTAGAAGATGCTGGAGAAAATGATGAGATTCCTCCTGACATGATGCTCCTCAGAATTGTTTTGGGGTCTGTAGTTAAGCCCATAATTGAAGTGTCGAGTTTTGAAGGGGGAATGAATGCAGAAGAGCTAGTAGACTGGATTAATGAAATGAACAAGTGCTTCGACTATGAAGAAATAAGCAAAGATAAAAAGGTCAAGTTTGTAGTGACAAAGCTGAAAAGACATGCTGCACTCTGGTGGGATGGAGTGCAGGAAGAAAGGAGGAGATTTGTTAAGCATCCTATCAAGAGCTGGACTAGAATGATGGCTAAGTTAAAAGGTAAATTCTTGCCTAGTGATTATCAGCTGACATTGTTTAGGCAAATGCAGAACCTGAGACAGAGGTTGCTGACAATAAAATAATACACAAAGGAATTCTATAGAGTAAGAATAAGAGCTGGGAAATTTCAAGACACACTAGAGAAGACTGCCAGATATGTGAATGGTCTCAAGCTGGAGATCCAAGATGAGATTAGTCTTCTTTCTCCTAAGACAGTGGAAGAGGCCTACCATATGGCCTTGAAAGCAGAGGAGAAACTCCTGAGGAAGCATTCTGCCAAAGGGAGAGGTACTTTCCGTGGAAAGGGAGGTCAGGGTGGTAGAGGAAAGTCTACTACACCCAGGGATGGAGGTAACAGTAACTCACCTAAAAATGCATCTACAGAGGATGATGCAAGGGGCAGAATGGGTTCTTACAGAGGAAGAGGAAGAGGAGGCAAAGAAAGAGGAAGAGGTAGAGAATTGAGGTGCTATAGATGTCAGGAAGTGGGACATAAGCTCTATGAGTGTCCAGAGAATGTGGCTGCTAGCCCAAGAAATGCTGTTGTTGCCCAGGCTGGAGAAGAGGCAGAAATTGAAGAAGAAATCCTACCAGAAAGGGGAGATTCCTTGGTGGTTAATAAGGTCCTGTTGAAGCAAACCAAAGAGGTCACTGAACCTGCACAAAGGAAGAATTTGTTTAGGAGCATATGTAAAGTCCAAGGGAAATGTTGACATCTAGTCATTGATAATGGCAGCACAGACAATCTGGTTTCCACTGAGGTGATAGAGAAGTTGAAGCTGAAGACAAGGGAGCATCCAACTCCCTACAGGGTGTCCTGGCTGCATAAAGGGCACCAGTTGGTTGTAAAAAAACAGTGTGAGATAGAGCTGCAAATGGGCAAATACAAAGATAAGGTCCTATGTGATGTAATGCCCATGGATGTGTGTCACATACTGCTGGGTAGACCTTGGAATTTTGACATAGCAACAGTGCATGATGGCAAGAAGAACACTTACAAGTTCTTCAAGGATGGGGTAAATCATACATTGATACCCATGGAAGAAGGCGAGCCATCCAGCAGAGTGATTGATCCAAAGACCTTGTTACTGAGCGGGAAGGAATATCTGCAGTAGACAGAAGAAGAAGAGGTAAGCTTTTCTTTAGTTTGCAAACCTAAGGTAGTTCTTACTTCTACAAAGATTTCTGATTTGCCAATAGAAATCCAAGAAATGTTAGACAATTATTGTGACATTGTTGTGGATGATTTACCTGATGAGCTGCCACCTGTGAGAAAGATCAACCATCAGATAGATTTTGTCCCTGGTTCAAATATTCCAAATAAGGCAGCCTATAGAATGACTCCCATAGAAAATGAGGAAATCAGGAGACAAGTATAGGAATTTGTGGACAAGGGATTGATGAGAGAAAGTTTGAGTCCATGTGCAGTACCAGCAATATTGAGCCCAAAGAAATATGGAGGCTGGAGAATGTGTACTGATTCCATAGCAACCAATAAGATAAAAATTAGGTACAGATTCCCTTTGCCTAGAATTGAGGATTTAATGGATTGTTTGAGTGGCGCTAAATATTTTTCAAAGATAGATTTAAAAAGTGGATATCATCAGATTAGAATAAGAGAGGGTGATGAGTGGAAAATTGCCTTTAAAACAAATGAAGGACTGTATGAATGGATGGTAATGCCTTGTGGGTTGTCAAATTCACCTAGCACTTTTATGAGACTTATGAATGAAGTATTGAAAGAATTCATTGGTAAATTTGTGATAGTGTATCTGGATGATATATTAGTTTTCAGCAAAACTAAATAATAACATTTGAGGCATCTTAATTATGTCTTGAAGAAGCTGCACCAAGAGAAACTGCTGATAAGCTTAAAGAAATGCTCAGTCATGAAGGAATAGTTGGTGTATTTGGGTTTTTTTGTTTCTGCAGAGGGATTGAAGATGGACCCAGAGAAGATTAAGGCAATTGTGGAGTGGCCTTCACCCAGGAATGTCTTTGAGGTAAGAAGTTTCCATGGACTTGCCAATTTTTACAGAAAGTTTATAAGAGACTTTAGTAAGATTAATGCACCCATCATTGAGACAATAAAGAAGAGAAAGCAACCATTTAAGTGGACTTCTGAAGCAGAAAGAAACTTTAAACTTTTGAAGAAAAAGATAACTGAAAAGCCTGTTTTGATTCTGCCTGATTTTACTAAACCATTCCAAGTGAAGTGTGATGCCAGTGGAGAGGCCATTGGAGCTGTGCTGAGTCAGGATGATAGGCCTGTAGCCTATTTTAGTGAAAAGCTGAATGAAACCATAAGGAAGTATTCCTATTATGGAATTCTATGTAGTTGTCCAAGAATTGAAAAAGTGGAGACATTATTTGATGTCCAAAGAATTTGTATTATATTCTGATAATCATGATTTGCAGTATATTGTACAGCATCCCAAGTTGAATCAGAAGCATGCCAAATGGGTTGAGTATCTCCAAGGTCTTAACTTTGTTTTGAAACATATAAGTGACCAAGAAAATAAAGTAGTTGATGCTTTGAGTAGGAGGCAGATTCTTGTTCAAGAAACCAATTTTGAAGTTGTAGGGTTTGATTTCCTCAAGGAATTGTATAAAACATATTCAGATTTTAAGGAAGCATTTGAGGCATGTTGTAACCCTGTTCTAACAGATAGAAGCCAGTGGCTGGACTATTTCTTCTAGGAGGACTTACTATTCAGAAGAAACCAACTGTGTGTACCAAAATGTTCCATGAGAGAAAATTTGATCAAGGAGAAGCATAGTGGTGGACTTGCTGGACACTTTGGTACTGATAAAACTTATGAGCAGCTGAGTCACTTTTATTACTGGCCCAAGATGAGAACAGAAGTGGAAAAGTTTGTGAAGAATTGAAAAATCTGTCAATATGCCAAAGGAAGGAGCTAGAATGCAGGATTGTACACTCCCTTGCCTATTCCAGACAGGCATTGGGACATGGTGAGTATGGATTTTGTTCTAGGATTGCCCAAGACTCAGAGAGGGAATGATGCATTCTTTTTTGTAGTGGACAGATTGTCCAAAATGGCCCATTTTATTCCATGCTATAAAACTGGTGATGCCACCCATGTTGCTAACTTGTTTTTCAAAGAAGTTGTTAGGTTGCATGTGTTTCCCAAGAGTATTGTTTCAGACAGAGACACTAGATTTGTGGGCCATTTTTGGAGGACACTATGGAAGAAAATTGGTACCAAACTGAGTTTCATCTCAGCTTATCATCCTCAGACTGATGGACAAACTGAGGTAGTGAATAGGAGTCTGGGAAATTCGTTGAGAAGTCTTGCAGGAGAGCATCCCAAGCAGTGGGATCATATTTTTCCCTGGGCAGAATATGCATATAATCACTCACCAAACAGGAGCATAGGGCAGAGCCCATTCCATATTATCTATGGAATGCACCGAGGGGAATATCAGAGTTAAGAAATCTGGGAAGGGCAGAGATGAGAAGTGTTGATGGTGAATAATTTGCTTCAGAGATCCAGGCCATACATGAACAAGTGAAACATCAATTACAAGGCAGCAGCATCAAATACAAAGGCAGAGCAGACTTGAGTATAAAAGAAGTCCATTTTGAAGTATGAGATCTGGTTTTTGCACACTTGAGAAAGGAGAGATTCCCAAAGAAGCAGTATAATAAACTGAAGTTCAAAAAGGTTAGGCCATGCAAGATACTTAGAAAGTTTTCTGCAAATGCTTATGAGATTGAATTTCCACCTGATGTTGGAATATCTCCCATTTTTAATGTTACAGATTTGTACAAGTATGAAGATGATGGTGAAGAAGAAATATTAGCAGACAAGGAATAAATTGAGTGGGAAGAGCAGCTACCTCCAGCACAACCATTACAACCAGAGAAGATATTGGACAAAAGAGTGTTCAGGAAGACCAGATAACAAGAGTACTTTCAGTACTTAATCAAATGGAAGGACAAGCCAGAGGAAGATGCCACTTGGATGACTGAAGGGAGGTTGCAGAAGATAGGCAGATCAATGGAAGAGCTCATGGACAGGAGCCCATGAAGAAAATTTCCCTCGGGAGTCTGATGCAGGGGAATTAGACAATAGCTAGCAATGTTGGAGGTTTTTTCCACATGTTGTGGCTAGGAGGGTTCAAAATCATTGAATTGTAATAGCTAGGTGTCAATACCTCAGCTGAATGTTTCATTTAGATTAGTTAGAGTCCATAGAAGTCGAATAGGTTTAGATTCGATCCATCTATCATGTTTCAGTTATTTGAATAATTGTAATTAGGCTTTTGATTTACTAAAACGGTCCTACTAGAGGAGTCGAAGAGACAAACGTTTATGTATATATGTAAACCCCAAATTTCATGGAGAGGGAGATTTCTGCAATAAAACTCTGTGTGTTAACAATTGTTTCCAGTTAAATAATTTCAGTGCTCATTGGCCATCAAATTGTCTCGAATCTTTATTTGTGAAGAATTTGTTTAATTGTGAGGTGATTGAACACTGGTCTATGTGGAATCATTGAGTATGGTTGTTGCATAACTTCCGCATTGATCTGGTTATTTTTTTCCCATGAATTTTTCGGACGAGTTCTATGAATTAATCCCACTCACAGGCGAGGTCTGTGTAGAGAAGTCGTGGTCGTCGAACTCTGTTTAATGATGGTGAAATCCTGCCTAAGAGAAGTATGTTTGTTTTTCTGTGAACTGAGAGTCTCTGTCTCAAGGTTAGACCTGAATTGAATGAATAAGAAGGATAGCGCAACCCCGAAGTAACTTTGGTTAATGGCTGTTCAAAAACCGTGAGTGGATTTGCTAAATCGGACTGCCCATATCGCACCATTTTTGCGAAGTAAGCATTATTCCTAATTTTGGAGAGATTCCATTGAGTGTTTGACACGTGGAAAGGCAAGACCCCTAAAACCACTTTCATCGTGTGCCATCGCACGCTAACTTTCGACCAGGGAGGCCGCGCGATATTGTTGAACGCCGTCGATCTGGAGGAAAGCCATCGGACGGTGGTCGTATTCGGAACATGCACGAAGGATGACCAAGGTACAGTGCGAGTGTGTGATTGGGCCATTGATTATATATGTGGGCCTGAGGCCTAAGGTTGTTTGGTTAAGAAAAGCATCGGGTATGAATATAAAGTTTGGGAGATATAATTTAATATCAAAGTTCGTTGATTATGTTTATTTGTCAAATTTCTCGAATTTGATAAATAAAATTACGAGAAGTTGTGGAAGACCGCGTGGCGAGAGTTTGGGTCAAGAGAAGGGAAAATGCTGACAGAGCTACATTTGCAGACCAGCTCTCCTTAGGGGTTGACTTTCAGTTTTGTTGCTGTCAGAAACACTGCACTTTGCACAAACGTTGAGGACCAACCTGTGTAGTAGCAGCAAATTATGTTCATAAATTCGAAGAGTTCCAAAGGAAGAATGCCAAATTTGAAGTGAAAAAAAGGGAGAGATTTCTTACCTTCACATTTCAACATGGGAAAGATTAGCTCAATTCCTAAGCTCGTATTCAGATATAGGAAAGCGAAAACATGATAATACATGGGTAACATAGTAAAACAAAAAAAAGTTTAAGGGACGAAATAACGAGGTTACCTGAAAAAAACAAAGATGGGTAAACTAGAACAGAGGTCGAAGGTATTCAATCTTCGAAGACCATGCTTCATTCGCAGGCCTGCGTTATTCTTGAACCTCGACGTACAATATATATATATATATATATATATATATATTAAGATTCGCTGGAATATTTTGGACAATAGAAATCCAAACCTGAAAAATATAATGGAAACTATTCTAAATTGCATAGATGAGAAATCAAATGGTTGCCAGGAGTAATATCAAACGTTACCTTGTAAGACGGTGATATATATATAAACCATTGCCTACATTTCTGACCATAAATAACTTTGCAACAGAATCTCCCACAAAGGGCACAATTAGAGAATACAAATTCCTCCCTGATGTAAGGGAGAAATACAAGGAAAAATGACATTTTCTTATCGGTAGAATTTCAAAAAGACAAAAATGAAGACGCTGTGAGATTTTAGATTGAGGAAGAAGATTTAACCAGTGGGTAGTGGTTGATTAATGAAATTTAAATTTGGTGAGATGCATAAGCTAAACAACATATCATGAAAACACAAAACCAATATAATTTTACAGTGAATATAAATTAATAAATCTTTCCAGGGAGAAACTGGACTCCGAGGTATGGAGATGCTCCATAGCCACTGTGCGTAAACTTCTTGAAGAGGGGATGAAACCCAAATGAACAGAGAATGGAAAGGGGCCCATTGAGGAGTTAATGTTGAATTAGTCTCGTTGATTAATGACCCCGCTCCATAATTTTCTTAATAAACCCCATAATTCCTCAATAACCCATCATAGACTCAATTGGCCACAATAATTTTTTTTACTGCGCAGGTCGCAGCTACTATTGAGACAAAGATTTTGATTTCCCTGTCTTGATCACAACGATCTGAAAAATCACTATTTTTCCACCCAATTGTTTCTTGGCCACGAAATTTTTTCCTTTTCATCCATTTCTGTCCGGAAACAAATCACCAGGATGCATCCCAAAAGTAAGGAAGTTGAAGAAATTCCAAACCCTCTCATCCACCAAGCAATTGATCTTTACCATATCCCATTGGAAGACATGGACTTCAAGATCCATGAAACCCTATCTGACTTCGACTTATTTGATATTTATTTCTGGCTGGAGGACCAATTTATCAATCAAATGGAGGAAATCAGACTGTGGAACACCAATCTGCCTTACTACATTTTCCCTCAAACCCACAGACCAGCTGAATTTATCAAAAAGTGTCATTCATGCTATGATCCTAGTCAAAAGGAACTCATTTCCCCTACAGGAGAAATCTTGTCTGCTATCACTGCCCAGACAATTAATCCAATGTTGGAGGCCACTACTATTGAAAACACCACTCCTTTCTCCCATGAAACCCTCATAAAAGCCTATCAGAAATTGGATTTTTCCAAAAGAGATAAAACACTGGAATTATTTCTAGCTACAGATACTCCTTTTCCCAAAATAAATCCTCCCTATCCTTCCTCCATGTTCCCATATAGAATCAAGTACAATATCACTATCCTTTCCTATTTTCTTGGTTACTATTCTAACCAAAATGCAAATGAAGCTATTATTGGTTTCCTCCATATTTTCGCTACTGATTCTAAACCTTCACTCCTTTTAAATTTCACTAAATTTCTAGCTGATGCTATTCATGACCAATTTCCCAAGTTCCCTACTGAATATTCTTTCAAGTATGCTTCAGCACTAGTCTATCTTTTTCTCTATTTTCAAGGAGACAGGTTTCCCTTCACATTGCAGAAGCTAGATGAAGAAGGGAACCAACATGAAGTTATTTTTTGGACTTCCATAGGAATGAAAGACAAATAAGAGTATTCATATAAGTAGTTCATTGAAATGTTTTTATATCCAGCAATGAATCTTTTAAGTAGCAGTGCAGAACCAAGGATTAGTGAGGAGATTGTGAAAGTTTTGCAGCTATCGAATCAAGACACAACAGGGGTCTGGTACCTTTACTAGAACTATACAGAAATGATAGTTTATGGTTGTGACCTGCCACCTTACAAATTTCCTAAGATCCTCCCCATGAGTATTTTTGCATTGGAATATATCAGACAAATGCTCAGGGTAGATGAAGTCCATTTTTTTTGTTTGAAAGAAGAAATCATAGTTCAAGCTCAAAACTTAGATTGGTTCATTCATTTGTAACACTAGAGCAGCAGGGGAAGAAGCAGACAAGTTATTAAAAGAAATGAATTTTAGTCTTAGCTTTACTTGGTTATATGACCCATTGGGAGTGATTTCAAGGCTCATAATGGAAAATTATTTCACTCCATATCATCACACAGCAAGACCCGAGATTGAAAAATATAAAAATTTGTTAGAATGGAAAGAAAACACTCTCCAAGAAGTAGAATAACATGTAGTATCTACCTTAAACATACACACTCTAGTTACACAAGCAAAAAGAGAATGAAAAGAGGCATAGAAGAAAAATCATCCCCAATGACTAAGTATCAAGTAAAGTCTTTAGAATGGCATACAAAAAGAGACCTAGACTCTTTCAAAATCTATTACAACCAATGAGTGGGAGAAAGAAACATTTGGAAAAGTTGGAGATACATCCATTTTTACACAGCTTGGTGGATAGACTACTCAGTCTCCCACTCATTCTACCACTTCTCATGAACACCAAATGATTCAGACCAGTAAATACAATAAGAAGGATAAAGAAGATGATATCTTTCATATTTTCAGAAAAATGAAGAAGGAAAAATAGGTGCTGAACCTAGACACTTATAATCAATTCTGGAAACATTCTTTGAGTTCTCAGGCCTGACTTCTCTCAGTATTTGACTCTGAGAAGGGCAATATGCAGTTGGCATCTTTGTAGGCTTAGATTCCATGACCTAAGACTACCTTGGATTACAAGAAAAATTCCTTTGATTTTGATGTAAAAGATGTGCATCCAATTGATCAAATTGAAGTACATAAACTGGCTAGCCAAATGATTTCCTTTACTTTAACTAACACTGTTATAAGCTTATCCGAATTTCAGGTCACCTTGGCCAACACTCAGTCACAACTCAAGATTGAAAGGGTATATTTATTGGCTAAAGGCACTAGGATCAAGGCTCTAGAAGATCTGGTAGTAAAGATTGGATATGATCCCTCTAACATTAATGTTGCAGAGGAAATAATCAGGAAGAATAATGATGATATAGCAAGATTAAGAAATATTTATCCCAAAATTCCAACCACTGAAGATCCAATGACCAAATAAATTGAGGAAACAGAGTCCCAGAAAGCTGAATTGATGAAACTCATCTTGGAACAAAATCTACAGATAAAGAAGATGGAAGCAGAAATGGAGAAACTCATCAAAGAAAAATAGGAAGCTATCAAAAAGTTTGAAACTCCCATGGAAGTAGTCCCTATTGCTACTATCACCATCACTATCGTTTCCACCATATGTATAATAGAAGGAGCTGAGTAGCTTGCTGGAGATATTCAGAACTTATCCATTTAGACAGAAGAGATTAATAAGTTGTAGGATTAGCTAAAAACACTACAACATCATAAAGCAATTGGAGACAGTACACATGTAGTAGAGCTACAAAGAGCAAGAAGACAAATTGAAAGATTGCAGAAGGAAGTTAGAGATTCTTACCTTAGAAACGCAATGGGGTTAGTCAAAGAGATTATATGGGAGGAGATTATTGAATATGTGAAAGAGATCTGGCCTAGCATCAGGATTATTTTTTATCAGAAAGATTTACTAGAGAAGGCTCAAGAAACTATTGTAACTATTACATAACAGCTTGAGGAAAAGCCTGCTACATCTACTGAGATAATTACATTTATGAATTCTAAGGACAACCATGAACTTGAATATTTGGGTATGGACAACGGGAAAGAAATAATTTTAGAAGTAAATAAGATTCTTACAAAGAAGAAGCCGATTCTTCAATAGAAATAAAAATGCAACAATGGAAATATCATAGTTCCACATTTTTTTCAGCATGTTGGAAACCTTGACTAGAAAGGGTTTTCCCTCGATGTTAGTGATAAATGACAAGTTAATTACCCTTGAAGAATACATCCTCAAGCTCAAAGACGTTGCTGCTAATACAACCAAACTTTCAAATATTCATGGTACAACAACATCAAGGCTCTTTCTAAACGCACTCCAGGATAAATTCTTTGTCCTACATGAAGTAAAACATATCTTTTTAGTAAAACCTACTTTTGCTAAATATATGGAAATGGATGAATTCCATCGCAGGGTAATAAAACTATCTGTCCGAGATGAAGAACATTGGGAACAACTGACTGATTTACTAGATTAGAAGAGTAAATATAATACATAAGAGAATATTCCAGTTCAACTGCGATGTAAAATGTGGTCCACGTCATAGCTATTCCCACTACATCAACACCTTCATTTTCACAACACTTTCCACCGAGGCTATAATTTTGTAACAATTAGAGTTTTAAGTTCAAGTTTATGTCTAAAAATACTGTCTTTTAGATACTGTAATATAGTAATTATTTTTATAAATACTATAGTTTTGCAAGTATAAAAGGTCGATTGATTGAGATTAGGATTATTTTTTACTTTTGACATACTGTAAGCTTTTTCAAAGCACTGGAGCATCAATAATAATCAAACCATTCAGAAGATTCTTCTGGCTTAAATATTGGTGATGTTTTTCTTATGTTATTATGTTTTGTCGTTACCTTTCATTGTAATCATATAAACTCCAATTTCAAAGTAGAAATCATGATGAATAGGATTTAATTTTGAGTACCTTAATCTGGCTGCGTTTACAATCGTAATGTTTTCCATTGATGCTCCTAGCTTTCCCTGTGTTTACTTTGTGAAAATTTGATGCAACTATCTAGTTATATTTTGACTCCATTTCCCAATAGACATTAATCAATTCAATACGATCAATTTTCCAAAACCCAAAACAAAACTCAAAACCTAAGTACAATCATAGCTAGCCTAAAACTTATCCAAACAAAGTTAAATCTTAAAGAGAGAGCCTCGTCTGAAACTGGCAGGGCTAGGTCCCAGTTTCCAAATTTGGTTTGATGTTGGCTTATGTGATTAGTTCTCAAAATCTCTAGTAAATTATAGAATGCTAACACAAACCATGTAGCATAGAATTTCAAACGATCTTGTAATTAATTTTTTTTGTTTTTTTTTTTTACATTTTCTGCAGTATTTTTTACACAGTAAGTAAAAAAATTAAATTTACTATACATTTTTAGAAAAAGAAAAAGAAAAAACAAAAAAATCCACTTTACCTAAACCCTTCATTCTTTTTGTTTTTTCCCTTGCTTCTTCTTATTTCTGTGATTTAAGAACTAGGGATTTTCATTTTACATTTATAGAGTTTGTATTGCTATTTATATAGGCCTATGACATCTAACCCATGGGATGTCTTCCATAGTTGAATCCCAATCCATGTCGGCCCTTGCATGAATTTTAAAATTTTTTTTTTAATCGGTGTGCCCTGCGTAAAATAGTGCACCAGTGCGTTGTCTTATCACAACATACTGTGTACGTACTTTTTGATAAAAAAATAAAAAACATATTCTTTTTAATCAGTTCGATATATGTAAAATACGGCACTGGTGCGCTATTTGATTATAGCGCACAGCGTAAGTACTATTTGGAAAAAACAATTTTTATTTTATTTTATGTGCTAATCAATGCACCATTTAACATATAACGTATCGGGTATCTTTGTTGGCAGAGAGAACCATACAATGGTCCCTTGTTTGTGTGGTGCATTTATAAGAATCGGCCGCACTACCCCCTCGACGACACCATATGCTACAAAAAATAATACTAGAGGATTTTTATTAATTTGTCAATTTTAATCAGTGTGCTATTTAACATTTGGTGCATTGGTGCTCCTTGTTGACATAGAACACCATATGATGTTTTATACTATTTTGGTGGTGTGTTTATAAGAACACGACGCACCGACGTCGGTGCGTACAACATTAAAGGCGCACTGATTTCTTGATATTTTTTTTACCTGAAAATTTTATGATTTATTTATAAAATATATTAATGAATGATATGGTACAGGTTTCATATTGATAAAGAAATGGCTCGCAAGTGATCAATTAAAAAAATACTGATATCACATCAAGAAAAGCAAAAAAGGAAAGTTCTTTGTAAATTATTTACAAAAAATATTATTTTTGAACTATATCTAGGTTTATATAATATGTATTATTTACTGTGTATCATGCAGAGCCAAAAAATTATGAAGCTAAATAATATTATTTCTGATCTAGGACCAAAAGAGCGTAAAATAATGATGGAAAATTTGCAAAAGGATGAATGAGGTGAATGAAAAAATACTATCGATCTAATATGAGTTTCTTTTTTTAATTTTCATTAATAATATACTTAAAATTATTAGATAACATGTTTCGAAAAATCTATTAATTCGCATATGTTTAATATTCTACATGGACCAACAACTAAGAAAAGGAATGTTGTTCTAAGAAAGGAAAAAAAATAGAACATGCAAATGAAAATGAATTACTCCTTATCTCATTTGGAGTGGTGCTGGAGGTTGACGAAAGGGGGAAAAACTTTTACAAAAGTTTGAGGTATATAATGGAATGAATTTATAGAGGTTATTTCCACTTAAAATACAAAAACCAATCCAATTATTACAAGAACCAAATTTTATCTAAACTACAGGAAGAGTTTCCACAGAATTGGTTAATGAGACATGTTAGACTTTTAATAGCAGAAATTAGGTCCCCTTATTTTCCCACTCTTAAATCTTCCCTCCCCTGGTAGCACCTCTTTCTTCCTCCTTCTTCCCCTCCCCTTCACTACGCTTGCCTCCCCTTCATTAGAACTTGGAAAGACATATTTGACTCATTCCATACCTGTATTATGCTCCTTACTATCTCCCCCGTTTTGGTATCGTCTTCTTTACCTTTCCTCTCCTTACAAACTTCTCCTCTTCCCCTATCCTCATAGCCTTTGGAACCTTGGGGATTTCCTCATAAACCTTTAATAGTTTGTGTTCTTTCTAGATAATTTTAAAAATTCCAAAACTTTGATTGGTTAGGCTTTGCCCATCCCCTCTTTACATTTTATAATTTATTTAACCCTTTAGTCCGCATCAAAGTTCGTCTCTCATTTTAACACCCCTTAATCCTTTTTTCCCTTATTATATAGTATTAATGTACTCAATTCATTAATATAAATCTTTAATAATAAATGCCTTTAGTGATAGCTATATTTAACTATTCCCAAGGACTTATTTTAATATAATTGACATTAATGCCTTATTAGAGTTCCTTCTTCAATACATTTTCCTTTCATTAGATCTTTAATTAGCACTTTTCATCTTGTGGGCTCCTCCTTCGCTCTAGTTGGTTAATTTAGTATCCTAGTATGTTACCTTGTTAGGGTTTCATCTTATTAATCAGCCCCCCTATCAACAGCCTTGGTTTTATACTAATTTATTATTTTAATAATAATATAAATTAGTATAAAAATAATTGCATTCTTCATATGCAATTTCCTTTCATATTAACTTTAATTAACTTTAATTATTAAACAATTGCATTCTTCAAATACATTTCCTTTTATATAGCCTTAATTAGCACTTTGCATCTTGTGGGCTCGTCCTTCGCTCTAGTTGTTAATTTAGTATCTTTATATGTTACCTTGTTAGGGTTTCATCTTATAAATAATCCCCCTATCTACAACCTTGGTTTTATATTAATTTATTATTTTAACAATAATATAAATTTAAAATCAAGCCTTTAGTATTACTTGTAGCCAAATTACCCTTTTAGTTTTCTTTATTCTTTTTTAGATATATTTAATTCTCTTGTGTGATTCTTTATGATTTATAGCAAATTATATATATTGTAACCCTTCGTTAAATTTAGAATCCTTTTTATTTTGTTTTAGGAATTTAATATTAAAATATCTTTTGATTTTGGTTGGTCAGCCTTTTTCCTGCACTCTTGATAGATATTTAAAATGTCTTTTCTCCTCTCCTTTTTTACAGAATTTGTCGTGATGATGGGTCTTGTTCTAGACCTGAAACGTTCACTATGGAGATTCCAAACCCAGAAACTCTAAACTCTCACCACAAAAATCTGAAATCTACAAATGAAAACCTTCTAAATCATCCTATCATGAAGACACAGTTGAATGGGAAACAGTGTAATTTTTGTAGTTTCTTCAAAATCAGTGGCCATTGGGAGAAGAAGTGCTAGAATTTGCACCCCGAAATTTTCCACTACTCAAGTAGACATATGGTGAAAGAGCTCATGAAGAAGGCTCCATCCACCATTCAAAAATCACACTTACAATAAGAAAGCTCTTGGTGCCGGTTTGGTAAGCAGTTCATGATGTTTTTGCAAGTTATATTTCTACTCTTTCGCAAAATTTCAAGGTTTATGGGGGCAGGTATCCGTCTTTTGATGGAAAATGCTCAAAATTCTTCTAACTACGAATAAAAAAATAACGACACCATCGCGAAGAGCTCGAAAAGAAGAATATGATGATGCTTGAATTGCATCAAACGACCTCTAGATTTAAATGTTATTGTGACCTAAAGCCTTGTCAAAACAAGGAAAAAAAATGGTTGTTGGTCCACCCTTGGAGATCAATGAAGATCCAACCATTGATGATAACAAGATCGGGAAGGTTGCAGGAAATATTCACCAATGAGGTTGCAGCAAACATCTGGATTAACGATAACATTTTAGAAGACCCAAGGATGAATCAAATTCTGTGTGAGATTTATTTGTATGAGGAAATGAAACATATCCATTTTGATTAACCCAAAATCCAACATCTGTATCAAATATTGAGATTACAAGAATCCTCTCTGTCATCCTTCCTCCATTGAGAGCACCTCCTGAAACATGCAACCTTGCACCCACAAAAACTATTGTGTGTTGATGCCAAGGTGATGGAGACATTAGAGATCAAGAATGTGAAAACTCTCTAAGGAGAGAATCTTTCTCGAACCATTGGTAGGTTGAAAAGGTGGAAAGATGAGACGCGAAGATAGATATTTTGAGTTGTTCTAAATTGACTCGAGATAAGTATTGTTCCATTCCAGCTTATAGATTTCCAACTGAGATTTTGTTGCGGTTGCAAGTAATGGAGGAAATATATGGTAACTGCAGACAAGGTGGGCAACCTATTTTCACATTGATCTCTGGTTACAGCGCTTGAAGGATCATATGGGATACTTTTATGATCAGAACCGTGTATTTCATTCTTGAGTATGCTCCAAGAGGTGAGTTGTATAAAGAAATGCAATGTTGTAAGTTCTTCAATGAAAAACATGCAGCTACTACAGTACATTGGATCACTGGCATAACATCACTGGCACGGGCTCCACTTTTTTTCCATGAAAAGCATGTGATACACAGGGACATTAGGCCAGATAATTTGCTGATTGGCGTTAAGGGTGAACTGAAAATTACAGATTTTGGATGGTATACCTTTAGTAGAAGGCGTACCATGTGTGGAACCATGGATTATTTACCCCCATAAATGGTTGAAAATAGGGAACATGACACTGCAGTTGACATTGGAGCATGGGAGTACTTTTTTATGAGTTTCTCTATGGAATTCCACTATTTGAAACACCGAAAATAGATACAATATAAATATCATGGAATTTATGATTGGCATCCATCACTTATGGATAATCTGAATCCATCCCGCATGATTAGCTGGATCCTCGAAATCCTTATGATTATTCCAAATACTCTCGAGTAGAATGATCGTAGTTGGTTAATGCATCTTCATAAAATGGTTTCAGAAATATGGGCTCTTATGTTATACATTAGATTATTGATTGGACAAGATTAAATATATCCAAATAGAAGTGATTGTGCAGCAGATTCAGTGCCACAAAATTTGTGTGCTAGGGATGAAATCATGGAATGTATCTTCCCAATCGATCATCTTTTTCAGTGAATCTACAAAAACAAACTCAGAGCTCCCATCGATTCACAGAATTTCAATTATTTTTAAATTCTCAATTCGAAATGGTGTAATTTTGTTCAAAGTTCATGTTCAACAGATCTATGGCATTCATGCAGAGGGTACCAAGGGCTAGATTTGGTTATCTTCCCTTGGTTGAATCCGTCTTTTCAAATTTTATTAGCTTGAACTTGAGTGATGTAACAAATTCAAAGTACCGAGCATACCAATCTCCTTGGTCACTTCCACAACCACAACGCTTATGGAAATTGTGGACTTGAGCAACGTGGAGTAGCTTATCCGCCCAGAACCGCAGGCTTGAGCCCTTTCTTACCCCAAGACTCTTTGTTGTATCATTGGATATTTTGTGCAAGATTTTTAATGGAAGATGAAGGGTATTTTTCTCCTCCGGTGGTAGAAATTAATTGGGACAGACTCGACAAAGAAAAATTTTTATGCAGTGGGGCCAGGCCTATCTATGGGTGTCACTGTGGCCCTATACCTAATTTTTTTTGTTAAGAAAAGGTTGTAGGCTATTCAAAAAATGTTGAAAGAGGATGAGTGGAAGGATGTTGTTATCCTGCTATTTTGAATAAGCAGGATCTTTCGATGCAATTCACGTTGTTGAGATAACTGATAAACTACCCTACATTATTTACGTCAGCACCATTGGTATATCCAGAGTACCTTTGCTACTTCTCGTGAAGGACTGTATGAAGGTTTTTCCTTCTAGAAACATCACAAAAAGCGCATCATGTTGAAGCGGAACCCTGTCAAGGCTGATGAGATATGCACCACTGTCGAGAAGGAGCGTGCGTGCTGCATGCAAGGAACATGGTGATCATATTATTCCAGCTGAACAACTATGTGCCCATGGAAAGATGACGTTTTTGCATATATGTGTTATTAATAGTCGGTAAATTTTACACTCGAGTGGGTAGGCTAAGGCACATCCACATGCCAGTGAAGGTACCCTATCATGGCCGTGGCATGACCACACCAAAATTCATTTCAGAATTGCCCAATTTCTGAAGGTTTGAAGTGGGTTTTATTTTAAGCCCATAGTATTTTTTTTATGCACATGTTTTGTTGCGTTTCTCATATACTGGGACTTGGTTGTTTTTACCGCATTAGGTACACTTTTGAAAATGAGGCATTCTTCTTGAATTTCTTTTTTTCCCCTTATTTGGCCTATGCCTAAAAAATAAAGAGGGAACTTTCATATTGGATATTTTGTAAAAGGTGGAATTTTTTAATTTTATTTCTTCTCACCATTAGCGCTCTCCATTATGTAAAGGGGGTTCTAAAACTTGGTACTTTTCCCTTTGTGTACATATTTGGCACATTAAATTATTTTGTAATTTCCATGTAAAAGGCCATAGTTTACATCATATTTTGGCATCGGGAATTTGGCATGTAAATGATTGAATGCCATGTAAAACGACCATAGTTTCCACCAGGAAAGTCATGATGTAAATTTGATTATGAAGCATTGTAACGGCTTGTGTTAGCCACTCTTATGTGAGGAAGAGTGACAGGTGTATTTTAATGCATTAATCCTTGTTGGCTTCTTTGTAATAAATTTGAATTAGGTGATTTTCCTAACCCATTTTGGCATGTAAAATTGACCAATGAACTCTTGTCAAGTGTTGTAAATAGGTATGATTAGATACAAGTTGCAACTTTCGGTAGATGTGGGCTTTTTCATTCCGATTCTAAAGGACCGCGGTGAAGGAATCTTGCAGGAATGTGCCTTTTTGGGCATTTATGTTGCAACATTTGCAGGTGTTGACATTATGTTCCGATTCTAAAGAAATTTGGGTGAAGGAGTCATGATGGAATGTGCCTTTCATAGAAATTTGCATACATTTGAGTTGATTGAAGCTGATACTTTTGGAGACCAAAATTTTTCTTTCTGGGGAGGTTTGATCCAAGAGGATCTCCACCAATGAATAATTTTAGTTTGTGCACCATGAAGACATTTTATGATAGGTGAAAAAGTAAGGAATAAGATTAATGCATTCTTTCATTTAAAAATTATTAAGTGGATAATGTTCTAAGTGAGTGGAAAATGTCTGACCAAAATATTCACTTATTTTCCATCTGAGAAATTAGTTTTATGTGAGAATTGACCTCACAACTAATTTTCTATTTCTCATTGAGAGGTTGAGCTTTCTTGGCATGGTTGAGATCCTTGAAGTTGAATTTTACCATTTGTTCCTTGAGTAAGTTTTAAGATCCTAGAATCATGGAGCTTGTATTTCCTTAAAATTTCTTGAGATCCTACTATTGTGGATTGAGGAGTTATGGGGAAAAACTATATAAACTCATGATGCGAGACTTTGAAGGGGGGAGAAGAAAGGATAGAAAACTTAGCCATTTAGAGCCATAGTGCTTGGCTAATGCTCAACGATAAAGCTTGAATGTATGGAAGCTTAATTTGAAGATGAAAGATAGAGGTTCTAAATTCCAATTGAAGCAAATTCAGAGATGTAGCCCCAGAGAGATGGAGGGGTGAACTCCATTACCAATTGATTGTCTCCCTCTTATGTGATTTGTGCTTCTTAATTATGTGTAGTTCATTTAATTATGTTTATATGTGCTAGCATGCTCATTTAAGAGTGTATAAGTCATAGTCATTTAAAATATCTTAATACCATACACGAAGATGATTGGGTAGTACTCGACCCATGATCGGATAAAAAATATTCCGCACCAATGTTGTATCTAGAATTTATTAAACTTTCTCTTATGAATTATATTCTCTTTACTGATATTCTGCTATAGAAATAAATGGTTATGTTTTATGCATTCAGTTTAAAGATTTATCTCAGTAATTATAAATTATTTTAATAGTCTGCTATATCTTGAAAAATAAGTAGTCATATGTATGCAACAAAATTTTAAACTATAGTAAATAGAGTTACATAGACTGAAAGAAAATATAGCTTGACCAACATACAAAATTTATAAACCCACCAAGAAGGGTCTAAATATGTTGTTAGTTCTTGAATAAAATTTTATTGAAAATCCAGAAGACATAATTTAGATAAAATAAAAAAACTGTACATGAAGAAAAGAAGATAATGCCATTAATAGTAGAGGGTTATTTTTTTAAAAGGGACAATAGTAGTATATATGTTTATAGTGGAGATATCTAAACCAGATATATATGGGTTCCATATATACATGCCAAAATTATTTACAGTTAGTTTAAAGGAAATATTGAAATCATAATAGAGAAATCTCAAATCCATTAAGTAGATATTATTTAAATTAATTAATTATCTTTTATGTACTCCCAAACATATAGAGAAATATATGAAATGAGAAGAAAAACTAATCCAAATCCATATAACAAGTGGCTACAGGTAGTACAATTCTCTTATAGTGATGAATATAAATATATGATCCTCTTTAAATAAAAATGATTAAGTACCATAATCTTTTACAGCTTGACTGAAAGTCATCTCCTAAATCAAAGGAAATTGCTACAGGATGCACATTTGATACAAGAAAAAATTTCTAATAGACAAATTTCTAAAATCTGTATATGGTAAGGACCAACCTGGTGAAATACAAAAGTATGGGTATCAGATCTTCTGATGGAATTTAAAGAGATATTGTAGAGAAGTATGCAGAAGATCAAGTACCTGTGCATAAATAAATATAAAAGGATATTAAAATAATATCCATCATTATAAATAAATTATGAGAAATACCATTTCTCTAATATACAATGGTTAAGATATACCTGTCTAAGGAAATTGGACAATATGAGATCATTTATGTACATGACAATAAAAATCAATTATATTCTGAAAACCAAATGAAGTAAAAGAATTATAATAACTGAAATTTAATTAAAATTTAAGAGGGAGCTTTTAATTAAATTGCAAACTGAACAATTGCGTACCTATGTGGAAGAATGAGATATAGCACATGGTGTCATGAGTATCATGGCAATAAAATATAGGAAAAGAGTTTCCCTAGATCAAAAAAGAGAATTTAAGGTGAAATCATTTATAAATGTAAAGTTCAGAATGCTAGTATATGTCAAAAAACTTCAATTCTGAGTATATTCTAGAAAGTTAGTAAAGTGGAAAATACAACCTTTTATTAAAGTCAAAGAGACTATATATATATATATATATATATATATATAATAGCAATTTGAAATGCAAATCGAATCAAATGGATCAAGTATTTTACCTCTGTTACAAGAAATATTAATCTGGTTATAAGTTGTCCAAGTTAAAATATGGTTATAAAAATGATCGGAAGTATATATAGCATGGTGAAAAATAAAAATAGAGAAATAATAAACTTATTAATTCTATGAATGATGGTTGATTCGTATTATTTTGGTCTTCGTGGAAAAAGTAAATACTTTGGAAAAATAAAAATTCCATAGTTCGAGTAAAAGATCAGATTTTATTATGAATATTGATTGAGGAGAGACCATAACCGGATTTCATGTTATTATAAACATTGACTGCATAAAAAATAAAAAATTATGAGCTAAGAGTATCATTTAAACTACAATTATGTCTTTGTATATTAACAGAGGATATGAAAAAAAACAGAATTACAGAGACTCACATAATTATTAAAAATACAAAAAATGCTATGGTAACTAGCATTTAATTATAACTTTTGTAATGAAGTCGAAATAGAAATAATAGAAATCTATTGAAACTAAATTATATAGAGGCTATATGAGTACGAAGCGGGGAAGTTCAATGTTAGGTCGCTATATTACTAGTATAGTCCCTTATTGTTGTTAATGTAACCCCCTTATTGTTATTATTGTACCCTTGTAACCACCATTTTGTTATTATTGTGCCTTTAAATTATTATTGTTATGTCAGCTAGGATTACATTGTGGCCCACTAGGATTACATTATGGCCCCATGGACTCCTATATATAGAAAGGAGGTTTTTCAAATTGTATCATAAAAGAATTGTTCATTCATGTAATGTATTGGAGGTTGCCCCCTCGAAGTGGCTTATTTCTAAGGCGTTTATATCACTTTTCTTCTATTTTTGGAGCTGGTTACACAACATTTGGTATCAGTGCTTTGGATTCTAGGGTTTCACTGCTCTAAACATGTCATCGTGGCATTTTCGCTATAAATTTTTTTCTACGAAGGTTCAGAATCTGAAATTTTTAGGGTGGGAAGCTGAAATCCTGAGGAAACTCATCAGAAAATTTCAAAGCTTGCTTCACAATATTCTCGGAGATATGATTTGTGGAAGGTAGTGATTTTTCAGGCTCCCGAATTTCATCTCAAAGAGGTGATCGTGGTAAAAGATTCATAACTCTCTCTCTGAGCATCGGATTGGAGTGTTGTAAAAGGTGGTCACAAGTACACATAATTTAGTTTCTTGGCTATCAATTTCAGAGCTGAAGGATGAAACAGTTACACGTGGAAAGTCATACAAGTTTTATCTACTGAACCAGTCCATAATTAGGTCATTGTGGGAGATTGGACACAACTTTGTCTTGGAGAATCCAAATCATATCAGACCTGTGGCATTCGAAAGAGAATTTAAAACGATACGTTGGTGCAAAAATTCAAAAATTGAAGTGCGACAGTCACAGAGATAATCCAATTTCAATATCGAGCTCCTCAAAAGCAAGAAAAAGGTGTGTATTTTTTTTCCAAATTGCATAAGTATTGTTTGAAGAATCAATTTGAATTGATTCCAAGGGCATATTATAGAATAGATATCAGTATTGGGTTCTAAAATATGCCCCGTAAAAATAATTCAACAGCCATTAAGCCTTTAGAAGGCTCTACGATGACTTATGAAGATGAAGAATTGCGACATGATCTATCAAAATTACAAGAGAAAGTGCACCAAATTTCGCTCTCGCAAAGAGCAACAAAAAATGAAATGCAAGTTTTGAAGAAAGGCGTGGAAGCGAAGATGGAAGGTTTGAAGAAAGGCATGGAAGCTAAGATGGATGACATGAAATACAACATGGAAAACATGAAGAATGATCTCAAAGCAGACATTGAAGGTTTGAAAAAGTTGATACAAGAAATGTTTCCCAATGGTGAAAAGATAGTAGAAGAACCTCATTATGAGAACAAAATAAATGTTAATCGTGATTTCATAAACTCTAATGTTGGTGGGAATAACCACCATATTCCAAAAATGGATATGAGGAAGTTTGATGGAAAGGATCCTGTAACATGGATACTACAGATGGAGCAATATTTTGATCTCCATAATGTGCAAAACACACAAAAGGTACGCATAGCAACTTTACATTTAGAAGAAAATACATTTGTATGGTATCGATGGCTTTGCTCCCGTAAAAAAATTGTCACTTGGTCAATTTTTACAGAGGAAATGATAGCACATTATGAGGATACAAAGAGCAACACCTTCTTTAGCCAATTGATAAATCTCAAACAAAAGCGTTTAGTGGGGCAGCACATTAAGGACTTCCAAAAATTGAATATAAGGGTAACTGATATTCTAGAGGAACACATGATTGATCTCTTCGTAAGAACTTTAAAGGATAACATCCAACATGAAGTTTGCGTTTTGGAACCTGATTCATTGCAGAAGGCATTCAGGTTGGCATGAAAATTTGAATGTAAAATTTTGGCGACAAGGAAGCCTACCACTCAATTCTATAAAGAATGAAGTGTTGCTACACCTAGATTTCCATAACCTACAAGGTTGACACCACAACAATTGGAAGAAAAAAGAGCAAAAGGGATTTGCTATAGTTGTGATATCAAATACACTAAAGGTCATAAGTGTGATGAGAAGAAATTATTTTACATAGATTGTGAAGAGGAAGAAGAAAATGAACAAGCAGAGTATATACATGAGGAACTAGCCCTAGAAGAGGAAGAAATGAATCCGACCATATCGTGTAATGCTCTGGCAGGAATTACCACTCCTCAAACTCTCAAGATAGAAGGACATATCAAGAAGAAAAAGGTAATAGTCTTGATTGATTTAGGTAGCACCCATAATTTTATTCATTGTAAGGTAGCCAAGGAATTAAATTGTTTCCTATACCCAGCACCACAATGTCAAGTGATGGTTGCAAATGGAGGAACTATAAATTTCTTTGGAAAATGCCATAATATCAAGCTAACCATGGGGGAATATGTATTGACTAGTCCAATGCTTTCCATCACTGTGGGAGGTGCTGATGTTGTACTAGGAGTACAATGGTTACAATCTTTCGGGATGGTAGGTTTTAATTTTCAAGAACTTTTCTTGAATTTGTTTTTAAAAGGAAAGGAAGTCAAATTACAGGGTATTGCAGGGAATCCGGGAAGGATAATAAGTTCTAATGTCATGACAAAGCTTCTAAAGAAAGAAAAACAAGGCGTAATTGCACAATTATGCTCACTAGAAGTTCCAACATCAAAATCATCTATTTTTGCAGATCTCCAACAAGTCTTGGACAATCATTCCAAGGTGTTTGAAACTCCCAAAGGACTCCAACCTATTTGTGATCATGATCATGCTATTAATTTGATTCCAGGAAGTGTTACTCCAAACATTAGGCCTTATAGATATCGTTACGTCCAAAAGAGTGAAATTGAACATATGATTGCAGAAATGTTAGAGGCAGGTATAATTCAACCTAGTCAAAGTTCTTTCTCTGCTCCTGTATTATTGGTACACAAGAACGATGGATCATGACAAATGTGTCTGGATTATAGGGAGCTCAATAAGCTCGCCATTAAAGATAAATTTCCCATTCCTATTATTGATGAATTATTGGTTGAATTACATGGAGCAATTTATTTTACCAATTTGGATCTTCGTTCAGGATATCATCAAATTAGAATGAAGACTGAAGATATTCCAAAAACAACATTTCAAACTCATGAGGGTCATTATGAATTTTTGGTCATGCCTTTTGGCCTTACCAATGCACCTTCTACATTTCAAGTGTTGATGAATTCCATTTTCAAACCCTTCCTTAGAAAATTTGTGCTAGTATTTTTTGATGATATACTAATCTACAACAGGTCTTGGAAGGATCATGTTGAACATGTTGACATGGTGCTCAAACTATTGCAAGAGAAACAATTATATGCAAAAACATCCAAATGTTTCTTTGGAGTACAAGAGGTGGAATATTTGGGTCATATTGTATCTCACGAGGGTGTTAAGGTAGACCCTAACAAAATTAAAGGCATTAAGGAATGGAAAGTCCCCACAACCATAAAGCAGTTGCGAGGATTTCTCAGGTTAACAGGGTATTATTGCAATTTTGTTAAGAATTATGGGAGAATAGCAGCACCTCTAACAACATTATTGAAGAAAGATGCATTTTCATGGACTCCTGAAGAAACTGAGGCCTTTGAACATCTTAAAGAGGCAATGTGCCTAGCACCGGTCTTAGCTACGCCAGACTTCACAAAAACCTTTATTGTGGAATGTGATGCCTCAGGAAATGGAATTGGTGTTATTTTAATGCAAGAAGGAAGACCCATTGCTTTTGAAAGTCATCCAATCAAAGGAAAGTATTTACAGAAACCTATTTATGAGAAGGAAATGTTAGCAATACTGCATGCACTAAAGAAATGGCGAACTTACCTAATGGGAAGACACTTAAAGGTAAAAACTGATCATGATAGTCTTAAACACTTTTTGGAACAAAGACTATCGTCAGAAGAGCAGCAAAAATGGGTCACAAAGATGTTGGGTTATGACCTTGAAATAATCTACAAAAAAGGAAAGCTTAATGTTGTTGCAGATGCACTCTCAAGAAAGAATGAAGAGGTGGAAGCATTGCTTTGTGCCATTTCTATTATCCAACCAGATTGGATAACTGAAGCAAGAGATGAATGGAAGATGGAAAAAGATGTATGTACACTCATTCAAAAGTTGCAGTAAGATCCTAGTACATCTAATACATTTAGTTGGAAAAATGATTCCTTATGGTACAAAGATCGCTTATATCTTTGTAGGAATTCCCAACTAAAACAAAAGATTCTTCTATAATTTCACACTTCTCCTTTCGGAGGACACTCAGGATTTTTAAAAACTTACCACAGGGTGAAGAAAGAATTATTTTGGGATGGCCTTAAATCTGATATTCAAAAGTTTGTGGCGGAATGTTTGGTTTTCCAGTAGAATAAAGTTGAGACAAGACCCCGAGACTTCTACAACCTTTATCCATTCCAATTCAACATTTGGAGGAGATTTCAATGGATTTTATCACAGGTTTACCTAAGTCCGAAGGAAAGAGTGTCATCATGGTGGTAGTTGATAGACTTACCAAGTATGCACACTTTTGTGCATTATCTCATCTATTTAAAGCAAGTACAGTTGCTACTACATTTATGGACAGAATTCAAAAGCTACATGGAAGCCCAAGGGTTATTGTGAGCGATAGAGATCCCATTTTTACTGGAAATTTTTGGACGGAGATATTTTCTTGTTTGGGTACTCAATTAGCTCATAGCTCATATTATCATCCTCAATCTGATGGTCAAACTGAGATAAGAAATAAATTTTTGGAAGGATATCTTTGTTGTTTTGTATCTGATAAACAAACACAATGGGTCAAGTGGTTATCCCTCACTGAATGGTGGTATAACACTTTCTTCCATACTGCAACAAAAATGACCCTATTTATGGCACTTTATGGATATCATCCACCATCCATCACATCATATTTAAGGGAAAATTCGAAGGTTAAAGCAGTGGAAGATCACATCGAGCATCAGCAAGAAGTTCTCCAACTCTTAAAGGATAAACTGAATTTGGCAGAAAATCGAATGAAACAACAGGCATATCAACATCGCAGCGAGAGAATTTTTGATGTAGGAGATTGGGTATTTTTACGGCTACAACCATACAAACAAATGTCCGTCAAGCAAGATAAGAAGGATAATAAATTATTTCCAAAGTACTATGGTCCTTACAATGTGTTGTAAAGGATTGATACTATGGCATACAAATTGGAGCTTCATGCTTCTTCGCGAGTGCATCCAGTTTTCCATGTTTCATGCTTAAAGAAGGTTATAGGTGAAAATCTTCCAGCTCAAACAATATTTCCAGAACTTGATGAGGAAGGAAAAATCATATTGGAACTTGAAGCGGTCACGAAAACAAGAACTCGACAGCTACAGAATCGATCAATTTCAGAGTATCTCATCAAGTGGAAGAACTTACCCACTGAAGATTCTACATGGGAGGATGAGAATTTTATACAGAAGCACCCAGAGCTACTCAAGCATTGAGTACAACACTTTTTTGAAGGAGAGGAGCATGTTAGGTCCCTATATTACTAGTATAGTCCCTTATTGTTGTTAGTGTAACCCCCTTATTGTTATTATTGTACCCTTGTAACCCCCATTTTGTTATTATTGTGCCCTTAAATTATTATTTTTAGGTCGACTAGGATTACATTGTGGCCCACTAGGATTACATTATGGCCCCATGGACTCCTATATATAGAAAGGAGGTTTTGTAAATTGTATCATCCAAGAATTGTTCATTCATGTAATGTATTGGAGGTTGCCCCCTCAAAGTGGCTTATTTCTAAGGCGTTGATATCTCTTTTCTTCTATTTTTAAAGATGGTTACACAACATTCAAGGCATCAATTGAGTCTCCAAACCCTCTCTATTGATAAAATAGGAACATAGTTTAAACATATAAAAAAATCTACTCAATTTGAAACTGGTCATAGAGTAAATTCAAGACGGTTTGAATAGAAACCCTAGAAGATGTAAAATTTTAAATGGGTTAACCGTATAATAAAAATTTATGAAATTGTGGAACAAGTGATATGCAAAAGAGGAGGACAACATAGTATGAGAAATCTGAAATTACCAAGAAAGAGTTGACAAAGAAAAAATTAAATTCTTGATATAAGTTTCCAAAAATCCATGAGGGAAAATTACAGAGGCATGAATTACCTACTTTAATGTGGTTGGGTATTATACCAGCAAGGAAGAAAAACACATCTGCTAGGTCACTCCTGAAAGCATGAGGACATGCAAATGAATTAACCATCAATAACCGGATTTAAAAAGTTGTAAATTCAATATAACGGAGAGCATGAAAAAACCTTACCTTCCTCACGGTATTACGAAAACTTTTTCTCCATAGTATCCAAAACCCAGTATACTAATATGGACAGTCAAACCTTATAAGTACGAAACAAGTTCAAACATCTAATCCAGAGGAACCGAGAGGAAATGAGACGTTTTCCATACCACAGAAAAAATTTAATCCTTGGTAAAAGAATACAATGAAGTTATGAAAGTCAATAAATGATAATTAATATCCAAATTATGCCATAAGAAGAATGAGAATCTATTTTAGAAAATGAAAATAAAAATTTAAGGTTAGCTTATTTCTTACCAGAATTAAGAAATATAAAAATTTAAAGTCTATCACCAACGTAACATCGTAACCTTTGCATGGGAATTCCGTAAGAAAACCATATCGTAGGTATGAAGAACTCTGTAATTACAAACAAATACAATGGCACAAAAATTCTGAATAGACCGAATAACGAAATCACTATGCAATTTGATTTGCGGAAAAAATTAATCGTGTTTTAGGGTTTGCAACCATCCTATATGACAAAAGGATGAGAATTAATTACAAACCCATACAAATGAAAGCAGTAGTACAATGGATAAATTCTTGGGGAAAAACGAGATAAAGAAAATCCCAATGCAATCTACAGTTCAAATCATATCACATGGAGATATTGGGTATAAAAAATTTACAGCTATAAGATACTGAGCAGTGGTAATATACCATTAATACCGTCGAACTACAATGTCTTCAATACGAAATATATTAACAATATATTAAATGAAAAAAAGTATGGTATTGAAACCTATAGGATTTAACAATGAATTGACCGATATGGTTAAATCATACACATTGGAGGAGCGTGAACATTGAATGAATGATGTAACGTAACTTTAAGAAAGAGATATGAGACGTATTGTTAACCAAACCCAATTTCCGTATGTATAAAGATTTTTATAATCTAGTGCTATGCAAAGGATTCGTATAAAAATCGTAAAGTGAAAAAGGCTACATTATAAAAAGGGGGACATGTAAATTTATATGGGTTATGATATAATACGGAATATCATGACCAAGAGTTATAACATTTTTATATTAATAATAAGTTAATTTTATGGCAATACACTATAATGTGTCGATATGAAAAGTGGAGAATGAAACATACCTTTCTCATTCTTAACCATATATATAATTTGATTGGGGTATTCTAATACCCAATACTATGTATGGAAGTTTAAAAATTGGTATATGAAGAAGAATACATTAATAGTTGGTAATATTAATGTATTAATTCTCATGATGAGTGTTTAATTATCCTAAAGGATAATGTGTAAAAGAATTAGGATTTGCAAAGTAAAAGATATGTATAGTTAGTATTAAATATGTATTTATGCTATGACAGTATGAAACAGAGTGGGACAAAATTTTATTTGTTTCTATAGAAAAAAAATGTCAAGAATACCTAATAGAGTGGGTAAAGTCCTGAGTGAGGCACAATATAACAAACCCCTGAGGAAAAAAATTATGGGTTGCGAACTGATATAAATATACATTCCACAATAGAAATAAATGCTTTTAAGGGAAATTTGTGGAATGATATGGTTGTGATTTTAGTAAATGACAATAGTGTCAAGAAGGAAGCATGTAATTATTACTATAATTAGAAAAAAAAAAATTGGTAAGTGGAGTTGTTACATCAAATGTAATATGTAATCACTGAATTTTTCGATTAGGTACAATAAATAAACAATTCTTCTTTAAATATTAATTTTAAAGTATTTTCTTGTAGAAAAGAAAAGAAAATGGAACCCATTTAGCACATAAAACAAGATGACAATGAAGAAAAGGGTCGATCACTAAGTTTGTGAGTAATTCTTACATTCTTATAACAAATTAACTATATTTCATTTTTGTATATTTTAAGTTGTTTTACAACAATCATCATTGAATGTCTTCAAACAGGTTCTAACGGACAAAGAAGAACCATCAGATGAATTGATTGACATTATGTTAAATATGGGTTGTGAGTATATGTTGGCATATCCGAAATTAATTGTGAAATTCTCACATCTATCACCTTGTTTGTTTAGCTCGCCTTTATACCAGTACAAAAAAATATTTTATATTAAATATATGATTTTTTATGGGGTATAAAACTTGCAGGAAACAAAGTATGAAACTCTGCCAATAGATGAAATCTTGAAAGATGGCATACTACATGGTTTTGAAAGAATGTGTATATTTCATGAGTCAATTGTTGCTATGGTATGTCATTTTTTTTCGATTTACATTGATGTATATTTTTAATATTGAAATTTTCATTATTTTCACCAATGTATATACACTCATTACAGTTTATTTTTATGTTTGTAGATGGAAGGTGAAGAAGAAGAAAACAATCAACACCGTGAACAAAATATCCTAAAAATAACCCAAGTCATGGAATTAGCTCGAGCAATGACAGCAATTCAAGTGAAGAATGATGATCATTATGTTTGAATATCAAAGAAAGGCATTGTATTTTTTGAAATATTTATCTGTGAAATCAGACATTTTGTTTAATGTAATGGACATAGTGTCCCAATTGAAAGATAAAGGGATAACAATATTTCTCCCATTTTGTATGAAAAAGAGTGTCTTATATATATATATATATAAAATAAAATATTTTATAATTTATTCTATTTTGTTCTCCATTTTCATTGTTAAATGTAACACCACTGATTAAATATATGGGGTATTAAATATTATGTTATGAAACTAGCTCCAAAAATGTTAGAAGAGAGAGATCAATGCCTTATAAATAAGCCACTTCGACGGGGAAACCTCCTTTACATTACATAAATGAAGAATTCTTGGATGATAAAAATGACAAAACCTCCTTCTATATATAGGAGTCAATGGGGCCATAATGTAATCCTAGCCGACCTAAAAATAATAATTTAAGGGCACAATAATAACAATATGGGGGTTACAAGGGTACAATAATAACAATAAGGGGGTTACACTAACAAAAATAAGGGACTATACTAGTAACATAGGGACCTAACATGCCCCTCTCCTTCAAAAAAGTGTTGTCCTCAACGCTTGAGTAGCTCTGGGTGATTCTGTATAAAATTCTCATCCTCCCATGTAGAATCTTCAGTGGGTAAGTTCTTCCACTTGATGAGATACTCTGAAATTGATTGATTTCGTAGCTGTCGAGTTCTTGTTTCTGTGACCACTTCGGGTTCCAATATGATTTTTCCTTCCTCGTCAAGTTCTGGAAATATTGTTTGAACTGGAATATTTTCACCTATAACCTTATTTAAGCATGAAACATGGAAAAATAGATGCACTCATGAAGACATAGGAAGCTCCAATTTGTATGCCATAGTATGAATCTTTTGCAACACCTTGTAAGGACCATAGTGCTTTGGCGATAATTTATTTTCCTTCTTAGCTTGCATGAGGGAAATTTGTCTGTATGGTTGTAGCCATAAAAATATCCAATCTCCTACATCAAAAATTCTCTCACTGCGATGTTGATTCACCTTTTGGTTCATTCGATTTTGTGCCAAATTTAGGTTATCCTTTAAGAGTTGGAGAACTTATTGTTGTTGCTCGATGTGATCTTCCACTTCTTCAACCATAGAATTTTCTCTTAAATATGATGTGATGGATGCTGAATGATATCCATAAAGTGCCATAAATGGGGTCATTTTTGCTAATAAAACATGGAAGGAAGTGTTATACCACCATTCAGCCGAGAGGTAACCACTTGACCCATTGTGTTTGTTTATCAAATACAAAACAATGAAGATATCCTTCCAAAAATTTATTCACTATCTCAGTTTGACCATCGGATTGAGGATGATAAGGTGAGTTATGAGCTAGTTGAGTACCCAACAAGAAAATAATTTCCTCCAAAAATTTCCAGTAAAAATGGGCTCCCTGTTGCTTACAATAATGTTTGGGTTTCCGTGCAGTTTTTTAATTGTTTCAGTAAATGCAGTAGCAACTATACTCGCTTTAAATGGATGAGATAATGCACAAAAGTGTGCATACTTGGTAAGTCTATCAACTACCACCATGATGACACTCTTTCTGTGGGACTAAGGTAAACTTGTGATAAAATCCATTGAAATATCCTCCCAACATCGACTTGAAATGGATAAAGGTTGTAGAAGACCCATGGTCTTAATTGTCTCAACTTTATTTTGCTAGCAAACCAAAAATTCCGCCATAAAGTTTTTAATATCAGATTTAAGGCCATCCCAAAAAATTTCCTTTTTCACCCTGTGGTAAGTTTTTAAAAATCCTAAGTGTCCTCCGAAAGGAGAAGTGTGCAATTCTGAAAGAATATTTTGCTTTAATTGGGAATTCTTACTAAGATATAAGAGATATTTGTAACATAAGGAGTAATTTTTCCAACTAAATGTATCATATGTATTAGGATCTTGTTCCAAATTCTGAATGAGTGTCTACACTTCTTCATCCTTCTTCCATTCATCCCTTGCTTCGGTTATCCAATCTCGTTGGATAATATAAATGGCACACAACAATGCTTCCACCTATTCATTCTTTCTTGAGAGTGCATCTGCAACAACATGTAACTTCCCTTTTTTGTAGATGATTTAAAGGTCATAACCCAACATATTTGTGACATATTTTTGCTACTCTTCTGAAGATAGTCTTTGCTCCAAAAAGTGTTTAGGACTATCATGAATAGTTTTTATCTTGAAGCATCTTCCCATTAGGTAAGGTTTCCATTTCTTTAGTGCATGTAGTATTGCTAACGTTTCCTTCTCATAAATAGCTTTCCTTAAATACTTTCCTTTGATTTGGTGACTTTCAAAAGAAATGTGTCTTAATTCTTGCATTAAAACAACACCAATTCCATTTCCTAAGGCATAACATTCCATAATAAAGGTTTTTGTGATGTCTTGCGTAGCTAGGACTGGTGCTCAGAAAATTGTCTCTTTAAGATGTTTAAAGGCCTTA
This sequence comes from Pinus albicaulis, assembly GCA_034641835.2. Taxonomy (NCBI): domain Eukaryota; kingdom Viridiplantae; phylum Streptophyta; class Pinopsida; order Pinales; family Pinaceae; genus Pinus; species Pinus albicaulis. Next base: position 626,463,283 of record CM076569.1, read on the forward strand.
GTTGCTTCAGGAGTCCATGAAAATGAATCTTTCTTCAATAATATTGTTAGAGGTGATTCTATTCTCCTACAATTATTAACAAACTTGCAATAATACCCTGTTAACCTGAGAAATCCTTGCAATTGCTTTATGGTTGTGAGGACTTTCCATTCCTTAATGTCTTTAATTTTATTAGGGTCTACCTTAACACCCTCATGAGATACAATATGACCTAAATATTCCACCTCTTGTACTCTAAAGAAACATTTGGATGTTTTTCATATAATTGTTTCTCCTCTAATAGTTTGAGCATCATGTCAACATGTTGAACATGATCCTTCCAAGACCTGTTGTAGATTAGTATATCATCAAAAAATACTAACACAAATTTTCTAAGGAATGGTTTGAAAATGGAATTATCAACCCTCGAAATGTAGAAGGCATTGCAAGGCCAAAAGGCCATGACCCAAAAATTCATAATGACCCTCTCTCATGAGTTCGAAATGATGCTTAATATATCTAACCTTCATTCAATTCTGATGATATCCTGAACGAATATCCAACTTGGTAAAATAAATTTCTCCATGTAATTCATCCAATAATTCATTAATCAAAGGAATGGGAAATTTATCTTTAATAGTGATCTTATTGAGCTCCATATAATCCGGACACATGCACCATGATCCATCTTTCTTGTGCACCAATACTACTAGACTAGAGAAAGAACTTTGAATAGGTTGAATTATACCAACCTCTAACATTTCTGCAATCATACGTTTAATTTTTCTCTTTTGGACATAAGGATATCTGTAAGGCCTGATGTTTGGAGGAACACTTCCTAGAATCAAATGAATACCATGATCATGATCACGAATAGGTGGGAGTCCTTTCGGAGTTTCAAACACCTTGGAATGATTGTCCAAGACTTTTTGTAGATTTGCAGAAATAGATGATTTGATGTTGGAACTTCTAGCGAGAATAATTGTGAAATTACGCCTCGTTGTTATTTATTCAGAAGCTTTGTCATGAAATTCGAGCTTATTATCTTTCCTAGCTTCCCTGTGATACCCCATAATTGGAATTCATTTCCTTTTGAAAAAAATTTCAAGAAACATTCTTGAAAATTAAAAGCTACCACCCCAAAAGCTTGTAACCATTGTACTCTCAGGACATAAATACTCAGCACCACCCATCGGAATGGAAAGAATTTGACTATTCAATAAATATTACCCCATGGTTAGCTTAATATTATGGCACTTTCTAAAGCAATTTATAGTTCCTCCATTTTCCACCATCACTTGACACTTTGGCACTAGGTATAGGAAACAATTCAATTCCTTGGCTACCTTAGAATGAATAAAATTATGGGTACTATCAGAATCAATAAACACTATTACCTATTTCTTCTTGATATGTCCTTCTATCTTGAGAGTTTGAGAAGTGATAATTCATGCCAATGCATTACATGATATGTTCGAACTCATTTCTTCTTCTTCTAGGGTTGGTTCCTGGTGTATATTGATGTAGGGTAACCCTGCAAACCCAGAATCTCTCCTTCTCTATGCATACATCTCTTCTTTCTCTCCGAATCTTTGCCCAAATAAAACTTCAATGTCTGGAAATTTCAAGAACTTTCAATTGCGGAAGCTAATAATCATATGTTCACAACCTTTAAATGGTTTATGGAAACCATACTTTCAACCAATTCGTTCATTCACACATGTCCCAAACTTCAATACAATCCCAATTTAAAACCTCATACAGAAGCTCAATAAACGTATGATTCAAAAATCATAAACTCAACACCAAAAGTCCGGATTCAATTTATTAAATCCCACAACTTTTATACAATCATGCCTCAATCAAAAGTCAATATAAAACCATGCTTCAAATCCAAACTGCAAGTTGCTACCACTACATATCGACTTTATGCATTCCAATATAAATGAGTTTATATGAAAATTCAGGGCTTATCACAACATCGAACTCTCAGCTCACAACTTACCTCCTCTGTGCATTAGCACCAGCGCCACACCATATGCATTCAAATCTTCATAAAACCCACATCCCAATATAAAAACCTATTTTGAAAGTTCAACGGAAAATTACCCCAGTGCATTTCGATTTTATGCCTCACCATATCAATGGACTCGAACTTACTGGTTTTAATGCCAGTGCTCCAATTTATTTTCAACCAGAATTCAAATAACAACAATCTGGCCAGGCAAATTAACTTACCTCTCGAATAACGCAGGACCACAACGTTTGTTCAAAAATATCTGCGTGTTTGTTCTTCAGATTTTTCCACTGTGTTTCAAGGCTACGCTTTTCACAACACCTCAATAATACATTCATATACAAAACCCAGTTAACATTAAAATCGAATTCATTATTCCAGCAAACATAACCATGCAACTTTCAGATGATTTACAATGCAATTTCCGTTCTGTTCTTACCCATTCTGCGTTTAACACTTCGTGCTACTAGAATGCTACAATCCGGCATTCTTACCCAGCGTTTGATTTTAGCTTATTTTTGTGGTCTCCTTCACGCGTAAAGCAGAAAGAACATCGAATTTTCAACACTATTCAACCTTTAACACATTCCACCGTCATTTTGCCATTGTTCGACTCCCAGCTCTACATTTAATTTAATAATGCGGTTTTTAATAGATTGCATCAACAACCTGTACCTCTATTCCAATTCACAACACAATCATCCTGTAGCATATAATTGAAAATAAAATTTAACCAAATTTTAATTCAAAACTCAACTCATGCATCGATCTATCTATCAATTCTCATGTGAACAACATTCCCTTAACTATGCATTCACCAAGAAACCCATTTACATTAATGTGAACAGAGCTTCAAACCAAGCATTCACCACTATATGCGTTCCACCATGAAATCGACTTCAAAGCCGACATATCAATCCAACTGATTAATATTCGATCCAGATTCCCAGATGATTGATTTGTGTCCTCTTCACAATTGCAGATTTAATTCAAATTCAATGCATAAATTGACATTAACTGAAAATCAATTTCTTTGCCTTATATGCTTATTCCACAGACATTCAAAAAAAATTCAATTCAGTTTTATCATATGTTTAATTCCCATCAAACCTCATCGATTCTCTGCTTTGGGCTTCAACACAAATTAGTTATCGATTTCTACAAATCGAATACCAACAAATCGATTTCAAATTCTCCATTCCAACTTCAATACAGAAATTGAACCATACACGAATTGACCAATTTAGGTGCATAATCAAAACCAACGTCATAAAATGAACTAACTTGCCAAAAGAATATTTCTTCCCCGGCTTTGATTTTCATTCATTGGCCCTTTACAAAAGCCCGTAGGCTTACAAACCTTTTCTCTAATCTGCACTCTAATCTCACCTCCCTATTTGCCTTTGAGGCCTATCAATTTATACAAAGTAAAAATGCACTAATTTGAGTTCAATCCCTTTAATATCTCAACAAATCCCCAAATCTCTCAACACCCCTAAAAGATAGATTTTTATCCCTAAAACCTTGAAACTAATTCTAACTTAGGCTCCCTAATTATCTCTTAGAAATCTCTCATCTAATTTCTCTCATGTTTTCCAGTTGTTTGGAAACATTTACAAATTCTCACAAATAATTAATTAAAAATATAATTAATCACTCAAAATAATATTAATATTTACATGAAATTAATAAATTCTCAAAAACATGAGACCCCTAGGTTCAATAAAAATACAAGGTATTTTTCTCAGCTAATGCTCCTGCATCATATATCCTCTTCCTTCGAAGTTTCTTGTTCATTTTCTTCATCCTCTTCACAATCTATGTAAAATAATTTCTTCTCAGCACACTTATGACCTTTAGTGTATTTGTTATCACAACTGTAGCAAAGCCCTTTTGCTCTTTTTTCTTCCAATTTTTGTGGTGTCAACCTTGTAGGTTGGGGAAGTCTAGGAGTAGCAACACTTCCATCTTTATATATGTGAGTGGTAGGCTCCCTTGTCACCATAATTTTACATTCAATTTTTCTTTCCAACTTGAATGCCTTCTCCAATGAATCAGGTTCCCAAACGCGAACCTCATGTAGGATGTTATCCTTTAAAGTAGCTATGAAGACATAAATCATGTGTTCCTATGAAATATCAGTTACCCTTACATTAAATTTTTGGAATTCCTCAATGTGCTCCACCGCCGAACCCTTTTTTTTTTAGATTTATCAATTTGCTAGAAAAGGTGTTGCTCTTTGAATCCTCATAATGTGCCATCATTTCCTTCGTAAAAATTTACCAAGTGAGAATTTTTTACAGGAGAAAATCCGTTGATACCATACAAATTTATTTTACTCTAAATATAAAGTTGCAATGTGTACATTTTGTGTGTTTTACACATTATTGAAATCAAAATATTGCTCCGTATATAGTATCCATGTTACGGTATCATTTCCATCAAAATTATTCATATTGATCTTTGGAATATGGTGGGTCTTCCATCCAATATTATATTTTATGAAATCACGATTAACATTTATTTTGTTCTCATCATGAGTTTCCTCTCCTACCTTTTCCCCATTAGGGATCATTTCTTGTATCAATTTTGTCAAGCCTTCCATGTATGCTATTATATCATTCTTTATGTTTTCCATTTTTTCTTCCATTTATTCCATGTCATTATTCAAACAATCCATCTTAGCTTCCACCCGTTTCTTCAAACCATCCATATTAGCTTCCACGCCCTTCTTCAAACCATCCATCTTAGCTTCCACGCCTTTATTCAAACCATCCATATTAGCTTCCATGCCCTCCTTCAAACCATCCATCATAGCTTCCACGCCTTTCTTCAAACCATCCATATTAGCTTCCATGCCCTTCCTCAAACCATCCATCATAACTTCCACGCCTTTCTTCAAAACATCCATTTCATTTTTTGTTGCCCTTTGCGAGAGAAAAATTTGGTGCACTTGCTCTTGTATTTTTGATATATCATGTTGCACTTGTTCATCTTCATGAGTCATAGTAGAGTATTATGAGGGCTTAATGGGTGTTGAATTCTTTTTAGGCGGAATTTTAGAACCCAATACTGATATATATACTTCAATATTCTCTTATAATAACTTCAAAATTATTTTTAAAACAAGACTTATGAAATTTGAAAACAAATGCACACCTTTTTCTTGATTTTGAGGAGCTAGATATTGAAATTGAATTATCTATGTGATTTCGAATCTTCAATATCTGAAATTAGGTGTAGCCCTCTGAATCTTCTTTCTAATGCCACAGGTTTGACTTGATTTGGATTCTTCAAGACAAATTTATGCCCAATCTCCCACAATGACATAATTATGGACTGGTTCAATAAAGTGAACTTGTACATCATGACAAACATAGAAATACAGTATGTGTACTTGCAGCCATGTTTTACATAATTTAAATTTGATATCCAAAGAGATAGTTATGATGATTCTCCCATGGTCACCTCTTTTAGATGAAATTCATGAGCATGTAAAACCCTAACTTCCATAGATCATATCTTTGAAAATATTGAAAACCAAAATATGAAATTTTTACATGCAATTCCTCGGGATTTCAACTTCGCGTGCTAAAATTTTTGGCTCTGGACCCTTCATATAAAACAATTTATAGATAAAATTCCACAATGACCTGTTTGGAGTAGCGAAACCCTAGAATCCAAAGCTCTGATACCAAATGTTATGAAACCAGCTCCAAAAATAGAATAAAGGAGAGATCAACGCCTTAGAAATAAGACACTTCTATGGGGCAACCTCCTTTACATTACATAAATAAAAAATTCTTGGATAATACAAATGAAAAAACCTCCTTGTATATATAGTAGTCCATGGGGTCACAATATAATCTTAGCCGACCTAACAATAATAATGTAAATGCAGAAGAATAACAATATTGGGGTTACACGGGTACAAGAATAACAATAAGGGGGCTACACTAACAACAATAAGGGACTATACTAACAACAATAAGGGAATACAGTAATAATATAGGTACCTAACATATTATAATGAAGAGATGTGAAATCTAATGATATGATATAACAAATTAATCCAAACATCACATTCAAATGCACTAATAAAAATTTAATTGATATGAATAATGTTATAATATATGTGTCATCTTTTGATGAATAATGAATTTTAAAAAATCACAATAACTATGATATTATATAACCAATTAATCCAAACATCACATTCAAATGCACTAAGAAAAATACAATTGATATGATTATTGTTATAAGATATGTGTCAACTTTTGATGAATAACAAATTTTTAAAAATCACAATAATTGCACTCTCACATGTCGATGTTTCTAAAAAATACAAAATGAACATTGTTGTGTGTAATTTAATGTACATCGGTGCGTTTGTATGATAAAGTTCATCGATGCGTTTCTACGACCTATGGGCACCGCACAAATACCAATACCAATTATAACTCTCAGTGCGTTTGTCCGATACTGCACACCAATGCATTTAGGTGAGACTCCTCACCAGGGCATTTGTACAACCTATGGGTGCTGCAAAAATACCAATATAAATTAGAACAATCAGTGCATTTGTGTGATATTGTGCACCAGTGTGTTTCTATAATACTACAAACCGGTGCATTGATACGACCTATGGGCACCACACAAATACCAATACCAATTAGAATGACTCTGTTCATTGTATCACCTATAGTGCACCCAGTGTTGTTTTAGACCTTTACGGGTTGATGCATGCACCTTCGACAGCCTCAGGCTAACCGTCTGGTTGAAACATGCCAGAATGTTTCTAAATATCTCCAGGTGTCCTTTATTTTTTTTCCATCCTAGTGCTTCGTAGGTTTGCACCAGTGCGTTTACTCTAAAACACATTGGTGCATTGACACTTGAGTAGCGCACTAATGAGAAAAACATTCGTAATAACCTTTGTCTGCCCAGTTTTTTTAGTTGTGTTGAAATTCCGTTAGAAGCTCTTCCAAAACCTCTGTTATTGAAAACGGATGTTGTAGCAAATATTTTTTTAACACAATATCCTTTATAACCTCTGCTAGAGGGTATTTTCCTTGTAGTGGAGTGGATTTAAAATGTTTTTGAAGTTATTTTTTGTGGGACGTAAACAAAGAGAAGTTAACTAGACTATTTTTTTGAAAATAAACCATGAATACTTGTACCCCATGTTGTTTTCCTGAAAAAATATAGGGAATTTGTATTTTTTTATTCATGGATAGAACATTTTTTTGGGGTATATTTCTTAAGAAAGAAATATGTGATCTTGCATGCATGGAAATAACAATAGTTATGATTTATTTTCGAAAAGAATATTCATAAAGGTGAAAAAGCCAAAAACCACAATGTTAGTTCTATTGAAAATAGTAGTCGCTTATGTACATAGAGAGATAACTAATGTGTTAGTGTTCTTGGAAAAGAATGTGTTGTTTTGTGTTGAGTTATTTATATTGATCTTGCACGAAAATAATAAACCATTATGATAGATTTATTGGAAACAAAGATTTATGTATTTGCATGTAGAGGAGAATATAACTATTTTGTTCAACTTTTTGAAGAGAATTTGTAATTGCTTGCAATAAATATGTTAGCTTTCCTTTTGATAAATGCATGTATCTACACGCAAGAAATAATAACTATCATGTTAGCTTTACTTGGAATAGAGCATATGTTTTCATGTACAATATGTATTACAAATAAATATCCTTGGAAAATGTGCTCTTGCAAAGAACAGGTAGTTGCATACAAAAGAATAATATTTTTTTTGCTAGCTTTCCCTTGGAAAGATTATGATGTTGCCTACAAGTTTATGTTAGTTTTATTTTGAGAGAATATCATGTATCTATATGCAATTGTGAAAATTTCATGTAATCGCATGAATAATGACCATGGTTAGTTTGATATATTTCTTTAATAGAATAAAGACGATTGTAGCAGTTTTACTCTCAGAAAGGAAGGTGTGCTTGTGCAAGGGGAATATTAGTTAATGTGGTATTTATTTATAGACATGATATAATAGTTATATCCTTATTATTAATGCATATGTAGTGATTGTTAAAGGAATCATTTCACAATTTTTTGTTTACATTTCATGAATGCATATGAATAGATGATGAAACATCACTAGTGTATATTTATTATTGCTTTTATTAATACCTAATATAATCATGATATAAAAGGTTGTTCATAGTAGAAGTTACAAGAAAATGATGCAACGTATCCAAAGACATATTAATTTTACCATTATGGAAGGAAACAAGTTAGTGTTCTATTCATATTAAATGAATGGAAGTCCCAGGATAATCCATTGATGGGAATAACTAGGCCTCAAAGACATAATGCTCAAGGGTTTGTGGGAAAATTTTGTCATGATCATTGTAATAACTTATGACTAGTTAAGAAGTTATTTTTTAGATGAGTTTAATTGTAATATTTTATGACAATGGTCAAGGGATTGACTCCCTTACTACCATTCAGTGAGGGGTGAACAACCTCATGATCATAAATGAATGTTTATTGGTTTCCACCCAATGGGGTTTCCCAGGTATATCGGTGCTTAAAGAGGTTATTTCTTGTTGTTTCACTTTTATAATGTTGATTCCTTGCATTCTGTGACATTATATTATCAAAAATGTGATTAAATAGCTGATTTAAAAAAATCATGGAATTGATGTAATTTTTCATCACGAAGTTTAAGGTGATATGCTAGAATGGTGGCATTTAATTGTTTTATAAATTATTATTATTTTACTAAATATTACTCTATATAATGATGATATTTTATCTATTAGTCATTGAAGCAATATGGAAAGTAATTCAGAAAGTTATACGTTGGTAATGTTGTAAAAATTTCCTAACTCCAAGCATTTTCATGCAAGCTTACCAGGGGATGTTACAAGTGGTATCATAGAAAAAGGTTACAATACTAGCACATTTTGGGAATCATTAAGCAGAACAGAAGTGGAGGTATGATGCGAATGGGCTTGATATCATGTATGATTCTAACTAAATTTTCAATAAACTACATTTGACATGAGATGCATGATATAGGGCTAATGACCACATTAAAGAATAGTAAATGATAATGTCTACCTTCAAATTGTGCTCTTGACATTAGAATATTAGTGTGGATAAAATATAGTAAAATATATATTGTATTTATGAACTAACTGAGCACTCACTATTTATAGTGTGGATTAATTACTAAACTTTGCATGCATACTATGACAATAATTATAATGGTGCATTTAAAAACCATGACTAAATTTACAATGGACTCCTTATAAAGAATGAATCCATGTATTATATTGTGTGATAACTAAATGATGTATAAGTTGGGGTTGTCCTTGAAGTTGACAATAGAATGCTTTAAAAGACATTAAAAGAACCTCTTTAGATGTTAAAAATGAACAATGAGTCAAGTGGTAAAACTTCACTATAATATCTAATTGATGATTGAGACTTGTCATGATTGAATTTAAAATGGTTGGTAGCATTGATTAGTTAGTATTGCATGACTAACTATCAAAATTGATATGCATGAATCGGTTTAATTAAAGAATATTGCAAGTTCTAAACAAGTGATTATGGTAGTTTAATTTATATTGTCACTATCCCTTTAAGAATACACTATGGAATTGGAAATGTTTGGATTGTTACCCTGATTTACACATTGATTATAAATTAGTGCCTTTAAATGATTAAAGTTTTGTTTAAAATTTTATGCACATGCAAGAAAACTACAATGACTACAAAATTGAATATCGGTTTAACCATGCATACCTATGATTACAAGTTCTTGAAGGTGACAAAGAATTTGGATCATGATACAATAATGTTGTTAAAGTGATTGATTTGATAGTTCTTAAAGGTGACAAGAATTTGGATCATGATACAATAATGTTTTTAAAGTGATTGATTTAATAGTTTTACTAGCTTAACGTTATAACTAGTAGTAAGCAAATGATGTTCATTACCTTATTTTTTTAATCTTCACAACTTTACAAACTGATGATTCTATGATGATGTTAGCTGGTTTGCATCTTATATTTCACAAATATGTTAATTACATATTTCAGAAATCCATTAAGTGTGTGTCAATATTGCGGTGAAAAAACACAATAAATATAATGAGAAAAATTCATGATATTGTGGAAACATGATGTTTTTAGTTATCATTGCAAAAATAAATTATGGATGGTGTTTGAATATATTGGCATTACGAGTTTGATTAACCGAGAGAAGTTTGAATGAATGACTTGAATCTAGTATTATTTCTTAATGATTGTTAGTTATATCCATATGCGTAAATGAAATGACATGTTTCATGACTTAGAAAATATGGGAATGGCAATGATTAAAGTATTGTTCCCTTAACTATTGTTTTGAAAAAAAAATTATGAAAAATTTGTCTTAGAATATGGAGGATGTATCCTTACTTTCCATATTACTTTCGATGTGTAGAAGAATATTACAAAATGTTGTTACAAAGAACTATTATAGAATATTGTTCATGGAAAATAATAGGAAAAATACCTTTCTACGTGTTAAAATATTGAAAGCATAGATGAAAGTGAAAGTGAAAAACATCTTGAATATATCTAAAAAATGTCTTGTGCATAATAGTATTTTAGTAGAAGACATGGTTTTATTAAAAACTATTGAGAGCAATATTCTTGATGTGATTAAGCAAGAGGTAGCTTAATGGCAGCATAAAAACGCGTGAAAGGTAAAATGTTGCAATGTGAATTGCAAGTGCATATGAGAAGGTATAATGTTTAATGTTATAATGTGAAAGATTGGTATTGTTTTATTAAAACTACATGTTGATAATTATGTGAGAATTTGAAATGAATACCACATGTATGTACATATGTGTATGGGAGTAATAATTATAAGATGTTTTCTATGTTAATGTTGACTAGTTTAGACATGGACTAATTTTTGGCTAGATGGTTATGAAATCCATGTTTAAAATTTTGTAATGATATAATTGATTTAATTAGTCTTATTTCATCGATTAATTCTTATTGATAAATACATATGTTTAAAAAATATGAAGGAAAGAGCATTAGAGTTAGAAGATTTCTTGCTAGTTTGGAAACGATTGTTGGTGGTTAAGACTCAGATGAATATTCCCTAAAAACCTCTAAAACTCCCTAGAAGAAAATAATTAGAAATAAATGGATTTGATATGATGGGAGAGACCATATTAGTCTTATTCCACGTTCCTTATATATATATATATATATATATATATATATATATATATATATATAGATATATATATATATAGATATAGATATAGATATAGATATAGACACACACACACACAAACACACACACACTTGCAAACTTGCATCTCAACATGATGTTTAAAATTAAAAATTAAAGTAATTGAAAAAATTTAAAAATTTCCATGTCCATACGACATAGAATAGATGGTGATGGGGTGTATTGCTAAGTAATTTTGTGATGTGAAGCTCACCAGTTGAGGCAAAGTGCGATCCCCAGGTAATGTTTTCAGCTTAGATGCCCCTAGGTCATAATTTCTCAAGCCAAATTTTTTTTTTGGAAGCTTAGCAAAACCTTTTTCATTGTTTTCATATTTAAAAAAAAATCAATTGAATTTTCAATATAACTTTATAATTTAAACAATATAAATACAAATTCTAGAAACTATTTTAAATAGTAATATTTAATTCTAAACCAAAATAAATTCCAGTAGATTTTAAGGAAGATCATTATTATCATCTCTTCATAATAAAATATGATATTAAATCTGAATATTTAATAAAAAAAAATGTATAAGTGTATGTAATAGTCCTCATAATTTTTTTTTAAATTCTTTACATTTCTTTACTATACCTACCTTACCTATGTTTTGACCATGGCTTAATTGGTGTTATATGAAATTTAAATGTGTTTTTAATGAAATTGTTATTACATTTCCCTTTTGATTACCATGGTTTCATTTGGATGGTTTACAACCCTCGATACTCGCTGTTAGCCATTTATAAAATTTGTTATAGAAAAAGGTGGCTAAGACTTTCTGGAGCCTTCAAGGAACAAATTTTATTGCTAAAAGGTGTTGGCTCTTGAAGACTTTTGAAGGCCTCATGCCTCTATCCAAATCTTCTTTACTGTTTCCATTTTATACTCAGAAGTTCTACTAATTTCATGGGAAGAGACTGCTGAAAAACCATCATTTCCCCCCTTCTCCCACTCAAAAATAACCTTCATTTGCTCCCTTTTTCTCCATAAATCTCATTTTTTTTCATGATTCCTCTTCTTCCCTTCATGAAAATCATTTTCACAAGGTTAAAAACTCACTTTTTAGCCTTACCGAAACCCCCAAATCCATTGAAAACTCTGAAAAAAGTCATAAAAAACAAAGTTTTTATTACTAAGGACTCAAGCCCCCTTGGGCTAAGTTTCAAACCACTTCCCCCACCTGCCCACAACCTGGAACCAAGCACTAACCGTATTCAGTACTTATCACATCGGAAAGATTCAAGTGCCCAAGTCTTTTGCCATGTTCGAAGGTTCCGATGCGATTAGCCTTTATATTGTAGAAACCCCAATCATATTATTTTATATACATATATCCCATGGGCCCGCCTCCAGCGCTTAAAACCTTGTAATAATTTTTCCCCTGGTGGTATTTTTTCTTTGTAAAACCAAAAAACCCTCTTTTCCAAAGTTTTGGTTCAATCAGTTAGAATCACGTGTTAATATAAAAAATGGTTAGATTGAAAACACCTGATTGCGCAATCGCATTGGAGAAATACAAATGGGTTGATCGAAAAGGCCGCATCAAAACCTTCGATGTGATTAAGTCCCACATCCATATACCCCGGTCCTTTGTTTTCTTTGTGAAACCAAGCGCAAATGTTGAAGTCCTTATCACATCAGAAAAATTCAATGGGTTGATTGAAAGACCGGGCCCGAACTTCCGATTGCAATTGGGGCTTATATATATAAAACTTCGCCCCCCCGCCTCTCTGTTACATATGACTTTGACCCGGGACCAAGTGTTAAAGATCCCCGGCGCCAATCGCATCACAAAATTCCAATGGGTTGATTTAAAAGCCAAAGCCTGAGGCTCCGATAGCGATTGGCCCTTGTTATATAAAGCCCCGGGCCCATGGTACTCCATACATCCAACGGCCCTGCAATCGGGTGCCATTCACTTCATATATAAATATTCCACCCCGATCCATAAGAACCTTTTTTTTTTTTTTTAAATTTGGGTTTTCCATAAAGTATAAGGGTTTTTTACCGATCCATTCTAAAGCTAAAATCTACACTGTTGATCATGAGCCAATCAAACAACCAGTGCTCGATCGCATCGCGTTTTTTTAATCGCTGAATTATATTTCTTCTCCTGATCTGCTTTTACCCCAATTCCTTCTCCACCGTTGATCTAATCTTTAGATCTACGGTCTGCGCTACATTGCATCACAGCTTCCAATTGGATCTGGACCGTCCACGTGTCCAAATCGGACGGTCCAAAATCACTTCATATTATTCTTCTCCCCGCTCTCCTTTTTGCCTCTTCTATGCAGATCTCCACCGTTGGATGCTTCCATCCAACGGCTACGCTCCTCCCCCACCTTCTAAAGTAGTTTTTCCCCAAATACGCAAGATTTCATAATGTTTTGTTTGTTTTGCAGGTTTCGAAGGTTTTTTCCCATACTATGAAGGAAAATAAAGTCGAGGGTGATGATCCTCTAGCCTTTTGGTTATCAAAGGGAAAGGGACTAAAAGGACTCCACTCTACGTTTCATCGATGCTCCATGGGCATTGATGCCATATGAGCCTTGCGCGGCCTGCACATTAACAAGACACTGTGATTTTTAAATCACAATTAAAAGAGTATCATCATTGAAGGAAAGAGTGCAGCAGAAACAGAAGATTGAAGACAGATTTGGGAATTATGGCTAAGAATGATTATCAAAAGCCTAATTCCCAGAAATAAAACACAATTAAAAGAAAATCATATGTGTTTAACTAACAGAAAGGCCTCCACCGCCTCAATTGAGGTGAATTGATTCCTCAGCTACCATAAGTGCCACCTTTGCCTTAAAGCATTCAAAATAGAGGCCAAAGTTGTTGATCAAATGAAGATAATCGCCTCAGTGCAACCAGAGAGTTACTACTGCAAGTTAATGAAAAAAATATCTGCAAATTTACTCCAAATATGACACAGAGCCTTAAAGTCAATAAAATCTCCCACCAAGCTTAATTCATAAATGTAAAACAATTAATACAGACCAGAATATTTGTGAACTTCTCCATCGAGCCCCTTAAAGGCCGAGAAGTCATTTAATCTATATTAATTGTCCTAAGAGATCTTTTATCAGATCTAACCTCCTCATTCTTCTATAAATACTTCTGTAGAAGATGAGAAACTGTTGGTTTATTAGGTTGCTGAACATTGTAATGTAACTGAGCTTGAGACTTCTATCTGTAAATAGTGTTCACTGGCCCTTGAAGCTCTGTTTGTGTTAGATTAGTTAGGCTGGATAGTGAAGATGATTGCTGAACTGAAACATTGGATCTGAGTACTGTAACTAGTTTGACATCAATAAACAAGTTGTTTCTTGGGATCCTGGTCTATATCACTGGTGAAGTGCCCCTTTCTTTGTTATTGTTTTCCTTCTATGTACGTCATATTGTTCATTATTCTCTGATAAAGAATAGCATTTATAGATTTAGGACCTACTGTACATCAGTAACCATCTCTGACTGAAAAGCTTTATCTCAATGTTTTCCTCCAATTTCTTTATTTAAGAATGATTTGATACAGTTTAAGCGGTTAGGAATGTTGGATCTCCCTCGTCCTACTGTTTGCTTTAAACATTGTTCTTGAAAGTTATTTTCCTTATTTTCTTATTAAAGTTAGACTAGAAAACTGATGGTTTGCCCTGTTTCTAGCTTCTACTCTCCAAAGGTAGATTCTGAAAATTTCCCTTGGTGTTGACTAAAAGCAGACTAGGTTTAAAATTACTTTACCTGATCTTAAGTTACACTCTATCTTCTCTTATATGTTTTCATACTTTCTGAAGGTAATTATGTGGATTACTGGATTGTTTGTCAATTAAGCTGCTTTAATACAAACTTTCCCAAGAATTCAATGGTAAGCCCTGCCCTTGGTTGGTT
This sequence comes from Pinus albicaulis, assembly GCA_034641835.2. Classification (NCBI taxonomy): domain Eukaryota; kingdom Viridiplantae; phylum Streptophyta; class Pinopsida; order Pinales; family Pinaceae; genus Pinus; species Pinus albicaulis. The sequence goes on from CM076569.1 coordinate 626,478,458, forward strand.
TTAAACAGTTACTTAAGAGGCTTTTCTTGTTTGGACTGACTATAAATCCTTTGTGAAATTATTATCATTTTCCACCTCTCCAACAATTTATTGTTCCCATTCCATCATTTTAATCTCAACAATATTGTGATGTATATGACTTGCCCCTTGGATCACTCTTGATGTTGTTGCTCAATTAAAGCCCTGTTATGACTCCATAGCCCAATGGACTAAAAGCCAGTGTTATATCTATCTTTTTAGCCTAGTTGTTCTATTCACTTGCAACTTCTCACTTTTGAAACTCTTTGCACTTAGGACTTTCCACCTCAAACAGTATTCATGCTCAACCATCCAAAAACAAAACAAACCCTTGGCCTTCATAACTAGCCTAATATTATTACCCCAAACATCAAAGAAAAATCCATATTTGCACTTATTGGAGAGATACCTCTCCGGCTTCAGGAGGGCTAGATCCTAGAATCCCAAAGTTGGTTGAAATAATGTTCTTTCTGTGATCGGACTTTGCCAATCTTGCTGATTATAGATTCCTAACATTTCGGGCGACTCTGCTGGGGAATCTTTTCTGAGTTAGTAAAAGTTCAAAAACACCTTAAAACTCTAGATAAACCCCTGGTTTTATGACAATTGTTCTATTTGCCAGCTGAGCCATCAGCTACTAACATTTCATTTTCATTTTTGTAAAACTTTGAGAGTAAAAAGAATCCTTTTAAAGCACTACCAAAGAATGGTAATCATGATAAAACTTCTTTGAATCAGTGACAAACTAGGAAAACCCTAGGATTCTCATAATACTTATCTAACCTTGAAAAATCAGCTGGCTTAGCCATAAGAGTAGACTGTCTTTGTCTCATAACCATGTCTAAGTTTTGAAACAAAGTTAGTACATTCTTAAAAACTACACAACTAAAAAATAACTTAGGAAAAACCTAAAAATATTTCAGATTGGTATTCAATAAACATGGTGGTGGACCATAAAACCCTTTACCTCTAAAAAGAATGAAAAAATTCCACTTGGCGACTCCACAATCCTGAACAGACCTTAAGACTCCATTTGGAAGAACCCTTATCATCATAATATCATTCAAACTCATTTAGAGGACTATAGGGTTAAAATTTGTGTAAACAGATTGGTTGACCATTCCAAAATTGTCATACCTGGTTGAACTTTTCCTGTTTATTTGGGTCTGAAAAACACAGCATAGTGGCTCCTAGAAAGATTCACACTAGAGCCCATCCTGACCCTAATCCACCTGAAATAGTTGATAACCTAGAAGGTATCCTTAGAAGTCTCCTAAGATTAAATTGTCAACTGTTTTTCAGATCACCCTTGAGAGTTAATTCAATTCCTGAAAACCTTGCAGCTCTACAAGAAACACATGGTGGTGGAACCATAAAACATTTTACCTCCTTACGAGCTAAATTTTTTTCCACCTGGCGACTCCACACTCTGAAACTCCCAAAAGACCAAATGACTCCACTGGTAGAAGACCCTGAACTGATTGACGAGACACAGTGACCTCTTTCTTAATTTACAAACATGATTCCAAGGATACAACGAAGATATGCCCCAATGAGTAGAGATCATATCCCTGGGTTTCCACATAAGATGCCCCAGGTGAATTGGGATGACAACCTGTCTGTTTTTCAAGGTGAAAATTTTGATGAACCTTTATTACATCTCATCAAATTTCACATACATGTATGGAGGTTGAAAGTTGAATGGCATGAAGACTGCCTAATGAAAATTTTCATGTTAACATTAGAAAAAAAGCTACGGATTGGTATGAATGCTTAAGATCTAGTAGTTTGTTTTCTTTAAAAGACCTTCAATATGTGTTCTATGAGAACTATAAATAAAACACTACATCATTATCATGGGGTGCAATATATTATGATCCATCACAAAACATCGCCCAACACGTTATAGATAATGATGAAGCTCTAGAAGAAATGCATCATGAAGATCTTTTAACAACCATTCATGACTTTAATCTCTTTTTGAAAGATTATAAGAATATTGATGATCAGGAGCAACCCTTTATTTTTCTAAATCAAGAACAAATTCAACCCCTACAAGAGCTAGACAATGCCCAAGAAATGTATTATGATCAACACATTATAGAAAATGATGAGAAAACTTGCAAAGAAAGAAATGAAGAAGGTTGTCAAGAAATGCTTGATTGCCTACCTATATATTGTAGTATGCTGATAAGAGAATTTCATGACTGAAATGAAAATAATAATAGTGATCAGTGCTTCGAAAAAAAAAATATCCATTTGGAAAACACGGAACATGAAATTGAGAGACACCAACACATATAGAATCCTTTCCTTTGTGTCATAACGCAGTTCTGATTATACAACAAGAATGGCATCCTGATTATGAGAAGAAAATAACTCGTGAACCCAATGTACAAACTATGTATCATAACAATCATGAGGAATTTTCTAAAACACAAGAAGATCAGGAAATAAAAGAAATGCCTCGAAGTATCTCTGCGAGCACAAGTGAAGTTCCCTTGGAAGAGGCTCAAGATGACATCAAGCCTCAAAATCAGCCAATACAACATAACGAGGATGTGGATACCTCTGTTGTAAGCAGAAAGAAAACCCCTTCTCTTCTAATAGAGGGAGAGATTGATTTAGTATTGAACAGAATACCAACCTCCAAACCTTCATTTGAACCAAACGCTTCCGCTCACTTACCTACTCCGTCTTGTTGTATTGATACAAAGAAGAAACTTGTAGGTCAACTAGAAAAAGAGAAAACTGATGACCCAATATGTTCGACAGATGAAATTGTTTATTCAGATGATTTTCTGAATTTTGATCAGTCTGATGATGATGATGAGTTTCAAGAAGAAATTAATCACGCAGGGAAACCTGCGTTCGATTGGTGTTATGAGTTTCACCATCGTCAACTTGAAAGCAGAAATCACCCATTTCAATCCATCAAAAAAAGATTTCACATAATTGGGAATCAACAGACTTGCAACTCGAAGGGTGAAGAGCTAAGCAATAAAGAAATTTTTTAGCAAAAGGAGCTTCCTCTTGAAAAAGAGGAAACCTTTAAATACTCCCCTGCTCAAGAATATAATAATCTCTTCATAGCGTTTAGTTCACTGAATCCAAGCATACCAAGGTTACAAGAGGACGACACTACCAAATATGATGAATCCTCTAGTTCAGATAACGAAGAAGATGAGGGAGAAAAACAAATACAAGACTATCCTGCTGTGGATATACTATCTTCCCAAGAAGAGACTTCTCCCTTCATTAATGTTAAACTGTCATCCAAATAACCTAAATGTATATTAGAAGCAAGAATATTTTAAAGAAAGAAAATATTTCATTGTTTGCTATTGTGCAAGTTAAAGATGACGATACTTCCAAGCTACATACTGAAGAGATAGTCCTCAAAGCTCATGTCTTGGAAGTAGATAATCTACCAATTGTGGAGGACCATAAAGAAGAGAACCTCCATCTTTTCTTTGTTAATCCTTTGGAAGAGTGTGTGGAGGTCCCAATTGGCTCAAATTATCAAGCATGGATCCTTTACAAGAGCCAAAGACATGAAGAACTATCACCTTCTGTGATAGCCTTGATATTGAAGGTTAGTCTTCAATATGTTCTATTGATACCTCTGACAAGCAGCCAGAGTTTCTTCTTCTTCTTGACATTACTCAGTTGGATGCATTGGCACTTTTGTATCATATTAATATGTAGATACTTAAATATCCCGAACTGGTACCAGATGATGAAGTCAGGACGCGATGGATGCAGCACAAGTGCCACCGGTCGGAGCTTCATGTCGCCGTCAAAGTTCTACCTCTTCCAACTGATCTGCAGGGCTCGGCCTCTGCAGCCGACTTCACCGCGGGCTTGGCTCTTTCCTTTGCCGACGCTCCATGCGGTCTCCAACGCCCAAACAGTGGACTGACCAGGAGCGCTTGCCAATCTCGCGCAGGGGCTGACTTCCCAGCTTTCTTTGCGCTTTTCACTGTGGATGCATCGGGCGGCTTTCATTGCCCTAGCCGCAGTTCTCTTCTGGAAACTCTCGCAAATCATGCTGGCCTTCTTTGCATGCGATTTTCAGTCCCCGCTGCTGCCTTTCTCCGAGATCTGGATAGACAAGGGGACGGCAGCGATGGACTAAACACAGTTGCTAGCCTCCACAACTTCGCCGCCGCACCCAAAGAGGAGCCGCTACCATGCCTTAGTCTCTACCTCTCGAAGAAGCAGGGTAATCTGGATAAGAGGTTGCTTGAGGAGGGTTTTGCTTTTCAGCCGGATGTTCTCTTGGCCAAAAGTCCTCCAAATCCAGGATCACGATTCCAGATCCAGATCTCTCTTCCTTATGGTGGAACGAAGCTGTTATGGGTCCATGCCATGGATCTAGTGCAGAACCTTACACGGGAACTTGACCTCAGATTGGGGATCCCCTCAAGACTTCTGAGACTGCTCTACAAAGGTAAACAACTTGAAGACCATTTGCCCCTGTTTCACTACAATCTTGAGAAAGATGCTTTAGTTGTACTTTCCTTTCGCTTGAGAGGGGGAGCTTCTGGGCAAACCTCCTCAGCCCCTGCCTTCTCCTATAGGGATGCAGTTCATGCACACGCTACCAAGAAGGCAGCTCAACCACCCGAGGCTCCCAAGCCTTTTCTGGTGGATAAAATGGAGGAAATACCCTCCATCGAAATCTCCCATCCATCGTTGGATGACCAAACCCAGGCATTTGCAGAATCAGCCCTCATTTGCAGGTTTAATGGCCTATGGCCTCGAACAGCAGATCTATACCAGTGGCTCCATTCTAACTGGACTAACAACTGCAAAGTCTTCTTCTGCTCAAAAGGCTTTTTCATTGTGGTATTTGTATCCAACAAAGACTATCAGAAAGCCTTACAGGAAGGACCCTGGTTCTGGGGATCGGCGGGGCTCTTTCTCACGCCATGGTTTCCAGACTTTGACCCCTCTACGGCGGTTATTACCAAGCTCCCCATTTGGGTCAGATTACCAAATCTCCCGGCGCATCTCTGGCACTTCTCTGTTTTTCAAGGGATTGGGGATACCTTAGGTAGTTTTTTGGCAACGGATACCTCTCGGGGGGAGAAAGGGTTATACACTTATGGCAGAATATGTGCGGAAATCGACATCAGCAAAGGGCTTCCTGATCAGATAAATCTCAAAGTTGGGGACTTCTACTGGACCCAACCCCTGGACTACGAAAATACTGCTTTCCGGTGCCGTCACTGCCATCAGACGGGGCACCTCCAGAACTCATGTGCTACGTTCCTTGGAAAAAAGAAGAACAACAAGGGCAAATCCAAATCGAAGAGCTGGAAGCCTTGTGATCGTCCCCCCTTGGATGACCCTGACTCCTCTAGCTCGGATGAGGAGGAAATAGACGCAGAAGACGCAACCACAGAGACCGCGAAGGAATCCCCCTTGGCCAGCCCTGCGGATCCATCTGCTCCTCCGATCCCGCAGAAACGCTTGCATGAGACCTCTTCCTCATATTTAGATAAGGAGTCGCCTTCTTCAGCGCAGAACATTCTGCAACTGGTTCCTGTTCTTCCCAGTCATAATGACTGGATCAAAGTCAGTAAGAAGAAAGTGAAAAAATGTCGATTGGTAGTTTCTACCCACACTGGGTAGATCTCCTTGTATCTTGCTCTCTTTTATCTTCCTTGATCTCTTTTGCTTGATCCTAGTTTGCTGTTGGGACCGAGGTTGATACTTCATCATTTCCGGCCCCTTGCTTCCGTGCTTTGCTTTTGCAAAGCCTTGATTGTACCATATGTTTTTTTACTTAATAGAATAGTCTGACTTAGAAAAAAAATATGTAAGCCTCACATTTTGCAATAGGTAAGATAGAATATTGATAAAATAACATGTGAGCATTCAGATAGTTGTTGATTTGCCTTTAAAGAATACAAAGAAGACATCAAAAACAATAAAAGAAAGAAAAGAGGGAAGATTGTAAAAACAATAAAGGTATAGCCCCATACCAAAAAAAAGAAACAAATCTGAAAGTGTGCAAGCTTAAATGCCACTCCTGAAGAACACACTTCTAATTAGTCATATAGCCTAATCATGAATAATTAGTTTTAAATTGACTGCTAATAGGATAGTGAATTCAATTTGCCAAAAAGTTTAATCTTGGCTTATCAGTTAGGAAGATTAGGCTAGAAATTAAAGGTTCAAGCATATCAAAATTTATTGGAAGACAGAAGCAATATGAAGTCAACAGTGTAAAAGAAAGTATGATGGCTTTCAGATCTTAAGCCTTCATTTGGATATTCTCCATAAATAAATGTACGTATGCAACTTGTTTTATGATATAGACCTTAATCAATTCATTGTTTAATCGACTTATGTCTTTAGAGCCCACATTTGTAGAATTTGAAAATAAATCTGTTAAAACATTTTAATCTAACGGATACGATATATTAGGTAGAGAATACGGATAGGGCTCCATTATTTTAATCTTAGTCATGGAAAAATAAAATGTAGAAATAGATTATATTTCCTGCTTTCAAAAAGAATAAAATGTTGTGAAAAGAGTTTGCCAATCCAAGTGCACTCTAAATGAAGAAAAAATGCTAGATCAGTAGGATTGGGTAGGTAGAGAGCTTGTTGATGAAAGAACCATTGTTTTTATGGCTGCTAATATGTTTTCAAAAGAATATCAATTAAGCAAAGGAAAGCAGCCCAATGGATCAGGCACAGGTCAGCCTCTGAGAGAATACAATGGATGAGGCACAGGTTAGCCTCCCAGAGAATAAAATGGATGAGGCACAGGTGAGCCTCCCAGAGAATGCAAGTCTGAAGTTCTTGATGCCTTCAAGAAGGCACCATCCCCAAGTGGAGCCACTGTTAGCCACCTATAAATTTTTTTATAGAAAAGGGTGGCTAAGACTTTCTGGAGCCTTCAAGGAAAAAAATTTATTACTAAAAAGTGTTGGCTCTTGAAGACTCTTGAAGGCCTCATGCCTCTGTCCAAATCTTCTTTACTATTTCCATTTTATACTCAGACGTTCTGCTGATTTCATGAGAAGAGACTGCTGAAAAACCATCATTTTCCCCCTTCTCCCACTCAAAACTAACCTTCATTTGCTCCATTTTTATCCATAAATCTCTTTTGTTTTCATGATTCCTCTTCTTCCCTTCATGAAAATCATTTTTACAAGGTTAAAAACTCACTTTTTAGCCTTACCGAAACCCCCAAATCCATTGAGAACTCTGAAAAAAGTCATAAAAAACAAGGTTTTTATTACTAAGGACTCAAGCCCCCTTGGGCTACATTTCAAACCACTTCCCCCACATGCCCACACCCTAGAACCAAGCGGTAACCCTATTCGGTGCTTATCGCATCGGAAAGATTCAAGTGTGCAAGTCTTTTGCCATGTTCGAAAGTTCCGATGCGATTAGCCTTTGTATTGTAAAAACCCTGATCATATTATTTTTTATATATATATTCCGTGGGCCCGCCTCCAGTGCTTAAAACCTTGTAATAATTTTTACCCCGGTAGTATTTTTTATTTGTAAAACCAAAAAACCCTATTTTCCAAAGTTTTGGTTCAATGAGTTAGAATCACATGTTAATATAAAAAATGGTTAGATTGAAAACACCCGATCGTGCAATCACATCGGAGAAATACAAATGGGTTGATCGAAAAGGCCGCATCAAAACTTCCGATGCGATTAAGTCCCACATCCATAGACCTCGGTCCTTTGTTTTCTTTGTGAAACCAAGCGCAAAGGCTGAAGTCCTTATCGCATCAGAAAAATTCAATGGGTTGATTGAAAGACTGAGCCCGAAGTTCCGATTACGATTGGGGCTTATATATATAAAAATCCACCCCCCGCCCCACCTCTCCGTTACATATGACTTTCACCCGGGAACAAGTGTTAAAGATCCCAGGCGCCAATCGCATCGCAAAATTCCAATGGGTTGATTTAAAAGCCCAAGCCCGAGGCTCCGATTGCGATTGGCCCTTGTTAGATAAAGCCCCAGGCCCATGGTACTCCATACATCCAGCGGCCCCACAATCAGGCGCCAGTCACTTCATATATAAATATTCCACCCCGATCCATAAGAACCTTTATTTTTATTAAAAACTTGGGTTTTCCATAAAGTATAAGGGTTTTTCGCCGGTCCATTCTAAAGCTAAAATCTACACCGTTGATCATGAGTCGTTCAAACGGCCAACGCTCGATCACATCGCGTTTTTTTAATCGTTGTGTTATATTTCTTCTCTCGATCGGCTTTTCCCCCGATTCTTTCTCCACCATTGATCTAATCTTTAGATCTACGGTTTGCGCTACATCGTATCGCATCTTTCAATCGGTGCATTTGCCTACCACTCCCGATTGCGATCCCTCGATTGTGATCCTCCGATTAGATCTGGACCGTCCACGTGTCCAGATCGGACGGTCCAAAATCACTTCATCTTATTCTTCTCCCTGCTCTCCTTTTTGCCTCGTCTACGGAGATCTCCACCGTTGGATGCTTCCATCCAACAGCTACGCTCCTCCCTCGCCTTCTAAAGCAGTTTTTCCCCAAAAACGCAGGATTTCATAATGTTTTTCTTGTTTTGCAGGTTTCGAAGGTTTTTTCCCATACTATGAAGAAAAATAAAGCTGAGGGTGACGATCCTCTAGCCTTTTGGTTATCAAAGGGAAAGAGACTAAAAGGACTCCACTCTACGTTTCGTTGATGCTCCATGGGAATTGATGCCATACGAGCCTTGCGCGTCCTGCACATTAACAAGACACTGTGATTTTTAAATTACAATTAAAAGAGTATCAGCTTTGAAGGACAGAGCCCAGCAGAAACAGAATATTGAAGACAGATTTGGGAATTACGGCTAAGAATGATTATCAAAAGCCTAATTCCCAGAAATAAAACACAATTAAAAGAAAATCATAAGTTTTTAAATAACATAAAGGACTCCACTACCTCAATTGAGGCGAATTGATTCCTCAACTACCATAAGTGCCACCTGTGCCTTAAAGCATTCAAAACAGAGGCCGAAGTTATTGATCAAATGAAGACAATCGCCTCGGTGCAGCCAGAGAGTTACTACTGCAAGAAAAATTAATGCAAAAATATTTGCAAAGTTACTCCAAACATGACAAAGAGCCTTAAAGTCAATAAAAGCTCCCACCGAGCCTGATTCATAAATGTAAAATAGTTAATACAGACCAGAATATTTGTGAACTTCTCCATCGAGCCCCTCAAAGGCCGAGAAGTCATTTAATCTGTATTAATTGTCCTAAGAAATCTTTTATCAGATTTCACCTCCTCATTCTTCTATAAAGACTTCTGTAGAAGATGAGAAATTGTTGGTTGATTAGGTTTCTGAACATTGTAATGTAATTGAGCTTGAGACTTCTATCTGTAAATAGTGTTCACTGGCCCTTCAAGCTCTGTTTGTGTTAGATTAGTTAGGCTGGATAGTGAAGATGATTGTTGAACTGAAACATTGGATCTGAGTATTGTAACTAGTTTGACATCAATAAACAAGCTGTTTCTTGGGATCTTGGTCTATATCACTAGTGAAGTGCCCCTTTCTTTGTTATTGTTTTCCTTCTATGTACGTCATATTTTTCCCTATTCTCTGATAAAGAACAACATTTATAGATCTAGGACCTACTGTACATCAATAACCTTCTCTAACTAAAAAGCTTTATCTCAATGTTTTCATCCAATTTGTTTATTTAAGAATGATTTAATACAGTTTAAGAGGTTAGGAATGTTGGAGTTCCCTTGTCCTACTGTTTACTTTAAAAAAATTTCTTGAAAGTTATTTTCCTTATTTGCTTATTAAAGTTAGACTAGAAAAGTGATGGTTTGCCCTGTTTCTAGCTTCTATTCTCCAAAGGCAGATTTTGAAAATTTCCCTTGGTGTTGACTGAAAGCAGACTAGGTTTAAAATTACTTTATCTAATCTTAAGTTACACTTTGTCTTCTCTTATATGTTTTCATACTTTCTGAAGTTAATTATGTGGATTACTGGATTGTTTGTCAATTAAGCTTCTTTAATACAAACCTGCCCAAGAATTCAATGGTTAGCCCTGCCCTTGGTTGGTTTTAAACAGTTACTTAAGAGGCTTTTCTTGTTTGGACTGACTATAAATCCTTTGTGAAATTATTATCAGTTTCCACCTCTACAACACTTTATTTTTCCCATTCCATCATTTTAATCTCAACAATATTGTGATGTAGACGACTTTCCCCTTGGATCACTCTTGATGTTGTTGCTCAATTAAAGCCCTGTTATGACTCCATAGTCCAGTGGACTAAAAAACCAGCGTTATATCTATCTTTTTAGCCCAACTGTTCTATTCACTTGCAACTTCTCACCTTTGAAACTGTTTGCACTTAGGACTTTCCACCTCAAACAGTATTCATGCTCAACCATCCAAAAAAAAAACAAACCCTTGGCCTTCATAACTAGCCTAATACTACTACCCCAAACTTCAAAGACAAATCCATCTTTGCACTTATTGGAGAGATCCCTCTCCGGATTCAGGAGGGCTAGATCCTAGAATCCCAAAGTTGGTTGAAATAATTTTGTTTCTATGATTGGACTTTGCCAATATTTCTGATTACAGATTCCTAACACTCGCACAGTAAGCGATCAGGCTTGTACCTTTACATCATTCTATCCTTAATTGCAAATCTGACACCTTGGGTTTTCGATTTTGTTTCCATAAGGCTTATAACACTGCAAATATTGTACTAAATGAATCTTATGAAGGCATGAATACGTGTTTTTATTTTGGACACCTATCTCAATGCCTATCCTTCAATCTAAAATCCCAAGATTGACGGCGGAGATCAGTTAGGTAACTTCATAGGTACTACCCCTTGCAACCCTAACTAATCTGGATCATTTCTTTGTTTTTCTTTCCGAAAGGCTCTGCAAGCTTCATGACGATGGTATACTCCCTTTGCCTCCTGGTCTAACAGCTAATGCGCAAGGTTAACCAGTTTTTCCGATGGAGTTGTTCATTTCAGAGTTGTTATTTGGTAAGCATTCTTTTCTGAGCTTTCTTGTTCTTTAATATTTTCAAATAGAATTTTCCTTTTGTGTTCGTAGGGTCTGATACCGAGTTTGGAGTCATGGCGATGCATTTTGAAACCTTGGAGAAGTTACTCTCCATGACTACATGTAATTACCAATCTCTTAGTGCTTATGTCTCTTCGTGCTTCGATTTGCAGTGTCGTTCTATAAGTTTTCTAACCAAGGTTTCTTGTCTTGGAATCCACCTTCAGTTAGCTCTAAGACAATCATATTGATGCTTACAAGTCAGTTTCACTCCTTCCAACCTTATACTTATGCTTGCAATTCTTACATATTTTCTTCGTCTAAATATATGTTTCCCTTTTAATGGTATGTCACTTGGTTTTTCTTGCAGGTACTTCTCTTTGTCCTGCTGCAAGGTCTCTTATGCTTTCGTTCTCGGATTTTGGCTACATAAGCCACCCTAATCTTGTTCCCATTCAACAGTTATTCCATACCCTACTTCTCCCTATATCAGGGGCCGAGAGCACGTCCTTTTCATTTTAGACAAACTGAGCGTTGTCTTCAGAGCTTTGCATTCATGTGGAAGAAAATTTGGTTTTCTTCCTTAGTGTTTTCGGTGGTTGGGTTGCCCAGATGGCACCCCCAAAAGTCCTTTCATTTTTCCAAATGTAGTTTATATGGATTCTAGTTACAGTTTTGTAACCCCATGAGACCATGAACGTTTGCTATAAAAGATAGTCATGTAATATTTTTGCGTTTCGGGTATTGTGTAATCTTATTGTATAATATATATTTCATTTCCATTTAAATCAAGCAATTCTATTGTTCATGTTGTTATTTGAATATAGATTTCCTTTCCCAGGGTCGTGGTCACCACTATGTATTCACAATAATGTTTATAGTATGGTATATATTTCTATAGCTTGAGTTCAGTGTATAGCATTTTCTATATTGGACCAATGTTTAAATGGGTATATAATATACAGTCTTTCCTTACAGAATTACTTTGCTAGCTTTCTTGAATGTCCTTAGCGGGTTGTTGTTTATTGATTATTATCCATGGTACTTGCGGCGTTCCTCTATTTCCCACTATACATGGTTGCATGTTAATATTTCAAGTTTCCTGTCTTGGTTAATTTGTGATATAGATTTAATATGCGACTGCAGAATTTTCTATCATGTGCTAGATTAGCGGTTCTTTATAATCTCTTTAGTTTCAGTGGTGAGTGATGGTCAGATCATATTCTTCTTTCCATGTATAATTTAGCCTCCAGCAAGAGCGACCAGACCTGGGGTTGAGCACCTTTCGCAGATCCTAGTCTAACAGTTCTCTTCCAGATTACATTCTTTGTCCTTATATTATTTCACCAGTGTATTCCAAATCTTTCTACTTATTTACTTCAATTTTACTGGTTGCATGTAGGCTTGAATCTTTTTTGAAGCATGAATTCAAGAATATATCAATCTAAATTTACACAACATAAAATATACTTGTTGCTTTTTGTAATCTTTTCTTTGACAGAATTACTAATATTTATATACATATATAATGTACAATAAACTCTTTAGTTTTATCATATATGTCAGTATATTTTCCAGGTACTATAGTTAAATAGTATGTTCACGTTCTTTCTTCTCCACAATACATATTTTCTAGAAACAAAATTTAAAATGGAATTGATATTATTTTTTGTCTGCAATACATATTTTCAGTCTATAAGGTTTACATAGTAAGATTGAATTCCTGTTTTTCAACCAGTTCTATCAATATTAACTGAAATAAATAATTCTTCTTACTTATCCTATCTGGGTTGTTATTGATGGTTTTCGCCCAACCATAAGAAAGGCGATTACGTCCTTCTCTTCCACCGTGCTCCACTCTTAAGGTGGGTAGGTTGACAGAGGTTTCGAGAGAGAACTCAAGACTCAAAGTCCAGTCTTAATTTCCAGAAACCCTTAGGAGTACAGAGTATTCCAATGGTCACTACCAACTCTGGAAATTTCCTCACTCTGCTCTTTTTCTCCTTCCAAAAAAATAACCCATTTTCCTCTCTGGGATGTGCCTTTATCCTTACAGGAAAAGGTAACTGTGTGAACTCTCCAACCACCTCTCAGTTCTTGGAATAATTTTACCATCAGTACTTTTGTTTTAAATTTCATGGAACCTCCTTTCCATAATTAATTATTTTTTCACAAAATAAATTTAACCCATATTCATCAAGAAATCCTTCCAGAAAAAATGAAATATTTTAAGTTTCTTTTTAAAAAAGATAAAATAACATAACAACCAGTCAATAGCTAGTTAACACACAAACTAGTTGTCACAACTTCTCCCCTGGAAGTAAACATCTTCCTCGGTGTTTCACTCCAACTCAGCTAACAATTCTAGATAAGCCTCGCGTACAAATCCTTCATCCTCCTAGGTAGCCTTTTCCGAGCTAAAGTGCTTCAATTGCACCTTAACCTGGGTGACGGCTTACCTTCGATGCATGATTTCTCTTTGGTCGAATATACACTGAGGTTCAACCAGAAATTCGTTGTCCGGTTCGACCTGAAATAAGCATAACTCCAATTAGATTCTCATAAAGAAATTTGTACTTCCAGTTAAGATATTTTAATCTTACCTACCTGGATGCTTTGCCAGTGAATAACATGCATCGGGTCATGCACGTATCTCTTCAGCAAAGATACATGGAAAAAATTGTGCACCTTTATATGGATGGGTAAGGCCAACCGATATGCCATAGGCCCCACCCTTTCCAATACCTGAAAATGTCCACAGAATCGGGGAGCCAACTTGGCACAAGAGGCCCACCTTAGTGTGCTCCTATTTGGTTTGATTCTCACATACACATGATCGCCCACTTAGAATTCTAGATAAGTCCTCTTCTTGTCTCCATAAAACCTCTACCGGTCTTGAGCAGCTCTTATATTTTGTCTAATATTTCTTACCTCTGATTCCATCTTGGCCAACATTTCTAGTGCAAGCATCAAATTATTTTCAGGGCTGCTCCAATTTCTAGGGGTACGACACTGCCACCCATATAAAGCTTCGAAGGGACTCATCTTAAGTGACTCTTAGTACCCATTGTCATTGGAAAACTCTACCAGGTCAAGATAGTTCTCCCATCTTGTTGGTTGTTGCATCACGTACATGTGCAACATGTCCTCCAAGATTTGGTTCACTTGCTCAGTTCATCCATCTGTCTGAGGATGATAATTTGTGCTGAAATTAATTTGGGTTCCCAATCCTGTGAATAAATTCTTCCAGAATGCAGAAGTAAACTTCACATCCCTGTCTGATATGATTTTTTTCAGTATTCCGTGTAATCTAAATATTTCTCTCATAAATATATCGACTATTTTCACTGTTTTGTACATAGACTGTACTGATATAATGTGTGCTGCCTTGTTTAACCTATCAACTACCACCATAATGGAATCATTGTGATTTTTAGATCTTGGTAAACAAATAATGAAGTCTAGGGATATAAATTCCCATTTCCATTCACACACCGATATGGGCTGCCACAATCCGGCTGGATGTTGATGCTCCACCTTAACCTGTTGACACTCCAAACATTTGGTTAAATATTTTGCAATGTTTTTACGCATACTAGGCCAAAAATAATTTTGTATAATTGCTATCAACATTTTCTGGTATCTTAGGTGTCCTGAATAATTGCTTCGGTGATACGTTGTCAGCCTTTTCTGGTATCCTGGGTGTCCAGAATAATTTCTACGGTGATATTCATTCATAATCATCTCCTTCAATTCCATTCTATTTGTAATATATATTTTTCCCTTAAATGTTTGCAGTTGTTCTTTGCTAAGTCTGTAATCACTAGTTTTTCCTTTCCTTTTGTCCTCCTCCATTTGTTGTTATAAAAGATGATATTCGGGATCCTTCCTGGCTTCCTCTGTTATTTGATAAAAAAATTTACATTCAAGTTGGTTATAACAAAGCTCATAACATAGTGCAGCTTTTCTCTCAAGGCATTCAACAATTCATTTTTCTTTACCTTTACATGTTGAATTTGCATGTCAAACTCACTTAAGAAGTCATTCCTTCCATCTACTCCGACGAGAATTTTGTCGGGAAAAAAATACCGAAGAGGGGGTGAATCATTATTTAGGGAAAACTAAAACTTTTTACTTTTCCATGCTCTAAAACCCATACACGACTTTTCTGAATACAACTAGTGTATACACGCGGATATCCTTCATGAAACTCACGTATACACAGAGATCTAATTATGCCATTAATTCTTCACTTATATCATTCTATCATTCATTCATTGATGTTCTATGAACAGTAAACATGTGCAGTAAGAACAGAATAAACCATCACACATAAGCATCACACATGAACACCAGGATTTTAGGTGGAAACCCAAATCGGGAGAAAACCACCGTTGCAGTTGCTCAGCCTTCAATATTTTATTATAGAGAAAACATCTTACAACATATGTGTCGGGTGCAAGCCTCTCCTACCAAAGACGTAGGCAATTCCACCCTAGCTGCTTTAACAAATTTTCCATATTAATAATTTCGCTTCTTTGAACTGTACCTGCCACCTGGAAGGGAGCTACAACCCCCTCACTGAAGGCTACAACCCTCAGCACCTCTATGGAACACGTTTCATCAATTTTCACACTGGATCCAACTCCACACATTTAAGCTCAATCATATAACCAAACTGATTCAGACAACTCAGAATTGTAGAATACAGATAGCAGTAACATAGCAGAACAGATCAGACATTTCATAACCCATGCTTCAGCAAACCCTAGTTTGCATACGCGCTTTCCTTTCACTGATACCGCGTATATACGCTCCTTCTACCATAAAAACCCACGTATACTTCTGTACATATTACAGAGTTAATTTTGCTGCGCATACGCGCTTTCTCTTCAGCGAAGCCGCGTATATACGCGCTTCCTCTGCGGCAAACTAGCATATGGTTCTTCAGATATTTAGGTCATTGCAATTCTTCAGAATAGACACATCACACAGATTTTATCCTTTACTTCAGACAAATGTTCGCCTCATCTCAGATCTAATCATTCCATAAACAGATGTAGCAAATACAAATACATTTCAGATCTAGATTCCCTTCTTCATCATTTTCTTCATAGGTGCTTCATGCATTCAGATCTATCATTCAACTGTAACCCTTTCCATTTAGATATACTTCAGAGAGAAGCATTCATTCAAGCTCAGACATCTTGCTCCCACGATTGCACCTTTGCACAATGAATTTCTTCTCCTTATATAGGTTTATCCTTTTTCAATACCATGAGCCAAAACCACATTACTTCCGATGGTATTCCTAGACGGGGTCATATAGATGAATCATTACTCAATACAAAGGGTCAATACCATGGTGGTTACCCCTGGTTTTGTACTTTATGAGCGCTTTTGCCCATACGCAACTTGGCACGTTATTTCCCGCGTGCATACGCGACTTCTACTAGACTAATCTGCGTATGCCTTGTGACATACTCTTTTCATCATAGATCTAGCACATACTGAATTCCTTTCTTCATTACCTTCTGTACTCACTGTAGATACATCAGATTTACATCATTTAACAAGATCATCAAGAGATATTCCATCAAGCACAACTTCATCAAGTAGGTTGCCATTCAAGGACAACATTCTATCAAGTGGGTTGCCATCAAGGACAACACTCTGCATCATATTGCCAACAAGTTTAGATCAGCATGTTTGCAATAGTTGGTTAGTCACAGGTCGAGCCAAACACAAACTTTTTCCCTTAATAAGTAGTGCCTCCATATCGAGAGTCCATGCACTACCGTTTGTCAGCTCTAAGTCGTAGGTTGAGTATCTCTATTAATGCTCTTTTAGCTTTCTTGATTTGTAGGAAACTACTTTTCCTCCTTGCGATAATGCTACTCCCAACACTCTTTTAAGCATCAAGAGTGTACCTAAAATTTTTTTGCTGGATTCAAGCATTTCAACAATGGGCCGGTAATCAACAAATGTTTTAACCTCTCAAAACTATTATAGCATTCAGAGTTCACTTGAATACTTTTCCCTTCCTCCGTAAGTAGGTAATAGGAAAAGTGATTTTGGAGAACCCCCCAATGAATCATCGATAGTACCCACCAATCCCCCATAAAGGATTAGATATCCGCAGTTCCGCTACATTTGGGGAACTTGCCATTCTATAATCGTCTTAATCTTCTCCGGATTTATGGCTATCCCCCGGCAGAGATAACATGGCCTAGATACTGGATTTTTTTCTTGAAGAAATCACATTTGCTGAATTTGGCGTAAAACTGATGTTTCCTTAACATTTCCAACAATATTATTAAATGTTCCTTGTGCTCTTCCTTATTCTTCGAACAAATTAAAATATCGTCGATAAATATGAACACGAAACTATCCAGGAAGGGGTGAAATATTTCGTGCATCAGCCTCATAAATGTTTCTAGTGCATTGGTTAGACTCAAGGGCAATACCACAAATTCATAATGCCCGTATTTGGTATGGAAAGCATTCTTGTAGATATCTTCATATTTTATCCAGATCTGGTGGTACCCATATCTTAATTCTATTTTCAAAAATACTATGGCCCCCTTCACCTAATCAAACGGGTCATCAATCCATGGTAAAGGATATTTATTTTTGGCAGTTAGCTTATTGAGTTGTTTATAATCCATGGACATTCGCATGGTTCCATCTTTCTTCTTCACAAACAGCATCGGTGCTCCCCAAGGGGACACACTCGGTCGTATATAACCTTTGTCCAATAGCTCTTGCAATTGCATTTTTAATTCTATTAGTTCTACAATACTCATTCTGTATGGAGCCCTTGAAACTGGTGACGCTCCTGGCATTAACTCAATGGTGAAGTAAATATCTCTTCTTGGGGGTAATCCTGGTACATCTTCTAGAAATACATCCATGAAGTCCTATACCACCAGTATATTTTCCGTCATAGGAGACTTCTCCTTGGAATTAGTATACCCCACTTGGATGGCATAAAGCTTACATCCCTTCTTAATATATCTGTTCATTTGGGATGTTGTAATAGAACGCAGATGTAACGCCTTCTTGATTCCTTGAATTTCATTACATGTTCCATCTTGCATCCTATAGTATATAATATTTTATTTACAATCCACTAACGTCCAATGTTT
The DNA here is from genome assembly GCA_034641835.2 of Pinus albicaulis. Taxonomy (NCBI): domain Eukaryota; kingdom Viridiplantae; phylum Streptophyta; class Pinopsida; order Pinales; family Pinaceae; genus Pinus; species Pinus albicaulis. The sequence continues at coordinate 626,496,666 of CM076569.1, forward strand.
TTCAAGCCAATCCATGCCCAACAACACATCATAGGATCCTAATGGAAATAAATTCAAATCAACATTTAACTTCTGTCTTCCTATTTCCAATGTGCAATTTGGAATTTTGGCACTTACTTTTCTTTTTGCGCCAATGGCTAACTGTGCCAACCAATGGTTTTTGAATTTATGACTTTGTAATTTACAAAATTCTACTATTTTAGGGTTTATGTAACTTAAACTTGCACTTGGATCTACCAAAATGCAAATAGGTTGTGATAGTAGCTTACCTTCCAACTATATCATCATTGGTTGATAATCTACCTAATGATGTTCTAGTGTTGCATTGATTCGAGGTATGTTTCGGGCTACATGCCCCACCATTGAAGCTTCCTGCAGATTGGAAACAATTTCTCTTCTCCCTCTCCATGGACAATATTTGTAATAATGAGCCTCAACGCACCCCCAACATTACAGTGATGATTTTGGGACATGTCCTTGTTCAGGTTTGCAGGAGGCCTATGTAGGTCTCTCTTCTGCAGACCATAGAGTTCTTTCATGATTTCTTCCAAACTATTTGCTTATAGTATTTCGTGCAGAATTCTTAAAGTTGCCATTCCTAGCACTTTTGAATTTTGAACTGTTTTTCTGTCCCTTTCTTGGATGCCAATTTCTACCCAGCTCTCGCTTTTCCTTGGACTGTTGATAACACATTCTTGCCTTTTGAATTTCTTTTTCCATTATTCTTTGGTTTATGAATTCAATTCGTTCCTTCATGTGGGTTGGAAGACTACTTAAAAACCGGGAACATATCTTAATATGGAAGTGAATTTGGTTATGTATTCATCCATTGTCATTTGCCCCAGCTTCAAATCTTGGAACTCTTTGGATTTTTCATCACAGAAGTGTTCTGTTAAGTGCTTGTCCTTAAAATATTGCTACAATGAATCCCATGTTACATCTTGATCCTCAATGCTACAAACATTCTTGACTTCCTCCCACCATAGAGTGGTGTTTTATCTCAACTGGTAAATGGTCAATTTGGCTTTAAGATTGATACTACACTCATAGACTTGGAAGTACTTATTCATGTTAATCATCCAAGCTTCTGCCACCTCCTCAGCTTCACCGTCAAACATAGGTGATTTTATCTTCCGGAACTCACCTTGCAATAACACCCTTTGTTTCTTAATTTCCTGTTGATCTAATAAATTACCATACTCACCCTCATTATAGTTTATGTTCTTGTTGCTTCGTTGTGAGTGACTTCTTTCCATCTTGTCAGTAGTTTGGTCCTTGGTCTATCGTTCGTTTTCTTCCTGCATGTCCCTATCAGGGCTGGGTTGCAACACCCCCTGATTTTTTTTGTCAGAAAGGCTCTTCAATATCCTTTCCTATTCTTGCATGAGGCGTTCATTGTCACTCCTCACTTGGACCATTTTCCCTGCAACTTTTGCATAGTACTCAGCAATATACTGGTCTGATGTTGCTGCTCCTCCAGTAGTCTACCAGTCTACTAGTGCTGATCCACACACAACTAAATCCCCACTTCAAGATTCATTTCCGATTGTGGTTGGGGTGTAGGTTCCCCTGTATTCCGAGGTGGTTGCTGTGTCGGTCCCCTCCTCATTCTATCTTCTGCACTATTATTTCTTTTTTTGTGCATCATATATACAAAATTTATCAGGTTAGGTGACCCTTAGGGTCCCAACTTGCGAAAGCTTCTCTGATACGACTTGTAACATTCGTCATATAAAAAAAATAAAATTAATTCTTTACATCTCTTTACTATGCCTACCTTACCTATGTTTTGACCATGGCTTAATCGGTGTTATGTTACATTTAAATGTGTTTTTAACGAGATTGTTATCACATTTCCATTTTGATTACCATGGTCTAATTTGGATGGTTTATGACCCTCGATACTTGCACAACGATCGATCGGGCTTGTACCTTTACTTAATTCTATCCTTAATTGCAAATATGATAGCTTAGTTTTTCGATTTGGTTTCCATATGTCTTACAACCACCACCAATATTATATTAAATGAATCTTACGGAGGCATAACTTTGGGTTTTGAGTTTGGCCACCTGTCTCAACACCTACCATTCGATCTGAAACCCCAAGATCGATGACCGAGATCGGCTAGGTAACCGCTTAGGGTACTACCCATTACAACCCTAACTGATCTAGCTCATTTATCTTCTTTCCTTGCCCGAAGGCTCTTCACACTCCGTGGCGATGGTGCACTCCCTCTGTCTCTTAGTCCAATAACTAATGCGTAAGGTTAACCAGTTTTTCCGATGGAGTTGTTCATTTCACAGTTGTTATTTGGTATACATTCTTTTCTGAGTTGTCTTGTTCTTCAATGTTTTCGAATCAGATTGTCCTTTTGTGTTCGCGGGGTTTGCTACCAAGTTTGGAGTCATGACCATGTGTTTCCAAACCCCGGAGGAGTTACTCTCCATGATTGCAAGTAATTACCAATCTCTTAGTTCTTATGTCTCTTGTTTCTTTGTTTTGTAGTTTCGTTCTACAGGATTTCTAACCAAGGTTTCTTGTCTTGGAATCCACCTTTAGTTAGCTCTTAGACAACCAGATTGATGCTTACAGGTCAGTTTCATTCCTTCCACCCTTATACTTCTGTTTGCAATTCTTACATTTGTTCTTCGTCTAAATCTCTATTCGGCTTTTAATGGTATGTCAGTTGGTTTTTTTCCAGGAACTTCTCTTTTCTGTGGTGCAAGGTCTCTTATTCTTTCATTCTCAGATTCTCGCTACATACGCCACCCTAATCTTTTTCTTTTTCAACAAGTATTCAATACCATGCTTCTCCCCATGTCGGGTGTTGAGAGCACGTCCTTTTCATTTTAGACAAGCTTAGCATTGTCTCCAGAGCTTTGCATTAATGTGAAAGCTAATATGGTTTTCTTCGTTAGTGTTTTCGGTGGTCGGGTTGCCAAGATGGCACCCCCGCAAGTCCTTTAATTTTCCAAATATAGTTTATCTGGATTCCATTTATAGCGTTGTAACCCCATGATATCGTGAACATTTTCTATAAAAGATATTCATGTAATATTTTCAGGTATTGGGTACTGTGTAACCTTATTGTATAATATATATGTTGTTTCTATTTCAATCGAGCAATTCTATTGTTCATGTTGTTATTTGAATATATATTTCCTTTCCCGGCAGAGTCGTGCTTGCCACTGTGTATTCACAATTATTTTTATAGTACGCTATCTATTTCTATAGCTTGAGTTCGGCATATAGCATTTTCTATAAAGTACCAATGTTTAAATGGGTATATAATATACAGTATTTCCTTACATAATTAATTTACTATCTTTCTTTAATGTCCTTAGCAGCTCATTGTTTATTGATTATTATCCATGGTACTTGCATCATTTCTCTGTTTCCGACTATACATGGTTGCATGTTAATATTTCAATTTTCCTGTCTCGGTTAATTTGTGATACAGATTTACTTTGCAACTCCATAATTTTCTATCATGTGCTAGATTAGCAGTTCTTTATTCTTTCTTTAGTTTCAGTGGTGAGTGATGGTCGGACCATCTTCTTCTGTCTGTGTATAATTTAGCCTCCAGGAAGAGCGACCAAACCTGCGGTCCAAAAATTTTCTCGAATCCTGGTCTAGCAGTTCTCCTCTAGATTACATTTTTTGGCCTCATATTATTTCACCAATGTATTCAAAATCTTTCTACTTATTTAGTTTGGTTTTGTTAGTTGCATGTAGGCTTGAAGCTTTATTGAAGCATGAATTTAGGAATATATCAATCTAAATTAACACAACATAAATACATTTATTGCTTACTGTAATATTTTCTTTGACAGAGATATTAATATTTATATACATATATAATGTACAATAAACTTATGCATAAGTATATTTTCCAAGTGCTACAATTAAACAATATATTCACGTTCTTTCTTCTCCCCAATACATATTTTCTAGTAACATAATTTAAAATGGAATTGATATCATTTTTTGTTTGCAATACTTATTTTCAGTCTCTAAAGTTGCACAGTAAGATTGAATTCCTATTTTTCAACCAGTTCTGTCAATATTAACTGAAATAAATAATTCTTCTTACTTATCTTATCTCGGTCGTGATGGTGTCCGCCCAAACATAAGAGAGGCGATTACTTCCTTCTCTTCCCCCATGCTCCACTCCAGAGTTGGGTAGGTTCACAGAGGTTTCAAAATAAACCTCGTACTCCAAGTCCAGTATTCCTTTCCGAAAACCCTTAGGAGTACAGAGTATTCCAGTGGAAATTTCCTCACTCTACTCCTTTTCTCCTTCCCAAAGGAAATCCATTTTCCTCTCTGGGATGTGCCTTTATCCTAAGAGGAAAATGTAACTTTTACTATCAATACTTTTGTTTTAACTTTTGCGGAACCTCTTTTCCATAATTAATTCATTTTTCACAAAATAAAATTAACCCATATTCATCAAGAAATTTAAAAAAAAAAAGTGAAATGTTTTAAGTTTCTTTTTAACAAAAATAAAATAACATAACAACTAGTTAACACATAAGTAAGTATCAGTTACACAACAAAATATATATATATATATATATATATATATATATATATATATATATATATATATATATATATATATATATATAATTTGAATATTAAAAAAAATATTACAATATGTTAAATTTGAAATGTATATTTTTTAATATTTTAAATTACAATTGTAAGTATTTTTCAAAAATAAATTTAAATCAACAAAATTATATTTTAAAATTTGTAATTCATTCCTATATATTATTCAATGCAGTAATCTTTTGAAATTTAAAAAATATTTATATTAAAATGAAAAATAAATAAAATAAAATAAAATATATTTTAATTACAAGTTAAAATTAAAATTATAAATATATTTAATATTGATATTATAAATATGTAATATAAAGGGATTTTATGAAAAGGAATTCAGATCGGTGAGTGGACATGTGCATTAGGGCTTCTGTTATGTAACTACTGCGTTCCATATAGCTTAATAAAAAGGGGAAAAAAAAGAAAACCAAGTTTCATTAGTTTGGATATATTCACTAAAGTTTCATTAGTTTGGATATATTCACTAGTAAATGAAATTGTGTGTTTTGAACCTTTTGATCACAAACACTTTGGCTTCAAATTGTTGGTACTGGATTGTGGAAATATGGGATCCTACTTATGGGTGGGTCGTTGTTGAGAGCTATAAATCATGTACATATTATTTCAAAGTAAAAATAACAAGCGCTAAATAACTAACCTATGTATGGGACTTTTCCATATATTATGAAACCATAACGTGACCGAGAGCCCCTCTCTGAATATTTACAATTGCTTTATATAATGATACATCGCTTGCCTTCTCTTGTTAATTTCCAATAATAGCATAAGATTTGATAGTAAAAATCAAAATTGAAAGCTTGAAATGTCTCCCTACTGTGCGCTAGGAATGCTCTCCAATTTTTAAGGAGATTTGATTGCTAATTAGCGGTTGAACGATCCATGTTCGAAAAAAAAAGAAGCCTTTGTCTCTTCTCCTACGAACTCTTGCCATGATATAATCTTGTTCACAAAGGTAATGATAATTCCATTTAAAAACAAACAGGATGCACAAAATCGATTGAAATTAAATGACGATGCAAATATAACTTTGAACTGAATGAGAAAATGGTTAAAAAATCCTTGGTTAAAAAATCCTTTTGTGGTATGCGCAACACGTCTGCAACTCCATTTGAAAGTTGATTTCATTCACTGGCAGAGAAAATAACGAAGATTCAACACTCCAATCCTAGCATTAAATCTTGAAATAGCTCCAAGTTTACTCCATATTCAACGCAATCATAAATTCCATTAAGAATGAGAGAAAAGAACGGGTTGAAACAAGACAAACCCATGAATATTGGCATTTTGGCAGCGCAGTATTCCTCAAAATTGTCATGTACTTACTCTCCGGCTGTGGATAAAATTAATTCCATATGCATTGTGATATATTAACGTTCTCTTACGTCCATGATCAAGTGCATGGCGCACTTTAGTTAATGTTGACATGGAAATATATATTTTATGGTTGCACATCTTGTTTTTAATATACGTGTTTATGTTGTTTTAATGATATATGTGTGTTTTTGTGTACTGAAAAACATGCGTATGTTTATAATTTGAGAATGAACACATGTGATAAAAAAACATAATTTTTGAAATGAGCTGACACTTATAACAATAAGTATCAATGATGATATGGAGAACTGATTTGCCATTTATAATCAATATGTTGATCCAACTTCGAGTGAAATTGTTGTATTAGTTAGGAAAACTGGAAGCGGAATGAATACATTGATGGACATGGAGACACCTAAAATTTTTGAATGAAATTGGACCCAGATCAGTGCCATGGAGATATTGATCGATCCAAAGCAGTAAGCTAGGCGTAAAAGGTACAACCCAAGGTGCTTCAGGTCAACTAAAAAAAGGAATTTCAATTCAGATTAGACCATAGTCAAAGACGGTATTTTGTATACAAGTAACATATTATAAAATACACGAGCCTACCAAAACCATTCATCCAGGTAGCTTCATGCATGTAATGACAATGGACACATGACAATCGAAAACTATGTTTATTTACCCTGTCGAGGAATCAGTTTCCTTTAACTTCACCATTGCCATGTCGAGGTATCGGCGACAGCATTTCCATTATCACCTTCGTTGTAAGCAACCTTGCGTTCGCTGTGAGCACCTGAGCTTCCATCCGCTTATGGCTATGGCATCCTGATTATGGCTTTGGCACCCTAATCACAAGCCTGCAAAGGTTTCGTCAGAAGTTTGGAATATGAAAAAGGCATTTCTGAACGGGAATTTCAATTGATCCTGCCTTGCCATTGCTGCCAAAGATTGTTTTTCCGTAGGGCTTGAGCTTCAGTTATGATTTGGGGTTCTTCCTGAGTGTAAGATCCATTAATTTACAGATCCAAGAGGATAAGCAGTGCTTGCAAGCATAGCTGCCAAACCAGGTAAATTCCAAACTAAAAGATGTCGTGTTTTCTCTGATGCAAAATTTCATTAATTCGAGCTTAAAGTAGTTTAGAGGTTGCCATAAAACTTCAAACTGCACCGTGAAATTTGAAGTAGGCTAGAAAAGATTAAATACTTTTCCAAAACTAGGAACTTTTGTTTGGATGAGTTCTGGAAGTCTATCGGTTTACCAATATTTAGATAGTTAGCATTAAATTTAGGGTTTCGAGCCCAATAAACCTGCAATTTCTAGAAACTACTTGGCACCAGAAAACTGCCGGTTTTACTCCATTTCCACTAATATAATTACATTATATATTAGTTTCCCATCCAAGTAACCAAGCCCATGATCCCATCCCAGCTATGACCATTGTCAAAGACTCCTGGCCTCGGCAACACTGGTGTTTTGAAATGAGGAGTCTTACACCGGGTCGGCTTAGCCTAGGCTCGCCCTTATAAATGCCGAGTTTTGGACATATTGTCAATTTAAGTAAATAATGTACATAAGGCAGTGAGAGACAAAAATAGAGTCAAAATATGAAGTTCCATATCGAAAACACAATGACACTAGTCCTCTTAAAATTCTCATCAAAGAAAACCCTTGTTTACTAAAAAAAATGTTTGCTGATTTCGGCCTCCTACCCATATATCCAAAATCTATAAATTTGAAAAAATATGAATGTGAAGGAAAATTGATCTTTTCAGCATACTATCACAAGAAGGGAGGTATGCTTATTTTATTTTATTTTCCCAGCTTAGATTTGATTATGTGAATATTTTATTGTAGGGAAGTCATCCTTAACTGATTGCAATTTTATTCAAATCAAATTTTAAAAGTCTCATGAAAGAAAACCCTTGTTTACTAAAAAAAGCGTTTGCTAATTTCGGCCTCCTACACATATATCCAAAATCTATAAATTTGAAAAAATATGAAATGAAGGAAAATTGATCTTTACTTAGAAAGTAATTTATTGCAGATCTCTTAGGTTGACATGATCAGATTTTCACAGATTTTGGTTTCGACATTTGACCAACACTATCCATGGATCTCGAGGTTTCGATTATTTCGTAATCGTAATTCATTTTTGAGCTTAGAGAGCAATTTATTGCAGATCTCTTAGGTTGACATGATAGGGTTTTCACAGATTTTGGTTTCGGCATTTGACCAACACTACCCATGGATCTCTGGGTTTCGATTGTTTCGTAATCGTAATTCAGTTTTGATGTAATAGATTGAACCTTAACACTTATAAAATTACGAAATAAAAATAAAAAATCAACTGTTGGTAAGCAAGAAATTAAGTCCACATAGCTGCAAGATTTTGAAAAAATAATACGAAAATATTACCTCTAAACTCGGCCATGCAAGCTATGGGTTGGCATTGATAGTCACGAGGAGCAGTTTAACCCTGTGGAAACTGAGCAACAGAAACAGGGTTATGGGAAAACCTCACCGCACTCACAGTTCCAACGCCAGCTCTGTAAGTTTTTCTTTCTTCCTAATTCTTTTATTCGTCACTCATTGCTTCGTTTCATTATACTGATTTTTTTCTTGTTAACTGAGAGATGAATATATATAATTGTAGTTGAAGGATGAAGATAAGGGAGGCAGAAAGAAGAAAGAAAACCGAAGGAAGAAGAAAGGATCGAAGGACAAGAGCAAGGAAAGGCTCCTCGTTGGTGGATATTGCAAAAATATGGCTTTAGCCATGGCAGAATTGGCCGAAAAATATGGAAAAACCCATGACAGAGCTGGCGAGGGCGTGGGTTAATGAGGATGGCCGAAAAATATGGCGAACACGAACACTAATCTATACCTTGTAACAGAGCAGGGTGCCTAAATAGAAGGCACAAAGCCACACCGTTCACAAGTTTGCGACAGGTTTGGTGTGGGTTGCGAGGGTTGTGACAGCTGCGCTATGTGTAGACACATGTATTTACATGGTGTGGGTTGCGAGGGTTGTGACAGCTGCGCTGTGTGTAGACACATGTATTTACACCGGCATGTATTTTACATAAAAGAAATATACAACATTCACAAACATTTAATGCCAATGAATTAATGCTGGCATTAGTTTCTTTCAAAAAAAATACTAATGGTACTAATTCAATATAACCAAGAATTATCCATGCTTTTGGCTTCCCTGCCTCGGGAAGAGGCCAAATAAGACGGAGAATAATACTATTGGTCTTCCAAAATTACTCATAAATCTTATTGGTTGATAAAATTTGAATGATTGAAAACTTAGGTTACATGCAACAGGGACTAATGCTAAATGCATAATTTCGATTACTATAGTCCCTGCCTTAGCCGCAGGCAGCAGGGACTAATAAGGGGAGGATGAAACACTTTTCTCACACTGATTACTAATTAAATATTATTTTTAATAAATATGTCTATTTTAATAGTATTGCGGCAGTTTGATTAGCCTGTTAAGGAATTTCTAAGTTAAGTTCCAAGGCACTTATGGAATTTTCCAACAATTTTATGGTAAGAAAATTTCAGTGAAAAAGAGGAGTCCATATGAACACAGACTAAAATTTAGTATTACACATAATTCATTAATTAAAATACTATTTTCTTAATATTTAAAAAATGACTTTAAAAAATATAAATTAATATAAAAATGTATGATCCAAAATAAAAAAATTTAAAATACCAAACCAGGTAATTCCACCGGGAAATCTTATTTCACAACAAATGGAAAGAAGACCAAAAAATTACCCATTATTTATGTGCTAGACAAACGGATAGTTCAACCACCAGGGCGACGACAGTTGTCGATTATTTATGATTTTACAGAAGACGCCTCCGGCCGTGGTGGTGGACAGTTATGGCCATCGCTGGTGCACTGTGAAGGGGCGGAAGGCGGCACTGGTCCTTTCGGTTTCATTTCATTCCACATGGAATAATCTGGCCGTGGTGGTGGACAGCCTGATCGGTCGCGCCCATAATTTCGACACTGTGATGGGCCCGACGGCGGCACTGGTCCTCTCGGTTTCATTTCTTTCCAAATCGAATCTCGTCTATTCACCTCCTCCTCCTCATGTAGGTTGGCGGATCGCAAAGCAGCAGCAATATTTAAAAGGAGGAGCAATAGCATGATGATGCACAGAACCGCAGTATCAACCTTTTTGGTCTCCATCGATAATCGATCTCCTCCCACAGATCACCAAAGATTCGACTTACCACACTCGATACAGACAAGGATGCTCCAGGCACTTCAATATAGATATAAGCAGTCTTACATACATTCCGGGCAGAGGCCTGAAATTTATATAGATTGTTTGGGGTTCGTCTGGCTTTCTCCCACGTGTTTGACAACCTAGAGCTTGTCGTAATTCGCGATCTTTCATTTTATTAATTAATCACAGTTACTTCGAAAAGTGAGCTTCACCCTTTAGCGAGGGGGGTGAGTTGTTTTAAGGTAACTAATTTCATAACGATAGATGAGATGGTTAAATGAGAGTGGAAAATTCAATAACTAATTTTTGAAATCAAATTCAAAACAAAAGAAAATATTTAAACTAACTGAATTTTTTAATTGGAAAATTAAAAAGCGACCATCCAACTATTAAAAGTTAAAAAAACTTACAAAATAAATAATGTCATTTTATTTTATTTTATATATATATAGTTTTGATTACAATTTAGTTCAGGGAGTTGGGAAGCATTTATAAATAAAATATTTTGAATAATAAAAAGTTAAAATAATTTAGAACTCACAATTTTTAAAAGATATTTTTAATAAATATAAAAAATTTAATTAAATAAACTAATATCTTAATAACTTGGACTATTTTTTTTATGCATGAATATACTTTGAAATTCTATATGAATTTTGTTTTATATTTATGAGAAATTTGATAATCTAATTTTTTCCATAATAACATTATATATTTTGTTTTCTTTTTAATATTTTCTAAAAATTTGAAAATGTAAGTTAATGCATTTTAAAATAAATAAATAAAATAAAATGTATAATATAATTAATAAATAAAATGATTTTTTTTAAAGGTATTTATTTTTCTCTAGGTTGCTACCTTAAAGAGGATTTAATTCTCACAAATGTTTTTGCAGGCTATAACCTACATGAGGTTTTTATATCAATAGTTTACAACTTGTTCTTTATCAAGCTACAACTTGAAAGGAGATTGCAATCTCACAATCACAATACAAAATAACTTTTGTTGGTTACCTGATATTAATTTACGCCCTCAAGCTACAACTTGAAAGAAGATTGCAATCTCCCAATCACAATACAAGATCAAGTTTGTTGGTTACCTCATTAATTTATGCCCTCCAATCTATTGTTAGTCTTCCTTGCTTCACTTCTTCAATTATGTTCCTCTTCTACTAGTTTTCTCCTCTTCACCTCATGAGAATGTTGCTCATGAACCCTCTCATACAAACTACTCGACACCAAAAAAAATTATCATTCAACAATTTAGATTTTCATAAGCATATCTTATTGATCATTTGTATTCTATGTAGGAATAGAAATTGGGACTTGTCTCCGAGCCTTCTAAGGATGTTAACAACCTACCTCTTCATTTTCAAAATTTGAAATTCATAATTTTGTAATATAAAATAGAGGTAAAATAATAGAAGCCAATAACAATGATTGCAAAAGACAAATCTTGAAAACTTTTAAATTTATAAGAGCTATAATTTTTTTATTTGTACCATCGAGATGTTAATACCTTTGATGTTTCCTGTATGATAAAAGCATACATTTTCCAGCTTATATCTCAAGATATCATGTGTCATTTTTCATTTTAATTGTAAGGCATACATCAAGATAACCAATCAACATATTTAACACGAATCAACCTTGGCAACCATCAACATAGTTAACAATGACCAGTCTTTGCACTTCACATCCCTTCACATCACATATTATCCTTTGCACTTCAAATAATCTTGCAACAATGGAAATGTAGCAATCAACATAAATCATCCTTAACAAAACCAACAACAATTAGCCTTAACATAATCAACCACAATCAGATTAAGGACATGAATATAATATCCTTGACCTAATTTACCCAAAAAAAAAAAAAAAAAAAAAAAAAACTCTCTTATGTATTACATATTACATAATATTATTAATTTAATTCCATATATCAAATGAAATACCTTGATGCAAGCAAGAAAATGTTTCTTCAAGAATTCATTGTAAAACTAATTTTAATTTAGTTGTTTCTCCTCCGATGCTCCTTGGCAATAAGCTCGATAAGGTATTTATTTTCATTCATTTTGTACACTTGTTTATTGCAGTCTTTGTCAGGACTGGTTATAATATACATATTTTTTTCAGAACAATCTTTCTCTAAACTTATAGCCTTATCTTTGTTTTATTTCTTCATAACTGACTCTCTAAGGATGATGCTTGTGGGTAACCCTTTCACCTTATGGTGTTGCTCCATTTCTTTTGAGCTCTTTCTTTTTCTACAGTTAATTAATGAATGTGCAGGTTCTAATCCTTTGGTAGTTTACTTCACAGGTACCACTCTCCTTGTTCGAGTCCATTTTGATGAGCTTCCTCAGTTGTGTTCTTTTCCTTCTACTGATAAATAGCTGCACTAACAGGTACCTTGTTCCCTTTTACGATGAATATCGGCCTTAACGTTAGCCTGTTGAGCGGTTGGAATCAACCCCATTCACTTTGTGACTCGGAACAGTTTATTTTTCAATCCGGGCGATCCTTATAGAGTTGTAAGAACAATGTTGAGAGTTTTATTTCAAACCGAGTCCCTTTTGGTTTGGTGTTTTTCTTATTGAGACTTAGTTTTCTGTGTACTCAAGTAATCATTCCTTTATATGAATGTATATAAAAATGAATAATTTCTTGAAATTTTCTTTTTAACATTTATAGACAATGATGTATCTATACTTAAAATATACTGGCCTCTTGTTTCCCATGTAGAGATGATTATGTCTTGATTATATTCATACTTAATATTTAGAACTGTCTGAACCAGATCTACATACACTTTTCTTCCTGGTTCTTGGGTTTTGGATTGGATGATAGGATTTGTTACAGAGTTACGTAATTTTATTTTCTGCATTCTCTACAGAATAATTAATTTGTATTCTTACTCCTTCGCATTAAGATCAACTGTATGGTTTTATATTACAAAAAATATTCACCAGATTTGTTCTTTTTCTTCCAGAATATAAAATGTTATCTCTTTAGTAGTAAAGATAATTGTAATTATAACGATAAATCTCAGGCTTCCCAAGTTATAAGTACTCTTTGCATGATTCTTGTTTCTCAGTTTAAAGTTCTCAGCATTCTCCCCTTTCATTACTGTATTGTGCAGTACAATGTTATGCAATTCTAAGTTTTTCTCATAATACTTGTGTATCTATGCAATAATACTACACGTTCATAGACAACAGTTACAATTTCTTGATAGTCCTTATCTGCATTCCTTACTTTATATCTGCATTCCTTACTTTATGACTGTATAAATTTCCTATATGGTGATCGGACCACCTGTTCTATGTCCGTGTTTAATTTAGGATTTGAGGGATGATGTGTCTCAGGCTGGGTTTCACCCCAAGCCCTTGATTGACAGTCCTCTCTATTCTTCCTTAGTCATGAAAGAAAATCATAATTATTACTGTTCTATGTAAATGCATCTTCCTTCTTTTCACAGTATTATAGTTCGATCACATGCTACATTCTGTTTTATGAGATTCATGGTAACTTATATTTGTTCTTATTCGATACATCTGAAAAGAATACTTGAACCGTAATACAAAGTTTAATTCACGTTTTATTTCTCAGCTTCTTGTTGTTTTCACAGCAACCATTCAGATTTCTGGCAAACTTATAAGGTATGAAACAAAAGAAAACAGACAGTTTACTTCATTTATTTTCAACACGAGTCCATAAGGTGTTCACTGACTGTTTTATAAAAATAAATATCTGTGCACATGTACCTCTGTGCTCTGTTATAATTCAGTACATAAATCACAGAAGTTTACACATTTTACTTATTTGAATATGCAGTTTAGTCCTCCCAACCATCAACAGATGCTATTATCTCCTCCTCTTTTCCGCCTGCTCCAATCCTGGATGGTATGGGTTAACAGTGGATGTTTCTGATGTGACTTCAGGATGCCTAGTCTAATCAGTGCCAGAAACACTTTTCAGGATTACTAAGTGCTTTCCACTAGTCTCCACCAGCTCTGGAAATCCACACTTTTCTTTCCTCCCTGAACAGAATATGCTACTCCTCCTTGGGATCAGTCTCTTATCCCAACAAGAGTAGGTAACTATTTCCAACTGTCCCCAACCTCTTTCGAGTTCTTGGAAAACATTTACCATCAGCTTTTACTTTTTATCAAGTTATTTTTCATAACTAATTTTACTATCTTAATTAATAATCTTTCCTTAAAAAAATAATTAAAATTGTCTTTTAACTAGTTAACACTAGGCATCCTTAATACAGCTGTCACATAGATTGAGTTATTTTCAAATTTAAAAAAATATGATTTCTAGAATCATTTTAACAGTTAGTAAAAATATTATTTAGAGAGTGATTTATAGATTTCTTTTAAGATTTATAAAATCTACAAATATGTACAAAATTTGTTGAATGAAATCCAGTCATGTGGGGAACTCAGCACGCTTCATCTCTTACCTCATCACTTTTGGCTATGGTAATGTGGGATAAATTATCGATTTCACATAGAATACTGCGTCAGGAGTCTATTCGAACTAAGGAATTATAAACATTAAAAGATAAGGTACATGTGAATCAATTTCTTGAAACAAAATTTGTATATGCGTGAGATCAATATCTATTATATTGGATTTCTCTTAGAAAAGAAATTTTATTTGCATGATATATATATATATATGAAAAAAAAAGTAAATGTTTGCTTGCAAAAAACTAACTGTTGTACAAAAGATTTTATGTTTGCAGGTAAAAAAAATAGCTATCATACAACGAAGTATATGTTTCTATGCAAAAATAGTTGTAGAAGTTCGACTTTTTGAAACTATTACCCGAATTATTGAGAAAAATGATAACTTAATGAAACTAATATTGGAAAATATTTGCATGAGTTATTGAAAAATGAAGGAAAATTAACTATAATTATCTTGAAAATATTTGCAAGATCTCTTGAAAATGAATATAACCTAACGAGGATAATACTTGAGCTGATTACATAGGTACTTGAAGGGATTTTCGTGGGATTTGAACAAAGAAAATTTAACTAGAGTGATTTCTTGATAATAAGTCATGAATCCCAGTTACCCATGTTGTATTTTTTTATGCATGGACAGAACTTTAATGCATGGACATAATTCCTGAGAAATAAATATGTGTTTTTGCATACATGGAATTAAAAATTATTATGATTTATTTTGGAAAATAATATTTGTAAAGGTGAACAAAACAAAATTCATGATTTTAGTTTTCTTGAAAAGAGTAGTTTTTTATATACATATAGAGATAGCTAATTTGGTGGTGTTCGTGGAAAAGAATGTGTTGTTTTTACCAAGATGAGGTATATTTCCTGAGAAATAAATATGTGTTCTTGCATACATGGAATTAAAAACTATTATGATTTATTTTGGAAAATAATATTTGTAAAGGTGCACAAAATAAAATCCATGATCTTAGTTCTCTTGAAAAGAGTAGTTGTTTATATATATATATAAAGATAGCTAATGTGTTGGTGTTCGTGGAAAAGAATGTGTTGTTTTTACTAAGTTATTTCTATTGATATTGCATGAAAATAATAAGTCTATGATATATTTTTTGAAAATAAATATATATATATTTCCATGTAGATGAGAATATTACTATTTTTTTGGGAAGATTCTTGGCAACAACGGGAAAAACTGTTTAGTAGGTTGGACCTGGGGGAAATTTTCCTTTACACAAATACACCAAACCACAAGCTAGTGCAGCATTATTGGTGTCATAATCAAAATGACTTATGGCAGAAATTGAAAGATAAAACCTCATGGCCGTTAGCTCCAGCAACGTCACAATGGGATAATCTTGCCAAAGAACTCAAAACTCGGAAAATTAGAAAACTTTCTGGTCCAGACATCCTTAGATGGGGATGCCTGACTAAAGGGAAGTTCACAATCAAGGAAAGATACTACATTCACTCACAAAAAGCTCAGCACAATATTCAGCCAGTATGCAAAAAGATCTAGGAAATGAGAGATTGGCCTAAGGTAGAATACTTCTTATGGTTGGTGAGTCATCACAGGATTCTAACATGGGAGAATCTTCAAAAATGAGGAATGATAGTGCCGTAACATCGCTCCTTCTGTCTAGCAGAGATAGAAATGACAGAACACCTTCTTAACTCATGCCTCAAGGTGCAACCACTGTGGGAGAACCTAGCACAATTTTTCAGGCAGACAGTTAAAACTAACAATAGTATAACGGCAACCATCGGAAAATGGAGAAAAGGGCGGTTTCAGTGTCAAGTGATCAATAGAGCATGGAACCTTTCATTGGGTTTCCTTCTTTGGAACACATGGAAAGAAAGGAATCAGCGAATTTTCCAAGAATTTGCACAACCAATGGCCCAAATTTGGCAGCGCACTATCGAAAATATTCGCGAAACTATCCTTGTTGAAAGTTGGATAGACGAATATTGGTAGGAAGTGGGTTATGAATCTCATATATTAGAGAAATTAAACTTAAAACCACAGATGTTTTACAAAGGGTTATGGAAATACCGACCCCAAAGCCAAACCATAGAGGAACAATGGCTACCCCCTCAACCAAGATTTCTAAAACTGAATTATGATGGGGCCTCAAAAGGGAATCCGGGGCAGGCAGGCTCAGGAGGGATTTTCCGTAACTCTCAAGGGGCAGTATGCCGCTTCTATGCTTTTGACTTAGGCCACGCCACTAATAATGAAGCAGAACTTATGGTTGTCAAACAAGGTCTTCTTATAGCAATCAGGGAAAATTACGAGAGAATCATAGTTGAGGGAGACTCAGCAATGGTAACAGGCGTACTCCAAAAACTCCAACAAGGCACACCCTGGGAGAAAATATCTAAAATTCGGTGAATAACAGCTTTGATAGAAGAAGTGATTCAATTGGTGCAACAAATTCAATATATGATCCCAATCCACATCAGACGAAAAGGTAATGCTGCAGAAGATTACTTGGCTAATTGGGGATGCCAACATATAGAGCACTTCATAGATAACCGCCATAATGAGGCCATCTGGGATGTGAAACTTCAATCTTTCCAACTGATTGTGAGCAAAGATCTCCAACCCCCCGATCAGGGTGTACAAATGGCAGAGAGGAAATCCGAGCCATTGCAAGCTGGCAACAGATCGACCTTCACGCATTTAAGAAAATAATGAGGTATTCTCAGGCCACCTCATTGAAGTGTGCGATCATCCAGAGTTTTATTATGCTGCAGTATGGACAGGCTGTGGTGTCAAAGTATCGAAGGAAAGTTTCTGTTAAGGTAGGTGGTTTTCCTCCCGCACTTCATTCGCTTGTGTGTTTCTTTCTGCATGCAATCGTATGGAGCCTGCAGTGGAGGAAGCCGAATGACAATCATTCTGTCCACTTTTCAATTTTAGTGGGGTATGTATCTATTCTCCTCACTTTTTTTACAGTGCTAACAACCATGGTTGTGGTTAGTTTCAAGTCGGTAATGAAAGTTTCCTTTACTAGTTCTGTTACCCCCAAACTTCAACCGGTTCCCCCCCCGCTTTAGAGATCCCTATATAATGCTTCCCAACCCGGTTTATATTAATCGCCTCACCTTCATAGAGCGAATCATCAAGGGCTCGTTTTTTTTGAAGGTTGTTAAAGATTTTTCGGGTCAGTTAATTCTCCCTTGCTGTGTTAATCCTTTACTAAAATTGATTCATCTATGCTTTTCGGCCCTTTTACTGTCAGTTGTTTTCGGTAATTCCTGTGATAAACGGAGAGGGGGTGAATTTGTTTGTGCATGGTTTTGCTCCGTAGAGCTTCAGTTGACCTTAGTAAATGCTGGGATAGTCGGAGAAGGGGTTACAATTGTTTTTGCATGGTTCGGCTCTGTAGAGTTTCTAATTGGGTCAAGTTTCATAAGGGTAAGGTGCCCCATGTCGCTCTGGTCAATGCATTCAGACCCTCAGTTCCCCGGGACTGTTTTAGGAAGTGGCAGATAGCATTTTTGCTTCTCTGCATTTTAGTCATCCACGTTGTTCCCCAGCTCAACTTACAAGGTGTCCATGCTCTGTCTGTTGTCAACTTGGATATTGCTTATTTAGAATGCGCGACTAGTCCCTCTTGTAGGAGAACAATTACATTTACATTTATCAGGACCATCCTTTTTTCGGGCTATTTCTTACAAAGAGACAAGCGGTCCGTAGCCCGTTGTTATCTATATGGATTTCTTGGCTTTATGCAAAGGCTACAGAACTGGCTCCGGAGGTTTAGTTTTCATTTTTTTATGCTGCAATTGTTCTCTCAACTCAAAAGGGGTTGTGCACAGACTGTCTTTATACGGTTCCTCATATCCTTGCTGTCCCTACCTGCTGGTTTGTGTTATTGAATAGGACTTGGTCAGCTATGGGGAAAAAACGTACCAGGTCCGAGTCTGCCAAAGGAAAACAGCAAGTCTAGTACGAGTCTCTCCCAAAAAAACGAGGTCGTAAAACTAATCAGGAGCATCTCAAAACCTTAGCAGCAAATTACGTGATGGGAAATTCTCCAACAGTTTATCAAGAAATCCGTGGTTGGGAGAGAGAAATATAGACTGATTTTGAAGACAATGAAGCATAAGCAGAGATTGTAGATTTCATTACTCACCCACGGAACACCCATGGCCGTATTACCTTATTCAATCAGACAATTCACACTTATTGGGTACTTAAATGTCTTATACCCAAAGCTATTCAAAGTCTCTCGCCTGTCCGTATTAAGACAGATCTATCAAAGAAGGAAAATAGGTTACAGGACCTGCTGGAGGACATGCAAAACCAGTTTCACCACATCAAGATAACACAGTACCAGGCAATAGATCGAATCAGTCGATTGGATGATCGGTTAGGCAGAATGGAGAAGTTACTTCAGCAGCTGTAGCAAGCAGACATGCTTGGGTCTCCTGTGAAAGACCCAGCGCCAGTCTCCTCTTCAGATGGATAGAAGCTTTGCTTATAGTGTTTTTTGATGCACTTTTTAGTTTATATGAACTGTCTTTATGTCATAAGTATGGTCAATCTATAGTAGTAGGACAGCTAGCTAATGAGAGTTACAGACGGATGAAACAATTTCAATTTTGGTATGCTTTTCATGCTTACAGGTGGCCAATAGACCTGGTTTCTTGCGGGTAGGTCGAGGTCATAGCCTGAATTATATATGTTGTAGCCTGTCCTTCAAATATAAATAGAAAATAGTGTGGTCCCACATAATTTACAAAAAAAAAGAAAAATATTACTATTTTTTTCAAGTTTTTGAAGAGAAATATGCAATTTCTTGCAATGAGTAAGTTAGTTTTTCTTGGATAAGTACATGTATCTACATGCAAGAAATAATGATTATCATGTTAGCTTTACTTGGAATATAGCATGTATTTTCATGTATAATAGATATTTCAAATAACCCTCAGAAAAGGTGCTCTTAGAAAGAACATGTATTTGCATGCCCAAGGATAATATATTTTATGCTAGCTTTCGCATGAAAATATTATGCGCTTGCATACAAAATTATGTTATCTTTATTTTGAGAAAAGATTATGTACCTATATGCAATTGTGAAAATTTTATGTAGTCACCTTAATAACCATGGCTACTGTGCTAGGTTCCGTTAAAAGAATAAAGATGCACGTTGTGGTTTTTCTCTTGGAAAGGACGGTGTGGAGGGAAATATTAGTAAATGTGGTATTTATTTATATAAATTCTAGAATATTTATATCCTTATGATTAGTGCATGTGTAGTGATTGTTAAAGTAACCATGTCACAATGTTTTGTTTATATTTCGTGAATGCATATGAATAGATTAATACTTGATCTAATTATGATATAAAAAGTTGTTTATAGTAGAAGTTACAGGAAAATATTGAAACATATGCAAAGATAGATTAATTTTACCATTTTGGCAGAAAATAAGTTAGTGGTCTATGCAGATTGACGGAATGTCAACTATAGAATATTCCATTGATGGGAAGAACCAGGCACCGAAGACACAATGCGCAAGGGTTTGTGGGTAAATGATGTCATGATTATTGTAATAATTTGTAGCTAGCTATCTTGTTTTTGAGATGAGTTTAATTGTAATATTTTATGAAAATGGTCAAGGGATGGACTCCCTTAGAACCATTGAGTGAGGGGTGAATACCCTCATGTGTGTTTAATAATAAAACTAAACATTTTTTGGTTTTCAGCTTACGAGGTTTCAAGGGTATATCAGTGTTTAATGTTGTGATTATTTGTTGTTTCATTTTTATATTGTTGATTCCTTGCATGACGTGACATTATATTATCAAAACTATGATTAACTAACTTACTTAAAATAATCATGGAATTGATGCAAGGTTACATAAGGAAGTAAGTTAATATGCTACAAGAGTGACATTTAATGGTTTCATAACTTATTATTCCTTTACTAAATATTACTCTATGCAATGATGATAATTTATCTAATGGTCATTGAAGCGATATGGAAAGTGATTCATAAAGTTATATGTTGGTAATGTTGTAGAAATTTTCTAACTCCAAGCATTTTCATGTGAGGTTACAGGGGGGTGTTTCGAGTGGTATCAAAGGAAAAGGTGGCAGTAGTAGCGCATTTTGGGAATCTTTAAGCAAAAAATTAGTAGAGGTATGACTATAGTGCGCTTTATCTCATGTATGTTTCTAACTGTAGTAGACTACATTTCAAATGATATGCATGTTGCAGGACTAATGACCACATTAAAAAATAGTAAGTAATAATGTCTACCTTGAAAATTTTCTCCTGAAATTAGAATATTGATGTGGATAAATATAGTAAAATACCTATTTCATTTATGAACAAACCAAGCACTCACTAGTTATAGTCAGGATTAATTACCAACATTTGCATGCATACTATTACAATAACGATTATGTTTCATTTAAAAAACATGACTAGATTTACAATGCTTATTATGAAGAATGAATCCATGTATTGTATTGTGTGATAACTAAAATATGTAGAAGGTGGAGTTATCCCTAAAGAGAACAATATAATGTTTTAAAATACATTGAAAGAACCTCTTTAGATGTTAAAAATGAACAGTGAATCAAGTGGAAAAACTTGACTGTAATAGCTAATTGATGACTAAACCTTGTCACGATTGAATTTAAGATGGTGGTAGGATTGATTAATTAGTATTGCATGACTAACTATAAAAACCTATATGCATGAATCAGATTTTATTAAAGCTTATTGCAAGTTGTAAATAAGTGATTATGCTATTTTACTTTATATTTTTTTTGACCTGTTAATAATACACTATGGAATTATAAATGTTTGGATTGTTACGATGATTTTTATTATTGACACTTATGAATTGATGATATATAAGTGCCTTTGAATTATTAAAGTTTTGTTTAATATTTTATGCACATGCAATAAAACTTAAATGATTTCACAAGTGAGTATTGGTTTAACCATGCATACCTATGATTCCAAGTTTTTGAAGGTGACAAATAACTTGGATCATGATACAATAGTGTTGTTAAAATGATTTATTTGATAGTTCTATTAGGTTAATGTTATAACTAGTAGTAATTAAATAATGTTGATTACCTTGTTTATTTAAACCTCATAACCTTACGAACTGATGATTCTAGGATTATGTTAGTTGGTTTACATCATATATTTAAAAAATATGTTAATTTCATATTTTATAAATTCATCTAGTGCCTGTGAATACTACGATGACAAAACATAGTAAATCTAATCAGAACATTTCATCATGTTGCGGAAACATGGTGTTTCACTTCTCATTGCAAAAACAAAATTTGGATGGTGTTTGAATCTATTAGCATTACTAGTTTTATTAACCAAGAGAAGTCTATTACAATGACTTCAATCTAGTAGCATTTATTAATGATTTTTAGTTAGATTCATATGCGTAAATCAAATGAAAAGTTGCATGAGTTAAAAACTATGTGAATGACAATGATTAAAGTATTGTTCCCTTAACTATTATTTTGAAAAAACAATTTTTAGAAACTTTGTTTTAGCATCTAGAGGGTGTATCTTACTTGTTATATTACTTTCAATGTATATAAGAATGTTACCAAATGTTTTTACAAAGTTCTACTACATAATGGTTTTTATGGAAAGTAATAGGAAAAATACCATTCTAGTTGTTAAAATATTGAAAACATAGATTCAAGTTAAAGTGAAATGCATCGTGAATGTATCTGAAAAATGTTCTGTGTGTAATCATATTTCGGTAGAGTACATGGTTTTATTGAAAAAATTTGTTAATAATATTGTTGGTATGATTAAGCGGGAGGTGGTTCCTTGAAAGTTAAAATGTTGCAATGTGAATTGCAACTCCATATGATAAGGTACCATTTTTAATGTTACACTATGGAAGATTCATATTGTTTTATTAAAATTGCATGTTGATAATTATGTGAAAATTTGTAATTAATACCACCTGCATGTACATATGTATATGGGAGTATGTAACCACCCTGGTGAAAATTCCATATAATAAAGTTAAAATAATAAACACATTTGATGGGACATGTATTCCAAGATGAATGTCGGGAAAAACATCCTAGTGGGTTTTCATTTCGGTTCTTATGGCTAAAGGAAATTGGCAAAGGCAAAGGCTAAGGATTTCAAAAGGCAAAATGACATTTTTGGCACATTTATTTATGAAAATAATAGAAAATAGGAGAAAATGAAGGTGAAATGTCACAAGTTGCATGTGAGGTGGAAAATGAAGGAAAATAATGGAAAATGAAGAAAATAGAGGCAAATTATATAAAAAGGCTTATGAGTATCAGTTGGTACCTTTTTTAAGTGCATTTTTGGAGCTCTCTCATTATTCTCTCTCTCTCTGTGTTACTCTTAGATACTTAGGGTTTCTTGGAGCACTTTTCCATTATAGAAAGAAATGAACAAAAACAGGAAGAAGGAGGAAGCAAGCAAGGAGGAATGGGAATCAAGCAGCTACATCAAGACTCTTGTTAGGTATTTATTTACATGTATGTTTTCCTTGCTATATCTAGCATGTATGATATTTCATGTGGTTCTTTTTTTTCTTGGCTTGAGCTTTTCCAGGTGTGACAGTGTTTTTATCCTAGCCTTTCCATTTTCGGATAGCCATAGTGTTGTGTAGTTCTAATGTTTTGGTTTAGATGGATTACGAGATGGATTCGAAGCTCAGTGGGGTGGATCTTAAAATCAATATAACACATGGCCTTGTAACCCCTAAACTAGATGTTGGGTTGTGGTAAATCCAAATATTTTGTTACCTTTTGGGCCTAGGAATCTTTGACCAGTAAATGAAGGGATATACGAAAAAGCCTAGAGGTATTTTTCTCTCCATGAGGCCTAGGAATCCCGAATTTGGCATACATTGTAAAGCCTGGAGAGTATGTCTTGGTTTAGGGCTTAGTGATGCTTCAAACTGTGGGTTGTGGTAAAGCCTTAGAGACTAAGATATAGGAAAATTCCTCACAGCTAAGGTGGAGGGAATCCAGTGGTATCCATGCTTTTGTTGTCCTAGTGATTGGGTGTAGAGCACAGTAAATCTGGTTATGAAAGGTTTATTGTGTTTCCCTTGTGATAAGGGATAGATCATGGTAAAGCCTTATTTATATTGATGAGTGTGAGGTGGTTTAGCCTCGGCATGCCATGGTTGGTTCTTTCAGTTTGATTCCCACATTCATGCTTGGAATATGGCACGGGGGTGATTGGCTAAAGAGAGATTGGGCTCCACCAATATATGGTTGGGTGGAACATGGAAGTCCCATTTCTGGTTGGTTTTTACATTAAATAATGAAGAGTTCATTCCTTTGGTATTTAGTATGCAAATGTACTGGTTATTATGTGGATTCTATTAATGTTGTATGCACTATATTTTTGTTGTTATTATGTTGGTTATAAGCATGCATTTTATATGTGATGATGTATGGATCTATCCATGTTTTTACTTGTAAATGAATGTAAAATGTATCTATGGTAAACTATATTGTATTGAAGCTTATGATGTAGGGGATCAATGCTTCTTAACAATTCTCATATAAGTATGAGACCGATATCCTTAAATATATTGTTTACACCTGCAGATTCAATGTTTGTGACATGTATGAAAAAATTGTTGTCATGGCTAGGAGGGGTACACATGAGTTATTTTTTATGTTATTTATTCTGTATCATTTTCCTATTGTTATTCATCATTCCTTAAGTTCTCATGAAGTTATGGGCAGTGACCTAGGATTTTGGCCTAAAAAGGGTGCTTAAATATCGGAGCCACAAGCATAAAACTAAGCATTCGGGACCCTAGCCACTGACATGAAGTGATATTTATACGGATATAGCCTCCTTGACCTTGGAATGCAGTGTTATGCCCATAGCTATGGATCCAAGGGGGTCAAAATGTCAGTGTGGCCCAAGGGTAAGAGGCCTGAATGGTTGGGTTACCTCCTGGGGGTGTTGTGGTTATTGTACAAGGTATGTAGGTTTTGTTTTACATCAGTTCAAATTCCTTAGGGTTGCATATGAGTTTTAATCTCATTATAGTAGCCTCTCATCGTATGTTTACTCTGGTTGGCCAATTACTTGGGTAAATGTGGGGAGGGTTGTTACAAAGTGGTATCAAAGCATGGTTCAACCCTCAGACTCGATGGGTAGTGTTTTGATCATGTATTTATGTAGGGTTCATATGTTTTTAGTATTCTTGTAGTCTATGTGTGTTTGTTTCATCCATGTTGTGCTGGGCATGGTTTTAGTCATGTCACCATAGAACTTTTAATGGTGTTGTTGTCGACATGTTGTCATGATTGTATGATTTCTTATGTGTTGTTCACGCTTATGTAGTGTTTGTGAATCATGTGGAAAATGATAATCCATGATATATATGGATCTATATACAAAAACATAGATACATGATGTTTAAAAAGTTAAATCGTGTATTTACAATTATTTTTAAAATTACTATTTAAAATATTTTCAAAAAAATTCAAAAAATTGATATAATTTACACAAATGTTGCTGCACAAATTGAACAAAAATTTCAAAGAAAAATTGATTTGTGAACTAACTTGACTATTTTAAACAAAAATGTGTTGAAGTCCTACAAATTTTGAAATTAAATACACAATTTTCTAAAACATGAAGTTCAGGTAGTACCCATAATTTTATTCGTTGTAAGGTAGCCAAGCAATTGAATTTCTTCCTATACCCAGAACCAGAGTGTCAAGTGATGGATGAAAATGGAGGGACTATAAATTGCTCTGGAAAATCCCATAATATCAATCTAACCATGGGGGAATATGTATTGAATAGTCCAATGCTTTCCATTCCAGTGGGACGTGTTGATGTTGTACTAGTAGTACAATAGTTAAATTCTTTGGGGATGGTAGCTTCTAATTTTCAATAAAGTTTCTTGAAATTTTTTCCAGAAGGAAAGGAACTTGAGTTATGGGGTATCACAGGGAAGCCAGGAAAGATAATAAGCTCAAATTTCATTACAAATCTTCTGAAGAAAGAAAAATGAGGCGTAATTGCACAATTATTCTCACTATAAGTTCCAACATCAAAATCATCTATTTCTCCAGATATCCAAAAGTTCTTGAAAAATTATTCCAAGGTGTTTGAAACCTCTAAAATACTCCCACCTAGTCGTGATCATGATAATATTATTCATTTGATTCTAGGAAGTGTTCCTCCAAACATCATGTCTTACAGATATCGTATAATTCAACCTAGTCAAAGTTCTCTCTATGGTTCGGTAGTATTGGTGGACAAGAAGGATGGATCATGGCACATGGAATGTCCTAACAACCATAAAGTAGTTGCGAGGATTTCTTGGGTTAACAGGGTATTATCGTAAGTTTGTTAAGAATTATGGGAGAATAGTAGCACCATTAACAACATTATTGAAGAACGATGCATTTTCATGAACTCATGAAGAAACTAAGGGCTTTGAACATCTTAAAGAGGAAATGTGCCTAGCACTGGTCTTAGTTGTGTTAGATTTCACAAAAAAATTTATTATGGAATGTGATGCCTCGGGAAATGGAAATGGCGTTGTTTTAATGCAAGGAGGAAGACCCATTTCTTTTGAAAGTCATCTAATCAAATGAAAGTATTTACACTAAGATATTTATGAGAAGGAAATGTTGGAAATACTACAAGCACTAAAGAAATGGAGACCTTAGATAATGGGAGGACACTTCAAGGTAAAAACTGATCTTAATAGTCTTAAATACTTTTTGGAACAAATACTATCTTCAAAAGAGCGGAAAAAATGGGTCACAAAGATGTTCGGTTATGACTTTTAAATGATCTACAAGAAATGAAAGCTCAATTTTTTTGAAGATGCACTCTCAAGAAAGGATGAGGAGGTGGAAGCATTGCTTTGTGCCATTTCTATCATCCAACGAGATTGGATAACTAAAGAAGGGGAGGAATGGAAGAATGAAAAATAGGTGTGGACACTCATTCAAAAATTGTAGCAAGATACTGGTACATTTGATACATTTATTTGGAAAAATGATTCCTTATGTTACAGAGATCACTTATATCAAAGTAATAATTCCCAACTAAAACAAAATATTATTTTGGAATGGCACACTTCTCCCATAGGAGGATACTCAGGATTTTTAAAATCATACCAGAAGGTGAAGAAATAATTTGTTTGGGATGGCCTTAAGTTTGATATTCAAAAGTTTGTGGCAGAATGTTTGGTTTTCAAAAAAAAAAAATATTAGACAATTAAGACCCCGGGTCTTCTACAACCTTTACTGATGCAGCATGAAACTTCATTTTTACATAATACCGTGGACCTATGGGTTATGGCCCACATAAACTCCCCCTTTACATGTAGCGGAATACAATTTTGGAGTTATTAAACATACATCCGCATGCAATCAAAATCGATCAATTTTAAAACAGAGCGCACATAAAATCAAACCACTTACATACACACATAATAGGGGCTCTCAAGTCCCAAAACACAGTGACCAATCACAGCTCATCACATTTCACTTGCCCACAAGTTTTAACATTTAGCAATAAACGTATCTCTTACTTTTTGTGATATGCGATCACATCACATCGCATCTAACATAACTTACCGTGCGAACTCTTAAGTATAAACCATAAAATATGTGGTGTGCACTCATTCAAAATGTGAACACGTGGTATCCCCTCATCTCATTGCATATTTCAATCCTTACCACATCTCAAACCATTTAACTTGTCGCGCGATGCCTTATCTCTATCCGCTATAATTTGTGATGTGCGCTTTTCAAATTTTCCATCTGTCATTGACCTGCGCCCAGATCTAACTGTCCTCACTGCTTGCCCTTCATCTCATCACCTCAAAAGTTATTTTTTTTAACTTGCAAAGTCATATTAGCTATCAGTCTCTTCCCTTTCAGATCTACGACCTAATCATTACCGTCCCTCATCCTTCACGCTTTTGTTCTGAAACCTATGAAATTTTGGTAAAAACATAGTTGTTGCCCTTTATGACAAAAAATTACTCCATGCTACTCTCTTCAATATCTCATCAATAAATTTATACGACTACAAGATGTTCCATCGCGCTCATTTTAGAGGTTCCAGATGGTTATGTAACCATTGACATTCCCTCAGCTGTGCAATTCCTGATTTAATATGCAGAGTCTCAAGACTCGATCACAACCACTGATTCAGATCCCATTCTACTGGTCACTCCACTCTGAAATTTCAACAGCAATTCTACTTAAAAAAATGACATGCCACAAATCACACAATCACATAGGATTTATAAGCCATGGTTAAAACAAATTATAATAAATACAAAATTATTCAATATTCATTGAAATCTAGTTTTATTATAGTACTACGACCTCTATGGTCATGAACACACCCATTTAAATGACCTCTCTAACTCATCATACTCTCACACCCTTAACTAGCCAACCTTGCCCAACCACGAACTGACCTATGTTGTTTGAAAATGCTTACCAATATATAGAAAAAATGAATCATGGACCAATTTTAGTTCATATCCAAAAATCTCTCAATATTTCCTAAAGCTTCTCTCAATGCCATTATTTACTCAACCAAATCCTATATTAGACCTCTATATCCCTAAAATCCTCACTCTTCCTAGGCTTTCTCACTCATCCCTAGGATCTCTATAACTCACGGGATATTCCTCATTAATCAAATTACATTTAAATCTCTTTTTAACTCAAATAAACTTAGGAAAATAAACAAAATAATTAAGGGAACCCACTCCCTTTAGTAAATGTTTGATAAGACTCCTAGGTCTTATAAACTTTGAATAATTCTCTTGCATCAGACTCCCAAGGTTGAAATAATTAATGGAATCTTGTTCATGTGTCTTCAATTTCCTCTGTTGTAAAATTCCTTACACTTCATCTTCCAATTGGTTGTCTGACCTTTTCCAATTGCAGGTGTATTTGCTACATTCTCTCCTTCTCCTAGATGCTAAACTCTGTATTGTGGATGTCCTTTTGCTCTGTTGTCATGAGCATCTCCACTGCATAGTGTTTTGATACTGATATTCAACATAAGTATCTCTTCAAGAAACATAAATTTTTGTACCTCTGTGTGTTTTTGTGTTGTCATCATCTCATCAGTATTTAACTTCAACTTCATGTCTTCTCCAGTGGTTCCATTTTCCTCTACTTGACCGTATATTTTGATTTCTAACCCTATCACCATCATCCTCTTATTTTTCCAAACCATTTTATTTATACTTTCCTGCATATCTTTTCATCTCTTCTTAACTTGTTGACTTTGAAAAATTCCCATACCTATCACCTTTGTTGTTTTCATCATCCACTTATCCAATACCTTGAGTGGAATCTTCTCAATTTCAAATGAATATTGTTCCTTGTTTGACACAAGAACATATGACCTTCCCACTATATACTATCCATCGGCTACTAAAGTTTTAGTTATTAAACCTTGTTCAATTGTCTCCATATTCATATTAAATTTAACTGAACTGTTCACCCAATTTTTCATTTGTAAACTCAAGATAAACTCTTGACATTCAAATCTTCTTTGGATCAAAAACAAAATTTGTTCATGGACTGTAATGTCACATCCTCTGCAATCTTCTTTCTCTTCTGCAATGACTTGTGTAAGAGTTATATCAACTTTCTTTCCCCCATTCCAAACTTCTGAATCAACTAATTGCTTTCTCCCATATTCTTGTTTCCATAGAGAAAAATGATTTTTTGCATCTCTAGAACTTCCATGCTCCCTCATATTTGCATAAACAAATATATCTCCAAGAGAATTATGTCTTTTATCTTGGAAAACACATTCAACAGTTAATAATTCAAAATCAGAAAATATATTACATTTTCCACCATTTTCCTCATTACCTCTGCTCAAATTTTTCTATGATTTTTCATCCCCTTGATGTGCATATGAAATTTCTGACTTGTCATATCCTCCTTCATATTGTCTTGTCTTCGAAAAGTCTTCTTTGTTTCTATGGTTTTGTGAATGCTGTCTAATTTCTGAATTATGTTATTTTTTATTCTCTTTGGCCTTCCTTCCTTTCACATTTATTTTCATTTTTCCCTTTTCTTCCTTACAAATACGTAAGCCACTAAGTTGCTTTTTCCATCCCTCTTTCTTTTCAATCAAAATCTGCCAATCCCTAATTTTAGAAGCTAAAGTTCTCTTTATTTCTATACAGGAAACAAAATCACCATACAACAGATTTTCCATTCTACTGTAAATTCCATTTTACAACAGTAAAAATTACTTTTGACACCATGAATATCACATTCTATTGAACCCGTTTGTTGTTCACTGCAAATTCATAGTTCATGAAAGCATCCTTGCCTTCATCCTCTGAGATTTTCTATCTCCTTTCAGTTTTCTGATTGCATTCACCTTTAATCCTTTTTCAATTTGTACAAATAACATTGTCTTCAATTTTTTGGTGTGCATTAGCCTCTGCCAACCTATCCTTAAGTTCTTGATTATCCTCTTTTCCTTTCTTGTTCATAGCCTTTATTGGATTAATTGTACCTCCTTGGACTGAATTCTCCTTAGAAATTTATGTTCTCCCATCTTCCACAATGAAATATTTATTAAGATCTCTTTCCATTGATGCTCCATTATGTCCTTTCAAAACAATTTGTTATCCATCAACTATCAATACAGGTTCATAATTTTTGAATAAAAATTGAAGAGATAACCCCATTACCTCAAGTGTTTTCACTGTAGATATATTCTTGTTTAATATTTTCATAAGGTTATCTTCATACTTCCTTTCTATTCCTTCTTTTTCAATCTACAATTTCCTTTTGTCTTCATATTGTCTGCAATTTTTTAGCCAAGTCTTACTAGATTCATCATTTTCAACTTCCATAGTAGTCTTCCGCAGTTGTCCTTCTTCAATGTCTTTGAACACAAGTTCAATTAAGAACTGTTCTATTACAACCATCTCTTCTAACAACTTCATTTATTCATCAACCTACATAAATACATCCTCTAAAGGTTGTTCATCACCTGCATACATACATAAAACATTAGTTTCAAAAATACAAATCTCCTCTTCCTTTGATGTTTCCTTCATCACATCTCTCAGTTGATCCGAACTTGTCCAATAGTTCAGAAAATCATCAAAAATTCCTTCCTCAGAAAGGAAAACTTATTGGTCAGGTCTACACTAACCATATTCCACCTTTAACTCAGCTGCTCTGATTTCCTCTCTTAATCTGATGTACATTCTCCTCTTCATCTGTTTTTGCAAAAAAATAGATTTTATCTCCTTCCTTTTCATAGTCAAACCATACCTTTGTCCCCTTTCACAATCTTCAAGTAGAATTATTATTGCATCAATACTTGCTTTCAATTCAACAATGTCTTTATCAAGTACCTCTTGACTCATATTTTTTTCCTTTCCATTTTCCTTCGCATATTTCTTTCTTCTATTTTTCTTCTCTCATGACCCCTAATACTCATCTCAGATTCTTTATGCGGACTCCATTTGCCCATTGTGAGCTTACAATAATCCTCTCTCATTTCTTTGTAACAAGTCTTTACTTGTCACCTACACCAACTCATCATCTTGGTATACTTGGTTTTCTACACAAAAAAAATTTTGATCACTCTTGCTCCTAATATTTCAACGCTGTCAGGATTTTGTAACCAATTCTCACCTTCCCCTCTCTCTATTTGAAAATTCTATTATTCTCTTCCTTTCTACAGCAATCTCCTTTGCTGAATTTTCCACTAACACTACTTCTCTTCCCTTTACACAGTTTTTTGTTGTGTGTTGGTTGTTATTGTTCTCTTCACTATGAAACTAATTCAAATTATACCAAATATTAAAATATAACTCATACCTGAGAGATATTCTAATGATATTATCTCCTTAAGATTTCATTGGCTTGGACAATAAACATGTTTCTTTACTTTTCACTATCTGCAATTTAGTTCTTCTTTCATATAATTTCCTTTTCCTTCTGAGAACATATATGTTCTATCCATTTCCTTACAATATCCCTTGCTACAACTTCTTCACTTGCTCCCTTGTCCTTTTTCACAGCTACCTGGCTGTAATTTCTTGTTGCTACTTACATTCACCTGCATCTATCATTAAATTTTTTAAAACTTACAAGATCCTTCCCTGATCGTTTCTTCCTCAAACCTTTTTCCGCAGTCTGTCTTGAATGAAATGGCTAAAGTCTCCATTACTTGCAACATTTCAGAATTCTTCTTTGCATAAAATATTTTGTATTCTGATCTCCCAACGACCAATTCATTTCATACCATAACCTCCTATATCTGGAACTATTACCAATGCAAAATATACACATACTGAGAGTAAAATTCAATCCTTGAATCAAACCCCAAAGAGCACTAATCTCGCACTGATACCACTTGATGCAGCGCGAAACTGCATTTCAACATAATACCATGGACCTGTGGGTTTTTTCCCACATAAACTCCCCCTTTACATGCAACATAATACAATTTTGGATTTATTAAACATACATACGTGTGCAATCAACAGTGATCACCTTTAAAAGAAAGAGCACATAAAGTCAAACCACTTACATACATGCGAAACAGGGGTTCTCGGGTCCCATAACACGGTGACTAATCATAGTTCATCGCATTTGGATTTCCTACAAGTTTTAACGTTTAGCAATAAACATATCTCCTATTTTCTACGATATGCGATTGCATCACATCGCATCCAACATAGCTTACCATGTGAACTATTAAGTACAAACAATAAATATGTGGTGTGAGCTCATGCACAATGATGACATGTGGTATGCCCTCATTGCATAGCATATTTCAATCTTTACCGCATCGTAAACAATTTAACTTATCACGTGATGCCTTAGCTCTATCTATTATAATTTGCGATGTGCGCTTTTGTGATTTGCCATCTGTCGTTGATCTGATCCCGGATCTAACGGTCCTCACTACTCCACCTTCATCTCACCGCATCACAACTTATTTTGTTCAAGTTGTGAATTCATCTTAGCTATCGATCTCTTCCCTTTCATATCTACGATATAATCATTATTGTCCCTCATCCTTCACGCTTTTGTTCTGAAACCTCTGAAATTTTGGGAAAAAAACAATTGTGGCCCTCTACGACCAAACATTACTCCATGCTAATCTCTTCAATGACTCATTAATAAACTTATGCAACTATAAGGTGTTACATCGATGCTTGTTTGAGGTTCCAGCTGGTTATGCAACCATTGAAATTCCTTTGGCTATGAAATTCCTAATTTAATACGCAGAGTCTCAAGACTCCATGACAGCCACCAATTCAGATCCCATTCTACTGGTCAATCTACTATGAAATTTCAATAACAATTCTACTTAAACAAATGACACGCCACAAATCACACAATCACATAGGATTT
Source organism: Pinus albicaulis (assembly GCA_034641835.2). Classification (NCBI taxonomy): domain Eukaryota; kingdom Viridiplantae; phylum Streptophyta; class Pinopsida; order Pinales; family Pinaceae; genus Pinus; species Pinus albicaulis. The sequence continues at coordinate 626,529,778 of CM076569.1, forward strand.
ATAAGCCATGGTTAAAACAAATTCTAATAAATACGCAATTATTGAATCTTCATTGAAATCTAATTTGATTACAATACTACGACCTCTCTGGGCCTAAACACACCCATTTAAATGACCTCTCTAACTCATCGTACTCTCACACCCTTGACTTGCCAAGCTCGACCAACCTCGAACCAACCTCTGTTGTTTCAAAATGCTTACCAATATATACAAAAAAGGAGTCATGAACCAATTTTAGTTCAGATCCAACCATCTCTCAATATTTCCTAAAGCTTCTCTCAATTCAATTCTTTACTCAACTAAATTCTATATTAGACCTCTAGATCGATAAAATCCTCACTCTTCCTAAGATTGCTCATTCATCCATAAAATATTTACAACTCATGGGATATTCTTCATTAATCAAATTAAATTTAAATCTCTTTAGAACTCAACTAAACCTACAGAAATAAACAAAATAATTAATTTAACCCACTTCCTTTAGTAAATGTGTGGTAAGACTCTTAGGTCTTATAAAATTTGAAGAATGATCTTGCATTATTTACCCATTCCAAGTCAATGTTGGGAGGAGGTTTCAACGGATTTTATCACATGTTTACCTAAATCTGAAAGAAAGAGTGTCATCATGGTGGTATTTGATAGACTTACCAATTATGCACACTTTTGTGCGTTATCTCATCCATTTAAAGAAATTACAGTTGCTACTGCATTTATGGAAACAATTCAGAAGCTACATGAGAACCCAAATATTATTGTAAGTGGCAAAGATCCCATTTTCATTGGAAATTACTGCACAAAATTATTTTCATGTTTCGGTACTCAACTAGCCCATATCTCATCTTATCATCCTCTATCCAATGTACAAAATGAGATAGTGAACAAATTTTTCGAAGGGTATCTTCGTTGTTTTGTATCTGATAAAAAAACACAATGCGTCAAGTGGTTACCTCTGGCTGAATGGTGGTATAACACTTCCTTCCATAGTGCAGCAAAAATGACCCCATTTATGGCACTTTATGGATATCATCCACTGTCCATCACATCATATTTAAGAAAAAATTCAAACATTCAAGTAGTGGAAGATCACATCGAGCATAAACAACAAGTTCTTCAACTCTTAAAGGATAGCCTAAATTTGACACAAAATCGAATGAAACAACAGACAGATCAACATTATAGTGAGAGAAGTTTTGATGTAGGAGACTGGGTATTTTTACAACTACAACCATACAAACAAATTTCCCTCATAAGGATAACAAATTATTTCCAAAGTACTATGGTCCTTACAAGGTGTTGCAAAATATTACTACTATGGCATACAAATTGGAGCTTCCTGCTTCTTCTCCAGTGTACCCAGTTTTCCATGTTTCATGCTTAAAGAAGGTTATAGGTGACAAACTTCCAGTTTAAACAATATTTCGAGAAATTGATGAGGAAGAATAAATCATAATGGAACCTAATGCAGTTACAGAAAAAAGAACTCAACAACTACGAAATCGATGAATTTCAGAGTATCTCATCAAGTGGAATAACTTCCCACTGACGATTCCACATGGGAGGATGATAATTTTATACAAAAGCATCCTGAGCTACTCAAGCATTGAGAACAACACTTTCTTGAAGGAGAGGGGCACGTTAGGTCCCTATATTGCTAGTGTAGTCCCTTATTGTTTTAGTGTAGCCCAATTATTGTTATTGTTATACCCTTGTAGTCACCATATTGTTATTATTGTGCCCCATAAAACGTGACTATTGTTATTGTTGTTCCCTTACATTATTATTTTTATGTCGGCTAGGATTATATTCTGACCCCATGGACTCCTATATATAGAAAGAACATTTTTTCATTTGAATCATTCAAGAATTGTTTATTTATTGTAATGTAAAGGAGGTTGCCCGCTCGAAGTGGCTGATTTCTAAGGCATTGATCTCTCTTTTATTCTATTTTTGGAGCTGGTTTCATAACATCTTCATTTGTCACAAATTTTTCTTGGAACAACTACTATCAACAACGTTTGACATCATGATTAAATTAAGTTTTAATAAACAAATTCTAAATCTATACTAGTGATGTTTCACCATATATACATGTACATTCATGAAATGCAAAAAAAATATTGTCACATGCTTCCTTTAACAATGAATGTTGTTCATATGCATGAAAATGCATACACTTTCCAAAAATATATTTTCCAATGTAGGCTAAGAAAATATGTTGTAATTTACCACATGCAAATGTATATCTTTTCTAGATGTTAGGAAGATAAATCCTAACAGAAATCTCACATGCATATACATCTTATTCCAGAAGAAACTAAGATAATGGTTATGATAGCATAAAATTAATCACATATAATTTTTTTAAATAAATATATCTCAATAGTTCTTCTATTCATGCAAAGAACATATATCTATAACATAATGAGTATTTTTTGTGCATGCAAGAGCCTATCATAATAGCCCTTATTTAATGTATGCAATACATATTCCCTTCTCAAGAATTCTACGATCATTAGCTATTATTTTCATGTAACAAATACATACTTATTTTGCAAAAGAAAGTTAATATAACCTCAATTATCTATCTTTTTACATGCAAGTGTATCATGCTTCCCTTTCTAGAAATTACCATAGCTAGCCATATTTTATGCATAAAAGAAGGTAGTAATAACATGGTTAACTTAACTATTTATGCACCTAAATAAAGAAATTGAAAAATTCATCTAGCAAGGAAACCTTTTCAAGATTATCTACATACAAAAGCATATTTTCTATTTCACAATAACAACCATTGCATCAAACAGGTATTTTTTTTACACAATCACATAATTGTTTCAAGAAAGAAACATGCATTCTTGTTCTTGTATGAAGAATATCCTTATCCATCTTTTAGGAAGACAATCCTTATTTACATCAATTCATGCACAAAATTCTATGCAATCTTTTTTAACTCAAATCCTTCTAGTCTTTAAACAAACAACATGGGTAATATATGCATACATATTCACAAAAACCATTTCAAGAGAATTAATCTAATTAACTTTTTTGTGTAGTATGCACAAAATTTCAGAACATGCATCCTATATTTTTTAAATAAGATACATATGCAATAATATATATATTTAAAAGACAAGAAATGTTCCTTTCTCTTCTTTTAAATACAAAAATATAGATATCGAAATCCTAATTTAAGGAATAATGATAAGAGTACTTATCTCTTGAGCGTAGTATCTATGAAATTAGTGACTTGCACGCAACATGTTAAATGTTAGACGACTTCAATGAAATTCAGTCACCGTCATCCTTGTTCTAGAGCATTCATACCCAATGGATGCACCGATGGTGGAACTTTATCAAACCAAGAAATAAACATCTTTACACAATTTAACTCCAAGAGACATAATGTATTATATTGGAAGGCATGAACTGGATCTGGCTTGAACTGTCGTGCCAAAATACTAGCTCGGTAATATAGTTTTCTTATGTAGAATATAAATTTATGATCCTACGCTTGTTTGGGACTCCGAGGAATAACGATAAATAGGTAATTGGACTGTAATTTAACAATACGTGAGTCTAGCTATTTTCCAGCTTACTAAAAAGATAGTGGCATGCTCACATGATGTGATTCATAGTGTTGCAGATATTACTGCCCATCTAATTGTTGTTCGATGGGTAGGAATTATATGGTGTATTTCTCATATCCCATTGACTAAGAAAATAATAAAATGATAAGGAAATCCCATGGTGGTTTGTAACTGTTTTGAGACTTGACCCTTTCTTAGTACAATAAAGATATTACAAATAATTATTAATATTAAAATATATGTTTACAAAAAATAAACTAAATTAAAAAACAATATAAAATAAATAAATATTTTCCTGCAATATAGTTTGTGTGACCATAAATAAGGGACAAGAGGATAAAAAAATTTAGAATTTTCTTTGAATATTAATCAGCATAGATCTATTTTATCTCTTGATCTATCAAGCACTCAGAGGGATCAAATCTATCAAGATTCATTTTTTTTTAATGCAAAACTCCGACAAACTTTTTCACTTCTAAAGATGTGATTCCTCACCTCTCTTAGTATATATTTAGTTAAAATTAATCTATGATAGTTTTTAATAATATTATTTAAATTTCACATCTTTATATAGAAAAATATGATAATTTTAAATTTTATTAAAACTTTGATTTAATCTCTATAGAATATCCACGGAAAATTTTTAGTAGTAGTGAGGATACAGGATTTAAATATATCTCATAAGTAATTATAACTTTTTTTCTTTTAGACTTAATTAAAAGAAACTAGGAGTTTTGACTAGAATCAAACTAGTTTCGTTTAGCGAAATCTTATATTTTGTTGTTTAAAATGGGTTTCTAACGGCATATATGGATTCAACACATGGCACTATAATTGACGAGAGTTTAGAATTGATGAGAGTTTACAACTCAAACTTATAATTCCAAAAAATATCTCCCACAATTTAAACTGGAAAATACTAAAAACCTTTCAAACTATAGAATAGATAAACGAACTGAAAAACAAATGTTATACAATTAAATTAACATAAGATATTTATAAACTATTTTCATTGGAAAATGTGTTATGGTTGTTGGGCATGTGTCATTGAGAAGCCACCGTATTGGCCCATGGTATTGTAACAAAGCTTATTTACAAGTTAATAATATCCATGGTAATGTACGGGTGGATATCCCTAGTTAAAAATTTTAATATATTTAAATTATTTAAATTTTATGTCGTTATTAATTAAATTTAAATATGGTCATAGAATAATTATTTTAGTTTATATGATAAAATGGATCTTAATTTATAGGTACTATTTATATATTATATATTTTAATGTGATATGTGTATTATACTATTTTTATCTATATTTTTTTTTGTAATTTTATTAATAACAAGTGCATTCATATATTGTAGTTGAGGATCATGTGTATGTGGTTCAAACATTCATAGTATCTAGGATACCAGTATTTACATTTACCCGGATAAATTAATTTTCTCTTTTTAACCTTTGTCCTTTTGAATTTATGCCAAACCCTAAGAGATGGAGTAGCCATAAAAATTGCATACTCACTAGTTTATGATATTTCTTAAACTTATTTGTCTAATTTTAAGCTCTCAGGGACTTGGGATCACTTAATGCCACCTAGCCCTTGATTGTTTCTCTTTTCCTCATGCTGATTTTCATGAGTCTAGATCATTGTTAAGTCGTTGGGTTTCTTTTTTTGTTTAGCCTTATTCTTTCACTTCTTGTCTCCCTCATCCTTTCGAGAACCTTGTTGATCTAGTTCCTTTGGATGTTATTGGATCTCTTCCATTTCTTCATCTTCACCATTAGAGTAATGCGGGTATGGACATTTCCATATCTTTGTATTCTATGTACTTTTCTTTGTCCTTTTCTTCGCTTGTGAGCATTTTGCAAATGTCATGTTTGGACTTGATGGTTCCAAATTGGGAGAAGAATATTATGTAACCTTACCCGTACCAAATTTCTATAACCACCATCGAATCCAAGAAACCATGGAGTTATAAAGAGACTTTCTCTTTCCCAAAACCGTGTTCCTTCATTTATGGCATATTCCAAGTCTTTCTCATTAAATAACTAGACCACAAAAAACCCTTCACACATAGATAAATATCAAAATCTTCAGTCCAATTGGGGAAGATCCACTGAAGTAGATATTGAGATTTGAGTCAGAAACCATTAAATAAATATATGATAGCTTTGGATTTTAAAGCATTGAAAAGACCATTCATTTCTGGTAATTTTGTTGACAGATTTGGATCTTTCTCCATCTTCTCTACTATGTATGGATTTTTGGATTTTTTTCAAGTATGGAAATTGTCCCTCTCAAAGCGTCCTTAAATGAAACTGGACCCTGCCATAAGAATATGATATAGGTGGAATCTCTTGGGGCACCACTTTGCAATCTTAAATTTAGGATAATGGTGGATTTCCTTTGTATACAATAATCATTCAACTAAAACATATCTTGCAACACCTTTCCCGCAAAATTCATACTTTGTAAAGATGTTGGTATACCTGAGGTATTTTAAATACTCTTCTTTAGATCTTTCACTATATTTGTTCCCCAAACCCTTAGCAAAATCTATTTTACATTAAGATTTTTGAAGAAAACATGGAACAACTCCTCCTGATATAGATTAAGACACCATGGTCACTTCTCTCTATGTATTTCCATAATGAGAGATTTTCCACTTAAAGTCTTTAGAAATAATTGAGATTCTTCCTTAGTGTTCAGATCTGAAGCCCCATGACTCTATTTGAGCATATGAAAGCTCAAAATGTAGATATAGAGTGCATTTTTTCTCGACATCATCGATGTAATCCAAGTTTTATCTACCTTCAAGATTTAAACTTTACTTGGATTCTGATCTAAAAAAAGAGGACTCGACACCATACACAAGACATGGATCTAGATCACATATGCATGATATAGATTGGGTGTGAATCTGGTATGGAGTCGTCTGTATTTCCAGTGCCTGCTTCAAGATGAGGTTTTGACAAGCCTCACTATCAAAACCCTCAAACATAATCCGTAGCACATTTTCATTTTGAAAAAGAGAGAAACCTGCATAAAACTTGTTGTTGTGAAACGTTAGGGTTTGTTGGATCATTCGAGTCTCCCTACCATTAAATATTGCAACTCTGATCCAAAGCTTGATGTCTTGTGTTACAATGAAAAACCTAACCATTTCACCCACTGTTCAGATTTTCTTAGCTCTTCCATCTTGTTTATTAATAATTGAGCTAACATTTAAAAATTTACACTCATTTCATTATTTTTAACATTTTTCTATAAATTGAGCTAACATTTAAATATTTAAACTCGTTTAAAGGCACTACAACATCTCCTCAATAATGAGTCCTATATTACTCATGATGAGTTTTATATTAATTTTAACCTTTTATTACATGATGCCATAATATGAGATGACATGAATATGAAGTGGTATAACCTTGTGATTCACCTGTAAATGTGAAACCTGGTATAACCTTCTTATTCACATATAAGTGTGAAACCTTGTGATTCACATGTAAGTGTGAAACCTCATGTCACCAGAGCTACGGTACAACACTAACTTACTTGTCCATTCCTCTAAATACAATATGCGTGTTGAAATTTATAAAATAATTTCAAAATATGAATATAAATCTATTTTCCTGATAGTCAATGTAAACAATAAATTAAAGAAAAAAAAATATTGAATATAAAACAAAAACAACATCACAAAACATTCCAAAAGACTTCATGAGATCATGTAATGTTTTAGAAGATTTTATCATCATATTCTTAATTGTAAAAATATAAAATTTATTATTAATATTTTATTTATATCATTAATTTTAATTTTAATTTTTTAAAAAGATATTATATTTTCTAATATAAATATATAAAATAAATTATTATAAATGGAAAACAATTACAATTTAAAATAGAAATAAAAAATATTAATCTATTAAGTCATTGGAAGACACGCTGTAACATCCTATAAATCATTGGCATTTAAAAATTTTACGGAACTATTCTTATTTAATTACCATGTTTAATATTTAACCAAAACATTGGAAATCAAGAATTATTTAGGGTTTTGATTTAGTTAGAAACCACCCTAAAAACAAAGAGGGAAACAGGCTCAACTCTTGGAAAAGACTCTTTGTCAAAAAACTTAGTCACGAGTTCATCAGGGTTTTGTTTTGTTGCAACTGTCGGGTTTCGTACAGTTGCAACTGCCAAGTCTTAAACAATATAAAATACAATATGGAGGGAGAGGCATTGGGGAGTTCCACTATGTTAATATTGACATCAATTCTATTCTTCTTGACGTCTTTGAATTTCTAGATGCATTGGTGTAGCAAGGATTTATTTCATTCTATTAATTTCTCTGTGTTTTGAAGCCCCATACCCTTCTCACAATTTTTCTGTATTTTGAAGCCACGTACTCATGGCTGAGATTTAAATCCCTTCTCGCAGTACTTTGTATAGTTACATGGTTACTTTGGAAACTGGTTACATTGATATTCCCATGGACCCTAAAACATATGAAAGTTCTCACCGGAATTCTACCTCACTTCACTCAATGCAACTTCATGCCTGGAATTTGGATACATGATTTTATCGTTTGAGCCAAGTTAACATTCACACTCACAGTAAAGTTATTCTCATAGTTTCTTAGAGAGTTATTAAAGGTATTCTCATATTTTCTTAGAGATTTATTGAGTCGTAAATGTATTCTCTTTGATAATTTCTAAGAGATTTATTTACTTTGAATTATGGTGAGAAGTTGTGTTGAAAGATATTCTTATTAATGCATGTCCTAAAGGTTAGTGTATGCAATGATGTCCTTTTCTTAAGGTACTCTTATTACTAAATATATGAAAGGTTAAAGTATGCAACGATGTCATTTTGTTGATACATATGTCTTTTTATTGATACATATGTAATGAATAAATATAAGCAATGAACATGAAATAGTGAGTGGTATAAAATCTTAAAGGAAGTGAAGAAAGTGAACTTGCTTCAATTAACCTTGGAGATATTTAGGTGAATGAGAAAGTCACCATACTATTTCTTGAAAAAGTTAAATATTTCTTTGCATAAGAAATGCTTTAATTCTAGTTATTGTGGTATTTGGTTATAAGCATGCAAATACTATCTATCTTGCTTAATTTATTAGTTTAATTCATTTCCTTGAAAATAACATGCTCATATTTTTTTTTTAGCTTTCTCGTGAAGAGAATATTAGTATCTATTTTCTTGATTCCTTGGAAGGAACATGTTTGGTGCTAAATTCCTGGAAAAAGGAATATGAGTTATAGATCTCTTGAAAATAATAACTTCTTGAAAAAGTTGCATGGCTAGATGAATTGTGTCAACATCTTCATTTAGGTGTATACAAGGTTAAGCTAACCTTTTTATTGTTTCCTATTTTTATTCATAAAGAAAGTTATCTACGATAATTTCTTGAAAGGGAAGAATGAGAAAATACATGTAGAAAGACAAAGAAACTAGGTTATGTTAGCTTCTTTTTGAAGAAGAAGTATTTGGTTACGTGAAAATAATAACTAAATGATGGTAGAATTATAAAAAAACATGAGAAAGTACATGTAGAAAGACAAAGAAACTAGGTTATATTAGCTTCTTTTTGAAGAAGAAGTAAGTATTTGTTTACATGAAAATAATAACTAAATGATGGTAGAATTATAAAGAAGGGAACATGTTGTGCATACATTAAAGAAGAGCTATTATTCTAAGCTCTTGCACGTGCAAATAATAGCTAGTGATATAGAGATATGTTCTTTGCATGGATAGAAGAAATATTGAGTTATAATGTTTCTTTAGGAAGATTTATATGTTTCTTTAGTTCCTTTTGGAATACGATAATGCATACACATGCAATTTTTGTATTAGCTTTTCTTGGAAAGAATATACATACTTGAATGTGGGAAAGGATAACATGTTGTGTTAGACTACATTGGAAAATATTGTTAGTATAATCTTTGAAAAATAAGACATGTATTTTTATGCTTTATTGCATTAGTTTTACAAAATGGAAAACATTCCATGCTCTATTGTGTTAAGCATTCCTTTTGGAAAGACTCTTTTGGGAACTATATGCATTTTCATGCATGGGAACAACATTTGTTGTGTTAGATTTCTATACATGCACCAAAAGTAATAGTTTAAGGGTTAGTTATTTTGATTAACTTTATGTACTTCACATGTATGAAGTTTTTAACTAATATATAAGTTTCTTTTAAATAAATGTCTGGACATTTGTAGTGATTTTCTTGTAGGAATGTGAGCGTGTGCAAGAAGTGTCATAATAATGTGGGGATTATTTTGACATGATTGATAATTACTTGTTGACACTAAGATAGTGATGTTAGAAGAAAGCATACTGTCATATTGTATTCATATCTCATATATGCACATGAATAAGTGTTAAAGGATCACTTAAAGATTGATTATTGATTGACTGAGGCTTTATCTAATCATGCTATAAATGCTTGCTAATGACATCATTGACAAGAAACGATGGTGACTTGTGAAAAATAATATATTATGTTTAACATGGTAGCAGATAAATAATTGATGGTCCATGGTCCATGCAGATAAGTGAGAGTTGCAATATGGTGTTACAGGATGGTCTGCTGATGGAACAACCAGGCCACAAAGATATAAATATTGAATATTATGGGTAAATGATATGATAATTGTTGTAATGGCTTTAAGTTATATAATTTGTATTTAAATTCCATTCCTTTTAATGTTTATATAATTTTTATTTACGCAATGGTTAAGGGATGGACTCCCTTATGAGCCATTGAGTGAGGGGTCAACACCCTCACGAGAGTTTAATATAAAATTAAATGTTTGATGGTTTTCACCCTACGAGGTTTCTAGAGTATATGGGTGTTCTATTATGTGATTTCCTATTGTGTTATTTTAATGATATATATTCCTTGCATGATGTGATGTTGATAATTTCAACGCATTTTCCTAATTAATTTGGCTAAAGGAATCATGAAATGAATGCAAGGTTACATCATACATTTTATGTTAATAAACCACAAAAATGTTTGTTAATGATTATGAAAATTACTATTTCTCTACTAAAGTTACTCTATGAAATGATAAACATTATGTCTAATGATTAGTGAAGAATCTTGAATAGTGATTTGGATAGTTACCCGTGGGTAATTCAGATAAAAATTTATAACTCCTTGCATTTCCATGTGAGGATATAGAGGTATGTTACACATGCTTTGTTATACATTTATCTAAATTAATTGAAATATATTCGAATGATATTTTGTAATTTTTAGAATAACCTATGTAATAAATCAGTGAAAAAGAAAAGAGTTCATATGAACACTAATTTAAAATAAATATTACATATAATTAATTAGAAAATTATTTTTATAAATTTGAAACAAATGAATAAAAACAATTGAGATTAATATAAGAAAATATCATCCAAAATAAAAATACCAGAAATAGTTGATTCCACTAGAAAATCAGAGAGAATTTAGACCCAAACATTCTCCATTATTTATTTAATAAAAATACCAAACCAGGTGATTCCACTAGAAATCAAAGAGAATTTAGACCCAAACATTCTCCATTATTTATGTAGTCCAAAAATAGATAGTTCAAACACCACGATAACGGAAATGACACTTGTGGATTATTTATGATTTTAGTGAAGATGCCATGGCCCTGGTGGTGGTGGAGGATAGACGTCACTGAGCCCACATCTACGCCTCGAAAATGACATGGGTTTCATTTCATGGAGTGGTGGGCTTGGTGAAGGACAGCCATTGCTCATTCAAAAACTAAGCCTCGAAAACAATATGGGTTTTGTTTCATGGCGTGGTGGTGGTGGAGGACAACCATTGCTGAGCCCACAGCTATGCCTAAAAATGGACATGGGTTTCATTTCATGGCATGGTGGAGGAGGAAAGCCATCGCTGAGCCCATAGCCACACCTTGAAAATGACATGGGTTTTGTTTCATGCCGTTGTGGTGGTGGACAACCGTCTTTGACCCCACATCTAGGCCCCGAAACCGCCATGGGTATCATTTCATGGTGTGGTGGTGGTGGTGGTGGACAGTCGTTACTCAGCCCACAGCTAGGCCTTGAAACCGCCATGGTTTGCTTTTCATGGCATGGTGGCGGAGGACAACCCTCACTTAGCCCACAGCTAAGTGTCTAAATCGCCGTGGTTTTGGTTTCATCCCCTACAGAATAGATGGGCAAGGAAACTCAAATATATATAGATGGTTTGGGATGACTCTGAAATGGCGGTCCATTTTGTCCCACCTGATTAACAACCTAGGGTTTCACGATATTTCAACAAATTATTAGAAAATTGAACCTCCTTCTTTCTTTTCTTTTCTTTTTTTTCTTTATCTTACTTCTTCTCTTATGATTTTTTGGTAAAAGAAATTTATTAGTAATGTATAAAGTATTTCACTTTACTTCCTAATTTAATTTTATCAATAGTGTATAAATAAAATAATAAGGTTAAACAAACAAAAATAAACCAAAAAATCACAATTAATTTACCATTTTTAATAAATTATTAAAAACCCAAAAATAACAAAAAAAAAATTAACATTAAACCTAGTCAATATAGTTGGAAAGAAATATTTAAATATTTAAATTTGAATAAAAAATTAATAAAATAATAATAAAATTAATAACTAAATAATAATAAAATAGTAATAATAACACCAAAACAAACAAAAAAATAGAAGTTATGGAATAAATTAATATCTTAAGAAATTCCTAACTCTATGTTTGATTTTTTCTTAAAATTCTATATGATTTTTTCTATATTTTCCCATAAAGATATTATATACTATCTTTCTTCTTAGATATACAGTGGAACATTGAAAATTTAGAAATTTATGGTGCTTAATAAGTCAATAATTGAATACCAGCTGGAAATTAATTTGATGTCCGAAAAAAATTGATCGCTCTGAACTCTGCATCCATGAACTAGGTTTTAGAGGAATTTGGGTAGGTTTCCGCTGGTAGGCCCTGTACCCCAGTCTCGAGGCCCATTTCATCTACTTGTGCACAGATAGGCTCATTTATGGAGGACAACAGTGGGGGGGCGGTGGATCCCCCCTCCTCTGGTTCACCCTCTAATGGAGCGACAGGAGGGGCTGACAGCGACTGTCAGCAAACCTCTGGCCCGCTCCTTGACCCATCTGGGATGTGTAGCAAAACCGCCAAACAGTAGCAGTTGAAAAAGAAACAACAGTCACATCCTCCACATGCATACCCAAGGCAACAACAAGAACCAATATTGAGCTCTCGACTCATCGAATCAATGGAAGAACCCAGTATATGAAGGACCATGCCTTGATAGGCAAGTTCGTGGGATTCTGGCCTACAGAAAAAGCCCTTCTGGGTTTGATCACCTCCAAATGGAAACCCAAGGGCCATATCGATCTACATCTATGTTCCAAGGGTTTCTTCAATGTGATCTGCACATGCATCGAAGACAAGAACTGAATCCTGGATGACAGTCCATATTTCTTACACTCAGCAGGTCTATATCTATGCAACTGGGTCGAATGCTTCAATCTGGACAAAGAATATTTCAGTTGGGCTCCAGTATGGGTTAGGCTCTACAACCTACCACAGTACTATTGGGATGAGCTAACCCTTCAAGGCATTGAAAACTCTCTGGGTGAATTCATAAAAATAGCAGAAGAGACAAAGAACAACAAGCATGCATCTTATACAAGGATATGCATATACATGCACATCGCAAAGTTTCTCCCTGATGAGGTAAGCCTAGTTCATGATGACTATCAATAGATCCAAATAGTATATTATGAACATGTTCCATTTAGATGCAGTAAATTCCACCATCATGGGCACATTTTCAGAGACTACCCCGTAAATCAAAGATCCAATCTCTGTAATGCCTCCACAGACAAAGACACCGAAGGGTTCACGAAATTCTCGAAGAAAAAGTCATACTAGGAATTCAAACACAAACCAGACAAAATCAGATCCAGCCACAAGCAATCATTTTGAAACCCTAGCTATACAGAATGAGGATTATAATGAAGTCCCAAGAGACCCAGATCTACCCTTGCAGAATAAATCCCAAACTCCAGAGGCCCAATAGACCAAAATCCATCTGGAATCCTTTCTACAACCCAAGTCCTCAATGCATATTATGGAAAACTAAGAAAAAAGGCAAAGGCGTAGCCCTAGAATCAATCCTAGAAGCAATGGAAGAAGAACCAAACTGTGTTGGCTACTGGGACCTAGACATTATGGGGCTTGAAGATGCATGCAAGAGGAAATTATTTCTCTCAATACCCCATCAGAAGATCCAGAAACTAGAGGAAGTCCTCATCAAAGTTCAATAGCTACCCTCCCTCAGCATTCAAGGTGGAACTCTCCTGAACACCAAAATCATTCTAAAAGAATTCTGAAAACGAGGAAGAAGAACATATCTGTAGCAACTGGTCATCATGGGCAGAGAGCTAGTAGAATCAGGGTGCTATCCCAAGTTAACCAGGTTCTACTCAGTCATTCCCAACACCTCTCGATGAAGATCATCTCGTGGAATATCAGAGCGCTAAACAACCCCTCCCTCCAAGCACAGGTTAATCAAGAAAAGAATCACTGAGGAGAACCCCACAATATTATTTATGCAAGAAACCAAATGCTCCAGCTCAAATTCGGATACCATCTTCAACAGACTCTGGTAATGCTACAACACCCTATCCATTGATGCATGTGGAGCTTCGAGAGGCCTAGCAATTATTATGAACCCCCAATTGATCACCCTAGAGAAAATTTAGGAAAATCACCATTTCATTCAAGCCTCCTTCCACCTAATTGGAACCAATTCACGGACACGTCACAAATTTCTACTTCCCACAGTTAGTGCTATAAAAAGCAGAGCTTTTAAATAGCATAGCGGATCTCAACAACAAGGGAACTCACCCTATCCAGATGATTGGAGGAGACTTCAACGTGATCACTACCAGTCAGGAAAAAAAAAGGAGGAAGGACACATCTTGACATGGATAGCACCAAATTCAAGGAATTTATCCAAGGTAATCATCTAATATATCTACAAACATCCAATGGCATCTTCACTTGGAATAATCGGAGGGGAGGATCCCATAAAATTACATCAATATTCGATCACTTCCTCATCACAGAATATTTCATCCACCTCGGAGGGGAGTTGGCAGCCACCATCACTCTAGCCTTTGGTTCAGATCACTGGTTGACCCAAATTCAATGGCAAAGACCTAGTATTTCCACACCGAAGCCTTTTCACTTTGAACAATTTTGGCTCAAACAATGGGGGTTTAAATAACTCATCTAGGTTTGGTGTGCTATCCTCAATCCACCCTTGGGCACAAAAATGTATCAGTTCCAACATAAGCTAAAGATGCTCAAATGGAAAATGAAACTACGGAATTAGAACACCTTTGGCAATATCTTCCATGACCAAAGAGAGATGGAAATGAAAATTCATAAAATCCAACAGAAATCATCTCAGAAGGTAGATCAGTAGAATAAAAATCCATGGAAAAGGCGCTAACAGCCCAACTTGAAGAAAGAAGAAGTCAAGAAGAAATCCTATGGAAATAGAAATCACAGATTTGTTGGCTCAAGGAAGGAAAACAAAACACAATTTTTTTCTCTTCTCCACAATCAAGCATAGGATGCACAATATAATCACAATCCTCAAGAATCAAAATGGGGAGCACATGGAAAACATGAGGACATCACAAAGGAACTTCTCAATTACTTCAAATACATCCTCAAATAACCCAACACCCAGCGACAGGAGGCTATTGAGAAAATCACACATCATATTCCAAAACTGGTCAACGAGGATCACAATAGGATGTTGCTCAAAGCCACAATCTTGATGGAGGTCAAACAAGCGGTTTTCCAACTAAAATAAGGGAAATCCCCATGTGTGGATGGATTCACCACCAACTTATTCCACTTTTATGGGATACCATCAAAGAGGAGGTTTGGGGCATAGTGGAGAAATCATGAAGCACTCACTGGATTCTTCATGCTCTTAATGCAACTTTCCTCACTCTCATCCCAATGGAAGATAACATGACTTCCCCAAGTAAGTACAGGCCAATAGCACTCTCCAATGTTATTTACAAAATAATTTTCAAATTTATAGCTAATAGATTGAAGCAGCTTATTCCTATGCTCATCTCTTTGGAGTGAACAGGCTATGTTAGAATAATTCCATGATGGAATTATTCTAACCCATGAAGTCATCCACTCCTTAAAAACCTCAAAAAATCCTGGCATGCTTCTCAAAATTGACCTTTCCAAGGCCTTGACATGTTCAAATAGAACTACATTAAACGTGTACTTATAGCCTTTAGTTTCTGCCATACTTTGGTTCGTTGGATCATGAGCTTGATATCCTCTCCTTTATTCTCTATGCTAGTCAATCGCATCCCCTCGGAAACATTCAAACCCTCCAGGAGTATAAGGTAAGGCAATCCTCTCTCACCTTTTCTCTTTGTACTTATGGCCGAGGGTCTAGACCACCTTATCAAGAACTTGATCTGATCTCATGACATTAAAGGCATCCCCTTACAGAATAAAACTCCCATTTATCATCAAAAAAATTTTGATGACAACATGATCATGGGTCACCCATCTAAGCAGGGAGTTCGCACCCTTAGAAACCTTCTTGACAGTTTTTCTGAAGTGTTTGAAACCACTGTCAACCCCGAGAAATTTCAAATCTTCTTCTTCAATATGCCCACTATAACCCAATGCAATATTTCTCGCATCCTCAGGTTGACCATAACCTTTCTGTCATCCAAGTATTTGGGGGCTCCCCTCATGGAGTCAATTATTAAACACTCATCCTAGAGAGAGCTATTGGACATAATGGAGACTAAACTATCAACCTAGACCCATCGCTCCCTCAACATTGTTGGACGTCTAGTTCTAATAAAAAAAATTCTCCAATATCTGCCCATATACCTCTTTTCCATTCTAGCTAAACCAAAATGGGTCCTCAAAGCCATCCAAAACCTTCAAAGAACTTTTCTCTGGGGTGGATCCAAAGAGAAGCACAAATGGGTGCTAGTAAAATGGAAAGAGGTATGTATGTTGAAAACTCAGGGAGGACTTTTCAACAACAACATCATCATGGGTGCTAGTGGTGGAAATGGGTCTCCTCCCCACAAAAACTGTGGGTAACCTTATGGGAAGAAAAATATGCAAGAAATTGGCCTAAGGAGGAACTAATAAAATTCAATATTACTCTTTGAGGATCCCAAATTTGGAATGCAGCTAGTCAACAAAAATATTTGATCCAAACTCATAGCTTTTGGGGAATATGCGATGGGGCTCAAGCTCAGTTCTGGGAGGACTCATGGAAGGAAATTCCAAGCCTCTCCTTGGTCTTCCTTCACCCAATCTAGAGCACGGTTTTATAGGCAAGATAACAAAACTATGTCCAGTACTTTTGGACTAACGATGTAACTCAAGGTTTTAGGAATTGGCTCCCCAAAAATAGATGGCAAGCAAACTAGAACAATGAACAACACAAATATATTTGGGAGGAATTAAAAAAAAGGAGAATCATATACTAGCAAGGGCAAGACCTACTCTGTTGGGGCCATACTCCAAGTGGAAATTACTCAACCAAGGAAGCCTACCATCTTATTTAACCTCTATACTCTGGCCCCACAAATCAACTATGGAAGAAGAAATGGACAACTAAGCTCTGGCCCAAATTCGCTACTTTTTTATAGTTTTTAAGTAAAATATGCATCCTCGCACGGGAGAACCTCATGAAGAGAGGCTTTGTGGGTCCTTAGAGGTGTCCTCTCTGCCAGAATGACACCTAAATTATCGATCACCTGCTAGACCTCTGCACCATATCTAACACTTTCTGGGATAGGATCAAAACCCTCTACAGAAGATCCAACTAAGACCAGGGCAACATCACCAGCACCATCAGCAGGTGGAAGGATAACCCCTACTCCATAAATATCCTAAATCTTCTCTGGCAAATCATTCTTGGCCTACTCACATGGAGCCTCTGGAATGAATGAAACAAATTGATATTTAAAGATGCAGCTTTAACTCAAGAGCAGATCTAGGCCAAGCTACACAACAACTTAGAAGAAAATCTTGTCTTGGTACACTGGGGGAAGGATGACTTCCCAAAAACCACAGCTAAATACACCATTTGGAACAATTGGCGTATGATTATTGAACCCCTCATGGTGAATTACCCCTCATGCATAGGAAAGATCACCTCTCTTGAACATTGGAATCCACCCCCTGTCGGATTTTTCAAATGCAACTTTGAAGGAGCCTCCAAAGGAAACCCAAGGGAATCCAGATTTGGGGGTATCTTTAGAGACTCTAGCAGCAACCCCTTACATGTCTACTACAGAAACCTACAGTGGGATAACAAAAACTCCACAAAACTAGAGGGGCTTATCCATGGTATCTCCATAGCCACTAAGCTTAATTTTTTCCCACTAGAAATGGAACGAGATTCTCAACTCATCATCCAAGATTCCACACACATACTTCTTGGCTCTTCATCCATAAAGGTCTCCACTATCTATAGGCTTGCCAACCGCCTCAATCATTTGGAACATTTGTTGCAGCATCACAAGGCCATGACTTTCCACCATGTGCACAGAGAGGAAAATAGCGTATCAGACCTCCTCGCCAACAAAGGAGTGGATAGAAACTCAACGCTCTACCATTTTAATTTTCATCATATTCACGAAGAAATCCTACGTGAGATTTGCCTCACTCTCCATCAAAAGGATCAAATTTCCCTGGATGTGAGTGACACATCTAGATAGCGTGAGGACAACTCCTTCCATGCTTAGGCTGATGTCACCTTGCAACTCCAACTCTAACATGATGCAGAACCTCAAAGAACTAATCATTTTTACCAGTGCTCTACCACACCTGGCCTCTTCCCACACCTTGTATCACATGAAGACACACTTCGACTCTCCCTCATTGCCTCTACGCTTGTGTCACATGCCTTCAAAAGGCACAAAAACTCCTCATTTAGCCATTTCATTGCTTCTCCAGACGGTCCCTAGAGTCATTGCTATTATTCCCCTTTCCATCACGCTGCTGCTCTATATGTTCCCGAGAGTCATCACTATTATTCCCCTCACCATCATGCTACTACTCCATCTTGCCTTGCGCACCACCATTTCCATCACTCTCCCCGCTGCACACTCCCCCTACTGTGCACCCCCTGCTATGAGTCCCTCGCTACGCGCCCTCATGCTACATGCCCCTCCCCTTGTGATCCTCCTTGTTGTGTGCCCCATACTGCAAGCACCCCTACTGCGTGCCCTCCCCTAGTGCATATCCCTGTTGCGCAACTTCTGCAGTGAGCACCCCTGTTTCATGCCCTCTTGTTGCATGCACCCCACCCCTCGTTGCGCGCCTCTACTGCGCATCCCCCTATTGCGCGCCCCCTAGATCTCGGCCTAGAATCACTGTCGGTGACCCTTTATCTACTCAATAGCCTAGACCCACACCAACATAAAAATCCCATCAGGGGCAGCTACAAAGGTGCATTGTCGGGGCGCTATTACCGAGGCCAAGACTAGCATCCAGAATCCATCGAAGGCTCCTCATCAGGAAGTCATCAAATGAAGGCTACTCAAACAACTGAAAACACCCAGGAGGAGAATATATTGAATCTAAATAAGCCTAAGGGTAGGAGAGGCCCAAAAAAATCTACCATAGCGCACTTTGCGCTGCCCACACCTTAGAAAACTAAGCTGCTCCCTGTTCACGAGTCTGCGGAGGAGGAGATAGACATTTGGATCATGGATTAAGATGGAATCTGGACCAAAGTTTTAGATGCAGAGTACCCTGTTTCTCCCATTATTCGCACGACCCCTCCAAAGCCTCTGCATGAGCCCATAGCTGACGAGGAAGCCACTGCAAGTGAATATGGATTCCTAATTTAGGAGGAGGAGCACGCAACTTAGGAAGATGAGGGAACCCTATTACTTCTCTGTAGCAAGGTTCATCTATGTTTTTCATCAACTGAGGACATACTTTAGCTATTTTTTTTCATATGTGTCATTGAATATTTTTTAAAACAAGATTGTATGACACTATTAAGGGGTTGGTTTCCTCCCAGGAGGCAGCCCCAAACCCATTTTATTTTGAAAACTACCAAGGCAGGGATTGGCTAAGTACTACTTTCCATCTCTGCCCAAAGCCTTTGTAAATTTTCTTTCATTATTTTAATATAGTTTAGCCTTACTTATAATAAAAAATAAGTCAATAATTGTGCATTTTAAAATAAATAAATAAAATAAAATGTATAATTTAATTAATGGACACAATGGTTTTTTTGTTAGACAATTTTTTTAGTCATTTTTTCTTAAAATTTGGAAAATATATATATATATTTTTAGTAGAAAGATTATTTTTATCATATAATTTTGAGTTTGGTTATCAACAAATACAACAAGCATAAAGATGTTAAATTCATCAAAAAATTTCAAATGTTTTCTCTTATCCAATAGGAATACATGATTTTTCTCACAAGAAAAAATATAAGAAATGAAAAGAGGAGAGTGTATCTAAGTAATGAAAAGAGGGGTTTTGGTAGGTGAATGCCTTGCAAAAAGACCCCAACAAAATACTAAAACTACAACATATAACAACCTAGTCTAATTTATAGATAAAATAGATTTTGATTTTTGGTTGTTTAAAATACATTTTGGAATGCATGAATGGGTTCAACATACTAAAAACCCCTTCATGCACTTGAATTGTATAGATTAATCAGCTTAAACTCACACTTTTAAAAATCTTTTCTAAATTTCGGTTAAAATTATCCAAAAAAATGCTTTCAAAAAATTCATTTCATCTATTTGTTAGAACACACAAATATTTCATGAATATGAACCTACTCATTTCATATATAGGTTCATTTAAGTTTTGGAAATTAGTAGTTTTTGGAGTGCTTGAGATGGTTGAGTAACATACCATGAAATTCAATTTCTTGATCTAATATTCAGGCTCCTCAATCATCCTTCTTAGAGCATCCATTTCGTCTTCATATCGGCTTACTATTTAGTTCAATCCTTGAATATCATCCAACTCACTGGAAATTATGGTACATTGATCATTTTTTCCCAATATAATATTTAAGATGTCCAATTGAATAACATTTTCTTAATAAAAAAGCCGATTTAAAAGGCTATTTCATTTGGAACCCTTTTTTTCTTTATGTAGCTATCCAACAGACACAATATGGCCAATTATAAGGCCAGAGAAATTACAATTTTGTAGGCTAAGTGTCACAGGGGAGATGCAACCTCACACCTTCTCAATGGTGTTAAGATCACTCCCATACAAATAGAAAGCCTTATCGATGCTCCATAGTCTCCCACAAAAGACAATTGATTGCAAAAAATTCCCCTTCCAACAACAAAAATTATACTTTAGATGGAAATAAAATAACCAAAGGTCACAACAGTAGAGATATTCGTTCACAATCTTACTGGAAGGATCAAAATAATTTGACCATATAAACAAGTTCCCCTTCAATCCAAAAAAACCATAGTGTAGATGGAAATCCCGAAAACAAAGGTTAAAGTGACAAATAAATACTTTCACAATCTCAAAGGTGGGATTAAAAAAATTATATCATTTGAATAATTCCCATAGAATGCCAACATAATGCAATTTATGGAATTCACCTACATTCCTCCTTGAAAAAATGTTCCAAAAGGGTGATTCCCCTTCTTAGTTCTCACTAAAAATATCCCTTTAGGTAATGTCTCTTAAAAGCAAAAGGTTGCCAAGGAGTCACCTTCTAAGATTAAAAAAAACCTTGCTATCATCATAAACTTTCCAATCCATTGAATATTCCTAACTCCCATAGCTTAATTAAAATATAAGGAAGAAAAAATGCAAGACTTAGGGGAGGGTGGCAACATGATAAATAGAAGAAAACTCCATAATCAAGTCCCATATTCAAAATAGAGCGAAAATGAAGATATTAGAGGCATGAATAATAAAAAGGATTAAAAGCACCAGTTTGGGTCATATAGCTAGTTCAATTTTGGAGTTGGTTTCAAAGAGGAGAGGAGAACCAAAAGGATAAAGCAAGTGATCAAGAAAACTATGGACAAGGACAATAAAGATCAAGCAAGAAAAGGTTGGATGAAGTGGATTTAGTGGGAATAATTGTAGGTAACAGGTTGAATGTATTAATTCCTAGATGGTTTTTGCATGCATGGAATATGCGTGTGTGTATTTGATTCATTTTTTATCATTGGAATTTGTTTTTCCTGTTTTGATAGTGGTTTCAACCTTGCCTTTCCATTTTTGAATTAGCATGGTGTGATGGGATTCATTATCGATTGAGCTTTAGATTTTCGGAAGTATTTTTGGATCCAGGTGAGGTGGCATTAGGAAAATACCAAGGGTTAGGGTGGATATGGTTTTCTCTGGGAAGCCTCAATAGGTGGCTACAGACAAGAAAATTTCTCAAGGGACGGTGAAGGAATTCTTAGGCATGCAATCTCGGCTTGGTTTTGTGATCTTAGGACCAGTTTAGGTGAGATCACGATAGTGTGAGGGTATAGGTGGTTTAACCTATGGATTCCTTTGGTTGTTTATGCATCTATTTATCCCATGAGATACCACATTCATGCCTGGAATGCAACACAAGGGTGATAGGATAAAAGAAAGATTTGGTTTAGCTCAGTCTATGTTCAGGTGGTACATGGAAGTCCCTGACATGGTTGGTTTCTCCATATGAATGGTAAGATATCTTTGTTGAACCTTTATTTAAACTGAGAGGGGGGGGGGGGTGAATCAGTTTAACACATTCACGAACTTTTAAAACTTTTCATTAAACTTATTTACACCTTCATTTGATATCCAACTTAATATGTGAGTAATAACAGTAGACTTAATATGAGAGCAACAGGTATTAAGCAGATGATATAAATCAGATCAACACATAAATATCATGCACATAGAAACCAGATATAAGTGGAAACCCATAAAGGGAGAAAACCACATCTTATTATTGTTGTGATGCAAAGGCAAGCTCCAACTCCTCCTCACCATTGCTTTTCTACAGGCACCCACCTACAGGAGGTTCCAACCTCAATTCTGCAAGCTACAACTTGCAAGGATGCACCAAATCCCTTCAATTTTCTGCAAGCACCAACCTATAGGAGGCTCCAACCTTAGTCAACTAAAACTAACAGCTATCAAGCTGCAACTTGATAGCGAAGCTCCAACTTCCTCAATTTATCAAACTGAATGTTTGCTGATTTACCTCAGATATCAGCTCTGTTCTGTAGCATCTCTTTCTGCTCTTCTTTTCTTAATCTTCTCTTCCTCACTCTTCTATACTCTGCATTCTCTATATTTTCTCTCTCTCACTTTCTTATGCATATCCAGTTGATATTATTTATAGAGTTCCTCACATGACTGTTTGTATTTCACAAGGAATTTGGGGTGAACAGTCATGACTCTTTGGCTTCCTTCTTCTCATTCCTTTTATCTGTTTATTCAATAAATATAACTGTAGGTATCAATTTAAAATTACAGTGAGACATTTTTTTTCTTCTCGAAGACTTGCCAATGCATCGAAAACAATAAAAATCAATTAAAACATTTACAATCAAATTATAATGAGAACTCCAGCTCAACTCATTTAGTCTTTTGGCTCGCTGCGCATTTGTATTTTCTTTGACTGTGTCTATCTTTTCTGTGACTGTGTTTTATCTCTTTTCAGCTCTATTTGCTCTTCTATCCTCTGATGTGGTGTAACTACTACATACATGTAACTGTGCTTTTTATATCAGTGAATTTTGTATATATATGTAACTGCTGACTTTAAATCTGGGAAAATTCCAACGCTTTTTATACAGCAAGTGTCTTGTTGATGTGGTGAGTTCTGCAAGCGGAACATACATACACCATCCCCTTTGTTTTATGGCCCGATGCGATTCCACACATCACAATCATATTATATTAATAATCACCCTCCACCTTAAGTCGAGGCCCGTGGGTCCATTATAATAAGTCGCATTACCTATTGGCCACTTTATATTTATATATTGCGAGCAAATGTTCTAAAACCTCAGATAGGCCTTTGGTCTTATATAACGATCCAATCCACAATAAATCGAATCATAGACTCTAATATATGAACATATCGGGCCGCACAATGATCATTTGAATCTAATGTTTATTTCTCCGATGCGATATGATCATTCCGATTGCGATTCATCGCAATCGCAATATTTAATATATTGCTCCGATGCCGTGCTCCTTCTCCGATGTGATTGATCACTGTTGCGATTTCTCCGATTGCGATTGATCACTGTTGCGATTTTTCCGATTAGGATATGATCATTCCGATTGCAATTCATTGCAATCACAATCTTTAATATATTGCTCTGATGCCCTGCTCCTTCTCTGATGCGATTGATCACTATTGCGATTTCTCCGATTGCGATTGATCACTATTGTGATTTCTCCGATTGTGATTAATCGCAATTGTAATTTTCATGTGAATGTACCGATGTATCAATGCTCCGATGCTCCGATTCTAATTATTCACTGTTATGACAAAACTTCAAACATATATCAGTCATGGTTTATAAACCCATCGGGTCCGGTCTTCAATCGCAATCACAAATTTTAGTTGCATGTGATCTGCTGCTCCTCTTTAACTCCGATGCGACTGACCACTGTTCACCGGAATACAAAACATATATGAGTCATAATTTATATGCCCGTCGGGTCCGGATCTCAATCACAATCACAAATTTCTGTTGTGATGTTTCGATGCTCTCATAATATCTGATGTGATTAGACTGATCCGATGCGATTATGCCGGACTTCAAATACGCTTGAATCATAATTCATACACCCATCGGGTCCAGAACTCAATCGAAACTCTTGTCGATATGTTCCGCTGCCAATCCTTTCTCCGATGCGATTGGAAACAGTCCCACCTTATAAGCCTTTTCTTTTTGATAGAACCGTTGGTTATTTAGATCTTGCGCTACATATAAAATTATATGCTATGGACCTTTACACATATATGTGGCGCATCATATGTATTTCACTGAACATATATATAAGCTTGTTTCTGCTTCGATCTTTAGTGAATCTTCCAGCGGGGGTAGCAATTCTTAGAATTTCTTTGTATATATATACTTACCGCTTGGGTTACAATTCCCGGAATATTGTTTATGTATCCTTCCACCTGGGGTAATGATTCTCAGAATAAGGTTTTTATATATATATATACTTGCCGCTTGGGTTATACGATTCCCGGAATTGTGTTTATGTATCCTCCAACTGGGGTAGCGAATCTCGGAATTAAAAATGGCTTTGCCTCTACTTGTGATAACGGCTCTGCCTCTGCTTCTGCCTCTGATAACGGCTCTGCCTCTTCTTCTACCTCTGATAATGGTTCTGCCTCTGCTGTGATAACGACTCTGCCTCTGCCTCTGCCTTAGCTGCTTCTGCTGCTCAACCTCTACCTCTACCTTCGCTGTACATATTACCTGTTGTTGTTATTTTCCTTCTTTGCATCTGCTGCCTTCTTTGTCTGTCTCTATCTTTGCTACCTCCATTGCCATCAATGACAATATTTCCAATAGTCTCCCCCTTTGGAATTGATGGCAATACCCTTTCTCTGTGGCAATACATTTTCTCTGTTTGCCTGCTCTTCCTCTTGTTGCTTGCTCTTCCTCCCCCTTTGACATCAATGGCAAGGGGTTCGAATTCTTAGTGTAGCTTCTATTCTTTGATCCTGTGATTTTATCCATTTTCAATATTTCGTGCATTTTCTCTCTCTAGAATTTTCTGATTTTATACGCTGATGCTTCAACTGTTGGATTAGATTCACATCAAGTTCACTACTCTTTCGTGTTTGGTTCATGTCAGGTTCACCACTCTTCCGCTGCACCACTGACCCTTTTATGCTGAATGTATTCTTGCTGTAATCTTTTTGATCCTGAGGACCTGTTTTCATGCTTCCCTTGCTGTTTGATCTCCCCCCGAGAATTATATGTTCGTTTCTGTTCTCCCCCTGAAACTATTCTTTCTCTTCATATTAGAGAGTATCATCTATGAATACTACCCCTAGTCTGTCTCTCAAATATTCAAATGGTTCTCTGGCAAGCGGTTTAGTAAATATATCTATTGTTTGTTCTTTTGTTGGTACATACTCGAGTTTTACTATCTTCTGAGCCACTTGTTCTCGGAGAAAATGATACTTAATTGGGATATGTTTAGTTTTTGAGTGAAGTACATGATTTTTAGATATACTTATAGCACTTGTATTATCACATTTGATTGAGATAGGTTCATCAATGCTTAAGTTCATGTCTTGGAGGGTTTTATTCATCCACATGACTTGTGTGCAACATGCTGCTGCTACTATATATTCTGCTTCTGCTGTAGACAAAGAGATAGATGTTTGTTTCTTGCTTAACCATGCCATGAGACTTTCTCCTAAACAGAATGCATCTCCACTTATACTTTTCATGTCATCCACACAGCTGGCCCAATCTGCATCTGTGTATGCTATCAAAGTGAAGATTTTGCCTTTAGGATACCAAAGTCCATATTGTGTTGTTCCTTGTAGATATCTGAATATTTTTTTTACTGCCAGAAGATGGTTTTGTTTAGGAGTTTCTTGATATCTAGCCACTAGTCCTACTGCAGCATGATGTCTGGTCTTGATGCAGTCAAATACAATAGACTTCCTATCATGGATCTGTAGAGCTTTTGATCTATATCAGCAGACCCATCATCATCACACAGCTTGCATCCCGTGATCATGGGAGCTGACACAGGTTTGCAGTCCTCCATTTTGAACTTTTTCAACATTTATTTCAAGTATTTTTCCTGTGAGATGAATGTCCCTGTGTTATTTTGCTGAATTTGAAGTCCTAAGTAGGAACTGAGCTCTCCAATCATAGACATCTCAAACTCTATTTTCATCTCATCAGCAAACCCGTTTGCTAGTTCTTCTCTGTTGCTTCCAAACATAATGCCATCAACATATACTACAACAATCAGGAGTTCATTTTCATGGGCTTTTATGTATAGATTGATGTCTACTCCACCTCTCTTAAAGCCTTGTTTTTGAAAATATTTATCCATTCTTGAGTACCAAGCACGAGGAGCCTGTTTCAGTCCATAAAGGGCCTTCTTCAGTCTGCACACATAGTCTTCTTTGTCTGTTAAAGAGAAACCTTCTGGTTGTTCCATGTAGACTTCTTCTTCTAGATCTCCATTCAGAAATGCAGATTTCACATCCATTTGATATACTTTGAAGTTTTGGTAGCAAGAAAAGGCTAGAAACATTCTGATGGCTTCCATTCTACCTACAGGGGAAAATGTTTCATCGTAATCAAGTCCTTGGATTTGTGAATATCCTTTGCAGAATAGTCTAGATTTATTCCTGATTACTTGTCCTTGCTCATTCATTTTGTTTTTGAATATCCATTTTGAGCCTATGACATTTTTCTCAATGGATCTAGGAACTAATTCCCAGGTATTGTTTTTCTCAATTTGGTCCAATTCTTCATTCATAGCATTTACCCAAGACTTGTCCTTGCTGGCATCTTCAAATTCCTTTGGCTCTATTTGTGACAACATGGCTATGTATACCTCTTCAGTTTGTTCTGTTAGCTACCTTCTTGTTTGGACCCCTAATCTCTTGTCTCCAATGATCTGATCTTCAGGATGGTTCTTCTGAGTATATCTTGAGGGAGCTTTAGAACTCAGCTCTGTATCTTATGTTGTCTTGCTTTTTTCTTCGTCATCTTGGTTTTATTCTTCATGGTTGTCTGATGGACTGTAGCAATCTGCATCTCTTATATTTTTAGGAAGTTCTTCATCAAATCTCACATCAATGCTTTGTACTATTTTTTGAAGAGTCTTGTTGTAGCACCTGTACCATTTAATTTTGGATGCATGTCCTAGAGATATCCCTTCATCTGCTCTTGCATCAAATTTCCCAAGATTTTCATCATTATTCTTTATGTAACACTTTATTCCAAAGATTCTAAAATGTTTGATTGAAGCTGGTTTCCCATGCCATAGTTCATAGGGATTCTTTTCACTGCTTGGCCTTAAGTGATATTTATTAAGGATATGCACCGTTGTGTGTACTGCTTCTGCCTAGAAGGTTTGAGGAATATTATTTTCATGCATCATGGCTCTGGCTATTTGCTGTATAGACCTGTTTTGTCTCTCTGCTACTCCATTTTGCTGAGGTGGTCCTGCAATAGTAAATTGTTGCTTTATCCCATGCTCATTGCATAGGTCAGCAAATTCATAATCTGTGAATTCACCTCCTCTGTCTGATTTGATGCATTTCATCTTGCATCCTATTTGATTTTCTGCTAATGCTTTGAAGATATTAAATTTTTCCAGAGCTTTTGATTTATTCTTGAGAAAAGAAACCTATTTCATTCTGGAGAAATAATCTACTATCAGCATAAAGTAGGATTCACCACTTGGAGTTTTAGTTCTTGCAGGTCGACACAGATCCATGTGCACAAGTTGTAGAGGTGTTCTTGTTGATAACTCATCTTTGGCCTTGAAGGATGTGCGAGTCTGTTTGCCTAACTGTAATGGTTTTCATATGGTATTAGAAGGCCTCTTTATTTCTGGCATGTCTCTGACAACTTTCTTCTTGCTTAGCCTGATTATGTGATCGAAGCTGAGATGTCCCAACCTTTTATGCCATAACCATGAATCTTCTAGTTTTCTAAGATGACATGCTTCCTCTTCCTCTTTCACAATGTAAACATTACTCTCTGTTCAAAATCCTTTGAGCAGAGTCTTACCTGTGGTGCTTTATCTGACTTCACAGTCTTGTTCTCTAAAAAGAACTTCACATCCTTTGTCACACATCTGACTGACACTTAGCAAATTTGCTTTCAGCCCATCTACAAATAGTACATCTTGGGCCTTTCCTCTGCCATTGTCTATGCTGACTGAGCCTTTTCCCTTGATTTTACCTGATTTATCATTGCCAAAAGTAACATTACCAAATTTCTTTTCATCAAGAGTTATAAACTTGCTTTTGTCTCCTGTCATGTGTTTAGAGTAGCTACTGTCCAAATACCATTGACTTTTCAGATCTTGAGTATTTAGAGCCAAGTCACATTTATTCACCTTCTTTAGCCACTTGAGGCACCCTTTTGTTTGGTATCTTTTGTGAGGTGATGAGTTACATCTTCTTAGAGGACATTTGGAAGTTATATGTCCAACTTGATTGCATACACAACATTTGATCATAATTTTTGTAGAATTATGAGTATGAACAGAATTTATTTGATTCATAAACTTCCTTGAGGTGTTAAACATCAATCTTTTTCCATAATTTCTACACTCAATGCTTTTATGACCAAATTCCTTACAATAAAAATAGTAACCATAGAAACTATTTGCATACCTGATATAAGGTTATCTCTTCCATTTGTTTGCTTGAGGCAGTCTCTTCAATGTTTGCATCTTTTGCTGGATTGAATTACTCCTCCTTGTATGGCAATATGCAGCAATGTCTCACAGCTTGTGGCAGACATAACATGGGGCATTATTCATATGAGGGAATAATCTCCTTTGATGGCTTCTGAATTTGACATATTCAGAGAAATATGTCACATTCTCTGTTGTCTTAGTATTTATTGCCTTCTTTGTTATTAGAGGTTTCTTCTGATATCTGTTTTCCTCATTACAAGTTTCTTCTTTTGTAGGAATTGTTTGAGCTGCTTCATCATTCTTCTTTTCTTTTACAAAAATAATCCCTCTGTTTTCTTTTTCTTTGCTTTTACTCGATTCTCCTTCATAGCCTATTCCAGTTTTTATCATAGGAGATCTTTGAGAATCCAGAATTTCGTTCAACTTACTAGAGCTTGTTGTTTGAGAGGAATTGGTAGATACTTTCTTGTGACCATTTTCTATTTTCTTCCTTAGACATACAACTTCTTCTTCCAGCTTCTCTTGTTCTTGGGTTTTATCCTGGATTTGCTGAAGTAACATGTCTTCTATCTTCTTGGCTTCTTCAAGCTCTACCTTCAACTGCCTGAGGACTTCTGAGTTTTTTTCTTCTCTTACATACTTGAGAAGAATGTCCTTTTGTTTTCTGCACTTCAATTTGTGTCTGTCAATCTCCTCCAGAGCACTTCTTAGCTCCCCCTCAAGGTCGACTTCCCCTTCTTCTTCTTCATCTTCTAACAGGAGTCCTTCAAGTTCTTCTATGGCCATCAATAAGAATTCAGAGGTTCCTTCTTCACTTGAGGGTTCATCTGAATCTTCAGAACTACTGCTGTCTTGTTGAGCATAAAAAGATTTTCTGCTGAACTTATTTCCTTTCTGCCATTTCTTTGATTTATTTTTCTCTAACTCTTGAGCCTGATTCCTTACTTTATTATGAGGAAACTTAGCAGCATAGTGTCCAACTCTTCCATATTTAAATAATTTGAAAGGAATTTTACCTTTGTATTGACTTGATCCTCTATCCAATTTCTTGACAAATTTTGCCTCTTCTTCATCCGAGCAAGAGCATATGTCTCCCTCTTCTTCTTTCTTCTTTTCTGTTTTAAAGGCTGCCTCCCTCGTACTTGTCTTATTCTGTGGGATTCTCATCTCATATGCTATTAGATTTCCAAGTAGCTAGTTCATGGTCAAGGTCTCCCAATTAGCTGTTTCTTCTATTGAAGACACCCTAGGATTAAACCTGGGTGGAAGAGATCTTAGAATATTTTGTACAATTACAACTTCTTTTATGTTTTCACCTTGAGCCTTCATGTTATTTACTATTTCTGCAACCCTTAGAAAGAAGCTAGCAATATCTTCATCATCATCCACTTTTGAGTTCTCAAACTAGGCTCTATAGACTTGAAGTTTAGCAGTTTTTACTTTCTTGTCTCCAGAGTATCCCACATTTCTTTGGCAGTGTCTTTGTGCATTACTTTGATAAACTTTGCTTCACACAATCCATTCAAGATGGCATTCATGGCTTTTGCGTTAGCTACAAAATCTTGTTTGGTTTCTTTCTCTGAGTTAGTTGCCTTTGGGGCATATCCATATTCCACAACAGCCCAAAATTCTATTCCTAGAGACATTATGTATGTCCTCATTCTGATTTTCCAGAAAGAATAAATTGCACCAGTGAAAAAAGGGGCTTTATTGGTTGAACATCCTTATTTACTAGCCATCCTGAGAACCTAGGATCTCCTTTTAGTTGTTAGACTTGTACAAAGGAACCCACTTTGATACCAATTGTTGAACCTTTAGTTAAACTGAGAGGGGGGGGCGGGGGTGAATCAGTTTAACACATTCATGAACTTTTAAAACTTTTCATTAGACTTATTTACACCTTCATTTCATATCCAACTTAATATGTGAATAATAACAGTAGACTTAATATGAGAGTAGCAGGTATTAAGCAGATGATATAAATCAGATCAACACATAAATATCATGCACAGAGACACCATATATAAGTGGAAACCCATAAAGGGAGAAAACCACATCTTATTATTGTTGTGATGCAAAGGCAAGCTCCAACTCCCTCTCACCACTATTTTTCTACAGGCACCAACCTACAGGAGGCTCCTACCTCAATTCTGCAAGCTACAACTTGCAAGGAAGCACCAACTCCCTTCAGTTTTCTGCAGGCACCAACCTACAGGAGGCTCCAACCTCAGTCAGCTACAACTGACGACTATCAAGCTGCAACTTGATAGGGAAGCTCCAACGTCCTCAATTTATCAAACTGAAAGTTTGCTGATTTACCTCAGATATCGGCTACGTGCCTTGTAGCATCTCTTTCTGCTCTGCTTTTCTTAATCTTCTCTTCCTCACTCTTCTATACTCTGCATTCTCTATATTTTCTCTCTCTCACTTTCTTATGCATATCCAGTTGATATTATTTATAGAGTTCCTCACATGACTGTTTGTATTTCACAAAGAATTTGGAGTGAACAGTCATGACTCTTTGGCTTCTGTCTTCTCATTCCTTTTATCTATTTATTCAATAAATATAACTGTAGGTATCAATTTAACATTACAGTGGAACATTTTTTTTCTTCCCGGAGACTTGCCAATGCATCACAAACAATAAAAATCAATTAAAACATTTACAATCAAATTACAATGAGAACTCCAGCTCAACTCATTTAGACTTTTGGCTCCCTACGCATTTGTATTTTCTTTAACTGTGTCTGTCTTTTCTGTGACCGTGTTTTATCTCTTTTCAGCTCTGTTTTCTCTTCTTTCCTCTGCTGTGGTGTAACTGTTGCATACATGTAACTGTGCTTTTTATATCAGTGAATTTTGTATATATATGTAACCGTTGACTTTAAATCTGGGCAAATTCCAACACTTTTTATACAGCAAGTGTCTTGTTGATGTGGTGAGTTCCGCAAGTGGAACATACATACAGCACGGCCTTTATTTTATGGTCCGATGCGATTCCACACATCGCAATCATATTATATTAATAATCGCCCTCCACCTTAAGCCGAGGCCCGTGGGTCCATTATAATAAGTCACATTATGTATTGGCCGCTTTATATTTATCTATTGCGATCAAATGTTGTAAAACCTCAGATAAGCCTTTGGTCTTATATAACGATCCAATCCACAATAAATCGAATCATAGACTCTAATATATGAACAGATCGGGCCCCACAATGATCATTTGAATCTAATTTTTGTTTCTCTGATGCGATATGATCATTCCGATTGCGATTCATCGCAATCACAATCTTTAATATATTGCTCCGATGCCCTGCTCCTTCTCTGATGTGATTGATCACTGTTGTGATTTCTCCAATTGCGATTGATCACTGTTGTGATTTCTCTGATTGTGATATGATCATTCCAATTGTGATTCATCGCAATCACAATCTTTAATATATTTCTCCGATGCCCTGCTCCTTCTCCGATGCGATTGATCACTGTTGTGATTTCTCCGATTGTGATTAATCGCAATCGCAATTTTCATGTGAATGTACTGATGTCTCAATGCTCTGATGCTCTCACTCCGATTATTCACTATTATGACGAAACTTCAAACATATATCAGTCATGGTTTATAAACCCATCGGGTCCGGTCTTCAATCGCAATCGCAACTTTTAGTTTCATGTGATCTACTGCTCCTCTTTAACTCCGATGCGATTGACCATTATTCACCAGAATGCACAACATATATGAGCCATAATTTATATGCCCGTCGGGTCTGGATCTCAATCACAATCGCAACTTTCTATTGTGATGTTCCGATGCTCTCATAATCTTCGATGCAATTAGACTGATCCGATGTGATTATGTTAGACTTCAAATACATTTGAATCATAATTCATACACCCATCGGGTCCGAAACTCAATCGGAACTCTTGTCGATATGTTCTGCTGCCAATCCTTTCTCTGATGCAATTGGAAAGGGTCCCACCTTATAAGCCTTTTCTTTTTGATAGAACCTTTGGTTATTTAGATCTTGTGCTACATATAAAAGTATATTATATATACATTTACATATATATGTGGTGCATCATATGTATTTCACTGCGCATATATATAAGCTTGTTTCCGCTTCGATCTTTAGTGAATCTTCCAGCGGGGGTAGCGATTCTTGGAATTTGTTTGTATATATATACTTGCCGCTTGGGTTATGATTCCCAAAATATTGTTTATGTATCCTTCCGCCTAGGGTAATGATTCTCGGAATAAGGTTTATATATATATATATATATTTATATCTATATCTATATCTGTATCTATATACATGTCTATCTATATCTATCTATATCTATATCTATATCTATATCTATATCTATATCTATATCTATATATATATATATATATATATATATATAGATACTTGTCGCTTGGGTTATATGATTCCTGGAATTGTGTTTATGTATCCTCCAACTGGGGTAGCGAATCTCGGAATTAAAAATGGCTCTGCCTCTGATAACAGTTCTACCTCTACTGTGATAACGGCTCTGCCTCTGCCTCTGCCTTAGCTGCTTCTGTTGCTCGACCTCTACCTCTGCCTTCGCTGTACATATTACCTGTTGCTGTTCTTTGCCTATATTTGCATCTGCTACCTTCTTTGTCTGTCTCTGTCTTTGCTGCCTCCATTGCCATCAATGACAATATTTCCAACAATATTTTCCCTTGTAATTCATGAGTAATTATACCTTTTATTATGTGGATTTAATGGTCATGTTATCAATGTTATTTATTTGTTTATATGATGGATATAAGCATGGTTTTATGATAGA
Source organism: Pinus albicaulis (assembly GCA_034641835.2). Lineage (NCBI taxonomy): Eukaryota > Viridiplantae > Streptophyta > Pinopsida > Pinales > Pinaceae > Pinus > Pinus albicaulis. Next base: position 626,563,689 of record CM076569.1, read on the forward strand.
TTCAAGTTATGGCTCTTATCATATTTTTTCTTGTAAATGACTAGTTAATGAATGCATGACCTAATAACTAGTATTCCATATATTGTGAGAGGGCATTATTCCTTCTTTATTTTTCTCAGATAAGTTTCAGATCTCTATGTTAGATATGCATTCATGACCCATAGATTTCATGTTTACGATGTGTTCAACGGATTAACTTTCATGGTTAGAGCAGGTTAAGTCAATTCCTTGATTAAGTTTTGTGTTAGAGACCTTTTATTTGTGTCATTTATCATTATGGAAATTTGTGTCAAGTTCTGGGTAGTGGTCTTGAGACTAGCCTTGAAAAAGTGACTCAAATCTCGTGATCGCATGAACAAAACTAGGTTAAAAATACTGCAGTCACTCCCTTGTAGGATTCATGCATCTGGCTAGCAAGTTACAGTCAAAATCTAACAGTTTTGTGCTAGTGTATGGGAGTCCATATTAGTGAAAAGTTAAGTTAACTTAAGGTTTGGATACCTAGAAGGGTGGTTTAACCCTTTGGGGTCATACAACACCCGAGGAAGGTCATTTAAGTCTTAGTTCATCGATTCCATTTCCTTAACGTTATCTAGGAGGTTGATGCATGTCATAGTATCCCTAAACTCATGTTTACTTAAGCATGTTGGTGAAAGCGGGTAAATATGGGAGGTGGAATTACATAACAAATTTAATGTAGGTTGAGTGCTCATTGGGTGGTATGGTTATGGTTCGCCCATTCATCCTAGATAGTTAGATGCATGTTATTAGGCATGAATTTTTATGGTAATTTTTGTGATGGTAATTTTAATTTTTATCATTTTTGTGTTAACTCACAATATAAATTATTTCATAATACCATTTTTTTTGTTTTACCACAATAATATAACCAAGAATCCATATCTAGGAGTTTTCGGAACACTATAAAATTTGTTGATCAATAGTATTGTGATCAATAAAAAATCCCAATCTCGATGAAGGGATGTCAATTAGAGAGATAATTTTTCATTGGGGTGCCAAAATCTATATAAGGGTGTTTTTCTTAGATCAATAGGTAGTTTTTGGGTCATCTTGACACTTGATAACTCTTGAGACCCAATATCTTGAAACACAAAACTCTATTATTTGTATCCTAAATTTTGAGTTTCCTTATAGCTTGTCCTATAGCTAATTCCTTCACAAAAATATTGAACATGTATGTTGTAGACTAAGGATTTCGTTACAATAATTTGGCATCTAATTTTATGTGTTTCAATAAAAAATTAGTCTCTTTTAATTAATAAAAAATAGACAAAACTTTACCTATGCATATAAATCGAATACTTAAGCCACATTTCATGCACATTTCATATTTGTTGTGGAAAATATGAATCCATCTTCCAATTTTTTTAGCTTGTCTCGAATTTTGTAATGTCGACTCCCACATTTACCCACTTTAACTAGTCTATTGAGGTAAACATGAGCCGAGGGCTACTATGACATGACCCAACCTCCTAAGTACAATTAATTAAGTGGAGTGGACAAATGAGAACTTTACTAACCTTCCTCGGGATATATAGGGCACCCAAGAGCTAAACAACCACTCCATGTGTCGATCACTAATTTGGATTGATTTTTTAGTGGATTCCATGCATTTGTAGGACTCCAACCAGATGCACGATCCTTTAAGGGTGTAGTTATGGCCCAAATACTCTAGTTCAGAGGTTTTGGTCTACAATTTTGAGTCATCATTTCAGGCTAGCCTCTAGACCACTGCTTATAGCTCAATGATATTTTCGAGAATGATAAATAACATTATTACAAAGCCATTCATACAAAACATGATAAAGTAATTGACCAAACCAGGCCTAACCATGACTTTAATTTCGTAAAACATATGGTGAACATGTAATCTATAGGTCATGAATCCATATATGAACATACATGTCTGAAAATTATATGAGAATCACAAGGAAGGTATAATTGCCTCTCACAATAGTTGAAATAACATTTGTTAGTGCATGTATTCATTAACCATTCATCAACTAATAAAAACATATCAACATCCATAGTTAGAGCCTGTTATGAAACCATGATTATGACCAACATATAACCAAAATGATAACAATGATAGAAAAACCATCAAATCCACATAATAAAAAGTATAAGTACTCATATAAAACAATATAAATACAGCGCTTATTAACATAAGAAAAATTTGACCAAGTTAGGGACTTCCATTTACCACCTGACCATAGATTGAGTTGAGCCAAATGTTTCTTTCAGCCAATCAAATCCATGCCATATTCGAAGCATGTATGTGGGACTCAATACATACCAACCAAGGCTTCCCAAATATTAAACCACCTCCACCCTCATTCTCCTACGATATTTCAAAAAATGATCAATATATCAACTAAAAAAACCAAAACATAAACAACCATGGCTTCCCAGAGATTAAACTGCCTCTTCCCTATGGCTACAGTGATTTTTCCAAAACCAAGAAAGAGATCACTAAGCCCAAAAAAAGCTTGGATGACTCATAATTTCCTCACCATTACCTTGAGGAATTTTCCTATCACCATCCACCCATTAAGGGATTCCAAGAGACTAGGCCGCCTACACCACCCAACCCATGGGGAGTTTTATGAGACAACCTCACTTGGTTACAAAACCATCTCCAAATCCAAATATAAAACAAATAAAAGAATCTGATTGCACCATGGTTATCCGGAAATGGAAAGGCAAGACTGAAACCACTGCTAGACCTGCCTAAACCCATTCCAATGAGAGCAAGATAACCAAATACATAAATTCATGTATCATGCATTCAAAATATAGCTAGGAAGTCACATCCAACATGTTAGCTACAATTCTTCCTATTGAAGCTACTTGATCCAAAAATTTTGTGCTTGTACCTTTATTTCCTTGACCTTCCTTTTCTTTCAGTTTCCTTCCTTTTCCTTCCTTTTCATTCGTTTACTTTCCTTTCTTCGATGCTAGAGTGATCCAAGAATGATCTAAGTGTGATTTAGTATGAGAGAATAGAGAGAGCTCCAAAAACAAACTAAGAAAAAACTATGAATTGATCCTCATAATCCTTTTTATTATTGAGGCCTATATTTTCTTCAATTTCCTCTAGTTTTCCTTTAATTTACCTCTCATGCAGACTTGTGACCTTACATCTCCCTTTTCTCCTATTTTCCTTTATTTTCATAAATAAAAATCCAATTATTTCCTATTTTCCTTTCCAAATACTTTTCCAATTCCTATGACAATTTCCTTAGCCATAATAAACAACAAGTGATACCCATTGGGGTTATTTGCCAGCATTCATATTGGAATATGTGTCCCATGACCTTGATCTTATTATTTTTCCTTTATTTACTTTCTTACATGAAATTTTGACCTAGGTTTGTTACAAAGCCCTCCCACTTAGGGGAACATTGGCATCCGTGTTTTATGACACCCATGACCATCTAAATGCTTAAAATAAAACATATTTCTTATGGGGATTTATAAATTAGTTCAATGTAGTATTTATAATGAACAACCTACTGATAATAAAAACAAACATGATAATCATACTATTTATTGGAGCTTTATAACATATCTCATTAGTATTTACAATAACAACCATACATAAATATTTACATATACCAAAAATCCTAAGTATCAACTGTAAAATAATGAAGGATACATAGCCCACATCTGATCATACATCTCCAATGTAGCTTCATTGGGCCCAAATTTCTTCCACTCTACTTTCACTTGCTCAATTTCTGGGTTTGAGAGCATGATTTGTTTCCGCTACAATATGCACTGAGGTTTCAGCTGGAATTCTCCTTTGGGCTCCACCTAAAATACAAACTACTAAATCACGTGATCAACATATTTCACATATATTTTAAGCAATGAAACATGGAAAACATCATGGACTTTCATTTCTTGAGGTAGTGCAAGTCTACAGGCCATTGGTCCAATCCTCTCAAGTATATTAAAAAGCCCTCAATACCGAGGTTCCAACTTCGCACATGACCCAATCCTTAAGGAGCTATTCTTGGGCTTGATGCACAAGTACACATGTTCCCCAACTTAAAAATAATTAAATGCCCTATGTTGGTATGCATAAATCTTATTATTGTCACGTGATACCTTTATATTCTTCTTTATAACCTAAATTTCCTAATCCATATATTCCAACATGTTTGGTCATATTAATACCATATTTACTAGATCACTCCAACTAATAGGAATATTACAACTCCACCCATAAATTCCCTCATATAAACTCATCATCGGTGACTCTTGATACACATTGTTTTAAGAAAATGCAATCAGTGGAAGATACTCCTCCCACCTCCTCTATAGGTGCATGACATACATTCTCAACGTTTCCTCTAGAATCTTATTAAACATATCTGTTTGTAAATCTCTCTTTGGATGATAATTTTTACTAAAGGAAAACTGTGTACCCAAACCTGAGAATAACTCCTTGCAGGACCTATAATTCAACTTCAAATCTCTGTCAAATACAATATTCTTAGGAATACCATACAACCTCACTATCTCCCTCATGAGGACTTGAGCTACCTCACTAGCTAAATTAGTAGACTTCACTAGAATGATGTGAGTTCCTTTGTCAACCTGTCAATCACAACCATGATGGAATCATGCTATCTTGATGTCCTCAGAAAACATGTGATGAAATCCATGTAAATGACCTCCCATTTTCATTCCAAAACCAGAACCAATTGCAATAGACCACTTTATTTCATACAATATTCTTTTACCTATTGATATTCCAAAACCCTTGCAACGAACTCAACTACCTATTTCATCAAATTCAACCAAGAGTATAACTTCTTCACAACTATCAATGTCTTTTGATATCCCGGGTGACCTAAATATGTATTAACATGAAATTTCCTTAATACAATATTCTTGAGTTCATTTTTATCCAACACATATTATCTTGTTCCTAAATTTGATCAAAACATTTATTGTGATATGATAATCCACATCCTAATCACCTATACCCTATTATTGTAACATGTTCCTAAGTTGTTGGTACTTGTCATCTTATTGTCCTGCTTGTAAGAATTTATCTTATAAAATTTTCCATATGAACTCATAGTTTTTATGTGATTCATATTCACTCTTATAATAAGAGCATCCGCAACCCTAATCTCGTTACCCTTAATGTACTTGATCTCGAAGTCAAACTCGCTAAGCGTGGCCAGCCATTTAGTTTACCTGACACTAAAATTATGTAATTAAAATAAGTATCTCGGCCCACTATGATCACTCATCAACATAGACCTCCTGCCAAGAAGATAGTGCCTCCACATCCTCAATGCATGAATGATCGTTGCCAACTCAAGACCATGTGTGACATAGTTCTTCTCATTCTCATCCAGCTTCCTTGACTCATAGCATTCCACCTTTCCCTCCTACATCACGAGTCCACCAATTCCTCTCTTTCAAGCATCTGCACACACCATGAACTCTTTATTTGGATCTGTAATCTTTACAATTGGATCATTTTTAGGCATTCTTTTCAACTGCTCAAAACTAGTTTCACATTCCCCTATCCATTCAAATTTCATTCCTTTCATCTGCAATGATGTAATAGGATAGTAAATCCATGAGAAGTTCCTAATGGACCTCCTATAGTAACCTATTAATCCTATGAATGATGTGACCTCATCCACATTCCTAGGATCTTCTCACTCCATGATCGCACTAATCTTTTTTGGGTTCACTATTATGCCTTCCTTGGAAACAACATGTCCCAAGTTGTTAGGTCCCTATAATACTAGTGTATCCCCTTATTTTTATTATTAGTGTAGCCTCGTTATTGTTATTTTTGTGCCTATGTATTCCCCATATTTTTATTATTATGTCCCACAGGTGTAGCCCCATTATTGTTATTGGTGTGCCCATCTGGTCCCCATTTTGTTATATTGCCACTACTTATACTCTTATCCATAGGAGGTAGGTTTTTTCATTTGTATAATCGAAGCATTGTTCATTTATGTAATGTAAATGAATATTTCCCCTCAAAGAGACTGATTTCTAAGTCATTTATCTATATTTTATTCTATTTTTTTAGTTGGTTTCTTAACATTTGATATCACAACTTTTGATTCTAGGGTTTCACTGCTAAAAACAAGAAATCTTGGAATTTTCTCTATAAATTTCTTTCTATGAAGGATAACCATGAGAAACCAAAATCCTAAGGAACTTCGTGTAAAAATTCTAGATCTTGGTTCACTATATTTTCAGAGATATGATCTGAGGAAGTTAGGGTTTTTGTAGGCTCCTGAATTTTATCTCAAACAACCGACTGAAGAAAAATTGTCATAACTTTTGTTTCAGACAAAAGATTTGAATTCTGTAAAAAGTGTCCAAAATTTCATGGACTGTAGTTTCTTTCATGTCAGTTTTAGTACCGAAGGTTAAAAAAATTACACGTGACACATTGTACAAGTTCATTATACTGAACTAGTTCATAACTAGGTCATTGTGGGATATTGTTAATAACTTTACCTTGAAGAATCCAAATTAGGTCTGACCTATGGCATTCAAATGAAAACTTAGAGGGCTACCATAGGACTAATTTTTAGATCTTAAATATCCTAAATAATAGAGTTAAAACCTTTTCAAGTGTGAGAAAATTATATATTATAGAAAAATAGAACACATAAAAATATGTGGAAATACAAACACAAAAAAGTTATAAAACAAGAGAGACACAAATATATGTGGTTCACCCAACATGGGCTACGTCCATGGAGAAACATCTAGTACCTTCTTTCTATAAATGGTGATATCACTGCTTCATTTTTTAGACAATTACTCCACTTTGGACCTAGCTATTTCTCATCTTCATCATCATACTTGAAGACCAATTGAAACTGAGCAGAATCTCAATTTCTCCTTGGTAATAACTTTTGTTAACATATCTGCAGGATTTTTTCTAGCGTTTATACTTTCCAGCTTCAATTTTCCATCTTCCAACACTGACTGTATGAAATGGTACTTGAGTTGTATAATTTTAGCCTTGGAATTAAATGTTGAGTTCTTTGCAAGATGAATGAAACTCTTGGTGTCACTATATAACCTTCCCATGTCCTACTCCTTACCCAATTAATCCATAAACCTTTGTAAACAAATATTTTTTTCATTAGAATTTGTAGCAGCAACATACTTTGCTTCTATTTTTGAAATTGCAACAACACTTTGCATTTTTGAAACCCAACTGAATGTTGTTCCACCTACAGTAAATACATACCCTATAGTCCTCCTCGAATTATCTTTATCACCTGCCATATCTGCATCAACATATCCCTGTGGAGAAATGTTTGAACCACCAAAGCATAATGCTTGATTTGTGGTACCTCTCAAATATCTGAGAATCCATTTCACTACCATCCAATGTTATTTTCCTAGATTTTTCATTTACCTGCTTGAAAATTCCACTACATATGCAATATTAGGCCTTGTGAAGACCATTCCATGCATTAAGCTTCAACTACTGATGCATATGGAGATTTAGACATATAATTCATTTCTTCTTGGGTCTTGGGGGACATCTTCTTACTAATTTTGAAATGGATAGCCAAACGTGTACTAACTGGTTTTTCATTTTGCATATTAAGTCTTTCTGAAATATTTTGTATGTCCTCACTCTAAGAAAATGTTTAATTTTTTTTTCTCTAGTTATTCTCATACCAAGGATTTGTTTTTCATCTCCCAAACCCTTCATTGCATATGAATTTTTCAATTTTCCTTTGTGCACATTTATTTCCTACATGTTAGACCCTACAACAAGCATTTCATCTACATACAATAACAAGATAATATAGCTGGCATCATTTTTGTTTTTGAGATAAACACAATGATTAAAGTGATATCTAATATAACCTTGTTCAAACAAAAACCTGTCAAGTTTTAGATACCACTACCTTGGAGCCTATTTTAAGCCATACAAGATCTTCTTTGACCTACGCACTATTTTTTACTTCCCTTTGACCTCACATCGTTGTAGTTGATACATATAGATCTCTTCCTCTAAATATATATCGAGAAATGTTGTCTCTACATATAATTGTTCAAGATGCAAATCTTGTGTTCTTAAAAGACTTAAAATAGTTATGATTGAAGTCATTTTAACAACAGGAGAAAATATTTTACTAAATTCAATACCTTTCTTCTGTGCAAACCCATTCACCACATGTCTAGCTTTATACCTATATTTTCCTCCATCTTATTCCTTCAACCTGTAAACCCATTTATTCTCCAATGTTGTTTTACATGCAAGAAAATTGACTAAGTCCCAAGCCTGGTTATGTATTAAGGAGTCCATCTCTTCTTTCATGGTTAGCTCTTACTTCTTCCTAGTTTCTAACTTCATTTCTTCTTCACAACATTTTGGTTCACCAAAATTAGTCAATAATACATAATATAATGAAGGAGAGTATCATTCGGCGGGTCTACTTATCTTGGTAGATATCCTGACACCACTTTCAGGTGTTTAAGGTGCATGTTTTTGTTATGGTGGTTGTAGTTATTATGGCTGTTGATTATTATTATTTTCAGGCACATTTATTTTTTCTATGATCTCATCAAGAAATGTGTATTCTTTGTTTTATTTTTCCTGTTTCTTTTCATGCATCTAATCCTTATACAAGACCTTTTCATTGAATATCACATCTTTTCTCCTAATGATTTTGTGATTTTCATAATCATATAAGCGATAATCAAAATCCTTAACACCATATCCAATAGAAGTGCATTCCTTTGATTTATCCTCAATATTTATTCTATTTTATTTATTAATATGGACAAAGGCTTCACAACAAAAATATTTTTAAAAAGAGTAGTTTACCTTTCTACCTGCTCATTCCTCCTCTAGAATACCACCATCCAAGGAAGTTGAAGGCCCTGTGTTTATTAGATATACAAAAATATCTACAACATCTTCCCAAAATTGTAAAGGCAATTATGCATGCAATCACATGCACCTTGCACGCTCCTTGATTGTCAAGTTCATCCTTTCTCATACACCATTTTCCTTTAGTGTTACTGGAACTGTCTTCTCTCTACAAATTCCATGCTCTGAACAATACCTATGAAAATTTTTTCTACAATATTCACATCCATTATTTGATATGAGACACTTCGACTTCTCTCTTATCTCAATCTCAACCAAAGCTTTCAATTTCTTGAAAGTATCAAATACATCAGATCTATTCAAAATACAATAAATCCAAGTTTCTCTAGTTACATCACCAATAAAAGTAACATAATAATGAGATCCACTAAGAGATGATACCTAAACAGGTCCCATACATATGTATGCACAAGCTCTAATTTTTAGCTCTTATTTTCTTTCCCAACTATAAGAAATATGTCTCTCTTTTATTTTTCATAAACAAAATTCTCACAAAAATCCAAATCAATATTCTTCAAACCTGGCAACAAATTTATTGAGTGAAGAATCTTCATCCCTTCTCACTCATATGTCTGAGCCTATCATGCCATAATGTTGCATATGTTCCTGTCGAGTTTGAAGAATTAACACAATTATAAATCTCATTGCATACATATAATGTACCAATCGTTTCTCCTTTTTCTATTACCAGGGCTCCTTTAGTGACCTTCCAGGTTTTATCTATAAAAGTTGTCACACAACCTTAATTTCCCAATTGCCCTTTTGAAATCATGTTTTTTTTCCTTAACTCATTTAATAAACATTGGTTTCTATTCTACTTTTTTACAATAACTTTACCCATTACAACGATTTTACAGTGTTTATCATCACCAAGATGAATCTCTCCAAAATCTCCTTGAACATAGTCATGAAAATGTTTATTATCAGGTGTGGCATGAAATGATGCCCCTAAATCTACCACCCTGGCATAAATAAAATTTTCTAAAGAAATAATCAAAGCATATTGCAACAAATCACCTGTCACATTCTCTTCATGATTCTTTTCTTGTTGTGTGTCTCCTTTTTTTCCCTTCCAAGACTTAAAGTCTTTCTTTAGATGTCCTTTCTTCCAGCATTTCCAGTACACTATCCCTGATCTAGACTTGGATTTGTTTTTCCTTGAATTACTGCGATATCGTAGGCTCTTTCTTCTTTCCATATGTATTCCCCTAGTATCTGTACTCAAAGCATTACATGATGTCTCACCAGACCTTTTACATTGCATTTCCTCGCTATGGATGCCACCGACAACATAATAAAACTTTAAAGTACTAGATCCAGAGACAGATTTACTAATGACCCTAAATAAAAAATTCCAAATTTCTGACAATGAGCATAGAAATAAAAAAGCCCTAACTTCATCATCAAAGTAAGGAAGAAACCCATTAGTTATGAGGTATATGGTACATAAATTCTACCTTTGTAATTTATGAAGTTCATTGTTTGGGATATTTTTCGATATTGGATTCATCCATCATTGAAGAGGCCTGAAAGGTATAACATTTTCTTCAAAATAGATATGATGAATACATGTACTAGAGTGAATACTTTGCATATATGTGTAATACCAAGAAATTGTTTCTGGATGTAAAAATAAACATGCATCTCAAATTGATTTTTATAACAATAATAATAATAAAGTCTTTCATTCATGGATTTTAATTATCAACGTTTTACATTGAAAATGAGAAAAGATTAAATGAATTATCGAATTTGAATTGAGTTCTAATATAACTCTACAATTTAAATAATACAAACACGAGAAAACTATGTTTTGATATTTACATTTAAATAAAAGGAATTTTAACTATATTTATATTTTTAAATGAAAATCATTATTATCATACTTTTATAACACGATAAAATATAAAATCCATTTCCAATTAATTATATATATATATATATATATATATTTAAATTTTCTTTGAAAGGTGGAGAAATTTGAATTATTTAAAAAAGTGGGGGCATATTGTTGATGTCAGTTTCTCGAAGATGTGTGTATGTTTACCAAGGTTCAATGTTTTCTAGTGGTCTCACCACTCATCATCAAATACTAAATCAATCATAATGGATTGAAATATCAATATGATCTTAACCTAAAACAAAATAGAGAGAGAAAAAATATATATTAAATTCAAGAACAAGATATAAAAATATATTTTAAATTTGGGAAAATACATAGGAAAAGTAATTTAATTTAAATAATTAGGAAAATATTTCATGTTAAATTTAAAATAAATATTTCTTGATATCATAAATTTAGATTTCAATATTTTTCAAAAATAGATTTTAAAAAATAATTAATCAATTAAAATTTCATTTTAAAATTTTTAATCCACTCATGCATGTGTTATTCAATGTAATAATGTAACATCTCCCAGAAACCTGGCATGGGAATGTATAGGATTAAAAAATATTTACACAACATACCCACTGGTAACTATCCAAAATTACTATTCCATATTTCTCATTAACCACTAGATAGAATCTTCATCATTACATACAATAACTTTAGTAAAATAATAGTAAGTTACATAACCATTAACATCCACTACTGCAGCATATTAACATAAAATTTTTGATGTAACCTTGCATCATTTTCATGGTTCTTTTAACTAGATTAGCTAATCACATACTTGATATTATAAACATAAGATCATGCAAGGAATCCATTAAATTCTCATGAGGGTGGTCACCCCTCACTTCATGGTTATATGGGAGTCCATCTCTTGACCATGTCATAAAATATTACAATGAATATCATATCATAAACAATGTAACTAGTTATAATTTATTATAATAAACATGACATAATTTACCCACAATCCCTTGAGCATTGTGTCCTTAGGGCCTAGATATTTCCATCGGCAACTGACATAACTTTAACTCCACAAACCACTAACTTATTTCCTTCCATAATAGAAAACATAATCCATCTTTTCATTTGTCACCGCCTTTTCTTGCAATTACTAGTATCAATAATGTTTGACATCATGATTAAATAAAGTATTAATAAACCAATTCATCAATCTACACTAGTGATGTTTCACCATATATACATGTACATTAAAGAAATGGAAACAAAATATCTCAACATGTTTCATTTAACAACATTGCATATGGATTAGTTATACGTGTATAACCATCAATGCATAAGCACACATTACTGCAAGGCAAATCACTAGAATTGTTTAGACATTCCTTTTAAGGAAACTAACACATAAGCTATGATTTTTCATGTGTTTGAATTGCATGAAATTTACTAAAATATCTAGCCATTCCACTATTATTTTTTGTCCACGGAAATAAGTAGATAAAACTAACACAATGAATGTTGTTTCTATGCATGAAATAATGTAATAATGTAACATCCCCCAGTAACCTCCTATGGGAATGCATAGGATTAAAAAATATGTACACAACTTACCAATGGGTAACAATCCAAAACTACTATTGCATGTTTCTCATTAACCACTAACCTTGCATGGGAATGCATAGGATTAGAAAATATCCACACAACTTACCCTAGCATGGGAATGCATAGGATTAAAAAATATTTACACAACTTACCAATGGGTAACTATCCAAAACTACTATTGCATGTTTCTCATTAACCATTAACCTTGCATGGGAATGCATAGGATTAGAAAATATCTACACAACTTACCCATGGGTAACTGTCCAAAATTACTATTCCATATTTCCCATTAACCACTAGATAGAATCTTCATCATTGAATAGAATAAATTTAGTAAAATAATACTAACTTAACTTTCAAAAATTACTTTTCCATATTTCTCATTAACCACTAGATAGAATCTTCATCATTACATACAATAACTCTAGTAAAATAATAGTAAGTTACATAACCATTAACAACCACTACTGTAGCATATTAAAATAAAAATTTTGATGTAACCTTGCATCATTTTCATGGTTCTTTTAACTAGAATAGCTAATCACATACTTGATATTATAAACATAATATCATGCAAGGAATCCGCATCATAAAAGTAGCACAATAGGCAATCACATCATTAGACATCTATATACCCCAGAAACACCATAGGGTGAAAAAAAACAAACATTTAATTTTATTATTAAATTCTCTTGAGGGTTTTCACCCCTCACTTAATGGTTATAAGGGAGTCCATCTCTTGACCATTGTCGTAAAATATTATAATGAATATCATACCATAAACAATGTTACTCGTTATAAGTTATTACAATCAACATGACATAATTTACCCACAAACCCTTGAGGATTGTGTCTTTAGGGCCTAGATATTTCCATTAGTCCTGCAAATGACATAAATTTAATCTCCACAAACCACTAACTTATTTCCTACCATAATAGAAAGCATAATCCAAGTTATTACAATGAACATGACATAATTTACCCACAAAACCTTGAGAATTGTGTCTTTAGGGCCTAGATATTGCCATTAGTCCTGCAACTAACACAAATTTAATCTCCACAAACCACTAAATTATTTCCTATCATAATAGAAAACATAATCCAAGTTATTACAAAAAACATGACATAATTTACCCACAATCCCTTGAGCATTGTGTATTTAGGGCCTAGATATTTCCATTAGTCCTGCAACTAACATAAATTTAATCTCCACAAACCACTAAATGATTTCCTACCTCAATAGAAAACATAATCCATATTTTCATTTGTTGCCACATTTTCTTGTAACTACTACTATCAATATTCCGGATGCGGTTGCTTGACGGTCTGGACGGGACGTGGCTCCCCGTGCTCTTCCCCATGGTGTTTGACAGGGCAGCCCACATGACTCCCGGCACCTGCATTTATGAACCTCATAACTCTCCAGCTCGCGCGGTAGTTATTCTCCTTGGTCCGCTCACCCTACATTCGATTATGGTGGTTCTTCTTGCAATGGAGGGCATTCGTGATAGTTCCAATGACACTGCTGGTTTGAAAGGCTCGCCAATTCACCTGCAAGGAATTTGTGCTCCAGGTTCTGCAGATGCCAGTGTGAAGACCATCACGGGGCGACACTACTCTTTACATGCCTGCATCGAACCTCTTCCAGGTTTTCATTACTCTCACAGTCCGCATTGCAGGCTCAATTCTCTCTCCAGCGTTAGGATTAACTAGCGAGGTGGTCTTGTTTGCCATTTTCAAGCTCCCTCTGCTAGTCTCAGTGTCGACCAGTCCTTCTCCTCCCCCCCTGCTTTCCCTGCCAGCCCTCTCTACCCTCAACCCCTTTGTCAATTTCCTGTCAACATGCCCCGACTCCACGAAAGGATGAGGAGCAGGCGAGGTCTTAGCCGAGGTCTCTGTCGCCCCCCTCCTAATCCTGGCACTAACTCCTACTCTGCAGATGAAGACCACGATCCCACTCTGGGCCCGCGTGGTGAAAGAGGTAGGGGTCATGGCCACACTGGAGGTGCTGTCGATGTTTCGGTGGATTTCACTCCGCCCTCTCCTTCCCTTGCTCACGTGCCCAGCAGAAGCTCTCCCCCCCCTATCTCTCTTAGCAGTGCTCGTCCCACCATTCAGAAAACATCGCAGCGAGCTGAACTCAGGTTCGACTGCACCTCCTCCAATTCCATCCTCACTGCCTATATCATGGTGACCCTCCGTGAAGAAATTCCTAATCATGTTGCGCCTCGTTCTGTCTCTCTGCTCTCCCCTCCAGGTTCTGGTCTCCCTAGCGAAGTGGTAGTTCCTGCCACTTCCCCTCCCATTCCACAGAATGAGCAAAGCATGAAGGTGGCGCACCCTAGCAGGAAGGACGCACTCGACGCTAGGAAGGATGACAGCAGCAATGATTTCAGTTGCAGGATTATCGAGTAACCTCCATCTCTGACTCATGATTAGCCTCTGCAAAAATCTACATGTTTTTTGCTCAAACATTGCAGATAATTATATGCTATATCACTTTACAGATCAGATGAAAAAGTGGTTTCTGAATTCCAGCATTTATTTTTATGTTTGTTTAGCTTCTATGAACTCAAAACTGGTTTCCCTCTCAAGGGCGGTTCATACTTTGTGTTTAATAGGATTGGTTTCCCATTCTGGGCAGTCCAGATACTCTTTGAATAGCTTGTTTATCAAACACAGTGCTCAGAATTTCATCGCTGACACTGTGGCTATTTTGTTCCAGTAAACTTTATAAATAATAGAATTAGTCATACTTAGAAAAAAAACTACTACTATCAATAATGTTTGACATCATGATTAAATCAACCAATTCATAAATCTACACTAGTGATGTTTCACCATATATACATGTACATTAAAGAAATGGAAACAAAATATCGCAACATGTTTCCTTTAACAACATTGCATATGGATTTTTTATACTTGTATAACCATCAATGCATGTCTATAAACAATACCACATTAAATAATATTTCTCCTCGCATAAGAACACATTCCTGCAAGAAAAATCACTAGAACTTTTTAGGCATTCCTTTAAATGAAACCAACACATAAGCTATGATTTTTCATGCATGTGAATTTCATGAACTTTACCAAAATAACTAGCCATTCCACTATTACTTTTGGTCCATTCAAATAAGTAAAGAAAACTAACACAATTAATGTTGTTTCTATGCATGAAAATGCATATACTTTCCATATGAACCTTAAAACAAATCTCACATGCATATACATCATATTCAAAAAGAGAATAAAATAATGGTTATGATAGCATAAAAGTAATCACATATAATGTTTCTAAGGAAAAATACCTCAATATTTCTTTTATCCATGAAAATAACATATCTCTATAACATAATGATTATTATTTGTGCATTCATGAGCTTATCATAATATCCTTTATTTAATGTATGCAACATATATTCCCTTCTCTAGACTTCTACCATCATAAGCTATTATTTTGATGTAACAAATACATACTTCTTTTTCGAAATAAAGATAATATGACCTCAATACTCCATCTTTCTATCTCCAAGTTTATCTTGTTTGGCTTTCAAGAAATAACCATAGCTAACAATATTTTGTGCATAAAAAACTAGGTAGGAATAACAAGGTTAACTTAACCTTTTATGCACTTAAATCAATAAATTGACACAATCTATATAGAAAGGCAATATTTTAAAGAGATTATTATTTTCAGGAAAATTAACATAATAAATTTCTTTGTCTACACACAAAAACATATATTCTATATCACAATAACTACCCTTTATGCATGCACCATGTGTTTTTTTAACACAATCACATAATATTTTCAAGAAATAAGCATGTGTTCTTGTTCTTGTATGAACAATATTCACATGAATATTTTAGGAAAAAAGTATCTATTTTCATCAATTCATGCAAAAAAATTACTATGCAATATTTCTACACTCAAATCCTTGCAGTCTTTGAATAAATAACATGGGTAATATATGCATACATATTCATGAAAACCCTTACAAGAAAATTAATCTAATTAACACTTCTCCTTTATTTTTCACCGCCATGAAAATATTTCATGAATTAAAATCTTTAATCCATATTCATTTTCAAGAAAATAACTTTAATTTCTTATCATTTCATACACGAGATCCATATGAAATCCCTTTTAAAAAATAAGCATGCATTCTATATTTTCTTACATAAGATCCATATATATATATATATATATATATATATATATATATATATATATATATATATATATATATGTATGTGTGTATGTATGTATGTCTGTATGTATGTATGTATGTATGTATGTATGTATGTATTCATATTCTTTCCAAAAGTTTAACATAATAGAAATCTTTATCTACATGCAGTAACATATTTTCTTTACTAAGAAAACTAGTGTGAGTTAATTATTAATTTTCGTGATTCATTTTGGTGATTAATTAATAATTTTTTTGATTCATATAACTATATTAATTAATCACATACTTGACATTATAAACAAAATCTCATTCAAGGAATCCACATCATAAAAGTGGCACAACAGGAAACCACATCATTAGACACCGATATGCCTTGGAAGCCTGATAGGGCGAAAACCAACAAATGTTTAATTTTATTATTAAATGTTCCTGAGTGTTTTCACCACTAACTCATTGGTTATAAGGGATTACATCCCTTAACCATTGTGATCAAATATTACAAAGAATATCATCTCATTAAAAAAAAATTAATAATCGTTATAAGGTATTACAGTCATCATGATATCATTTACCCACATGCCCTTGAGAATTATGTCTTTGGGGCCTAGTTCTTGCCATCAGTGAATTATTCTCGAGCTAACATAGCTTAATCTACTTAAACCACTAACTTATTTCCTGAAATAATGGTAAACATAATCCGTATTTTCATTTGTCATAACCTTTTCCTGGAACTGCTACTATCAACAATGTTTGACATCATGATTAAATTAAGTTTTAATAATATATTCTAAATCTATACTAGTGATTTTTCACCATATATACATTTACATTCATGAAATGCAAACAAAATATCATGACATGCTTCTTTTAACAACATTGCATATGCATTAGCTATAAGCGTATAACCATCAATGCATTTCTATAAACAATACCACATTAAATAAAATTTCTCCTCGCATAAGTACACATTCTTGTAAGACAAATCACTACAACTCTCCATTCCTTTAAAGGAAACTAACACATAAGTAATGATAATCGTGCATGAAAACTACATGAAATTTATCAAAAGAACTAGCCCTTCAATTATTACTTTTGGCACATGAAAATACGTAAAGAAAATTAACACAATGAATATTGTTCATATGCATACAAATGCATATACTTTCTGAAATATCTTTTCCAATGTAGGATAACAAAACATGTTGTAATTTCCCACATGAAAATGTATATTATTTCCAGATGTTAGGAAGATGAATCCTAACAGAAATCTCACATGCATATACATCTTATTCCAAAAGAAACTAAGATAACGGTTACGATAGCATAAAAGTAATCACATATAATTTTTCTAAATAAATATAGTTCAATAGTTCTTCTATCCATGTAAAGAACATATCTCTATAACATAATGAGTATTCTTTCTGCATGAAAGAGCTTATCATAATAGCTCTTCTTTAATTTATGCAATACATATTCCCTTCTCAATAATTCTACAATCATTAGCTATTATTTTCATGTAACAAATACGTACTTCTTTTGCAAAAGAAAGTTAATATAAACTCAATTATCTATCTTTTTACATGCAAGATTATCATGCTTCCCTTTCAAGAAATTACCATAGCTAACCATATTTTATGCATAAAAAATAGGTAGTAATAACAAGGTTAACTTAACTATTTATGCACCTAAATCAAGAAATCGACAAATTCATCTAGCGAGGAAAAAGACGAAGTTTATGCGTATCATCTATATAACCATAAGTACGACATAAAATATCAAATTCAAACATAAATGAATTAGGATCTTCAGAAGACATTCCATAGGTAGCTTCCTAATCATTGTTTGTTTCTACATCATTATGTCTCTTATTCTCATATTCTCTTTTGGCATTGTCTTCTATTTTTCTTTCTGCTTCTATTCTCATTTCTTCCTCTATTTTTCTTTGTCATTCTCTTTGTTGCCTTTCATACCAAATCATTTTTTCTAGATTTAATATTGAGACGTTAGATCCTTCTCCTTCATCAACCATTTCCATATCAATTGTTTTTAATGTCTTCATAACAGGCAGAGTTTATGTTTCCTCAATTTTTTCTATTTCTTCGAGGATTGGTTAATCTACCTGTTCAAAAATTTGTTTTCTTATATCTCTTTTCTTTCCTATGGAAGATGTTTATGTTTGTGTTTGTTTCCTTTTTACTTCATAGGCTAACATAGTTTGTCTTTCTACACAAGCCATATTTGTTCCGAACATCATTTTTCTCCCAATTCTTCTAAAGTTGGTTTTCCAAAAACTCGTGTAATTAGTCCTAATGGTCCTGCTCCCATGGATGGTTGAGTGATTGGGGGTTTCGTTTAGAAAATATACATTTTTCATCTCTTTCTATAGGCATAAAGAAACATAACTACAATAAACTCAAATTTTTTGTTGTTTTTATTAATTTTTCTGTTCTAACTAGCTATATCTAGGTATGCTTCCCTGGAAATGGTGACAAAAATGTAAGCCTACTTTATAGAACTAAATTAGAGCATGTATTTCATTATCAATCTGGGCTATTAGACTTAGAAACATACCAAAATATATGTGTCTTAGATCTAGTTAGTTTAGGATATCATTGTTTTAAGTTTTGGAAAAGAGAAATGCACGATGGGATATTAAAAGAAGGTATTCAAAATTACTCTATGAAAGCATGTGAATGATAAAATTTAAATTTAATCTATGAAAACATGCAGATATAAGCTAAAAAATCATTCATATTTATTCTATAAAATGATGTAAATGATTGGTCAATGTCATTAATTTATCTTAGAAGATGGATAAGAGGCTCTACTCTAAGATTCTGGGGTATCCTTCCACATTCCTTCTATAACACCATTTGGAAGCCAACAATCCTTTTTGCAATATTTTATCAACTTATCATCGCCAGTTAAAATGAAATCATCAACATATAATACTATAATAAATAATTTACCTTCAACAATAATATGGTAAAGGTTCGCATCTACTTCACCTATGGTAAAGCCCAACCTGGTGAAATATCTGTCAATCATGGTGTACCAAGTAGGAGGTGCATGTTTCAATCCATACAACGCTCTCTTGAGTCTGCACACACTGTGACTCTTTTTCAAAGGTATCAAATCTTTCTAGTTGTTAGATGTACACCTCCTCCTCAATAACTCCATTGAGGAATGTTTTCGTCACATCCATCTGATGGATTTTCCATCCCATTTTCATTGCAAGTGCTAGAATTGATCTAGTAGAAGAGCACCTTGCTACTGATAAAAGGTCTCCCTCTAATCAATTCCCTACACCTGAGAGAACCCCTTGTCCATAAATCTAGCTTTGTCTTTCTCGATGCTTCCATCTATTGATTTCCCTACCTTGTATATCCTCCTTTAACTTACCATTGGCTTGTTATCTTGTCTTTGGACCACTTCCTAAGCATTTTTTCTCACTATGGAATCATATTCCTCTACCATGGCATCAACCCACACTGGCATATGCACCTATTACTTGAATGTGGATGTTTCTATCTCAACTATCTCACTCATCAGTGCCATGCACCCATTGTACCGATCCAATGACCTCCTCTTCCTTTGTTGTGACTTTTGTTCTCCCACATTCTCTCTAGAATCATGCAATAATTTATCAGCTTCCCTAGTGTGAATCCTTCCATATCTAGATGTATCTACATGAATAGGTGCTTCCACTCTCTACTCCTCTACTTGTGGCTTATCCATGATCCGAATGGAAATTGGCATCCCCCCAAGATCTAAAAATTTGAAATGGATCTAACAAGATCTACAAAACTAGAATGCTAGAAAAAAAGAGAGAACACAAATAAAATAAAACCACAAAGAAATTTGTTTTATCAGATCAATCCACAACGTTCAAGGTTCTTCCATTGGATATTAACTCTCCTCATCTACATGCAACTGAAGTTCCCTCTCAAGGGAAGATATCATGGCCTTCTCTTCATCGAACTTCACATTTCTACGAACAAATATTATCCTGTGAGATGCTAGGTAGACATGGTAGTTTTGGTGTGTATCAGTGTACCCCACAAATATCCCTAACTCTGATTTCAGCTATATATTTTTTCTTACATCCTTGAAAACATGATAGTAAATTGATGAAATAAAGATCCTGCAGTGTGAAACATATGGTTTCTTCCCTGAAAAAGCTTCTTCTAGTGTACTCATCTTGAGAATCAGATGAGGACTCCTTTTCTAGATATATATGGTTGTGTTGAATGCTTCATCCCACAAGTAAAATGGTAGGCCCTGATCATGTAACATTTCTCATGCAACTCCCACAATACTTATGTTCTTCCTTTTAGCAACCCCATTTTGTAGTGGGTTACGGGGTGTTATTAACTCTCGTCGAATACCTTATTCTGAATAGAATTTCTTGAACTCATTCATCACATACTCAAAAATTTTATCGCTCATGAGATCATTCACTTTCTTGCCAGATTATTTCTCAACAAGTGCTTTAAATTCACAAAATTTGGAGAATGTCTGGTCTTTCTTCTGCATGAAGAAAATCTAGTACTTCTGTGAGAAATAATCTACAAATATAACATAATACATGTTATTTTTCTTGGAGGTTTTTGAGAAAGGTCCACACACATCTGAGTGAACTCTTTCGGGGACTACTTGCATTCTACTATCCTTATCATGAAAGGTGCCTTTGGTGTACTTCCCTAGTGTACACCATTTTCATGTATCTTGTTGCTCTATTACACCCTTAGGAGGTCTTATAGAAATGTGTTGCATGATATTCAAAGCTCCAAGGTGCAAATTTACAGGTATCCAACACCGTAATTCACCGATGTCTATTCTTTGTACCTTAAATTCTTTCATGTTCAAATCATCACATTATTCTACATCTGATTTGTAGAGGTACTCCACCCAACCCCTGATCTGCTTCACTTGTCTAGGGGAAATGCGATGAAGGAAATCCTTTCCTTTACTAAATATCACATTTTACCCATAATCTTCCAAAAAATAAACTCAAACTAAATTATTCTTTAGTCCTGGAATATATATGGCATATTTTAATGTGAAGGGAGAACTAGAATCCCTTTAAAAAGTAACTATAATGATATTGATCATGTTATACCTTCCATCATCTCCCATATTGATGTGCATTTGGAGGTTGTTCTCCTCCAAGTCACTAAAAATTTATTTTTTTCCCTTCATATGGAATGAGGCTCCATTATCCATATACCGCACACTACCCATCACTGATATCACCATGCATGAAATGAGGGTGAAATCCAACTCCAAATTTTAAGCTAGAGCTTCACTAACTAGCTTTTATAGCCAAATATCACTACTCAACTAATTGTTCATTTTTAAAATCTAAAGGGGTTCTTCCAATATTCTTTTAATTCACTCTATTTCCCTCTTCATCTCTGATACCACTTGTAACATCCCCAGGTAACCTCGTATGCTAGAATGCATAGGACCAGAAAAGTTTTACATAATTTACCACATGTAACTAACCGAAATTACTATACCATATTTCTCATTAACCACTAGATAAAATTTTCATCAATACATACAATAACTTTAGTAAATGAACAGTAACTTACATAACCATTAACAACCATTGTTGTAGCATATTAACATAAAAATTTTGATGTACTCTTGCATCATTTTCATGATTCCCTTAACTAGATTAATTAACCACATACTTCATATTATAAACATCAGATCATGCAAGGAATCGACATCATAAAAGTGGCACAATAGGAAACCACATCATTAGACACCGATATACCTTGGAAGCTTGATAGGGTGAAAACAAACAAACATTTAATTTTATCATTAAATGTTCATAAGTGTTTTCACCACTAAATCAATGGTTATAAGGGATTCCATCCCTTAGCCATTATGATAAAATATTACAAAGAATATCATCTCATAAAAAATTAATTCATTATAATTAATTACAGTCATCATGACATCATTTACCGACAAACTCTTGAAAATTATGTCTTTAGGGCCTAGTTCTTGCCATCAGTGAATTATTCTCCAACTTACATAATGTTAATCTACATAAATCAATAAATTATTGCCTCACATAATGGTAAACATAATCCATGTTTTCATTTCTGACAACCATTTCCTGAAACTGCTACTATCAACAACATTTAACATCATGATTAAATTAATTTTCATAAACAAATTATAAACCTATACTAGTGATGTTTCACCATATTTACATGTACATTCATGAAATGCAAAAAATATATATGCTTCCTTTAACAAAGTTTCATATGAAGTAGTTATAAGCGTGTAGCCATCAATGCGTGTCTATAAACAATACCACATTAAATAATATTTCTCTTCGCATAAGTACACGTTCTTCCAAGAAAAATCACTAAAACTCTCCAAAAATTATTTTAAAGGAAACTAACACATAAGTTATGATTTTCATTATTTCGTACTACATGAACTTTATCAAAAGAACTAGCCCTTCAACTATTAATTTTGGTGCATGCAAATATGTAAAGAAAGCTAACACAATGAATGTTGTTCATATGCATGAAAATGCATATACTTTCCAAAAATATATTTTTTAGTGTAGCCTAACAAAACATATTGAAATTTCCTACATGAAAATGGATATTCTTTCGAGATGTTAGGAAGACGAATCCTAACAGAAATCTCACATGCATATATATCTTATTCCAAAAGGAACTAAGATAATGGTTATGGTAGCATAAAAGTAATCACATATATTTTTTCTAAATAAATATAGCTCAATAGTTCTTCTATACATGGAAAGAACATATCTTTATAACACAATGAGTATTCTCTGTGCATGCAAGAGCTTATCATAATAGCACTTCTTTAATTTATGCAATACATATTGCCTTCTCAACAATTTTATGATCATTAGCTATTATTTTCATGTAACAAATACATTTTTTGCAAAAAAAAATTTATATAACCCCAATTCTCTATTTTTCTTCATGCAAGTTTAGCATGCTTCCCTTCAAGAAATTACTATAGCTAACCATATTTTATGCATAAAAAATAGGTAGCAATCACAAGGTTAACTTAACTATTTATGCACCTAAATCAAGAAATTGACAAATTCATCTAGCGATAAAATATTTTCAAGATTATCTAAATACAAAAGCATATTTTCTATTTCATATTAACTACCCTTTATTTTTTTTACACAATCGCATAATGGTTTCAAGAAAGAAACATGTGTTCTTGTTCTTGTATGAAGAAGATTTATATCCATCTTTTAGGAAGAAAATTTTTATTTTCATCAATTCATGCACAAAATTATATGAAATATTTTTTCATTCAAATTATTTTAGTCTTTAAACAAAGAACATGAGTAATATATGCATACATATTCACAAAAATCCTTCCAAACAAATTAATCTAAATAACTTTTTTGTGTATGCACGAAATTTCAGAACATGCATCCTATATTTTTTATGTAAGATACATATGCAATATTATATATATTTTTAAAATACAAGAAATGTTCCTTTCTCTTCTTTTAAATACAAAAATATAGATATCCAAATTCTAATTTAAGGAATAATGATAAGAGTACTTATCTCTTGAGCGTAGCATCTATGAAATTAGTGACTTTCACACAACATGTTAAATGTCAGACGACTTCAATGAGATTCAGTCACCATCATCCTTTCTCTAAAGCATTCATATCCAACTAATGCACCGATGGTGGAACTTTATCAAACCAAGAAATAAACATCTTTACACAATTTAACTCCAAGAGACATAATCTATTATATTGGAAGGCATGAACTGGATCTGGCTTGAACTGTCATGCCAAAATACTAGCTCAGTAATATAGTCTTCTTATGCAGTATATAAATTTATGACCCTACGCTTGTTTGGGACTCCGAGGAATATCGAAAAATAGGTGATTGGACTGTAATTTAACAATACCCGAGTCTAGATTTTTTCCATCTATGAGAATCTTACTAAAAGGATAGTGGCATGCTCACATGATATTCGATGGGTAGGAATTATATGGTGTATTTCTCATATCCCATTAACTAATAAAATAATAAAATGATAAGGAAATTCCATGGTGGTTTGTAATTGTTCTGAGACTTAACCGTTTTTTACACGTTTTGTGGGAGTACAATAGGTATATTACAAATAACTATTGATATTCAAATATATATTTATAAATATATATATAATTGTAGCTAGCTATCTTGTTTTATAAATATATATATATTTATAAAAATATATATAATTGTGGTTTAATTTGTAGCTAGCTATCTTGTTTTTGAGATGAGTTTAATTGTAATATTTTATGAAAATGTTCAAGGTATGGACTCCCTTAGAACCATTGAGTGAGGGGCGAACACCCTCATGTGTGTTTAATAATAAAACTAAACATTTGTTGGTTTTCACCTTACGAGGTTTCAAGGGTATATCAGTGTTTAATGATGTGATTATTTGTTCTTTCATTTTTATATTGTTTATTCCTTGCATGACGTGACATTATATTATCAAAACTATGATTAACTAACTTACTTAATATAATCATGGAATTGATGCAAGGTTACATCAGGAAGTGAGTTAATATGCTACAAGAGTGAAATTTAATGGTTTCATAACTTATTATTCCTTTACTAAATATTACTCTATGCAATGATGATAATTTATCTAATGGTCATTGAAGCAATATGGAAAGTTATTCATAAAGTTATATCTTGGTAATGTTGTAGAAATTTTCTAACTCCAGGAATTTTCATGTGAGGTTACAGGGGGGTGTTTCAAGTGGTATCAGAGGAAAAGGTGGCAGTAGTAGCGCATTTTGGGAATATTTAACAAAAAAATTAGTAGAGGTATGATTATAGTGCGCTTTATCTCATGTATGTTTCTAACTGTAGTAGACTACATTTGAAATGATATGCCTGTTGCAGGACTAATGACCACATTAAAAAATAGTAAGTGATATTGTCTACCTTGAAATTTTTCTCCTGGAATTAGAATATTGATGTCGATAAATATAGTAAAATACCTATTTCATTTATGAACAAACCAAGCACTCACTAGTTATAGTTAGGATTAATTACCAACTTTTGCATGCATACTATTACAATAATGATTATGTTTCATTTAAAAAACATAACTAGATTTACAATGCTTCTTATGAAGAATGAATCCATGTATTGTATCGTGTGATAACTAAACTATGTAGAAGGTGGAGTTATCCCCAAAGAGAACAATAGAATGTTTTAAAATACATTGAAAGAACCTCTTTAGATGTAAAAAATGAACAATGAATCAAGTGGTAAAACTTGACTGTAATGGCTAATTGATGACTAAACCTTGTCACGATTTAATTTAAGATGGTGGTAGCATTGGTAGCATTGCATGACTAATTATAAAAACCTATATGCATGAATCAGATTTTATTAAAGCTTACTGCAAGTTGTAAACAAGTGATTATGTTATTTTACTTTATATTTTTGTTCACTTGGTAATAATACACTATGGAATTACAAATGTTTGGATTGTTACGATGATTGTTATTATTGACACTTACACATTGACGATATATAAGTGTCTTTGAATTATTAAAGTTTTGTTTAATATTTTATGCACATGTAATAAAACTTAAATGATTTCACAAGTAAATATTGGTTTAACCATGCATACCTATGATTCCAAGTTTTTGAAGGTGACAAATAATTTGGATCATGATACAATAGTGTTGTTAAAACGATTTATTTGATAGTTCTACTAGCTTAATGTTATAGCTAGTAGTAATTAAATAATGTTTATTACCTTGTTTATTTAAACCTCATAACCTTACGAACTGATGATTCTAGGATTATTTTAGTTGGTTTATATCATATATTTAAAAAATATGTTAATTTCATATTTTATAAATTCATCTAATGCCTGTGAATACTACGATGACAAAAAATACTAAATCTAATCAGAACATTTCATCATGTTGCGGAAACATGGTGAATCACTTCTCATTGCAAAAGGAAAATTTGGATGGTGTTTTAATCTATTAGCATTACTAGTTTGATTAACCAAGAGAAGTATATTTCAATGACTTTAATCTAGTAGCGCTTATTAATGATTGTTAGTTAGATGCATATGCGTAAATCAAATGAAATGTTGCATGAGTTAAAAACTATGGGAATGACAATGATTAAAGTATTGTTCCCTTAACTACTATTTTGAAAAAACAATTATTATAAACT
This sequence comes from Pinus albicaulis, assembly GCA_034641835.2. Classification (NCBI taxonomy): domain Eukaryota; kingdom Viridiplantae; phylum Streptophyta; class Pinopsida; order Pinales; family Pinaceae; genus Pinus; species Pinus albicaulis. Next base: position 626,590,521 of record CM076569.1, read on the forward strand.
TTTTTTTACCACCTAGAGGGTGTATCTTACTTGTTATATTACTTTCAATGTATATAAGAATGTTGCCAAATGTTTTTACAAAGTGCTACTACATAATGGTTTTTATGGAAAGTAATAGGAAAAATACCATTCTAGTTGTTAAAATATTGAAAACATAGATTTAGCTTAAAGTGAAATGGATCGTGAATGTTTCTGAAAAATGTTTTATGTGTAATCGTATTTCGATAGAATACATGGTTTTATTGAAAAATTTTGTTACTAATATTGTTGGTATGATTAAGCGGGACGTGGTTCCTTGAAATTTAAAATGTTGCAATGCAAATTGCAACTCCATATGACAAGTTATCATTTTTAATGTTACACTATGGAAGATTCATATTGTTTTATTAAAATTTAATGTTGATAATTATGTGAAAATTTGTAATTAATACCACCTGCATGTACATATGTATATGGGAGTATGTAAAAACCCTGGTGAAAATTCCATGTAATAAAGTTAAAATAATAACCACAGTTGATGGGACATGTATTCCGAGCTGAATGTTGGGAAAAACATCCTAGTGGGTGTTCATTTTAGTTCTTATGGCTAAAGGAAATTGGCAAAGGCAAAGGCTAAGGATTTCAAAAGGCAAAATGACATTTTTGGCACATTTATTTATGAAAATAATGGAAAATAGGAGAAAAGGAAGGTGAAATGTCATAGGTTGCATGTGAGGTGGAAAATGAAGGAAAATAATGGAAAATGAAGAAAATAGAGGCAAATTCTAAAAAAGACTTATGAGTATCAGTTGGTACCTTTTTTAAGTGCAGTTTTTGAGCTCGATCATTATTCTCTCTCTCTCTCTCTTACTCTTAGACACTTAGGGTTTCTCGGAGCACTTTTCCATTATAGCAAGAAATGAAAGAAAACAGGAAGAAGGAGTAAGCAAGCAAGGAGGAATGGGAATCAAGCAGCTACATCAAGACTCTTGTTAGGTATTTATTTACATGTATGTTTTCCTTGCTATATATAGCATGCATGATATTGCATGTGGTTCTTTTTTTTCTTGGCTTGAGATTTTCCAGGTGTGAAAGTGTTTTTATCCTAGCCTTTCCATTTTCGGATAGCCACGGTGTTGTGTAGTTCTAATGTTTTGGTTTAGATGGATTACGAGATGGATTCAAAGCTGAGTGGGGTGGATCTTAAAATTGATATAACACATGGCCTTGTAACCCCTAAACCAGACTTTGGGTTGTGGTAAATCCAAATATTTTTTTACCTTGAAGGCCTAGGAATCCTTGACCGGTAAATGGAGGGATATACGAAAATGCCTAGAGGTATTTTTCTCTCCATGAGGCCTAGGAATCCCGAATTTGGCATACATTGTAAAGCCTCGAGAGTGTGTCTTGGTTTGGGGCCTAGTGATGCTTCAAACTATGGGTTGTGGTAAAGCCTCAGAGACTAAGAGATAGGAAAATTCCTAATAGTTAAGGTGGAGGGAATCTAGTTGTATCCATGCTTTTGTTGGCCTAGTGATTGGGTGTAGAGCATGGTAAATCCGGTTATGAAAGGTTTATTGTGTTTCCCTAGTGATAAGGGATGTATCATGGTAAAGCCTTATTTATATTGATGAGTGTGAGGTGGTTTAGCCTCAGCATGCCCTGGTTGGTTCTTTCAGTTTGATTCCCACATTCATGCTTGGAATATGGCACAGGGGTGATTGGATGAAGAGAGATTGGGCTCCACCAATATATGGTTGGGTGGAACATGGAAGTCCCATCTCTGGTTGGTTTTTAAATTAAATAATGAAGAGTTCATTCCTTTGGTATTTAGTATGCAAATGTACTGGTTATTATGTGGATTCTATTAATGTTGTATACACTATATTTTTTGTTGTTATTATGTTGGTTATAAGCATGTATTTTATATGTGATGATATATGGATCTATCCATGTTTTTACTTGTAAATGAATGCAAAATGTATCTATGGTAACCTATATTTTATTGAATTTTATGATGTAGGGGATCAATGCTTCTTAATGATTTTCATATAAGTATGAGACCGATATCCTTAAATATATTGTTTACACCTGCAGATTCAATGTTTGTGACATGTTTGAAAAAATTGTTGTCATGGCTAGGAGGGGTACACATGAGTTATTTTTTATGTGATTTATTCTATATCATTTTCCTATTTTTATTTGTCATTCCTTAAGTTTTCATGAAGTTCTGGGCAGTGACCTAGGCTTTTAGCCTGAAAAGGGTGCTTAAATATCGGAGCCAAGAGAATAAAACTAAGCATTCGGGGCCCTAGCCACTGACATGGAGTGATATTTCTACGGATATAGCCTCCTTGACCTTGGAATGCAGTTTTATGCCCATAGCTATGGCTCCAAGGGGGTCAGAATGTCAGTGTGGCCCAAGGGTTAGAGGCCTGAATGGTTGGGTTACCTCCTGGGGGTGTTTTGGTTATTGTAAAAGGTATGTAGGTTTCGTTTTCCATCAGTTCCAATTCCTTAAGGTCGCATATGAGGTTTAATCTCATTATAGTAGCCTCTCGTCGTATGTTTACTTCGGTTGGACAATTACTTGGGTAAATATGGGGAGGGTTGTTACAAAGTGGTATCAAAGCATGGTTCAACCCTCAGACTCGATGGGTAGTGTTTTGATCAGATATTTATGTAGGTTTCTTATGTTTTTAGTATTCTTGCAGTCTATGTGTGCTTGTTGAATCCATGTTGTGTTGGGCATGGTTGTAGTCATGTCACCATAGAATTTTTAATGGTGTTGTTGTCAACATGTTGTCATGATTGTATGATTGCTTATGTGTTGTTCACGCTTATGTAATGTTTGTGAATCATGTGGAAAATGATCATCCATGATATATATGGATCTATATACAAATACATAGATACATGATGTTTAAAAAGTTAAATCGTATACTTACAATTATTTTTAAAATTACTATTTAAAAAAATTTCGAAAAAGTTCAAAAAAATTCAAAAAATTGATATAATTTACACAAATGTTGCGGCACAAATTGAACAAAAATTATGTAAAACAAAAAAATTTCAAAGGAAAAATTGATGTGTAAACTAACTTGACTATTTAAACAAAAATGTGTTGAAGTCCTACACATTTTTAAAATTAAATACACAATTTTCTAAAACATGAAGTTCAGGTAGTACCCATAATTTTATTTGTTGTAAGGTAGCCAAGGAATTGAATTTCTTCATATACCCAAAACCATAGTGTCAAATGATGGCTAAAAATGGAGGGACTATAAATTGCTCTGGAAAATCCCATAATATTAATCTAACCATGGGGGAATATGTATTGAATAGTCCAATGCTTTCCATTCCAATGGGAGGTGTTGATGTTGTACTAGTAGTACAATAGCTAAATTCTTTGGGGATGGTAGCTTCTAATTTTCAATAAATTTTCTTGAATTTTTTTCTGGAAGGAAAGGAACTTGAGTTACGGGGTACATAGGGAAGCCGGGAAAGATAGTAAGCTCTAATTTCATTACAAATCTTCTGAAGAAATAACAATGAGGCATAATTGCAAATTATTCTCACTATAAGTTCCAACATCAAAATCATCTATTTCTCCAGATCTCCAAAAGTTCTTGGAAAATTATTCCAAGGTGTTTGAAACCTCCAAAGGACTCCCACCTAGTTGTGATCATGATCATGTTATTCGTTTGATTCTAGGAAGTGTTCCTCCAAACATCATGTCTTACAGATATCGTATAATTCAACCTAGTCAAAGTTCTCTCTATGCTCTAGTAGTATTGGTGGACAATAAGGATGGATCATGGCACATGGAATATCCCAACAACCATAAAGTAGTTGCGAGGATTTCTTGGGTTAACAAGGTATTATCGTAAGTTTGTTAAGAATTATGGGAGAATAGCAGCACCTTTAACAACATTATTGAAGAACGATGCATTTTCATGAACTCGTGAAGCAACGAAGGGCTTTGAACATCTTAAAGAGGAAATGTGCCTAGCACTGGTCTTAGTTGTGCCAGATTTCACAAAAACTTTTATTGTGGAATGTGATGCCTCGAGAAATGGAAATGGAATTGTTTTAATGCAAGGAGGAAGACCCAATTCTTTTGAAAGTCATATAATCAAATGAAATTATTTACACTAAGATATTTATGAGAAGGAAATGTTGGAAATACTACAAGCACTAAAGAAATGGTGACCTTAGATAATGGGAGGACACTTCAAGGTAAAAAATGATCTTAATAGTCTTAAATACTTTTTGGAACAAATACTATCTTCAGAAGAGCAGCAAAAATGAGTCACAAAGATGTTCGGTTATGACTTTTAAATCATCTACAAAAAATGGACGCTAAATGTTTTTGAATATGCACTCTGAAGAAAGAATGAGGAGGTGGAAGCATTTCTTTGTGCCATTTCTATCATTCAACGAGATTGGATAATTGAAGCAGGGGAGGAATGGAAGAATGACAAACAAGTGTGGACACTCATTCAAAAATTGTAGCAAGATACTGGTACATTTGATACATTTATTTGGAAAAATGATTCCTTATGTTACAAAGATCACTTATATCATTGTAAGAATTCCCAACAAAAAAAAAAGATTCTTTTGGAATTGCACACCTCTCCCATAGGAGGATACTCAGGATTTTTAAAATCATACCACAAGGTGAAGAAAGAATTTGTTTGGGATGGCCTTGAGTCTGATATTCAAAAGTTTGTGGCAGAATGTTTAGTTTTCCAGCAAAATAAATTTGAGACAATTAAGACCCCGGGTCTTCTACAACCTTTACTAATGCAGCATGAAACTTCATTTTTACATAATACCATAGACCTGTGGGTTATGGCCCACATAAAATCCCCCTTTACACGTAGCGGAATAAAATTTTGGAGTTATTAAACATACATACGCATGCAATCAAAATCGATCAATTTTAAAACAGAGCGTACATAAAATCAAACCACTTACATACACGTAGAATAGGGGTTCTCGAGTCCCAACACAGGGTGACCAATCACAGCTCATCACATTTCACTTGCTCGCAATTTTTAACTATTAGCAATAAATGTATCTCCTACTTTTTGCAAGATGCAATCACATCACATCGCATCCAACATAACCTACTGTGCGAACTCTTAAGTATAAACCATAAAATCTATGGTCTGCACTCATGCAAAATGCGAACACGTGGTATCCCCTCATCGCATCACATGTTTCAATCCTTACCGCATCTCAAGCAATTTAACTTATCGGCGATGCCTTATCTCTATCCGCTATAATTTGTGATGTGCGCTTTTGCAATTTTCCATCTATCGTTGACCTATGCCCAGATCTCACTATTATCACTGCTTTCCCTTCATCTCATCGCATCACAAGTTATTTTGTTTAACTTGCAAAGTCATATTAGCTATCAAACTCTTCCCTTTCAGATCTATGATCTAATCATTATTGTCCCTCATCCTTCACGCTTTTGTTCTGAAACCTATGAAATTTTGGTAAAAACACAGTGGTGGCCCTCTATGACCAAAAATTACTCCATGCTACTCTCTTCAATAGCTCATCAGTAAATTTATACAACTACAAGATGTTCCATCGCCGCTCGTTTTAGAGGTTCCAGATGGTTATGTAACCATTTACATTCCATAGACTGTGCAATTCCTGATTTAATATGCAGAGTCTCAAGACTCCATGACATCCACTAATTCAGATCCCATTCTACTAGTCACCCCACTCTGAAATTTCAACAACAATTCTACTTAAAGAAATGGCATGCCACAAATCACACAATCACATAGGATTTATAAGCCATGGTTAAAACAAATTCTAATAAATACAGAATTATTCAATCTTCATTGAAATCTAATTTGACTACAGTACTACGGCCTCTATGGTCATGAACACACCCATTTAGACGACCTCTCTAACTCATCGTACTCTCACACCCTTAACTATCCAACCTTGCACAACCGTGAACTAACCTCTGTTGTTTCAAAATGCTTACCAGTATATAGAAAAATGGAATCATGGACCAATTTTAGTTCAGATCCAACAATCTCTCAATATTTCCTAAAGCTTCATTCAATGCCATTATTTACTCAACCCAATCCTATATTAGACCTCTATATCCCTAAAATCCTCACTCTTCCTATGATTGCTCACTCATCCCTAAGATCTCTACAACTCATGGGATATTCTTCATTAATCAAATTACATTTAAATCTCTTTACAACTCAACTAACCTTAGGAAAATAAAAAAAATAATTAAGGGAACGCACTCCCTTTAGTAAATGTTTGATAAGACTCCTAGGTCTTATAAACTTTGAATAATGCTCCTGCATCAGACTCCCCGGGTTGAAATAATTAATGGAATCTTGTTCATGAGTCTTTCAATTTCCTCTGTTGTAAAATTCCTTAGACTTCATCTTCCAATTGGTTTTCTGACCTTTTCCAATTGCAGGTGTATTTGCTACATTCTCTCCTTCTCCTAGATGCTAAACCATGTATTGTGGATGTCCTTTTGCTCTATTTTCATGAGCATCTCCACTGCATAGTGTTTTGATACTAATATTCAACATAAGTATCTCTTCAAGAAACATAAATTTCTGTAGCTCTGTGTGCTGTTGTCTTGTCATCATCTCATCAGTATTTAACTTCAACTTCATGTATTCTCCACTAGTTCCATTTTCTTCTACTTGACCGTATATTTTAATTTCTAACCCTATCACCATCATCCTCTTCTGTTTCCAAACCATTTTCCTTATACTTTCCTGCATATCTTTTCATCTCTTCTTAACTTGTTGACTTTGAAAAATTCCCATACCTATCACCTTTTTTGTTTTCATCATCCACTTATCCAATACCTTGAGTAGAATCTTCTCAATTTCAAAAGAAGATTGTTCCTTGTTTGACACAAGAACATATGACCTTCCCACTATATACTGTCCATCGGCTACTAAATTTTTAGTTATTAAACCTTGTTCAATTTTCTCCATATTCATATTAAATCTAACTGAACTGTTCACCCAGTTTTTCATTTGTAAACTCAAGATAAACTCTTGACATTCAAATCTTCTTTGGATCAAAAACAAAATTTGTTCATGGACTGTAATGTCACATCCTCTGCAATCTTCTTTCTCTTCTGAAATGACTTGTGTAAGAGTTATATCAAATTTCTTTCCTCCATTCCAAACTTCTGAATAAACTAATTACTTTCTCCCATATTCTTGTTTCCATAGAGAAAAATGATTTTCTACATCTCCAAAACTTGCATGCTCCCTCATATTTGCATAAACAAATATATCTCCAAGCGAATTATGTCTTTTATTTTGGAAAACACATTCAACAGGTAATAATTCAAAATCAGAAAACATATTACATTTTCCACCATTTTCCTCATTACCTTTGTTCCAAGTTTTCTATGGTTTGTCATCCCCTTGATGTGCATATGACATTTCTGACTTGTCATATCCTCCTTCATATTGTCTTGTCTTGGAAAAGTCTTCTTTGTTTCTACTTTGTTGTGAATGCTATCTAATTTCTGAATTATGTTATTTTTTATTCTCTTTGGCATTCCTTCCTTTCACATTTATTTTCATTCTTCCGTTTTACTCCTTACAAATATGTAAGCCACTAAGTTTCTTTTTCCATCCCTCTTTCTTTTCAATCAAAATCTACCAATCTCTAATTTTAGAAGCTAAAGTTCTCTTTGTTTCTTTAAAGAAAACAAAATCACCATACAACATATTTTCCATTCTACTGTAAATTCCCTTTTACAACAGTAAAAATTACTTTTAACACCATGAATATCACATTCCATTTAACCTATTTTTTGTTCACTGCAAATTCATAGTTCATGAAAGCATCCTTGCCTTCATCCTCTGAGATTTCCTGTCTCCTTTCAGTTTTCTGATTACATTCACCTTTACACCTTTTGCAATTTGTACAGATAACATTGTCTTCAATTTTTTGGTGTGCATTAGCCTTTGCCAACCTATCCTTAACTTCTTGATTGTCCTCTTTTCCTTTCTTCTTCATAGCCTTTACTGGATTAAATGTACCTCCTTGGACCGAATTCTCCATATAAATTTATGTTCTACCATCTTCCACAATGCAATATTTAATAAGATCTCTTTCCATTGATGCTCCATTATTTCCTTTCAAAAAAATTTGTTATCCATCAACTATCAATACACGTTCATAATTTTTGAATAAAAATTGAAGAGATAACCCCATTACCTCAAGTGTTTGAACTGTAGATATATTCATGTTTAATATTTTCATAAGGTTATCTTCATACTTCCTTTCAATTCCTTCTTTTTCAATCTGCAACTTCCTTTCATCTTCAGATTGTCTACAATTGTTTTGCCAAGTCTAACTAGATTCATCATTTCCAACTTCCATACTAGTCTTCCCTAGTTGTCCATCTTCAGTTTCTTTGAACACGAGTTCAATTAAGAATTGTTCTATTACAACCATATTTTATAACAACTTCATTTCTTCATCAACCTACATAAATACATCCTGTAAAGGTTGTTCATCACCTGCATACATACACAAAACATTAGTTTCAAAAATACAAATCTCATCTTCCTTTGATGTTTCCTTCATCACATCTCTCAGTTGATCCGAACTTGTCCAACAATTCAGAAAATCATCAATAATTCCTTCCTCAAAAATGACAACTTATTGGTCAGGTCTACACTAACCATATTCCACCTTTAACTCAATTGCTTTGATTTCCTCTCTTAATTTGATGTACATTCTCCTCTTCATCTGTTTCTGAAAAAACTTCCATTTTATCTCCTTCCTTTTCATAGTCGAACCATACCTTTGTCCCATTTCACAGTCTTCAAGTAGAATTATTATTGCATCAATACTTTCTTTCAATTCAGCAATGTCTTTGTCAAGTACCTCTTGACTCATCTTTTTTTCCTTTCCATTTTCCTTGGCATCTTTCTTTCTTCTATTTTTCTTCTCTCATGAGCCCTAATACTCATCTCAAATTCTTTATGCAGACTCCCTTTGCGCACTGTGAGCTTACAATAATCCTCTCTCATTTATTTGTAACAAGTCTTTACTTGTCACCTACACCAACTCATCATCTTGGTATACTTCCTCGGGTTTCTACACAAATTTTTTTTTTATCACTCTTGCTCCTAAGCTTCCAACACTGTCAGGATTCTGTAACCAATGCTCACCTTCCCCTCTCTCTGTTTGAGAATTCTGTTATTCTCTTCCTTTCTACAACAATCTCCTTTGCTGAATTTGCCACTAACACAACTTCTCTTCCCTTTAAAAAGTTTTTTGTTGTGTGTTGGTCGTTATCATTCTCTTCACTATGAAACTAATTCAAATTGTACAAAATATTAAAATATAACTCATACTTGAGAGATATTCTAATGATATTATCTCCTTAATATTTCATTGGCTTGGACAATAAACATGTTTCTTTACTTTTCACTCTCTACAATTCAGTTCTTCTTTCATCTAATTTTCTTTTCCTTCTGAGAACATCCATGTTCTATCCATTTCCTTACAATATCCCTTGCTGCAACTTCTTCACTTTCTCCCTTGTCCTTTTTCACAGCTACCTGGCTGCAATTTCTTGTTGCTACTTACATTCACATGCATATATCATTAAATTTTTTAAAACTTTCAAGATCCTTCCCTGATCCTTTCTTCCTCAAACATTTTTCCGCAGTCTGTCTTGAATGAAATGGCTAAAGTATTCATTACTTGCAACATTTCAGGATTCTTCTTTACATAAAATATTTTGTATTCTGATCTCCCAATGACCAATTCCTTTCATACCATAACCCCCTGTATCTGGAACTATTACCATTGCAAAATATACACATATTGAGTTTAAAATTCAATCCTTGAATCAAACCCCAAAGAGCACTAGTCTCGCTCTGATACCACTTGATGCAACACGAAACTACATTTTAACATAATACCATGGACCTGTGGGTTTTGGCCCACATAAAATCCCCCTTTACATGCAATAGAATACAATTTTGGAGTTATTAAACATACATACGCGTGCAATCAACAGTGATCACCTTTAAAACAAATAGCACATAAAGTCAAACCACTTAAATACATGCGGAACAGGGGTTCCCGGGTCCCATAACACTGTGACTAATCATAGTTCATTGCATTTGGCTTGCCTGCAAGTTTCAACTTTTAGCAATAAACATATCTCCTATTTTCTATGATATGTGATTGCATCACATCGCATCCAACATAGCTTACCATGCGAAATCTTAAGTACAAATCATAAATATGTGGTGTGATCTCATGTGTAATGCTGACATGTGGTATGCCCTCGTCGCATCACATATTTCAATCCTTACCACATCGCAAACAATTTAACTTATCACGTGATGCCTTAGCTCTATCTACTATAATTTGCGATGTGCACATTTGCGATTTGTCGTTTGTCATTGACCTGCTCCCAGATCTAACAGTCCTCACTACTCCCCCTTCATCTCACTCCATCACAACTTATTTTGTTTAAGTTGCGAATTCATCTTAGTCGTCGATCTCTTCCCTTTCAGATCTATGATCTAATCATTACTGTCCCTCATCCTTCACGCTTTTGTTCTGAAACCTCTGAAATTTTGGGAAAAACACAGTTGTGGCCCTCTACAACCAAACATTACTCCATGCTAATCTCTTCAATGACTCATTAATAAACTTATGCTACTATAAGGTGTTACATCGATGCTTGTTTTTGAGGTTCCGGGTGGTTATGCAACCATTGACATTCCCTTGGCTATGCAATTCCTAATTTAATACCCAGAGTCTCAAGACTCCATGACAACCACCAATTCAGATCCCATTCTACTGGTCAATCTACTATGAAATTTCAACAGAAATTCTACTTAAACAAATGGCATGCCAAAAATCACGTAATCACATAGGATTTATAAGCCCTGGTTAAAAAAAATTCTAATAAATACATAATTATTGAATCTTCATTGAAATCTAATTTGATTACAATACTACGACCTCTCTGGGCCTGAAAACACCCATTTAAATGACCTCTCTAACTCATCGTACTTTCACACCCTTGACTAGCCAACCTCGGCCAACCTCAAGCCAACCTTTGTTGTTTCAAAATGCTTACCAATATATACAAAAAAGGAATCATGAACCAATTTTAGTTCAAATCAAAAAATCTCTCAATATTTCCTAAAGCTTCTCTCAATTCCATTATTTACTTAACCAAATTCTATATTAGACCTCTAAATCCATAAAATCCTCACTCTTCCTAGGATTGCTCATTCATCCCTAAAATATTTACAATCATGGGATATTCTTCATTAATAAAATTAAACTTAAATCTCTTTAGAACTCAACTAAACCTACGGAAATAAACAAAATAATTAAGTTAACCCCCTCCCTTTAGTAAATGTGTGATAAGACTCTTAGGTCTTATAAACTTTAGAGAATGCCCTTGCATTATTTACCCATTCCAAGTCAATGTTGGGAAGAGGTTTCAACGTATTTTATCACATGTTTACCTAAATCTGAAAGAAAGAGTGTCATCATGGTGGTAGTTGATAGACTTACCAATTATGCACACTTTTGCACACTATCTCATCCATTTAAAGCAAGTACAATTTCTACTGCATTTATGGAAATCATTCAAAAGCTACATGAAAACCCAAATATTATTGTAAGTGACAAAGATCCCATTTTCACTGGAAATTTCTGGACAAAATTATTTTCTTGTTTCGGTACTCAACTACCCCATATCTCATCTTATCATCCTCTATCCAATGGACAAAATGATATAGTGAACAAATTTTTGGAAGTATATCTTCGTTGTTTTGTATCTGATAAACAAACACAATGGGTCAAGTGGTTACCTCTGGCTGAATGGTGGTATAACACTTCCTTTCATAGTGCAGCAAAAATGACCCCATTTATGGCACTTTATGGATATCATCCACCGTCCATCACATCATCTTTAAGAAAAACTTCTAACGTTCAAGTAGTGGAAGATCACGTCGAGCATAAACAACAAGTTCTTCAAATCTTAAAGGATAACCTAAACTTGACACAAAATCGAACGAAACAACAGACAGATCAACATTATAGCGAGAGAAGTTTTGATGTAGGAGACTGTGTATTTTTATGACTACAACCATACAAAAAAATTTCCCTCATAAGGATCAAAAATTATTTCCAAAGTACTATGGTCCTTACAAGGTGTTGCAAAATATTACTACTATGGCATACAAATTGGAACTTCCTGCTTCTTCTCGAGTGTACCCAGTTTTCCATGTTTCATGCTTAAAGAAGGTTATAGTTGACAAACTTCCAATTTAAACAATATTTCCAAAAATTGATGAGGAAGGAAAAATCATAATGGAACCTGATGCAGTTACGAAAACAAGAACTTGAAAACTATGAAATCGATGAATTTCAGAGTATCTCATCAAGTGGAAGAACTTCACACTGACGATTCCACATGGGAGGATGATAATTTTATACAAAAGCATCCTGAGCTACTCAGGCATTGAGAACAACACTTTGTTGAAGGAGAGGGGCATGTTAGGTCCCTATATTGCTAGTGTAGTCCCATATTGTTTTAGTGTAGCCCAATTATTGTTATTGTTATACCCTTGTAGTCACCATATTGTTATTATTGTGCCCCATAAAATGTGACTATTGTTATTGTTATGCCCTTACATTATTATTTTTATGTCAGCTAGGATTATATTCTGACCCCATGGACTCCTATATATAGAAAGAACATTTTTTCATTTGAATCATCGAAGAATTGTTTATTTATTGTAATGTAAAGGAGGTTTCCCCCTCGAAGTGGGTGATTTCTAAGGCATTGATCTCTATTTTATTTTATTTTTGAAGTTGGTTTCATAACATCTTCATTTGTCACAACCTTTTCTTGGAACAAATACTATCAACAACGTTTGACATCATGATTAAATTAAGTTTTAATAAACAAATTCTAAATCTATACTAGTTATGTTTCACCATATATACATGTACATTCATGAAATGCAAACAAAATATTGTGACATGCTTCCTTTAACAACGTTGCATATGCATTAGTTATAAGCGTATAGCCATCAATGCATGTCTATAAACAGTACCACATTAAATAATATTTCTACATTCATAAGTACACATTCTTGCAATACAAATCACTACAACTATCCAAATTTTTTTTTAAAGTAAACTAACACATAAGGTATGATATCTGTGCATGCAAACTACATGAACTTCATCAAAATAGAAATCCCTTGAAATATTAATTTTGGTGCATGCAAATAGGTAAAGAAAGCTAACACAATGAATGTTGTTCATATGCATGCAAATGCATATACTTTCCAAAAATATATTTTCCAATGTAGGCGAAGAAAATATGTTGTAATTTACCACATGCAAATGTATATTCTTTCCATATGTTAGGAAGATGAATCCTAACATAAATCTCACATGCATATACATCTTATTCCAAAAGAAACTAAGATAATGGTTATGATAGCATAAAAGTAATCACATATAATTTTTTTAAATAAATATAGCTCAATAGTTCTTATATCCATGCAAAGAACATATATCTATAACATAATGAGTATTCTTTGTGCATGCAAGAGCTTATCATAATAGCCCTTATTTAATGTATGCAATACATATTCCCTTCTCAAGAATTCTACGATCATTAGCTATTATTTTCATGTAACAAATACATACTTATTTTGCAAAAGAAAGTTAATATAACATTAATTCTCTATCATTTTACATGCAAGTGTATCATGCTCCCCTTTCTAGAAATTACCATAGCTAACCATATTTTATGCATAAAAAATAAGTAGTAATAACATGGTTAACCTAACTATTTATGCACCTAAATAAAGAAATTGAAAAATTCATCTAGCTAGGAAACCTTTTCAAGATTATCTACATACAAAAGCATATTTTCTATTTCACAATAACTACCATTGCATGAAACAGGTATATTTTTTACACAATCGGATAATTGTTTCAAGAAAGAAACATGCATTCTTGTTCTTGTATGAAGAAGATCCATATCTATCTTTTAGGAAGACAATCTTTATTTTCATCAATTCATGCACAAAATTCTATGCAATCTTTTTTAACTCAAATCTTTCTAGTCTTTAAACAAACAACATGGGTAATATATGCATATATATTCACAAAAACCCTTTCAAGAAAATTAATCTAATTAACTTTTTTTGTATATACACAAAATTTCAGAACATGCATCCTATATTTTTTACATAAGATACATATGCAATAATATATATATTTAAAAGACCAGAAATGTTCCTTTCTCTTCTTTTAAATACAAAAATATAGATATCCAAATTCTAATTTAAGGAATAATGATAAGAGTACTTATTTCTTGAGCGTAGTATCTATGAAATTAGTGACTTGCACGCAACATGTTAAATGTTAGATGACTTCAATGAAATTCAGTCACCATCATCCTTGTTCTAGAGCATTCATACCCAATCGATGCACCGATGGTGGAACTTTATCAAACCAAAAAATAAACATCTTCATAGAATTTAACTCAAGGAGACATAATCTATTATATTGGAAGGCATGAACTGGATCTGGTTTGAACTGTCGTGCCAAAATACTAGCTCGGTAATATAGTTTTCTTATGCAGTATATAAATTTATGATCCTACGCTTGTTTGGGACTCCGAGGAATATCGATAAATAGGTGATTGGACTGTAATTTAACAATACGTGAGTCTAGCTGTTTTCCAGCCTACTAAAAAGATAGTGGCATGCTCACATGATGTGATTCATAGTGTTGCGGATATTACTGCCCATCTAATTGTTGTTCGATGGGTAGGAATTATATGGTGTATTTCTCATATCCCATTGATCAAGAAAATAATAAAATGATAAGGAAAACCCACGGTGGTTTGTAACTGTTTTGAGACTTGACCCTTTCTTACGCATTTTGTGGGAGTACAATAGAGATATTACAAATAACTATTGATATTCAAATATATGTTTAGAAAAAATAAATTAAATTAAAAAACAATATAAAATAAATAAATATTTTCCTGCAATATAGTTTGTGTGACCATAAATAAGGGAGGAGAGGATAAAACATTTTAGAATTTGCTTTGAATACTAATCAACATAGATCTATTTTATCTGTCGATCTATCAAGCACTCAGATGGATCAAATCTATCAAGATTCATTTTTATTTTTTAGTGCAAAACTCCAACAAACTTTTTCACTTGTAAAGATGTGATTCCTCACCTCTCTTAGTATATATTTAGTTAAAATTAATTTATGATAGTTTTTAATAATATTGTATAAATTTCACATAAAAATATGCTAATTTTAAATTTTATTAAAACTTTGATTTAATCTCTATAGAATATTCATGGAAAAGTTTTAGTAATAGGGAGGATAAAGGGTTCAAATATATCTCATAGGTAATTATAACTATTTTTCTTTTAGACTTAATTACATTTAGGAGTTTTGACCAGAATCAAATTAGTTTCGTTTGGCGAAATCTTAACTTTTGTTGTTTAAAATGGGTTTTTAATGGCATATATGGATTCAACACATGGCACTAGAATTGACGAGAGTTTAGAATCGATGAGAGTTTACAACTCAAACTTGTGATTCCAAAAAATATCTCCCACAATTTAAACTGGAAAACACTAAAAATCTTTCAAACTATAGAATAGATAGACTAACCAAAAAACAAATGTTATACAATTAAATTAACATAAGATATTTATAAACTATTTTCATTGGGAAATGAATTATGGTTGTTGGGCATGTGTCATTGAGAAGCCACCGTATTGGCCCATGGTATTCTAACAAAGCTTATTTACAAGTTAATAATATCCATGGTAATGTAGGGGTGGATATCCCTCATTAAAAATATTGATATATTTAAATTATTATGTTTTTATGGTGTTATTAATTAAATTTAAATATGGTCATAGAATAATTATTTTAATTTATATGATAAAATGGATCTTAATTTATAGGTACTATTTATATATTATATATTTTAATGTGATATGTATATTATACTATTTCTATCTATAATTTTTTTTGTAATTTTATTAATAACAAGTGCATTCATATATTGTAGTTGAGGACCATGTGTATATGGTTCAAACATTCATAGTATCTAGGATACCAGTATTTACATTTACCGAGATAAACTGATTTTCTCTTTTTAACCTTTGTCCTTTTGAATTGATGCCAAACCCTAAGAGATGGAGTAGCCATAAAAATTGCAAACTCATTAGTTTATGATAATTCTTAAACTTATTTGTCTAAGTTTAAGCTCTCAGGGACTTGGGATCACTTAATTCCACCTAGCCCTTGATTGTTTCTCATTTCCTCATGCTGATTTTCATGAGTCTAGATCACTGTTAAGTCGTTGGGTTTCTTTTTTTGTTTAGCCTTATCCTTTCACTTCTCGTCTCCCTCCTCCTTTCGAGAACCTTGTTGATCTAGTTCCTTTGGATGTTATTGGATCTCTTCCATTTTTTCATCTTCACCATTAGAATAATGCGGGTCTAGAAATTTCCATATCTTTGTATTCTATGTACTTTTCTTTGTCCTTTTCTTCGCTTGTGAGCATTTTGCAAATGTCATGTTCAGACTTGATGGTTCCAAAATGGGAGAAGAATATTATGTAACCTTACCCATACCAAATTTCTGTAACCACCATCGAATCAAAGAAACCATGGAGTTATAAAGAGACCTTCCCTCTCCCAAAACAGTGTTCCTTCATTTATGGCATATTCCAAGTCTTTCTTATTAAATAACTAGACCACAAAAAACCCTTCACACATAGATAAATATCAAAATATTTAGTCCAATTGGGGAAGATCCACTAAGGTAGATATTGAGATTTGAGTCAGAAACCATGAAATAAATATATGATAGCTTTGGATTTTAAAGCATTGAAAAGACCATTCATTTCTGGTAATTTTGTTGACAGATTTGGATCTTTCTCCATCTTCTCTACTATGTATGGATTTTTGGGTTTTTTTCGGGTGTGGAAATTTTCCCTCTCAAAGCGTCCTTAAATGAAACCGAACCCTTCCATAAGAATATGATATAGGTGGAATCTCTTGGGGCACCACTTTGCAATCTTAAATTTAGGATAATGGTGGATTTCCTTTGTATACCATAATCATTCAGCTAAAACATATCCTGCAACACCTTTCTTGCAAAAGTCATACTTTGTAAAGATGTTGGTATACCTGAGGTATTTCAAATACTCTTCTTTAGATCTTTCACTAGATTTGTTCCCCAAATCCTTAGTAAGATCTATTTTCCGTTAAGAGTTTTGAAGAAAACATGGAACAACTCCTCCTAATATAGATTAAGACACCATGGTATCTTCTCTCTATGTCTTTCCATAATGAGAGATTTTCCACTTAAAGTCTTTAGAAAAAATTGAGATTCTTCCTTAGTGTTCAGATCTGAAGCCCCATGACTCTGATCTGAGCATATGAAAGCTCAAAATGTAGATATGGAGTGTATTTTTTTCTAGACATCGCCAATGTAATCCAAGTTCTATCTACCTTCAAGATTTAAAATTTACTTAGATTCTGATCTAAAAAAAGAGAACTCGACACCATGCAGAAGACATGGATCTAGATCACATATGCATGAAATATATTGGGTGTGAATCTGGTATGGAGTCACCTGTATTTCCAACGCCTGCTTCAAGATGAGGTTTTGACAGGCCTCACTATCAAAACCCTCAGACATAATCCCTAGCCCATTTTCATTTTCAAAAAGAGAGAAACCTGCATAAAACTTGTTGTTGTGAAAATTCAGGGTTTGTTGGATCATTCGAGTCTCCCTACCATTAAATATTGCAACTCTGATCCAAAGCTTGATGTCTTGTGTTACAATGAAAAACCCAACCATTTCACCCATTTTTCGGATTTTCTTAGCTCTTCCATCTTGTTTATTAATAATTGAGCTAACGTTTAAACATTTACGCTCATTTCATTATTTTTATCATTTTTCTATAAATTGAGCCAACATTTAAATATTTAAACTTTTTTAAAGGCACTACAACATCTCCTCAATGATGGGTCCTATATTAGTCATGATGAGTTTTATATTTTCTTAACTCCTAGTCACAATAGACAGTCACAATATGTTGCTCGCTTAAGACAATACAAAAATTAAAAAAAAAAAAAAAAATAATATAGGGGGGGGGGGGGGGGGGGGGGGGGGGGGGGGGGGGGGGGGGGGGGGGGGGGGGGGGGGGGGGGGGGGGGAAAACCATAGCTACAATACAACACTAACTTACTTGTCCATTCCTCTAAATACAATATGCTTGTGTATTAATTAGAATACTTGAAATTTATAAAATAATTTTAAAATATGAATATAAATCTATTTTCGTTATACTCAATGTAAACAATAAATTAAATATATATATATATATATATATATATATATATATATATATATATATATATTGATTGAATATAAAACAAAAACAAGATCACAAAACATTCCAAAAGACTTTATGAGATCATGTAATGTTTTAGAAGCTTTTATCATCATATTCTTAATTGTAAAAATCTAAAATTTATTATGAATATTTTATTTATATCATTAATTTTAATTTTAATTTTTTTAAAAAAATATTATATTTTCTAATATAAATATATAAAATAAATTATTATAAATAAAAAACAATTACTATTTAAAATAGAAATAAAAAATATTAATCTATTAAGTCATTGGAAGACACACTGTAACATCCTGTAAATCATTGGCATTTAAAATTTTTACGAAACTATTCTTATTTAATTACCATGTTTAATATTTAACCAAAACAGTGGAAATCAAGAATTATTTAGGGTTTTGATTTAGTTAGAAACCATCCTAAAAACAAAGAAGGAAACATGCTTGATTCTTGAAAAACACTCATTGTCAAAAAAACTTAGTCACGAGTTCATTTGGGTTTCGTGTGGTTGCAACTGTCGGGTTAATGCAATATGGAGGGAGAGGCATTGGGGAGTTCCACTATGTTAATCTTGACATCAATTCTATTCTTCTTGACGTCTTTGAATTTCTGGATGCATTGTTGTAGCAAGGATTTATTTCATTCTATTAATTTCTCTGTGTTTTGAAGCTCCGTACACATGGCTGGGATTTAAATCCCCTCTCACAATTTTTCTGTATTTTGAAGCCACGTACTCATGGCTGAGATTTAAATCCATTCTCGCAATACTTTGTATAGTTACATGGTTACTTTGGAAACTGGTTACATCGATACTTCCATGGACCCTAAAAACATACGAAAGTTGTCACCGGAATTCTACCTCACTTCACTCAATGCAACTGCATCCCTGGAATTTGGATACATGCTTTTATCGTTTGAGCCAAGTTAACATTCACACTCACAGTAAAGTTATTCTCATAGTTTCTTAGAGAGTTAGTAAAGGTATTCTCATAGTTTCTTAGAGATTTATTGTGTCGTAAACGCATTATCTTTGATAGTTTCTAAGAGATTTATTTACTTTGAATTATGGTGAGAAGTTGTGTTGAAGGATATTCTTATTAATGCATGTCTAAAGGTTAATGTATACAATGATGTCATTTTCTTAAGGTACTCTTATCACTGCATATATGAAAGGTTAAGGTATGCAACGATATCATTTTGTTGATACATATGTCTTTTTATTGATACATATGTAATGAATAAATATAATCAATTAACATGAAATAGTGAATGGTATGAAATGTTAAAGGAAGTGAAGAATGTGAACTTGCTTCGATTAACCTTGGAGACATTTAGGTGAATGAAAAAATAACCATACTATTTCTTGAAAAAGTTAAATATGTCTTTGCATAGAACATGATTTAATTCTAGTTATTGTGGTATTTGGTTATAAGCATGCAAATACTATCTATCTTGCTTAATTTATTAGTTTAATTCATTTCCTTGAAAATAACATGCTCATATTTTTTTTTTTTAGCTTTCTCGTGAAGAGAATATCAGTATCTATTTTCTTGATTCCTTGGAAGAAACATGTTTGGTGCCAAATTCCTGGAAAATGGAATATGAGTTATAGATCTCTTGAAAATAATAACTTCTTGAAAAGGTTGCATGGCTAGATGAATTGTGTCAAAATCTTGATTTAGGTGTACACAAGGTTAAGCTAACATTTTTATTGTTTCCTATTTTTATGCATAAAAGAAAGTTATCTGCGATAATATCTTGAAATGGAATCATGAGAAACGACATGTAGAAGGACAAAGAAACTAGGTTATGTTAGCTTCTTTTTGAAGAAGTATTTGTTTACATGAAAATAATAACTAAATGATGGTAGAATTATAAAGAAGCATGAGAAACTACAGGTAGAGAGACAAAGAAACTAGGTTATATTAGCTTCTTTTTGAAGAAGAAGTAAGTATTTTTTTACATGAAAATAATAACTAAATGATGGTAGAATTATAAAGAAGGGAACATGTTGTGCATACATTAAAGAAGAGCTATTATGTTAAGCTCTTGCATGTGCAAATAATAGCCAGTGATATAGAGATATGTTCTTTGCATGGATAGAAGAAATATTGAGTTATAATGTTTCCTTAGGAAGAGCTATATGTGATTACTTTATGCTACCATAACTATTATGTTAGTTCCTTTTGGAATACGATCATGCATACGCATGCAATTTTTGTATTAGCTTTTCTTGGAAAGAGTATACATACTTGAATGTGGGAAATGATAGCATGTTGTGTTAGACTACATTGGAAAATATTGTTAGTATAATCTTCAAAAAATAAGACATGTATTTTTATGCTTTATTGCATTAGTTTTAAAAAAAGGAAAGCATTCCATGCTCTATTGTGTTAAGCATTCCTTTGGAAAGATTCTTTTGGGAACTATATGCATTTGCATGCATGGGAACAACATTTGTTGTGTTAGATTTCCTTACATGCACCAAAAGTAATAGTTTAAGGGTTAGTTATTTTGATTAACTTTATGTAATTCACATGTATGAAGTTTGTAATTAATACATAAGTTTCTTTTAAATAAATGTCTGGACATTTGTAGTGATTTGTCTTGTAGGAATGTGAGCATGCGTGAGAAGTGTCATAATAATGTGGGGATTATTTTGACATGATTGATAATTACTTGCTGACACTAAGATAGTGATGTTAGAAGAAAGCATGTTGTGATATTGTATTCATATCTCATGTATGCACATGAATAAGTGTTAAAGGATCACATAAAGATTGATTATTGATTGATTGACGCTTTATCTAATCATGCTAAAAATCTTGTTGATGACATCATTCACACGAAACGATGGTGACTTGTGAAAAATGATAGATTATGTTTAACATGGTGGCAGATAAATAATTGATGGTCCATGGTCCATGCAGATAACTGAGAGTTGTAAGATGGTGTTACAAGATGGTCTGCTGATGAAACAACGAAGCCACAAAGATATAAAGATTGAATATTATGGGTAAATGCTATCATAATGGTTGTAATGGCTTTAAGTTATATAATTTGTATTTAAATGACATTCCTTGTAATATTTATATAATTTTTATTTAAATTACATTCCTTGTAATATTTTAACGCAATGGTTAAGGGATCGACTCCCTTATGAGCCATTGAGTGGGGGGTCAACACCCTCACGAGAGTTTAATAACAAAATTAAACGTTTGATGGTTTTCACCCTACGAGGTTTTCAGAGTATATGGTTGTTCTATTATTATGTGATTGTCTATTGTGTTATTTTAATGATGTATATGCCTTGCATGATGTGATGTTGATAATTTCAAAGCATTTTCCTAATTAATTTGGCTAAAGGAATCATGAAATGAATGCAGGGTTACATCATGCAGTTTATGTTAATAAACCACAAAAATGGTTGTTAATGATTATGAAACTTACTATTCCTCTATTAAAGTTACTCTATGAAATGATAAACATTATGTCTAATGATTAGTGAGGAATCTTGAATAGTGATTTGGATAGTTACCCATGGGTAATTCATATAAAAATTTATAACTCCAAGCATTTCCATGTGAAGATATAGAGGTATGTTACACATGCTTTGTTATATATTTATATAAGTTAATTGAAATATATTTGAATGATATTTTGTAATTTTTATAATAACCTATGTAATAAATAAGTGAAAAACAGAAGAGTTCATATGAACACTAATTTAAAATAAATATTACATATAATTAATTAGAAAATTAATTTTATAAATTTGAAACAAATGAATAAAAACATTTGACATTAATATAAGAAAATATCATCCGAAATAAAAATACCAAAACAAGGTGATTCCACTAGAAAATCAGAGAGAATTTAGAGCCAAACATCCTCCATTATTTATGTAATAAAAATACCAAATGAGGTGATTCCACCAGAAAATCAAAGAGAATTTAGACCCAAACATTCTCCATTATTTATGTAGTCCAAAAATAGATAATTCAAACACGAGGATAACGGAAACGACACTTTGTGGATTATTTATGATTTTAGTGAAGATGTCATGGCCATGGTGGTGGTGGAGGATAGACGTCACTGAACCCACATCTACGCCTCGAAAATAACATGGGTTTCATTTCATGGCACGGTGGGCTTGGTGGTGGTGGTGAAGGATAGCCATTGCTTATTCCACAGCTAAACCTCGAAAACAATATGGGTTTTGTTTCATGGCATGGTGGTGGTGGAGGACAGCCATTGCTGAGCCCACATCTACGCCTAAAAAAGGACATGGGTTTCATTTCATGGCGTGGTGGAGGAGGACAGCCGCTGAGCCCATAGCCACGCCTTGCAAATGACATGGGTTTTGTTTCATGCCGTGGTGGTGGTGGACAGCCGTCTTTGACCCCACAGCTAGGCCCCGAAATCGCCATGGGTTTCATTTCATCGCGTGGTGGTGGTGGTGGACAGTCGTCACTCAGCCCACAGCTAGGCCTTGAAACCGCCATGGGTTGCTTTTCATGGCGTGGTGGTGGTGGAGGACAACCCTCACTTAGCCCACAGCTAGGCGTCGAAATCGCCATGGTTTTAGTTTTGTCCCCTACAGAATGTGGGTCATATCTGCGTTGATGCGGTAATGGTCCTCTCGGTTTCATGATTTCACTCCACATCGAATCTCTGCTATTCACCTCCGGCTGCAGGTTTGTAGATCGTTGATTAGCAGTAGCAAGATTGATAATGAGCATGAACATGATGAGCATGCATAATATCACGTGATCAACCTTTTTACCCTCCATCAATAATAGATCTCCTCCCACTGATCGCCAAAGATTGAATTCCCACACTCAGTACACAAGAGGATGGTTCAACCACTTAAAGTAGATATAATAAATCCTTACGTCCATGTGGGCATGGAAACTGAAATATATATAAATGGTTTGGGCTGACTCTGAAATGGCGGTCCGTTTTGTCCCACCTGATTAACAACCTATGGTTTCATGATCTTTCAAGAACTTATTAGAAAATTGAAACTCTTTCTTTTCTTTTCTTTTTTTCTTTATCTTAGTTCTTCTCTTATGCTTTTTTGGTAAAAGAAATTTATTAGTAATATATAAAGTATTTCACTTTATTCCCTGATTTAATTTTATCAATAGTGTATAAATTATTTCCATTTTTTTTCTGATTTAATTTGTCTAATTTGAAATTCTTGCTTTAAATTGAAATTGTATTTTCTTGAAAAAAAACCATTTTAACTATAAATTAGACTACACTTTTTTTTAATTCATTTTAGCATTAAATGTTATTAACCATTAATAAAATATAAGTTGGAGACTGTAAACTTCTTTCATCCATATCTATTTTATCATAAATCTTCCGGAAAATCACATTATCAGTTGAGAAGTCAACCCATGATTGTGCTCATATAGATCATTCAATATAAATAATGCAGATATCCAATGGTCAATGTCAAAACCATAACAAGAAATTAATGAAAATGAACGTTAAGAAAATAAAATATTATTAAACCTAGTCAATATAGTTAGAAACAAGTATTAAAATAATTAAATTGAATGAAAAATTAATAAAATAATAATAAAAATAGTAAAATCAATAAATAAAATAATAAGGTTAAACAAACAAAAAGAAACCAAAAAATCACAATTAATTTACCATTTTTAATAAATTATTAAAAACCCAAAAATAACAAAAAAAAAAAAATTAACATTAAACCTAGTCAATATAGTTGGAAACAAATATTTAAATATTTAAATTTGAATAAAAAATTAATAAACTAATAATAAAATTAATAACTAAATAATAATAAAATAGTAATAATAACACCAAAACAAACAAAAGAATAGAATTTATGGAACAAATTAATATCTTAAGAAATTCCTAACTCAATGTTTGATTTTTTTGTTAAAATTCTATATGATTTTTTCTATATTTTCCCATAAAGATATTATATACTTTCTTTCTTCTTAGATATACAGTGGAACATTGAAAATTTAGAAATTTATGGTGCTTAATAAGTCAATAATTGAATACCAGTTGGAAATTAATTTGAAGTGCGGAAAAAATTGATCGCTCTAAACTCTGCATCCATGAACTAGGGTTTGGAGGAATTTGGCCGGGTTTTCGCTAATAGGCCCTCTACCCCAGCCTCGAGGCCCCTTTCATCTACTTGTGCATAGATAGGCTCATTTATGGAGGACAACAGTGGGTGGACGGTGGATCCCCCCTCCTCTAGTTCACCCTCTAATGGAGCGACGACAGGGGCTGAAAGCGACTGACAGCAAACCTCTGGCCTGCTCCCTAACCCATCTGGGATGTGTAGCAAAACCGCCAACAATAGCAGTTGAAGAAGCAACAACAGTCAGATCCTCCACATGCATACCCAAGGCAACAACAAGAACCAAGATTGAGCTCCCAACTCATCGAATCAATGGAAGAACCCAGTATATGAAGGACCACGCCTTGATAGGCAAGTTCATGGAATTCTAGCTTACAGAAAAAACCCTGCTGGGTTGGATCACCTCCAAATGGAAACCCAAGAGCCATATCGATCTACATATATGTGCCAAGGGTATCTTCAATGTGATCTACACATGCATCGAAGACAAGAACCGAATCTTGGATGATAGTCCATATTTCTTACACTCAGTACGTCTATATCTATGCAACTAGGTTGAACGCTTCAATCTGGACAAAGAATATTTCATTTGGGCTCCAGTATGGGTTAGGATCTACAACCTACCACAGTACTATTGGGACGAGCTAACCCTTCAAGGCATTGACAACTCTTTGGGTGAATTCATAAAAATAGCGGAAGAGATAAAGAACAACAAGCATGCAGCTTATGCAAGGATATGCATATACATGCACATCGCAAAGTCTCTCCCTGATGAGGTAAGCCTAGTTCATGATGACTATGAATAGATCCAAATAGTAGATTATGAACATGTTCCATTTAGATGCAGGAAATTCCACCATCATGGGCACCTTTTTAGAGACTACCCCCTAAATCAAAGATCCACTCTCAGTAATGCCTCCACAGACAAAGACACCGAAGGGTTCACGAAAGTCTCTCGAAGAAAAAGTCATGCTAGGAATTCAAACTTAAAGCAGAGAAAAATAGATCCAGCCACAAGAAATCGTTTTGAATCCCTAGCTATACAGAACGAGGATGAGAATGAAATCCAAAGAGACTCAGATCTACTCCCGCAGAATAAATCCCAAACTCTAGAGGCCCAACAGACCAAAATCCATCTGAAATCCTTTCTACAACCCAAGTCCTCAATGCATATTATGCACAACTCAGAAAAAAGGAAAAGGCATAGCCCTAGAATCAATCCTGGAAGCAGTGGAAGAAGAACCAAAGTGTGTTGGCTATTGGGACCTAGACATTATAGGGCTTGAAGATGCATGCAAGAGGAAAGTCTTTTTCTCAATACCCCATCAGAAGATCCAGAAACTAGAGGAAGTCCTCATCAAATTTCAACAGCTACCCTCCCTCGGAATTCAAGGTGGCACTCTCCTGAACACCAAAATCATTCTGAAATAATTCTAAAAACGAGGAAGAAGAACAGATCTGTAGAAATGGGTCATCATGGGAAGAGAGCTAGTAGAATTAGGGTGTTATCCCAAGTTAACCAGGTTCTAATCAGTTGTTCCCAACACCTCTCAATGAATATCATCTCATGTAATATCAGAGGGCTAAACAACCCCTCCATCCAAGCACAGGTTAATCAAGAAAAGAATCACTAAGGAAAACCCCACAATATTATTTATGCAAGAAACCAAATGCTCCAGCTCAAATCTGGATACCATCTTCAATGGACTCTAGAAAGGATGCAACACCCTAGCCACTGACGCATGTGGAGCTTTGGGAGGCCTAGCAATTATTAGGAATCGCCAATTTATCACCCTATAGAAAAGTCAGGAAAATTGTCATTTCATTCAAGCCTCTTTCCACCTGATTGGAACCAATTCACGGACACCTCACAAATTTCTACTTCCCACAGTTAATGCTATAAAAAACAAAGCTTTTAAATAGCATAGCGGATCTCAACAACCAGGGAACTCACCCTCTCTGGATGATTGGAGGAGACTTCAACATGATCACTACCATTCATGAAAAGAAAGGAGGAAGGACACATCTTGACATGGATAGCACCAAATTCAAGGAATTCATCCAAGGTAATCATCTAATAGATATACAAACATCCAATGGCATCTTCACTTGGAATAATCGGAGGGGAGGATCCCGTAAAACTGCATCAATATTTGATCACTTCCTCATCACATAATATTTCATCCACCTGGGAGGGGAGTTGGCAACCACCATCACTCTAGCCTTTGGTTCAGATCACTCGCTGATCCAAATTCAATGGCAAAGACCTAGTATTTCCACACCCAAGCCATTTCACTTTGAACAATTTCGGCTCAAACAACGGGCGTTTAAATAACTCATCTAGGTTTGGTGTGCTACCCTCAATCCACCCTTGGTAAAAAAAATGTATCAGTTCCAACATAAGCTGAGGATGCTCAAATGGAAAATGAAACTAGGGAATCAAAACACCTTTGGCAATATCTTCCATGACCAAAGAGAGATGGAAATTAAAATTCATAAGCTCCAAAAAAAAATCATCTCAGAAGGTAGATCAGTAGACTAAAAAGCCATGGAAAAGGCGCTAACAGGCCAACTTGAAGAAAGAAGAAGTCAAGAAGAAATCCTATGGAAATAGAAATCACGGATTTGTTGGCTCAAGGAAGGAGAGAAAAACACAATTTTTTTCTCTTCTCCACAATCAAGCATAGGAAGCACAATATAATCATAGTCCTCAAGAATCATAATGGGGAGCACATGGAAAACCATGAGGACATCACAAAGGAACTTCTCAATTACTTCAAATACATCCTCAAATAACCCAACACCCAGTGACAGGAGGCTATTAATAAAATCACACATCATATTCCAAAACTGGTAAATGAGGATCACAATACGATGTTGCTCAAAGCCACAATCTTGATGGAGGTCGAACAAGTGGTTTTCTAAATAAATAAGGGAAAGCCCCATGTGCGGATGGATTCACCACCAACTTATTCCACTTTTATGGGATACCATCAAAGAGGATGTTTGGGGCATAGTGGAGAAATAATGCAACACTCACTAGATTCTTCATTCTCTTAATGCAACTTTCCTCACTCTCATCCCAAAGGAAGATAATGCGGCTTCCCCAAGTAAGTACAACCCAATAACACTCTGCAATGTTATTTACAAAATAATTTCCAAATATATAGCTAATAGATTGAAGAAGCTTCTTCCTATGCTTATCTATTTGGAGAAAATAGGCTATGTTAGAATAATTCCATGATGGAATTATTCTAACCCATGAAGTCATCCACTCCTTAAAATCCCCAAAAAATCCTGGCATGCTTCTCAAAATTGACCTTTCAAAGGCCTTGACATGTTCAACTAGAACTACATTAAACACATACTTATAGCCTTTGGTTTCTGCCATAATTTGGTTCGCTGGATCATTATCTTGATATCCTCTCCTTTATTCTCTATCCTATTCAATGGCATCCCCTTAGAAACATTAAAACCCTCCAGGAGTATAAGGCAAGGCGATCTTCTCTCACCTTTTCTATTTGTACTTATGGCCGAGGGTCTGGACCACCCGATCAAGAACTTGATCCGATCTCATGACATTAAAGGCATCCCCTTACAAAATCAACCTCCCTTTTCTCATCAAAAAATTTTGGATGAAAACATGATCGTGGGTTACCCATCTGTGCAGGGAGCTCACACCCTTATAAACCTTCTTGACAGTTTTTCTAAAGAATTTGAAACCACTGTCAACGCCGAGAAATTTAAAATATTCTTCTTCAATACGCCCACTATAACCCAATGCAATATTTCTCGCGTCCTCGGGTTGACCACAACCTTTCTGTCATCCAAGTATTTGGGCGCTCCCCTCAAGGACTCAGTTATTAAACACTCATCCTAGAGAGAGCTATTGGACATAATGGAGACTAAACTGTCCACCTGGACCCACCACTCCCTCAACATTGTTGGACATCTAGTTCTAATCAAATTTTTTCTTCAATATCTGCCCATATACCTCTTTTCCATTCTAGCTAAACCAAAATGGGTCCTCAAAGCCATCCACAACCTTGAAAGAACTTTTCTCTGGGGTGGATCCAAAGACAAGCACAAATGGGTGCTAGTAAAATGGAAAGAGGTATGTATGTCGAAAACTCAGGGAGGACTTTTCAACAACAACATCATCATGGGCGCTAGTGGTGGAAATGGGTCTCCTCCCCACAAAAAATGTGGGTAACCTTATGGGTAGAAAAATATGCAAGAAAATGGCCTAAGGAGGAACTAATGAAATTCAATATTACTCTTTGAAGATCCCAAATCTGGAATGCAGCTAGTCAACAAAAATATTTGATCCAAACTCATAGCTTTTGGGGACTACATGATGGGGCCGAAGCTCAATTCTGGGAGGACTCATGGCAGAAAATTCCGAGCCTCTCCTTGGTCTTCCTTCACCCAATCTAGAGCACGGTTTTACAGGCAAGATAACAAAACTATGTGCAGGACTTTTGGACTAATGATGTAACTCAAGGTTTTAGGAATTGGCTCCCCAAAAATAGATGGCAAGAAGACTAGAACAATGAACAACACAAAGATATTTGGGAGGAATTAAAAAAAAGGAGAATCATATATTAGCAAGGGTGAGACCTACTCTGTTGGGGCCATACTCCAAGTGGAAATTACTCAACCAAGGAAGCCTACTATCTTATTCAACCTCCGTACCCTAGCCCCACAAATAAACTATGGAATAAGATATGGACAACTAAGCTCTGGCCCAAAATTGCTACTTTTTTATGGTTGTTAAGTAAAAGACGCATCCTCACATGGGAGAACCTCATGAAGAGAGGCTTTTTGGGTCCTTTGAGATGTCCTCTATGCCAGAATGACACCTAAATTATCAATCACCTCCTAGACATCTGCACCATATCTAACACTTTCTTGGATATGATCAAGACCCTCTGCAGAAGATGCAACTAAGACTGGGGCAACATCACCGACACCATCAGCAGGTGGAAGGATAACCCCTACTCTAGAAATCTCCTAAATCGTCTCTGGTAGCTCATTCCAGGCCTACTCACATGGAGCCTCTGGAATGAACGAAACAACTTGATATTTAAATATGCAGCTTTAACTCAAGAGCAGATCTAGGCCAAGCTACACAACAACTTAGAATAAACTCTTGTCTTGGCCAACTGGGGGAAGGATGACTTCTCGAAAACCACAGCTAAATACACCATATGGAACAATTGGCATATGATTATTGAACCCCTCGTGGTGAATTACCCCTCACGCATAGGAAAGATCACCTCTCTTCAACATTGGAATCCACCCCCTATCATATTTTTCAAATGTAAATTTGACGGAGCCTCCAAAGGCAACCCAAGGGAATCTAGATTTGGGGGTATCTTTAGAGACTCTAGCAGCAACCCTTTACATGTCTACTATGGAAACCTACAGTCGGATAGCAACAACTCCATGGAACTAGAGGGGCTTATCCATGGTATCTCCATAGCCACTGAGCTTAATTTTTTCCCACTAGAAATGGAACGAGATTCTCAACTCATCATCCAAGATTCCACATGCATCCTCCTTGGCTCTTCATCCGTAAAGGTCTCCACTAGCTATATTCTTGCAAACCGCCTTAATCATTTTGAACATTTGTTGCATCATCACAAGGCCATGACTTTCCACCATGTGCGCAGAAAGGAAAATAACGTATCAGACCTCCCGGCCAACAAAGGAGTGGATAGAAACTTAATGCTCTACCATTCTAATTTTCATGATATTCAGGATGAAATCCTACGTGAGAGTTGCCTCACTCTCCACCAAAAGGATGAAATTTCCCTGGATGTGAGTGACACATCTAGATAGTGTGAGGACAACTCCTTCCATGCTTAGGATGATGCTGCCTTGCAACTCCAGCTCTAACATGATGCGGAACCTCAAAGCACTAATCATTTTTAGTGGTGCTCCACCACACCTGGCCTCTTCCCACACCTTGTATCACATGAAGACACACTTCGAATATCCCTCACTGCCTCTGCGCTTGTGCCACATGCCTTCAAAAGGCACAAAATCTCCTCATTTAGCCATTTCATCACTTCTCTAGACGGTCCCGAGAGTCATCGCTATTATTCCCCTTGCCATCACGCTGCTGCTCGAGATGGTCCCGAGAGTCATCGCTATTATTCCCCTCACCATCATGTTGCTACTCCATCTTTCATTGTGCACCACCATTTCCATCACTCTCCCTGCTTCACACTCCCCCTACCACGCACCCCCTGCTATGAATCCCTCGCCACACGCCCTCCTACTACGTGCCCCTCCCCTTGTGATCCTCCTTATTGTGTGCCCCCTACTACGAGCACCCCTGCTGCGTGCCATCCCCTAGTGCATATCCTTGTTGCACGCCTTCTGCGGCGAGCACACCTGTTTCACACCCTCTTGTTGCATGCACCCCACCCCCCGTTGCGCGCCTCTATTGTGCATCCCCCTATTGCACGCCCCCCAACTCTCGGCCTAGAATCACTTTCGACGACCCTTTATCTACTCGAAAACCTCTACGTGGCCTTGATATTCAAATATATGTTTACAAAAAATAAACTAAATTAAAAAAGAATATAAAATAAATAAATATTTTCCTGCAATATAGTTTGTGTGACCATAAATAAGGGACAAGAGAATCAAAAATTTTAGAATTTGCTTTGAATATTAATCAGCATATATCTATTTTATCTCTCGATCTATCAAGCACTCGGAGGGATCAAATCTATCAAGATTCATTTTTTTTAAGTGAAAAACTCCGACAAACTTTTTCACTTCTAAAGATGTGATTCCTCACCTCTCTTAATATATATTTAGTTAAAATTAATTTGTGATAGTTTTTAATAATACTATTTAAATTTCACATCTTTATATAGAAAAATATGCTAATTTTAAATTTTATTAAAACTTTGATTTATTCTCTATAGAATATCCATGGAAAAATTTTAGTAGTAGTGAGGATAAAGGATTTAAATATATCTCATAAGTAATTATAACTATTTTTCTTTTAGACTTAATTAATAGAAACGTGTTGTATAAACATGCAACATTTAGGAGTTTTGACTAGAATCAAACTAGTTTCGTTTAGTGAAATCTTAACTTTTGTTGTTTAAAATGGGTTTCTAACGGCATATATGGATTCAACACATGGCACTAAAATTTATGAGAGTTTAGAATTGATGAGAGTTTACAACTCAAACTTATGATTCCAAAAAATATCTCCGACAATTTAAACTGGAAAATACTAAAAACCTTTCAAACTATAGAATAGATAGACTAACCGAAAAACAAATGTTATACAATTAAATTAACATAAGATATTTATAAACTATTTTCATTGGAAAATGAATTATGGTTGTTGGGCATGTGTCATTGAGAAGCCACCGTATTGGCCCATGGTATTGTAACAAAGCTTATTTACAAGTTAATAATATCCATGGTAATGTAGGGGTGGATATCCCTCGTTAAAAATATTAATATATTTAAATTATTAAGTTTTTATGTCGTTATTAGTTAAATTTAAATATGGTCGCAAAATAATTATTTTAATTTATATGATAAAATGGATCTTAATTTATAGGTACTATTTATATATTATATATTTTGATGTGATATGTGTATTATACTATTTTTATCTATAATTTTTTTTGTATTTTATTAATAACAAGTGCATTCATATATTGTAGTTGAGGACCATGTGTATGTGGTTCAAACATTCATAGTATCTAGGATACTAGTATTTACATTTACCCGGATAAATTAATTTTATCTTTTTAACCTTTGTCCTTTTGAATTTATGCCAAACCCTAAGAGATGGAGTAGCCATAAAAATTGCAAACTCATTAGTTTATGATATTTCTTAAACTTATTTGTCTAAGTTTAAGCTCTCAGGGACTTGGGATCACTTAATTCCACCTAGCCCTTGATTGTTTCTCTTTTCCTCAAGCTGATTTTCATGAGTCTAGATCATTGTTAAGTCACTGGGTTTCTTTTTCTGTTTAGCCTTATTCTTTCACTTCTCGTCTCCCTCATCCTTTCGAGAACCTTTTTTATCTAGTTCCTTTGGATGTTATTGTATCTCTTCCATTTCTTCATATTCACCATTAGAATAATGTGGTTCTGTAAATTTCCATATCTTTGTATTCTATGTACTTTTCTTTGTCCTTTTCTTCGCTTGTGAGCATTCTGCAAATTTCATGTTTGGACTTCATGGTTCCAAAATGGGAGAAGAATATTATGTAACCTTACCCATACCAAATTTCTTAACCACCATCAAATCCAAGAAACCATGGAGTTATAAAGAGACTTTCCCTTTCCCAAAACCGTGTTCCTTCATTTATGGCATATTCCAAGTCTTTCTTATTAAATAACTAGACCACAAAAAACCCTTCACACATAGATAAATATCAAAATCTTTAGTCCAATTGGGGAAGATCCACTGAGGTAGATATTGAGATTTGAGTTAGAAACCATTAAATAAATATATGACAGCTTTGGATTTTAAAGCATTTAAAAGACCATTCATTTCTGGTAATTTTGTTGACATATTTGGATCTTTCTCCATCTTCTCTACTATGTATGGATTTTTGGATTCTTTTTCGGGTATGGCAATTTTCCCTCTCAAAGCGTCCTTAAATGAAACCAAACCCTGCCATAAGAATATGATATAGGTGGAATCTCTTGGGGCACCACTTTGCAATCTTAAATTTAGGATAATGGTGGATTTCCTTTGTATACCATAATCATTAAACTAAAAAATATCCTGCAACACCCTTCCCACAAAATTCATACTTTGTAAAGATGTTGGTATACCTGAGGTATTTTAAATACTCGTCTTTAGATATTTTAGTATATTTTTTCCCCAAACCCTTAGCAAGATCTATTTTCCATTAAGAGTTTTGAAGAAAACATGGAACAACTCCTCCTGATATAGATTAAGAGACCATGGTCTCTTCTCTCTATGTCTTTCCGTAATGAGAGATTTTCCACTTAAAGTCTTTAGAAATAATTGAGATTCTTCCTTAGTGTTCAGATCTGAAGCCCCATGACTCTATTTGAGCATATGAATGCTCAAAATGTAGATATAGAGTGTATTTTTTCTAGACATTGTCGATGTAATCCAAGTTCTATCTACCTTCAAGATTTAAACTTTACTTGGATTCTGATCTAAAAAAAGAGGATTCGACACCATGCACAAGACATTGATCTAGATCACATATGCATGATATAGATTGGGTGTGAATCTGGTATGGAGTCGTCTGTATTTCCAATTCTTGCTTCAAGATGAGGTGTTTACAAGCCTCACTATCAAAACCCTCAGACATAATCCGTAGCCCATTTTCATTTTCAAAAAGAGAGAAACCTGCATAAAACTTGTTGTTTTGAAAAGTCAAGGTTTGTTGGATCATTCAAGTCTCCTTACGATTAAGTATTGCAACTCTGATCCAAAGCTTTATGTCTTGTGTTACAATGAAAAACCTAACCATTTCATTTTCTTAGCTCTTCCATCTTGTTTATTAATAATTGAGCTAACATTTAAAAAATTAGGCTCATTTCATTATTTTTAACATTTTTCTATAAATTGAGCTAACATTTAAATATTTAAACTCGTTTAAAGGCACTACAACATCTCCTCAATAATGAGTCCTATATTACTCATGATGAGTTTTATATTACTTTTAACCTTTTATTACATGACGCCATAATATGTTGTTGGCCTTAGCATAATACAAAAATTAAAAAAATTAAAATAAATAATATAATAAATATGTGTATTTTAATATCCCTAGGGGCATTTCCATTAGAGATGACATGAATATGAAGTGGTATAACCTTGTGATTCACCTGTAAATGTGAAACCTGGTATAACCTTCTTATTCACATATAAGTTTGAAACCTTGTGATTCACATGTAAGTGTGAAACCTCATGTCACCAGAGCTACGGTACAACACTAACTTGTCCATTCCTCTAAATACAATATGCGTGTGTATTAATTAAAATACTTGAAATTTATAAAATAATTTCAAAATATGAATATAAATCTATTTTCCTTATAGTCAATGTAAACAATAAATTAAAAAAAAAAAAACTATTGAATATAAAACAAAAACAAAATCACAAAACATTCCAAAAGACTTTATGAGATCATGTAATGTTTTAGAAGATTTTATCATGATATTCTTAATTGTAAAAATCTAAAATTTATTATGAATATTTTATTTATATCATTAATTTACATTTTTTTAAAAGATATTATATTTTCTAGTGTAAATATATAAAATAAATTATTATAAATGGAAAGCAATTACTATTTAAAATAGAAATAAAAAATATTAATCTATTAAGTCATTGGAAGACACACTGTAACATCTTATAAATCATTGACATTTACAATTTTTACGGAACTATTCTTATTTAATTACCATGTTTAATATTTAACCAAAACAGTGGAAATCAAGAATTATTTAGGGTTTTGATTTAGTTAGAAACCACCCAAAAAACAAAGAGGGAAATAGGCTCGATTCTTGGAAAACACTCATTGTCAAAAAAAACTTAGTCACGAGTTCATTAGGGTTTTGTGTTGTTGCAACTGTAGGGTTTCGTGCAGTTGCAATTGCCAAGTCTTAAACAATATAAAATACAATATGGAGGGAGAGGCATTGGGGAGTTCCACTATGTTAATCTTGACATCAATTCTATTCTTCTTGATGTCTTTGAATTTCTAGATGCATTGGTGTAGCAAGGATTTATTTCATTCTATTAATTTCTCTATGTTTTGAAGCCCCGTACCCTTCTCACAATTTTTCTGTATTTTGAAGCCACGTACTCATGGCTGAGATTTAAATCCCTTCTCGCAGTACTTTTTATATTTACATGGTTACTTTGGAAACTGGTTACACTGATATTCCCATGGACCCTAAAACATATGAAAGTTGTTACCGGAATTCTACTTCATTTCACCCAATGCAACTGCATGCCTGGAATTTGGATACATGATTTTATCATTTGAGCCAAGTTAACATTCACACTCAGAGTAAAGTTATTCTCATAGTTTCTTAGAGAGTTAGTAAAGGTATTCTCATAGTTTCTTAGAGATTTATTGAGTCGTAAACGTATTCTCTTTGATAGCTTCTAAGAGATTTATTTACTTTGAATTATGGTGAGAAGTTGTGTTGAAGGATATTCTTATTAATGCATGTCCTAAAGGTTAATGTATGCAATGATGTCTTTTTCTTAAGATATTCTTATTAATGAATATGTGAAAGGTTAAAGTATGCAACGATGTCATTTTATTGATACATATGTCTTTTTATTGATACATATGTAATGAATAAATATAAGCAATGAACATGAAATAGTGAATGGTATGAAATGTTAAAGGAAGTGAAGAAAGTGAACCTTCTTCGATAAACCTTGGAGATATTTAGGTGAATGAGAAAGTAACCATACTATTTCTTGAAAAAGTTAAATATGTCTTTGCATAAGACATGCTTTAATTCTAGTTATTGTGGTATCTGGTTATAAGCATCCAAATACTATCTATCTTGCTTAATTTATTAGTTTAATTCATTTCCTTGAAAATAACATGCTCATATTTTTTTTTTAGCTTTCTGGTGAAGACAATATTAGTATCTAATTTCTTGATTCCTTGGAAGGAACATGTTTGGTGCTAAATTCCTGGAAAAAGGAATATGAGTTATAGATCTCTTGAAAATAATAACTTCTTGAAAAGGTTACATGGCTAGATGAATTGTGTCAACATCTTGATCTAGGTGTATACAAGGTTAAGCTAACCTTTTTACTGTTTCCTATTTTTATGCATAAAAGAAAGTTATCTACGATAATTTCTTGAAAGAGAAGCATGAGAAAATACATGTAGAAAGACAAAGAAACTAGGTTATGTTAGCTTCTTTTTGAAGAAGAAGTATTTGTTTACGTGAAATAATAACTAAATGATTGTAGAATTATAAAAAAGCATGAGAAACTACATGTAGAAAGACAAAGAAACTAGGTTATATTAGTTTCTTTTTGAAGAAGAAGTAAGTATTTGTTTACATGAAAATCATAACTAAATGATGGTAGAATTATAAACAAGGTAACATGTTGTGCATACATTAAAGAAGAGCTATTATGAGAAGCTCTTGCATGCACAAATAATAGCTAGTGATATAGAGATATGTTCTTTGCATGGATAGAAGAAATATTGAGTTATAATGTTTCTTTAGGAAGATTTATATGTGATTACTTTATGCTACCATAACTATTATGTTAGTTCCTTTTGGAATACGATCATGCATACGCATGCAATTTTTTTATTAGCTTTTCTTGGAAAGAATATACATACTTGAATGTGGGAAAGGATAGCATGTTGTGTTAGACTACATTGGAAAATATTGTTAGTATAATCTTCAAAAAATAAGACATGTATTTTTATTCTTTATTGCATTAGTTTTACAAAAAGGAAAACATTCAATGCTCTATTGTGTTAAGCATTCCTTTTGGAAAGACTCTTTTGGGAACTATATGCATTTTCATGCATGGGAACAACATTTGTTGTGTTAGATGTCTTTACATGCACCAAAAGTAATAGTTTAAGGGTTAGTTATTTTGATTAACTTTATGTACTTCACATGTATCAAGTTTTTTTTTTTTTTTTAACTAGAACGGTTATATTATTGAAAAAGAGTGCTGATATGGCAGAGCCTATGCAGCCAGTATACATAGATTCTCATTCAGAGCAGCAATTACATCAAATTCACCATGAGCCTTTTAAGGGATAATGGTTATGTGCGGAGCTTCAGCATTTAGACTTATCATTCCTTCGTGAAGCAAACAGCCGATATTGGCCAGTCTATCAGCTTCCTGATTTAGATCTCTGAGTATGTGGAAGGCTTTTACTGAGGGGATGTCCCTCAGTATTCTGTTAACTCTGGCTAGATGTTTATTGAGCACCGGATTCTTGAGATCCTTCTTGCTGACTATTGCTTTTATTATCACCTCTGAGTCTCCAAAGACAGCTATTTCACTTGGTTTTGCATTTTTGACAATTTGACATGCTTTCCATAAACTTAAGATTTCTGCTTGATTGTTGGATTTCAGTCCTAGACCCCAACTGAATTCTTCTTTGTTTCCATTGGGGTAATAGATCACCCCGCCTGCACCCGATCTTCCCGGATTGCCCTTTGAGGCACCATCAAAGAAGACAGCATGCTTTCCTTGAGATTTCCACCACTGGTGAAATCTGTCTTCCGGAATGCGAATCTGCCAATTTTCCATGTAGGCAGTGCGAAGATTTGCTGAGGGGCTGATCTTGCCGGTGAAAGGAGCCAACCACAACCTTTCTTCGGGCCGAAGAGTATGATCCTCTTTGATCTGTGAGTGGATCAAGGTCTCTAGAAGGAGGGATTTGGCCTGTTCCGCCACTTTAGCTGCTGTCATTTCTTTATTTTTGAAGATGGTTTCGTTTCTGGCCAGCCAGATCTTCCAGCAAACATATTTGGGAGCGGCTGTCCACACCTTTTGCCATAAAGATTTGCTGACAATATTGTAGGGATAAGCATCATTCCATGAGAGAAACATGGATTCAATCGTGCAGTGAGTGGGAGTGTGCACATTCAGACCAGCTAGAAAGAGGTACCAAACCTCCTTCGCGAAGTCACAATCCAGGAACAGGTGACCTATAGTTTCCAGCGCTACTTTGCAATGGGCACAGCGATGGGGACCTGAAATTTTCCTCTTGCAGAGATTTTCTCCTGTCAAGATTTTGTTTTGAAACAGGATCCATAAGAAGAATTTTATTTTGGGAATGCTAAGATTATCCCAGATCAGTTTCCAAACAGCCCCAGGATGAGTCGAATCTTTCCTGCTTTGAAGTTGAAGGTATCCATGCTTTGCTGTATAGACCCCAGTTTTCCCCCAGCCCCATTGATCTGCATCATCTAAGTGCACCGGGGCGTAGTCAGTGATTGCTCTTTTGAATAGAGCGAGCTGAGAGTGCAAGTGCGCTGGTGGCATGGGAATGTTCCACTGTGTCCAATTGCCATTGGTGTCCCAGACAGAGATATCGATCAGTTTCCTAATTCCTTGCACTTTGAGCCAGTCTCTGAGGTCTGCAAAGTGATTGGATTCGTTAAGAGGAGGGTAGCCCAGAACGCTGTCTCTCCGAATCCTGATATTTCCCCCATTTCCTGGCACTCTGTATAAATGAGAAATGAAAAAAGGAATGCCTTTGCTGCAGAGTTTCCACACTTGCGATGCTTTTGAAAGATTGTCAGCTGTGTAATGGGACAGAGGTCGATTCTACAGGTATTTAATTCTAAAGATTTGGCTAACCGGATGTTGAGGATTCTTGATTAACTTCCACAGAAGTTTACCACCCAATGCTAGATTAGCGTTCTCGGGGTCTCGTATCTGCAAACCTCCTTCCAGAATGGGCCGTCTCACAGTATCCCAGTTGATCAAATGGAATTTGCTTTGGTTGCCGCGGCCTCCTTTCCACAAAAAATTCCGAATGAGTCGAGCAATCTGATCTGAGATAGCTTTGGGGGCGAGCATCAGTGCTGCCTGGTAAGTGGGTAGCGCTGATAGGACCGCCTTAACAAGAATAAGTTTGCCCCCCGTGGAGAGCCAGAATCCTCCCCACGCGCTAATTTTCTTCTTAAACTTCGCTATGACATCTTCCCAGAGTTGGTTTCGGTTGGATCTTAGCGTGATTGGCAATCCCAGATACTTCAGTTTGTCCCATTCAGCAAAGCCAATGAAGCCCAGATCGTTGGCAATTTTGTTAATGGTGGATTGATCGGTGTTCCAACCGTAAACAACACTTTTCTTCTCACTTATTAGCGCTCCAGAAATGCTGCAGAACTTCTGGAGAGTATTTCTGAAGGAGCTTGCCACTCTGACAGAAGCGCCCCCAAGCAGAATCGAGTCATCAGCAAATAA
Organism: Pinus albicaulis; assembly: GCA_034641835.2. Taxonomy (NCBI): domain Eukaryota; kingdom Viridiplantae; phylum Streptophyta; class Pinopsida; order Pinales; family Pinaceae; genus Pinus; species Pinus albicaulis. The sequence goes on from CM076569.1 coordinate 626,630,097, forward strand.
GGCATGATTCACTGGTTCAATGCCATTTGTGATTCTTATACCAGGGCTGTTACCATTGCTTTTATCTTTGGTGAGCTTTCTGCTTAAGGAGTCCGCCATGAGAATGTAGAGGAAGGGGGAGAGAGGGCAGCCCTGTCTCAGCCCTCTGGTGGCCAGAAAGAAGTTCGTCGGTCTGCCATTAATCAACGGAGCAATCCAGGTCTTTTCTATACAGGCTTTGATCAAATTTATGAACTCTTGGCAAAACCCAAAGGCGGAGAGCACCCTGTACAAGAAGGATCTGTTAACTCTATCAAAAGCATTACACATATCTAGTCTAATGAGCATACCTTGTTCTTTGCGGGCGTGACTGGAGTGCAGAGCTTCTTGGACTTGTATGACATTGTCCAGAATGTGGCGACCTTGCACGAATCCACCTTGGGCTGGACACAAATCCACCTTGGGCCGGAGAGATGCTTGGGCTGGAGAGATCAACTTTTGCAAGAGAGGTTTAAGCCTGTTTGCCAAGAGTTTGGCCATAATCTTATAGGAGGCATTGCATAGTGAGATTGGCCTATATCTATCAAAATATCCAGGGTTTGCTTCCTTGGGAATTAGAGCAAGGAATGTGGAATTGATTCCCCCACCCACCTTTGCCTTTCTCAATATCCCTTGGGTCATTTTTAGCAGATCGAATTTAATTAGCTCCCAACAAATTTTGTAAAAGTGTATTGAAAATCCGTCGGGGCCAGGAGCTTTATCCTGCTCCATTGACCACACAATCTTGTGAATTTCTTCCTCCGAGACTGGTGTCAAAAGGCAGTTGTTGTCTTCAGGGTTGACCAGCTTCGGAATACTTGATAGGAATTCGATAATGTCGTCCTCACTCCCATTTCCTTCAGCAGTGAGTAGATTCTGGAAATGTCTCTCTGCAGCGACCTTGATTTGTACGAAACCTTTGCAGACCTGACCATTGGCTAAAGTGATTTCGTTGATATGATTTTTTGAAAGTCTGGCCCTGTACTGTTTATGGAAGTAAGCAGTGTTTCTGTCTCCAGCTTTTAACCAAAGGCTGCGAGACTTCAAGCGCCAATACTGCTCTTCGTTTCTGAAAGAATGATAAACTCTCCTTTGCTCATTGTTTTCCACTAATAGATCTGTTGGAGAAATGTCTTTTTTTTCCATATCAAATTGCAATTCTTCCAGCTGAAGAACAGCCTCTTTTCTATGAGAAGTGGGCGTTTTATTGGCTTTTTTAATCCAGTCTTTTAGAGCCTTTTTTGTTCCCTTTATCTTCTGCTCCCATACGTAGCTAGGAGAGCCCGTGATCTCTGTTTTCCAGGCAGATTGCACTGTTTCGTGGAACCCATCTATTTCTGCCCAGAGAGGGTTAAACCGAAAAGGCAGAGGGCCTAGGTCTTCTTCCTCTTTGATACACAATAAAATTGGTTTATGATCAGATGTCAGTTTTGGTAGAATCTTAGTTAGCACAATTCTGTTGTCCAGCATAATGGTGCTACTGAAGAGGAACCTGTCCAATCTTGCTGAGATGTGTTCTCCCGCTGTCCTATTATTGGTCCAGGTATAAGCTCCTTTAACAGGCTTGAAGTCTACGAGGTCCCACTGTGTAATGAGGTCTTCTACAATGGGAAGGAAGGGATCCCTTGAAGAGCTCCCTCCTCTCTTCTCATTAGGATCCAACACAATATTCAGATCACCTCCTAAAATTAAATTTTGCAGATGGTGAAGCTCTAGAAAGGCTGAGAGTGACTTCCAGCACTCTTTCTTTTCCTCATAATGTACTGGAACATATAAATTAATCAGTGCCAGAACTGTGTTGCTTGCTTTATGTCTAAGTTCAGTAAAGATCCAGTGTTGAGATTCATGGGTTCTTTCTAGTGAAAATTTTTTTTGAGACCAGAAGGTGCCTATTCCCCCTGCTGTTCCTCTTGCACTGATTGTCTTTCCTGAGTCAAATTTCCACTTGTTGTTACTTATGTTCAGAAGATGCTCCCCCTCTATTTTTGTCTCTTGAAGCATTAGGATGTCTACGGATTCCATTTTCAGTAGATCTTTGATTGCTTCTGCCTTATTGGGATTCCCCAAACCCCTACAGTTCCAAGAGACTATCTGCATCATTTAAAACTGGAGGGTATAGGTCCACCCCCCTTGGGGGTCCTTAATCTGGTATTCCTTCCTAGAGTCATCTCAATGGTGGACTGACTGCCTAGGGTTTTTTGTCTTTCAGATTCCTCTTCCCTAGTTTCTCTATTAGATTTCCTACCAGCTCTCTTGGATGGCCTCTCAAAGGTCTCATCATCCGAGGATCCCATAGTTTCTGTGTTCTTCTTTTTAGACTTAATAATATCTGCATAAGTAGGGGAGGAGGTGTTACCTTGAGAGGGGATTAAGATGATACCAGTTTCTGGAGCTGTGTTGTTGTTCGGCGGGGTTGATCCATCCGTCTCTGCTTTTGGGGGGTCTGACTGTGGGGTTAGAGATTCGAAGGGGTTCTTATCTGCTTCTGTACTGACTTTGTCCTTGCTTCTTGCTGCTTGGTTGTCTGCGTTTTCTTGCCCAGCTTTGTTCTCCGCTCCTTTACCCTTGTTTTTGTTATTCTGTTTGTTGTTTGCTGTCTTCTTGACTTGGTTCCAGTGTTCTCCTTTTTCTTTCTCTGCTAGCTCTTCATTTTTTTTCTTGCAATACCTGGCGAAGTGCCCGTGTTCATGGCAATGTCGGCACTTCAAAGGGAGTTGTTCGTAGTCAAGCTCCTGAATATAAGACCAATCTGCTACCGTGAGGTTGATGGCTTCAGGCAGCCCGACTTCAAGGTCAACTTCGACACAAATGTGAGCGCAGGAATACTGATCCTTCCTTGGCGCCTGGTCAATGTATTTCCCAAGGGCGTTGCCAATCGACTGCAGAGATCTCTGATTCCAGCAGTGGAGGGGGAGGTGGGGGAGTCTCACCCAAACTGGCACTGCCGTGGGCACATCCTGAGCGGGGTCGAAGTCAGGCGACCACTTGTTCAGATAGAGACCTCGACGGCCCATAAAGTATGGCCCGTTTCGGAAGATCAAACTTCTGTCTTCCACATTATCAAAGACGAAGACAAAAAATCCTTTCCCCACGAAATGACTCTTGATGTTCTCCTTTACCAGAGGAATCCAATTCCTATTCACCCAGTCTTCGACAGCCTTCGGGGAGGGCCAAAGCCCAGTGAACTGGCCAATGAGGCCCCTCTCTGCCAGATTCAGGGCAGATCTGCATGTTTCCTCCACGGGCAAAGAAACCGTGGGAATACTGGCCAGTTTCTTCACAAATTTCTGCTGGGATACTGAAGGGGGCGGATTGCCCAAGCCAGCAACGAGGGTGATGAAAGCAGCTAGCTCCGGGGAAGGAGGGGAGGCCGCAGGACCTCCACCGAGATCCATGGTGGGGAGGCGGGCACCGGCCAGGCGCTGCTAGGGCAGCAGCAGGTCGAGCATGAGCGCGCGCAGAAAATTGTATAGGTAAATATTAATTCACATGTATGAAGTTTTTAACTAATATATAAGTTTATTTTAAATAAATGTCTATAAATTTGTAGTGATTTTTCTTGTAGGAATGTAAGCGTGTGCGAGAAGTGTCATAATAATGTTGGGATTATTTTGACATGATTGATAATTACTTGTTGACACTAAGATAGTGATGTTAGAAGAAATCATGTTGTGATATTGTATTCATATCTCATGTATGCACATGAATAAGTGTTAAAGGATCACTTAAAGATTGATTATTGATTGACTGAGGCTTTATCTAATCATGCTATAAAAGCTTGTTGATGACATCATTGACAGGAAACGATGGTGACTTGTGAAAAATGATAGATTATGTTTAACATGGTGGCATATAAATAATTGATGGTCCATGGTCCATGCAAATAAGTGAGAGTTGCAAGATGGTGTTACAGGATGGTCTGTTGATGGAACAACTAGGCCACAAAAATATAAAGATTGAATATTATGGGTAAATGCTATCATAATTGTTGTAATGGCTTTAAGTTATATAATTTGTATTTAAATTACATTCCTTGTAATATTTATATAATTTGTATTTAAATTACATTCCTTGCAATATTTTAATGCAATGGTTAAGGGATGGACTCCCTTATGAGCCATTGAGTGAGGGGTCAACACCCTCCCAAGTTTCCAGAGTATATGGGTGTTCTATTATGTGATTGCCTATTGTGTTATTTTAATGATGTATATTCCTTGCATGATGTGATGGTGATAATTTCAAAGCATTTTCCTAATTAATTTGGCTAAAGGAATCATGAAATGAATGCAAGGTTACATCGTACAATTTATGTTAATAAACCACAAAAATGTTTGTTAATGATTATGCAACTTACTATTCCTCTACTATAGTTACTCTATGAAATGATAAACATTATGTCTAATGATTAGTGAGGAATCTTGAATAGTGATTTGGATAGTTACCCGTGGGTAATTCATATAAAATTTTATAACTCCTTGCATATCCATGTGAGGATATAAAGGTATGTTACACATGCTTTGTTATACATTTATCTAAGTTAATTGAAATTTATTCGAATGATATTTTGTAATTTTTAGAATAACCTATGTAATAAATCAGTGAAAAAGAGAAGAGTTCATATGAACACTAAATTAAAATAAATATTACATATAATTAATTAGAAAATTATTTTTATAAATTTAAAACAAATGAATAAAAACAATTGAGATTAATATAAGAAAATATCATCCAAAATAAAAATACCAAAACAAGGTGATTCCACTAGAAAATCAGAGAGACTTTAGACCCAAACATTCTCCATTATTTATTTAATAAAAATACCAAACCAGGTGATTCCACTAGAAATCAAAGAGAATTTAGACCCAAACATTCTCCATTATTTATGTAGTCCAAAAATAAATAGTTCAAACACCAGGATAACGGCAACGACACTTGTGGATTATTTATGATTTTAGTGAAGATGCATTGGCCATGGTGGTGGTGGACGATAGACGTCACTGAGCCCACATCTATGCCTCGAAAATGACATGGGTTTCATTTCATGGCGTGGCGGGCTTGGTGAAGGATAGCCATTGCTCATTCCACAACTAAGCCTTGAAAACAATATGGGTTTTGTTTCATGGCGTGGTGGTGGTGGAGGACAGCCATTGCTGAGCCCACAACTACGCCTAAAAATGGGCATGGGTTTCATTTCATGACGTGGTGGAGGAGGACAGCCGTCGCTGAGCCCATAGCCACACCTTGAAAATGACATGGGTTTTGTTTCATGCTGTGGTGGTGGTGGACAGCCGTCTTTGACCCCACAGCTAGGCCCCGAAACTGCCATGGGTATCATTTCATGGTGTGGTGGTGGTGGTGGACAGTCGTTACTCAGCCCACAGCTAGGTGTCTAAATAGCCGTGGTTTCGGTTTCATCCCCTACAGAATGTGGGTCATATCTACGTTGATGCGGTAATGGTCCTCTTCGTTTCATGATTTGACTCCACATCGAATCTCTGCAATTCACCTCCGGCTACAGGTTTGCAGATCGTTGATTAGCAGTAGCAATATTGATAATAAGCATGAACATGATGAGCATGCATATTATCATGTGATCAACCTTTTTACCCTCCATCAATAATAGATCTCCTCCCACTGATCACCAAAGATTGAATTCCCACACTCAATACACAAGAGGATGGTTCAACCACTTAAGGGTAGATATAAGAAATCCTTACATCCATGTGGGCAAGGAAACTGAAATATATATAGATGGTTTGGGCTGACTCTGAAATGGCGGTCCATTTTGTCCCACCTGATTAACAACCTAGGGTTTCCCGATATTTCAACAACTTATTAGAAAATTGAACCTCTTTCTTTCTTTTCTTCTTTTTTTTTTTTATCTTAGTTCTTCTCTTATGTTTTTTTGGTAAAATAAATTTATTATTAATGTATAAAGTATTTCACTTTATTTCCTGATTTAATTTTATCAATAGTGTACAAATTATCTCCATTTTCTCTAATCTAATTTCTCTAATTTGAAATTCTTGCTTAAAATTGAAATTGTATTTTCTTGAAAAAAACCATTTTATCTATAAATTAGACTACACATTTTTTTTTAATTCATTTTAGCCTTAAATATTATTAACCATTAATAAAATATAAGTTGGAGAGTGTAAACTTCTGTCATCCATATCTATTTTATCATAAATCTTCCGAAAAATCACATTATCAGTTGAGAAGTCGACCCATGATTGTGCTCATCTAGATCATTCATTATAAATAATGCAGATATGCAATGGTCAATGTCAAAACCATAACAAGAAATTAATGAAAATGAACATTAAGAAAATAAAATATTATTAAACCTAGTCAATATAGTTAGAAACAAGTATTAAAATAATTAAATTGAATGAAAAATTAATAAAATAATAATAAAAATAGTAAAATCAATAAATAAAATAATAAGGTTAAACAAACAAAACCAAAAAATCACAATTAATTTACCATTTTTAATAAATTATTAAAAACCCAAAAATAACAAAAAAAAAATTAACATTAAACCTACTCAATATAGTTGGAAACAAATATTAAAATATTTAAATTTGAATAAAAAATTTAAAAAATAATAATAAAATTAATAAATAAATAATAATAAAATAGTAATAATAACACGAAAACAAACAAAAAAAGAGAAGTTATGGAATAAATTAATATCTTAAGAAATTCCTAACTCTATGTTTGATTTTTTCTTAAAATTCTATATGATTTTTTCTATATTTTCCCATAAAGATATTATATACTTTCTTTCTTCTTAGATATAAAGTGGAACATTGAAAATTTAGAATTTTATGGTGCTTAATAAGTCAATAATTAAATACCAGCTGGAAATTAATTTTATGTGCGGAAAAAATTGATCGCTCTGAACTCTGCATCCATGAACTAGGTTTTGGAGGAATTTGGGCGGGTTTCCCCTGGTAGGCCCTCTACCCCAGCCTCGAGTCCTATTTCATCTACTTTTGCATAGATAGGCTCATTTATGGAGGACAATAGTGGGGGGACGGTGGATCCTCGCTCCTCTGGTTCACCCTCTAATGGAGCGACGACAGGGGTTGACAGCAACTGTCAGCAAACCTATGGCCCGCTCCCTAACCCATCTGGGATGTATAGCGAAACAGCCAAACAATAGCAGTTTAAAAAGAAAAAATAGTCACATCCTCCACATGCATACCCAAGGCAACAACAAGAACCAAGATTGAGCTCCCGACTCATCGAATCAATGGAAGAACCCATTATATGAAGGACCATGCCTTGATAGGCAAGTTCGTGGGATTCTAGCCTACAGAAAAAGCCCTTCTGGGTTGGATCGCCTCCAAATGGAAACCCAAGGGCCATATCGATCTACGTCTATGTTCCAAGGGTTTCTTCAATGTGATCTGCACATGCATCGAAGACAAGAACTGAATCCTGGATGACAGTCCATATTTCTTACAGTCAGCAGGTCTATATCTATGCCACTGGGTCGAATGCTTCAATCTGGAAAAAGAATATTTCAGTTGGGCTCCAGTATGGGTTAGGCTCCACAACCTACCACAGTACTATTGCGACGAGCTAACCCTTCAAGGCATTGAAAAATCTCTGGGTGAATTCATAAAAAAAGCAGAAGAGACAAAGAAAAACAAGCATGCAGCTTATGCAAGGCTATGGATATACATGCACATCGCAAAGTCTCTCCCTGATGAGGTAAGCCTAGTTCATGATGACTATGAATAGATCCAAATAGTATATTATGAACATGTTCCATTTAGATGCAGGAAATTCCACCATCATGGGCACCTTTTCAGAGACTACCCCCTAAATCAAAGATACACTCTCTGTAATGCCTCCACAGACAAAGACACCGAAGGGTTCACGAAAGTCTCTCGAAGAAAAATTCATACTAGGAATTAAAACATAAACCAGAGAAAAGCAGATCCAGCCACAAGAAATCATTTTGAAACCCTAGCTATGCAGAATCAGGATGGTAATTAAATCCCAAGAGACCGAGATCTACCCCCGCAGAATAAATCCAAAACTCCATGGGCCCAATAGACCAAAATCCATCTGGAATCCTTTCTACAACCTAAGTCCTCAATGCATATTATGGACAACTCAGAAAAAAGGCAAAGGCATAGCCCTAGAATCAATCCCAGAAGCAATGGAAGAAGAACCAAAGTGTGTTGGCTACTGGGACCTAGACATTATGGGGTTTGAAGATGCATGCAAGAGGAAAGTATTTCTCTCAATAACCCATCAGAAGATCCAGAAACTAGAGGAAGTCCTCATCAAATTTCAATAGCTACCCTCCCTCAGCATTCATGGTGGCACTCTCCTGAACACCAAAATCATTCTGAAAGAATTCTGAAAACGAGGAAGAAGAACAGATCTGTAGCAACTGGTCATCATGGGCAGAGAGCTAGTAGAATTAGGGTGCTATCCCAAGTTAACTAGGTTCTACTCAGTCATTCCCAACACATATCAATGAATATAATCTCGTGGAATATTAGAGCGCTAAACAACCCCTCCCTCCAAGCACAGGTTAATCAAGAAAATAATCACTGAGGAAAACCCCACAATATTATTTATGCAAGAAACCAAATGCTCCAGCTCAAATTTTGATACCATCTTCAACGGACTCTGGAAATGCTGCAACACCCTAGCCATTGACGCATGTGGAGCTTCGAGAGGCCTAGAAATTATTATGAACCCCCAATTGATCACCCTAGAGAAAATTCAGGCAAATCACCATTTCATTCAAGCCTCCTTCCACCTGATTGGAACCAATTCACGGACACGTCACAAATTTCTACTTCCCACAGTTAGTGCTATAAAAAGCAGAGCTTTTAAATAGCATAGCGGATCTCAACAACCAGCGAGCTCACCCTCTCCGGATGATTGGAGGAGACTTCAACGTGATCACTACTATTGAGGAAAAAAAAGGAAGAAGGACACATCTTGACATGGATAGCACCAAATTCAAGGAATTTATCCAAGGTAATAATCTAATAGATCTACAAACATCCAATGGCATCTTCACTTGGAATAATCAGAGGGCACGATCCCATAAAATTGCATCAATATTCGATCACTTCACCTGGGAGGGGAGTTGGCAGCCACCATCACTCTAACCTTTGGTTCAGATCACTGGTTGGCCCAAATTCAATGGCTAAGACCTAGTATTTCCACACCCAAGCCTTTTCACTTTGAACAATTTTGGCTCAAACAACGGGGGTTTAAATAACTCATCTAGGTTAGGTGTGCTATCCTCAATCCACCCTTGGGCACAAAAATGTATTAGTTCCAAGATAAGTTGAAGATGCTCAAATGGAAAATGAAACTAGGGAATTAGAACACCTTTGGCAATATCTTCCATGACCAAAGAGAGATGGAAATGAAAATTCATAAAATCCCAAAAAAAATCATCTTAGAAGGTAGATCAGTAGACTAAAAAGCCATGGAAAAGGCGCTAACAACCCAACTTGAAGAAAGAAGAAGTCAAGAAGAAATCCTATGGAAATAGAAATCACGGATTTGTTGGCTCAAGGAAGGAGAACAAAACAGAATTTTTTTCTCTTCTCCACAATCGAGCATAGGATGCACACTATAATCACAGTCCTTAAGAATCAAAATGGGGAGCACATGGAAAAACATGAGGAAATCACAAAGGAACTTCTCAATTACTTCAAATACATCCTCAAATAACCCAACACCCAGCGACAGGAGGCTATTGAGAAAATCACACATCATATTCCAAAACTGGTCAGTGAGGATCACAATAGGATGTTGCTCAAAGCCATAATCTTGATGGAGGTCAAACAAGCAGTTTTCCAACTAAAATAAGGGAAATCCCCATGTGTGGATGGATTCACCCCCAACTTATTCCACTTTTATGGGATGCCATCAAAGAGGAGGTTTGGGGCATAGTGGATAAATCACGCAACACTCACTGGATTCTTCATCCTCTTAATGCAACTTTCCTCACTCTCATCCCAAAGGAAGATAACATGACTTCCCCAAGTAAGTACAGGCCAATAGCACTCTGCAATGTTATTTACAAAATAATTTCCAAATTTATAGCTAATAGATTGAAGTAGCTTATTCCTATGCTCATCTCTTTGGAGCGAACAGGCTATGTTAGAATAATTCCATGATGGAATTATTCTAACCCATGAAGTCATCCACTCCTTAAAAACCTCAAAAAATCCTGGCATGCTTCTCAAAATTGACCTTTCCAAGGCCTTGACATGTTCAACTAGAACTACATTAAACACGTACTTATAGCCTTTAGCTTTTTCCATACTTTGGTTCGCTGTATCATGAGCTTGATATCCTCTCCTTTATTCTCTATCCTAGTCAATCGCATCCCCTTGGAAACATTCAAACCCTCCAGGAGTATAAGGCAAGGCGATCCACTCTCACCTTTTCTCTTTTTACTTATGGCCGAGGGTCTAGACCACCTGATCAAGAACTTGATCTGATCTCATGACATTAAAGGCATCCCCTTACACAATAAACCTCCCATTTCTCATCAAAAAAATTTGGATGACAACATGATCATGGGTCACCCATCTAAGCAGGGAGCTCACACCCTTAGAAACCTTCTTGAAAGTTTTTCTGAAGCATTTGAAACCACTGTCAACCCCGAAAATTTTAAAATCTTCATCTTCAATATGCCCACTATAACCCAATGCAATATTTCTCGCATCCTCGGGTTGACCATAGCCTTTCTGTCATCCAAGTATTTGGGGGCTCCCCTCATGGACTCAGTTATTAAACACTCATCCTAGAGAGAGGTATTGGACATAATGGAGACTAAACTGTCCACCTGGACCCATCGCTCCCTCAACATTGTTGGACATCTAGTTCTAATAAAAAAAATTCTTCAATATCTGCCCATATACCTATTTTCCATTATAGCTAAACCAAAATGGGTCCTGAAAGCCATCCACAACCTTGAAAGAACTTTTCTCTGGGGTGGATCCAAAGACAAGCACAAATGGGTGCTAGTAAAATGGAAAGAGGTATGTATGTTGAAAACTCAGGGAGGAATTTTCAACAACAACATCATCATGGGCGCTAGTGGTGGAAAAGGGTCTCCTCCCCACAAAAACTGTGGGTAACCTTATGGGTAGAAAAATATGCAAGAAATTGGCCTAAGGAGGAACTAATAAAATTCAATATTACTCTTTGAGGATCCCAAATATGGAATGTAGCTAGTCAACAAAAATATTTGATCCAAACTCATAGCTTTTGGGGACTACGCGATGGGGCTCAAGCTCAGTTCTGGGAGTGCTCATGGCTGGAAATGCCAAGCCTCTCCTTGGTCTTCCTTCACCCAATCTAGAGCATGGTTTTATAAGCAAGATAAAAAAATTGTGTCCAGGACTTTTGGACTAACGATGTAACTCAAGGTTTTAGGAATTGGCTCCCCAAAAATAGATGGCAAGAAAACTAGAACAATGAAAAACACAAAGATATTTGTGAGGAATTAAAAAAAAGGAGAATCATATATTAGCAAGGGCGAGACCTACTCTGTTGGGGCCATACTCCAAGTGGAAATTACTCAACCAAGGAAGCCTACCATCTTATTCAACCTCTGTACTCTGGCCCCACAAATCAACTATGGAAGAAGATATGGAGAACTAAGCTCTGGCCCAAATTCGCTACTTTTTTATGGTTGTTAAGTAAAAGACGCATCCTCACATGGGAGAGCCTCATGAAGAGAGGCTTTGTGGGTCTTTAGAGGTGTCCTCTCTGCTAGAATGACACTTAAATTATTGATCACCTCCTAGACCTCTGCACCATATCTAACACTTTCTGGGATAGGATCAAGACCCTCTATATAAGATCCAACTAAGACCGGGGCAACATCACCAGCACCATTAGCAGGTGGAAGGATAACCCCTACTCCAGAAATCTCCTAAATCTTCTCTGGCAACTCGTTCCTGGCCTACTCACATGGAGCCTCTAGAATGAATGATACAAATTGATATTTAAAGATGCAGCTTTAACTCAATAGTAGATCTAGGCCAAGCTACATAGTAACATAGAAGAAACTCTTGTCTTGGAACACTGGGGGAAGGATGACTTCCCAAAAACCACAACTAAATACACCATATGGAACAATTGGCATATGATTATTGAACCCCTCATGGTGAATTACCCCTCACGCATAGGAAGGATCACCTCTCTTGAAAATTGGAATCCACCCCCTGTCGGATTTTTCAAATGCAACTTTGATGGAGCGTCCAAAGGCAACCCAAGGGAATCCAGATTTGGGGGTATCTTTAGAGACTCTAGCAACAACCCCTTACATGTCTACTACGGAAACCTATAGTGGGATAACAACAACTCCACGAAAATAGAGGGGCTTATCCATGGTATCTCCATAGCCACTGAGCTTAATTTTTTCCCACTAGAAATGGAACGAGATTCTCAACTCATCATCCAAGATTCCACACGCATCCTCCTTGGCTCTTCATCCATAAAGGTCTCCACTAGCTATAGGCTTTCCAACCGCCTCAATCATTTGGAACATCTGTTGCAACATCACAAGGCCATGACTTTCCACCATGTGCGCAGAGAGGAAAATACCGTATGAGACCTCATGGCCAACAAAGGAGTGGATAGAAACTCAACGCTCTACCATTCTAATTTTCATCATATTCATGATGAAATCCTATGTGAGAGTTGCCTCACTCTCCACCAAAAGGATCAAATTTCCCTGGATGTGAGTGACACATCTAGATAGCGTGAGGACAACTCCTTCCATGCTTAGGCTGATGTCGCCTTGCAACTCTAGCTCTAACATGATGCGGAACCTCAAAGAACTAATCATTTTTGCCGGTGCTCTACCACACCTGGTCTCTTCCCACACCTTGTATCACATGAAGACACACTTTGAATATCCCTCACTGCCTCTACGCTTGTGTCACATGCCTTCAAAAGGCACAAAGACTCCTCATTTAGCCATTTCATTCCTTCTCCAGACAGTCTCGAGAGTCATCGCTATTATTCCCCTTGCCATCATGTTGTTTCTCTATATAGTCCCGAGAGTCATCACTATTATTCCCCTCGCCATCATGCTACTACTCCATATTGCCTTGCACACCACCATTTCCATCACTCTCCCCGCTACACACTCCCCCTACCGCGCACCCCATGCTATGAGTCCCTCGCCATGCGCCCTTCTGCTGCGTGCCCCTCCCCTTATGATCCTCCTTGTTGTGTACCCCCTACTGCAAGCACCCCTACTGTGTGCCCTCCCTTAATGCATATCCCTGTTGCACGCCTTCTGCGGCGAGCACCCCTGTTTCATGCCATCTTGTTGCACGTACCCCACCCCTCGTTGCGCCCCTCTACTATGCATCCCCCTATTGCGTGCCCCCCAGCTCTCAACCTAGAATCACTGTCAGCGACCCTTTCTCTACTCAATAGCCTCTACATGGCCCCGCACCAACATAAAAATCCCATCAGGGGCTGCTACAAAGGTGCATTCTCGGGGCGCTATTACCGAGGCCAAGACTAGCATCCAGAATCTGTCGAAGGCTCCTCATCAGGAAGTCATGAAAGGAAGGCTACTTAAACACCTGGAAAAACCCAAGAGGAGAATATATTGACTCTAGAGAAGCCTAAGGGTAGGAGAGGCCCAAAAAAATCTACCATAGCGCACTCTAAGATGCCCACACCTTAGAAAACCAAGTTGCTCCCTGTTCACGAGTCTGCGGAGGAGGAGATAGACATTTGGATCATGGATTAAGATGGCGTCTGGACCAAAGTTTTAGATGTAGATTACCCTGTTTCTCCCATTGTTCGCACGACCCCTCCAAAGCCTCCGCATGAGCCCACAGCTGAGGAGGAATCTACTGCAAGTGAATATGGATTCCTAATTTAGGAAGAGGAGCACGTGACTTAGGAAGATGAAGGAATCGTATGACTTCTCTGTAGCAAGGTTCATCAAAAAATTTCAAATGTTTTCTCTTATCCAATAGGAATACATGATTTTTCTCACAAGAAAAAATATAAGAAATGAAAAGAGGAGAGTGTATCTAAGTAATGAAAAGAGGGGTTTTGGTAGGTGAATGCCTTGCAAAAATACCCCAACAAAACACAAACACTACAACATATAACAACCTAGTCTAATTTATAGATAAAATAGATTTTGATTTTTGGTTGTTTAAAATACATTTTTGAATGCATGAATGGGTTCAAAATCCTAAAAAACCCTTCATGCACTTGAATTGTATAGATTAATCAGCTTAAACTCACACTTTTAAAAATCTCTTCTAAATTTCGGTTAAAATTAATTAAAATTAACCAAAAAAATGCTTTGAAAGAAGTTATTTCATCCATTTGTTAGAACACACAAATATTTCATGAATATGAACCTACTCATTTCATATATAGGTTCATTTAATTTTGGGAAATTAGTAGTTTTTGGAGTGCTTGAGACGGATGAGTAACATACCATGAAATTCAATTTCTTGATGTAATATTCAGGCTCCTCAATCATCCTTCTTAAAGCATCCATTTAGTCTTCATATTGGATTACTATTTAGTTCAATCCTTGAATATCATCCAACTCACTGGAAATTATGGTACATTGATCATTTTTTCCCAATATAATAGTTAAGATGTCCAATTGAATAACATTTTCTCACTAAAAAATCCAATTTAAAAGGCTATTTCATTTGTAACCCTTTTTTGCTTTATGTAGCTATCCAACAGACACAATATGGCCAATTCTAAGGCCAAAGAAATTACAATTTTGTAGGTTAAGTGTCAGAGGGGAGATGCAGCCTCACACCTTCTCAATGGTTTTAAGATCACTCACATACAAATAGAAATCCTTACCCATGCTCCATAGTCTCCCACAAAAGACGATTGATTGCAAAAAATTCCCCTTTCAACAACAAAAATTATACTTTAGATGGAAATACAAAAACCAAAGGTAACAACAGTAGAGATATTCTTTCACTGGAAGGATCAAAATAATTTGACCATATAAACAACTTCCCCTTCAATCCAAACAAACTATAGTGTAGATGGAAATCCCGAAAATAGATGTTAAAGTGGCAGATAAATACTTTCACAATCTCAAAGGTGGGATTAAAAAAATTATACCATTTGAATAATTCCCATAGAATGCCAACATAATGAAATTTATGAAATTCACCTACATTCCTTCCGTAAAAATTGTTCTAAAAGGGTGATTCACCTTCTTAATTCTCACTAAAAATATCCCTTTAAATAATGTCTCTTACAAACAAAAGGTTGCAAAGGAGTCACCTTCTAAGATAAAAAAAAAAAAAAAAAAAAAAAAAAAAAAACCTTGCTATCATCATAAAATTTCCAATCCATTGAATATTCCTAACTTCCATAGCTTAATTAAAATATAAGGAAGAAAAAAATGCAAGACTTACGGGAGGGTGGAAACATCATAAACAGAAGAAAACTCCATAATCAAGTCCCATATTCAAAATAGAGCGAAAATGAAGATATTAGAGGCATGAATAATAAAAAGGATTAAAAGCACCAGTTTGGGGTATATTGTTAGTTCAATTTTGGAATTGGTTTAAGAGAGGAGAGGAGAACCAAAAGGATAAAGCAAGTGATCAAGCAAAGTACGGACAAGGACAACAAGGATCAAGCAAGAGAAGGTTGGATGAAGTGGATTTAGCGGGAATAATTGTAGTTAACAGGTTGCATGTATTAATTCCTAGATGGTTTTTGCATGCATGGAATATGTGTGTGTGTATTTGATTCATTTTTTATCATTGGAATTTTTTTTCGTTGTTTGACAGTGGTTTCAACCTTGCCTTTCCATTTTTGAATTAGCATAGTGTGACGGGATTCATTATCGATTGAACTTTAGATTTTTGAAAGTATTTTTGGATCCAGTTGAGGTGGCATCAGGAAAATAGCAAGGGTTAGGGTGGATATGGTTTTCTCTGGGAAGCCTCAATAGGTGGCTACAGACAAGAAAATTTCTCAAGGGATCGTGAAGGAATTTTTAGGCATGCAATCTTGGCTTGGTTTTTTGATCTTAGGACCTGTTTAGGTGAGATCACGATAGTGTGAGAGTATAGGTGGTTTAACCTATGGATTCCTTTGGTTGTATATGCATCTATTTATCCCATGAGATACCACATTCATGCTTGGAATGCAACACAAGGGTGATAGGATAAAAGAAAGATTTGGTTTAGCTCAATCTATGTTCAGGTGGTACATGGAAGTCCCTGACATGGTTGGTTTCTCCATATGAATGGTAAGATATCTTTCCCCTTATAATTCATGAGTAATTATACCTTTTATTATGTGGATTTAATGGTCATGTTATCAATGTTATTTATTTGTTTATATTCTGGATATAAGCATGGTTTTATGATAGATTCAAGTTATGGCTCTTATCATGTTTTTTCTTGTAAATGACTAGTTAATGAATGCATGACCTAATAGCTAGTATTCCATATATTGTGAGAGGGCATTATTCCTTCTTTATTTTTCTTAGATAAGTTTTAGATCTCTATGTTAGATATACATTCATGACCCATAGATTTCATGTTTACGATGTGTTCAACGGATTAACTGTCATTGTTAGACCGGGTTAAGTCAATTCCTTGATTAAGTTTTGTGTTAGAGACCTTTTATTTGTGTCATTTATCATTATGGAAAGTTGTGTCAAGTTCTGGGTAGTGGTCTTGAGACTAGCTTTGAAAAAGTGACTCGAATTCCATGATCGCATGAACAAAACTAGGTTAAAAATACTGCAATGGCTCCCTTGTAGGATTCATGCAGCCGGCTAGGAAGTTACAGTCAAAATCTGATAGTTTTGTGCTAGTGTATGGGAATCCATATTAGTGAAAAGTTAAGTTAACTTAAGGTTTGGATACCTAGAAGGGTGGTTTAACCCTTGGGGGTCATATAGCACTTGAGGAAGGTCATTTAAGTCTTGGTTCATCGATTCCAATTCCTTAATGTTATCTAGGAGGTTGATGCATGTCATAGTATCCCTAAACTCATGTTTACTTAAGCAGGTTGGTGAAAGTGGGTAAATATGGGAGGTGGAATTACATAGTAAATTTAATGTAGGTTGAGCACTCATTGGGTGGTATGGTTATGGTCATCCCATTCATCCTAGATGGTTGGATGCATGTTGTTAGGCATGCATTTTCATGGTAATTTTTGTCATGGTAATTTTAATTTTTATCATGTCTGTGTTAACTCATAATAAAAATTATTCCATAATACCATGTTTTTTTGTTTTACCACCATAATATAACCAAGAATCCATATCTAGGAGTTGTCGGAACACTACAAAATTTGTTGATCAATAGTATTGTGATCAATAAAACATCTCAATCTCGATGAAGGGATGTCAATTAGAGAGATAATTTTTCATTGGGGTGCCAAAATCTATATAAGGGTGTTTTTCTTAGATCAGTAGGTAGTTTTCAGGTCATCTTGACACTTTATAACTCTTGAGACCCAATATCTTGAAAGACAAAACTCTATGATTTGTATCCTAAATTTTGAGTTTCCTTATAGCTTGTCCTATAGCTAAATCCTTCACAAAAATATTGAACATGTATGTTGTAGACTAAGGATTTCGTTACAATATTTTGGCATCTAATTTTATTTGTTTCAATAACAAATTAGTCTCTTTTAATTAATAAAAAATAAAAAAAAACTTCACCTATGCATATAAATCGAATACTTAAGCCACATTTCATGCACATTTCATATTTGTTGTGGAAAATATGAATGAGTCTTCCAATTTTTTTAGCTTGTCTCGACTTTTGTAATGTCGACTCCCACATTTACCCACTTTAACTAGTCTGTTGAGGTAAACATGTGCCGAGGGCTACTATGGCATGACCCAACCTCCTAAGTACAATTAATTAAGTGGAGTTGACAAACGAGAAATTTACTAACCTTCCTTGGGATATATAGGGCACCCAGGAGCTAAACAACCACTCCATGTGTCAATCACTAATTTGGATTGATTTTTTAGTGGATTCCTTGCATTTTTAGGCCTCCAACTAGATGCACGGGCCTTTAAGGGTGTGGTTATGGCCCAAATATTCTAGTTCAGAGGTTTTGGTCTAGAATTTTGAGTCATCATTTTAGGCTAGCCTCTAGACCACTACCTATAGCTCAATGATATTTTCGAGAATGATAAATAACATTATTACAAAGCCATTCATACAAAACGTGATAAAGGAATTGACCAAAATAGGCCTAACCATGACATTAATTTCATAAAACATATGGTGAACATGTAATCTATAGGTCATGAATCCATATATGAACATACATGTCTGAAACTTATATGAGAATCACATGGAAGGTATAATTCCCTCTCACCATAGTTGCAATAACATTTTTTAGTGCATGTATTCATTAACCATTCATCAACTAATAAAACATATCAAGATCCATAGTTAGAGCCTGTTATGTAACCATGATTATGACCAACATATAACCAAAATGATAACAATGATAGAAAAACCATCAAAGCCACATAATAAAAAGTATAAGTACTCATATAAAACAATCTAAATAGAGCTCTTATTAACATAACAAAAATTCAACCAAGTTAGGGACTTCCATTTACCACCCGACCATAGATTGAGCTAAGCCAAATATTTCTTTCAGCCAGTCAACTCCATGCCATATTCGAAGCATGTATGTGGGACTCAATACATAACAACCAAGGCTTCCTCAATATTAAACCACCTCCACCCTCATTCTCCTATGATATTTCCAAAAATGATCAATAGATCAACTAAAAAAACAAAAACATAAACAACCATGGCTTCCCAGAGATTAAACCGCCTCTACCCTATGGCTACGGTGATTTCGCCAAAACCAAGCAAGAGATCACTAAGCCCAAAACAAGCTTGGATGACTCATAATTTCCTCACCATTACCTTGAGGAATTTTCCTATCACCACCCACCCATTGAGGGATTTCGAGAGACTAGACCACCTACACCACCCAAACCATGGGAATTTTTATGAGACAACCTCAGTCGGTTCCAAAACCATCTCAAAATCCAAATATAAAAAAAATAAAAGAATCCCATCGTGCCATGGTTATCCAGAAATGGAAAGGCAAGACTAAAACCACTGCCATGCCTTCCGAAGCCCATTCCAATGAGAGCAAGAGAACCAAATACATAAATTCAGGTATCATGCATTCAAAAACTAGCTAGGAAGTCAGCTCCAACATTTTGGCTGCAAGTCTTCCTATTGAAGCTACTTGATCTAACATTTTTGTTCTTGTCCCTTTCTTTCCTTGACCTTCCTTTTCTTTCATTTTCCTTCCTTTTCCTTCCTTTTAATTCCTTTACTTTCCTTTCTTCGATGCTAGAGTGATCCAAGAATGATCTAAGTGTGATTTAGTATGAGAGAATAGAGAGAGCTCCAAAAATAAACTAAGAAAAAGCTATGAATTGATCCTCATAAGCCATTTTATTATTGAGGCCTATATTTTCTTCAATTTCCTCTATTTTTCCTTTAATTTACCTCTCATGCAGACTTGTGACCTTACATCTCCCTTTTCTCCTATTTTCCTCTATTTTCATAAATAAAAGGCCAATTATTTCCTATTTTCCTTTCCAAATACTTTTCCAAATCCTCTGACAATTTCCTTAGCCATAATAAACAACAAGTGATACCCATTGGGATTATTTTCCAGCATTCATATTGGAATATTTGTCCCTTGACCTTGATCTTATTATTTTTCCTTTATTTAAATTATTACATGAAATTTTGACCCATGGTTGTTACAGAGCACTCCCACTTAGGGGAACATTGTCCTCCGTGTTTTATGACACCCATGACCAGCAAAATGCTTAAAACAAATCATATTTCTTATGGGGCTTTATAAATTAGCTCAATGTAGTATTTACAATGAACAACCCACTGATAAGAAAAACCAACATGATAAGCATACTGCTTATTGGATCTTTATAACATATCTCATTAGTATTTACAATAACAACCATACATAAATATTTACATATACCAAAAATCCTAAGTATCAACTGCAAAATAATGAAGGATACATAGCCCACATCGGATCATACATCTCCAATGTAGCTTCAATGGGCCCCAAGTGCTTCCACTCTGCTTTCACTTGCTCAATTTCTGGGTTCGAGAGCATGATTTGTTTCCACTACAATATGCACTGAGGTTTCAGCTATAATTCTCCTTTGGGCTCCACCTAAAATACAAACTAGTAAATCACATGATCAACATATTTCACATATCTTTTAAGCAATGAAACATGGAAAACATCATGGACTTTCATTTCTTGAGGAAGTGAAATTCTATAGGCCATCAGTCCAATCCTCTCCAATATATTAAAAGGCCCTCAATACCGAGGTGCCAACTTCGCACATGACCTAATCCTTAAGGAGCTATTCTTGGGCTTGACGCACAAGTATACATGTTCCCCAACTTAAAAATACTTAAATTCCCTATGTTGGTATGCATAACTCTTATTATTGTCACGTGATACCTTTATATTCTTCTTTATAACCTACATTTCCTAATCCATATATTCCAACATGTTTGGTCATATTAATACCATATTTACTAGATCACTCCAAATAATAGGATTATTACAACAGAACCCATAAAGTCCCTCATATATACTCATCCTCGGTGACTCTTGATACACGTTGTTTTAAGAAAATGCAATCAGTGGAAGATACTCCTCCCACCTCCTCTATAGGTGCATGACATATATTCTCAACATTTCCTCTAGAATCTTGTTAACCCTCTCTGTTTGTAAATCTCTCTTAGGATGATAATTTTTACTAAAGGAAAACTATGTACCCAAACATGAGAATAACTCCTTCCAAAACCTATAAGTCAACTTCGAATCTCTGTCAAATACAATATTCTTAGGAATACCATGCAACCTCACTATCTCCCTCGTGAAGACTTGAGATACCTCACTAGCTAAATTAGTAGACTTCACTAGAATGAAGTGAGCTCCTTTGTCAACCTGTCAATTACAACCATGATGGAATCATGCTATCTTGATGTCCTCAGAAAGCATGTGATGCAATCCATGGAAATGACCTCTTTCATTCCAAAACCAAAACCAGTTGCAATAGACCACTTGAATTCTTACAATATTATTTTACCTATTGATATTCCAAAACCCTTGCAACGAACTCAACTACCTCTTTCATCAAATTCAACTAAGAGTATAACTTCTTCACAACTGTCAATGTCTTTTGATATCCCGAGTGACCTAAATATGTATTAACTTGAAATTTCATTAATACAAGATTCTTGAGTTCATTGTTATCCAACACATATTATCTTGTCCCTAAATTTGATCAAACCATTTATTGTGATATGATAATGCACATCCTAATGACCTATACCCTATTATTGTAACATGTTCCTAATTTGTTGGTACTTTTCATCTTATTGTCCTACCTGTAAGAATTGATTTTATAAATTTTTCCATATGAACTCATATTTTTATGTGATTCATATTCACTCTTATACTAAGAGCATCTGCAAGCCTAATCTCGTTACCCTTAATGTACTTGATCTCGAAGTCAAACTCACAAAGTGTGGCCAGCTATTTAGTTTACCTGACACTCAAATTATTTAATTAAAATAAGTATCTTAGCCCACTATGATCACTCATCAACACAGACCTCCTGCCAAGAAGATAGTGCCTCCACATCTTCAATGCATGAATGATCGTTTCCAACTCAAGACCACGTGTCACATAGTTCTTCTCATTATCATCCAGTTTCCTTGACTCGTAGCATACCACCTTTCCTTCCTACATCATGAGTCCACCAAGTCCTCTTTTTCAAGCATTTGCACACACCATGAACTCTTTATTTGGATCTGTAATCTTTACAATTGGATCAGTTTTAAGCATTCTCTTCAACTGCTCAAAACTAGTTTCATATTCCACTCTCCATTAAAATTTCATTCCTTTGATCTACAATGATGTAATAGGATAGTAAATCCATGAGAAGTTCCTAATGGACCTCCTATAGTAACCTATTAATCCTATGAATGATGTGACCTCATCCACATTCCTAGGATCTTCTCACTCCATGATAGCAGTGATCTTTTCTGGGTCCACTATTATGCCTTCCTTGGAAACAACAAATAACATGTCCAAAATTGTTAGGTCCCTATAATACTAGTGTATCCCCTTCTTTTTATTATTATTGTATCCTCGTTATTGTTATTATTGTGCCTATGTATTCCTGATATTTTTATTATTATGTCCCACAAGTGTAGCCCCATTATTGTTATTAGTGAGCCCATCTGGTCCCCATTTTGTTATATTGCAGCTACTTATAATCTTATCCATAGAAGGTAGGTTTTTCATTTGTATAATCGAAGAATTGTTCATTTATGTAATTTAAATGAATTTTTCCCCTCAAAGAGACTAATTTCTAAGTCGTTTATCTGTATTTTATTCTATTTTTTGAGTTGGTTTCTTAACATTTGATATCACAACTTTGGATTCTAGGGTTTCACTGCTACAAACAAGACATCTTGAAATTTTCGCTATAAATTTCTTTCTATGAAGGATCACCATGAGAAACCAAAATCCTAAGGAACTTCGTGTAAAAATTATAGATCTTGGTTCACTATATTTTCGGAGATATGATCTGAGGATGTTCATGTTTTTGTAGGCTCCCGAATTTTATCTTGAACAACTGACCGAAGAAAAATTGTCATAAATTTTGTTTCAGACAACAGATTTGAATTCTGTAAATAGTGGCCAAAATTGCATGGACTTATAGTTTCTTTCATGTCATTTTCAGCGCCGAAGGCTAATAAAATTTCACGTGACAGGTTGTACAAGTTCACTATACTGAACTAGTTCATAACTAGGTCATTGTGGGATATTGAGAATAAATTTACCTTGAAGAATCCAAATTAGGTCTGACCTGTGGCATTCAAATGACGAATTAGAGGGCTACCACAGGACTAATTTTTAGATCTTAAATATCCGAAATTATAGAGTTACAACCCTTTCAAGCGTGAGAAAATATTATATTATAGAAAAATAGAACACATAAAAATATGTTGAAATACAAACACAAAAAAATTATAAAACAAGAGAGACAGAAATATATCTGGTTCACCCAACATGGGCTACGTCCATGGAGAAACATCCAGTACCTCCTTTCTATAAATGGTGATACCGCTGCTTCATTTTTTAGACAATTACTCCACTTTGGACCTAACTATTTCCCATCTTCATCATCATACTTGAAGACCAATTGAAACTGAGAAGAATCTCAGTTTCTCCTTGGTAATAACTTTTGTTAACATATCTGCAGGATTTTTTCTAGTGTTTATACTTTCTAGCTTCAATTTTCCGTCTTTGAACACTGACTGTATGAAATGGTACTTGAGTTGTATAATTTTAGCCTTGGAATTAAATGTTGAGTTCTTTGCAAGATGAATGAAACGCTTGCTGTCACTGTATAACCTTCCCATGTCCTACACCTTACCGAATTAATCCATAAACCTTTGTAAGCAAATCATTTTTCATTAGACTTTGTAGCAACAACATACTTTGCTTCTATTTTTGAAAGTGAAACAACACTTTGCATTTTTGAAACCCAACTGAATGTTGTTCCACCTACAGTAAATACATACGCTGTAGTCCTCCTCTAATTATCTTTATCACTTGCCATATCTGCATCAACATATCCCTGTGGAGAAATGTTTAAACCACCAAAGCATAATGCTTGATTTGTGGTACCTCTCAAATATCTGAGAATCCATTTCACTACCATCCAATGTTCTTTTCCCAGATTTTTCATGTACCTGCTTGAAAATCCCACTACATATGCAATATTAGGCCTTGTGCAGACCATTCCATGCATTAAGATTCAACTACTGATGCATATGGAGCTTTAGACATATAATCCATTTCTTCTTGGGTCTTGGGGGACATCTTCTTACTAATTTTGAAATGGCTAGCCAAAGGTGTACTAACTGGTTTTACATTTTTCATATTAAGTCTTTCTGAAATATTTTGTATGTCCTCATTCTAAGACAATGTTAATTTTTTTTTTCTCTAGTTATTCTGATACCAAGCATTTGTTTTTCATCTCCCAAACCCTTCATTGCAAATGAATTTTTCAATTTTCCTTTGTGCACATTTATTTACTACATGTTAGACCCTACAACAAGCATGTCATCTACATACAATAACAAGAAAATATAGCTGCCATCATTTTTCTTTTTGAGATAAATACAATGATTAAAGTGACATCTAATATAACCTTGTTTAGACATAAACCTGTCATGTTTTAGATACCACTGCCTTGGAGCCTATTTTAAGCCATACAAGATCTTCTTTGACCTGCGCACTATTTTTGACTTCCCTTTGGCCTCACATCCTTGTAATTGCTACATATAGATCTCTTCCTCTAAATATCTATCAAGAAATTTTGTCTCTATATATAATTGTTCAAGATGAAAATCTTGTGTTCTTAAAAGACTTAAAATAGTTCCGATTGAAGTCATTTTAACAACAAGAGAAAATATTTCATTAAATTCAATACCTTTCTTATGTGC
This sequence comes from Pinus albicaulis, assembly GCA_034641835.2. Lineage (NCBI taxonomy): Eukaryota > Viridiplantae > Streptophyta > Pinopsida > Pinales > Pinaceae > Pinus > Pinus albicaulis. The sequence goes on from CM076569.1 coordinate 626,654,729, forward strand.
AAACCCATTCACCACAAGTCTAGCTTTATACATCTATTTTCCTCCATCTTATTCCTTCAACCTGTAAACCCATTTATTCTCCAATGTTGTTTTACATGCAAGAAACTTGACTAAGTCCCAAGCCTAGTTATGTATTAAGGAGTCCATCTCTTCTTTCATAGCTAGCTCTTACTTCTTCCTGGTTTCTAACTTCATTTCTTCTGCATAACATTTTGGTTAACCAAAATCAGTCAATAATACATAATATAATGAAGGAGAGTATCATTCAGTGTGTCTACTTATCTTGGTAGATATCCTGACACCACTTTTAGGTGTTTAAGGTGCATGTTGTTGTTGTGGTGGTTGTAGTTATTATGGCTGTTGATTATTATTATTTTCAAGCACATTTATTTTTTCTATGATCTCATCAAGAAATGTGTATTCTTGGTTTATTTTTCTTGTTTCTTTTCATGCATCTAATCCTTATACAAGACCTTTTCATTGAATATTACATATTTTCTCCTCATGATTTTTTGATTTTCATAATCATATAAGCGATAACGAAAATCCTTAACACCATATCCAATAAAGGTACGTTCCTTTGATTTCTCCTCAAGATTTATTCTATTTTATTTATTAATATGGACAAAGGCTTCACAACCAAAAGATTTAAAAAAAGAGTAGTTTACCTTTTTACCTGTTCATTCCTCCTCTAGAATACCACCATCCAAGGAAGTTGAAGGCCCTGTGTTTATTAGATATACAAAAATATCTACAACATCTTCCCAAAATTGTAAAGGAAATTATGTATGCAATCACATGCACCTTGCACACTCCTTGATTGTCAAGTACATCCTTTCTGATACACCATTCTCCTTTGGTGTTACTGGAACAGTCTTCTCTCTACGAATTCCATGCTCTGAACAATACCTATGAAAATTTTTGCTACAATATTCACATCTATTATTTGATATGAGACACTTCAACTTCTCTCTTATCTCAATCTCAGCCAAAGCTTTCAATTTCTTGAAAGTATCAAATACATCAGATTTATTCTGAATACAATAAATCCAAGTTTCTCTAGTTACATCACCAATAAAACTAACATAATAGTGATATCCACTAAGAGATGATACCTAAACAGGTCCCATACATATGTATGCACAAGCTCTAATATTTCACTCTTATTTTCTTCCCCAACTGTAAGAAATATGTCTCTCTTTTATTTTTCATAAACAAAATTCTCACAGAAATCCAAATCAATATTTTTCAAACCTGGCAAAAAATTTATTGTGTGAAGAATATTCATCCCTTCTCACTCATGTGTCTGATCCTATCATGCCATAATGTTGCATATGTTCCTGTCAAGTTTAAAGAATTAACACAATTATAAATCTTATTGCATACATATAATGTACCAATCGTTTCTCCCTTTTCTATTACCAGGGCTCCTTTAGTGACCTTCCAGGTTTTATCTGTAAAAGTTGTCACACAACCTTAATTGCCTAACTTCCCTTTTGAAATAATGTTTTTATTTTTCTTAACTCATTTAATAGCCATTGGTTTCTATTCTATTTTCTTACAAGAAATTTACCCATTACAAAGATTTTACAGTGTTTATCATCACCAAGATGAACCTGTCCAAAATCTCCTTGAACATAGTCATGAAAATGTTTATTATCGGGTGTGGCATGGAATGAGGCCCCTAAATCTACCACCCTGGCATAAATAAAATTTTCTAAAGAAATAATCAAAGCATCTTGCAACACATCACTTGTCACATTCTCTTCATGATTTTTTTCTTATTGTGTATCTCTTTTTTTTCCCTTCCGAGACTTACAGTCTTTCTTTACGTGTCCTTTCTTCCTGCATTTCCAGCACACTATCCCCGATATAGAATTGGATTTGTTTTTCCTTGAATTACTGTGATATCATAGGCTCTTTCCTCTTTCCATATGTATTCCCCTAGTATCTACACTCAAATCATTACATGATGTCTCACCAGACCTTTTACGTTGCATTTCCTCACTATGGATGCCACCAACAACATCATCAAACTTTAAAGTACTAGATCCAGAGACAGATTTTCTAATGACCCTAAATAAAACATTTCAACTTTCTGACAATGAGCATAGAAATAACAAAGCCCTAACTTCATCATCAAAGTAAGGAAGAAACCCATTAGTTATGAGGCATATGGTACATAAATTTTACCTTTGTAATTTATGAAGTTCATTGTTTAAGATATTTTTCGACATTGGATTCATCCATCATTGAGGAGGCCTGAAAGGTATAACATTTTCTTCAAAATAGATATGATGAATACATGTACTAGAGTGAATACTTTGCATATATGTGTAATACCAAGAAATTGTTTTTGGATGTAAAAATAAACTTGCATCTCAAATTGATTTTTATAACAATAATAATAAAGTATTTCATTCATGGATTTTAACTATCAAAATTTTACATTCAAAATGAGAAAAGACTAAATGAATTATCGAATGAGTTCTAATATAACTCGACAATTTAAATAATACAAACATGAGAAAACTATGTTTTGATATTTACATTTAAATAAAAGGAATTTTAACTATATTTATATTTTTAAATGAAAATCATTACTATCATACTTTTATAACACGATAAAATATAAAATCCATTCCCAATTCTATATATATATATATATATATATATATATATATATATATATATATATATATATATATATTCTTTGAAAAGTGGAGGAAGTTCAATTATTTAAAAAAAGGGGGGCATATTGTTGAGGTGAGTTTCTCGAAGATGTGTGTATGTTTACCGAGGTTCAATGTTTCTAGTGGTCTCACCACTCATCATCAAATACTAAATCAATCATAATGGATTGAAATTTCAATATGATCTTAACCTAAAACAAAATAGAGAGAGAAAAAATATATATTAAATTCAAGAACAAGATATAAAAAGATATTTTAAATTTGGGAAAATACATAGGAAAAGTAATTTAATTTAAATAATTAGGAAAATATTACATGTTAAATTTAAAATAAATATTTCTTGATATCATAAATTTAGATTTCAATATTTTTCAAAAATAAATTTTAAAAATAATTAATCAATTAAAATTTCATTTTAAAATTTTTAATCCACTCATGCATGTGTCATTAAATGTAATAATGTAACATCTCCCAGTAACCTCGCATGGCAATGTATAGGATTAAAAAATATTTACACAACATACCCACCGGTAACTATCCAAAATTACTATTCCATATTTCTCTTTAACCGCTAGATAGAATCTTCATCATTACATACAATAACTTTAGTAAAATAATAGTAAGTTACATAACCATTAACATCCACTACTGTAGCATATTAACATAAAATTTTTGATGTAACCTTGCATCATTTTCATGGTTCTTTTAACTAGATTAGCTAATCACATATTTGATATTATAAACATAATATCATGCAAGGAATCCACATCATAAAAGTAGTACAATAGGCAACCACATCATTAGACATTTATATACCCCAGAAACACCGTAGGGTCAAAACAAACAAATGTTTATTTTTATTATTAAATTCTTGTGAGGGTGGTCACCCCTTACTTCATGGTTATAAGGGAGTCCATCTCTTGACCATGTCATAAAATATTACAATGAATATCATATCATAAACAACTTAACTAGTTATAAGTTATTATAATCAACATGACATAATTTACCCACAATCCCTTGAGCATTGTGTCTTTAGGGCCTAGATATTGCCATCGGTCTTGCAACTGACATAACTTTAATCTCCACAAACCACTAACTTATTTCCTTCCATAATAGAAAACATAATCCATCTTTTCATTTGTCACCGCCTTTTCTTGCAATTACTACTATCAATAATGTTTGACATCATGATTAAATCAAGTACTAGGCAACCAATTCATCAATCTACAATAGTGATGTTTCACCATATATACATGTACATTAAAGAAATGGAAACAAAATATCTCAACATGTTTCCTTTAACAACATTGCATATGGATTAGTTATACATGTATAACCATCAATGCATAAGCACACATTTCTACAAGGAAAATCACTAGAATTGTTTAGACATTCCTTTAAAGGAAACTAGCACATAAGCTATGATTTTTCATGTGTATGAATTGCATGAAATTTACTAAAATAGCTAGCCATTCAACTATTACTTTTTGTCCATGGAAATAAGTAGAGAAAACTAACACAATGAATGTTTTTTCTATGCATGAAATAATGTAATAATGTAATATCCCCCAGTAACCTTGCATGGGAATGCATAAGATTAAAAAATGTTTACACAACTTAATAATATGTAACAATCCAAAACTACTATTGCATGTTTCTCATTAACCACTAACCTTGCATGGGAATGCAGAGGATTAGAAAATATCCACACAACTTACCCTCGCATCGGAATGCATAGGATTAAAAAATATATACACAACTTACCAATGGGTAACTATCCAAAACTACTATTGCATGTTTCTCATTAACCATTAACCTTGCATGGGAATGCATAGGATTATAAAATATCTACACAACTTACCCACGGGTAACTGTCCAAAATTACTATTCCATATTTCCCATTAACAACTAGATAGAATCGTCATGATTGAATAGAATAAATTTAGTAAAATAATAGTAAGTTAACTTTCCAAAATTAATTTTCCATATTTCTCATTAACCACTAGATAGAATCTTCATCATTACATACAATAACTTTAGTAAAATAATAGTAAGTTACATAAACATTAACAACCACTACTGTAGCATATTAACATAAACTTTTTGATGTAACCTTGCATCATTTTCATGGTTCTTTTAACTAGATTAGCTAATGACATACTTGATATTATAAACATAAGATCATGCAAGGAATCCACATCATAAAAGTATCAAAATAGGCAATCACATCATTAGAAATCTATATACCCCAGAAACACCATAGGGTGAAAACCAGCAAACGTTTAATTTTATTACTAAATTCTCTTGAGGGTTTTCACCCCTCACTTAATGATTATAAGGGAGACCATCTCTTGACCGTTGTCGTAAAATATTATAATGAATATCATACCATAAACAATGTAACTCGTTATAAGTTATTACAATCAACATAACATAATTTACCCACAAACCTTACAAGTTATTACAATCAACATGACATAATTTACCCACAAACCCTTCAGTATTGTGTCTTTAGGGCCTAGATATTTCCATTAGTCTTGCAACTAACATAAATTTAATCTCCACAAACCACTAACTTATTTCCTACCATAATAGAAAACATAATCCAATTTATTACAATCAACATGACATAATTTACCCACAAACCTTAGAGAATTGTGTCTTTAGGGCCTAGATATTGCCATTAGTCCAGCAACTGACATAAATTTAATCTTCACAAACCACTAACTTATTTCCTACCATAATAGAAAACATAATCCAAGTTATTACAATCAACATGACATAATTTACCCACAAACCTTACAAGTTATTACAATCAACATGACATAATTTACCCACAAACCCTTGAGCATTGTGTCTTTAGGGCCTAGATATTTCCATTAGTCCTACAACTGACATAAATTAAATCTCTACAAACCACTAACTTATTTCATACCATAACAGAAAATGTAATCCATCTTTTCATTTTTTGCCACCTTTTCTTGGAACTCCTACTATCAATAATGTTTGACATCATGATTAAATAAAGTATTAATCAACCAGTTCATAAATCTACACTAGTGATGTTTCACCACATATACATGTACATTAAAGAAATGGAAACAAAATATCGCAACATGTTTCCTTTAACAACATTTCATATGGATTTGTTATACTTGTATAACCATCAATGGATGTCTATAAACAATACCACATTAAATAATATTTCTCCTCGCATAAGAACACATTCCTGCAAGAAAATTCACTAGAACTTTTTAGGCATTCCTTTAAATGAAACTAACACATAATATTTGATTTTTCATGCATGTGAATTGCATGAAATTTACCAAAATAACTAGCCATCCCACTATTACTTTTGGTCCATGCAAATAAGTAAAGAAACTAACACAATGAATGTTGTTTCTATGCAGGAAAATGCATATACTTTCCAAAAATATATTTTCCAATGTAGCCTAACATAACATGTTCTCATTTTCCATAGACAAATGTATATTCTTTCCATATTAACCTTAAAACAAATCTCACATGCATATACATCGTATTCCAAAAGAAAATAAAATAATGGTTATGATAGCATAAAAGTAATCACATATAATGTTTCTAAAGAAATATACCTCAATAGTTCTTTTATCCATGAAAAGAACATATCTCTATAACATAATGATTATTATTTGTGCATTCATGAGCTTATCATAATATACTTTCTTTAATGTATGCAACACATATTCCCTTCTCTAGACTTCTACCATCATAAGCTATTATTTTCATGTAACAAATACATACTTCTTTTTCAAAAGACAGATAATATGACCTCAATTCTCCATCTTTCTATCTCCAAGTTTATCTTGTTTCCCTTTCAAGAAATAACCATAGCTAACAATATTTTATGCATAAAAAAATAGGTAGGAATAACAAGGTAAACTTAACATTTTATGCACTTAAATCAATAAATTGACACAATCTATCTAGCAAGGCAATATTTTAAAGATATTATTATTTTCAAGAAAATTAACATAATAAATTTCTTTGTCTACACACAAAAACATATATTCTATATCACAATGACTACCCTTTGTGCATGCAACATGTGTTTTTTTAACACAATCACATAATATTTTCAAGAAAGAAGCATGTGTTCTTGTTCTTGTATGAACAATATTCACATGAATATTTTAGGAAAACAATATTTGTTTTCATCAATTCATGCAAAAAACTTACTATGCAATATTTCTACACTCAAATCCTTGTAGTCTTTGAATAAATAACATGGGTAATATATCCATACATATTCATGAAAACCCTTACAAGAAAATTAATCTAATTAACACTTCTCTTTTATTTTTCACCACCATGAACATATTTTAGGAATTACAATCTTTAATCCATATTCATTTTCAAGAAAATATCTTTAATTTATTATCATTTCATACACCAGATCCATATGAAATCCCTTTTAAAAAATAAGCATGCATCCTATATTTTCTTACATAAGATCCATATAAAATTATATATATATATATATATATATATATATATATATATATATATATATATATATATATATATATATATATATATATATATTCTTTAAAAAAGTTTAACATAATAGCAATCTTTATCTACATGCAGTAACATATTTTCTTTACTAAGAAAAATAGTGTGAGTTCTTTGTATGCACAAAATTTTAGAGCATGCATCCTATCTTTTCTCACATAAGATGCATATGCAATATTATATATATTTTTAAAATACAATAAAAGTTACTTTGTCTTATTTTAAATATAAAAGGAATCATATGAAAATTATACTTTGAGGAATAACGATAAGAGTACTTATCTCTTGAGTGTAGTATATATGAAGTTGATTACTTCCATGCCAACATGTTAAAGGCTGGATTTCAATGAAATGCAATCACCATCATCCTCTTTCTAGAGAAATCATACCCAATGGATGCATCAATCGTGGAACTTTCTCAAACCAGGAAATGAATATGTTTACACAATTCAATTCAATTGTGTCATATGTAATCTATTATAATGGAAGGCATGAATTGGATTTGGCTTCAACTGTCATGCCAAAATACTAGCTCAACAATATAGTTTTCTTATGAAGTATGTAAATTTATGATCCTACGCTTGTTTAGGACTCTAAGAAATATTGATAAAAAGGAGATTAGATTGTAATTTAACATTATGAGAGTCTAGTTTTTTTCCATCTCCGAGAAGCTTACGAAAAATATAGTGGCATGGTCACATGATGTGATTCATACTATTGCAGATATTATTGGCCATCGAATTGTTGTTGGACGAATTGTAATTATATGGTGTATTTCTCATATCCCATTGACCAATAAAATAATCAAATGATAGGAAATCCCATGGTGGTTTGTAATTGTTCAGAGACCTAACTGTTTCTTGATTTCATTAAATAAACTAGAAATAATTTAAGTTTGTAACTATTAATAGTTTTATGGGAATACAATAGGGATAAATTACATACTCCCCCCCTTAAAGGGAACATTTTCCTCAACGTTCATATTCCACTGGAAGTTTAAATTTTACACATGACATAACAATCTAACCAACCATAAAGGGGATCCTTCCCCTTCAAAATGAAGTTTTTCATTTCAAAGAAATAACCATAGACAAAAAAATAAAAATTTTCAATAGTCATAAGCATTTATGACTGCAAAAATATGCAAGTTCAACTTTCCATCACTTATTCATTATTCAAATTTATAGAAACAAAAAAAAAAAATCTCTATACCAAATTACCATTACTTAGCAATTATTGAACAATCATGTTCACTTTTACACAAGAATTCTATGAATGTTTTGACAATCCTTCGACATTACATGGAAATTGTCATGTAATGTATGACTAACTAATACAACATAATCATGTTAATCATAATTTTTTCAATCAAATAAAATACTTTTAACTAATAATTACTTATGAAAATTCTTCCAGAATTACTCAGAGAGTGCCTAGCTCTTCAATAAGAAAAATGATAAATAAATACATCAAGTGAAAACTTTCTTAGCAATTGCTAAATAAATTCATCAGATTGGTAATACAATAAAGGAACTTACACATCAAGTAATTCCTTTCTAAGCATTATACTCACTTCCTCTCAAGATGTACATATAATATTTTAACAATAATATATAAAAATCACTTTTAACACAATATATAAATGATTAGTTAATTTGTTCTGCTACTCCTCCTAGTCAACCGAAACTAGTTTTTAGCAAACCATATTGAATATTCACATCCCGAAAGGAAATAAATTCACGTTTGAGAAGCAATATCAAAAACATGTGACATGAATCAATTAACACACATAACATAAGGAAATATCTAGGGGAAAGCTACTTCTCAAAACCCCTTCCTATCTCTTTGCATTAATGAGAAAAATAATGAAGAAATACAATGCTTGTTCAAGCCTGAACAATCTCTACACAAGTATAATCTATCTCATCGCCTCACAAGTTGACTCTGGCCAATACTTAGCCAATTTTCCCGCCTTCCAAGACCCTATTTCCTTGCGATGTTTCTTTAGGAATGACCCCCATATTAATTAGGTAAATCCCCGTCCTAAACTATGCAATCCCTATAGGTCCTTCTCTGACTGCATGCACCACCTATACAACTTGGATAATTATACATTTGATAGTACGCTTCCCTTGAAATCAAATATCAACTAGGTTACTCATATTTCTTGCATGCATGAGTTAATTATGATTGATTTATCAGTTAACTAGTTGATCACTGAGTACACACCCCACTACTAGACTTCCCACTAGTTCCTCCAGTAGTTGGAACTAGTTTAATCGACTTTAACTCAATTTAACTGAATTAAATTATTACAACAAAAATTAAACTCAAACTAAGCTCCCTAAGCTCCTAGAATTTGAAACACTGCACATGGCTCAAGTTAGGCCCTCAACTCAAATTAACTGAGCCAACTAAGTCAAACTAAATTCTTTAACATATTCCTGTTGTCTTGTGATTTGGAATATTGTTTTTCTACTAATATAATTCAAGTGAAAATTAAATCAAGATTTTCTTGTTGAAATTTTCAACGCTGACTCTCAACAAGAAAGGGATTATCAAATAGCCCAATCCTGTCTCTGTCGAGCTCAAATTTTCCTCTTGATAGTGCCTTTGTAAGAATATATGCATCACATTCCTCTATAGGAATGTACTCCTTTCTTGTAATCTTCCTACGCACATAATCTAAGTGTAGATGATGATACCATATGTCGATATGCTTAGATCGTCGATGAAAAACTATATTTTTAGAGAGTTTGATAAAACTCTTATTGTCACAGTAAATCACAGTAGGATCCATCATCTCACCAAATAACCCAAAAAGTATCTTCCTTATCGAGATATCTTCACAAGCTTCTTGACTAGAAACCATGTACTATACCTCTATTGAACTGAATGAAAATGATCTCTACTTCATGTTGTACCAAGAAATTGTTGCTGATCTAATACTGAAGACTCCTCCTAAAAGGCTCTTTTGATCTGATGGACTACCTGCCCAATCTACGTATGTGAATCCTTGAAGCTTCACTCCCTCTCTTTATTTGTATTAAAGACCATACGAGAGTGCCAGAGGTATCTTAACACATTTTGGTAGCCTTCTAATATATTTTGATTGGCTTTAACCATTGCTTGACTAAGCTAGTTCAACATAACACATGGTTTTTCATGTGTTCACAAATACAAGTGAACCCACAAGTGCCTATAAATAGTGGCCTCTACCTCCTCACCTAAAGTGGCATTCTCTTTCCTCCAACTTCCTACTAGAGGACTGTCCATAGGTTTGCTACCCTCCATGCATAAATTCTTTAATATCTTGTTGGAATACTTTCCCTAAGAGAAAAATAGTTTCCCATCCCTTTTCCATACTTCCAAACTGAGGAAATAATGCATGTGTCCCATGTCCTTCATCTAGAATTATCTTGCAAGATCATATTTTCAATATTTTATCAACTTCTCGTCCTCGTTTAAAATAAAATCATCGACATATAATAATATAATCTACAATTTAGCTTCAACAACAACATGGTAAATGTTTGCATCTACTTCACTTTTGGTGAAGCCCCACCTGGTGAAATATCTGTCAATCATGGTGTACCAAGTACGAGGTGCTTGTTTCAATCCATATAATGCTCTCTTAATTCTGCACACACTATGACTCTTTGTCAAAGGTCTCAAATATTTATGGTTGTTCAATGTACACCTCCTCCTTAAACACTCCATTGAGGAATGTTGTCCTCACATCCATCTGATGGATTTTCGATCCCATTTCCATTGCAAGTGCTAGAATTGATCTTGTAGAAGAGTACCTTGCTACTGGAGAAAAGGTCTCCCCGTAATCAATTCCCTCCACATGATAGAACCCCTTGGTCTCAAATATAACCTTATGTTTCCTGATTCTTCCATCTGTTGCTTTCTCTACCTTGTATATCCACCTTGAACCTACCATTGACTTGTTCTCTCATCTTGGGACCACTTCCCAAACACTATTTCTGAATATGGAATCATGTTCCTCTGTCATGGCATCAACCCACATTCGCTTCTACATGTCTTCCTCAAATTAGGATGGTTATGTCTCAACTATCTCACTCATTGGAGCCATGTACCCAGTGTACCAATCCAGTGACCTCCTCTGCCTGCTTTGTGATTTGGGTTCTCTCACATTCTCTCTAAAATCATGCAATAATTTTTCAACTTCCCTAGTGTGATTCCTTCCATCTTTGGATATCTCTACATTAATGGGTGCTTACACTCTCTGCTCCTCTACTTGTGGCTTCTCCTCAACATCCTAAGGTTCTTCTGTTGGAGATTAAAGCTCCTCATTTGCATGCAACTAGAGGCCCCACTTAAGGGAACATATCATGGCATTGTCTTCATCGAACTTCACATTTATGTGAACAATTGTCATCTTGTGAGATGGTAGGTACCCTTGATAGTTTTGATATGTATCATTGTACCCCAAACATATCCCTAAATCTAATTTTGATTGTAGATTTTTTCTTACATCCTTGGAAACATGATAGTAAATTGATGAACCAAAGATCCTGAAGTGTGAAACATATGGTTTATTTGCTAAAAAATCTTCTTCTAGTGTACTCATCCTAAGAATTCGATGATGACTACTTTTCAGCACATATTTAATTGTTTTGCATGCTTCAGCCCACAAGTTCAATGGTAGGCCCTGATCTGGCAACATTTCTCATGCAGCTCCCGCAATAATTTTGTTCTTCCTTTTAGAAACCCCATTATGGTATGGTTTATGGGGTGTTATTAAATCTCATCAAATACCTTATTTTGAAAAAAAAATCTTGAAATCATTTGACACATATTCAACACTCTTGTTTCTCATGAGATAATTCCCTTTCCCAGCATTTTATTTCTCAACAAGTGTTTTAAATTCACAAAATTTTGAGAATGTCTTGTATTTCTTTTTCATGAAGAAAATATAGTACTAATGTGAGAAATAATCTACAAATATAACATAATACATGTTCTTGATCGTGGAGGTTTTCAAGAAAGGTCCAAACACATCTGAGTGAACTCTTTCGAGGACTACTTGCACTCTATTATCCTTATCATGAAAGGTGGCTTTGGTGTGCTTCCCTATTTTACACCATTTGCATGTATCTCGTTGTTCTAGTACACCCTTGGGAAGTCATGTAGAAATATGTTGCATGATAATAAAAGATACATGGTGAAAATTTCCAAGCCTCCTATTCCATAATTCACTGATGTCTCGGCTCTATACCTCCTCTACTTTTGTTCTCAAATCATCATAGTATTCTACATCAAATTTCTAGAGGTTCTCCACCCAAACCTTGATCGACTTCACTTGTCCCATGGCGATGTGACTAATGAAATCCTTTCCTTTACTAAATATCACATCGTAGCCACAATCTTCCAAAATATAAAATAAAACAAAATTCTTCTTCAGACCTGGAATATACATGACATATTTTAATATTAAATGAAAACAAGGATCCCTTTCAAAATTAATTGTATTGATATTGATGGCATTATACCTTCCATCATCTCCCCTGTTGATGTGCATCCAGAGGTCCTTCTCCTCTAAGTCACTGAAAAATTATTTGTTTCCCTTCATATGGAAAGATGCTCCATTATCTCGATACCACACAGTAACCATCATTGATATCACCATCCATGGAATGACGGTGAAATCCAACTCGAATTTTTAAGCTAGAGCTTCACTAACTAGCTATTATAGTCAATTCTCACTACTCAACTAATTTATCACTTTTAACATCTAAAGGGGTTCTTCCAAAATTATTTTAAAACACTCTATTTCCCTCTCGAATGATAGTCCCCATGTTTTACATTCATGAATTCACTCAGTATAAGTAGTGCATTGTAACTTTAGTCATGTTCATTAAACGTATCATTAATATTTTCATATTTGCAAAGGTTTCTAGTCAACTCTCACTTTCAGTAGTGAGTATTCAATATTTCTCATAGGTGTAACATATGTTTTATTGTATTTTATCATCATCAGGATTCAAATTTCATGAACATATTTTTTTGAGTAGACTTTATTACTTACTAATATTCAGTGCAGTTATAAACATGAATCTTGCATCTCATGTCAAAAGTAGTCTACTGCATATATCAATATGTACATTGTTAAAATAATACATTGAGTTTATTTCCACTGGTATAATCCCTAGGTTTATTTTCCACTTACCAAGTCCCAGAAGTTTTTAGTGCTGCGACCTTTAACTGTGATGCCACTTGTAACATCCCCGGGTAACCTCATATGCTAGCATGCATAGGATCGGATATTTTTTACACAAATTACCCAAACGTAGCTATCCAAAATTACTATTCCATATTTCTCATTAAAAACTATATAAAATCATCATCATTACATAGAATAACTTTAATAAATGAATAGTAAGTTACATAACCATTAACACCCACTATTGTAGCATATTAACATAAAAAAAAATTATGTAACCTTGAATAATTTTCGTGATTCATTTAAATATATTAATTAATCACATACTTGATATTAAAACAAAATCTCATTCAAGGAATCCACATCATAAAAGTGTCACAACAGGAAACCACATCATTAGACACCGATATGCCTTGGAAGCCTGATAGGGTGAAAACCAACAAATGTTTAATTTTATTATTAAATGTTCCTGAGTGTTTTCACCACTAAATCATTGGTTATAAGGGATTACATCCCCTAACCATTGTGATAAAATATTACAAAGAATATCATGTCATAAAAAAAAATAAAAAAAATCGTTATAAGGTATTACAGTCATCATGATATCATTTACCCACATGCCCTTGAGAATTATGTCTTTAGGGTCTAGTTCTTGCCATCAGTGAATTATTCTCTAGCTAACATAAATTAATCTACGTAAACCACTAACTTATTTCCTGAAATAATGGTAAACATAATCCATATTTTCATTTTTCATAACCTTTTCCTGGAACTGCTACTATCAACAATGTTTGACATCATGATTAAATTAAGTTTTAATAATATATTCTAAATCTATACTAGTGATTTTTCACCATATATACATTTACATTCATGAAATTCAAAAAAAATATCATGACATTCTTCCTTTAACAACATTGCATATGCATTAGCTATAAGCGTATAACCAACAATGCATTTCTATAAACAATACCACATTAAATAAAATTTCTCCTCGCATAAGTACACATTCTTGTAAGACAAATCACTAAAAATCTCCATTCCTTTAAAGGAAACTAACACATAAGTAATGATAATCGTGCATGAAAACTACATGAACTTTATCAAAAGAACTAACCCTTCAATTGTTACTTTTGGCGCATGAAAATACGTAAAGAAAGTTAACACAATGAATATTGTTCATATGCATACAAATGCATATACTTTCTGAAATATCTTTTCCAATGTAGGATAACAAAACATGTTGTAATTTCCCGCATGAAAATGTATATTCTTTCTAGATGTTAGGAAGATGAATCCTAACAGAAATCTCACATGCATATACATCTTATTCCAAAAGAAACTAAGATAACAGTTACAATAGCATAAAAGTAATCACATATAATTTTTCTGAATAAATATAGCTCAATAGTTCTTCTATCCATGTAAAGAACATATCTCTATAACATAATGAGTATTCTTTGTGCATGAAAGAGCTTATCATAATAGCTCTTCTTTAATGTATGCAATACATATTCCCTTCTCAAGAATTCTACGATCATTAGCTATTATTTTCATGTAAGAAATACATACTTATTTTGCAAAAGAAAGTTAATATAAACTCAATTATCTATCTTTTTACATGCAAGTTTATCATGCTTCCCTTTCAAGAAATTACCATAGCTAACCATATTTTATGCATAAAAAATAGGTAGTAATAACAAGGTTAACTTAGCTATTTATGCACCTAAATAAAGAAATCGAAAAATTCATCTAGTGAGGAAAAATACGAAGTTTATGCATATCATCTGTATAACCATAAGTACGACATAAAATATCAAATTCAAACATAAATGAATCAGGATCTTCAGAAGACATTCCATAGAAATTTTTCAAAACAGAAGGTGGAATATTCTTCATTTTTAACTCCTCTCCAAGAATTTCTCTTGTATCTAGAATTGGGAATCCAAAGGTAGCTTCCTAATCATTGTCTGTTTCTACATCATTACGTCTCTTATTCTCATATTCTCTTTTGGCATCATCTTCTATTTTTCTTTCTGCTTCTATTCTCATTTCTTCCTCTATTTTTCTTTACCATTCTCTTTGTTGCCTTTCATACCGAATCCTTTGTTCTGGAGTTAATATTGAGACGTTAGATCCTTGTCCTTCCTCCACCATTTCCTTATCAATTGTTTGTAATGTCTTCATAAGAGGCAGAGTTTATGGTTCCTCAATTTTTTCTATTTGTTCGAGGATTGGTTGATCTACTTGTTCAAAAATTTGTTTTCTGATATCTCTTTGCTTTCCTATGGAAAATGTATATGTTTGTGTTTGCTTCCTTTTTACTTCATAGGCTAACATAGTTTGTCTTTCTACACAAGCCATATTTTTCCCGAACGTCGTTTTTCTACCAATTCTTCTAAAGTTGGCTTTCCAACAACTCGTGTAATTAGTCCTAATGGTCCTGTTCCCATGGATGGTTGAGTGCTTGGGGGGTTCATTTAGAAAATATAAATTTTTCATCTCTTTCTGTAGGCATAAAGAAACATAACTAAAATAAACTCAATTTTTTTGTTGTTTTTGTTGTTTTTATTATTTTTTCTCTTCTGACTAGCTATATCTAGGTATGCTTCCCTGGAAACGATGCCAAAAATGTAAGCCTACTTTATGGAACTAAATTAGAGCCTGTATTTCATTATCAATCCGGGCTATTAGACTTAGAAACATACCAAAAGATATGGGTCTTAGATCTAGTTGGTTTAGGAGATCATTGTTTTAAGTTTTGGAAAAGAGAAATGCATGATGGGATATTAAAAGAAAGTATTCAAAATTACTCTATGAAAGCATGTGAATGATAAAATTTAGATTTAATCTATGAAAACATGCAGATATAAGCTAAAAAATCATTCATAGTTATTCTATAAAATCATGTAAATTATTGGTCAATGTCATTAATCTATTTTAGAAGATGGATAAAAGGCTCTACTCTAAGAGTTTGGGGTATCGGTCCACATTCCTTCTATAACACCATTTGGAAGCCAACAATCCTCTTTGCAAGATTTTATCAACTTCTCATCGCTAGTTAAAATGAAATCATCAACATATAATACTATAATCAACCATTTACCTTCAATAATAATATGGTAAAGGTTCGCATCTTTGGAAGCCAGCAATCCTCTTTGCAAGATTTTATCAACTTCTCATCACCAGTTAAAATGAAATCATCGACATATAATACTATAATCAACAATTTAGCTTCAACAAAAATATGGTAAAGGTTTGCATCTACTTCACCTTCGGTAAAGCCCAACCTGGTGAAATATCTGTCAATCATGGCGTACCAAGTATGAGGTGCACGTTTCAATCCATACAACGCTCTCTTGAGTCTACACACACTGTGACTCTTTGTGAAAGGTCTCAAATCTTTCTGGTTGTTCAATGTACACCTCCTCCTCAATCACTCCATTGAGGAATGTTTTCCTCACATCCATCTGATGGATTTTCCATCCCATTTTCATTGCAAGTGCTAGAATTGATCTAGTACAAGAGCACCTTGCTACTGCAGAAAAGGTTTCCCTGTAATAAATTTCATGCACCTGAGAGAACCCCTTGGCCACAAATCTATCTTTGTGTTTCTCGATGCTTCTGTCTACTGATTTATCTACCTTGTATATCCTCCTTGAACCTACCATTTTCTTGTTCTCTTGTCTTTAGACCACTTCCCAAACACTGTTTCTCACTATGGTATCATATTCCTCTACCATGGCATCAACCCACACTGGCTTCTACACTTATTCCTCGAATGTGGATGGTTATGTCTCAACTATCTCACTCATCAGAGCCATGCACCTAGTGTACCGATCGAATGACCTACTCTTCCTTTGTTGCGATTTTGGTTCTCCCACATTCTCTCTAGAATCATGCAATAATTTGTTAACTTCCCTAGTGTGATTCCTTCCATCTCTGGATCTCTCTACATGAATAGGTGCTTCCACTCTATACTCCTCTGCTTGTGGCTTATCCAAAAGATTCAAGGTTCTTCCATTGGATATTAAAGCTCCTCATATGCATGCAACTGAAGGTCCCTCTCAAGGGAACATATCATGGCCTTCTCTTCATTGAACTTCACATTTCTACGAACAACTATCATCTTGTGAGATTCTAGGTACATATGATAGTTTTGATGTGTATCAATGTACACCACAAATATCCCTAACTTTGCTTTCAGCCATATATTTTTTCTTAGATCCTTGGAAACATGATAGTAAATTTATGAACCAAAGATCTTGAAGTGTGAAACATATGGTTTCTTCCCTTAAAAAGCTTCTTCTAGTGTACTCATCCTGAGAATCCGATGAGTACTCCTTTTCTACATATATACGATTCTGTTGCATGCTTCATCCCAGAAGTGAAATTGTATGCCCTGATCATGTAACATTTCTCATGCAATTCTCACAATACTGATGTTCTTCCTTTTAACAACCCCATTCTACTATGGGTTACGGGGTGTTATTCGGTCTCATTGAATACCTTATTTTGAACAAAATTTCTTGAACTCATTCAAAAAATATTCAACATTATTATCACTCATGAGATCATTCACTTTCCTGCCAGTTTATTTATCAACAAGTGTTTTAAATTCACAAAATTTGGAGAATGTCTGGTATTTCTTCTGCATGATGAAAATCTAGTAATTACATGAGAAATAATCTACAAATATAACATAATACATGTTCTTGGTCGTGGAGGTTGTTGAGAAAGGTCCACACACATCTGAGTGAACTCTTTCGAGGGCTACTTGCACTCTACTATCCTTATCATGAAAGGTGCCTTTGGTGTTCTTCCCTAGTGTACACCATTTTCATGTATCATGTTGCTCTAGTACACCCTTGGGAAGTCTTGTAGAAATGTTTTGCATGATATTCAAAGCTCCATGGTGAAAATTTCCATGTCTCCTACACCAGAATTCATCGATGTCTCGGCTCTATACCTTATCTTCTTTCATGCTCAAATCATCATAGTATTCTACATCTGATTATAGAGGTACTCAACCCAGCCCCTGATCTACTTCACTTCTCCCGTGGAAATGTGATGAAGTAAATATTTTCCTTTATTAAATATCACATCATAGCCACAATATTCCAAAAAAGAAACTGAAACTAAATTACTCTTCAGACCTGGAATATATTTGACATATTTTAATGTGAGGGGAGAACTAGAATCCCTCTAAAAAGTAACTATAATGATATTGATCGCGCTATAACTTCCATCATCTCCCATATTTATGTGAATCTAGAGGTCCTTCTCCTCCAAGTCACTAAAAAATTATTTGTTTCCATTCATGTGGAATGAGGCTCTATTATCTAGATACCACACACTACCCATCACTGATATCACCATGCATGCAATGAGGGTGAAATCCAATGCCAATTTTTAAGCTAGAGCTTCCCTAACTCGCTTTTATAGCCAAGTCTTACTACTCAACTAACTGCTCATTTTTAACATCTAAAGAAGTTCTTCCAATATTATTTTAAATCACTCTATTGCCCTCTTCAACTCTGATACCACTTCTAACATTCCTAGGTAACCTCGTATGCTAGAATGCATAGGATCATAAAAATTTTACACTTGAGTTATCACATGTGGCTATCCAAAATTACTATTCCATATTTCTCACTAACCACTGGATAGAATCTTCATCATTACATACAATAACTTTAGTAAATGAATAGTAAGTTACATAACCATTAACAACCACTGTTGTAGCATATTAACATAAAAAAAATTATGTAACCTTACATAATTTTCATGATTCCTTTAACTAGATTAATTAACCACATACTTCATATTATAAACATCAGCTCATACAAGGAATCCACATCATAAAAGTGGCACAACAAGAAAGCACATCATTAGACACCGATATACCTTAGAAGCCTGATAGGGTGAAAACAAACAAACGTTTAATTTTATTATTAAAAATTCGTGAGTGTTTTCACCACTAAATCAATATTTGTAAGGGATTCCATCCCTTAACCATTATTGAAAATATTACAAAGAATATCATCTCATAAAAAATAATAATTCATTATATGTTATTACAGTCATCATGACATCATTTACCGATAAACCCTAGAGAATGATGTCTTTAGGGCCTAGTTCTTGCCATCAATGAATTATTCTCCTACCGACATAACGTTAATTTGGATAAACCAATAACTTATTTCTTCACATACGGTAAACATAATCCATATTTTCATTTGTCACGACCTTTTCCTTGAACTGCTACTATCAACAATGTTTAACATCATGATTAAATTAATTTTTAGTGAACAAATTCTAAATCTATACTAGTGATGTTTCACCATACTTACATGTACATTCATGAGAAATGCAAATTGTAAACGTGTAGCCATCAATGCTTGTCTATAAACAACACCACATTAAATAATATTTCTCCTCGCATAAGTACACATTCTTGCAATACAAATCACTACAACTCTCCCAAAATTCCCTTAAAGGAAACTAAGACATAATTTATGATATTCGTTCTTGCGAACTAAATGAACTTTATCAAAAAAACTAGCCCTTCAACTATTACTTTTGGTGCATGCAAATATGTAAAGAAAGCTAACACAATGAATGTTGTTCATATGCATGAAAATCCATATACTTTCCAAAAATATATTTTCGAGTGTAGCCTAAGAAAACATGTTGAAATTCCCCGCATGCAAATGTATATTCTTTCTAGATGTTAGGAAGATGAATCCTAACAGAAATCTCACATGCATATACATCGTATTTCAAAAGAAGCTAAGATAATGGTTATGATAGCATAAAAATAATCACATAATAATTTTTCTAAATAAATATAACTCAATAGTTCTTCTATCCATGCAAAGAACAATGAGTATAACATAATGAGTATTCTTTGTGCATGCAAGAGCTTATCATAATAGCCCTTCTTTAATGTATGCAATACATATTGCCTTCTCAACAATTCTATGAACATTAGCTATTATTTTCATGTAACAAATACATACTTCTCTTGCAAAAGAAAGTTAATATAACCCCAATTCTCTATCTTTCTACATGCAAGTTTAGCATGCTTCCCTTTCAAGAAATTACCATAGCTAACCATATTTTATGCATAAAAAATAGATTATCTAAATACAAAAGCATATTTTCTATTTCATAATAACTACCCTTTGTGCATGCAACACCTATCTTTTTTACACAATCGCACAATTGTTTCAAGAAAGTTCTTGTATGAAAAAAATTCATATCCATCTTTTAGGAAGACAATCTTTATTTTCATCAATTCGTACACAAATTCTATGCAATCTTTTTTCACTCAAATCGTTCTAATTTTTAAGCAAACAATATGAATAATATATGCATACATATTGACAAAAACCTTTCCAAAAAAATTAATCTAATTAAATTTTCTGTGTATGCACAAAATTTCACAGCATCCATCCTTTATTTTCTTACATAAAATACTTATGCAATATTATATATATTTTTAAAAGACAAGCAATATTGCTTTCTCTTCTTTTAAATATAAAAAGATTGATATCCAAATTCTACTTTAAGGAGTAATGATAAAAGTACTTATCTCTTGAGCGTAGTATCTATGAAATCAGTGACTTGCAGGCCAAGATGTTAAATGTTAGACGACTTCAATGAAATTCAGTCACCATCATCCTTTTTTATAGAGCATTCATTCCCGATGGATGCACCAATCGCGGAACTTTATCAAACCAAGAAATAAAGATCTTTACACAATTCGACTCCGAGAGACATAATCTATTATATTGGAAGGCTTGAACTGTCGTGCCAAAATATTAGCTCGGTAATATAGTTTCCTTATGCAGTATATAGATTTATGATCCTACGCTTGTTTGGGACTCCGAGGAATATCAATAAACAGGTGATTGGACTGTAATTTAACAATACGCGAATCTAGCTTTTTTCCATCTCTGAGAAGCTTGCTAAAAAAATAGTGGCACGCTCACATGATGTGATTCATAGTGTTGCGGATATTACTGGCCATCTAATTGTTGTCCCATATGACGGATTTAACCGTTTCTTACGCGTCTTGTGGGAGTACATTAGGGATATTACAAATAATTATTGATATTCAAATATATATTTATAAAAATTAAACTAAATTAAAAAACAATATAAAACAAATAATTTTTTTTTTAAATATAGTTTGTGTGACCATAAATAAGAGATGAAAAGATAAAACATTTTAGAATGGGCTTTGAATACTAATTAGCATATGTTTATTTTATCTCTGAATCTATCAAGTACTGAGAGCGATCAAATCTATCAAGATTCAAATATTTTTAGTGCAAAGGTTTAAGAAATGTTTTCACTTCTAAAGATTTGATTCCTCTCCTCTCTTAGTGTATATTTAGTTAAAATGAATCTATGATAGCTCTTAATAATATTATTTAAATTTCACATTTTTATATAAAAAAATATGCTCATTTTAAATTTTATTAAAAGTTTGATTTAATCTCTCTAGAATCCATGGAAATTTTTTTTGTAGTAGTGAGGATAAAGGGTTTAAATATAAAGTAATTATAACTATTTTCTTAGATTTAATTTAAAAAAAGGTGTTGTGTAAACATGAAACATTTTGGAGTTTAATCAAACTAGTTTAGTTTGGCTAAATCTTAACTTTTGTTGTTTAAAATGAGTTTCTAACAACATATATGGATTCAACACATGGCACTAGAATTGAGGAGAGTTTAGAATTGAGGAAAGTTTACAACTCAAACTTGTCATTCCAAAAAACATCTCCCCACAATTTAACTTAGAAAATACTAAAAACCTTTCAAACTATAGAATAGATAAAAACAAATGTTATACAATTAAATTAACATAAGATATTTATAAAATATGTTGATTGTGAAATGAATTATGGCTCTTGGCATGTGTCATTGAGAAGCCACTGTATTGGCCCATGATATTGTAACAAAGTTTATTTATAAGTTAATAATATCCATGGCAATGTAAGAGTGGATATCCCTAGTCAAAAATATTGTTATATTTAAATTATTAAGTTTTTATGTCCTTATTAATTAAATTTAAATATGGTTAAAATAATTATTTTAATTTATATGATAAAATTGATCTTAATTTATAGGCGCCATTTGTATGTTATATATATATATATATATATATATATATATATAATTGTTTGTAATTTTATTAATAGCAAGTGCATTCATATATTGTAGTTGGGGACCATGTGTATGTGGTTCAAACGTTCATGGTAACTACCATACCATTATTTACATTTACCAGAATAAATTGATTTTCTCTTGTTAACATTTTTCCTTTTGAACTTTATGCCAAACCCTAAGCGATGGAGTAGCCATCTCATTAGTTTCTAATATTGCTTACACTTATTTGTCTAAGTTTGAGCTCGCAGGGACGTGGGATCACTTTGTTCCACCTAGCCCTCGATTGTTTCTCTTTTCCTCATGTTGATTTTCATGAATCTAGATCACTTTAAGTCGTTGGGTTTCTTCTTTTTTTAGCCTTCTCCTTTCGCTTCTAGTCTCCCTCCTCCTTTCCAGAACCTTGTTGATTTAGTACCTTTGAATGTTATTGGATCTCTCCCATTTCTTCATCTTCCTTTGTATTCTATGTACTTTTCTTTCTCCTTTTCTTCGCTTGTGAGCATGTATTCTACAAATGTCATTTCTAATGGTAGATCTGACACCTAAAAGCAGTATTTTCAAAATGTAACCATTGTTTCCACTTGAAGTCTTTGTGTATTAGATGAACATGATCTAGAACGCATTTACTTAATTCCATATCCATAAATATTCATGCAAAAGTCCATATACCTTTGTCCATATTTTCTGGATCTATCTTTGGGACTCTCCCCAAAGAATTTCCAATTCCTTATATGACTTGGTGGTTCCAAAAAGGGAGAATAATATTATGTAACCTTACCCATACCAAATTTCAGTAACCACCGTAGAATCCAAGAAACCATGGAGTTATAAAGAGACCTTCCCTTCCCCAAAACCCTGTTGCTTCATTTATGGCATATTCCAAGTCTTTCTTATTAAATAAATAGACCACAAAAAGCCCTTCACACACAGATAAATATCAAAATCTTTTGTCCAATTGAGGAAGATCTACTAAATTAGATATTTAGATTTTAGTCAAATGCCATTTGATCTTTCTGCATCTTCTCTCTTATGTATGGACACAGGTTGTCATATTTTGAGATATTAATTGGATTTCCTTTATATATCATAATCGTTAATAAAGCATATCCACCTTGCGTTTCACCATAAAAGTCAGACTTTGTAAAGATGTTGGTATACCTGAGGTATTTTGAATACTCTTTTTTAAGGTCTTTCACTAGATTTGTTCCCCAAACCCTTAGCAAGATCTATTTTCCGTTAAGAGTTTTGAAGAAAACATGGAACAACTCCTCCTGATATAGTTCTATGACACCATGGTCTCTTCTCTCTTTGTCTTTCCATAATAACAGATTTTCCACTTAAAGTTTTTAGAAAAAATTGAGATTTTTCCTTAGTGTTCAGATCTGAGGCCCCATGACTCTGATCTGAGCATATGGAAGCTCAAAATGTAGATATGGAGTACATTTTTCCACACATCGCCGATCTAATCCAAGTTCTATCTACCTTCGAGCTTTAAACTCTACCTGGATTCTGATCCAAAAAAAAGAGGACTCGACTTCATGAAAAAAGACACGGATCTAGATCACATATGCATGATATAGATTGGGTGTGAATCTGGTATGGAGTCACCTATATTTCCAACACCTGCTTCAAGATGAGGTTTTGACAGGCCTCACTATCAAAACCCTGAAACAGAATCCGTAGCCCATTTGCTTTTTCAAAAAGAGAGAAACCTGCATAAAATTCGTTGTTGTGAAAATTCAGGGTTTGTTGGATCATTCAAGTCTCCCTGCCATTAAATATTGCAACTCTGATCCAAAGCTCGGTGTCCTATGTTACAATGAAAAAGCTAGCCATTTCAGCCATTTTTCAGATTTTTTTAGCTTTGTTTATTAATAATTGAGTTAATATTTAAATATTTAAGCTAATTTATTATTTTTAATATTTTTCTATACATTAAGCCAATATTTAAATGTTTAAGCCTATTTAAAATCAATATAACATGTCCTCAACGATGAGTCCTATATTACTCATGATGAGTTTTATATTACTTGTAACATTTTATTGCATGGCCCATACTATGTTGTTGGCTTTAGCACACTACAAGAATTTAAAATATTATAGTAAATATGTGTATTTTAATATTCCTAGGACCATTTCGATTGGAGATGACATAAACATGAAGTGGTATAACATTTTGATTTACCTGTAAGTGTGAAACCTAGTATAACCTTCTCATTCACATATAAGTGTGAAAAATTCTAATTCACATATAAGTGTGAAACCGTATATCACCATTATAGTACTAACTTAGTTGTCCATTCCTCTAAATATAATGTGTGTGTTTTAATTAAAATACTTAAAATTTATACAAGAATTTTAAAATATGAAAATAAATTTATTTTCCTTTTAATAAATGTAAATAATAAATTAAAAAAAAATAAAATTACTTAATATAAAACAAAAACAAGATCACAAAACATTCCAAAAGATTTTATCATATCACATAATGTTTTAGAAGTTTTTATCGTCATATTCTTAATTGAAAAAATCTAAAATTTATTTTGACTATTTTATTTATATGATTCATTTTAATTTTAATTTTTTTTAAAAATATTATATTTTCTAATATAAATATATAAAGTAAAATTATTATAAATGAAAAACAATATTTAAAAATAGAAATAAAAAATATTAATCTATCAAGTCATTGGAAGACACACTCTGTACTCTGTTATAAATTTATCTACATTAATTGAAATATATTCGAACGATCTTTTGTAATTTTTAGGATAACCTAGGTAATAAATCAGTGAAAAAGAGAAGAGTTCATATGAACACTAATTTAAAATAAATATCACACATAATTAATTAAAAAATTATTTTTATAAATTTGAAACAAATGAATAAAAACGTTTGAGATTAATATAAAAAAATATCATCCAAAATAAAAATACCAAACCAGTTGATTCCACCAGAAAATGAGAGAGAATTTAGACCCAAACATTCTTCATTATTTATGTAGTCCAGAAATAGATAATTCAACCACCAAGACAGCGGCAACGGCACTTCTGGATTATTTATGATTTTAGTGAAGACGTCGTGGCCGTGGTGGTGGTGGAGGACAGCCGTCGCTGAGCCCACAGCTACGCCTCGAAAATGACATGGGTTTTGTTTCATGGCGTGGTGGTGGTGGAGGACAGCGGTCGCTGAGCCCATAGCTAGGCTCCGAAACCGCCATGGGTTTCGTTTCATGGCATGGTGGTGGAGGACAGCCGTCGCTGAGCCCACAGCTAGGCCCCGAAACTGCCATGGGTTTTGTTTCATGGCGTGGTGGTGGTGGTGGACAGCCGTCGCTCAGCCCACAGCTATTTCCCGAAACCGCCATGGGTTGCGTTTCACGGTGTGGTGGTGGTGGAGGACAGCCGTCGCCATGGGTTTGGTTTCGTCCCCACAGCTAGGCGTCGAAATTGCCATGGGTTTGGTTTCGTCCCCTGCAGAATGTGGGGCATATCTGTGCTGCTGCGGCACTGGACCTCTAGGTTTCATGATTTCACTCCACATCGAATCTCCGTTATTCACCTCCGGCTGCAGGTTGGCAGATCGCTGCTCAGCAGCACCAAGATTGAGAATGAGCATGAACATGATGAGCATGCATATTATCACGCGATCAACTATTTTGCCCTCCATCAATAATAGATCTCCTCCCACTGATCGCCAAAGATTGAATTCCCACACCCAATACACAAGAGGATGTTTCAAGCACTTAAAGGTAGATATAAGCAATCCTTACATCCATTCGGGCAAGGAAACTGAAATATATATAGATGGTTTTGGCTGACTCTGAAATGGCGGTCCGTTTTGTCCCACCTGATAAACAACCTAGGGTTTCACGATATTTCAAGAAGTTATTAGAAAACTGAATTTTTTTCTTTCTTTTATTTCCTTTTTTGGTAAAAGAAATTTAAAAGAATTTTTTTAGTAATGTATAAAATATTTCAGTTTATTTTCTGATCTAATTTGTCTAAAAATTTAGGAGATATTTATTGGAATAACAAGTTTAAAATTCTTACTTGAAATTGAAATTATATTTATAAATTAGATTACACTTTTTTTTTTAAATTTATTTTAGCTTTAAATATTATTAACCATTAATAAAATATAAGTTGGAGAGTAAACTTCCATCATCCATATCTATTTTATCATAAATCTTCCGGAAAATCACATTATCAGTTGAGAAGTAGACCCATGATTATGCTCAATTTTGCTTAAATTTTGGTATAATTTTATTTTATTTTTATTTATTTATTTTATTTTTATTTTTTAAATCAAAAAGAGTATTTGTATTGTATAATTCTGGGCTTGGTTATCAACAAATACATCAAGTATTAACGAGCTTAAATTCATCAAAAATTTTCAAAAATTTTCTCTTATCCAATAGGAATACATGATTTTCTTGAGAATAAAAAAATCTAAGCAATGAAAAGAGGAGATTATATATAAGTAATGAAAAAAGGATTTTTATAGGTGAATACTTACAAAACTACCCCAACAAAACACAAAAATTACAACACATAACAACTTAGTAAAATTTATAGACAAAATAGATTTTAATTTTTGGTTGTGTAAAATACACTTTTGAATGCATGAATGGGTTAAATACCCTAAAAAACCCTTTTCTCACTGGAATTGTATAGATTAATCAACTTAAACTCACATTTTTAAAAATCTCTACTAAATGTTGGTTAAAACTAACAAAAAAAAATGCTCTGAAAAAAAAAAACAAAAAAAAATATTTTTATCTATTAGTGAGAACACACAAATCTTTCATGAATATGAACCTTCTCATTTCATAGAGACATTCATTTAAGTGTGGGAAATTAATAGTTTTTCGAGTGCTTGAGTTGGTTGAGTCACTTACCATGAAAGTCAAGTTCTTGATCTAATACTTAAGCTCCACAATCATCCTTCTTAGAGCATTTGTTTCGTATTCATATCGACCTACTATTTATTTCAATCCTTGAATATCATCCAACTCACTAGAAAATTATGTCCATTGATCATTTTGTTCCAATCTAATTGTTAATAGTTCCAACTCAATAACATTTTATCACTAATAAAGCCTAGTTAAAATGATTTTTCATTTGCAACCATTTTTCTTTATGTAGCTATCCAATAGACACAATATGGCCCATTCCAAGGAAAAAGAAATTAAATTTTTTTTGGTTAAGTGTCAAAGGGGAAATGCGGCCTCACACCTTCTCAATGGTGTCAAGATCACTAACAGGAAAATATAAATCCTTACGCATGCTCCACAGTCTCCCACCAAATATAATTGATTGCAAAAAAAGCCCCTTCCAACCACAAAAACTACACTTTAGATGGAAATACCAAAACCAAAGGTCATAACAACAAAGATATTCTTTCACAATCTCACTGGAAGGATCAAAATAATTCCACCATCTAAACAAGTTCCCCTTCAAACAAAACAAACTATAGTGTAGATGGAAATCCCAAAAACAAAGGTTAAAGTGGCAGAGAATCCTTTCACAATCTCAAAGGTGGGATTAAAAACATTGTAACATTTGAATAATTCTGATAGAACACCAATAGTGTGAAATTTACGGACTTCATCTACATTCCTCCTTGAAACAATGTTCTAAAAGGATGATTCCCCTTCTTAATTCTTGCTAAAAATATCGCTTTAAATAATGTTTCTTACAAGGAAAAGGTTGCAAAGGAGTCCCCTTCTAAGATCAACCAATAGAACTAAAAAAACACTTAATGAAATTCATCTTCCATTAGGGAATTATAATAGGCATGATTTGGCCATTAATATTTAATTTATCTATCGCCAATTTACACCCCCTCAAAAGCATACTTTTCTAACTTCTCTATTGAAGTTTCTTAGGACATGGAAATATGATTTGGATGGGATATATTTTGAATTTTTCTTGATTCTTTCCATAATATCTTCCATATATTTCTCCTTTAGAGAGACCCTTTGACTAGAAGATGAAGGATTAGGAGAGAACCTCTCATAACCATAATTATGTCCAACTAATGTTCTTTTCTTAACAAAAGTCCTTGGCTCAGATCGTAAATCTCTTCTTTATTATTTTTCCTATGAGTAAGACACAATGAGTACCTAAAAAAAAATTCCTCCTCAGGGAAATGGAGTAACCCTTCCCCTCCTACCTTAGGTTTTGTTTGGATGCACTATAAAAATAAAGAATCCAACCTCCTTGCTAGCTCTTTCACTCTTAATTCTACCTTTATCTATCTTAGCTTTATGCTTTCATCTATTTCAGGGTTGTCCCAACCTATGTTTTGCTAAAAAAATTCTAAAACTATAAAATTTCTTAGCCAATCCCATTCCATTTGGTCTGTGGTTTGTGAAGAAGAGTTATATTTTATCTTTTGAGCTCAAAACTTAGCCCACAGTGAGATTTCGTTCATTCTTGTGTTGTAAGGGGTAGTATTCATGTTACTAAATATTACATTACTCCTTGCTAACCATACTTTCCAACATATAAATTTTGGGAGAGTTCCAATAAATTTTGAAGAGAGGCTTCCTTAAAAATATTTTAGCATATATTTTTCTCTAGAAAGAGAAGAACCTTGAAAATTAGACGACTATTTCACTCGACCTCAGAGTGGGGAAATTACTTCCATTCAAACTACTCTTCCATAATCACAGTATAAAAATATATGGGAGATGTCTAATTCTTGATGAAATAAAAAAAGTGTAAATTTTTGTAGATGTTCTATGCTTGGAGCAACTTTACTTTTCTTACAGCAATCACACAAATAGTTAAGTAAAATGCAGATAGAACATATAAGTGGATCTTATAGAAGACAAACCGGAAACAGAAAAATGTGGTGGTGCGTTACGGCGGTCAACAGGATGCTTCAACCAGCAAAGTCTCCTTGGTCAGCCAACCCAGAATGTGTCACAACAGTCCTCCAATCAGCAACTGAGTCAACCCAAGTCAACTCCAAAAAGTCAACGCTATCGAGAAAAGTCAACGCAGGGTAGCAAGCTAAAAGTCAACGCAGCAGCAGTTTGGTCAACTCTTTGACCTTGATTTCTGTGCCAAACAGTACGACCTTCCAAAATCGAACTTCCCAACAAATTTCAGCCCATTCGGACCATGCGTTGACCAAAGTCAATGCTGGTCAAACCTCCAGCAAAACCCTAGCCGCAGCAATTCGTCCTTCAGCTCAGCCGTACAGAAATTCGTCCTTCTTCTTCACACGTGTGGGCTGGAAATGTCCTCCAAGGAGCTCGTACTCAATCAGATGAGAGAAGAAGATGTGTGTTGAGTTGTGGTGAAATGCTCTCCAACTTTGCCTGTATTTATATCCATCATTGGAGTGTGTGACACATCTGCTGGGGGTGTGAAACCTTAAGGCCGACCTGCACATATAATTTATTATGAATAATAAATTCAAAATAAATGTTCTGCTCATTGGATTAAGACATATTATATATGGATTTTACACCTCTCCGAAAGAGGAATCCAACAAAAATATTAGCCTCTTAATCTGAGCATCATAACATGGAGTTTGGAACTAGTTGTCCAAATTTAACACTCCCTCTCAACTAGGGAGAACTCCATCCATCAGTGCAATCAAACATCGTGCGTCATCCCGCCGTAACTTGCTTTGCTGGCCTCTTTATTTCAAAACAAAAGTGGGTCAGTCACAAAGACATCATCCCCCGACTGACATAATTAGTCCAGAGGTTCGAAACCTCTATCAAACTCATAAAGAGTATCCAACCAACCCAAAGTTGGTTCATCTGACCCGAAGTCAGGCAGAGGTCCCGGACCTCACTAAACTTGATCCCAGATCAAGTGGTTGGATTGTGCCATCCTAGATAGAGAGTACGGCAATCTCTGATGCGTCCATCAGTCTTTGCTAATAGTCTCTAGCTTTTCCCACCTCATTGGCCAAATGAGAGGTACTTCCCATGAGCCCTGAACTCAATGGGTAGGATGCATACGGGGCACAGATAAATGAGAGGCGAACCGGCTCAATAATCACAAGGGTGGGGCAGAAGCATTATGAGTGCTTATAGCTCCGAGAAGCTATCCCCAAAGCCCCCCAGAGCTCCCAGAGCTCATCGTCCAACAGGACCCACATCATAGGGTCTTTCCACGACACCAAGACTCTCACGGAAGGTTAGGAACTTGACCCTCCCCAGGGGCTTAGTGAGAATATCCGCGACCTGCTCATCAGTTCCTATATGATCGAGCCTTACGGCGCCTCGCTGTACCATATCCCGGATAAAGTGGTACCTGATATCAATATGCTTGGATCGGTCGTGGAACACAGGATTCTCAGTCATACGAATCCCACTCTGGTTATCACAGAGTATCACAGTGGTATCTAGCACATGTCCAAACATCTCACTAAAGAGCTTACGCAACCAAACTGCTTCACAACAGGCCATACTTGCAGCAATGTATTCGGCCTCCGCGGTGCTCAAAGCCACCGACTTCTGCTTCTTGCTCATCCATGAGATCGAAGCAGAACCAAGATTGAAGTAGCATCCCGATGTGCTCTTACGATCCACCACACTGCCAGCCCAATCGGCATCAGTATATCCACGGAGTGTCACACTCTCGGCAGTGTATCTCAGCCCATGGTTTATCGTGCCCCGAAGATATCTTAGAAGATTCTTGGCACCAACCCAGTGAAAATGATGAGGCTCAACCATCTGTTGACTCAAAGTGTTCACTGCAAAACATATATCTGGTCGGGTGTTCACTAAGAACATCAAAGCTCCTATGAGTTGACGATACTCAGTAGGATTGGCCAAGATAGGCCCAGCAGCGCTGCCACTCAAATTCTTAAAGTTGAGTTCCATCGGTGTCGACACGGACTTACAGTCCACCATTCCAAATCTTTCCAGAAGCTTCACAATGTATTTTCCTTGAGAAAGGAAAATCTCTTCAGGTCTCTGCCAGACCTCCAGGCCTAGGAAGTAGTGCATCAGTCCTAGGTCCTTCATCTCGAACTCAGCGGCGAGCTCCCTCTTACATTGATGAATGAGAGGGTCAGCACCTGTCAGGAAGAGGTCATCCACATACAACACTAGAATGAGAGGCTTCCCCTGTACAACCTTGAAGTAAAGGTTCGGATCAGCATTACTTCGAGTGAAGCCCAGCTTCATCAAGTAACTATCCATCCTCTCGTACCAAGCTCTGGGTGCTTGCATTAACCCATAGAGGGCTTTCTTCAACCTGCAGACATGAGTGTCTCGATCCTGAACTTCAAATCCAGAGGTTGTTCCACATACACCTCTTCCTTTATTGCACCATGCAGAAAAGCGGTCTTGACATCCATCTGATGAAGACTCCATCCTTGCGTAGCAGCAAGGGCTATGATTGATCGAATGGTGGTATATCGTGCCACAGGTGAAAATATGTCATCATAGTCTATTCCTTCCTTTTAAGAGAAGCCACGGGCAACAAATCTTGCCTTGAACTTTTCAGCACTCCCATCAGATCCATGTTTGATCTTGTAGAGCCATTTAGCGGTGACAACAGATTTGTCCTTCGGTCTCGGGACCACATCCCAGACATCATTCTTCATTATGGACTCATATTCTTCGTGCATAGCATCCTTCCAAACTTGATGCTTTATGGCTTCCTCAAAAGATCCAGGTTCAGATTGTACAATAGTACTCATGGCAGCTAGATACCCTTGGTATCTACACGACTTCTTGCTTTCTCGGAATGTCCCCCTTGGGGCAGCATGACCCTCAGCATCTTCGAGGGTGTCCCTGAGCCATGATGGTCTCTTTCCTAGAGAAGGGGAAGGATCAATAGGGTCCATTGGCCCTTCAACATCAGGCATAGTCTCATCCTGGGGTTCTTCCAGATTTCCAGGTCTTTCTTCATGATTTTCTTCAGATCTAGGAAGATCTACTACTTTTTTCAGGGAAGCATCTTCGTCAAAAGTGACATCATGGCTTATCTCTACTTCCCTTTGACCAGGTACATAGACTCTATATGCCTTAGAAGTCTCACTGTAGCCCACAAACATTCCTTTCTTCCCAGTAGCATCCAGCTTACTTCTCTTTTCTTTCGGCACATGAAAATAGACAGGACATCCAAAAATTCTGAAATGTGAGACATCAGGTTTCTTACCGGAGAAAACCTCTTCGGGAGTTTTGGAGTCCAAAGCGGAATGAGGGCATCGGTTTTGAATGTACACAGCGGTATTTGCAGCTTCTCCCCACAGAAACTTTGGTAGACCCTGGTCACATAGCATGGCACGGGCAGCTTCCACAATAGTCCTATTCTTGCGTTCAGCAACACCATTCTGCTCAGGAGTATATGCAGTGGTAGTCTCCCTCTTAATGCCAGATTCTCTGCAAAAGTCTTTGAACTCATTTGACTCATATTCAGTGCCATTGTCAGTCCTCAAAATCTTGATCTTCTTTCCGGTCATATTTTCCACCAAGGCTTTGAAGGTACGGAACCACATGAAAGCCTCATCCTTCTTCTTCAAGAAGTATATCCAGGTTTTGCGAGAGAAGTCATCAGTGAATGTCATGTAGTAAGAACATCCTCCCAGGGATGTCACGGGCAACATACCAGATAGATCAGAATGGACCAGTTGCAAAATATCATATGTCTTTGTGACACTTGAGGGGAAAGGTCCCCTTGTATGCTTTCCTTCGGCACAGCCCTTACATACACCTTCATGATTATTTCCAAAGTCAGGCATCCCTGTCACCACCTTCCTTGCTTCGGGAAGGGCCTTGTAATGAAGGTGTCCAAATCTTCGATGCCATAGTTCGGTTTGTCGGATAGTATCACAAGTCATTTCTCCCAGCGGACTCCCTCCAACCTGGTAGAGTGTACCAACTCTAAAACCAATCGAGATAGTTTCCTTGAAGCTCTCCTTCCACATGAGCACCTTTCCATTAGAGAATGTTACATTGAACCCTTTGTCTTCCATGGCTGATACAGACAGAAGGTTCTTCTTCAATTTAGGTACATAGAGTACATCTTGCAAATGTAGGACTTGTCCGTGAGACAAGTGGAGGGTCATAGTCCCTGTCCCTTTCACGGGATATGTGGCATTATCCCCAAGAATAATTTCTAGATTAGTATCCATTTCAACCATGTCAGAGAGTGCTTCCTTGAATCCAGTGATGTGTCTTGAGGCACCACTATCGATTAGCCAGACATCCATAGTGTCGGGCGGAGATGTAGCAGAGAGAGCAGATACAAGAATATACTCATTTCTTTTATCAACAACATTAGACTCCTCATACCTGGTGTTTCTAGACCTTTTAGAAGGTTGATTTTTTCCACCAAAGTGAGCCTTCCTCTTTCCTTTGGATTTGTCGTTTCTTTGATTCCCATTCCTTCGATTGTTGTTGTTATCATCACTATCGGGAGAATCCTTCTTGAAGGGGCATTCTCTAGCATAGTGACCAGGCCTATGGCAAGTGAAACACTTACCCTTCTTTTCTTGAGTCCTTGTTCTTCCTTTGTCCTTAGAACCACCAGAGTTCTTCTTTCGAGAATGAGCACCATGGGCAGCATTTCTGTCATTATCGAATTCCTTCATCCTTGTTTCTTCTTGCATACATCTAGACAGAAGCTCATCAAAGTTAGGAATGGTATTATTGTTGAGAATGGTAGTTGTGAATACTTTCCATTCATATGGGAGTCCTCCAAGTGCGGTGAGAACCATCTCACGATCAGCTATTGTCTCCCCAATAGCCAGTAGATTGTTCCTTGTTTCGGTCAATTTCAGAAAGTAAGTTTGAACAGACTCATCCCGGCCCTTCTTCATATTCTTCAACTTATTCTTGAGGAATAGCACTTGATTCACATTGTTTACTTTGAACATAAGGATCAATTTATCATACATCTGCTTGGATGTGCCTAGTTCAGATATATAGGCAACCAGACTCTTGTGTATGGATTCCCTGATCATCAGCTTTTCTTTGATCTCTCCCTTCTTATACTTGTTTCGAACAGCAGCGGTAGCATTGGATGGAGGTTCTTGAATCTTACCCAGCACATGATCCAAGAGATCATGGTCTTCCAATTTGAGATCTAATATCATCTTCCAGGCATGGAAGTCATTCCTTCCAGTCAGCTTGTCATTCTCCTTGAATTCAAAACTTGTTGAACCCATTTCTTCCGGTGGTGATTGCTAAAGATAGGGCTTGTCTTCACCTCACCTCTGATACCATGTAAATTTTTGTAGATGTTCTATGCTTGGAGCAACTTTACTTTTCTTACAACAATCACACAAATAGTTAAGTAAAATGCAGATAGAACATATAAGTGGATCTTATAGAAGACAAACCAGAAACAGAAAAATGTGGTGGTGCGTTACGGCGGTCAACAGGATGCTTCAACCAGCAAATTCTCCTTGGTCAGCCAACCCAGAATGTGTCACAAAATTCCTCCAATCAGCAACTGAGTCAACCCAAGTCAACTCCAAAAAAATTTAACGCTGTCCAGAAAAGTCGACGCAGGGCAGCAAGCTAAAAGTCAACGTAGCAGCAGTTTGGTCAACTCTTTGACCTCGATTTCTGTGCCAAACAGTACGGCCTTCCAAAATAGAACTTCCCAACAAATTTCAGCCCATTCGAACCATGCGTTGACCAAAGTCAACTCTGGTCAAACTTCCAGCAAAACCCTAGCCGCAGCAATCCGTCCTTCAGCTCAGCCGTACATAAATTCATCCTTCTTCTTCACACGTGTGGGCTGGAAATGTCCTCCAAGGAGCTCGTACTCAATCAGGTGAGAGAAGAAGATGTGTGTTGAGCTGTGGTGAAATGCTCTCCAACTTTGCCTGTATTTATATCCATCATTGGGGTGTGTGACACATCTGCTGGGGGTGTGAAACCTTAAGGCCGACCTGCACATATAATTTATTATGAATAATACATTCAAAATAAATGTTCTGCTCATCGGATTAAGACATATTATATATGGATTTTACACCTCTCCGAAAGAGGAATCCAACAAAAATATTAGCCTCTTAATCTGAGCATCATAACATGGAGTTTTGACCTAGTTGTCCAAATTTAATGATTCGTCCGCAAGATTAGCTTCTTGAGAACATAATCATCATCATACTGATCAAACCGAGGCAAATCATCAGTATACAACACATCATCAAGCATACATGTCAAATCAACAGCTCTCTCTTCTCCAAGATGATCTATAAAACAATCACTATGACAACCGGGATAAGAAACAAAATGTTTTAAGTTAGCCACTTGTTCTTGAATGTCATTTTCATTTTTTGCAGTCATTTTCCACACCATCTCTTCTACTGCATTTACGAAAAGATCAAGCTTTTCCTCTGAAGGTGTCAGCTGCTCTGAAACATTCTTCTTTTCTTCTTCCTTCAACCTTGCCCTCAAGATCAGCAAATGAGATTCTACATTTACTGCCTTGTTCTGCATTTCGTGAAGTGTTGCAATATTCTTTTCTCTCAGTTGAAACTCCATTTCCGGATCAAAGGCACCCAGGTAATGCAAGAGAGCAGATCTAGGAGAAGGTCTTATATCAACTAGCATCGAATAATAAACTTGGTTAAATCTAGCAGAATATTGTTGTACTGTCTCCCCTGGCATTCTTTTCAGCTGATTATACTCTTCTATAATCAACAAAAAGTTCTGTCCGATCATCCACCTGTCAAGGAAAACTTTGACAAACTGCTGGAAATCTGAGATGCTCGCATCAGGCAGGGCTTTGAACCAACTCTTGACTTTGGCTTGCAAAGAAAGAGCAAAAAGCCTAATACTAACATCTTCATCATCAACTTCAAAAAGGTCTAGAAACGTCTCAACATTCTGCACATGTTGCTCAGCGTTGACATTGTTACATTCACCATCAAATCTTGGTAGATATAGGTCATAATTTGCAGGGAAAGCATGGAGA
This sequence comes from Pinus albicaulis, assembly GCA_034641835.2. Lineage (NCBI taxonomy): Eukaryota > Viridiplantae > Streptophyta > Pinopsida > Pinales > Pinaceae > Pinus > Pinus albicaulis. Next base: position 626,691,261 of record CM076569.1, read on the forward strand.
ACAGAAGGTAAAACAAGAGGTTTGTATCGATCTAGAATTTTACAAGGTATATGGGTATGTACAAATGTTGCAGAATCAGTCTTGGTCTCTTGAGGTTCATCACTCTGAAGAGAGTCACCATAATATGTGGGAAAAGTAAGGAGGCCAGGATCAAAGGGAAACTCAGTATCTACACTTTTTGAATAGGTCGAGTGAAGATTTTGATCACCTTTATCATACAACAAATTCGAAATAACCTTTAGGATAGGTTCAAGAACAACAAAGAAGTAATTTACAAGAAAGCAGACTAGATCCTGAATATCATTCCACTTTAGATACCTGAACTTTGTGTAAGATCCTTCCATTTTCGCAGAGAAAGAGTCAGTCCTGCAGTGGATTCTCTACAGGAGTCACCAGGTGAATGATTTCAGCCTTCTTATGTCTGATCGTTTTCCACCATCAACCATCAGATCTGAACTTGATACATGTACTGGGGCAATTGGAAGTCAAGTGTCACGTTCACAAGCTAGACCGGAGATTGATTGAAGTAGCGTTTATCTACTTTCGCTAATGCAAAGCAAAAGTGTTTCTAAGGCTACCTGGCGTGACTTCAGGCTCTGTCTGTAGCTCATGAAACAAATGACATCAACAAGCAAACCATTTTCTCCCCAGTATGGTCGCCACTATGTTAGCGCTCGAATCTACCTTAGGCTGAAATAAGGTAAAACTCAAGGCAACATCAAACCACGCTCAGCCTCGTAGCTAGCCCTACGAGGACAGGAGAGGGCTCTCTCCGGGTCTATCTCGGCAAATGTCTTCAAAAGGGGCTGAGATGACTTATAATGGATACTTATTTTAGGCTAGTAAATAGATAGGAAGGTTTGATTTAATTTTTTTGGGTTTTTGTTGAAAAAATGGGAAAAACAATTTTGGGCTCGGGGATGAGGCCAGATCTTTGCAGAATTCGAGTTGGGGCAAGGTAGGCAGTAGTCTTGATGTTTTTTTATTATGTGTATGGATGGATCAGAATGACAAGGAGCTGAAGAGGGCAAGGGAGAAAAAGGATCCTCTCCAAACTGGCGAAAACATATAAAACTAAACAAATTTAAAGGCAGAGCACTGGAATCAATGGATTCTACCTCATTTACTCATTCATTTAGCTTCAGAAGCAAAAGAAGGGAATGGCATACATTAAAAATTTAAAGAACTTACAAATAACTGAGAGAATACACCATAAAAACGGAAAGCCACAAGAATCCCAACAGGTGCTGCAAAACCTCTGATCTTTCCTTAGCCAAAAATGCAGAAAATATGTACAAAAGTGTGCCCAACCTTTCCCAAGAGTCCAACCTGTCCAACCTCTGAAAATGATTGAGAAAATACATCATATATACCATCCTAACCCCTTCCCATGCCTCTAGGGGTCGAATTCCTCCTTCTAGGAGCAGTTTCAACCAATTATAAACAAGGAGCTAAAAACTAGGCAGCCAAACAACCTGCCTCTAAAAGGAAGGAAACTGGTTCATTCACTTGATTTTCACTTTTTTGTGAGTGAATCATCTAGAATAGGTAAAAGTGAGTCAAAGTTACATTACAACCACAAAATTACATCAAGATAGCTCAAAAATTACATCCACAATCAAAACTAGTCCAACTGGCCGAAATTATGAGCTGGAAGATGAAAAATTAGCCAATTTTCTCTATGCGCCGCACGCCTGAGCTCTATGCGTCGTGCGCCTTTCAGCCTATTTTTACGGCACTTCCTAGCATCGAAATCAAGCTCATGATAGCTTTCTGGAAATCCCTGGATGTATGCTATCCAACCGAAGTGGAATTTCCCAATTTGGAGCTCATTTACCGCTTCAAAACTTCATTTTCCCACAAGTACTTCCTGCTAGTGCAAAAGGTGGCAGAAAGGTGATTATCATGGTGTTTTTTGCCCTTTTGATCATCCAAAACTTGGTGAAATGCTTCGGCCATTTCTGAGCATGCATAAATTACCATGAAAAATCCAAAAATACAAATTTTTTCTCCAGAAAGTGTCCCAATCATAAGCGCGCGTCGGGACGCGCTACGCGTTGGGCGGAAAAACCTATTTTGTGACCACAATTTTCAAAAATGACAAAAAATTCTCCAAATTTGCTGAAATTCAGAGTGAAGATCCCCTATCATGCCTCATGCTCAGCGAAGGAATCTTTGGCCAAGATTCGGAGTGGATCATGCATTTCACGATGTTTCAGTGCTTTGCTCAACTTCGCCTTCAAGATCTTCATTTTTGCTCTGCAAACGTGCATGCGGGCCCAATAATGACCTTTCATATGACGGAGCATGTCTTTGTCTCTATTGGCTTTTGCCAACAACTTCTCAAGATGCTTGTTGACTCTCTCAAGCCAAATCTGCCGCTCAATGGGTGTCATGTCACCGGGTCTCTTTCGAGTCAACTCTCGGTCTTTACGAATCTTCTGCAAGTCAATGATCATTTTCTGATCCTCTAGTTGTCTGTTCCACTGCTCCAAGTAGTTTATCACCCACTATGCTCTCTGCAACTCTCTCGGTCAATGTGCCAATCTCGACTTTCTGCTCCTGGATAACCTCCCTCAGCTTTGAGCTGGGAGAGCTCGCATCAACATCAATCAATGTAAACTCAGTATCTTGGCCTCCTGAGGGGTCCTCATCGTGCATAGGCCTCTTGCCTCTGTCCTAAACCTGTACCTGTGCTGATGAAGAAGGCGAGACCCCTTCCACCCCGGGTGGAGATAGTACTCGCACTGCTGATGAAATCAACGAGACCCCTTCAACCCGGGGTGGAGATAGTACTGGTCGTGATGCTGCAAACAAGGCTCTGGCGCCTCTCTGATATGTAACGACCACTTTTATGAGATCTCCTTGACACATTTAGCTCTGCCGTTGATGAAACAATGTCCTGCTCATACCCCTGCTCATAAGGTGAATCCGTCTCTGACATGATGCTAAAGTATGACAAATATATGCTGATATAGGTATGGTAAAAACAAGAGTTCAGTATATGCCAAATGTGTCACATATGTAATATAGTGCTATGGAAAAAAAACCACAGTGATAAAGTACTGTCAAGTGTGGGGACAACCACTGTTTGAGGGGTTTAGGGATATGGGCAATTTACAGGTGATGTATGAAAATAGTGATAGTGAGGATTTTTGGGAATGGGAATGGGTGAAATGACAAAATGTAAGTGAAATCTAAGGCATCATCCTTGAATTTTGTGGCAATTTAAAAATTTGTCAATGGAGGAAAGGGATAACAAGTGATAAATTTAGAGTTTTACCACATGGGAACAAAAGGAATGAAGGATGTGAAACAGTGGGATAACAGTGGAACTGTGGTATAATAACAGTGATCAAAGCAGTGAGGAAAATGATATAATGATAGCAGTGATAAAGAATACATAACAATGGCATAAGAGTGTTTTGGCAAATGCAAGTTTTTGACACCAATTTCAAATGACAATCATCACTCCTCAAACCCTATGGAGCGAATTTTGAAATGAATATAGGGTTTACATTTCACCATAAAAAACACTTTTTCTCTCCACATTTGAAACACCATAGCATATCCATGAATCAATGAGCAGGTGTGAATAACTTACTTGAAGGCAAATGAGGCGATTTGGCACAAATTTGGGTGAGGGAGTGAAGTTTTCTGGCCTTAGGGCTCTATGCGCCGCGCGCATGCCCAACGCGTCGCGAGCTCTCTATGCGTTGTGCGCGTGTAAAAATACAAAGTCAATTGATGCCCAGTGCACCGCGCGCTCCCTATGCGCCGCACGCTACTTGTATGCGCCGCGCGCACTGGCAATTCACCTCCTTGGCTTTCAAAACAAGATTTTCGCCCTTCAACACTTCAATTTGATATTTTCTTTGAAAAATTGTGAATATAAATTGTTTCCAATGGTTTATATATCTTGAGAAATATCTCACAAGAATTGGATTTGAAAATTTGAAGATTTTGGGCGAATTTCTAGCTTGATGGCTCAATCCGCCACGCGCTCTTTGTATGCGCCGCGCGCTACATAGTGCATTTGGTAGGAGGATTTTGGAGGCCTTCCCGGTGTCCAAATTTGGCGTGCGATAGCTCGTTGGAAATCTACTGGAGTTTAATTTCCAACCCAAGTGAAAATTTTCAATTTGGAGTTCATTTACCCTATCAAAAATAAAATCTCCCAACACTACTTCCTTTAGGTGCATCAATTCTCCTAAGGCAACGGTATTCTTAACATTTCTCCAAAACCATTATACCTGTGTAAAAATTGAAGGATTTTTTTCTTCCTTGGCATGTTGTGTACAAAAACCTCTCTCATTTTTTTAAAATTCATGTTTTATTGCTCTATAAAATCATTTGAGTGAAACCTATCCCGATGTGTGAAACAAGAGATTTGTCGAAATGAAGCGAAATGGAGGGGATAATGGGATTCTAAATTCTTGGGGAAATTTTTGGAAGTATTGAGGGATGTTAGGAAGTATGGGAAAGTGGAATCTCAGAGATTGAGTGAGGGGAAGGGGTCCAAAAGGGCAAAACATAGGCCTAGCCTAGAAAATTGCCAAGTTGTGGCAAGAAACTAGGGTTTGTGAAAAAATGAGGAATTTGGGGGATCTCAGTGATGGGAAGTGTTTAATAAGGTACATTAATGATAGGGGAAGGTGTATGAACATCATGATACATGTTTTTCTAATGATTTGACCATCCAAGAGTAATTACCCCCAAAACCCTAGGAGAGGGAAATGGACCTTACCTAGGCACAACTGAAGCATGAACAAGGTGTAAAATGACCTAGTGGAACTTGACATGATGATGACAGCCCTCTAAATGATGGTACACTCAGCTGAATGGTGCCATGGACCGACATTTGGACAACTTTGAAAAGAGTGAAAACAAACCCTAGACCTAATGCCTAGTGACCAAATTTTGCTTGAAGACTCATTGAAATGATAAAATTTGACCTTGACACCTTAAAATCACTTTGTAAGAGCATGTTTGATCAATGAAGGAAAGCTGCAAAGGCTGACACTAACATTGGCTCCAATGGGGATGGTAGCTCCTTGGAGGTGCCAAGAACGACAAATATTTGGGAGAGAAGACCAGTGCCTTATCCATTGGGCAATGCAATCAAAAACTCAAACTGAAATGCATGACTGAAAACTGATGACTTGATGACACAAACTGACTCTCACTCAACTAACAACTGACTCGATACTTAAACACAACTGACAGACTGGAAAAGATGCTCAAAGTAGAGCTTATTCGATACAACCTACTCTAATTGTTCCATTCATCACCTGATCAAGTGAAATGAAACAACCAATGCAACCATGTAAGCATCTTGGCTTCTATTTGATTTCTTCCCATGTGCTTACTGATGCGCAGGAAAAGGGCAGAATCGAAAGGCAACTCCCATGGAAATTTGAACTCAAGCTGACTGCTGATAAAATTGCAAAGCATGAATTGACTGGATGACTTCAAGAATACTGCGAAAGGATCTTCATACACATAGCTACTGATTTCCATTAACACATCACTGCTCTGATCCAAATAATCTCCATACCTTAATCTTAAAAATTTTCTCACCTCTATGCTATCTTTCTTTGGTGATTGCAGCAAGCAGCCAAAAGGATCCTGAATTTCGTGAATTACCAAACACTGTTGCTAATTACAAACAGAACAAAAGTCTCCTTCATCAATCTCCTCATATGACTGCAAACCTTGATGAGGGCTTTGTAATGAAACATCTGTTAAACAAGAGAATGAAGGCGACCTTTGAATAACATTATCATCAACATTCTTTTTCGGCACATGGTTAGCTAATGAAGGAAAATTTTTACAACAAACATCATCCAACACACGAGCAATAGGATCATCAAAAACTTGAGAAGACTGCTCCGATGTATCCATTGAAACTACCTGACATCTTACTGGCATTTCATCTTTTTCTTGAGAGATTTTAGGAGGATTCTGCCTTGTAAACTGAAATGCTTCGAAACAAAAGGGTACAGAATTCTCTTGCATCATTAACTCATATATTTCAGCTTCCACACCTTCATCTATAATCTGACCTTCAATTGCATTGGATGGCTGTAAATCTGATGCTACAGGCTGCTCAAGAATTTCGTTATCTGTCTCATCCTCAACATTAACATTGAGAGATTGCTGATTTCTTACAGGCTGCTCATTTGAAGATTTACCATCCAATTTACTCTTCAAAAACTGAAATGATTCAAAACAGAATGGTACGGAGTCATCTTGTATCATTTGATCACATGTACCAGCTTCCATGTCCTCATCTGCAACTTGAAAATCAATGGCTTTCGAGGGCTGAAAATCGGAATATGAGAAGTCTTGAACAAGGTTTTCATTGCGCTCAAGATGGTCCAGATCAAGACTTGTTGACATTTTATTTCTGATTGCATGGTATTTTTCTATGATGAATTGAAATGAATCAAAACAAAAAGGCAAAGATCCTTCACTTACTTAAAAATTTTCTGCACTTTCCTCATCATTTTCATAGCTGATATGTATCGATTGATCACTGTACTCGAGCTGCTGAAAGGGAACTGCCTCCTCCCAAAAACTAGCTGTTGATTCGTTTGCAAGATTAGCTTCTTTTTGGAGAACATAATCATCATCATACTGATCAAACTGAGGGAACTCATCGGTATAAACCACATCGTCAAACATATATATCATATCAATAGCTCTCTCTTCTTCACAATGATCTATAAAACAATCGGTATGACAACTGGGATAAGAAACAAAATGTTTTGGGTCAGCCACTTGTTCTTGAATGTCATTTTCATTTTTTGCTGTCATTTTCCACACCATCTCTTCTACTGCATTTATGAAAAGATCAAGCTTTTCCTCTGAAGGTGTCAGCTGCTCTGAGAAATTCTTCTTTTCTTCTTCCTTCAACCTTGCCCTCAAGATCAGAAAATGAGCCTCTACATTTACTGCCTTGTTCTACATTTCGTGAAGTGTTGCAATATTCTTTTCTCTCAGCTGAAACTCCATTTCCAGATCAAAGGCACCCGGGTAATGTAAGAGAGCAGATCTAGGAGAAGGTCTTATATCAACTGGCATCGAATAATAAACTTGGTTAAATCTAGCAGAAAATTGTTGTACTGTCTCCCCTGGCATTCTTTTCAGCTGATTATACTCTTCTATAATCAACAAAAAGTTCTGTCCGATCATCCACCTGTCAAGGAAAACTTTGACAAACTGCTGGAAATCTGAGATGCTCGCATCGGGCAGGGCTTTGAACCAACTCTTGACTTTGGCTTGCAAAGAAAGAGAAAAAAGCCTAATACTAACATCTTCATCATCAACTTCAAAAAGGTCTAGAAACGTCTCAACATTCTGCACATGTTTCTCAGCGTTGACATTGTTACATTCACTGTCAAATCTTGGTAGATATATGTCATAATTTTCAGGGAAAGCATGGAGAACAGAAGGTAAAACAAGAGGTTTTTATCGATCTGGAATTTTACAAGGTATATGGGTATGTACAAATGCTGCAGAATCAGTCTTAGTCTCTTGAGGTTCATCACTCTGAAGAGAGTCATCATAAGATGTAGGAAAAGTAAGGAGGCCAAGATCAAAGGGAAACTCAGTATCTACACTTTTTGAATAGGTCGAGTGAATATTTTGATCACCTTTATCATACAACAAATTCGGAATAACCTTCAAGACAGGTTCAAGAATAGCAAAGAAGTAATTTACAAGAAATTAGACTAGATCTTGAATACCATTCCACTTTAGATACCTGAACTTTGTGTAAGATCCTTCCATTTTCGCAGAGAAAGAGTCAGTCCTCCAGTGGAGTCTCTACAAGAGTCACCAGGTGAATGACTTCAGCCTTCTTATGTATGATCGTTGTCCACCATCAACCATCAGATCTGAACTTGATACATGTACTGGGGAGATTGACTGAAGCAGCGTTTATCTACTTTCGCTAATGCAAAGCAAAATCATTTCGAAGGCTACCTGGCGTGACTTCAGGCTCCGTCTGTAGCTCATGAAACAAATGACATCAACAAGCAAACCATTTTCTCCCTAGTATGCTCGCCACTATGTTAGCACTCGAATCTACCTTAGCCTGAAATAAGGTAAAACTCAAGGCAACATCAAACCATGCTTAGACTCATAGCTAGCCCTACGAGGACAGGAGAGGGCTCTCTCCGGGTCTATCTCGGAAAAAGGTCTTCAAAAGGGGTTGAGATGACTTATAATGGATACTGATTTTAGGCTAGTAAATAGATAGGAAGGTTTGATTTAAATTTTTTGGGTTTTTGTTGAAAAAATGGGAAAAACAATTTTGGGCTCGGGGATGAGGCCAGATCTTTGCAGAATTCGAGTTGGGGCAAGGTAGGAAGTAGTCTTGATGCTCTTTGATTATTTGTATGGATGGATCATAATGACAAGGAGCTGAAGTGGGCAAGGGAGAACAAGGATCCTCTCCAAACTGGCGAAAACATATAAAACTAAACAAATTTAAAGGCAGAGCACTGGAATCAATGGATTCTACCTCATTTACTCATTCATTTAGTTTCATAAGCAAAAGAAGGGAATGACATCTATTAAACATTTAAAGAACTTACAAATAACTGAGAGAACACACCATCAAAACTAAAAGCCACAAGAATCCCAACAGGTGCTGCAAAACCTCTTATATTTCCTTAGCCAAAAATGCAAAAAATATGTACAAAAGTGTGCCAAACCTTTCCCAAGAGTCCAACCTGTCCAACCTCTGAAAATGATTGAGAAAATACATCATATAGACCATCCTAACCCCTTCCCATGCCTCTAGCGGTCGAATTCCTCCTTCTAGGAGCAGTTTCAACCAATTCTAAAAAAGGAGGTAAAAACTAGGCAACCAAACAACCTGCCTCTAAAAGGAAGGAAACTGATTCATTCACTTGATTTTCACTTTTTTGTGAGTGAATCATCTAGAATAGGTAAAAGTGAGTCAAAGTTACATTAAAACCACAAAATTACATCAAGATAACTCAAAAATTACATCCACAATCAAAACTGGTCCAACTGGCCGAAATTCTGAGCTGGAAGATGAAAAATTAGCCAATTTTCTCTATGCGCCGCGTGCCAGAGCTCTATGCGTCGTGCGCCTTTCAGCCTATTTTTTGGGCAGTTCCTGACATTAAAATGAAGCTCATGATAGCTTTCCGGAAAGCCCTGGATGTCTGCTATCTAGCCCAAGTGGCATTTCCCAATTTGGAGCTCATTTGCCACTCGAAAACTTCATTTTCCCACAAGTACTTCCTGCTGGTGCGAAAGGTGGCAGAAAGGTGATTTTCATGGTGTTTTTGGCCCTTTTGATCATCCAGAACTTGATGAAATGCTTCGGCCATTTTTGAGCATACATAAATTACCATGAAAAATCCAAAAATACAAATTTTTCGTCCAGAAAGTGTCCCAATCATAAGCGCGCGTCGGGACGCGCTATGCGTTGGGTGGAAAAACCTGTTTTGTGACCAAAATTTTCAAAAATGACAAAAAATTCTCCAAATTTGCTGAAATTTGGAGTGAAGATCCCCTATCATGCCTCATGCTCAGCGAAGGAAGCTTTGGCTAAGATTCGGAGTGGATCATGCGTTTCACGACGTTTCAGTGCTTTGCTCAACTTCGCCTTCAAGATCTTCATTTTTGCTCTGCAAACGTGCATGCGGGCCCAATAATGACCTTTCATATGATGGAGCATGTCTTTGTCTCTATTGGCTTTTGCCAACAACTTCTCAAGATGCTTGTTGACTCTCTCAAGCCAAATCTGCCGCTCAATGGGTGTCATGTCACCGGGTCTCTTTCGAGTCAACTCTCGGTCTTTACGGATCTTCTGCAAGTCAATGATCATTCGCTGATCCTCTAGTTGTCTGTTCCACTGCTCCAAGTATTTTATCACCCACTGTGCTCTCTGCAACTCTCTCGGTCAATGTGCCAATCTCGGCTTTCTGCTCCTGGATGACCTCCCTCAGCTTTGAGCTGGGAGAGCTCGCATCAACATCAGTCAATGTAAACTCAGTATCTTGGCCTCCTGAGGGGTCCTCATCATGCATAGGCCTCTTGCCTCTGTCCTGAACTTGTACCTGTGATGATGAAGAAGGCGAGACCCCTTCCACCCCGGGTGGAGATAGTACTCGCATTGCTGATGAAGTCAACGAGACCCCTTCCACCCGGGTGGAGATAGTACTCGTCGTGATGCTGCAAACAAGGCTCTGGTGCCTCTCTGATATGTAACGACCACTTTTATGAGATCTCCTTGACACATTTAGCTCTGTGGTTGATGAAACACTATCCTGCTCATACCCCTGCTCATAAGGTGAATCTGTCTATGACATGATGCTAAAGTATGACAAATATATGCTGATATAGGTATGGTAAAAGCAAGAGTTCAGTATATGCCAAATGTGTCACATATTCAATACAGTTCTATGGAAAAAAAAACCACAGTGATAAAGTACTGTCAAGTGTGGGGACAACCACTATTTGAGGGGTTTAGGGATATGGGCAATTTACAAGTGATATAGGAAAATAGTGATAGTGAGGATTTTTGGGAATGGGAATGGGTGAAATGACAAAATGTAAGTGAAATCTAAGGCATCATCCTTGAATGTTGTGGCAATTTAAAATTTTGTCAATGGAGGAAACGGATAACAAGTGATAAATTTAGAGTTTTACCACATGGGAGAAAAGGTAATGAGGGATTTGAAACAGTGGGATAACAATGGAACTGTGGTATAATAACAGTGTCATAGCAATGAGAAAAATGATATAGTGATAGCAGTGATAAAGCATACATAACAATGGCATAAGAGTGTTTTGGCAAATGCAAGTTTTTGACACCAATTTCAAATGACAATCATCACTCCTCAAACCCTATAGAGCGAATTTTGAAATGAATATAGGGTTTAAATTTCACCATAACAAACACTTGTTTTCTCCACATTTGAAACACCATAGCATATCCATGAATCAATGAGTAGGCGTGAATAACTTACTTGAAGGCAAATGAGGCGATTTGGCACAAATTTGGGTGAGGGAGTGAAGTTTTCTGGCCTTAGGGCTCTATGCGCCGCGAGCATGCCCAACGCACCGTGCGCTCTCTATGCATCACACACGTGTAAAAATACAAAGGCAATTGATTCCCAGTGCGCTGCGTGCTCCCTATGCGCCGCGCGCTACTTGTATGTGCCGCGCGCACTGGCAATTCACCTCCTCGGCTTTCAAAACAAGATTTTCGCCCTTCAACACTTCAATTTGATATTTTTTTTGAAAACTTGTGAATATAACTTGTTTCCAATGGTTTATATAGCTTTATAAATATCTTAAAAGAATTATATTTGAAAATTTGAAGAGTTTGGGTGAATTTCTAGCTTGATGGCTCAATGCGTCGCGCGCTCTTTGTATGCGCTGCGCGCTACATAGTGCATTTTGCAGGAGGATGTTGGACGCCTTCCCGGTGTCCAAATTGGGTGTGTGATAGCTCGTTGGAAAGATATTTTATTCTAATTTCCAAAACAAGTGAAATTGTTGAATTTGGAGTTCATTTACCCTGTCAAAAATCAAATCTCCCAACACTACTTCCTGTAGGTGCATCAATTCTCCTGAGGAAACGGTATTCTTAACATTTCTCCAAAACCATTATACCTGTGTAAAACTTGAAGGAGGTTTTTCTTCCTTGGCATGTTTTGTACAAAAACCTCTCTCATTTTTATAAAATTCATCTTTTATGTCTCTCAAACATCATTTGAGTGAAACCTATCCCGATGTGTGAAACAAGGGATTTGTCGAAATGAAGCAAAATGAAGGGGATAAGGGGCTTCTAAATTCTTGGGGAAATTTTAGGAAGTAGGGAGGGATGTTAGGAAGCAGGGGAAAGTGGAATCTTAGAGATTGAGTGAGGAGAAGGGGTCCAAAAGGGAAAAACACAGGCCTAGCCTAGAAAATTGCCAAGTTGTGGCAAGAAACTAGGGTTTGTGCAAAAATGAGGAATTTGGGGGATCTCAGTGATGGGAAGTGTTTAATAAGGTACATTAGTGGTAGGGGAAGGTGTATGAACATCAGGATACAATTTTTTCTAATGATTTGACCATCCAAGAGAAATTACCTCCAAAACCCTAGGAGAGGGAAATGGACCTTACCTAGGCACAACTGAAGCATGAACAAGCTGTAAAATGACCCAATGGAACTTGACATGATTATGAAAACCCTCTAAATTATGGTACACTCAGCTGAATGGTGACATGGACCGACATTTGGAAAACTTTGAAAAGAGTGAAAACAAACCCTAGACCTAATGCCTAGGTAAGACTCATTGAAATGACAAAATTTGACCTTGACACCTTAAAATCACTTTGTAAGAGCATTTTTTATCACTGAAGGAAAACTGCAAAGGCTGACACTAACATTGGCTCCAATGGGGATGGTAGCTCCTTGGAGGTGCCAAGAACGCCAGATCTTTGGGAGAGCAGACCAGCGCCTTCATCCATTGGGCAATGGAGTCAAAAACTCAAGCTGAAATGCATGACTGAAAACTGATGAATTGATGACACAAAATGACTCTCACTCAACTAAAAACTGACTTGATACTTAAACACAACTGACAAACTGGAAAAATATGCTCAAAGTAGAGCTTATTCAATACACCCTACTCTAATTGTTCCATTCATCACCTGACCAAGTGTAATGGAAAAGCCAATGCAACCATATAAGCATCCTGGCTGCTATTTTATTTCTTCCCAAATGCTTTCTGATGTGCAGGAAAAGGAAAGAATTGAAAGGCAACTCCCATGGAAATTTGAACTCAAGCTGACTGCTGATAAACTTGCAAAGCATGAATTGACTGGATGACTTCAAGAATACTGCGAAAGGATCTTCATACACATAGCTATTGATTTCCATTAACACATCACTGCTCTGATCCAGATAATCTCCATACCTTAATCTTAAAATTTTTCTCACCTCTATGCTGTCTTTCTTTGGTGATTGCAGCAAGCTGCCAAAAGGATCCTGAATTTTGTGAATAACCAAACACTGTTGTTGATTACAAACAGAACAAAAGTCTCCTTCATCAATCTCCTCATATGACTGCAAACCTTGATGAGGGCTTTGTAATGAAAAATCTGTTAAACAAGAGAATGAAGGCGACCTTTGAATAAGATTATCATCAACATTCTTTTCCGGCACATGGTTAGCTAATGAAGGAAAACTTTTACAGCAAACATCATCCAACACACGAGCAATAGGATCATCAAAAACTTGAGAAGACTGCTGCGATGTATCCATTGAAACTGCCTGACATCCTACTGGCTTTTCATCTTTTTCTTGAGAGATTTTATGAAGATTCTGCCTTATAAACTGAAATGCTTCGAAACAAAAGGGTATAGAATTTTCCTGCATCATCAAATCATGTATTTCATCTTCCACACCTTCATCTGTAATCTGACCTTCAATTTCATTTGGTGGCTACAAATCTGATGTTACAGGCTGCTCAAGAATTTCGTTATCTGTCTCATCCTCAACATTAACATTGAGAGATTGCTGATTTCTTACAGGCTGCTCATTTGAAGATTTACCATGCAATTTACCCTTCAAAAACTGAAATGATTCAAAACAGAATGGTACGGAGTCACCTTGTATCATTTGATCACATGTACCAGCTTCCATGTCCTCATCTGCAACTTGAAAATCAATGGCTTTCGAGGGCTGAAAATCTTAATATGAGAAGTCTTGAACAAGGTTTTCATTGCACTCAAGATGGTCCAGATCAAGACTTGTTGACATTTGATTTCTGATTGCATGGTAGTTGTCTCTGATGAACTGAAATGAATCAAAACAAAAAGGCAAAGATCCTTCACTTACTTAAAAATTTTCTGCACTTTCCTCATCATTTTCATAGCTGATATGTATCGATTGATCACTGTACTCGAGCTGCTGAAAGGGAACTGCCTCCTCCCAAAAACTAGCTGTTGATTCGTCTGCAAGATTAGCTTCTTTTTGGAGAACATAATCATCATCATACTGATAAAACTGAGGGAATTCATCGGTATAAAACACATCATCAAACATATATATCATATCAATAGCTCTCTCTTCTTCACAATGATCTATAAAACAATCGGTATGACAACTAGGATAAGAAACAAAATGTTTTGGGTTAGCCACTTGTTATTGAATGTCATTTTATTTTTTTGCAGTCATTTTCCGCACCATCTCTTCTACTGCATTTACGAAAAGATCAAGCTTTTCCTCTGAAGGTGTCAGCTGCTCTGAAACCTTCTTCTTTTCTTCTTCCTTCAACCTTGCCCTCAAGATCAACAAATGAGCCTCTACATTTACTGCCTTGTTCTGCATTTCATGAAGTGTTGCAATATTCTTTTCTCTCAACTGAAACTCCATTTCCGGATGAAAGGCACCCGGGTAATGCAAGAGAGCAGATCTAGGAGAAGGTCTTCTATCAACTGGAATCGAATAATAAACTTGGTTAAATCTAGCAGAAAATTGTTGTACTGTCTCCCCTGGCATTCTTTTCAGCTGATTATACTCTTCTATAATCAACAAAAATTTCTGTCCGATCATCCACCTGTCAAGGAAAACTTTGACAAACTACTGGAAATCTGAGATGCTCGCATCAGGAAGGGCTTTGAACCAACTCTTGACTTTGGCTTGCAAAGAAAGAGAAAAAAGCCTAATACTAACATCTTCATCATCAAATTCAAAAAGGTCTAGAAACGTCTCAACAGTCTGCACATGTTGCTCAACGTTGACATTGTTACATTCACCGTCAAATCTTGGTAGATATAGGTCATAATTTTCAGGGAAAGCATGGAGAACAGAAGGTAAAACAAGAGGTTTGTATTGATCTGGAATTTTACAAGGTATATGGGTATGTACAAATGCTGAAGAATCAGTCTTGGTCTCTTGAGGTTCATCACTCTGAAGAGAGTCATCATAAGATGTGGGAAAAGTAAGGAGGCCAGGATCAAAGGGAAACTCAGTATCTACACTTTTTGAATAGGTCGAGTGAAGATTTTGATCACCTTTATCATACAACAAATTCGGAATAACCTTTAGGACAGGTTCAAGAACAACAAAGAAGTAATTTACAAGAAAGCAGACTAGATCCTGAATACCATTCCACTTTAGATACCTCAACTTTGTGTAAGATCCTTCCATTTTCGTAGAGAAAGAGTTAGTCCTCCAGTGGAGTCTCTACAGGAGTCACCAGGTGAATTATTTCAGCCTTATTATGTCTGATCGTTGTCCACCATCAACCATCAGATCTGAACTTGATACATGTACTGGGACAATTGGAATTCAAGTGTCACGTTCACAAGCTAGACCAGAGATTGACTGAAGCAGCGTTTATCTACTTTCGCTAATGCAAAGAAAAAGCGTTTCGAAGGCTACCTGGCGTGACTTCAGGCTCCGTCTGTAGCTCATGAAACAAATGACATCAACAAGCAAACCATTTTCTCCCCAGTATGCTCGCCACTATGTTAGTGCTCGAATCTACCTTAGGCTGAAATAAGCTAAAACTCAAGGCAACATCAAACCATGCTCAGCCTTGTAGCTAGCCCTACGAGGACAGGAGAGGGCTCTCTCCAGGTATATCTCGGCAAAAGGTCTTCAAAAGGGGTTGAGATGACTTATAATGGATACTGATTTTAGGCTAGTAAATAGATAGGAAGGTTTGATTTAAATTTTTTGGGTTTTTGTTGAAAAATTGGGAAAAACAATTTTGGGCTCGGGGATGAGGCCAGATCTTTGCAGAATTCGAGTTGGGGAAAGGTAGGCAGTAGTCTTGATGCTTTTTGATTTTTTGTATGCATAGATCAGAATGATAAGGAGCTGAAGAGGGCAAGGGAGAACAAGGATCCTCTCCAAACTGGTGAAAACATATAAAACTAAACAAATTTAAAGGCAGAGCACTGGAATCAATGGATTCTACCTCATTTACTCATTCATTTAGTTTCAGAAGAAAAAGAAGGGAATGGCATACATTAAACATTTAAAGAACTTACAAATAACTGAGAGAACACACCATCAAAACTAAAAGCCACAAGAATCCCAACAGGTGCTGCAAAACCTCTGATCTTTCCTTAGCCAAAAATGCAGAAAATATGTACAAAAGTGTGCCAAACCTTTCCCAAGAGTCCAACCTATCCAACCTCTAAAAATGATTGAGAAAATACATCATATAGACCATAATAAACCCTTCCCATGCCTCTATGGGTCGAATTCCTCCTTCTAGGAGCAGTTTCAACCAATTCTAAACAAGGAGCTAAAAACTAGGCAGCCAAACAACCTGCCTCTAAAAGAAAGGAAACTGATTCATTCACTTGATTTTCACTTTTTTGTGAGTGAATCATCTAGAATAGGTAAAATTGAGTCAAAGCTACATTAAAACCACAAAATTACATCAAGATAACTCAAAAATTACATCCACAATCAAAACTGTTCCAACTGGCCGAAATTCTGAGCTGGAAGATGAAAAATTAGCCAATTTTCTCTATGCGCCGCGCGCCTGAGCTCTATGCGTCGTGCGCCCTTCAGCCTGTTTTTGGGGCACTTCCTGGCATCAAAATCAAGCTCATGATAGCTTGTTGGGAAGCCCTATATGTCTGCTATCCAAACCAAGTGGAATTTCCCAATTTGGAGCTCATTTGCCCCTCCAAAACTTCATTTTCCCACAAGTACTTCCTGCTGGTGCAAAAGGTGGCAGAAAGGTGATTTTCATGGTGTTTTTGGCCCTTTTAATCATCCAGAACTTGGTGAAATTCTTCGACCATTTCTGAGCATGCATAAATTACCATGAAAAATCCAGAAATACAAATTTTTCATCCAGAAAGTGTCCCAATCATAAGCGCGCGTCGGGACGCGCTACGCGTTGGGCGAAAAAACCTGTTTTGTGACCAAAATTTTCAAAAATGACAAAAAATTCTCTAAATTTGCCGAAATTCAGAGCGAAGATCCCCTATCATGCCTCATGCTCAGTGAAGGAAGCTTCGGCCAAGATTCAGAGTGGATCATGCGTTTCACGACGTTTCAGTGCTTTACTCAACTTCGCCTTCAAGATCTTCATTTTTGCTCTGCAAATGTGCATGCGGGCCCAATAATGACCTTTCATATGACGGAGCATGTATTTGTCTCTATTGGATTTTTCCAACAACTTCTCGAGATGCTTTTTGACTCTCTCAAGCCAAATTTGCCGCTCAATGGGTGTCATGTCATCGGGTGTCTTTCGAGCCAACTCTCGGTCTTCACGGATCTTCTGCAAGTCAATGATCATTTGCTGATCCTCTAGTTGTTTGTTCCACTGCTCCAAGTATTTTATCACCCACTATGCTCTCTGCAACTCTCTCAGTCAATGTGCCATTCTCGTCTTTCTGCTCCTAGATGACCTCCCTCAGCTTTGAGCTGGGAGAGCTCGCATCAACATCAATCAATGTAAACTTAGTATCTTGGCCTCCTGAGGGGTCGTCATCATGCATAGGCCTCTTGCCTCTGTCCTGAACCTGTACCTGTGCTGATGAAGAAGGCAAGACCCCTTCCACCCCGGGTGGAGATAGTACTCGCGCTACTGATGAAGTCAACGAAACCCCTTCCACCCCGGGTGGAGATAGTACTCGTCGTGATGCTGCAAACAAGGCTCTGGTGTCTCTCTGATATGTAACGTCCACTTTTATGTGATCTCCTTGACACATTTAGCTCTGCGTTTGATGAAACACTGTCCTACTCATACCCCTGCTCATAAGGTGAATCCGTCTCTGACATGATGCTAAAGTATGACAAATATATGCTGATATAGGTATGGTAAAAACAAGAGTTCAGTATTTGCCAAATGTGTCACATATGAAATACAGTGCTATGGGAAAAAAAACCACAGTGATAAAGTACTGTCAAGTGTGGGGACAACCACTGTTTGAGGGGTTTAGGGATATGGGAAATTTACAAGTGATATAGGAAAATAGTGATAGTGAGGATTTTTGGGAATGGGAATGGGTGAAATGACAAAATGTAAGTGAAATCTAAGGCATCATCCTTGAATGTTGTGGCAATTTAAAATTTTGTCAATGGAGGAAAGGGATAACAAGTGATAAATTTAGAGTTTTACCACATGGGAAAAAAGGGAAAGAAGGATGTGAAACAGTGGGATAACAATGGAACTGTGGTATAATAACAGTGATCATAGCAGTGAGGAAAATGATATAATGATAGCAGTGATAAAGAATACATAACAATGGCATAAGAGTGTTTTGGCAAATGCAAGTTTTTGACACCAATTTCAAATGACAATCATCACTCCTCAAACCCTATGGAGCGAATTTTGAAATGAATATAGGGTTTACATTTCACCATAACAAACACTTGTTTTCTCCACATTTGAAACACCATAGCATATCCATCAATCAATGAGCAGGCATGAATAACTTACTTGAAGGCAAATGAGGCGATTTGGCACAAATTTGGGTGAGGGAGTGAAGTTTTCTGGCCTTAGGGCTCTATGCGCCGCGCGCATGCCCAATGTGCCGTGCGCTGTGTATGCATCGTGTGCGTGTAAAAATACACTGGCAACTAATGCCTAGTGCACTGCGCGCTCCCTATGCACCGCGCGCCACTTGTATGCGCCGCACGCACTCTCAGTTCACTCTCACGGCTTCAAAACAAGACTTTCGCCCTTCAACACTCCAATTCGACCTTGGCTTTGAAAACTTGTGAAAATAACTTGTCTCCAATGGTTTATATAGCCTGAGAAATATCTCACAAGAATTATATTTGAAAATTTGAAGAGTTTGGGTGAATTTCTAGCTTGATGGCTCAATGCGCCGCGCACTCTTTGTATGCGCCGCGCGCTACATAGTTCATTTTGCAAGAGGAGTTTGGAGGCCTTCCCAGTGTCCAAATTGGGTGTGTGATAGCTCGTTGGAAATATATTGGAGTCTAATTTCCAACCCAAGTGAAATTTTTCAATTTGGAGTTCATTTACCCTATAAAATATCAAATCTCCCAACACTACTTCCTGTAGGTGCATCAATTCTCCTGAGGCAACGGTATTCTTAACATTTCTCCAAAACCATTATACCTGTGTAAAAAGTGAAGGAGGTTTTTCTTCCTTGGAATATTTTGTACAAAAACCTCTCTCAAATTTCAAAAATGCATCTTTTATTTCTCTGAAACATCATTTGAGTGAAACCTATCCTGATGTGTGAAACAAGGGATTTGTCGAAATGAAGCGAAATGAAGGGGATAAGGGGCTTCTAAATTCTTAGGGAAATTTTGGGAAGTAGGGAGGGATGTTAGAGCAGAGAAAGGCCAAAATCAAAGATTTAGTGAGGGAAGGGGTCCAAAAGGGCAAAACACGGAGCCTAGCCTAGAAAATTGCCAAGTTGTGGCAAGAAACTAGGGTTTTTGCAAAAATGAGGGAATTGGGGGGATCTCGGTGATGGAAAGTGTTTAATAAGGTACATGATTGCAGGGGAAGGTGTATGAACAGCCAGGGATACAAGTTTTTCTAATGAGTTGACCATCCCATCAAGAGAAATTACCTCCAAAGAAACCTAGGAGAGGGAAATGGACCTTACTGAAGCCTGGTAAAACATGAACAAGGTGTAAAAATGACCCGGTGTGGAACTTGAAATAATGATGACAGCCCTGCGATGATGCACTCAATTTGAATGCATGGACTGACATTTGGACAACTTTGAAAAGAGTGAAAACAAACCCTAGACCTAATGCCTAGTGACCAAATTTTGCTTGAAGGCTCATTGAAATGACAAAATTTGACCTTGACACCTTAAAATCACTTTTTAAGATCATGTTTGATCATTGAAGGAAAGCTGCAAAGGTAGAAAGCACTAACACAATTTTCCGTGTTTTCGCTTAAAGAAGGTTATAGGTGAAAATCTTCCAGTTCAAACAGTATTGCTAGAACTTGATGAGGAAGGAAAAATCATATTGGAACCTGAAGCGGTCACGGAAACAAGAACTCGACAACTACGGAATCGATCAATTTCAGAGTATCTCATAGAGTGGAAGAACTTACCCACTGAAGATTCTACATGGGAGGATGAGAATTTTATACAGAAGCACCCAGAGCTACTCAAGCATTGAGGACAACACTTTTTTGAAGGAGAGGGGCATGTTAGGTCTCTATATTACTAGTATAGTCCCTTATTGTTGTTAGTGTAACCCCCTTATTGTTATTATTGTACCCTTGTAACCCCCATATTGTTATTATTGTGCCCTTAAATTATTATTGTTAGGTCGGCTAGGATTACATTGTGGCCCATGGACTCCTATATATATAAAGGAGGTTTTTAATTTTAATAATCCAAGAATTGTTCATTCATGTAATGTATTGGAGGATTCCCCTTAAAGTGTTATTTATAAGGCATTGATATCTCTTTTCTTCTCTTTTTGGAGCTAGTTTCACAACAAACTTTCCTCTGCGAACCATCTAGCAATGGGAAAAATGTTTGTACTAGCCTCTTTGGAAACCCTAGGGGCTTTCTCATTAAATATCATTTGGTGCATAGGTAACATGAATTTATGGAATTTTTTTTTAAAATTCAGATGGAAGTTTGAATCCCAAAGGGCTCTGTGGTAAATGTGGATTGGAGTATTTTCTTGGGTTGTTCATTTCCATCCCATGGTAGGAAAACTAGAAGAAAAGAAAATTATGTCCATGACATAGGCACTCATGTAAAAGGGGGGTATTTCTCTAGATGAAACACTTCTTTTACTCCTATACTCCATGATATTTCTGGCTAAATTATCAGATAGGATATTTTCCCAATTTAAAATTAATGAATTTATGATTGTGTCAATTAATGGGACCCAATCTATAGAAAACCTAGTTGTATCAGGTTTTGCAAATAATCTACATAACATATCGGTAGCATAACAGTAAGGGGAAGGAATTTGTGCTATTGGGTACGTACCGAGTTTATCTTGTTTAAGCTTGCCTTGATCATCCTTCCATTCCTTTATGACTTCTTTCTTAATTGTTCTCATCTTGCTTCTGTTGATTGTAACATGGGTAAGTGGTACATTGTCCTCAAATCTTCTTCTGAATGAGCAGGTATTCCTTTCCCTCTGAATCCTTGAATGTTCTATCTTCTACGTTCAAGTGGTCGAAATACCCATAACCATATACGTATAGGAGAATCTTTGGCCTTGATGCTACCTTATGGATGAATGAACATGCAATGTCGAAATATGTCGAGTCTGAAGGAGCGATGCCTTCTATAACAACTTTGATTATGACCCTTGGATTTTCATCCTTGAAAAACTTGTGCATTTCCTTCCATGAAGAACAAAACATCAGTTGGAACGTTGGTAATAAGAATAAGGTAGACATATCTAAGAATCTTCGGCGAGATGATGCTTGGGAAATCTCTCTTTGCATTTCATAGTCATTCTATTTTCCTTTCTCTAGTTAAGTGATTTCTTGATTTCGAAGAGAACAATAAAACATTGAAAATATAAAGAATAGGCGGATAGAATTAAAAAAAAATTGTGACATTCAATCATTTCAAAACATGCCAGTGATATTAATATATCAAAACTGCTTCTATTAAGTGTTTTCAATACCCGATAATTTTTTTAAATCAAATCTCAATCACTTACACCTTCACGTGAAATGTCTATCGATCAATTTAAGATGCTAAATATCATAATAGGTAGAAACCTAGCGATGGCGGCAGAGGGTTATCTCTGGTTCTGGTTGCATGGGACGGTTAGTTTTCCGACACTACACTCTCGCCAGCTGTGGTTAGTTCTCTAGCATTGGCAGTGGTCAGTTTCCAAGCATTTCTGGCGATCCACTCTTATCGAGCTTCCCGCACGGAGCACTATTCCGACATTTGGTCGGACCAATTTTCACGGGTTTCACCATTTCTCTACCTGGGCACCTATGCACTTATGGCGATCAGAGACACACTGAGATATGCATATTTAATCTCTTAGCGACAAAAAGGAATCCGGTTTGGTCTCGGGCGGGCCCCTGTGGTGAGATAAGTATTTTTTGTTTCTATTAGTTAGTTCTGGGGCCTCCACAGACGTGTGTCGGTCTCTATTCACCCTTTCACGGACAGGATGAGCGCTTACGAGGAGGAGGTCGATTATTCTTATGACCCTTTGGAGGGAGTGGACATTTGGGGGCATAATGACAAGGCGGTGGTCGAGGAGATGATTGATATGGTCCTTGCACCGATTAATCCGGAACCAATAAGCACAGCATCGGTCATTACGACTTGATGTTCATCATCTATTGGTGAGGAACTGGAACCCCTAAATATCACTGCCCCTTCACCCACTGTCCACAGCTTATGGGGTTTTCAGACGCCGGTTACACCTTACAATCTCGAGGTGGACTTGGTGACCTCGGTGCCATTCGTGGAAGAAGTATTGACCTTCATAGGTGCGGCGACACAAAATTTTGAACAGCTTAACATCGGTGAAGTTGTGCCTCCATCCTCTGCAGCTGGGAGTGTTCCAGTATCTGCTTCTGGGGTATTCGTTAACATTCCTGAAGACGCACAGGCTGGGGACTCATTCATTGCATCATCCGACTCGGAGGGTTATGGAGAACCTGAGCTTGCCCTAGGTATTCCTCACAAGGGGAGGAAGCATCGCTCGAAAAAGAACAAACACAACATAAATTCGAACTTCGGGCATGACATAGGTATGGACGATCTGGAAAAAACTGCGGCCACAATGTTAGTTGGAAAGGTCTGGGGCCGCAAGTATACCACCGTGCAACTTAAGCACTGGACAGTAGATATTTGGGGTGGGGTGCTGGAGACTCTTTCGGATGTATCACTACTTACCAGGGGTTGGTTCACTCTCTCCTTTTCTCTACCGACTCAAGTTGACTGGGTTCTCAACCAGTATTGGCATATTGAGATGCACCCGGTACTCCTGAAAAGATGGTCTCCGCTATTTGATCCGAATAAGGAAAACGTTGGGGCTAGACCCATATGGATGCGCCTACTTGGACTACCAGTTCAATTCTAGAATGATACTACCCTGCATAATATTGGGGAGGATTTTGGTCATTACTTGGACCATGATAAATCCTATCTTGTTACTGGAAATAAGGTTGTGGCTCGTATCCTTATTTTTCTAGACACTCGCAATGGATTGCGTGATAACTACAACATATTTTTTGAAGGCATGGTGTGGCAACAGGTGCTGGACTATGAGGGTGTCCCGTTCAGATGTAGGAAATGTCATGAGGTGGGGCACCTGTATAAAGAATGCCCACTCATGGGAGCTGCTATCCCATGCAAAAAAAA
Source organism: Pinus albicaulis (assembly GCA_034641835.2). Classification (NCBI taxonomy): domain Eukaryota; kingdom Viridiplantae; phylum Streptophyta; class Pinopsida; order Pinales; family Pinaceae; genus Pinus; species Pinus albicaulis. Next base: position 626,714,579 of record CM076569.1, read on the forward strand.
GGTTTCTCATGCTGCTACTCAGACTGAATCTATTACTCCCTGGATGTAGTCCGAGGAGGTGCCACTTGGTGATGCAAAGGTGCAGACTGGGCCGGTGTTTCCAAACTGGTAGATTACTCAGGCAAGAACTCATCTTGCATCGGCGCCCTCCCCTCCGATCCAATCCTCCACGGTGTCGGGTACCTCTCTTACCCCTGTCTCCCTGCATGTTTTAATTACTCCTATTTCGTCTTCTTCTGCAATGAAATATGAGCATATTTATCCCTCTCTTAGCTGTACCATTGCATCTGCTCCCCCATCCATCCCGCCCACCATTCCCCATACCTCTGCGAATCAGTATTGTAATTCCTCTTATCCTTCCACTGACTCATCCTCCTCTAGACACTCTTATTTCCTCTGATCTATATCACATTTGACCCCCTTAATTGCACTTGGCATCGGCTCGGGACCAAGCACTAATCCCTCAAGGGCGCGAGGTAGACCGTCGGAGTTGGCAAAGGCTATCAAAAGGGAAAACATAGAGGTGGAAGTGGGCACTCAATCCTCCATCATCAGGGTTCTTAGAGCAAGAAAACCCAAATGTGGGGTATCCCAATGATTTGTCTCACCTTTAACTACAGGGGTCTTGCCAACCTCGTTAAAAGACTGGCGCTGAAGGACCTTCTATCTAAATCTCCTGTTGATGTACTTTTCCTCCAAGAGATTTTGGGGGAGGGCACATAATTCTCTCTATTCTTGATTCGATTTTACCCAAGTGGACTTTTGTTACTTTGGATGCACATGGAAGATCCGGTGGCTGTGCACTGGGCATAAACAATCATACTACCCAGATGATCAGCTGTTGGGGCAGAGAAGGCGCTATTGGTATGGAGATCTAATTTGGGGATCTAGTGCTCCCTATTACTTTGATCAATGTTTATGGGCCATGCACTAACATAGAAGTGTTATGGAATTCTCTGCTACGTAGTTCGATTCTAAATGAACCTCATATCATTATGGGTGGTGATCTTAACTTCTTGATGGGCATATCTGAATCCTGGGGTACGCATGTTGTCCCGGACCCGCTTTCTGAATATTTCACCTCTCTATTGGAATCAGCTGATCTTATTGACCTTCATATGCCTAAGCTTCAACCCACCTTGAGGAACAGATGAACTAGTGCTGCGGCTTTGGCTCGAAGGCTAGACAGGTTCCTTATCAAACAACAACTACATATTCAGATGGATAAAACTAGGCAATGGGTTGGAAAGGGTGGTATATCAGATCATTCACCTGTTTACTTGGAATTTGTGGTTGGCTCCCTGCGAGCTCGCCCTCCTTTCAAGTTTAACTCAAGATGGCTCCAAGACTAGGATTACCACAACTTGGTGACTCAGGAGTGGAAACATTGTCATCAACAGCCTGGTCATGAACCGACCAGGGTTATAAATGATAACCTCACTCGAATTAAGGCCATGACAATCAAATGCGCCAAAAGGAAAAAGAGGCTGGAAGAAGAGGAGTTGAGTAGGATTGAGCTGGAAATCTCTCAACTAAATGAATCTGATCTAGTGGGGTATTGCTCTGTAGCTACCAAGGATAATCTCATCACCCTCGAAGCCACCAGATCTAAGCTACTTCGCCAAAAAGAAGAGGAATGGAGATTAAGAAGCCATGCTATTTGGCTACAAGCCGGTGACGAGAACACTAAATTTTTTCAACAACAAGAAAATGGAAGACGGATCAACAACACCATTTGGGAATTATCGGACCAAAATGGTTTTGTGGCTCGAACCCACCCACAACTCCTGGATATGGGTATTCAACACTTTTCCAGACAATACAGAGCCCCACTCCAGTATGACTTGTCGAAGATCATGAACATCGCCAAATATTTCAATAGGTATGTGGACCATGAACAGGAGGAGGAACTCAATGCTCCAGTTGCCATGGGGGAGATTGAAGGAGTCCTCAAATGGTTCAAAAAGGATAAAAGTCCTGGATCATATGGATGACCTATTGAATTCTACTTACATTTTTTTGAGTTACTTGGAAGGGATCTCCTCCTCACCATTGAAGATAGCAGGAAACATGGCAGGATCTATGACGGCTTCAATTCTACATTTATTGTGCTTATTCCTAAGATTGATCACCCTACCCCTTTTCATGACTATAGACCCATTTCTCTATGCAAGTGTATCTACAAGATTATCTCCAAAATTATTTCCAACCGCATAAATCCCATCTTATCTGCCCACATCGCCAAAGAACAATTTTCCTTTCTCCACCATAGGCAGATCCATGAATCCATTGGCACCACTCAAGAAGCCTTGCACTCTATCAAGACCAAGAACCTCAAGTGCACTATCCTGAAAATTGACATTGCAAAAGCTTTTGATCATGTCAATTGGAATTATCTCCATATCATTCTTATTCAAATTGGATTTCCCCCTTTATTCATTGACTGGATTATGGGTTGTATCAGCCATGCATCCTTCAGCATTCTCCTGAATGGCACTGCATCGGACCCTTTTTCATGCGGGGAGGGGATTGTGACAAGGGTGTCCACTCTCTCCCCTACTATTCGTTATTGTTATGGAGAGCCTCTCGGTCCTCATTAAAAAGGAAAAATTTGCAGGGGAGCTTCATGGATTACATAATAATGATATTTTGCATCTGACTCACTTATTATTTGTTGATGATGTACTTATTTTCTTGGACGGCTCATGTCAGGAGTCATTACAATTTGAAATAATTCTTCAAAGTTTCTGTAAAGCGACGGGAATGGCCCTTAATAACAATAAATTCCATATTATCATGACTAAATGTTCTGCATAAGAACTAGGCAGTGCATCTACTCATTTTCCTTACGTGCATTACAATATTGGGGATGGATTGAAATACCTGGGATTCCACTTAAAGCCAAACTATTATCAAATCAAGGACTGGAATTGGCTGATTTCCAAAGTGGAAAGACGCATCAACCACTGGCACCATTGGTGGCTCTCCATGGCGGGACACCTAGTACTAATTAAATATGTCCTTGAGGCCATTCTAGTATACTGGATGTCCCTTGCTTGGCTTCCAAAAGGTGTCACCTACCATATACAAAATATCTGCAGGAATTTCTTATGGCAAAATCCGAAGAAGAACAATCATTATGCTTGGATTGCATGGGACCACATCAACCGACCGAAACAGTGGGGTGGGTGGGGCATAAAGGATATTCATTTATTTGCTACTGCCCTTGTAGCAAAATTGTGTTGGCATTTGATCTTTGGACAGAGTCTTTGGAAGGATGTTACCACCGCAAAATACATTGCTCCTAGAAACTCACTTGACTGGATTCGTGGCAACATACTTCCCTGTCCCGGATCATCCATTATCTGGAAAGCCATCACTAAGGCCTCACACTTAATTCAAAAAGGGTTCACCTGACAAATTGGATCATGCCTATCTATCAGAATCGACACTGATTCGTGGTCGGGGAGTGATGAATATTATAAATTACCGATTTGGATCATTGATCATTTGGAAAATGAGGGCTACCACCACGGCTTGGTCAAATTATATTAGAGCACTTCAGACATCACATATTAGACGGACTGAACAAGAGGACCTGTTGATTTGGGCACTAGCACCTAATGGCATGTATTCACCCAAAATTGGCTACACGACACTTTGTCACCTCAAAGAGCCACAAGAGAAACTATGGTGGTGGCAGGCTATCTGGAAATTGAAAGCACTGCACAAGAACATACTTCTAATGTGGTGCATTCTTAACAATTGCATACCCACAATGGACAGTCTTCATCGGCATGCCATTCATTGCCCCTCAAGGTGCTGCTACTGTTTTGCACATGAGGAATTGGCCCAACATTTATTCCTGGATTGCGCTGCCATTCAGATTATTTGGATTTTTTTCACCCATGGAATTGGGTGCACATACCTTTGGCGGGGACCTACTATCACATATGCATGGACCAACTGGTGGTGGATGACTGCAATTAACACAAAGCTACGAAATCTTCCATTATCTATCTGACCACCATTATTTTCATCTCAAAATGGGATTAGGCCCTAGTTCTAACAATTATGTTGAGATTTTTTGTCTTCGACTCCTCCTCCTATTTGCTTGTGAAAAAAACTGCAAAAAAATTCAGATATTTGGAGATTCACTTGTTGTTATTAACTGGTTCAACTCTCTTGCATAGTGTTACACTCACATACTTACTGCATTATTGCGGGAAGTACTCCACCTCAAATCTCATTTTGACTCTATAACTGTCACTCATATTTACAGGCAAATGAACAAACTGGTAGATAAATTATCCAAAGAAGCCGCGGAGCTAGAGTGGGGCAGATGGCTCATCAATGAACATGATGGCGCACAGGTGTACAGATACTTTCACAGACCGTTCATTGATGACCTCCAGGTTTTGGAGGCATTTGATACATGACTGATTTTTTGACAGTTCTACTCATGGGAGATTCACTTTTTTGATATGATCACCTATGGCAGATTATCGACAGTTATTATTTTCTATTACCAGATATGTATTTATGTATTTATTTTCCTTTTTATTTTGTAAGTTCATGCACCAGAACTTACAAGTAGATACTGCATTACAACATGCACCGATATATGATACGCCTATGTGTATTGAGGAAAGCTTTTTGCTATACTTGCACCATACTGGACAGTATACCGTAAAATGTAACATGTAATTTTTCTACATCATTGAAAGATTACGAATTTTTCCCTGTGAGAAAAAAATATTTACATTGTCAAAATTGAAAAAAAATCATAAAAATAACAAAATTATAGCTTTATTTAAATCAGTATTATAATAATATAAATTAAATGGCTCATAAATACTCATAAACATCGATCCATGATAGGCATCAACACATTTATTTCATCATATATCTAGAGTTTCTAAAATTAAAAAAATCATAAGAATTAAGTAAATTATAACTTTATTTATAATAATAATATAAAAAGAAATAATATTAGTATGTTTGAAAAAACCCAGATGGTTAGGAGATTTTTGTAGAAAGCTCCTTAATCCGTTTCCATGTACATTTTTTTGTCATGTGTATTAAGGATTTTATCTCCATATCTTTTGGTAGTTTGTAGAATGCCAAATGCTTTACCTCAAAGCCTACTAATGGAAACAATTCTTAATTGTAGTTTTAGGAATAGAGAAGGAAAGGTTCTCCTAATCGTTTTCATTTTTTTATTGACCTCAACCTACCATTTTTGGTATAGGTTAGGTTTGTTTTGTATCATTAATTTTCAATATGGAAATATTTGTGAGGACACTCACTAGAAAATTGAAAGATTTAGTGAAGGCATTGAATAGAGATAGTGTAACTCTCTAGGTAGAGAGTTTTAACACAATGTGAAAGCCAATATTCAACACAAGGAAGACATTTTTATTGAACAAGAAATACTAACATTTGCTACAAATCATTTGGAGGACGCATAAGCCCTCACTAATTAAAATATGCAAAAGGGATATGCTACACCCCCACTTGTTGATTTCTCTAATAGGTGGAATGAAAATCTTTCTTAACACTTTGACTAGAAACAACCATTACTCGTGAGGTGGATAACTCAAACAAACATCATTGGTAATGTTAAGGAAAATGAAACATAATTATAATTAGGGCTTACCTACTAACCAAAAATGATTAACCTTCACTCAAAAACAACTAGACGATGGTGGTGTTATTGCCTAAATCTACCTCAGGCTGAAGGAAGGCAGAGTTCAGGGTAACATCAAACCACGCTCAGTTTGGTAGCTAGCCCTACCAGAACAGGAGAGGGCTCTCTCCGGGTCAATCTCAGCGAAAAGTAATCAATAGGGCTTGAGATGACTGAAATGAAAGCTAATTTTAGGCTAGGTATATAAGTGAAGGAGTTTGATTATGTTTTTGGGGTTTTTTGTTGGATCAAGGGAAAGGTAGTTTTGGGTGCAGGGATTAGGCCTAGTTTTTGCATAATTTTGATTGGGGCAAGGTAGGAAATAGTTTTGATGCTTTAGCTTGAGTGGATGGATGGATCAGACCGGTGAGGAGCTGAAGAGGGCAAGAGGGTCTCAAGAGTCCTCCTCAAACAGATGAATACATGAAAAATTAAACAAAAATGAAGGCAGAGCAATGCAAACCAATGAATTCTACCTTTATAACTTGTTGTTTCAGTTTAAGAAAAAAAGGAGAATGAAAATGGTACACATAAACATCAGTGAAATTACAGATACATAGAGGAAAACACCATCAAAACACATGGCCACAAGGATCCCAAAGAGGGCTGCAAACCCTGGTCTATTCCTTTGCCAAAATTGCAGAATGAAATGTACAATGAAGTGCTAGCAATCCCAAATGTCCAACCCTGAAAATGACTGAGAACATACGTCATATAGACAAGCCTAACCCATTCCCATGCCTCTAGGGGTTGAGCTCATCATTCTAGGAGTTGTTTCAACCATATCTAAACTAGGAACTAGAAAATAGGCCATGAAACAACTTGCCTCTATATGCTAGGAAACTGATCCATTCACTCACATTTCACCTTTTGGTGAATGAATCTTCTAGAACAAGTAAAAATGTGCCAAAATTACATCATGATCATGAAATTACATCAATATACATCAATAGTTACATGAAAAAGTGAAACTGGCCAAAACTAGGTGACATTCTGAGCCGTGGAGTGAAAAATAGGCCAAAATGCTCTATGCGCCGCGCCCAAAATCTCTATGCATAGCACAACTGTGGAGCTTCTTTTGAGGCCCTTCTCGAAGTCCAAATTGATCTCATGATAGCTCGTTGGAAATACCTGCCTGTCTACTTTACAACCCAAGTGGAATTTCTAGATTTGGTTGCCATTTGCCCCTCCAAAAGTTCAATCTCCCAACACTGCTTCCTGTGTGTGCAAAAAGTGGCAGAAAGGCCATTTTTAGGGTGTTTTTGACCCTTTAGACAACCCAAAACTTGATGAAATCCTTAGGTAATTCATGAGCATGCATAAATTTTCATAAAAAATCCAAAAAATCAAATTTTTTCCCTTGAAGAGCTGCCAATTATAAGCGCGCACAAGGTGGCGCTACGCGTCGGGCAAGAAAACCTGTTTTGTGACCAAAAAATTCAAAGTTGACAAAATTTTTCCCAAATTCCTTGAAATTTGGGCTGAAGGTCCCTCATCAAGTATCATGCTCAGCCAAAGAAGCTTCGGCCAAGATTTGGAGCCTATCATGTCTTTTACGACGCTTCAGTGCCCCCCTTAGCCTTGCTTTCAGGATCTTGATCTTCGCTTTGCAAACATGTGTGCGTGCCCAATAATGGTTCTTCATATGTCTGAGAATGTTCTTCTCCTTATTTTCCTTCTCCAATAGCTTCTCAAGATGCATGTTGACTCTCTCAAGCCAAGTCTCTCTATTAGCCTCAATCTCCTGCTCAATAGGTGTCAACTCGGATGGGCTTCTTCGGGCATCTTGCCGGTTCTCACGGATGTTTTGAAACTCCATGATCATCTACTGATCCTACAATTGTTTGTTGTGCTGCTACAGATAGTTTATGACCCACTGAGCTCTCTGCAACTTTTCGTTCAATGTGTCGATCTCAGTTTTCTGCTCCTGAATGATCTCTCTCAGTTTTGAGCTTGGAGAGCTCAAATCCACATAAATCAACATGAAATCAATATCCTGGCCTCCTGAAGGGCCCTCCTCCTTCATAGGCCTCTTTCCTCTGTCCTGTACCTAGGCTGATGACAATGGCAACGAGACCCCTTCCACCCCGGTTGGAGATAGTACTCGTCGGGCTGCTGCAAATAATGCTCCCGTGCCTCTCTGATAAGTGACATACACTGGCACACCAATAGGCTCTGTCTCGGGACCTTCAAACTGATGTGAAGGTTCACCTGCATCGTGAACAATATCCAGAGGAGGTTGAGGGGCTATGAAGAAGTCACGGGAAATGAAATCCTCCCATGCAATGCCCTGCAATCCAAGCTGATGTACCACAATGATCTTAATGAGCGCATAATGATAAATGCTGTTGTACTGTTGCTCGGGAGTACTCTTCTGCACAAGAGTAGTCATCCTCTCTATGTTTCGGCACATGAAATATGGTATGTTCATCATCCTCACTCTCATGAAATGCATCAATAATCTGATGTGGTATGCATAGATACGGGAGAAACGACCCTCACAACTGAAGTATCAGATAATGAGTCTCATCAATGGTGCATAAGATTCCTTTAGAAACCAGAATGGGAATACCCGGCTGAGCTGCCTCACATAGCTAGGTCTGATGTAGGGCTCGTAATGCACTCTATCCACCTGTTGTCTCTTGTTCCACTCCTCACCTACATTCGGTATTCCTGTTGCCTGAGAAATGGTTTCTGGTGTCAAGGTGAAATTTACACCAGCGAGAGTAACCTGACCATCACGCAAATGTAAAACAAACAACCAGGCTAACTCCTGATGATGCTGAATCTGAGCAATCCTCTCACAATATTGATAGCATGACTAATCTCAGAAACATGCCATGGCAAGTGGGCAGGCCGAAAACTGAGTCAATGAGGTGGGCTCCTCCCTCACATGTTTGCCTCCTTTACGAGGCCTTCTCGGTGCATGAATCTCTGTGGTAGAATCATTGTCTTGCTCATATGATGACTCTGTGTCCGTCATGGTGTTTCAATGTGTATGTCAAGTGTATGTTTGGTTTGTTTAAAAATGAGAAATTAAAATTTTGTGTCTTTGTCTCCAATTGCCAAAATATACCAAGTAGGAAGGGACTGTGATAAATAGGGACAGTGAGTATATTGGACTGTCAAGTGAATTAGAATGCAATAACAGTCACTTGACTGTATTTTAGGAATGTGGGGTTTGGGGATTTAGGAATTTTGCAAATAATATGGGAGAGTGATAGTGATAAGGAATGGTAGGGTTTAGGGACAAATGGGAACCAGTGACTGTATGATGATATGGTAGTGATGGGGAAAAGGAACCACAGATGAGAATGGGATTTACAATACTTGGCACAAAAATCAGACTTTTAAAACTTGAAATCCAAACCCTAAGGAGCAGTTTTAAAGAAATGATAGGGTTTACGTTTTGATAATACAAATCCTCCAACCAATCTTCAAACAAATCCAAAAACTGACCAAAGGTAATAGCAAGATGATTTAAACTTACACGGAGCAAAGTGGATGAAGTCGTTTTGAAAAATTTGGAAGCAGTGATGAAATTTTCACTTGGCAGCTCTGTGCGCCGCACTCGTTGAAAGATACACTGTGATGTGCGGCTGTATGCACCATGACCTCCTTGTGCACCACACCTTCTCCCAATGCGCCGTGCAGCACTCCAATACATAGTCTCGGATTTTAACTCACGATTACATTCCTCCCACAATTATCCCTTGGGTCTTTGACAACTTCTTGCATGCAAATGACATTTGAATGGTGAAAATATCTTTTATAGTCATGGATTTGATTTTTGTTTTGCAAAAACCCACTTTCTTATGTTTTGGCTTTGGCACTTTTCACTTCCTAATACAAACTCTGTTTTTGTTTCCATTTTGACCTTTTTGACTTGAATGATGAAACTTTTGTCAGCTTTTTTGCAGGGATGACTGGCATGAAATTTGGCAAAGGCGACCAGGGCCGCGCCTGAACATCTTCATGACTGAAAAAATTGGAAAATATACATGGCATTTATTACAAAAGACGAAATGACGATTTTTCTTCAAAACAGAGTTTTGAAGAAAAGTCAAGATCTTACATTATAACGATGAAATTTCTTGAGATGAAAACTTATTTTGATCCTCCCTCTGGCCTGCTAGCATCATTGGACACTTTGAAGACAAAACTTGCGGAACCCTGGACCTAATGACTGAAATGACTCTTGCTGACTAAGAGACCAAAACAGGACTGTAAATGACTTTAAAATTTATTTTGATAAATAGACACAAACCAGCAGGTACATGACAAGAGGGACATGAGTGACAAAACCCTTCCACCAGAAGATGGATGCTCCTAATGGAATGCAAATAACCAAACTGAATGAGACACCTAAAAATGAAATGCAATAAAAGAGTTTTGATCTCTGACGGAGGGATAAACAGACCGACTCTAACATTGGCTCCAATGGGGATGGTAGCTCCTTGGAGGTGCCAAGAACTACAGATCTTTGGAAAGCAGACAGTGCCTTCATCCATTGGGCTATGGAGTCCATAACTTCGACAAATCAACACAAGACTCTTGAATCAATTTATTGACTGAAAATTGACTCAAACTGACTCAATTTTGAAACCAAAATGACTGAAAGACCTGACTCGACAAACTCAAACCAAAACTGAAATAATTCTTCAGAGTTATAGCCTCCACCTCGGGCCCCAGACTAAAGAAAAGATCACAGTGCACACTTACGATGAAACTGAAATAAATGGTATTTACAATGACAATGTAATCAGCAGAAAACATCTTAGAAATGGTACCGCTTGAGCAGCCGACCATTGACCGGCCCTCCTGGACAATCTTCCCCATTCATCTCCTTCAGAAGAAAAGCGTTCTGACCCTGATATGCAGCAATTTTAAAAGGTCCTTTCCAGATATTTTCAAACATATTGTGCTTACCCTTTTCTTCGTTCCTTGCATCCCATTTCAGCACCACTTCTTCCAACTGAAATTTGTCCGCCTTTTATTTTCTGTCGTAGATCTTCTTAATTCTCTCCTGCAGCTTGAATGTGTTTTGAAAAAATTCTTCCCTCGTCTGCGGCAAATGGACCATTTGATTTATTCTTCTCTGCATATGATCTTCTTCACTGCCAGCTTCCTGTAGAATTTTGACCACCGGAACTGCGAGAGAGGTAGGGAACACTGTATCAACTCCATAAACTAACTCAAAGGGGGACATACCAATGGATTTATTTTGACTTACTCGATCATCCCATAGTGCATTGACCAGCTTCTTATGCCACCTCTTCTTGTTCTTTTCTAGCAACTTTTTAATAATGTTGACTAAAGATTTGTTGGAAGACTCCGCCAATCCGTTGCCTTGCGGATGATAAGCAGTTGAGCGTCCCAAAATGATTTTATACTTGTCACAAAACTCAATCATATTTTTTGATTTGAAAGCTGCTGCATTATCAGTGATCAACTTATTCGGGCAACCAAAACAAGACAAAATGTTATTCTCAAGGAAAGAAATTATTACCGAATCTGTAGCTTGCCTGGTGGGGATTGCTTCAATCCAGTTCGTGAAATAATCTGTCACTGTTAGGATCCATCTATGCTGACGTGAAGAAGCGGGATGAATTTCGCCATTGAAATCCAAACCCCACTGCTGAAAAGGAGCACTCACCTCAATGGGCTTAAGCGGAAAAGGCTGTAATTTCTATCTTCCTTCAAAAATCTCACATTCATGGCAGCTTTTGACAGTCTTGTACACATCAGCAAACAATTTCGGCCAATAATATCCCGCTCTCAAAATATTATTGGCCATTTTCTTCCAAAAAAGGTGACCGCCACAATCTCCCTTGTGAAAATCCCCCATAACCCGCTTTGCTTCTTCTTCCACCAAACAATTCAGCAAAACACCACTAGGATCTTTCCAATAAAGTGAGTTATTCAAAACACAAAACTTAGCAGCCTTCAATTTCAGAGTTCTACTTTTGTTTCTAGCCATGCCGGGTGGTGGTGACAAATTTTGAAGCACATATACAATATCTGAATACCAAGGAGATGTCACAAAAATTTCTGATACCTGAACTGATGAAATTTCCTCATCGTCTTCGGACATAGAAGCAATAAGATTGATGTCCAAAGCGTGAAAATTCGATTCAGCCATTAACTTTGCCAACCCTTGTCCTTTGACAAGCTTTGTGGGCTTTATCTCCACATCATACTCCAACAAGGCTGCAATCCATCTACCCCGTCTCCCTTCCGGATCTGTTTGCACTAAAACATCCTTTACAGCAGCATTAGGAACATAAGCAATAATATGAGAATGCAGAATATATACTCGAAAATCTTTTAATGCCTTCACAAGAGCAAGAGCTTGCTTTTCAATGATGTTATATTTCAGGGTTGCATCTCTTATAGTACGGCTGAAAAAAGCAATTGGTTTCTCATGCCCATCTCTTTTCTACATTAACATCGCCGCCATAGTATTCTCCGAAGAAAATGAAAACAAAATAAAATCCTGAGTGTAATCTGGGCTGATCAAAACAGGAGCTGAAGAAAGAACCAATTTCACTAGATTGAAAGATTTTACCGCCTCCTCACTCCACTTTACTACATTGTCTTTCTTAAGCATGTATGTAATCTCTCTTAAATGTTCAGCAAGGTTAGGCACAAAGTAGCGTAAAAATTTCATCTTACCATTAAAAGACTGAATCTCCTTCTTATTCCGGGGAAGATCAATTTTCTGAATATCTTCAACTCGTGCTGGGTCAATACGGATGCCATATTTTGAGATAATGTGACCAAGGAGTTTGCCCTCATCCATAGCAAACAAACTCTTCTTTGGATTGAGTGACACACCATACTTTCTGCATCGTTGAAAAACAATTTTCAAATGGTAAAGGTGCTCTTCATCAGAATTGGAAAAGACCATCAAATCATCAAGATACACAACAAGGAAAACATCTTTCTCATTCGCAAATGCCATATCCATTGCGCGCTAAAATGTCGCACCAGCATTCTTCAAACCGAAAGGCATTTTAGCGTAATGGAAAGTTCCCCACGGAGTGGTGAACACTGTTTTTTCTCTATCATCCTCATGGACCAAAATTTGGTTATACCCGAAATAACCATCGAGTAGTGACATACGAGATGCTCCAACTACTCGCTGCAATATGTGATCCACTTTGGGCAATGGATAGTTGTCTTTCAAAGACACTTTGTTCAAATTCCTAAAATCAATGCACAAACGAATCTCACCTGTCTTTTTGCGAACGGGCACCAAATTGGAAATCCAATCTGAAAATCTTATAGGAACAATGATACTAGCCTTGTATAATCGATTCACCTCCTTTTCAATCGAGGGCAGCAACTTCGGATTTATCCTTCTCAACTTCTACCGGAAAGGCTTTTGATTTGGCTTAATAGGAATAGCGTGCTAAATTATATTGGTATCATACGTCTTTAAATCTGAGTAATCCCAAGTGAAAACATCAGCAAAATAAGACAAAAAACTCACATATTTTTCTTTTACCTCCGGTGGAAATGCTTTAGACAACTTCACCATCTTTGGATTCTCAGTTGTTCCAATGTTCACGTCTTCAACTCCCTTTTTTGTTGGCCGCAAGGTTGGTTTTCTAGCTACGTCATCTTGATCAAAAAGTTCTTCTAAAGGTATAAAACCCTTAGGAATGACATTATATCTCAGCTGCAACACTTCCATATGATTTATTTGCACATCAGCCTCACCATCATCATGCTCCATGTCAATTGAAGTCTCTTTGAATTTTCCTTTGCTTTGCAGAAACTCATTAATCTCATCATCATCTTGGAATACTTGCTAATGCCTTTGGTTGTCCGGGACAATTGGACGATGTTTCACATGGATTTCGAACTTGTTACTTGAGTTCATTGGAATCTTCAAATTACTAGCTGCCTTAGCAAGAGCATCCGCAATACCATTTTGAATACGAGGGATACAAGTCAAAGTATAGTCTGAAAACAACTTCAAGATATCAAGAACAACATTTCGATAAGCTCGCATTCTAGGATTCTTAGTTTGATACTCACCCTTCACTTGCTTAATTACCAACTCGGAGTCACCATAGAATGCAATCCTCTTAGCATTCAACTTCCTAAGTATTTTCAGACCAGCAATCAAAGCTTTGTATTCTGCCTCATTATTGGAACAATCAAATGCTAATTTGTAAGAACAAACTCTCACATTACTAGGTACCTTGTTTGGGGCGGAAAAAGGACTGCGTAACCAAATACCGATTCCAGCACCATCACTCCCAACTGCACCATCGAAATCCATAGTCCATAAACCTTCTTCATCTACTTCCAAGTGCTGAAATTTCGTTTGCTCTGTTATTTCTGCTTGCTGTCCCTCAACTTTCTGCTGCTTTTGGAAGGCTGATATCTCAGCGGAATTCTCAGGTTCTTGTCTCTCTTTCATCAAAACTTCTCTGAAATTTTCTGTGATCTCCGGAATGTCTTCTGCTTCAACTAACTGACTATCTACATCATTAAAACTATCTGAATACAAAACAAAAGACTCTAAATCTGTATGTACATAATTTACCGGATGATTTACCGGTTTCTCCTTGCTGGTGATCATATACTTCATCTTTTGTTCCCGATATAATCTTCTCATCTGACTGAACACAGGAATGGTAGCATAGGAGAAATCGAACTGCAATGTTCTCTTCAATTTTGGTCCCCAAGATATGGAAAGAAGCATGCCAAATCTTGGAGGTATGTCTGCCACAACCACATCCATCAAAACATTCTTCGCCGGAATCTAATCTAAACTTACCACCAAATATTTAATAAGCCCAATGCATCTTACTCTGCTGGAATCAAAATAATACAGATCATGATATTTCCGAGTGATGTCTAATCCCAATTTCTCCATAATCGCCTTCGGCATGAGATTGTGAGAAGCTCCAGAATCAAACATGGCATTATGTAACACAAAATCATGCAATCTAAGGCTGATATAAAAAGGCGGCACATCACTATCGGGAGACTCACCATCCAATGCTGGACCAAAGATCAACTCAGGTTGATCATCTTCCACATTCACAATATCAGACATTGGATCGAAATTCAAAATTTTAGATACTTGACCCTTGTAGCTGTTATTTCTCATTAACTCAGTCAAAGGAATGGAAACTTTTAACTTAGCAATCTCACCTTCTAAGCTAAAAGCTGAAGTTTTTTCTACCTCTTTGACTGGAGCATCATTCTTTTCAGCTTTCTCCCTTGATACAATTGGCTGATTTGATCTTTCACTTGATGCTGGAGACTTGCTTGTAGTAGGATCAACTACATATTTTCCCTTCTTTTGTGTAATGGGTACATCATTTTTTGGTGCTGCAACTTCTTTTCTCTTTTGGATTGGTTTGATAGGCACATATCTGTTTCTAAGTGAATATTGTTTCTGCTGGGTGGACAAAGCATTCATATAACCTCTCTAATACTCATCCGACTCTTTTTCAAGAGCTGTCTCATTTGCCAAGATAAAATCCTCATCCCTTTGTATAGCTGAACTTTCTGCAAACTCCTCCTCCTTAGTGATAAAGGTTGGCATGTCATCAGGTGTAAAAAAGTGATTTTCTTCTCCGATTACATTATCTTCGTCATCTGATTCGGGGCCAACAAAATTCTGTTGTAAAGGAGTCTTTACCTGTTGTTGTGCTGGCGGTTTTGGTGCTCGCTGCTCTCGTTGTTTGATCCTGAATTGAGGTTTTTGTTGTCCACGGAAGTTGGGATTTCTGATCTACGGTTCGGGCTTATCAAGCGTCATTCTTTCAAACATATTTTCCACTTTGCGAAGTAGTTGTTCTGAAGTAGAAGCTTCTTCCTTTATCATGACTTTCTTCTCTGCTTTCAATCTAGCTCTCTTGTCATTCAAATTCGCCTAAACACTCACCACAATTTTCTGCATGTCCTCCAGGGTGGGCGGGTCTCTTTCTCGTAATGGATAGGCCATGTCCGGATGAAAACCATCTGGAAACTTAAGCAAAACTGACTTCTTAGATGGCCTTAAATCATCAGGAATTGCATTATAAACCGCATTAAATCTAACACAATAGTCTTGGACGAACTCACCAGCATTGTGCTTGATCTTGGTATATTCAGAAGTGATTTGAAGAGGATCTTTCTTTACTTCCCACCAATCTAAAAATTGTCTTTGCAGCTTGGCCAATGTAGCAATGCTTCTAGGCTACAAAGCTCTGAACCATTTCCTTACTTCACCTCCAAAAGTTTGCACAAACAATCTCATAGTCACATTTTTTTCATCAATTTCATGAAGATCAAAGAATTCTACCTTTCTATCAATATGTTGCTGAGTCGGAAGACTCTGAGGAGTACCATCAAACAATGGGATTTTACTTTGATAATCCGCGGGCATAGCATCCAAGTTTAGAGGCAAGACAAGGGGTGCGAATCTAGCAGCCATTGCTCTTGGTGGATTTATAATCTATTTTGGAGAAACGGGTGGAGTAGGAGTAGTAGGTGTGTGAGGTGTATGTGGTGTGGATGGAGGAGAAACTACTGCACATTGTTGATCATAAATAGATGGTTGCATGGGAATAGTAGGAATGAAAGGAAGCTGGGTATG
Source organism: Pinus albicaulis (assembly GCA_034641835.2). NCBI lineage: Eukaryota > Viridiplantae > Streptophyta > Pinopsida > Pinales > Pinaceae > Pinus > Pinus albicaulis. The sequence continues at coordinate 626,730,874 of CM076569.1, forward strand.
AACCTGTGAATCAGAGGTAACTGCTGATGGACCAAGAGTTTCAGATGCAGATTCTATAAACTCAGGAATGTTTGTTGCAACAATGGAGTTTTGAATATTCAAGATGTAACTATCGATGTATCTATTAGCCTATTCAATTTCAAGATACTTAATAAACTCGGGATTTATGACATTAGAACCAATCGCACTTTCAGACTTAGTCTCAAACAACGACAACTCAAATTGCTCGTCAAATTCAATATATTCAAGATATTCAAACACAGCGGGACATGAATAATATTTGAAAAGAGGAATCACGAGACTTTCTCTACGAAGGATTCTTGAAATCAGATTGGGATTCTCATACACTGGAGGTGGATCGGGATCCGGATTTTCTCTAGTATGTCTTCTGGAAGCCAGTGTGTTGGATTAATTTCAAAATCAAAGGGACAAAACCAACTTTTTCAGCCTACCAAATTCTAGACTCATCACCCAAAAGTCCAGAACGATCTGATATACTGGGGCAATTCACAAGTCAAGTGTCACGTTCACAAGCTATACCGGAGATTGAATGAAGCAGTGTTTATCTACTTCCGCTAATGCAAAGCAAAAGCGTTTTGAAGGCTACCTGGCATAACTTCAGGCTCCGTCTGTAGCTTATAAAACAATTAACACCAACAAGAAAAACATTTTCTTCCCCAGTATGGTCGCCACTATGTTATTACCTAAATCTACCTCAGGCTGAAGGAAGGCAGAGTTCAGGGTAACATCAAACCACACTCAGTCTGGTAGCTAGCCCTACCAGAACAGGAGAGGGCTCTCTCCGGGTCAATCTCAGCGAAAAGTAACCAATAGGGCTTGAGATGACTGAAATGAAAGCTAATTTTAGGCTAGGTATATAATTGAAGGAGTTTGATTGTGTTTTTGGGGTTTTTTGCTGGATCAAGGGAAAGACAGTTTTGGGTGCGGGGTTTAGGCCTAGTTTTTGAAGAGTTCTGATTGGGGCAAGGAAGGCAATAGTTTTGATGCTTTAGCTTGAGTGGATGGATGGATCAGACTAGTGAGGAGCTAAAGAGGGCAAGATATTCTCAAGAGTCCTCCTCAAACAGATGAAAACATGAAAAACTAAACAAAAATGAAGGTAGAGCAATGCAAACCAATGAATTCTACCTTTATAACTTGTTTGTTTAGTTTAAGAAGAAAGAAGAATGAAAATGGTACACATAAAAATAAGTGAAATTACATATACATAGAAGAAAACACCATCAAAACACAGAGCCACAAGGATCCGAAAGAGGGCTGCAAACCCTGGTCTATTCCTTTGCCAAAATTGCAGAATGAAATGTACAATGAAGTGCTAGCAATCCCAAGTGTCCAACCCTGAAAATGACTGAGAAAATACATCATATAGACAAGCCTAACCCATTCCCATGCCTCTGGGGGTCAATCTCATCATTCTAGGAGTTTTTTCAACCATATCTAAACTAGGAACTAGAAAATAGGCCATGAAACAACTTGCCTCTATATGCTAGGAAACTGATCCATTCACTCACATTTCACCTTTTAATGAATGAATCTTCTAGAAAAAGTAAAAATGTGCCAAAATTACATAATGAACATGAAATTACATCAAGGTACATCAATAGTTACATGAAAAAGTGAAACTGCCTAAAACTAGGCGAAATTCTGAGCTGTGGAGTGAAAAATAGGCCAAAATTCTCTATGCGCCGCGCCCAAAATCTCTAGCGTAGCACAACTTTGGAGCTGATTTTGAGGCACTTCCTGAGGTCCAAATTGAGCTCATGATAGCTCGTTGGAAAGCCCTGCCTGTCTACTTCCAAACCCAAGTGGAATTTCTAGATTTGGTTGCCATTTTCCACTCCAAAAGTTCAATCTCCCAACACTGCTTCCTGTGGGTGCAAAAAGTGGCAGAAAGGCCATTTTTAGGGTGTTTTTGACCCTTTAGGCAACACAGAACTTGATGAAATCCTTAGGTAATCTATGAGCATGCATAAATTTTCATAAAAAATCCAGAAACACAAATTTTTCCCCCTGAAGAGCTGCCAATTATAAGCGCGCACCAAGTGGTGCTACGCGTTGGGCAGAAAAACCTATTTTGTGACAAAAAAAAATCAAAATTGACAAAAAAATTTCCAAATTCCTTGAAATATGGGCTGTAGGTCCCTGATCAAATGCCATGCTCAGCCAAAGAATCTTCGACCAAGATTTGGAGCCTATCATGTCTTTTTCGACGTTTCAGTGCCCTCCTTAGCCTCGCTTTCAGGATCTTGATCTTCGCTTTGCAAACATGTGTGCATGCCCAATAGTGATTCTTCATGTGCCCGAGCATGTTTTTCTCCTTATTCACCTTCTCCAACAGCTTCTCAAGATGAATGTTGACTCTCTCAAGCCAAGTCTCTCTAACAGCCTCAATCTCCCGCTCAATAGGTGTCATCTCGGATGGGCTTCTTTGGGTAGCTTGTCGGTTCTCACGGATGATTTGCAACTCCATGATATTCTGCGGATCCTCCAACTGCTTGTTGCGTTGCTCCAGATAGTTTATGATCCACTGAGCTCTCTGCAACTTGTCATTCAATGTATCGATCTCAGCTTTCTGCTCCTAAATGATCTCCCTCAGTTTTGAGCTTGGAGAGCTCAAATCCTCATCAAGAAATATGAAATGAGTATCATGGCCTCCTGAAGGGCCCTCCTCCTGCATAGGCCTCTTTCCTCTGTCCTGTACCTTTACCTGTGCTGATGACGACGGCAACGAGACCCCTTCCACCCCGGGTGGAGATAGTACTCGTCGGGCTGCTGCAAATAATGATCTCGTGCCTCTCTGATAAGTAACAAATACTGGCACACCGATAGGCTATGTCTCGTGACCTTCAAACCAATGTGAAGGTTCACCTGTATCATGAACAATCTCCGGAGTAGGCTGAGGGGCTGTGAAGAAGTCACGGGGAATGAAATTTTCCTAAGCAATGCCCTGCAATCCAAGCTGATGTACCACAATGATCTTGATGAGTGCATAATGATAAATGTTGTGGTACTGTTGCTCGGGAGTCTTCTTCTGCACAAGAGTAGTCATCCTCTCTATGTTTCGGCACATGAAATATGGTATGTTCATCATCCTCACTCTCGTGAAATGCCATGATAATCGATGCTCGTCGCCAGCAGGAGACAGGAGAAACGACCTCACAACTAGTATCGGATAATGATTCTCATCAATGATGCATAAGATTCCTTTGAAAATAGGAATAGAATACCACGTTGGTGCCCTCACACTGCTTCATTCGATGTAGGAGCTCGTAATGCACTCATCACTGCTATCTCTTGTTCCTCCTCACCTACATTCGGTATTCTGTTGCTGAGAAATGGTTTCGGTGTCAGGGTGAAATTTTACACCGGCGGAAGTGACACGACCATCACGCAAATGTAAAACAAGCAACCCGACTAACTCAGGAAGTGATGTGAATGAGCAATCCTCTCACAATAATGATAGCATGACTACTCTGAAGCATGCCATGGCAAGTGGGCGAGGCCTACAATGAGAGTGATGAGGTGGGCTCCTCCCTCACATGTTTGCCTCCTTTACGAGGGCCTTCTCGGTGCCAAGCTGCAATGGTTAGAATCATTGTCTTGCTCATATGATGACTCTGTGTCCGTCATGGTGTTTCAATGTGTATGTCAAGTGTATGTTTGGTTTGTTTAAAAATGAGAAATGAAAATTTTGTGTCTTTGTCTCCAATTGCCAAAATATACCAAGCAGGAAGGGACTGTGATAAATAGGGACAATGAGTATAGTGGAATGTCAAGTGAATTAGAATGCAATAACAGTCACTTGACTGTATTTTAGGAATGTGGGGTTTGGGGATTTAGGAATTTTGCAAATAATATGGGAGAGTGATAGTGATAAGGAATGGTAGGGTTTAGGGACAAATGGAAACCAGTGACTGTATGATGATATGGTAGTGATGGGGAAAAGGAACCACAGATGAGAATGGGATTTACAATACTTGGCACAAAAATCAGACTTTTAAAACTTGAAATCCAAATCCTAAGGAACAGTTTTAAAGAAATGATAGGGTTTACATTTTGATATTACAAATCCTCCAACCAATCTTCAAACAACTCCAAACACTGACCAAAGGTAATAGCAAGATGATTTAAACTTACACGGAGCAAAGGGGATGAAGTCGTTTTGAAAAATTTGGAAGCGATGAAATTTCCTTGTGACTGTTTGTGCGCCGCGCTCGTTGAAAGATACACGGTGATGTGCGGCTGTATGCGCTGCGACCTCCTTGTGCACTGCGCCTTCTCCCAACACGCTGCACCTGCAATTTTCACCACAGTCTCAGCCTCAAACACAAGCTTTCGCTCCTCCATGATTTTCCTTTGGGTATTTGACAACTTCTTGCATGCAAATGACATTTGAATGGTGAAAATATCTTGTATAGTCATGGATTTGATTTTTGTTTTGCAAAAACCCACTTTCTTGTGTCTCAACTTTGGCACTTTTCACTTTTTAATACAAACTTTGTTTTTCTTGTTTCCACTTTGATTATTTGACTGAAATGACGAAACTCTTGTCTATTTTTTGCGGTCATCATGGCATAAATTAAAATAAGCGACCGAACCCACGCACTGAACATCTTCAGTAGAAAACTTGGAAAATATACATGGCATTTATTACAAAATAAAATGACGATTTTCTTCAAAACGAGTTTTGAAGAAAGTCAAGATCTTACATTATAAGCTTGTTTGGTCTCAACCTAGTCTCCTAAATTGAGTTCATTTAATTGTCAACCGGGGTTGGTAAACTGCTGAAGTGAAGTGCACCGTATGTGCCTAGGTGTTTGTCTCTTAATGCATTTTGTTTAGTGTTTTATGATGTTTTTGGTCTTTTGTGATGATTTATGATGTTTTTGGTCTTTTGGTAGTTTTATGTTCACAAGGAAAATGACTAGAAAGCTAGTGGAAGGAAGCTAATGATTAAAAACAGAGTGAAGCCTAGTTGGTTGATGAAAAATGACAAATGCAATTGCAGATATTGAAACAGAATCAAATCCAAACTATGACTAAGCAAAAACAAAGCTTGATAATGACTTTTAAGCAAATGATTCAAAACATAAACTCAACTTGTCAAATTCTTTCATCAAAGGTATTTTGAGAGAGAGCTTGAGACATGGTCAGCTAAGCATGCAAATTATCCTAACTAAACAGTTAAACAACTAACTTATAATGATGCAACATGTTATCCATGATTAGAGATTTGTTGAAGCATATTTGGAGTAAAACATTGATACCATCATAAGATCTCTACTTTAAGACTAGTTCCTAACTCTATTCTGCAACTTAGTTTGATAGCACTATACTTCACTCAAAGGTTATAGATTTTTGAAATAGTCTTTTGAGGAAATGTTTGTTTGTGATATGATAAGGAAGTTGCAGAAGTACTTCAGGCCTTAAAATGATATTGTCTTCTGTTCATGTGGTTATGAATCAATTATAGATTTTAGAACAAGAAGAGGTTTGTAAATAATGAAGGTTGTTTTGTTAAGTTTAACAACTGAAGTAATCTAATATGCAGTGAATGACAACTGAATGTGGAGTGCAAATGCAATGAGTTAAGCTAAAACTGAACTTAAGATGTCACTAATCTAAAACAGTGCTGAACTAACAAGTCATTATCAAACTCAAAACAAAATGACTGAGCATGAGTTAAATGCAATTAGACTCCGGAGTATCCTAACTAAGCTATCATGCATTATTCTATGGAATTATACAGTCTGTTTGTCCATCATGATTGGTATTTTGGAAGAGTTTCTTAGAACAATCCTAATTGTACAATTCAGTGCAAATGCAAACATAAAGACTGAAAGCAATGAAAAACTAAGATATCATAGCTATCTCCTACCCATCATTATGATATTTTGGAAGAGCATTTTAAGAGCAAGAACATCTATGGTACTTAGTGAAAACACACAACTGAAGCGTTCAGGATCACAATCATGCTTAAGACATCATAAGGATTTCTTGGAAGAGTTTCTTCTTTTGGAAGAGTGTTTAGCATAAGTATAACTGTGATGGTGAACAAAAGAGATTACAATTAAATCCTACAACACTATAGCCATTTCCCATTCATTATCATGATCTTTTGGAAGAGCTTCTTCTTTTGGAAGAGTTTTTAGAACGAGTATAACTATAGTAGCTAATGAAAACAACTACGAATTCAACTTCAAAAACGTAAAGGCAGCTAGGATACTTATCTAAATTACGCAAATAAAACCGTGCAGGAGGCAGGGGCCCTCTACCACCAGATGGAATCTAACTCCAAATCAAATCAACGCTTTCAAAACAATACTGTCTGCTTCATTAAAGGAGAAATAACTTGAACAGAGCAATCTGCGTCTTCAGAAATGTAGCACAGAATCTAAGCAAAATCTAGAGCAAAATCTAGCCTAGCTCTTGGTTTCCCAAGTGTTTATATAACAAATGTACATAACAAAACTTGCAACAATTCCAGGATCATTGTCTTTCCTTATCGAAATCACATTAGGACTCTTGAAGTGGCAACGTAAAAAGGAAAAGGACATCTGGACTAAGACAGTCCTATTAGAAGTCTGCCTTCCTAAATGTGTTCCCACGTACAAAAACCATATCCAGAATTCGGTTTTTCCTTCATGGTGAGCAACGAACAATGTAGACATGACGTGGAATATACCCATATGCGGTTTTTCTTGAGAGGCCACCTGGAACATACCCAAACGTGAAGACAGCTGCAGAATTTCCGGTTAGCTACGGAATGTTTGCATTCTGCAGCTAGTTCCGGTCAAAATGCATTACAATGACAAAAATCACAAAACTTAGCAAGTCGGTCATGTTAATCATTCTAAAAGTAATTTTAACTAAATTCATTGATCAATTGGGTCTAGGATAACAATGGACAAAGGAAAATGAGGTAAAGTAAGATGAAAGAAAGCACAATCTTGAGGCTCAACATAATAACGATGAAATTTCTTGAGATGAAAACTTATTTTGATCCTCCCTTTGGCCTGCTGGCATCATTGGACACTTTGAAGACAAAACTGTCAAAATCCTAGACCTAATGACTGAAATGACTCTTGTTGACTAAGAGACCAAAACAGGACCGTAAATGACTTTAAAATTGATTTTGATAAATAGACACAAACCAGAAGGTACATGACAAGAGGGACATGAGTGACAAAACCCTTCCGCCAGAAGATGGATGCTCCTAATGGAATGCAAATAACCAAACTGAATGAGACACCTAAAAATGAAATGCAACAAAAGAGATTTTGATCTTTGACGGAGGGATAAACAGACCGACTCTAACAGGTGGTACCTTCACTTATTATAACATCTAGAGGGAATAAATTTGAATTGGTTTTCCATTTGAGAGGTGGAATGGAGATATAAAAAATCATAAGTAAAACTAATTGGTTTTCTCTTTGAGATGTTAAAGGCAGATCTCAAAACTCTATATGGGAAGAAAATTATTCTTGAGGTTAATAGATCGAATACTATCAATAATGTCAAGGCTAAAATTCAAGACAAGGAATTCCTCAAAATCATCAAATATTTATTTATTTTCTAGAAATCACTTTGAAGATGACAAGTTTGTCTAGTCAGAGGAATTGATCTTGCTTCTTATGTGAGAAAATGTAACTAGGTTCGGTCTTCATAATTACTATTGTGCTTATGTTATTTTATATTTCATGTAAATATCAAAAGAAGAAAAAAAATATTGTTGTTCAAGCATGGGTTTCATGCTCAAATTATTTGGTCATCTAGGTCAAGCATGTTATTCATGCTTCTAGGGTTTATTGAGTAAAAAATAATATTTTTCATAAGTCAAAATATTGTTTTAGAGTCAAGTCCCATTTGGGCTTTAAAGAGAAAGTGGAAAAAGAGATACATTTGAGTCAAAAATGTAATGTTTGTACCTATAAGACCAAGTCGGCCCTAGAAGGCATAATTCAACCTCATTGATGTGTATAAATAGAGACAGTTAGAATTCATTTGAAGCACCACTCAAGAAAGTTTGATCTCCAAGTCAAGAAGTTTGAAATTCAAGAGAACAAGAAGCTGGGAAATAAGAGAGAGAAAGACATAATAAAATCGAAGTTTCTGCCCTAAAATATGACCTGCATTCCTCACACATGCATAACTCTAAATTTTTTGCAAGGTTTGAAGTTGCAAAATTACTACAGGTCCACAATTTTGAAGCTGGAGGCCAAAATTTTGAAGTTGGGGGCCGAAGTTCTGAAGAAGGTGATGATTTGGAGGGTTTTGACTCGAGTTGACGTTGACTTGTTGGAAGAGCTTGGGTGGAGGGATGACTTAGGTCTTTTTGAAGGTATGGGTATTGTTGTTTGGGTCTTAGATTCCTCATTCAATCTGATTATATAAGAAGAGAATAACTTTTTTGGTTTTCCCCTTGGAGGGGTTTTTCCCTTGGTGCCTACAACTTGTCTTCATTGTATATTTGTGATCTTAATTGTTTATTGTTTTGGTAATTTTTTGATGAAAAAAACATAATAAAAAAGTAATAAGAATCCAAAATAACTTCACAAGAAATTATCAAGTAAAGATAAATCACCCTAGTTGGCGCCCTTATCAATTTATCAACATGGTTTCAGAGCAAAGATGAAGGAGAAGGAAACTTGAATCTCACTCTAGTTGGCATAAGAAAAATAAATTCATCAAAGATACCTTGAAGGACATCATTTGCAGGGAGGACACAAGGGAGGACATAAGGAAGGATATAAGGAAGGACATATAAAAGGTTCATCTTGAAGGAAGGATATTGCTGATAAATGCAGGGGAAACTAAATAGATGATTTCTCTTACTTTGATAATTACTTGTGATGTTGTTTTACTTAATTTTATTCACTTCTTCTTTCACTTAATTAGTCTTAGTGTTTTCTATCATTAATAACTACCCAAAAAATAAGACAATAAGACACAAGAACCTCAGTAAGTGCTACTACCGGATTCACACCATTTCAGTTGGTTTATGGTTTGGAAGAAATCCTTCCCATTGAGTGCAAAATTTTACCGCTAAAACTAGCTATCGAACTTATCCCTGCTACCTCCACAGAAGAGAAGTTTATTTTACACTTGACTCGATTGGATGAGACTCGACGTGATGCTTCTTTGGCCAACGAAACTCATAAAAGACACATAAAAGTGAAATATGACAAAGTGTCAAGCCTAGATTCTTCTCAGAAGAAGATCTGGTACTCTTATATGACTAGGAGGCTGATAAGTTAGGCCTAAGAGATTTCCAGCCTATGTGGCTGGTCCCATACATTTTCAAACGAGTCCTAGAAAAAGGGGCTTATGATTTAGTAGATCTTGATGGCATTCCAGCATCGCAGCCTAGAAATGGGTTGTATCTCAAAAAATACTATACTTGATACCATTCATAGTAGACTATGTACATACTCTATATAGGTGTGTTTAGTGTGTTTGTAGTGTTTTTTTAAGATTTTCCCATGGTTTATGTTGATCCTCCTTTACTTTGGCTTGTAGTTGTCAACCTCTTTCGAACCTTACATTGGTTATGCCGATGGTGATAGTGGTAGGACTCAAAACCTATCCTCCACAGCATGGGCCATATTTCTCCAAATGGTGAGATAGTGAGCATGTAAGAGATTTGTATTGGTTACGCTACTAATAACATCACTGAGTATAGCACAATGGTGGAGCTTCTATCTGATGCTATTGCACATGGTATCTGTCATATAGCCATCAGGCTTGACTCACATCACGTAGTACTACAACTTGGGAATATCTATTCGATGAGAAATCCTGACATCCTTCACATGGTTTTGAGAGTGTATCTTATGAAAAATAATTTTCGTTTCATATAATATGAACATATTTCTATAATTCTAAACACTTTAGCTGATGCCCTGGCTAATCTAGTTTTAGATATAAATTTGCAATGAATGTAAGTAACTTTCAATTCACATCAAATTATATTCAAAAGCATAATATAAACTAGGGAGCACTGTATATATATATATATATATATATATATATATATATGATAAGTTTGGTTTTAGAAAATGTGTTCCTCGAGACACGTATGGATACATTTCCCATATATAAAAAATACATGCAAACATCTAAGTAGACAATCAGTGGTGGTCATGATAGAACGACACTGCACGAGCTATCTTGTGTGATAATTGACCAATACGACTAGGTACACAGATGGTATGTCGTTGAAGTTGCAATGGAAGATGATTGACTATTTTCTTATCAACCCAATGAGTCAATCCCTCCATGTGGTGCTCCGCCTCCTCTAGGACCTCTGCCACCTCAATATCTCGTAGTGCATCCTGTCCCACTATAGTACCCTATATTGGTCCCACTACCTCTTCCTATGATTGTCTCTCTGTGTGACAGAGATATGTAGCACCCACTGGTCGAAGAGGTCCAATGTCTGCATGAAAACATCAAAGAGTTTAGTCTCAGGAAAATGAAAAAATAAAAAAAAATTGTAAAACTTCTTAAAATATTAATGGTCAAAGTCTCTTACCTATAATGGTACCCTCTCTAAGGAAAAATAAACCAAGATGGAACCATAGCTGAATTTTTTCAACTTCCCCTCCTTTTCTTTAGTAAGTTATTCCTTCAAGTTGACCAAGACACCCTCACTCTAGTTGAATATTGTATGCACTAGACATTCTACCCCATACTACATGTATGACATGCTTACCACATGTAATGTCGATTTGTATACCAATATTACTATCATGAACACGATCAATCTCAAAGGTAGTTGGGTCACATCCTTTAGGTTAATATTTCAGTCCCTAGTAGGAATGGCTCGAGGTCTGCAATAGGCAGCAATGTAATATTTCATCATCTCATTGCCACTTCTTCCACCTAGAAGAGAGATGGTGAAACCTCGCTTTGACAATACTGTCATAAAGTAAATATCATATACCTATATCTTGAGTAGATTCTCCCCAAACCTGAGCACTTGTGCATGAACATCCCATGAACACATAAGATACTTTAACAACTCCATTTTTTGCCACATATCGAGAAGCCAGAAGAATTTCAACAACCCACAATCTCTAAGTTCCTGGATGGTAGTAGGGTCATTTGATGCATCCATATCTTGTTCTTCATGCTCTGTTTTTCCAAATAAATGAAATTTTGTGATAATGGGTACCTGAAACATAAAAAAAGGACTCATTATACTCTTTCCCATGCAAAAATCCTGATAAAATTTTATGCAAAGTTGAGAAAAAAATTGGATAAACGTGCCCAACACACCCTAGGAGGCTTAGAGGGAGTGTTTTACCGTCGTCTGCAATGTTCCACTACCTAGGTGCAATTCCCTTTTCGACACAAAAGGGGTGCGTTGGTCCCAGGGCATTTTTTATGAACCAAAGGGGCATCAAAAACTTGAAAAATTTTCATCAAAACAAAAAAATGAACATTGCAAAGATAGAGAAAGGTCTTAGCTCCTACCTCGATATGATGACACTTGAAATGGTTCCCTGGATTGGTCACAATTAACTGTAGAAGATCAAGGGGAAAATGGCTCCAAATATTCCCTGTTGAAGGTAAAGTGTGAAATGGTAAAAATGAGAAGTCATTTTAGATTTGTCATAATTTTCTTGTTATTTTATTCCTTTTTAACATTTCGACCTAGATATGATTCATTTTTACTATGAAACAGGTATGTTTATTCCTTATTGTGGTGTTTTAAGTAGGATTACAACTGGTAGCAAGTTTTTACTATGTTGTCACATGTTACTTTGATTGAAGAGTACACTTTTATCTCTTTTTCAGACTCTATAAACTAACCAAAAAGGAACCCACTAGAGTCATCTTTCAGCTCTTTTCAGACTCCCAAAATATGAAAATATTTTTGAGAAATTTTCCTTTCGAGCTCATACAAGTAAATGAAAATACATATACTCAGTATAAGTTTAACCATTTTCCATAATGAGATAGACTAGCTACAAAAAAGGAATACCTTAGTCGAACATGACTAAGAGGTTCTCTTGGGTATTTTTTTCTCCCTTTTTCGACTCGAGAGACTACCTACAAAAAGGAAGATGTAGAGTTTCCTTTTCCGCCTCTTTTTCAAAATATCTAAACATGAAAAATATGTCGAGTTGTACCTTCATTGGACTTGTTAAAACATCAAAGAATGATGGACTTGTCGAGCATGACAAGGCCAAAACCACTCCTTCTCAGGGTTCATTAAAAATAATTGGAGGGATTCATCCAAAGGATGAAATTATAGATCAAGCATATGTTATCCTCCTCAAGATTGTTAAAAAATAAAGAGGTATTGACCAGTATGGTTGGGGAAAATTGGGAAAATATGGGATTCCATTTTGTTTAATGGAAGCTAGTAGCTCTTGAACACGACACTTTTCCACTTCATCTTTGTGGCTATTGGGTTCAGTAATATGCTTATCTTTTGGTTATCATACTATTTTCGGAGCCTTCATTTCAGTTTTGGGTCAATGTTGCCAATTCCATTCAGTGTCATTATGTGTTCAAGAGAAGTCCTTGAGTTGATCTCTGTTACAATACTCTTAAGCCTTCATTTCATGTCTGCCTTCTTAGTGATCTCCCATCCAAACATATGTTTTGCAGTGAACACTTTGAGTCAACACATGGTTGATCCTCATCACATTCACTAGGTTGGTGCCAGGAATCTCTTAAGATATCTTTGGGGCATGATAAACCATGGGCTGAGATACACTTCTGGGAGTTTGAGACTCCATGGATATTTTTATGCTGGTTGGGCTGGCAGTGTGGTGGATCACGAGAGCACATATAGATGTTTCGGACCTCCAAACCGACTTCGGGTTAGTTAAACTAACTTTGGGTTAGTATGTGACTCCTTTGAGTCTATAGAGGTTTCGAGACCTCTTGGGTAACTTCGAGTCCGTTGGGAGTGATGTCTTTTGTGACTCCGTTTGAAATAAGAAGCCGGTAAGAAAAACTTGGTCTGGAATTGGATGACACACGATGTTTGGATGGCACTGGTGGATGGAGTTCTCCCTAGTTGAGAGGGAGTGTTAATTTTGGGCAACTAGGTCCAAACTCCATGTTGTACTGCCCAGCTGATGATGCCAATATTTTTATTGGATTCCTCTTTCGGAGAGGTGCAAGATTGATCTAAATATCATCTTGATCGGATGAGAAGAAAATTTATTTTGAATTTATTCCACTTATGTGCAAGGTTGGCCAGATTTGTAATGTAGGCTTGAGAGCCCAATAGATTTGTTACACATCCTCACATATGGATATAAATTTGAGAGACTTGGAGGTGATTTCATCATCAACTCATCACACACTTCTCTCTTGTGTTTGATTGGTTCGATCACTTTTGGAGGCATTTTCTTCTCACACGTGTGGAGTAGCAACTAGGGATTTTTGGTGCAGATATTTCTAGGGTTTTAGCGCAAGTTTGAATAGCGTTGACTTTGGTCAATGCTTGGTCCTTTGACCTCCAAACTTCACCAAAAGTTCAATTTCTAAAGGCCGCATTGATTGGCACACATACCGAGGCTGAAAGTTGACTTTCACCTTACTGCGTTGACTTTTGCTACTTCTCTTTTGCATTGACAGGATAGCTTTGAATTTATGGAGCTGTCTTGAGGGTTGTGTGACACATTTGGTTGGTTTACCTAAGGACAACTTTGTTGGTTGAAGCATCCTATTGACCGTCGTAACGCCACCATTCTTCATCTTTGTTTGAAAAAGTTAAGTATATTATTGGCTTGTCTTCCGTCGATCTATTGGTATGTTCTATTAGCATTTTAATTTCATGTTTATGCGATTGCTATTTGGTATCGGTCCCTAGAATTTTGAAGTAAATTTGCATCAAGCATAGAAAAATTTTAAAAATTTACAAAAGTACTATAAGAAAATATTTTGTACAGGCTGAGCCTTAAAATTTATCTGAAGCAAGCTTGGAGTATTGGCTATCCTATAAGACATTGTTGTGAAGTTTCCTTATTGACAATTTTGGTAATATTTCTTCAGCTTATTTATACCTTATGTTTGAAGCATTACTGAACAATTATTTTGTAGCCTCCATTTGAAGAAAAATTATGAACCTGTTCTCTAGCTCTATACAAATTTGACTGAGGCCAAATTCAGCCTTGGTTAGGGCAGACTTGAAGCCACTTTTAGAGGTCATCTTGAGATCACTCTATCAGTTATTTTGACCTTGTCTGCTTAAAGGAAATCTTAAATTTGTTCTTGTGGACCTTGACATTATTCTTGTAAAATATTGGAACAATATTTTGAAGTTACCTTTATAGAAGCCTTGGGGTACTCCAAATCACTATAAAAGAAGACTTGACCTACTCCATTCAATCATCAATTCGAAGGGACATCATCTACTAATATATTTGTTCACGCATGTGAAAAGGAATATTTTTGAGTTAAGAGGGTTGAAGTTCTTGTGTTTGCAGGAGGGTCGTATCCCTAAAGGAGGTCAAGAGCCTTAGTTTGTAAGGAGGGACCTTAACCTAAATTTTGGGTTGCTGAGATAATCAAGAGGAAGATAACAACCTGTTTTGAGACCAAGCCTCAGGTCTAGAGGGGACCAAGGAGCTTAAAGTAATAATGAGAGAATATCGAGCTAGCTCAGACATGTGGAGAGACCAAAAAGGTAGAAAAGGAAACTGTTGTTTTTGGGAGAAGGGCTTGTCTAGCCCCAGGATTTTTCAATTTCTTTGATGAAGCTTAGATTGTAATTTTTTTGAATTGAAGAATTTTACTAAGCAACGATTGTTGGGTTTTTCCCTAGTTAGGGTTTTCCCACGGCAAATATTTTTGTCTCTTGTGTTTGGCTGTCTCTTTGTGATCCTACTGTCATGATTGTTTTACTGTTGAGATTTTTCATGTATAATTGCTTAATGATGAATGTAACTTGAGATGGATTAATGAAAAAATCACGGGAAATAAATTATCATATTAAAAGATCATAAAAAATCAACACATTCACCCTTAGCCAAATCAACATGACTCCATGGGTGATTGCATCATTCCCACACTAGTCAAATCAGCATGACCCCATGGGAGAATGTCTACTCGATGTTGTAAAAAAATCAACACTCCCTCTATGGGAGGGAGAAATTCAACATCACGCCAACCTTGTTTTTGAAGTATACAAACTTCGTTCTAGACAGAGGCTTGATGATATTTTCCACAATCTGCTTGTGTGTGGAGACAAACTGGAGCTTCATTTATCCCTTCTGCACCATATATCAGATGAGGTGATATTTGATCTCAATGTGCTTCAACCTGTCATGAAAAACTGGATTCTCCAAAATCTTGAGACAACTTTGATTATCACAATGTATCAAGGTTGTCTCTATCTCCCGATCAAATATCCCTGCAAGTAGCTTCCAAAGCTTTACTCCTTTCTGCCTTGCAACATTGGTTGCGATATATTCTACCTTTTTTGTAATAAGTGTGACAGAAGTATACTTCCTCTAAACCAAGATATCATAGCTGATCCCAAGCTAAAGTAGCACCTCAAGGTGCTCTTTCTATCCACTGCACTCCCGACAAAATCTAAATCAGTATATCCCTGCAACCTCACTTCACCATCCAAGACATATCTCAAACCAAATCCAATTGTATCACGCAGGTATCTCAACAAATGCTTCGCTAGAACCCAATGTACATACCTCAACTCAATCATGAACTATTGCAGGGTGTTTACTGCAAAGCAAATAACTGGCTTGGTGTTAACTAGGTACATCAAGGATTCGATCAACTGCCTGTACATAGTGTGATCCACCTAATCTAAATATGAGGAAAAATCACTCTTCTTCTTTAGATTTGTCACCATAGGTGTAGCCATTGACTTGTAAACCATCATACTTAAACTCCTCAAAATATGAACAATGTACTTCCCTTGTTCGGGGAAGATATCGCATGGTCTCTACCACACCTCCAATCCCAAGAAATAATGCAACAAGCCAAGGTCCTTCATCTCAAAATTTGAGGTCAGCTCCCTCTTGCACCTGACTATGAGCCTCTCTACGCCAATAAGGAACAAATAATTACATACAACACCAAGATCAAAGGATCACCATCAAGAACCATGAAGAAAAGGTCAGGGTCTGTATCACTCTTGGTGAAGCCCAAACTCATCAGGTATCCATTAATCCCAAAATACCATGACTTGGGTACCTGCTTGAGTTTGTACAAAGCCTTCTTCAACTGCAAACATGGGAGTACTTCCTATTGTAGCTCAAAATGACCTAGTCATTTTTTTTTTGGACTGCTACATATTTGCTTAATAATGCCCATCAAATTCTTTATGTTCTCGAGCTTTATTTGGGAACCACCTCAAGTTTCTGCTGAAAAGGAAAAGAATTCCATATAAGCACAAAAAGAAGCCAGAAAACGAGCTCAAAATCCTTGCCTGTCTGCATGATGTGAGCAACATACTGAACAATTATTGGGACGTCGTAGTTGTAACTCTTTAGCTCAACTCACCAACTCTGTAGTTTATGTGAATAGTGCTTTTTGATTTGATTAGAGAAAGGATGAAGGCCAAAGTTAAAAGGTTGAAGGTGGCCCAAATTTGGGCCTATATGGGAGCAGAAGTGGAAAGCTTCCTCAAACACCTAAATACCCCCAAAATTAAGTGTCAACCCAGTAGGTTTTTTGTGCCTTGCCTGCCTATTCAAGCCCTCTCACTTGTTTGGGCCTTTTGGCAAGTGGGAGCATTGAACAAAGGAAACACTCCTAAAATCTTCGGTGCCTCAAACTTTGGTGTGGGGCTTAGCCTGAATAGATCTGGGACCAGACCAATTAGGTTGTTCGGGTGTGCGTTGTAAAATTTATTGGTCTTGAACCCCTGAATGGGTCGAACTCCAGTGTGGACCCTGCATATCCAACCAAATTGTTTGGGACTTTAGGCTTATTTGGGCCTTCCTGTCTTGTTGGGGCCTCATGACATATTATACCTCAAATGCCCAAGGCTCCACAAGAAAAGGTTACAACTAACAATATATGAATTGCCTTGTACTTTGGGTTAAATTTCTTTGTGTCAATGTCGACAGTGTTGATTTACTGCCTTTTTCCTATGTGATGATTCAGATCGTAATTTTAGTTACTCGTTGGGTGCTTACTGCACACCATGCTTTGACATTGCAATGTACCGAAATGTTAAACACACTTGCTACATATTTCCAATTATTAATTAGTTAGGAGTTACATACTTGTAAATGAAACAATTTTTCAAAGGATTGTATAAAAACAATGAAGAACCAAGGAAAAGGGGTTCAAAAGCTAGGGTTGGGAATGATTTTTGTATAGAGAAGTTTGTGAGACATTTTCATAACTGATAAAGATTCCAGTTCTTGGATGTATTTACAGTTTGTTTCTTGCCTCTATTATTTTTTTTACCTTACATAGTCTTGTTCCTTCTTAATAGTATTTTTTGGATCTGAATTAGTTTTATTTCCTGAAATACATAAAGTTGTCTCTGGATAGGTTTTTATTTGTTTAAGGTAGATAGATTTTCACAAGTCACACCTACAATATTATACGAGTAAAATCGCTACATTCATGATCCTTTACAACAAATACTATTTTATCCCTTTAAGCATAGTTGTTTAAAGTGGTTTTGCACTTAGCTCTAACTTCTTGAATTCAAGAATACTCTACTAAGGGCGCTGATTCTTTTTTTACTTTCTTTTGTTAACCTTTTTAGTTGTTGAGTGTGTTAATATTAAATATGTGGCCTTATGGTTATAGAGAGTAATTATTTGACTTAAAGATCCATTACATGACAAGCTTGCTTCCTAACAAAATTTATTACAAAAAAACTCAGATTCATGGGCATGATTCCCTAGCCAGGAATTGTCTCTAGGAGTTACATCAAATTAGTGTCGTTGTCGAGGAACAAATGAATGAAGCTATATTTCCATGAGTGTATGACATAATAAAGTCTATTTATTGATGGTGAACAAGATTTAGACATCAAATATTGGCTATGCATCATTCACTTGGTGACTCTAATATCAAAGTCTCCATTGGAGAATGAACCCTGCTGATAGAAGAACGAAGAGACAATGTGGAAAGGCCATAAACCTCGATTTTTACTTCTCCATGCTGCCATATTCTGCATGCTTGATTTTATAAATCCTCTTAGAAGTCACTGCTAGCTTCCCTTAAGGTCTTGGAACTATATTCCACACATCATTACTCATGATGGACTGATACTCTTCCATCATGTCATCCTTCCAAACCTACTAGCTTGTTGGCTCCTCATAATTGGAAGGTTCAAAATCAAGGATGTGGCTCATAAATTCCATATAACTTGAGAATCTCTGAGGTTGTTTTTTCTCTTTGAAGGTACCTCTGGGAGTTGCATGCCCTTCTGCATCATGCAAAGTGTTACGAAGCCATGTTGGCCTCTTATTGGTCATAAAAACATCTCTAGGCTGTTGAAGAATGTAACTAGGTTTGGTATTCATAACTATATAATGTAATATATTTTTCAAAATAAATTTTATTTTTATTAAAATGACTTATTAAATCATGGGTTTCATTCTTGGGTCATCATTTTTAGGTCAAATCCTCCATTTTGTTGAGAATTTGGTAGGGCATAGTTTAATTCAATTCTCTACTTGATAATTACTTGTGAGCCTACTTCTCTTACTTAGGTCTTTTCTTTATTAGATTATTAAGTCTTTCATAAAGTCAATTATAAAAACACAAGAGACACAAATTTAGGCGATTCAAGCCAGGGCCAAAACCTCTCTCTCTTGGAGAGTAAAATCCGCAAGTAATTCTTCTTATAGACTTTTATTTAACAAGTACCATGACCATAACACAGACCCTTGACCTTGGTGTACCTCCAAGACCCTTGTCACCTGCTCTTCTTTACTCCTCTAGTTGATCCTTCCTTTCTGCACTATACTGCACCAACACTAGGGAAGCTCAATCCCTAGTCTAATTTCCCTTGACAATATGCTTCTTTCCAACCTTCCTTAAATCTAAGCTTGGTCTCCCATAAACACCTTCTTGGTCCTTATTTTTGCACAATTAATGTCTAATGTTAAGGTCTCTTTCTAGTTGAAGAAACCCTCCTTTACACTGTGTATACCTTCAGCCTTTTTCCGAGACATCTGAGATCTAGTGACCCAAGACAGAGACTTGTATTGTCTCTCTTTTGCACACCTTGCAGTTCCCTTCACTTCATTGTATTGTCTTCCCTTTTCACACTACTAGAATACTCTTCCTTTGTACTTATTGTAGTCCCGAACCTTGTTGTGATAGCCTTCAACCTATATGAGGAATGCAAGGTAAGATATACCCAAGACAAAGCTTGATTGACCCTTTTATCCTTCGTTTCTTATCCACTTATCTTCACACTAATTGCAGACCTTCTTTCGCACTTATATCACAGACCTTGATCTGAATGGTTGATGATGAAGTGAGGCCGCAATCCACTCTTATATAGGGATTGTCTCACTATTTCTAGGCTGACATGATCTTCTTGAAGGTTGGCCGACTTGTTCAAGGGTCGTTATCCAACATTCTTTTAGTCGACTTATTGGAGCCTAGTGACAAGGGTTTGGAGTATACTTTTACATCAATAATTTGTCCATTTGCAAGTGTAGCATTACTTCATACACATGACTCTAAATTATATTTATGACAAGATGAAAAATTCCTAAAGACATCAAGAAGAAGTCTTTGAACTATAATAAAAACTCCTTGCTTATGAAACCCATGAGGCAAGCATTACAAAATAAATTTTATTATCTTTGTCTATTCATTACATAAATTCATAATTACGAGTCATTATGAAGACCGAACCTAGTTACACTTTCCAACCCTCCCTCTTAACTAGGGAGGTATTCATAATGGTACATGGTCATTTTCAATCTGAAGAATCTCATAAGAGGAATTTGATTGGTAATCCATTTTTGATAGCATCATATTATCCAACATTGTCACATAGCAAGGCCTTAACTAACTACTCCATCTCTGCACGAGATCTTGAGCTACAATGCTGGTGAGATCAATGACAATAGACACCAACACCATTGTCTCCAAGGTACATACTCCACCCGGGTGTTCACTGAGTATGACCTCATAGGATTATTCTTAATTCTCAAAGAATATCCATCCTTTCAAGACTACTCTTTTCATTGAATGCCTTAATACATCTCAATAGATTATCGGATGCCAGGTAATCACCCAATCCCACATTCTATCTTCCAGAATGATGTGTTTATTTCTCCCTCTTATCTAGGGAGGACATATTCCACATAGGAATAAGAATGTACCTAAGCTTTCTTTTTGGCTTAGGATTTTCTTCCGAGTAAGAAACTTATTACCAAAATTCCTCCTAATCAGGGACCTACAGCAAAAATGATGAAAACATCCAGCTTCTCATGAAGTATTCCTTCTGTTGATGTCATGAATTGAGGAGCGTTCAATTTTGGAATCTATTCTTAGGGCACAAATCATCCATCACTTTCGTCCAAGAGCCATGTCTTCTATCAGAAAGTGCTTCATCAATCTTCTCATCTGGTTTAGCTTCATGTTATGCTGCTTTATTTTTAACAATATATCTTCCAAGGATATTTTATTCTTCCATATGGTTATTAACTTATGGAAGTCATCTGCTTCCATTTGGCAGCCATGCATAAGCTCATTAAATGTTATTCAATTATAAATATGAATACTTAAATAAAAAGTTACCATAGTGATGATATTTCACCATGGAATCTTTCTTGTAGGAATCGACAATCTTCGTATATGTTGACACATCTCAAAAGATATGTATTGTCAAGAGTTTTCATCTTTTTCAGACTTCATATTAGAGTCTACATATCTACTTAGGAGATTTTCTAGTCAAGTCTTCTTGGGTTTCGGATGATAATTGCCTCTTATCATAGTTGCATTTCATGACCTCTTCTTTTATTTTTCCACACAACTTTAATTCATTCCCAGGAAATTCCAGTATGCAGTTCCTTGTTTGTACACAACCACCTCATATTTCATATGAGGACATATTATGTTGATTTCATCAGTTGTTGATCATGTCTATTGACAACCTGTGCATCGAAAGAGTTTCTGCTTTCTTTGATCATACTTCTATCTGCAACCATGTGACCTATCTATATAGCATCCAATGTTAGCATATATATATCTATATATATATATATATATATATACCTCATTTCATTTCTTTGAGTCATCCTACAACATATTTTCTTGGAGTGAAGAGTTTTATTCCCTTGACCTACTTCATCAATATGTCATCATTTCTAATCCCAGAATTATGCAAGTTAGAATTTTTCAAGGAAGTCTATTGCTTTCTTTCTAACAGTGAGTCCAAAGAGGACTTCATTAGAAAATGTCAGCATCTGTTTACTTAATGATTATTGAATGATGACATTTGATCTTGATGACTGCATTCTATAAATGTTGTTTTCCAGTGAGGTTCCCAGGAGCCTCTTATAGCATAAATGTCACATATGTGTTACAGACATCCTCCTACAACGAGTGCTCCTCCTTCAATGCTATCATGATGCCAATCCTAGAGTGATGAATTTATCTAATACACCATGCTTCCTAACATACTATTTTACAACCTTATAGATACCTCTTAAAGAGGAAGATGATCTTAATAATATAAATCTTTCACTTTTTTCTTTCTTATGCTTCTTTGAATCTGGTTCTTTCATTTTTTCGACGATATGGGCTTCTTACTTTTTCCTCTTGTCCTCATTAGATTTGGGACAATATTTCATTACACCCATAACATTGTATATTATTCATGTTTCTTATTTTCTTCTTGAGGATCAAACTTACCGAATCTTTCCTTTCTCCTTGATATTGCAACATAGGCTTGATTCTCTTCATTTGATCCTATATCCTCTTAGGTTTTAACCTTGTCTCTTTTAATTCTCATAGAGACCATAGATCCTAGAATGGTGTTGCTTCTTTCTTCCCATAGATGCTTGAAGTGAGATTTCCCCATTACTCTGGTAGAGCATTCAACATTACTATAGTTATTTCTCTATTAGACATTTCCTCTCCCAATTCCTGCAATTGATCTTGTATTTCAGAAATCTTCATAAAATATGAAGTTATTCCCTACTCTCTAAACATCCAACTTGTACATTTTTCTTAGAGATATTTCTTCCCCTGCAGTACTTACTGAGAATAGCTCCACCAATTTGTCATATATTTCTTTTGAAGATTCTAGTTTTGATACATAGGGGATGATAGAGTCCTCTATGGATTCTATAAGAATATTCTAGGCTCTTATGTCTCTTTCATGTATTTGGCATGACTTCATTCTCAATAAGATTTAGATCTTTCTTTTTCTTCCATGCAAGAAATTTTGAAATCCCAACCAGTTTGTTGTTTTCTTTGCAAAAAGACATTTTGACATATTCAGATGAAGTCATAAAGATACTTACTTGAATAGATGTTTCTCTTCTTCTACCAGCTTCCTTGTTGATGATGATGTAGATAGCAACAAGAGCTCCTTCTTAGATTGAATTATTTTAAGAGAGGTGAAAAGAGCTAGATCACTTTTAATTCTTGATGATGATGATGATGATGATCAAGGATGGCTTGATGATGTCTTCAACAAAATGATGATTTGACTTCAATCAAGAGATAACTTTAGATTCCTTGATAATAAAGAACACCTCCTTGATCTTTCTTTTCCTTTTCTGTGAGTTCTTTGAGTAAGGTATTTGATCCCTTTGAAGTGGCTTGAGGGATTCTCCAATTTTTGCAAATTGCTCCTTCTTGAATGATGGAAGATCTTCCTAGATCTAAATATTGATTCTTCATTGTAGATCTTTGACTTTTGCTTTAATTCTTCTAGAAAATTGGTCCTTGATCTTCTTGGTACTTGACTGTCTTATTGTTAAATAGCCCTTTCCAGCACCTTAGCTCTGACACCATGTTGAGAATTTGGTAGGGCATAGTTTAATTGAATTCTCTACTTGATAATTACTTGTGAGCTTATTTCTCTTACTTAGGTATTTTCTTTATTATCTTATTAAGTCTTTCATCAATTCAATTATCAAAACACAAAAGACACAAATTTAGGCTATTCAAGCCAAGGCGAAAACCTCTCTCTCTTGGAGAGGAAAAACTGCAATTAATTCTTCTTATAGAATTTCAATTGACAAGTACCATGAACATAACACAGACCCTTGACCTTGGTGTACCTCCAACACACTTGTCACCTGCTCTTCTTGACTCCTCTAATTGATCCTTCCTTTCTTTACTGTACTACACCAACACTAGGGAAGCTCGGTCGCTAGTCTAATAGCCCTTGACAATATGCTTCTTTCCAGCCTTCCTTAGATCTAGGCTTGGTCTCCGAGAAACCCCTTCTCGGTCCTTCTTTCTACACACTTGATGTCCAATGGTGAGGTCTCTTTCTAGTTGTAGAAACCCTCCTTTAAATTGTGTATACCTTCAGCCTTTTTATGAGATATCTGAGATCTAGTGATCCAAGACAGAGACTTGTATTGTCTCTCTTTTGCACACCTTGCAGTGCAGTCCCCTTCCCTTCGTTGTATTGTCTTCCCTCTTCGCACTACTATAATACTCTTCATTTGTAATTATTGCAGTCCTAAACCTTGCTGTGACAACCTTCGGCCTATATGAGGAATGCGAGGTAAGCTATACCCAAGAAAGAGTTTGATTGACCTTTTTCTCCTGCGTTGCTTATCCACCTTTCTTCGCACCAATTGTAGACCTTATTTCGCACTTATATCACAAAACTTGATCCAAATGCTTGATGATGAAGTGAGGCTGCAATCCACTCTTATATAAGGTCTGTCTCACTGTTTCTAGGCCAACATGATCATCTTGAGGGTTGGAAAACTTGTTCAAGGGTGGTTATCCAACATTCTTGGAGCTGACTTCTTGGAGCCTAGTGAAAAGGGTTTGGAGTATACTTTGAAATAAATAATTTTTCCCTTTACAAGTGTAACATTACTTCATACACATGACTCTAAATTAATATTTATGACAAGACAAAAAATTCCTAAAGACATCAAGAAGAAGTCTTTGAACTATAATAAAAAATCCTTGCTCATGAAACCAATGAGGCAAGCATTACAAGTACATTTTATTATCTTTGTCTCTTCATTACATAAATTCATAATTACAAGTAATTATGAAGACCGAACCTAGTTACACTTTCCAACACATTGTAGGCTTCTAGGCTTTCTATTGAGTCAATAGAGTCATTGTAAATTTTATTAGACCCTTCTTAGGCTTTTTTATCATGTGAAAATAATTATTTTTGAGTCAAATAGGTCATTTGACACCTCCACACCAAGTCGACCTTGTCCCTATGAAGTCGACCTACATTAGGGAAATTTGACCCACAAAAAAGCTATATATAGAGAGGCAATTCGATCCATTTGGCTCATTCACTCAACAAGTTCGATATACAAGCAAGAGAGGCAGAAATAGTGTGAAATAGTTGGAGAAGGAAAATTTTTCCTAGGAAGGATCTAAATCTAATTTTTGGGCCATATATCACTCACACATGTGAATTTATTGGGCATTTGTTGGGGCATATTGACCACTCCGTGTCAATAACCCCATAGCAGTACACCCCCATTGTTTCAAATGGGATTTATCATGTTCGAGGTGTTCAAGCCATTCAGATTTCATTGTCATTCGGCAGTTTTGTAAATGATGTAAAACCATTCTGCATGTTTATGATGTAAGTGATCTATGTAAGACCATCATGTATGTAAAGACCTAGGTAAGCCTAGTATTTTGGTGATGATTTCTATATTAGGAGGTTTTTTGTCTCACTGATTCATTTGTGTTTCTTGACACAAGTGATCGACAAAGTTTTTCCCTCCAACTTCATCCCAAAGATAGGGTGCATTTTTTCATCAAGATGCTAAGTGAGGGCTCTTCAGATCTTATTTTCTTGGGAGTCAACTGGTCCAGCCGAGGACTTCCATAAATTGTTAAATTAATAGAGAAATAAGATAAAAGATAAAATTTTCAAGAGTTAGAGATACCTGCTAACTCAATCCAATTAATATTCTTACCTTAAATCCAGTAACATAAGAAAGATACCTATGCAATAGATTACTCTACAAGAGACATTAACAAACAATCCATTAAAATAATCACCAAAAGAATATAAAGAACAAGTTTACTATAAAATGCTGAAGAGGAACACCACCATCAAAATAAAACCCCAAAGTCTTCATTTGTATTATTCCAGAAAATATTACAGGAGAGATTCAAGAGCACGTACACGATCTAGAGATCGGATGACTGAAAGACTGACAAAGACCTCTAATTTATAAGATAAAAATCTCAAATGGCTAGTTCAATTAATGCATGTCAAAGTTATCTTGACCGTCGAAAAATATTTAATCATTTTTTAATCTCGTCCGTTGAAATTATAAAATTTTGAGGAAATTCGAATTTATCATTTAATTCCTTTTTAATTAACTCAAAAATAATATTTTTGAGTTAATTACCTCAAAAATTTGACTTTGACTTAACCACCAAGGCTCAAGAGTCCAAAATTTCTCGAAATTTTCAATATTCCCTTGGTCTGGGACCTTTAAAAATTTATTTTTTAGGGACCTGTGAATTTTTCCTTTGAAGAATTTTAAATCACCTAGGACTTAAAATTAATTAAATTTCTAGCTTAGGATTTTTAATTTTATTTGGCCAGAAAATTTAATTAATTGACTAAGAGGGGATTTAATTATTTTTCCAACCCTCTTTACATAATATAAATACAATTTGACACATGAAGGGGGAAAACCTATTCGAAATAGACCCTCAAATAGATACCCAATTCTACGACTCAAAACATGATCTAGTAGACCAAGTAGTTTGTAATAAAATAATCTAGCCAATTAGCTAGGATTATTCCCAAACTAATTTTACAAAGACTCGATAGAAAAAACTAGGACTCACTTAGTATCTTGACGACAAAATCCACCCTAGCTTTGGGGTGATGCTGGAGGGAAAAATTTTTCCGATCACTTGTGTCGAGAAACACAAATGAATTAGTGAGATAAAAAACCTCCTAGAATAGAAATCGTCGCTAAAATACTAGGCTTACCTAGGTTGTTACATACATTATGGTCTTACTTAAATAATTTACATCATAAACATGCATAATGGGTTTACATATTTTACAAAAATGTTGACTTATGATGAAATTTGAATGGCGTGAACACCTCGAACATGATGAATCCCATTTGCAAAAGTGGGGGTGTAGTGCTATGGGGTTGTTGACACAGAGTGGTCAACATCTAGCTCTACTTGGGGACACGTTACTTCATTGAAGGAATGCGAGAATCTAGAATCTGCATCTAAGAAACACACACAAAATTACATAAGTAGCGTCCATCCAAATATCATCATATAACATTAAGCACATGAAAAATAGAATCTCTTCATTTATCAACTAGTCTACTTAACATGAAAATTAAATCTACTCTAACTACAAAATGAAATGCTGAAATAACAAGGTGTAAGGTTAGAGATATAGTAAAAAGGATGCCCTGTGGCATCATATGTGTTCAAGATAGTGCATACTGAGCATTTTCCTGCTTTCAGGAAAGTCTGTAGGTTGCTTTTTAGATGTGCCATGCCTGATTCTACATAATGTAGGACTCTGTATTATCGAATGTCAAGCTGCTCTCGGCCATTAGACGCATCTCGCCACTTACTTCTACTTTTCTGTTTTTTTCTCTTTTTCTAAGTGGGTTGTAATGTTAGCATTTCTTCTTTTCTATTTTTTTCTCTTTTTCTGAGTGGGTTGTGATGTCAGTAATGAGACCACTGTAGATCTCTTGCCCTTATCTTGAAGATGGTTGTACAAAATATATGATGAACCTGGAGTGTGACCAATCTTATTATGAATATACTCTGTCAATGGTGAAACATAAGCTTGGTATTTCTTAACGTCCTTTGTAACTATAGTTAATTTTTCCTTAATGGGAAAAGTGACCTCTGTGTGATGAGATGAGAATTGCTTCAACGAATAGGGAGGCCTATGATCTGTTGACAATTCTGACTTGGGTTGGAAACTCTGAATGTATGATCTTTCCATTTTTTCCAACTTATTCTAAATAACAATCATTTGATTAGAATGCTTAACCTTTACAACACTAATTTCCTTCACATGACTCTCTTCAACAGTCAACAATTTGTGTTGAAGAGACATTTGACTGATTTCCATGTTTTTTTATCACTTTATCATTATCTACTTTCATGGCCATGAAGAAATTTTGCATATAGTTAATCTCTTTCTCATGATTTTCTTCCATGTTGATCAAATGATTTGAGTGATTAACTTCCATGATCATCATTTCCTTGATATGTTTTTCTTCTAAGGCCAATAGCTTGCTCTGCATAGAACCAATTTCCCTGGCATGATCCTCTATTCATTTTTCTTGATTAAGTTATATATTCTTAATGAATTGAGCCTAGTTGGCCTCCATATTCTTGATTACCTGATATTGATTCAATTGAATATATTTAACCATCTGAGTTGATTCCTTGATGAAATCATTTTCAACTTCTATAGTTTCATTTACCTCAACTTTTTCTTTTACCTTTTCTTTATTTCCATATTCATTTTCAAATGCCTTAATGAGTGTTTAGAAATAATCAAAAGTGTTTTTGGGGGAGTTAGTGAACCACTCCAAAGCATCACTAACTAAGGTGATAATGAAAAGCCACATCTTCACATCTTCGTGATCATAATATGGGCGACACTTACTCATACAGAGGTTGAAATTCTGAATGTGCGCCACATCAGTAAAAGAATTATTTTCACTAAAAGGGGGCATCTCATCGAGTGTCAAACTAACCGAAATCGAGAAATTGTGTGGAGCACCTGGAAAGTTAGTAAAGTTAAGAGAATCAAAAAAATCATCCATGATGACTTGCTTGAATGGAACAACAAAATGGATGTCAGAGAAATAGATCCTTGTTCAAGAAAAGTCAAGAGGTCCACAAAAAGCGAGCTTCTTAGCAGGAATTCTTGTAAGAGATGAAAGAATTGGAGTCACCACTTGAACATGAATATAATTCTAAAACAGAAAAAATAGTCGAGAGAAGCAGATGGATATCAGGGGGGATTCTTGTCTGGGAGTAAATAGATGAATAAGTGGAGGCGCCACCCAAACAAGAAGCCAATTGAAATGTCCATGTGCTAAGGTGCAAATGATGAAATGATTAGTGAGATGACGAAAGATAAGATGATGAAAAGATGAAGAGATGAAGCGATGCTAGAAAATGCTATGTCGTGTGACAGGCTAATGAATGGAGAAAAAATATTAGAAGATTATAAAATGTTGTTAAGACCAAGGACAAAAAAACTCTATCCTCGGTAACGATGCCAAAAAATGTTGTCACACAGGATGTCTAGGCACCGCGACAACGGCTCAAATCGGGGGTTGTCACTCTGATCCCCAATCTCTCTATTTAAGCTGTCTCCTTGCAGACTAAGGGAGGTAGACCCTAACAAAATGGAAGAAAGAGAACTGGTTGGAAACCAACCAATTCAGGAGACACAGTCAAACGACTAAGTACTTGTTAAGATTTAACAAGATTTTAAAGATTTGATTAGATTAAAATTTTAAGACCAGTGCCTTGTGGAGTCAAATTATCCCTTTACGAAATTAAGATCAAGTAGCTAGTAGATAATTGCTGCTAAAATCGACAACTATCCTATTATGAAAATACCAATCCACCACGACAATATTCAATTCTTCAATTAGATGTTCAATTTATCAAACTAAAAGATAAGCCCTTTTCAACAATGTGATTTAACCTTCGACCAAATATCAGCTCATAATGCATTTAAACAAAACACTTTCATAATCCTCCAATATCATGCATCAACAATGTTCGATCTAGGAAATAAAGACATACAATTTATCGTCACTTGAAATATTCTCAAAGTTGTCTAGGCAATTAATATCAATTTCAAGTAATTAAAACCAAAGTTAAAGCTCATTAAATGACCATCAATCCCAATGAATGCTAAGCATGAAAATATTTCGAACAAAATGCGAGATTTAAACAATTTAAAGTCCGAAAAGATATTATTATGAGGACCATTGAATTCAAATGCTAAAAATTTCCAACAATTCTGAATTAAAATGATGTTCTTAGTAATCCCAATCTAGAAATTTAAATTTAGTCTATAGTCAAACTTCAAATATTAAAATTAAAGTTTCACCCTTGACTATGTAATAATTTAGATCTAACATCCAAGACCACTTCCAAACAAAAATTTAAAACAAAATTTCCCAAAGTTAAAAAGTTGAAAATTTTAAAATTTTAAAATTTTTTAAAATTTTTTATTTTATGAAAAATTGTGAGGCTTTTTCCTTTTATAATAAAAAATTCTAAAGTTAAAAAAAAATGAATCTAAATGAAATTGAAGTTAAATTTTATACAAAAATTAAAATGAAATGAAACATTCTAAATGCTAATTTAAATCTTTAAAATAACCCTAATCCTAAAGTTAGAATCTAAAAAAAAAAAATGAAACTAAAATCTAAAATCTAAAACTATTAATTGAAATCAAATTAAAAAAAGGTTAAATGTTTTTTTCTAAGTTTTTTTAAATTTTTAGATTTTTTAAATGTGAAACTATAAAAAAAATTAAAGTTGAAGGTCATGAAATAAATTAGAAATTTAAAGAAATTTAAATGTTAATGTTTTGTGCGTGCAAGTGCGCCAACCGACAACATGAAGAAGGTAAGTCGACAACGCGAAGAAGGTATCAGACGGCAGGAGCAGGATGAAAAGAGGGAGAGGAGAGATGGAAAGGAGCCACGGGAAGGTGTGATAGCCAGTGAGGAGCAGACAGACGACAAGAGAGCTTATGCAGAGGTGAGAAATGGAAAGGCTGCGGGAATATGGCAGCGATGGGTAGCAAGCATAGACACGGATAGGGATGAAGGGACATGCATATAGAAAAGAGGAAACATGTGATTGATGAGGGAAGTGAGTAGGATGGACACAGATGGTGCGTGGGTGATCTACAACAGATGCCACAGGAAATGAGGAAGGACGCAGAGAGTAAGGAAATGAATGACACAGGTAGAGGGTGAGGGATGGAGGGCTCAGACAGTGAAATGAATGGCAACGTTTATGCAGGAAGGTTATAATGATGGAATCATCGTGAAGGTGTAGATGGTAGCTGAAAGAAAAAACACTGGTACTAGACAGGCAGTGAAAATTTTCAAATTTCTCCTTATGTCCAGCAGTAAAACTTACACAGAAAATCATCATTTGACTTCAATATTTATGCAAAATCCTGATATTGAGACACAATGCTGCCCAGATCTGCAGCCAAATTGATCCTAAGGCTAGATCTTACCCTCCGAGCCTAGATTTGGCTCAGATCTAAAAAACTTTCTTTGTAAAACCTGCAAAAAACCATAAATAAGAGACCCAAAAACCCAATGTATACACAGAAAATAAAAACCCCAAAACCCTAGTAAGTGAAAAAATTAAATATACTTACAAATCTACAATGCTATTTTATAGATCAAAGCCCTGATGGCCATATTTAAATCATTTAGCACAATTAAAAAACAGATAAATTAAGAGGGAGGCACAAGCCCTAAAAGGAACCCTGCAAAAAATGGGAATTTAAGATAAGCCTGGGGAATTAGATCTGGAGGGCTCTTCAGATCTTATTTTCTTAGGAGTCAGTTGGTCTAGTCGAGGACTTCCCTAAACACCCAAATTTAAATCCAGAAGATTTCTGCACACTTAAAGTTAAACTGTTAAATTAATAGAGAAATAAGATAAAAGATAAAATTTTCAAGAGTCAGAGGTACCTGCTAACTAAATCCAATTAATATTCTTACCCTAAATCGAGTACCCTAAGCAATATAAATGTGCAATATATTACTCTATACGAGGCATTAACAAAAAAATCCATTAAAATAATCACCATCAAAATATAAAGACCAAGTTTACCATAAAATGCTAAAGAGGAACACCACCATCAAAATAAGACCCCAAAGTCTTTGTTTGTATTATTCCAGAAAATATTACAGGAGATCTTCAAGAGCAAGTACACGATCCAGAGATCGGATGACTAAAAGACTGACAAAGACCTTTAATTTATAAGATAAAAATCTCCAATGGCTAGTTCAATTGATCCATGCCAAAATAATCTCAACCGTCCAAAAATATTTAATCATCTTTTAATCTCGTCCGTCGAAATTATAATTTTTTGAAGAAATTCAAATTTATCATTTAATTCCTTTTTAATTAACTCAAAAATAATATTTTTGAGTTAATTACCTCAAAAATTTGACTTTGATTTAATGACCAAGGTTGAAGAGTCCAAAATTTCTCAAAATTCTCAATAGTACCTTGGCTTGGGACTTTAAAAATTAAATTTTTAGGTTCCCACGAATTTTTCCTTTGAAGAATTTTAAATCACCTAGGACTTAAAATTAATTAACTTTCTAGCTTATGATTTTTAATTTAATTTGGTCAGAAAATTTAATTAATTGACTGAGAGGGGATTTAATTATTTTTCCAACACTCTTTACATAAGATAAATACATTTTGACACATGAAGGGGGAAAACCCATTCGGAATAGACCCTCAAATATCTACCCAATTCTGTGACTCAAAACATGATCTAGTAGACCAAGTAGTTTGTAATAAAATAGTCTAACTAATTAGCTAAGATTATTCCCAAACTACTTTTACAAAAACTCAATAGAAAACACTAGGACTCACTTAGTGTCTTGATGACAAAATCCACCCTAACTTTGGGGTGAGGCTGGAGGGAAAAACTTTGTCGATCACTTGTGTCGAGAAACACAAATGAATCAGTGAGACAAAAAACCTCCTATGATAGAAATCGTCACCAAAATACTAGGCTTACCTAGGTTGTTACATACATGATGGTCTTACTTAGATCATTTACATCATAAACATGCAAAATGGGTTCACATATTTTACAAAACTGTCGAATTATGATGAAATCTGAATGGTGTGAACACCTCAAACATGATGAATCCCATTTGAAAAAATGGGGGTGTACTGCTATGGGGTCGTTTTCACAGAGTGGTCAACATCTGATAACATTAAGTGTTAAAGATGAGTTAGCCATTGTAATGTTTATTTCAGGAGTAGCAAATTTTATGTACAAAAGTAAAAATGTCATAGAGTGACATAAATTATATATAATAAATGATGTTTATGTTAATGTATCTAGGGAATTAGTTTAATGGTTCCTAAATGAATAATGGAACTTGCTATGTATATAGCAAACACCACTAGTAATTTAGTAGCACATTGATGTATCATCTAGTCTCTCTTGCTTGTCTCTTGCATATATTTAACATTGTATTAAAGTCATGGTGATTGTGGCCTAGGGAAATTTCAAAGATTCATGCTAAGAAAAGTTTTGTCACAGACATGGAAAAGGAGACAAGTTCAAATTGAAGGCAAATTAATTGATGGAGTATAGTGACTGTAAAACTGTAAAGATGAATAACTCATTAAAATTTAATTATAAATTTCAAATTAAGAGTCTCAGACTTCACCTCGTTGCTTGACTCTTTCCTCACCTACAACCTTCGCTTGAGTTCTCTTTAGCTTTGTTTACCTTTTCCACGATGAATGGAGTGCTTTGTTCAGCCTTTACCTTCGTCCGTCGTCTCAGACTTTGCTCGACTCTTACCTGCAACCCTCACAACCCATGTTTACCTGCAACCTTCGCTCGAGCTCAGTGTTTACTTGCAACCTTCGCAATTTGTGTTTACCTTCGTTGTTGTGTCTTTGTAACAATTTTTATCTTTGTTGCTGCATGTAGTGTGTAGTATGTGATAGGTTTAGTTTATTGTGTATGGTATAGGTTTAGTTTAGTTGATAGGTTTAGGTTGCGATAGGGTTTAGGTTTCAAAATTTGTTTTTTATTTTTTTATTTTTTGAATTTAAAGTTTAGAACTTAGGTTTTAAATTCTTTTATTGTTTAATTTTTTAAGTTTAATGTGCTTGATACTGGGGGATGTCCTAAAGTACCCTGAAAAGTCCCCAATTTTTCGAGGGATGACCTGGAAGTCCCTAAGAACTTGATGGAGTCCCCAGCCAATTGGGGAAGTTTCCAATGAGTTCCAAAGTACCCGGATCGTCAGGACGTAGGAAACACCATGAATTTTTGTGGGGATGATTCCTCGTGCAACATAACTATAAGAGACAAAATTTCCACAATTGAGCATAAGAAAAACAATAAATTTCATCCTATTATAACGAAAATCCCTAGCAACATGCATGTAGCATAAAAAAATGACAAAATAACATCAAAAAAGTACTTACATGTAAGAAAAATTATATATCCAATCATCATCATATGCCAATAGTGAAGCTCCAAGACACAAAATGAAGATATCCAAACATCAAAATTCATCCATTCATCCAATTTTGTCCTCCAAAAAGAATAGAAAAAATTGCACAAGAGAGAATGATCCAATCCAAGTGATGATGCTCCAAATGATTCATTAGAATTGTATTTATACACTTCCTAATGAATTCAATTTTTCTAATTGGGCCTAATTTAGCCCCTAAAATAAAATAATGTTCATAATAACAAAAACATTGGTGACAAGACCACCAAATAGCTCAATAAATGAAAGATAAGCCACTCAAGAGGGTCGAATGATGAACAAAGTGATTCGTTGGGCCTTTGAGGAGGCCTGATGAATCTAAGGGGTGCCATGATGAGTAAATGGACTCCAAACATAGTGGAAAAGGGGGTGGCCCCTTGTTATCCAATCAATAACCTATGGTGCTCCCAAGTAGGTGTGGGGGCACAATGACATCCTCATGGGTCTCCAAATGGATCAAATATTCCTATAGACCATCTGAAAGGGCTGGAGTAATGACATAAGCCCTCCCTCTACAATGGGAGGCACCTTGGAACATTTGCCAAGTGTATGGTGCAACTGTGGAGCCGACTGGGCATGGTGGACCAGGTGCATCATCCTCATCCAAAAGGTGGAACACAAGTAATCAATGAATGTTGTTGGGGATCCATGAAGTGATATATACTATGGTGGAGGCCCATGGCTCTCAACGCTCACCCTACAAGTGCCAATGTGGCCCTCTAGAGGGCTAGGACCCCATATATGGAGACCAAGCGTAAATGAATGCCCACCTACAATCCTACATAAGATCCAATGCATCCCCTTGCCCTCAAATAAAAGAAATCATTAGAATAATCAAGCGATAATGCTTACAAATCATGGGATCATTAGGGCGCTTCTTCGTGGCATGCCCTTCCATAGTGGGATTTGGCAGGTACAAGTCTCCAAGTTCAGTAAGGGGTTAACCACTGACCCTATTAGGTGGTTTCAACCTCTAAAGTAGTTGTAAGGTCCATGGTACATTCTTTAAGAGGTAGGTGGCAAGTGATATAATGATGGAACAGAGCGGTATCAGGGGAAACATCCAAACCACATGTCAAAGTGTAAGGGTAGGTATAATAAGAGAAGCCCACACCTGGGTATATGAGTGTAGGAGGGGGAAAATTGTGGTACATGAGCTACCCAAACCTTTGTTTTTCCACCCTTCTTCATATGCCTTTTTCCATTGATTGATTTTTGTTCATATCTGCTTAGGGCTCAAGGGGATGAAGAGCATGATGTGTAATATATAGCAGTGGATACCCCCTTAAGGTGGGGCTATTCATTTCCCACCAAGGTCTGGGACATTCATGAGTTCCTTAATGATGGAGGGGGCTCATCTAGGCCCATAGGAACCAACGTGATGGCCATGGATAAGGGGTAGAGCTCATGTTTGGATTTTTCCCACATGTTAAATTTGTATGTCTCGACCATCTTTTGCATTTTGTGTACATTTATTATTGAGAGTGGCCAAATTATGTTTTTATTTTCTTTTTAGCTACATCAACCTTCGGGGCATCGTTACAGGCTTGATTCAATTTGTGGACAAGGGGAGGCTAAACCTATGTGGACCTAGTGGACACATGTAGACCCAGACAGGAGAAGAGATGAATGGGGCTGAAATGAGTGGATAGGGAGTAATGTAAGTGGTGTCATGAAGCGGGACCATGCTACCAAAATCAAGATTTTACCATGTAGTGCCAGCCCTAAAGCTAATGGCCAGTAAAGGAGATCCCATGAGACTAGGATACAAAGGTAATCACAAAATCGGGCAATGGAGACAAGAATAAAAACCTAACCCACTCTTTCCACTGAATCCCCCCACCAATTCATGCCCAAAAGTGCCCATGAAATGTAAGGAAAAATACTCAAATATAGCAATGAAAATCCATACCTTTGGGCTCGAGAGGCCCACCTTAAAACATACATTCATAACAAATGGGCGAGGGACCGCATGGCTGGCTTATGTTGTGGAGAAAATGGCACATCGAGCTATATGGGGGCTGTTGGCTACTAACTGAGGACCATCTTGGAGAATTTTTTTCCCCTTTATATAGTTATACTACACACAGGTGGTTGGTAACATAGCCAATCCAAAATGTCATAAATATCCCTCGGGTCCTTGTATATTATGCCTCAAAGTTCATATTCTTCATCATTTTGCATGCCTCAGAGAAGTGTTTTCAAAGAGAATTTTGTGAACTATAGTGCTTTAGAAAGCTCGGATGTAATGTATAGTATTTATTTTTTGGTGTCATGATGGATTCTTTTTTCTATAGCTCTCATTGTAGAGATATTAGTCTCTTTGTAATGCCCTTCCTATGGCTTGCATCATTGCAAATAAAAAAGACTTCCTCATACAACTTACTGAAATCATTCATATTGTTCTTCATACTTGTTGCTTGGCTCAATGAATTGTCAATTTCTTCATAAATCGATGTATATGCTTAGGAAATATTGCTTCAGATTGCTTTAGTGACTGTTAATAGCTATGATCCATCAAGACTCTGGTGCGGGGAGATGCACAAGGGGGACGTGTGGGAGTACCCTTAAATTTTAGGGAAATTTCGGGGGTGCGGGGGGGACGTCAGGGTGTATATATATAATAAAAGTTCATATTAAATAATGAAAGCATTAATAGACTAATAGTAATAGTAAATACATTGATCCACACATACATTTAAATTCATAGTTGAATTAAATAATAACATACATTGATCCATCCTCGTCATTCATTTTGATACATACATCATTCATATGACATACTCATCATTCATCCATACCATGAGATTCAATAATTAAATATTCAAATACATTGATCCATATCATTCATCATTATATAATCTACATTGATTTAAAAATTGATTTCATCATTCATCATTCTAGAATTTAAATTTAAATTTAACATCAAAACAAACTAGTATACTATATACTACACACTAAAGTTTGAACACTAAAATAGTAAATTACTAAATTCAAAATTAATATAACTCAAAGCCTCAAACTCAAAAATAGTTAATAATGAGGAGTCAATAATCAGTTTGAGGTCATCAATATCTAGTGTCACACAAAGTTTAAACTAAAAAGTAAAAATAGACAATGATGACTGAAAATAAAATCAACATCAAGGAGTCAATCTCAATTATTGGTCATCTACATCAAGTGTTATTAGACAAATTTGAGGGGAGATGCATCCCCCTCAAAAGGGGATGCCCAGAAGCATCCCTTTTTGGGAGTCGCATCCCCCACACTAGGGAAAAACACACCCATGCATCTCCCCACGACTCCCCAAAGGGGGTTCATGGGGAAACACACCCCAGATGTCCCCCTGTCTCGGGTGCGAGGGGTGCGTGCACTTGACCCTGGGTGTAAGGCCCATGAGTCGAGAATGATGACCGAGGCACGTGGAAAAGCGTTCAGTGGACATGTGACGGATGATGGTCATGTAGCAACGCAAACTACTACGCATAGTTGGATGGGTGCTCCGACGTACGAAAATGACGAAAGAAAATATTTGGCTATGATGCGACGAAATCTTGGTGGTCGTGCAACAAAAGAAGCGACAAATAAGAAGAAGTGTGAAATCAACTGAGTATTGGAAATGTTGGTGGTGGACCAACATTTATACGTCACTTGGTAGCCACGACCGTATTATGAAAATATGGAGGCCAACGTATTAAAGTGGCAAGGACGACGTGATGTGGAGAAGTGGTGGATCAGCTCATGGGAAAGTACCCACCCACGTTCAACATGAAAAAAAGAGTATATATACATAACGCAATGTTGGAGTTGGACATCATTCGAATTGGATCAAGCATCAAGGGATACATAGAGGAGTGTCTATGCATCAAGGCAAGACATAAACATCTTGTTGATGCAAGCTCCTCCCTTGGCGTGCAAAGGCAAGGTCACAGCAAGGATGTGTAGGGCGCAGGGTCGAGTCGGGTCAGCGCATGAAAAAAATGCATTCGGAACAATTTTTCAGGGTGTTGGGTCGAGTCGAGTCAGCCGCGTTCGGAATTTTTCAGGGCGTTGGGTCGAGTCGGGTCATCTGCATTCAAGAAACACATTC
The DNA here is from genome assembly GCA_034641835.2 of Pinus albicaulis. NCBI lineage: Eukaryota > Viridiplantae > Streptophyta > Pinopsida > Pinales > Pinaceae > Pinus > Pinus albicaulis. The sequence continues at coordinate 626,768,416 of CM076569.1, forward strand.
GGAACAATATTTCAGGGCATCGGGTCGATTCGGGTCAGTCGCATTTAGAAACACGTGCAAAATAGTTCCGCAAGGCGTCCTGTAGGTTGGGTCGGGTCAGTTTGGGTAGACAGATGAACGTGAGTTCAGGCAGCGTACAAAAGTGACCGTTTGGCGGATTTGGTGTGGATGAAGTGCAGCAGGTGCAGACTGGTGGGCCAAAGCTAACCAGAGTGTGAGAGGTTGATTTGGACACACGATGCTACTGGAAAGTGCATGAAGGTCACGTGCAACAGCAGTACTAGGGTGATTCAAGTGACTCAGTAGCACGACACTTGGGTAGATTCGGGCAGAATTTCCCAAGGTTGATTTTAATGTTGTAAATGGATGTTTTATGTTGGTTTAAGGATTGAAAAGTTTTGTAAGCTTGGTCAAGAGGTAAACCCACCTTTCCAAAGGAGAAAAAGTGGCTTTTGTCAGATTGGACTTGTATTATATACATTTTATGAAACATAATATTGGGAAGACTTATAATCAAGGAGTTGCCTCTCCCTTTAATGTTATGGGCTTCATGTGGATTCGATATTGATGTTTATGTTGTTTTATTTCTGCACAAGAACACTTTGAAAGATTAAATAAAAAGGTGTTGAGTAAGGCGTAGTCTACTTGTAAAGTATTTGGAAAAAGAAAAACAAGGTAGTGCCACACTCGTGTATAGTGTGGTTGAAAGACTACCAAGTTATAGGGGCGTGACAAGTGGTATCAGATCCAATGATATGAATGGAATGAAAGTTTTATCCCACTACTGTTGCACATCAGATGGTATTAAAGCTACCATTTTGGGGCTTTTGATCATTGAAGAAAGCAAGAACACAGTTGCAGGGTTGCAGGTGGGGTTGAAGTTGAAATTGGATTATTTGGGTTTCTTTTGAGACCTTGGCTGAAGAAGGGAATTTGTCAGGGCTAAAGCTACAAAAGAAGACATGCCAACTTGGGAATAATTCTAGGAGAAATTCTTCGAGGCCTTACAATGGATAAGGCATATGAGGGAGAACTTGCGGGTTCAAGACAAGCTTGGAGTCTTGGAGAAAGAAGTGGTGGAATCTTGGAAGAAGGCTAAGAAGATTCATGAAGAGGTTGGTGAGGAAAATAATTCTCTTATGGCCTTGTGCAAGGAATGAATTTTTGACTCAAACCAAGATGAATTTGATAGACTTCGGGAAAAGATGGACCGTTTCGATGATTGGATTGATATATGCTACTAGAGGCACTTCGAGAGGAGATTGACGAAATTCGAAAGAAGAACTAGAGGAGGGGGAGGAAACCTACTTTGGCCAAACCAATGAATGTTGTGAATGTAGTTGAAGAGAAGGAAGAACTTGTTGAACAAGTTGGACCGGGACCAAGCACATTACAAGCATTGATGGTGGATTCACACAAGGATGTTGTAGATGTGGAAGATGGCAAGGATGGACTTGATGAATAGGTTGGAATAGGGCCAAGCACATTGCAAGCATCAATGATGGGTGATTCTCATGAGGATTATATATAAATGGAAGAGATGAAGGAAGAACTTGTGGAACAAGTTGAACCAAGACAAGACACCTTGCAAGCATTGGTGGATGAACCACATAAAGATGTTGCAAGTGTGATCATGGTCAAGGAGTAACTTGAAGAGCAAGTTGTACCAGGATCGAACACATCAAAAATATTGATGAGGATTGAGGACACTCACTTTGAGAGTCTTCATGGAGATATGAATTGTGTTTCATTGAAGGATAAGGAAGATGGACCACATATGGGGATGAGAAAGAAGATGACTTCTTTGCCAACACAATGGATGATCTCTCCTTGGATACTTATGATGGGACCTTGTAGATTGGAGAAACAAGGAGCATTGCTTGTTGGAGACCTTGATAAAGAAATTTGTGACCTTACTCTAGATGGTTCGAATGCCTTGGACAAGGGAGTAACTTGATGATATTTGTGATGAAAGGGTCATGCTTAGCCACATGGGAATGGCTAGGTGCCCGACATGACCTATGGACTTCCTTTGTGATAGGGCACATTGGTGGAGTAGACTTCTTCATGGCCTACAACCAAGGAGGAACTCTTGGTGCACCTCTAGTGGGGGAGAAGCCTTGAAGGAAGTACTCATGATGGATGATGGTAGAAGTGATTGAGGGAACTTTACCTCTACACTTTGTGGATGATGACTAGAGTTGAGTTGGGTTCACTTTGATGAACACATGGGTAGCCAAAGTCATGGACATTGACATGAAGGCATGGTAGACATTTTGTGGAGGAATTATGCAGGTGCACTCACATGGATGCCACTTATGAGCATTATGGAGGAGTGTCAAGCAGGAAGTAGGGAGCAGGATGTATTTTTTGATGCTACATGGAGATATTTTATAGATGGAATGATGGGATGTTGTTCACCATGAGAAACTAAGACATTGTTTGGATGATCAACCTATGATGACATTCATATGATTGTAGGGTAGGAGAACTTGTGACATCACTCATGGCCAATAAAAGTAGGCTTGCCAATGCTTTGTATATGATGAGGCATGGGAGTTCATGATGAGTTGCATTCATTGGAGGCTTCATGTTATGGTGATCTTGCAGTATCTGATTCATTAAAGAGTTGAGGTCAGGATTGGTCTTGACTTTGATGCATTATGGAATGCATACCTTTGAGCACATTTATGGGGTGTGTTTGGGAGGAGTCACTTGATGGAGATGATTGAGCTAGGACACTTTGGAGTTGATGGAGATGTGTCAAGATGATCTTTAGATCAGTCTTGCACCTCTCCGAAAGAGGAATCCAAAAAAAATATGACCATCGTCATATGAGCAATGCAACATGGAGTTTGGACCTAGTTGACCAAAATTAGCACTCCCTTTCAACTAGGGAGAACTCCATCTGTCCACAAGTGTCATCCATCATGTACCAAACCAAAAATCATGCGTCATCCCTCCGTAACTTGCTTTGTTGGCTCTTTATTTCAGAACAAAAGGTGAGTCACAAAGACATCACACACAGCTCACCCGAATTCAGCTTAGAGGTAAAAACCTCTCTCGGACTCAAAAGAGTTTCATACTAACCCAAAGTTAGTTTACTGACCCAAAGTCAGTTTAGAGGATAAAACCTCATTATACTTGATCCCAGATCAAGGTGTTGGAAATGTGCCATCCTAGACATAGAGAGTACGGAAATCTCCGATGTTTCCATCGGTCTTGTTATGGTATCTATCCACATTTCCCACCTCATTGGCCAAATGAGAGGTACTTCCCATGAGTTAGAAAATCCATGGGTAGGATGTGTGTGGGGCACATATCAAAGAGAGGCAAACCAACTCAAGATCATAATGGTGGGGGCAGAAGCACCACAAGGTTCGACAATCTTAGCCCCATGAGTGCTTATAGCTCCAAGAAGCTATCCCCAAGACCCCTAGAGCTCCTAGAGCTCATAGTGCAACTCAAGAAGGACCCTCAGAATAGGTTCTTTCCATGATTCCAAGCTTCTCACGGAAGGTTAGAAACTTGACCTTCCCCAGGGGCTTCATGAGAATATTTGCAACTTGCTCATCAGTTCCTATATGATCGAGCCTTACGGCGCCTCGCTGTACCATATCCCAGATAAAGTGGTACTTGATATGAATATGCTTGGATCGATCGTGGAACACAGGATTCTCAGAAAGATGAATCTCACTCTGGTTATCACAAAGGATAAGGATGGTATCTAGCACATGCCCGAACAACTCGCTGAAGAGTTTTCACAACCAAACAACTTCACAAGAGGCCATACTCATTGCAATGTATTCGGCCTCAGCAGTGCTTAAATCCATCGACTTCTGCTTCTTGCTCATCCAGGATATCAAAGTAGAACCTAAGGTGAAGCAACATCCAGATGTGCTCTTGCGATCCACCACACTGCTAGCCCAATCGGCATTAGTATATCCTTGGAATCTCAAACTCCCGTCATTGTATCTCAACCCATGGTTGATTGTGCCCTAAAGATATCTGAATAGATTCTTGGCACCAATCTAGTGAATGTGATGAGGTTCATTACAAAAAATATGTCTGAACGAGAGTTCACTAAGAACATCAAGGCCCCTACGAGTTGTCGATACTCGGTAGGATTTGCTAGCACGGGCCCAAAAACGTTTCCACTCAAATTCTTAAAGTTGAGTTCCATCGGTGTCGACACAAACTTACATTCCACCATACCAAATCTCTCCAGTAGCTTCACGACATATTTTCCTTGAGAAAGGAAAATCTCCCCTGTCCTTTGCCAAACCTCCGAGCCTAGGAAGTAGCACATCAGTCCTAGGTATTTCATCTCAAACATACAATTCTAAGTTTATATTAATAACTTTAATAAACCATAATTACAAAAATTTTAAATATCACTACTTGAGAATAAAATAATTATAAATTAAAATATAAATTATTATTAATAAAAAATCAATTATCCTCAAAATTTTAATATTAACATACAATTATAATTTTATATAAGTAATTAGACCCTTAAAATCAATAATTATAATCTATTATCCTATTACAATATATATTATCAAAAAACATACAATTCTAATTTTATATTAATAACTTTAATAAACCATAATTACAAAAATTTTAAATATCACTTCTTGAGAATGAAATAATTATAAATTTAAATATAAATTAGTATTAATAAAAAATCAATTATCATCAAAATTTTAATATTAACATACAATTCTTATTTTATATAAGTAAATTTGATCAACCATAATTATAAATATTTTAATTATCACTGCATTAAAAATGTAATAAATATAAATAAAATATGAAATAATACATTAATTAATTTACAGTTATTAAGAGTTGGTCAGTCTTTTCATTTTTCTTTCTCTCCACTATTTATTAACCCTGATATTCTCTCTTCTTAGCAGGTTGTCCTGATGATGAGTCTTGATTTAGACTCGAAACGTAGACTAAAAATGACTACTGTGGATATTCCAAGTTTTACATCTGAAAATTTTCTTACTTTCTTGAGGGAAACATCTTCGTCGAAGGTGACATCATGGAATATCTCCACTTATCTTCGACCAGGCACATAGATTTTATATGCCTTCGAAGTTTCATTGTAGCCCACAAACATTCCCTTCTTTCCAAAAGAATCCAACTTGCTTCTCTTTTCTTTCGGCACATGAAAGTAAACAGGACAACCAGAAACTCTAAAATGAGAAACATCAGGTTTCTTACCAGAGAAGACTTCTTCGGGAGTTTTGGAGTCTAGAGTGGAATGCGGGGATCTGATTTGTGTTGAAAAGTGTAACTAGGTCGTTCTTCATGTTGACTATGTAAATATGTATTTATGAAAAGAAGAAGGCAAAGTAAATAAAAATGTATTTTTAGTATACTTGCTTCATGGGCTTCATGAGCAAGATTGTATTAAGTAGATGGATTCTTCTTGGTGTCCATTTGGCTTGAGTTAAGTATGCTCCAGGACCTTGTGAAAGAAGCTAAAAAATATCGTTGCAAGGATGGAAGAAAACCCTTAAACGCAGTGAATAAATACCTCTCCAATGCATGGAATTCACCATGATCTAGTCGGCCTCATTCACTGTGAAACTAGTCGGTCTAACTCATAACTATATGGTCGGCTTGCTTAAAAGAGATATGCTATATATATACATGTGATGTGCCATCATGATTTAAAGAACAAGTGATCGGATATATCTGAGATAAAAGTGCAGATATCTACAAGAAAGTTAGACAAACATCTACATGGAAGTTAGTGCAGATATCCACAAAATTACAATGCGGATATCTACAAGGATACAATGCAGATATCTACAAGGAGATTATGCGGATATATCCAAGGAGATAGTGCAGACATTTACAAGGAGACAGTACGATAAAAGAAGAGATTACAATGCGGAACACAGTACGGATAAAGGAAGGATGCAAGTGCAGATAAATGACAGTATATAATGCAGATCTGAACCAAAGATATAGGAAGAGGATTGCGGATATCAATAAGTACAGTATTACGATCATACAATTTTGGTATAATCGAATGTCTTAGGACTAAGATAAAAGCGTAAGGATTATGATGAATTCTAAAGTGTAAAGTAAGGAAGGTAAATCTGTGATTCACCTTCCCACAATAAAAGGGTTACTTCTGCCTAACGTTTGTGTCCTGTGCATTTTGATAATTGACTTGATGAAATATTAACTAAGAGAAGACATAAGCAACACAACAAGCTCACATGTAATTATCAAGAAGAGAATTTGTATTAACCTTAAACCCTCCAAAATTCTCAACAATTTGAACATACGCAGCAGTGTTCACAGCTTCTCCATATAGAAACTTCGGAAGACCTTGGTCACATAGCATGGCGCAGGAAGCTTCCACAATGGTCCTGTTCTTTCTTTCAGCAACACCATTTTTCTCAGTAGTGTACACAGTTGTGGTCTCCCTCTTAATGCCAACTTCTCTATAAAAGTCATTAAACTCATTTGACTCATACTAGGTCCCATTTTTGGTCCTCAAAACTTTTATTTTCTTCTCAGTTTGATTTTCCACCAAGGCCTTGAATGTAAAGAACCATTTGAAGGCTTCGTCCTTCTTCTTCAAAAAATATATCTAGGTCTTGCGGGAGAATTCATCTGTAAAATTTATGCAATAGGAACATCTCCCAAGGATGTCACAGGCAGCATACTAGATAAGTTAGAATGTATCAACTGCAATATATCAGTTGTCTTTGTGACACTTGAGGGGAATGGTCCCCTTGTATGCTTCCATTCAACACAACCTTGGCATATAACTTCATGATCATCTCTCAATTCATGCATCCCTGTCACCACCTTCCTTCCTTTGGGAAGGGATTTGTAATGAAGGTGTGCAAACCTCCGGTGCCATAACTCTGTTTGAAGATTTGTATCACATGTCATAGCCCCTAATGGACTTCCTCCAACCTGGTAGAGTGTATCAAATCTAAAACCAATAGAAAGAGCTTATTTGAAGTTCTTCTTCAATATAAGTACCTTTCCATCAATGAATGCCACCTTGAATCCTTTGTCTTCCATTGCTGAAATGGACACAAGGTTCTTCTTCAAATTAGGTACATACAACACATCCCGTAATCGGATGACTTGACCTTGACATAAATGGAGGGTCACAGTCCCTATCCCTTTCACGAGATAGGTGGAAATTTTTCCAAGGATAATTTCCAGATTAGTTTCCTTCTCAACCAAATGATAAAGGGATTCTTTATAACCAGTGAGGTGCCTTGAAGCACCACTATCAATTAACCAAACATCCAGGGTATCGGGTGGAGATGCAGTAAAGATGGCAGATACAATAATAAAATCATTTTCCTTATTATCAACAACATTAGACTCATTGTACCTGGAATTTCTTGACCTCTTGAAAGGTTTCCCATTTCCATTATGATCAGAGGGAGCCTTCCTTTTTCCTTGGAACCTATTGTTCCTGCCATTCCTTCTCGATTTGTTGTTGTCATCATCCCTGGGAGAGTCCCTTCTATTAGGGAACTCTCTTGCATAGTGACCAGTCTTGTTACAAGTGTAACATCTTCCCTTTCTTCCTTTGGGCCTCACTCTACCATGGTTTTGATTTCTCGGGCCACCATGGTTCTTCTTCTTTGCATGAGCGGTGAAGGCAGTAGGGTCACTTCCATTACCATTAGAGTCATACTTCATCATTCTTGTTTCCTCTTGAGTGCATCTCGTCAATATTTCATCAAAATTAGAAATCACATTATTATTGAGAATAGTGGTATTGAATACATTCCAATCACAGGGGATACCTCCAAGTGCAATAAGAACCATCTCTCGATCAGATATTGCTTCCCCAAAGGCTAGGAGGTTATTCCAGATTTCAGTGAGCCTCCTAAAATAGGACTGAATAGATTCATCCTTACCCTTCTTGATATTCTTCAATTGATTCTTGAAGAAGAGGATTTGATTAGCATTGCTAGCCCTGATCATGCTCACCAGCTTATCATACATCTCATTAGATGTCTTCAGCTCAGAGATGTAAGCAACCAAGTCTTATGAATAGAATCCTGCATAATCATCTTTGCTTTGATTTCCCCTTTTCTATACTTCTTCTTCATGGCAACAACTGCATTTGATGGAGGCTCTTGAATATTACTTTGTACATAGTCCATGACATCTTGATCTTCTAGCGCCAAATCCAAGGGCATCTTCCATGCATGATAATCAGACTTATTAGTCAATTTATGATCAGCCTTGAAACCCATGTAGGTTGAGGAGGCCATTTGTCCTTGATAGGATTTCTTCATTTAGAGATGGCTTCTAACACGAGCTTGGAATCTTGGACTATGTATTCACCTCAGCTTTGATAACATGTTAATTTTAGATAACCATGGTGTTCTATGCTTGATGCACTTTTACTTCAATATTTATTAGGCCCAATACAAAATAGCAATCACATAAACTTGAAAGTAAAATGTTGATAGAACACAATAATACATCAATAGAATACAAGACAAATACAAATCAAATTTACGATTCCTTTTGTCCAACAAAGATATGAGATATTATGGCATTACGATGGTCAACAGGATGCTTCAACCAACAAAGTCTTTCTCGGTCAGCCAACATTTTCATGTGTCACACCCATCGCCCTCAAAGACAATTCATCACAAGTCAACACAAGTAAAACCAAGGACAACTCAGAAAATTCAACGTAGTCAGCTTCAAAAAATTCAACACAGTGAACTAGGGCTTCGGTCAAACAGCCTAGAATTCCTCGATTCTAGTGCCCCAGCTGTACGACCTCCTAAAATCATAATTTGTGCAGAATATTGAGGTCAAACGACCAAGGGTTGACCACGGTCAATGCTAGTCAATGATGCAGTAGAAAAACCCTAAATAGATCAGCACAGAAAACATAAAGCCCTCAACAGATCAGTGCAGAAAACAGAAAGCCCTAAACAGTTCATCGCAAAAAACCATAACTTCGCTCCACACGTGTGAGGGAAAAATGCCTCCAAAGGCTATCAAACCAATCAGATCACAATGAGAGAATGTGTGATGAGATGATGAGAAAATGACCTCCAAGTCTCTCCAATTTATATTTATCAATGAGGGTGTGTGACACATCTCTTAGGCATGTGGGATAAATCTGGCCGACCTTGCACATGTGGAAAATAAATTCAAAATCAATGTTATGCTCATCCGATCAAGATTATATTTAGATCAATCTTGCACCTCTCTAAAAGAGGAATCCAACAAAAATATTACCATCGTCATATGAGTAGTGCAACATGTAGTTTGGACCTAGTTTCCCGAAATTAACAAGATGCAGTGATGGAGATGCCTTGGTGGTATACACTTGGGTATGGGTTGAGTCTACTTGACTTAGCCACACTTTTTTCTTGATGGATGCATATTGCAGATGGGATGAACATTAATTCATGGACCTGTATATGACACTTTGATTGATTTGGTGAGAGGGAGACCTCTTAATTTTGATGATGCTTGGAGGATGTGCCTACTTGGCATATAGGTAGCACATGGATTAGCATCATGGAAAGTATGTTGTGGATAAGATGGAGGACAATTCATGGACCCAAACATGGCCTATTTTCACTTGGATGGGATGATTCTTGATGGTTATGACTGTCTCTTGAACAACACATGGGTATTAACATCACGGGCAACATGTTCATGGACTTGAACATGACTTGCTTTAGATGGGATGGACTCCTTATTGAGTTGATGGATGTGGCAGAATGCGGAAGAAACAACTAAAGCATGGTATGAGGATGGACATTCTCACGATGGGAACGTATGGTTGGACTAATCTCCCAAATAGTTCGAGTTTTGGGGTCACAAAGTGTACAGAGTTATGCTGGATACATAGTAGCTTTTGTTATGTTGAGTTGGTTGGAGTACTTGATGCATAGATCCACATGATATTGATGATATATGATGGGTTGACACGATATATGTTGTAGCAGCATGGGACCTTGATGAGGAGATTGACTTCCCACGATGGTATAGAATGTGGTGATTATGACAGATGTGTTGATGATCATGGATTGAAGAGATATTTCCCATGGATATGTTAGACATGAACCTTGTTGGTTTATGCGATGATGTTGTGACAATATTCTGTGATGATACATTGCGAAGGGAGTTGCGATGATATATTGTGACGAAAAGTTGCGACGATGATGGTAGCACTATCGGGGACGATAGTCGTATTTTAAGTTGGGGAGTATGTAAGGCCCATGAGTCGAGGATGATGATCGAGGTGTGTGGCAAAGCATTCGGTGGACATGCGATGAACAATGGTCATGTAGCGATGAAAAAATACTACGCGTAGTTGAATGGGCGCTCCGGAAGACGAAAATGACGAAACACAATATTTGGCTATGACGTGACAAAATCTTGGTGGCCATGTGACGAAAGAAGTGATGGGCAAGAATAAGTGCGAAATTGGCTAAGTATTGGAAATGTTGGTGGTGGACAGACGTTTATACGTCACTTGGTAGCCACGACTGTATTATGAAAATATGGAGGCCGACATATTAAAGTGGCAAGGCCAATGTGATGTGGAGAAGTGGTGGGACGGCTCATGGGCAAGCCCCCACCCATGTTCAACATGAAAAAAAGTGTATATATACATAACACAATGTTGGAGTTGGACATCATTTGAATTGGATCAAGCATCAAGGGATATTGTAATATTCCTAAATTAGCATGCAGCTAATAGGAATATTAATTTTGTTCTTAGCACCTAGTTAGATGAATGAGTGGGGAAGGAGACCCATATTTATCTTGAATAAGAATAAAATCCCTCTTGATGTGAAAAGGGATCATTATAATAACTGAATCTAGCACTCTCATGTGTGAACAAGGACTAATGGATGTGGGAAATGTCAAATTTGACCAAGTCAACAACACTAATGTTGGAGGAGTGGATCATCAATAAAGGCAGCTCAATATGAATGTGGATTAGTTTAGACAGCTATCTAAGAGCTGGATTGAAGACCCTTAGGTATGAAAAAGGCCGGAGTAGGTTGAAGAGGTCAATCTTGACCAAATCAAACAACGTTGTTATGGAGGAGTGGCATTGATGAAGGTACAACGTAGTTTTGGAGGGAGATTGATTGTGTTATGGTGGAAACCCTAATGAGTGGGACCCAAGGTGAGAATGATCACATTGTTTATAAGGAAGAGGATGGCAGCCATATGGGGTTAGCATATGAATTATATTTTGATATGTATGTTTAGACTTTTGCTCTCTTCAACTGTTTAGCTAAGGTTGCTGGTGCTGTTTAGCACAAGGGTTTCCTGTTTAGGAAATTCCATCTCTTTCCTTGAGAGGCCTCTTGGGAGAGTCCTGATATTTCATTCCACACATTCAAAATTCTAGCCAAGCTTCAGTCTTCATCTACAGTGCAGTTTCTGCAGAATATTGTGTTGTGTTGCAGGGTGTTGCAGTGGAGGGTTGAGAAACCCACTTTCTAAGCTAGTTTTTCATAGGAGGAATGATTCCTTTTCTTGGGAGATCAATTTGGAGGGTTCCTGAGCACATTTCATATCTTTGGCATCAGGGAAATCTATTTCCATCACCTACAGTGTAATTTCAGTCTAGAATTGCGTTATTTTGGAGGGCAATTTCAGTGTGGGATCTTGTGTCTATGTTTGAGTATTTACTTGTGATTGAAGGGTTAAACCTTTCATTGGAGGAGACCTTGGAGTGGATTTGCATCAGATCTATGTTATTTCAGCCTCCTATCTTCATGTGCTTTAGTTTTTAGTGATTCTGTAGTGCTTGGGCTATAGATCACCATTTATATTGGGTGTATTTCAAGAAACCCTTCCCAGGTTCTCTTGGATTTGTATAAAGGAGACTAGATCTTAGCTTTTGAGAAATACTGTTTAATATATGAGTAGATCTATTTGTATTTACAATTTTTGAGTAAAAACCCTCATTAGACTGCACTGTCTCTTTATGCAGTAAAGTTATGTTGCAGTAGTTTTGGGGTTTCAGTGTTTTTGAGCTATATTAGGTGTGGGAGGCTTGTTTACCTCATCTAATATGATTTGTTCCTGATCTCCTCTTGGATTTAGGTGTTATGATGTTAGATATAATGGATCCAAGGGCTGATTTTTATTTTTATAGCATATATTTCTGAAAATGCATTTTTTATGCATGTGTTGCTGAGTCCTCCCATTTGGGAACATTACAGTGGTATCAGAGCTCTAATCTTGTCTCAGCCTGTGTGCTACAACCATTATGCTATAAGAAGAAGAAGAGAAGGAGAAGAGATCTATAATGGTGGAAGGAATGAGCTTGGTCTCATCACTTTTCAGATCTATGAACAACCTCTCCAAGGAGGTTAAGTAGATGAAAGTGAAGAGATTCAATGAAACTTTTAGAGGGTTTTAAGAAGAGGAAGGACCATTTTCTTCCTATTCTCAAAATAAATAACCAATGTTGCAGCAAGCTCCAAAGAATTACACCTTGCCCTTTCCTTTTGAGGAATAATACAAGAGGCTTGGAGATGGAGGGCACTTGGAACATGAGATCCTGAGTGGATACCTTGCAGAATACAAGTCTCAACCTAGAGCTTTCAAGGAGACTCTATCTCTTCCTTAGTTTATTCAGCTTGAAGAAGAAAGGAGGCCCTGCAACAATAGGGGAATGAGGGGCAATAGATTTCTATTGTCTACTTTTGATGGATCATCCACATGTACAACAAAGGCTTGGGTGATGAAGCTAGATGCATTCTTCCTACTACACCCAGTAGTAGAAAGAGAGGCTGTTGAGATTTCAGCGCTGCACCTTGAGGGTAAAGCAAGCACTTGGTGGTTCAGCCATTTGAGTCATGCAAGAGTGAATAATTTTGCAGATTTCACTCAAAGGGTGATCAAAATATTTGACAAAAAGAAATCAGAAGGGGAGGAGCCTTCACCACCACTTGAGGAGATTTGTACCAGCACTGACACAACTATGGAGGAGCAACCATCATCCTCAGCAGTTGGGTATCCAAAAAATTGGAAGGAGGAACCCTTGTAGCCATAAAATATGTTCCCAAGCTTCACCAAGGTATGCATGAATTTCCACTTTTTATTATTTCAGCAAATCTTGTGGATGGTTGTGGAAATATGCCTTTTCATGACCAAGGGTCAACACATACTGTTGATTTGGAGTAGCAAAATTACACTGCGTTGTGCAGCCTTGAGTTGTTCAAGGAAGGGATAAGAAATCATCCTCATGTGTCATTATTGAGTTGCACACAACACTTGGGGTTGGGGTGTGGACTTGTGGAGGATAGGACTTGGGGGCCCATCTATCATTAGAGAATTTTGATGACCATTACACTTGTATGACATTGGATGGGCAGATGATCAATGAGAGACACTTTGTCTTTCATCATTTTGATGGATCTATTAGGATGAGCATTGTACAGGATTATGAGCAGGTTTTGCCATTAGCACACTTGGATATTTATGGATTAAAGAGGGTCATTGGTGTGGGATCTTCTCTAGCAGATCTCCAAGAGGTTGCATTTCAACATCCCATGAAATGAAAAGGTAGAAATCTGATTTGGGAGGATGGTAGTCTTCATGGGAGGAGTACCAAGATGGAGCATGGTAGGAGAAATCCACATGTGGATGAATGGGTGTGGATGGTGAGCAAGAGGTTGGTGAGCCACTTGCAAATTTATGACACCGGGCAGTAGGAGGCATGGCTGCGTCAGCTACTCTTGAAAAATTTTGGCCCTCATGAGACATATCCTTCTCTAAAGGGTATGTTGGTGGAGGAAACTTGGCAGGACACTTACATCATAGGGCATCAAGGAGTTTGGGTGCATTATGTTGGTATGGCATTATTCGTGTCAATCATCATATCTTCACCTCATGATTTGTATGATGGAGGTGTGAGGGAGCAGTAAGAGTTATTTTTTCTTTGGCTACTCTTGGGAGAATATGGGCATAATTTTTCCCATACTTGGCATGATATTTTCAGAGAAATGGATGGCACAATCAAAGTGCAAAGAGGATACCCTTCAGCATTGGAGGATGAGGAGGTACTTCCACATAGGAAGGAGATTGCCTCACATAGTAGCATGATGGTGGATGACTTTGGCATGTGGCATGTCAAAGGAGTAAGTCATGGAGTGACAAGAGCCTTATCACTAAGGGCAACATCACTGTCACTTTGGAGTATGTTTCTATTGATGGAGTGTTCCAAGGGAAGTATGAATCCTTTCATTTTGTAGACTTTTATGAGAAGATTCTCATGGGAGGACTCATCCATGGAACTCACTTTTAGCCTACTCACTAAGCATGGTAAAGCATGTATTTTTGTACTTATTGATTATTTTCATTATCTCACCATCTATGTACAGTGCATTGCTCCACAAGAGAGCAAGATTATTCTTGGGGTTCATGGTCATTCTAGGACCAACATTTATGATGGAGATAACCATTCTCTACATGACTTTGGACAAGTGCGTTGTCATTATTATTGTACTCAGCTGATATATAATGTTATTTATTACCTCATAGTAGATGATAAAACATGCACAATTGTTATCTTGTTGGAGGACCACTTGCCACATGATGTTCTAAAACAACAGTTGGAAAGACCGTGTTGTATCCACTTGAGAGACCATTGGTATCATCTAAAATTGCACATAAACTTCAGTGTTTTTCTGATTTGGATGCCATATGGTGATGATGTTCCATTCATTTTGTATGGGATGGTTTGGGCCAGCATGATTCATGACATTAGAGAGAGGATATTTGGAGATCCAATCTTCTTCTTGCCACTTGAGGGAAACATTATTGCAGCCCAAGATCAGCAACTACTCTACACTTATCATAAGTGTAGAGAGGGACAGTGTGGGGTAGGCTATTTGGTCTACCATGATCATTTATTCAGCCCACCTACATTACAGGAGCCAAAGGTGGAGGAGAATTTTCATGAGTTACCATTTTGGAGGGTGGCTCATTTTGTATGGATGATAGCTTGGGGTTGGGAGATTCACATGGGGATGATAGATCCCAATATATAACAGAAATCATGCCTCAAGAAGGCCTCTAGACAACACATTGTTGCCTCCATGGGTATTTCATTTCTTCATGATGAAAGCTATTTGGGATGCTCACCAAAAGCTACCTTGCATATTTGGGAGGGGCAACTTGGAGATGTATTAATGAGACAACATCTTGTTCCTTGGAGGGATTTATCATATGAGGATGCTACAGGAGGAGGGGAGGAGGCTCTTTAGTTCTATCCTTTCAGTTGCTTGAGGAAAAGAAACATTTGGGAGGGGAGGACTGTAATATTCCTAAATTAGCATGCAGCTAATAGGAATATTAATTTTGTTCTTAGCACCTAGTTAGATGAATGAATGGGGAAGGAGACCGATATTTATCTTGAAGAAGCATAAAATCCCTCTTGATGTGGAAATGGATCATTATAATAACTAGATCTAGCACTCTCATGTGTGAAAAAGGACTAATGGATGTGGGCAAAGTAAAATTTGACCAAGTCAACAACACTAATGTGGGAGGAGTGGATCATCAATAAAGGTAGCTCAATATGAATGTGGATTAGTTTAGGCAGCTATCTAAGAGCTGGATTGAAGACCCTTAGGTATGAAAAGGGCTAGAGAAGGTTGAAGAGGTCAATCTTGACCAAATCAAACAATGCTGTTATGGAGGAGTGGCATTGATGAAGGTACAACACATTTTTGGAGGGAGATTGATTGTGTGATGGTGGAAACCCTAATGAGTGGGACCCAAGGTGAGAAGGCTCACATTGTTTATAAGGAAGAGGATGGCAGCCATATGGGGTTATCTTATGAATTATATTTTGATATGTCTGTTTAGACTTTTGCTATCTTCAGCTGTTTAGCTAAGATTATTGGTGTTGTTTAGCACAAGGGTTTCCTATTTAGGAAATTCCATCTCTTTCCTTGAGAGGCCTCTTGGGAGAGTCCTGAGCTTTCATTCCACACATCCAAAATTTTGGCCAAGCTTCAGTCTTCAGCTACAGTGCAGTTTCTGCATAATGTTGTGTTGTGTTGCATAGTGTTGTAGTGGAGGGTTGAGAAACCCACTTTCTGAGCTAGTTTTTCATGGGAGGAAGTATTCCTTCTCTTGGGAGATAATTTTGGAGGGTTCCTAAGCACATTTCAGATATTTGGCATCAGGCCAATCTATTTCCATCACATATAGCGTAATTTCAGTTTGGAATTGCGTTATTTTGGAGGGAAGCTTTAGTGTGGGATCTTGTGGCTCTGTTTGAGTGTTTTCCTATGATTGAAGGTTTCAAAATTTCGTTGGAGTATACCTTGGAGTGGATAAGCATAATATATGTGTTATTTCAGCCTCCTATCTTCATGTGCTTCAGTTTTTAGTGATTCAGCAGTGCTTGGGCTATAGATCACCATTTGTATTGGGTGTATTTCAAGAAACCCTTTCCCAGTTCTCTTGGATTTGTATAAAGGAGACTAGATCTCAGCTTTTGAGAAATATTGTTTAATATAATAGTAGATCTATTTGTCTCTACAATTTATGAGTACAAACCCTCATTAGACTGCGCTATCTCTTTATGCAATAAATTTATGTTGCAGTAGTTTTGGGGTTTCATTGTTTTTGAGCTATACTAGATGTGGGAGGCTTGTTTACCTCACCTAATATGATTTGTTCCTGATATCCTCTTGGATTTAGGTGTTACGATGTCAGATCTAATGGATCCAAGGGCTGATTTTGATTTTTATAGCATATATTTCTGAAAATGCATTTTTTATGCATGAGTTTTTGAGTTCTCCCATTTGGGAACATTGAAGATACATAGAGGAGTGTCTACGCATCAAGGCAATACATCAACATCTTGTTGATGCGAGCTCATCCCTTGGAGAGTAAAGGCAAGGCCACAACAAGGACGTGTAGAGCGCAGGGTCGAGTTGGGTCAGCCACGCTCAGGAAACATGTTCGAAATAGTTTTTCAGGGCATTAGGTCGAGTCAGGTTAGTCGCGTTCAGAAACACGTGCAGAACAGTGCTGCAGGGTGTCCGCAGGTCGGGTCGGGTCAGTTTGGGCAGACAAATGAACATGAGTTTAGGCAGCGTACAGAAGTGACCATTTGGCGGATTTGGTGTGGACGAAGTGCAACCGGTGTGGACTGGTGGGCCGAAGCTAACCAAAGTGTGAGAGGTCGATTTGGACACATTGTGCTCCCAGAAAGTGCGTGAAGGTCATGTGCAGCAGCAGTACCAGGGTGACCCGAGTGACTCGGCAACATGCACTTGGGAAGATTCATACAGAAATTCCCAAGGTTGATTTTAATGTTGTAAATGGATGTTTTATGTTGGTTTAAGGATTTAAAAGTGTTGTAAGCTTGGTCAATAGGTAAACCCACCTTGCCAAAGGAGAAAAAGTGGATTTTGTTGGATTGGACTTGTATTATATACATTTTATGAAACATAATATTGAGCAAAATTATAATCAAGGAATTTCCCCTCCCTTGAATGCTATGGACTTCATGTGGATTCGATATTGATGTTTATGCTATTTTATTTTTGCACAAGAACACTTTGACAGATTAAATAAAAAGGTGTTGAGTAAGGTGTAGTCTACTTGTAAAGTATTTGGAAAAAGAAAAACAAGGTAGTGTCACACCCATCTATAGCATGGTTGAAAAACTACCAAGGTATAAGGGCGTGACACTAGGGGACACGTCCCCGTGGAAAACTAGTTAATGGTCTTTGTTCACAAGCGAATGGATACCTTTTCAAAGGGATAAAACTAGCAATTTTGATGCATGCCTCTGATCCTTGTTCTTCTTTATTTACTTGAATGAAGGCTAGCATAGATCAAATATGACTTCAGTTTTTGTCCTACAAAAGTCCTTTGTTTTGGATATGGAGTGCTTATGTTATGAACCTCGGATGCCATCGAGAAAATTCATATGCCAAAGAGATTATGTCATAGTGTCACAGAAAATTTTGTAAACCATAGTGCTACAAATGGTTCAGATGCTAGAAGGTTTGGACTTGTCACAGGTTCTGATTTGTCATGTATAATTCTTGTCTTTTGTCACACTTGAGAATTCTTAATGTAGATTGTATAAAAGTATTTTCCCAAAATTGGATGCTTCAGAAAATTTGAATAGCATAGGAAATCACTATTGAAATTTTGACTATTCCTTATTATTTTCTTCATCCAAATCTGTACTTTGGTCTTCTTTTATTCTTCATATTCTTGTAGTCTTATCTTCTTCAAAGAGCCAGTAATTTTTTTCTATGTTCAGCCGTTAAGAATGAGTAGCCTTGACTTCAATTTCAGATTAGATGTATTTGTGTTGATGGGCTTCAACCATAAGCTAGTGAATGCTTCTCCACAATATTTCAAAAAGGATAATGCTTGCATCTATAGTAGTTAAGGAGTTTGGAAATCTGACTAGCAATCCAAATGCCAAATCTGTCCTCCATTAATAACCCAAAAATTTTCATCACAACTTTGTTAATAGTTTTGGTCATGTTATTGTCCTTAGATCCCAAGTTCACTGTGATATAATTCCTTGCATTTCAGAATAGATACTAGATACAATGTGATAGTAAACTCAACTAAACTGGAATTATGATGCTTGTTTGTGATAGGAAAGTGCTCCCACAATAAGTTCAGATGCCACATAATAATTTCAGAGATTCAGACTCTTCTTGGTCTTCCTTCATCTTCAAGTCATTCTTCACTTGGTTTAGAGACCACTCCATTGGATTTCTCAAAACTTGTTACTTGGATTTGTCACAACGATTTGGATGTCATTTGATCCTTTTTTCACACCAGACTTGATCTTGATCAAGGCTTCTTTAAAGGTGCTCCTGCCTTCACCGTAGCTTTGATACCATGTTGAAAAACCAAATATAGTGTAGATTAAAGCTTGATTCCTCTTCTTGATAATTACTTGTGAATGTTATTTGTTTTTTTATTATTTATTAGGTTCTCTTCATCAAGCAATTATACAAATGTTCAAAACAAAATGATCGCAAAGAGACAGAGAACAATAGAAATTAGGCTCCAATCTAGGGAAAAACCCCACAAGGGGGAAATCCCAACCAATCCTTCTCTTATATAATCAGATTAAAATGAGATATCCAAGACCTAAGACCAAGACCAAAAGCTGCCACAAAGATCCAAGTCAACCCTCCTCCAAGTCTCTTCCAATCAAGTCAAACTCAATGCTGGTCAAATCTTTGAAATATGGTCAACTCATGAAATTTCAGCCCCTAAAATTTTGGGCCTATAGTACCTTAGAAAAATTCGCACGTGTGAGCAGAACTAGGGGAGAAAACTTGTATTCTCTCTCCCCTTGATTTTCCTCTCTTCTTTGACTTTGAGCATCTTCTTCTTCTTCTTTGGCACAAAAATTGATGTGATGATGAATGAATGAATAATCTCCGAAGTGGTCAAGTTGACTTATATATGTACATTTCCAGGAGGGTTGAATAGTTGCCCCTAGGACCGACTTGGTCTTGTGGTGGAAAATTTGACTTTTTGACTCAAGACAAATTATATTTCTTTTTCTTTCAAAAGGCCAAATGGGACTGTACATAATTTTTGACTCAATATTTTTTTTTGACTCTTTTTTATTCAGTTGACTCTATAAGCATGAAGAACATACTTTAACTAAAATAAAATAATAATGAACATAATAAATGAATAATCAATATATCAATGGCACATTTAAATTACATTATGAAGACCGGCACTAGTTACATTTCCAAGATTTTCTCCTGGAAGGGTTTCCACCTAAAATCTCTTGTGTACTATCTTGGTGTTGTGCCTTGTTAAATGGTGTTGTTCACTGTTCATGTGATGCAATGTTGATTCACATTTGATCTAATGCTAATGTGAATTTAATGCTTTGAAGATTAAAAATTAACTAATCATAAGGAAATACGGATTCACCCCCCTACAGTATTTCCAATAGAATTTGGGATTAAATGAATTGAATCCAAACTCTCCACAACATTCTATTGAAAATATAGTGGATATTAGTTTGGAATCAATGAGATGATCTACTCATGCTAATGAAATTTGAAATGAAACCAGGTAATTTTCAGGAGAATGTAAGGTAGATGGGAAGTTTGGTAACTTGCAACCTGTAGGTAGTCAGCTAAGTAGTAAATTTTCTAAGAGAAAGCAAGGAACTAAGGATCAATCCAACTATAATTTCTCCTGTAGAAATAGATTTCAAAATGAAAATGCCTTGGAAGTTGCTGGGGTTGAAGATGAAGAAAACCTTCATAAGTCTAATGTTTTCGGCCTGAAAAAAGAAGGAAGGGCTTAATGCTGTGAAGGATTCCAACAGGCCAAAGAAACCTTGCTCAAATTTCTAAAGCTCATAAATGGTCACACAGTTGAAGAGGGAATATGGGTACAGGTTTCATTCTCTAGACGTCGAGGGAGACAGAATGGACAAGAGAAATGCCTGATTGCAAATTTGAGCTTGAAGCATGATATAGTTGTGAGTAGACAAATGTTACTATAGAGGACAGTTGCTAGGATTTGAGGTCATGTAGGAGATAAATGGGTGTGAGATTGGATGGGGCACCCGATGCAGTCATTTCCTGAGCTTGCACAGAAAAGAACTGACAAGCAAGTAGGTGAATGGCTATTGGCAGGGTGTGAGCAAAAGTGATGGGAAAAGAGACAAGCCAAACACTGGATGGACATAAAGGGGTTACAGCAGGATAGGAAACGTTGATGTAATATCATGTCAGAGGTAGCTCCCAAGGGAATTTACTTTCTATTATATCTCAATTAAATTTATACAAATCATCTAAATCATTAGTTTACTGTATGAGAGTCTATTCATCTTCATCTTCTTGAATATTTACAACTTGTATTATTTACATGGACGCAAGTATCAAAGGATTATGTCCAACAATTACAACACTATTATCAATGTGTTGGATTGTTTGTGGGTGTCCTCAACCAATTTTCTATGTTGATTTAATTGCTTGTACCCACCGCAAAATTTAGTAGCCTAGTGCAAAGCCTCACTAGGTACACTAGGTCTAAGGCAACAATGAGATTAGCCATGACTAACACGTGTCCTTTGTAAAAGTGGTTTGTGGTGCATAAAAACACAACTTTCCATATGTTATGCACATTTCAATCAACAAGTTGGAGTTCTAAGACATTTTGGAGTGCCACTGACGGTTATTGTTCACTGTTAAAGGGATTCCGAGTGCTAGGCAACCATATTTTTGTAAAATTACCACTTAGGAATTCCTTAAACTTGTAATGGAATTCTGGGTTTATAATTAAAAATTTCAGTGGTGCCTGTCTTTAGACAATTTGACTGAACACTGTTGTAAGTGAGAAATATTTACAGATGCCAAAAATATACATAGTGACATGCACATATAGAGAAACCAACCTACCACTGGGACTGATATTTCATTTTAAATTCAGAAATAAGCATTAGCCATGGTATAAATTATCAAAAGGGAGTCTGTTCATTATATACAGAACAAACCCATCAAATAGCAAACCCAGAAATTGAAAATATGTAACAGCAGTTCACCCTTGAGTCTCAAATAACTTAAATTTTATAGAACAAACAAAGAGCTAAAACCTGGGATAATTGCATGAATATATTTGTAGTGATGTACGGTGCTACCAAAGGTGCCAGGCTTCAGCTAGTTCATGATTCACTACAAGACAAGTCCACGTTCCTTTATCAACAATCCCCTTGAATGATATCACACCAGCAGTAAGTCACACCTTCCACAATCAACAAATAGACTCAGAAACTCGACCCAATGAAATGAATATATAGCCACACACTTAACCTCTATAATGGTCTCCAAACTGAGACAAACTCATTTTGGTATGGCATAAATTGACCCAGAATACCAACAGACCAGCGAGCAACAATATATTAGGTAACTCGTCCCCTTTCTCTTCCGAAAATCTCGTCCAGAAGGTGGGAAACTTGTGTAGCAAAGATAGGGAAACTCGTGCTCAGTATTCTTCAAAGACTCGACCTCTTTGGGTGTAGCTATGACCTCTTACAGCCACAAAATCTACAAACTTCGAGGTAGCGAAAGGAAGGGAGGTATCTCGTCCTCCAAGAGAGGGAAACTCATGCTAATGAACTTCTGAACTCGTCCCTGCTCCTTGTCCTTCGAACCCAGATTTTATTCTAGGGCATTCGACCAGCAAAAATAAGGAAAATTCGTTCTTCATCAACATAAGTGATAGTTTCAGATTGGACTTGGACCTTTGGCTCCCAAGTATTTGTCTTCAACCTGAAATATTTTAAATGAAGAACAAAAAATCAGAGAGTCAACTGATAAAACCTCTTTTGGTCCGAATCTCTTTTGTTTCCAAACACTCAGCTCCTCCTTCTAAGATCCCTTTCTCCAAACTCACACACAATGCACGAATGAGGAGAGTCTCTTCATTTTCCTTATTTAATGACTTTAGGGTTGTCTTTTCACGTTCACCTTCCCCTTTTTTCTTTTGTTTTTGTTTTTTATAACTCACTTACCTTTACCCTCCAATTAAATATTTAAAAGCACTTTTCCTTTCTTTATTTAATAAAGTCACTATTATAAACTAATTAAAGTCACTTTTAATGCCTAAAAATGCTTAATTTGTCTTTGTGGTCACATTGGCCACCCAAAGCCCCTTTTTATCATTCTTCCCTATAGATCTTTTCACCCTGATTCGAAAGAGCTATTACACTAAGGTGTTTCTCCAATTAATCAACCTAAAACAACACCTTAAGCATAAATAATTAAAATATGCCTGTTATTAACGCCAGTTTATGGAAATCCTCGAAACGCAACAGAACCAAGCGATAACCGTGCAAAATTTATCTCGGTGATGAAATATGGTAAGAGATCCTAGTCAGACCCATAAAAATCCTCTAAAACCCTCTGGGCTCACCAATGGATAAAACTTGCTCGTATGACCAGTCTGACACAAGCTCTGGAAAACCTTCCTAACCAACTCGCATAGTAATCCAAAATTTGGGGACATTACAATTTTCCACTAGTCTTAAAGTGTTTTTCTATATATGTGTGTGTGTATATATATATACACACACACACATCTTCTTCCTCTTCTCACAAAAATCATGGCTCAATCATCAAGGGAAGTTGGAAAAGGTCAAATAATGGGAGGAATGACCCCAGTAATGTTATTCCCTCTCCTCCATTTTATTTCAGCTTTGCTAGTGTCCCATATGCTGGAATTTGGGTTGCAACAACAATCTAGAATGCCAAAAAAAACTTGCTTTAGCAAGACAATAGGCTCAAGAGAAAAAGTGTCCCTTGTAGAAGCATGATACTGTACATAAAGGGCTTGGGGAAAAGTTAGATGGGGGAGGGAATTTTCCTTGGACATGTGGGTTTTTCCATAATCAATTTAAGATCACCTTCTTTCGAGTTAAAGGCCATTTGTTGGGAACACCTCGTGGGATTGGAGCATGTTTAGGTGTGATTGCATTGAAACAAGGACAATTGGAAAGAGAAGTCGATGCTATCTTTGGGATGATGGAAACAACATGTAGGAAAGCCAAGAAAGAGGATTCTCTTCCATTCCTGAGAAAATCATTTAGCAATTATCCATTTGGGAGTGGAAGTGCAGTTCAAGCAACAAAAAGGGGGGCATTTGGTCCAACGTACTGGATATTTAAGCAAGAGGGTCCAAATGAGATTGATCTTACCATTGTGCATCTTCTGTATCTCAAATTCATCTCGTTTAATGTTGCACAATCACCATTGTTTATTGAGATATGTTGGGCTCTATTTCAAGGGGCTACAATAGGACATGCACCTCTTGATTTAGAGAGGCTTAGAATTACATTGTTGGTTAAGTTAAAGGAGGAGGTGGATAAAATTCTAGAGTCTATTAAGTCATCATTGCCTTCATCTAGATTAATTATTATTTTTAATGGATGGATAGATGCAACACATGATCTTCCTTATCTTCGTGTTGTTTTCCTTGAATGGACTAGTGTTGTTGAAAGAAGTGGATTCTCTTGGAAAATACAAGTATGCACAATATATTTGAGAGTTGTTTATTAAATTTATTGATGATGTAGGTGTTGATTCTTTTGTGTAAATTATTACAAATAATACACTTGTTTGAAAGGATGTTAGCATGATTGTGGAAGCTAAATATCAACAAATATTTTGGACACCTTTCATTGTTCATTCTTTGAATTTAGCACTCGAATCTATTGCTTCATATTTGACAAGGATAAGAACTATTGCTGAGGATGCATGCCAAATTCACAATTTTGTATAAAACTATACAAATGCCCTCAAAATACAGAAAGAATACACACATCTATCATGGTTGAAGATTGCAGTTAAGCAAATTTCTTCCTCATTCATCATGCTTAAGAGGTTGGCGGAGGTTGAGATTTCTTTTGGGTCAACAATTATTTCAAAGTTTTGGTCTTTGTTATAGGTCAATTCGGGCATCATTCCCAATGACCTGCTTAACTGGGCATCATCTCCATGACCAATGACTAAGGGTCTATCATCCCCTATCATTTCAAGTTGCTACATGCCCTAAGACAAGAACAAGACAAATCAAGCATGACTTTCATCAAGCAAAGGTTTCCAAGGTTTGAAGCTTATTATATAGTATATGAGAGCTCACCAACGCTGCCTCTAAGGGGACTAGGTGCATTGCATATGCAGGCATCCCCATGCAAGGCTGCTCTGCAAAGCACTTCCCGACATTCACAGGTGCGTTGGTCACATTGGGAGCGAAATTCTCATTGTTCCGGAATCTCCTCTTGGCCAGTGCCTTCTAGAAGCGTTCACATGTGTCAAGCTTTGAATCCAAGTGTCCATTTGACATCTACAAGAATGGGAACATGTCTTGCCTATTATGGGAAAGTCATTGATTGTAAAACAACCTTAAGCTCCTCTATAAATTGAGCACAGATTTGAGTGTTTGAGAAGGAAGAATTTGAGTAGAGAAATGTTGGTGGATTTTCAATTGAGAGTTAGATTTGTGTAACAGGTAATGGAGAGATTTGTACTGTGATGAGGCTAGGAATGTTGCTGGAATGGTCACTTCAAATCAGTCACTAGGCTGTAACCTCTCATTCTATCATCAATAAAGAATACAACTTACTTTTCCCTATATGCATCTGTATTGGCTTTGATTTTCCATATTGTAAGATCTTAGTTGATGTATATGGTTTATGCTTTACTAATTTAGCAAAATAACTTGAATAAACATCTGTATTTAATTTCTATCTTCTGCTGTTTAGTGTTCATTCTTGCAGGAAGCATTTTGCACAAACCGTTGGAATTTGAAGCTGCAATGGAAGTGACAGAAGGAACCATTTAGAAGCACTTGGATTACAAGTAAGCTTCTAATCTATTCTGTGTGTCTGTTCTTAGTTAGGAGAAGAAGTCGTATAGTCTTTAATCTGTTGTTCTATATTATCACTTGTCTAGGGAAGCGTGTTTTATCCATAATTCACAATTTTCTCCAACAAATTGGCGACTCCACTGTGGAGAATTTCTCTTAGTTCTAGGTATTTTAGCCTCTGATTTGTTCTGTTTATCCACCCAGTAGTTGTTATTCACAAAGATCAAAATTTTTTAAATATTAATTTGAAAAAGAAGTGTGTTAAACAATGGTGTTTTTCCTTATACACTGTGCCCAACACACTCTTGGACAGGACATAGTGCTTTGCAGAGCACTGTCTCCCTTTCAGGCCTGTGTTGCAGAGCACTGTCTCCCCTTAGAGACTACGTTGCCTCCTGAAACCATCCAGATTCCCTTGAATTTGTCTTTTCAAATTGATTCAGTTTGTTTTCTGCTGTGTTTTGAAAAGTTTGAACCTCATATTGATCAGTGAATCTATATATTTCTTCCTCCTTTGAAAGAAAAATTGTTCAATGTTTGTTTAAAATGTTTTTCTTTATCATTGACAGATTTATTTCAAAGTATTTTTACTGTCGCAATAAGCTCATCTGCTTTCGAAATATAAATTGTCGTAAATTTTTCATTTCTTGATAGGAGAAATTGTTGTTAACTTCCTCATTTTTCCTTCAAAAGAGAAATTGTTGTTTGTATTCCTCATTTCTTGAAAGTAAAAAGCATTTGATTTGTTGTTTTAGTGCACTTAGTTTCTTTTATGCATTCATAACATTAAAGGAACTGAAAAAGAAAAACTTGCATTTGCATGTAGGATTTTGTGTGTTTTGCAAAAGGAACAATTAGGAAATCTACATTTAGTTTGTGCTCATTGATTTGTTTGCTCGCAAATTGTTTGCTCTTTCCCCTTAGTAGCTAGGATTTTCATTGAAAAACTAAAAGTGAAAGATCGTTTATCATTCTTAGTTTGCATTTTAGGATTTTCCTACATATCATCGTGGTGAACCTTTGAAAGGAAAATTGTTAACCAAGATCAACATAAAATTAATCTCAAATTACCTAACAAAGCATTGGAACCATAACAATAACATTTAGAAGGTCTAGGCTAGAGATGTGTTCCAGCGTTGTAAAACATAGCAGCTCTCGTTAAATTTTTTGCAATACATTCCGAGTGTGATACCTCACTCCATGTACATTAGTATATCGTAGCTCGTCCACATACTTTCGGGTATATCGGGTGGTGTTACAGTACGATAAGTATAAAGGGGTGCTCTCATTGTGCGGTTTCGCATCAGATAGCGCTAATATGGACTTGGGCCTCCACGTACCTTCGGGTATATTTGGGAGGACAATGTTTAGGTGCTATCCATACATAGTGAATCGATTCATCCGCCTTATAAATTGTGATACACCGAACACAACATTCGGGGATATTTTATGCCCGTACTTCTTGGTTCGCCAGGAGGTTTTCTGCAGTTCACAGTTTCTTGGTAAGCCCTTTTGCCTAGTATTACCCTTTTTTTTTGTTTTTTTTTTGGTTAAAATAAATCAGTAATCGTGGAAGAACAAAATCCTTTCCCCCATCGTTCGCGTAGACTAGCATTAAAACCACCTTTACCACCCGAAGTTACTTCTAGTAGGCGAAGGCGATCACGATCTGTCGAATCAAGTATAATCCATACCTCTCATGAAATATCATTTTCCCATAAACCATAGTTAGCTCAAGTTGTTTCTACACACCCTGTTTCATCTACTGTTGTCAAAATGGTGTCTTCACAACTACCCATGGTCACGATCCATCCAATTAGTGAGACCATACCTCCTAGACCCGACGTTGTTCAACCACAAATTAATCCAGATCCTATCTTCTTTGCCAGAACATCTGAATCCTGAAGTAGAACAACCGGAAGTTGTTCCTACCTTGGTCATCCCACAAATTTTTGTAGCTATTGAATCTCCCATATCACACAGTCAACCACCTGAAATATAATTTGGGCCTGACGGTGAAATACTTCCACCCGATTTAATTGCGATTGAAGAAATCCCACAAGATGATACACCTTTAACTCTGACCCATTTTGGGGAGGACCTTTACCTTTACGAGTCTTTTCCTCAATCGTTTCCATCTGCTTTTGTTGATCCTGCTCCTCTTCAAACTCTTGTCAATTCAAAGGGGTATACATTTGGTCAAGTAACCATGACTGAACCAACATCTTCAGTTGGGCCATCTGTTCCAATTACGTTAGCTCCTGCCCTAGCTACCTCGTCGATGTTTACAACTTCACCAGAGTCATATTTTCATGGTGGCCCTTTGGTCCCATGAGGTTACAAATCATTATCTGTAATTTTCTCTAGTGCATCTTCAAATCCATGGACTTTACCAATGTCATCATCTGGTATTTTAACTGGTAATCCTATCGTAAGTACTGAATGAATTGATTCATTATACACATCTTTAGGGCAATATCAAGTCGGTCCTTCTGGGTCAATTCCTTCAAGTACCATATCAACTGGACTCCCAGCATTCAAAGAACAATATTTTTTGTCTTATTATCCTCCTCATGTTGGGGGGAAACCTTTGGTCACCCAATATGACAACACTCCGTCATTTTTTGGTCATTATAATGTTGAAACGAATGTTTTTCAATGGAAGCCCACACTGCCTATCCAACCACAAACGGTTGTACATTCATATCAACTGGTTCAACCTGTTACACCCACCTCATTAATACTTGTTAATACATCTTTACCCCTGTTATAGAATCAAAATGTTGTACATCAAGCGGGTCCTTCAACTCAATACCATAAAATGTTGGGTCTACAGACTCCAAATCCTTTGGTTAATTAACAACAACCTATATCCGGAATCATCTATTCACAAGTTGGTTTACCATTTTATGGGACGTCACAACCGCAACCTAGTTATACCTATCAACCGAATCCAAGTTATCCAAATTTGGGTTATAACATTGGTGTACAAACCCCTTGGCAGCCACAGGCACAAATGCATCAAACTTCTTTTCAACAAGTATCATATCCAGGCTTTGGTCAACAGAATCCTCAAGCATTTGCTATGAAAAACAACCCCTATCTGGGTTACCAGTAGCAGATTCCTTATGCTGGTGCTCAAAGGCCTATTGCTTAAGCAATTCCATCTTACCCTGGCTATGCTCAACCTCACCTTAATCGACAGTTTCCCTTTGTTGCAACTTTAGAGTTACCAGATTTAAATCGGCTAACTAATGATCCAATTAATTATGCTCCTTGGTGGCCGGTGATACCTCACAAATTACCCTCAGATATCCCTAAGTTCAGTGGAAACCCTGAAGAAGATCCATCGACTCATGTTATGAATTATCATTTATGGTGTTCATCAAATTCCCTGAATGATGATTCTGTTCGACTACGTCTTTTCCAGTATATGCTCACAGGTCCGGATGCAAAATGGTACATTGAATTACATAGAGCTTCTTTTGATAATTTCACAACCCTCTTTTTGACTCATTTCCAGTTACCCATCAGATATGAAACTGGAATGGAACTCTTGACCAATTTCAAACAGACTAATGCTACTCACATCTCTGATCATATTCATGAGTGGCGTCATCGTCGACGGACGGTTAAGACATTTGTTCCAGATCAGATCCTTGCTGAATGGTTCATTAAGTCCCTGTTACCATCTATAACTGAGGATGTGGCTAAGGGTGGCGTTTTCATATAAGAGCAAGTTATCGCTCATGCCCAATATTTAGACTTGATTTATGCTCAGTCTGGCACGCTCTATGAAAAAATTCCTAACGTGTTGAGATCTAATTTCAATGTTCCTCCTCAATTAAAGGGCTCTCATGTCGGAGACGGCTTGATAGGCACTACAAGAACACACCAAAATACTGCATCTAATCCTACTCCTGCTTCTGAAATTAATGCCATTTCATTTGACAAAGGCAAAAGTGACAAGTAACCCGGAAGTAAGAAAAAGGGGAAATCAAAGAAAAATAAAACTTTTAACCTGCAGGAAATATCATCTAATCAATCATCTGGACCTAGGAAACCTCGTTATCTATGCATAATCTATAATGAGGAACACTTTGTTAGGGATTTTCCTCACCGTGTTGAAGTCTTAAAAATCATCAAGAATTCCCATCCGTCAGTTGTGTTGACAGACCCATTTCCAAATCCGGACACAAACATGGTTGCTACAGATCCAGCTTCTAGTTCCCAAGTGTTATTGTTATCCATCACAAAACCTTCAATAGATATTTTGGTGTCAACGCGAAATAAATATTATGGTAGTTAGGCCACTGATCAACCTACTACCTTGACAATGAATCCATCTACAGAATCAGTACCACCTACTGTTATTCCTGAATTGACAATCAAGCCACCAAAGGGAGTAATTCATAAATCGACATATAATCTTCGAGCAAGAGCTGCACAAAATTATAATATAGTTGAAGCTTTGGCTCAATCCCCTTCAGCTATGTCTGCTCTTGAGGTATTAAAAAATTGTCCCTCCCAAAAACAGGATTTATTGTCGGCCATTGGTGGAATTGATCCAACTGATTCTAATCTTGTTGTCTTTAATCATACGGGCTATGTACCGCAACTACCAGTAGAATTGGCATTCTCCATAGAAGTAAATTTTCTCAATCACCTTGTTCATCACACTATTATTGATAAGGGAGAATATACATGCATTATGTCTCTAAATTGTTGGAAGTCACTTGGCTCATTGCGCTTATCACAATTATCAACGATGTTGAAGGCATTTGATGGACGTACATATAAAAATTTTGGTATTATTAATAACCTGCATGTTGAACTAGGGGGAAAAACAGTGAATATTGATGTTGAGGTTGTTGATGAACCCCTTGACTATAATATTTTACTTGGAAGGCCATGGGTATATGCAATGACTTCCATTGTTTCTACATACTTTAGAATGATTTCCTTTCCACACAAAGGTACAATCACAATCATTAATCAACTATCCTTCTTTGCCTCTGCTTCACAGGTAACTGGAAACATTCCGTTCATTCACATACCCCAACTAGAAATTTAGAACATTGGTGTAGGAATCTTAAAGGATTCCACTCTCATGGGAACCTTTGCATTACCGCCGCCCACGACGTCGGCAGAAATTGCAAGTATAGAGACCTGCTACATGATCTCTTCCACTCTATCTCGCTTAAGAAAGAGTATAGGTGACTCTGATATTTCTATGTTGGATGAGTTTCTGCCACCCAACCATATTGAGCTAGCATAGCAATCAATATATTTGGCTTGGGCGGAAAATCTGAAATCAGCGTCGCTAAGTGTTTGGGTTGATCGTTCCTTATATTTTGGTACTCCATCTAATCTGTTTTCCTCAATGTTCTTGATAGATGAGAATATTTTGGAAGCCATGATGGCGGAAGGAGAACCATGGGAAGATTATCATCATCGTTCCCATCTTCCTGATTATGAAGAAAATAATCTTAATGAACTATATCACCCATCCATTAGAAATTTCTTTTTGAATTCTTTACCCATTAATGCAATTGATTCTGAGCGACATCTATCAAATATTGAAGAAACCATTTCTATCGATATTTTGACCAAAACTGGCGTTGTAGAGAATATTCATGTCAGTGTATCTTGTTCTCCATCAGAACTCGAATCATATCGCTCTCTCTTTCATGAATGTGTGTTTTGTGTTGGTTCTGGTCATTTGCTTGGATTCGTAGTCTCAAAAGAAGGAATTCGAATCGACCCTATTGTGAAACCAGCTCCAAAAATAGAAGAAAAGAGATATCAATGCCTTAGAAATAAGCCACTTCTAGGGGGAACCTCCAATACATTACATGAATGAACAATTCTTGGATGATACAAATGACAAAACCTCCTTTCTATATATAGGAGTCCATGGGGCCACAATGTAATCCTAGCCGACCTAAAAATAATAATGTAAGGGATCTATAATAATGATATGGGGGTTACAGGGGTACAACAATAACAATAAGGGGGGCTACACTAGCATAATAAGGGACTACACTATTAATAGACTGACTTAACATGCCCCTCTCCTTCAAACAAGTGTTGTCCTCAACGCTTGATTATTTCTTGATGCTTCTGTATAAAATTCTCATCCTCCCATGTGGAATATTCTACAGGAAATTTCTTCCACTTGCTGAGATACTCTAAAATTGATCATACTTGCCAATTTCTTGTTTCAGTGACTACTTCAGAACTTCTTTCGATGTGAGGTTGATCTTCCTATTTTTTTATTAGATTCTGCACCAAATTTAGGTTATCCTTTGAGAGTTGGAGAACTTGTTGTTGATGCTCAATGTGATCTTCCACTAATTTAGCATCCATATTAGCTATTATTTGATCCTTCAAACCATCCAAATTGGCCTCCATTTCTTCTTTTAAACCATCTATGTCATCTTCGGTTTCTCTTCATAAGATCGAATTTTGTTGCACTTGGTACCGTAATTTTGATATTTCATACTGCAATTCTTCCTCTTCATGCGTCATAGTATATATTTTTGAGGTCTTAATGGGTATGGAATTATTTTTTTGAGGCATTAGAGAACCCAATACTGATAAAAATTCTAAAATATGCCCTTGGAATCACTTCAAACTTCTTTTTCAAACAAACGTTATGCAATTTTTAAAACCAAATATACACCTTTTTCTTGCTTTTGAGAAGCTCGATATTGAAACTGAATTACCTATGTGATTTATGATCCTCATAATTGAAATTTTGCCCTGAAGTATCCCTCTGAAGTTTCTTTCAAATGCCACAGGTGTGACTTGATTTGGATTCTTCAAGGAAAAGCTATGTCCAATCTCCCACAATGACCTAATTATGGACTAGTTCAGTAGAGAGAACTTGTATGACTTGCCACGTGTCACTGTTTGCTCCTTTGGATCTGACATTTATAGATAGGAAACCAAAATCTGTGTAATTCCAGTCACTTTTTACAAAATTCCAATCCGATGCTCAGAGAGAGAGTTATAAATATTTTCCCACGATCACCTCTTTGAGATGAAATTCGGGAGCCTGAAAAAGACCTAACTTCCACAGATCATATCTCCGAAAATGTTGCGAACCAAGCTCTAAAATTTTGCAATGATGTTCCTCATGATTTCTAATTTTATCTATAAAAATTTCAGCTTTTGAAACTTCGCAGAAAAAAATTTAGAGCAAAACTTCCGCGATGCCCTTTTTAAGTGAAATTCAGGAGCCTGCAAAAATCCCTAACTTCAACAGATCATATCTCCAAAAATATTTCGAACCAAGTTCTGAAATTTTGCAACGATGTTCCTTATAATTTTTGCTTCGCACTCTAAAAATTTCATCTTCTGAACCTTCGTAGAAAAAAATTTATAGCGAAAATTCCATGATGACCTGTTTGGAGCAACGAAACCCTAGAATCCAAAGCTCTGATACCAAATGTTGTGAAACCAGCTCCAAAAATAGAAGAAAAGAGATATCAATGCCTTAGAAATAAGCCACTTCGAGGGGGCAACCTCAAATACATGACAAAACCACCTTTCTATATATAGGAGTCCTTGGGGCCACAATGTAATCCTAGTGGGGCCAAAATGTAATCCTAGCCGACCTAACAATAATAATGTAAGGGCACAATAATAACAATATGGGGGTTACAGGGGTACAAAAATAATAATAAGGGGGGCTACACTAACATAATAAGGGACTACACTATTAATATAGGGACTTAACAGACCCTTTGAAGGTTCAAGCCATTCTTGATTTGCCTGCGCCATCAAACATACTTCAGATACATAAACTTCAAGGAAAGGCTAACTTCCTAAGAAGGTTCATTCCAAACTATGCTGAAATGGCTAAAGCATTTACTCGACTCTTGAAAAAGGGGGTTCCCTTCCATTGGGACCAAGTTGTGCAAGCTTCTTTTGATGCTGTCAAGGACACTCTTGCCCGAGCGTCATTAATGTATCCTCCTAATTATCAAAAAGATTATTTCCTATATATCGCTGCGGTTGAAATGACGATTGCTATGGTATTGGTCCAAGTAGAAGATGGAATTGAATATCCGATATATTATTTGAGTCGTAATCTCAATGATACGGAAGTTAAGTACTCATATGTAGAAAATCTTGCCTTGGTAGTTGTTCAAGCTGTCTGTTAGGCACCTATAATATTTGTTATAGCAAAAGGTGGCTAAAACTATTTGAACCTTCAAGGAATAAATTCTATTACTAAAAATTGTTGGCTCTTGAAGACTCTTAAAGGCCTCCTGCCTCTGTCCAGATCCTATACTTTTTTTTTCATTCCAAAAGACTCTGAAATCCTGCTGATTTCCAAGGAAAAATTTTGCTGCAAACACCATTTTTTCCTTTCCCTTCTTCCCAAACTAACCTCATCTTTCTATCCCCCTATTTCCGACAAAAATCCCTCATTTTCACATTTCTACCTTTTCCCCTCATCAAAATCCCCTTTATAAGGTTCTAAGACCCCTTCTTAGCCTGATCGGAATCCCCAAATTCCTTTGAAAATCCTCAAAAGGTATTAAAATGCATATTTTCTATGTATTGGGCTTAAGCCCCCTTGAGCTAAGCCCCTAGCCTTTTCACCCATACACCCTGGCGCTGTGACCGCGCGCTGAGCAGTCGGGCGCTTATTCTAGTTTAAATAAATATTTCGCAAAACATTAAAAAACCTTTGAATATTTATTTAAACAGTTGAAATATCATTTTATTAAATTTTCTGCCCGTGCAATTTTTGGAGCGATCTTGACCGTCGATTCAATCCACAGGATCCGACGGTGCAGAGCGTGCCTCCCTATGGACCCCCCAGCGGTGCGCTGTTTTCCCAAAACCACGTGGTTTTTATCGCACCACTCTTCGGTGAAAGGTTGTTTTCCCCTGATGGCTAGTGATTCCATACACCTGCTGCCACGCGTCCCGTGTACTATTTGCAAACCGCCGTCCATCCGTCGTCCATCGCGCATTAATGTTCGGACCGGGACGCCCAGCGATATCGCTGTGGACCGTCCGATCTGGCCCCACTGATCCAACTATGATCGCTTGCCAAAGTTGCTCGATGGTTAACAAAGGTGCGCGGGCCATCGTTCAGCGGCAAATCAATCTCCGCCGTCGATCTGAGCTGCAGATCGACGACCCACAATTCATCGCCCGATCTCTCCGTTTGACTTTCCATTGCCCAATCCCAACCGTCGATCTCTGCGCGATCGACGGCTCAGATTCATCCTTCTCCTTTGACTGTCTCGTTCAATCTCGACCGTCGATCTCTGCACGATCGACGACTCGGATATAATCCTTCTTCACCCATTCCATGATCGCTCCCGATCAATCCTGACCGTTGGATGATGCCATCCAACGACTCTGATCTCCTCGCACGCCCTCCATTGCAGTCAACCTATAAAAGCAGGATTTTTTAATATTTTTCGTATTTTGCAGGGTTTCTTATCATTTTATCGCAATTTTCAAAGAAGAATCAGAGGCGGAGGGTGACGACTCTCCCGTCTTCGATTCGTCAAAGGAAATCATCCACAGGGTGGAAATGCACGTTTCATCAATGTTTTCTCAGACACAGATGCCTTATGAACCCTGCGCAACCCTGCACACCAGCAAAAACACCATGAAAGGGGCACAGTCAAAGAGTATCAGTGCCGAAGACCAAAATGTATCAGAACAGAGGATTAGAGATAGTTTTTACGGGAATTTTGGCTAAGACGGTTATCAAAAGCCTAATCCCCGATTTAAACACAGTTTGAATAATATTTTAAGGGTTTTATCGACAGGAGCGCTTCCACCACCACAATTGAGGCAAATTGATCCCTCTAGTTACTAAAATGCCACCTGTGCCTCAAAGTATTCAATCAGAGGCCGAATTTATTGATCAGGATCAAATATTTGTCTCAAACACAGCCGAAGAGTTACTCCTGTGGGGACTTCAACACAAAGAATGGCTACAGAGTTACTTGGATGCCAAAACAGAGGCTAATTGAACCTTCTCCAGATTCTAAGGGCACCTACAGCCTCACAGAAAATCAAAGGTTGCCTAACAAATAATACTAATCAAGGGTCTTATCTCCAAATTGTCGGCAAAACTATTTTAAAGGTTAAAGAACAGTCCAGAAGCAGATATTTTCAATCATTAGGCCTCGAAAGACACAAATAGAGTTATGAAGCAGAGTTATAAACGATCACATTCCCACCTTATGCCTTGCCTGGGTCCCAAAGGCCAAGATTTGCATTGATTACATGATTAATAATACATGACCCTTGGGAAATCCTCGCACCTCTTCATTCTTTTATAAATACTTCTGTAGAAGATGAGAAAATGTTGGTCTCTAGACATTTGAATGCATGTAATAGTTATTCTGAAGCTACTGATGCCCTATTTGCAACTCAAAGATACATAAGCTGATATGAGAAGTTGAAGTTGGAGAGACCCACCGGGCTTGTTGATTTTAATTGGTTTAAACATCAAATACAAGCTACTGATTTATGGGATCCTAATTTGTGTCAATGGTGATGTGTTCCTCATTGTCAAATTGTTATTTTGCTTAATGTTTTCATTCTGTTCATTTTCTCTGATAAAGAGCAGCAAACATAGAGCTAGGATTTACTTTCTACAATACCCTACTCTCACTGAAAACTTTATTGTCTATGTTTTCTTTATTTGAACGTTCTCTTTGAAGAGTACATCAATGCAGGCTGGTTTAAAGGCACTTGTCTGATCTAAATTTCTCTTTGTCACTGTTACCCATGTTTTCCTTATTGAATATGCTGAAAGCAGGGTATTTTAAAGGCACTTACCTGATCTTAAGTTGTTCAACTGTCTTTTAATGTTTTCTTATTAAAATTACTTCAATGTAGGCTGGTTTAAAGGCATTAACCTGATCTCAGAATATTTTTATGTTTTCCTTATTGAATATGCTGAAAGCAGGGTAGTCTAAAGGCATTTACCTGATCTTAAGTTGTTCAACTGTCTTTTAATGTTTTCTAACTAAAGGTACTTCAAAGCAGGCTAGTTTAAAGGTATTAACCTGATCTCAGAATACTCTTATGTTTTTCTTTAAGTACATGTTGAAGCAATATAGTTTAAAAGAACTTATTTGATCTTAGGCTGTTTTACTATACCTTCATTTGTTGGTTCTTCATTTCCTATCTGTTTCATTCCATAAAATCACCTTAAGAGATCCTTTGACATAAGTGACTTGCCCCATGGATCCTGCTTGAACCTTGCTGTCCAATTAAAATCCTCCTATGACTCCATAGCCCAATGGGTTAAAACTGTCTTTGCCTTTCTGTCAACCAAATCATTCCTTCATCTGCAGACACCTTCACCCTTCATTTTGAAACTACATTCAACTCCATCATGTCCTTGCCCAACCAAAACAAACAAAAACAAAACCCAAGCTCTTCATAACTAGCCTAATATCATAATTTTAGCTATTAAAGATCACATCTTTAAATTCATTCATAGAGAGATCCCTCTCTGGATTCAGGAGGGCTAGATCCTAGAATCCCAAAGTTGGTTGAAATAATGTTGCTTCTGTAATTGGACTTTGCCAATCTTGCTAATAAATTATAGTACTCCTGAATATCGTTACCTACTGGGGAATCCAAACCCTATACCTTTTTGTGTTCTCCTCACTTCAGAGCCGCAGTCCGGAAAGCCGTGCCTCCCATCTATCCTCAGCACCGTGAATGCCCTCACAACCAATCTCTCGGGGTTTGAGTTCCCTTAAAAACTTCATAAAACTTGTGAGTAAAAAGCAGCCTTTTCAAGCACTGCCAAAGAATGGTCATCATGATAAAACTTGTTTGAATCAATGACAAACTAGGTAAACCCTAGGATTCTCCTAAGAATTTATCCAACCTTGAAAAATCAACTGGCTTAGCCATAAGAGTAGGCTTTCTTTGTCTCATAACCATAGCTAAGTTTTGAAACAGAGTTAGGATATTCTTAAAAACCACACAACTGAAAAATAACTCAGAAAAAACCAAAAATATTTCAGATTGGTAGTAAAACACTTACTCTTACTTTTCACTGACCTTTGAAGTGTTTTACCCCATACTCTCAGACAGAGTCTGGAAAGGGCCAGTTAGCCTCCAGATCTCATCCTCTTTCAGAGGTGACATATCTAGTAAATTCCCTTCCAATCAATCTCTGGTTAGAGTTTGTTGTGTTCCAGGATATCCTTGAAAAGGGATATTTCACAAGAATGGTGGTGGACCATAAAACCTTTTACCTCTAAAAAGAGCTAAAAACTTCCACTTGGCGACTCCACAATCCTAAAAAAACCTTAAGACTCCACTGGGAAGAACCCTGATCATCATAATATTATTCAAACTCAGTTAGAGAACTGTAGGATTCAAATTTAGGTAAACAGGTTAGTTAACCATTCAAAGACTGTCATATCTGGTTGAACTTTTCTTGTTTATTCAGGTCTTAAAAACATAGCATAGTGGCTCCTAGAAAGATTCACACTAGAGCCTACCCTAACCCAGACCCACCTGAAGTAGTTGATAACCCAGAAAGTATCCTCAGGAAGTCTCCTGAGATTAAATTATCAACTATTTTTAGATCACCCTTGAGAGTTAATTCAGTCCCTGAAAATCTTTCAGCTCTACAACAATCTCAAGTTGACTTAGTAAATCCATTTAGAACTAGGTCTCTTGGTGATTTAGATCAGTTAGATTCTGAGTCTTCACTATCATCCCCGGAAACAAGTGAACCTCTTGGTAGCAGAGAAACAACACCTCCTTATTTGCATTTTCTTCACAACTTAGGTGTCTCTCATCCAAGATCAACTCAGAAGTCTATTCCTGGTCCATCCACTTCTGCTCACCCTACATCCACTGTTCAAATCACTCCACTTCAGCCCACTTTCTTTTTTTTAATCCACCTCTTGTAAATCCACCTCCACCACATATCATGGCAACATGGTATGCTCCCTTAGTCCTTCTTGCACCATTAGTCAATCTTCCACAGGACTATCAGTCCAAAATTCCATTATATGATGCTAGCAATGCTACAACTGCATCACAACATGTGGATAAGATGAATGACTACTTTGACAGAAATGAAATTGATGATGATTCGGTCAAACTTAGGTTATTTGCTCAGAGCTTAGGGGGAGAAGTGAGGAAGTGGTTCAAAGGTTTAACCCCCCATAGTATCCGTGATCTACAAGCCTTCCATCAAACATTATTAAACAAATGGGAAGTAAAGAAAAACCCTCTCCAATTCCTTTCTGACTATAAGAATCTCCATAGAGACACTGGGGAAAGTGTGCAAGCTTATTGCACTAGATTCAATAGTGTGTATAATGCACTTTCCCCAGAACTAAAACCTCCACAAGGCTCAGCTTTAAACAAGTTTCCTGAAGGGTTTGATCCTGAGATGGCCTATCAGCTGAGGGAGAGAGATTTTGCAACTCTTGAAGATATGCAAAAGGGTGCTCTTTCTGTGGAAGTCAACCTAATGGAGAAGAGAGAAAGAATGAAAACTAAAAAGAGAGTGTCCTTTAGAGAGGAAAATTCCCCTTCTACTTCCAAATCAAAGATGGAAAGAATGATGGAGGAGATGATGAAGAAAATGAGCATCCTTGAGAGAGCACAAGCAAGTCAAAACCAAACTGCTCCTCAAAACAAGAACCAGAACCAGAATCAGAATTTCAGAAGGAATCAACCTCCAAACAAACCCAGGGAAGATGATCAATAGATCACTCCTCCCTTTCACCAAAACTATCTGAGTGAGGTTGAGGAAACAGAGGAGATAACAAAGGAAGATGATATCAACATGTTGGGAGTAGATAATGATGACTTTGAGATTCATTTTGATAGGGAACAAGGTTTTCATACCCCTTATGATGACAAAAAAGATGATAATGCAAGTTATTATCAGGACATAGAAAATGTCATCATAGAACCTCAAAAAGAATATGACCTTAGAAGCAAAACCAGTCAACAAACTCCCAACATCAAAACCTCTGACAAATCTTCACAAAACAGCACTACAACCAAGCCTAAAATTTTCAAACAAAAGGATAAAACAATAGCTATGAATTCTGATAGAGATAGAGAGAAAGGCACTCAAAACAAAGAAAAGCAGAGTGCGGAAATTAGTAGTACTACTACTTCAGCTAGTACTCCTGTTAAGACCATTTTTTCAAAAACAAGTAGAACAAATCAGCAAGCTAATGTTGCTGATAGACTGGGAGCTAGCAAGGCTGAGACAAGTTCATCAAAGAACCAAATTCTTTTCAGCCTAGAGTAGGAAATTTCAAAGATCAAGATCTCTGTTCCCCTGACTGAGTTAGCTGCCCAGAATGTATATAGGACCCAAATTTTGAAGGCTTTAAATATTGAGGATAATAATGACTTAGTCAATATTAATGATGACCAGCCAGAGCTTATTTTTGGTCCTAATATTGAAGGTATATATCAAGAGGGACCTGTACCTCTCTTTTATGTGAGTTTCAATGTTCATGACAAGATCCTGCATAATGCTATGCATGACTCTGGAGCATCGCACAACCTTATGCCAAAGGTGATAATGGAAAGGCTAGGATTAGAAATAACTAGACCTTAAAAGGATTTATATTCTTTTGATTCAAACAGAGTAAAGTGCCTTGGCCTGATCAAAGACCTTTGTGTGACTTTGACCCAAATCCCAGCCAAGTGCATGGTAATGGATGTTGTGGTGGGTGATGTGCCTCCTAAGTATGGCATGTTATTGTCAAGATCATGGGGTGCCAAGTTGCAAGGTACCATACAGATGGATGGGACATATGCCACTATTCCTGTGTTTAGCCAGCTCAGAAGACTATACAGAGAGTCACACATGAAGTTCATGGTCAGTAGCCCAGAAAAGCCTAAAATTCTCCCATTTATTCTGTCCATACTGACCTAGATTCATTTATCTTTTGCAATAATGAATCCACAAAACAGTCAGAGCCAGAACACAGTGACTCAGATAAACAGTTAGAGACCCCAAATCTGAAAATAAATGCAGTTCTAGATATGGAAGAAAATGATAGAGAATTTTTGAAACAGCATGTTGAAACAACCGACCAGAATGAACAAAGCCAAGATGGTAAACAACAGACTGCCCCTCATGCTCAGCTCCATGACAAATATGAGGAGGTGAAACAAATACAACTAAGTGTCGAGATTTCACAGGAACCCTTGAGCACATTGGTTGAAGGGGACAATAACCAAGACGAAACCGAAAATAGTCCTCTGTGGAGTATGTATTTTGATGGGTCATGCACTAAGAACAATGTTGGTACAGGTGTCTGGATTACCAACACTGGAAACAACCACATAGAAAACATTTCCTGCAAATTAAACTTCAGTGTTCCAATAACATAGCAGAATATGAGTCCCTGCTTTTAGGCTTACATCTGTTTAAAAAGTTAGGAGCCACAAGAATTAATGTGTATGGGGATTCAGAACTAGTCATCAAACAAGTCAATGGGGAATACAACACAAATCATCCCAGAATTAGAGCTTATCGAAACGATGTCATGGACCTTTTGAGAACTTTTAAGGAGTCCAAATTAGTTTTTGTTCCAAGAAAAAGAAATATTGCCGCACACAATTTATCTTTTGTGGCTAGAACATGCTTAACGCCAGTTGGAACCAAAGACTGTACAACTCAAATTAAGTTTAGACCAGTGGTGCTAGATAATGAAAAATATTGGCAGGTCTTTGAAGGTGACAAGCAGATAGAGGATTTTTTGCTGGGCAGGAACGAATTTGAGTCATCTGATTCGGATTCTAAATCTGATGAAAATCGCCTAAACAAAAAGTCCCCTGAAAAAGAAAAACCATCTGGTCCCGTAGAAATCAACATGTTAAATAAAAAACTTGACACCCATACTCAAGAATACAAGGACACAAAAACCGAAGACATTGAGGTATTATCGTCAAAGGACAAGAACATACCTAGGGGGCTAGCACCGTTAGAAGACCTCTTTGATTTTAACGATGTAGCAAAGAAGCCCACCGTAGAATACACAGAGTCTGAGGTCGAGGAATGCAACATGGGCACCGAGGATCAACCTAAAATGATTAAATTAGCTAGGTCCTTGCCACCAGATATGAAAATAAAATACGTTGACCTATTTAAAGAGTTTGTCGATGTGTTTGCCTAGAGCTATGAAGACTTGAAAGCCTACAATACATAAATCATCCAGCACAATATTCCTTTGAAAGAAAACCAAAAACCCTTTAAGCAAAAACTGCGTAGAATTAATCCAATACAACTCCCTCTGGTAGAAAAGGAAATCAAGAAAATGTATGAGGTAGGAATCATTATGCCTGTGAGGTTTTCAGATTGGGTTTCTAACCTTGTAGCCGTGAGGAAAAAGACAGGGGAAATCAGATTGTGCATTGACTTCGGAAGCCTTAACAGAGCCTCCCTAAAAGACAATTACCCTTTGCCCAAAATGGAACACATTCTACAAGGGGTAGTTGGTTCAAAGAGGATTTCTCTGTTAGATGGTTTTTCAGGGTATAACCAAGTTTTAGTACT
Organism: Pinus albicaulis; assembly: GCA_034641835.2. Taxonomy (NCBI): domain Eukaryota; kingdom Viridiplantae; phylum Streptophyta; class Pinopsida; order Pinales; family Pinaceae; genus Pinus; species Pinus albicaulis. The sequence goes on from CM076569.1 coordinate 626,810,384, forward strand.
CCCAGAAGACCAACTCAAGACAGCTTTCACCACTCCGTGGGGCACTTTCATGTATGTGAAAATGCCTTTTGGATTAATGAATGTTGGGGCCACTCTCCAAAGGGCCATGGACATTGCATTTTCAGAGGAGATAGGGCACTTCATTTTAATTTACCTTGATGACATAACAGTTTATTCCAAATGCAATGAAGAGCATCTAAAAAATTTAAGAAAGGTCCTTGAAAAGTGTAGAAGGTTTGGGTTATCTTTAAATCCCAAAAAGACAATGTTTGGCCTTCAGGAAGGTAAAATCCTTGGCCATATCATATCAGAAGAAGGGATTAAAATAGATCCAAATAGAGTTGAGGGAATACTACAGATTAACCAACCAAGGAACATAAAATAATTGCAGTCATTTATTGGAAATATTAACTTCCTGAGGAGGTTTCTTCCCAATTTAGCAGAGCTCCTCATAAACATGACTAATATGCTCAAGAAAGAAGTAGGAGTGAAGTGGACTGTAGAAACCAAAAAATCCTTCGAATTGGTAAAACATGCACTCACCCGGGCACCTGTCCTAATCAGCCCAGACTTTTCAAAGGAGTTCCTTATTTTCTCCTTTGCCTCAGAGCATACGGTGGCTGCAATCCTGTTGCAAAAAAACCCAGAGGGACAGGAGCAGCCCATTTCTTTTTTCAGCAAGGCTTTAAGGGATGCACCCTTGAAATATAACATAATGGAAAAATAGGCCTATGCTTTGGTAAAGGCCTTAAAGGACTTCAGGGTGTATATTCTACATTCCCACATCATTGCCTATGTACCTAATATAGTGGTAAAAGACATCTTGTCACAAGACCCAGATGGAAAGAGAGGAAAATGGATTGCTGCTATATTAGAATATGATTTGGAAATCAGACCAACCAAACTTATTAAAGGTCAGGGCTTAGCTCAATTAATGGCTGAATCTAATCTACAAGCCCTTGACATTAACATGGTAGATGCCTTGGATGAACAGGAAGAATTACCTGTTCCCACTGTTGAAGAGCAGTTTCAAAACTCACCTTGGTACACTGATATCTTGTATGTGCTTACTAATCTTAATGCTCCTCCTGATTTATCAAAAACAAAGGCAAGGTTTTTAAAATTGAAAACTAGGAACTATTGCGTTTTAAATGAATGTCTATATTGGAAAAATGTTGATGGTTTATTGCTTAAATGTTTGCCTGAAGTTGATGCAGAAAGGATCAAATATGAATTCCATGAAGGAGAGTGTGGAGGCCATCTTTACTGGAAAACCACAGCTAATAAAATCCTTAGAGCGGGCTATTACTGGCCCACCCTTTTTTAGGATGTCCATAAAATGATAGTTGCCTGTCACAAGTGCTAGATTTTTGAAGGCAAAAGAAAACTTCTCCCTTTACCATTACAACCTATCACTGTTGAAGCTCCTTTTCAACAGTGGGGCCTAGATTTCATAGGGGAAATCCATCCTGCTTCATCTGCCCAACACAAATGGATTCTCACAGCCACTGACTATTTCACAAAATGGATTGAAGCCATCCCTTCTAGGAATGCCACAGATTCTGTCATTATAAAATTCCTTGAAGACCATATTTTTTCTAGATTAGGATGCCCCAGGAAGATTATTACTGATAATGTTGTTGCTTTTTGTTCCAAAAAGATGATTGATTTTTGTCACAGGTATCAGATTACACTTGGTCATTCTACTGCTTACTACCCCCAAGGTAATGGGCTAGCAGAATCATCAAATAAAAGTTTGGTGACCATCATCAAGAATCTGCTTGAAGAGAACAAAAAATCATGGCATAACAAGTTGGTGCATGCTCTATGGGCAGACAGGTTGACCACAAAAAATTCCATTGGAATGTCCCCTTACCAGCTTGTTTATGGAGCAGATGCGGTGTTTCCTACCAGTCTAGGTGTACCAGTAATAAAATTAATCCAAGAAATACAGTCAGAAGAAGACAACATGATTAGGAGGATCAGTCAGACCATACATCTTCAGCAGACTAGGGAAGAGGTTTAGAATAGGGATCAGAAGGTGCAAGAAAACATAAAGAAGTTGTTTGACAAAAGAAAAAATGCTTGTGTTTTCAACATTGGAGATAAGGTACTCAAATGGGATTCCAAAAGAGAGGATAAGGGTAAACATGGTAAATTTGACAGTTTTTGGCAAGGTCCTTACATCATCTAGTCCACCGTTGGTCCTAATTCCTTTTTTCTACAAGAGTTAGATGGCACAGATCTATTTGGGGGTCCTGTCAATGGCAGGGTCCTTAAGCATTACTACTGCTAAGTTTGATTTTAAAAGCTTCCATTTCCATTATAAATACCATTTTCTTTGTTTAGTCTCATAAAAGAAAAAGTACAAAAACAATAAAAAGAAAAGAAAAGAGGGCAGATTGTAAAAAACAATAAAGGTATGGCCCATACCAAAAAGAGAAAGAAATTATGAAAGTGTGCAAGCTTAAATGCCACCCCTACAAAACACACTTCTAGTTAGTCAAACTGCCTAATCTTGACTAATTAGTTTTAATTTTTCTGCTGATAGGGTAGTGAATTTGATTTGCTAGTCTGTTTAATCTTGGCTTATCAGTAGTTAGATTAGGATAGAAATCAAAGGTTCAAACATGAAAAAATCTGAACCTAAGTTTCCAAAAGAGATGACTCAAATATGTTCTATTTTCTTGAGTCAAAAAGGCCAAAATCTGGTTCTAATTAGCTCAAACTCTGAACTAGAGGACAAAGTAAGAACAACTCAAACAAAGTCAAAACAGAGCTGTGAAAAGAGAAGGCCATGATGAGAAATTTTCAGATCTTAAGCCTTCCATTTTGATTTAATTTTTCTGCAAAATAATATGTATGTGCAGCTTTTTTTTATGCCATAGATCACAGCAAGTCAAATAGCTTAATCTTGACTTGTCTGTTTTTAAATTTTTGTTGTAGAATTAGAGAATAAGATCTGTTGGACAGTTTAATCCCAACAGATAGTAGAATAGGTAGAGAAGCATCTGAACTCAACTATTTAATCTGAGTTCAGGGAGAAATAAGGAGTAGAATTAAATTAATTTTCTGCTTTCAAAAGAATAAAATGTTGTGAAAAGAGTTTTCCAATCCAAGTGCACTCTATTGAAGAAAAAATGTTAGATCAATAGGGTTGGGTAGGTAGAAGTTTGTATTGATGAAGATCCATTTTTTTTCATGGTTGCTAATATGTTTTTCACAGAAAGATCATCCCAGTAAAAGAAGAGCAGCCCAATGGATAAGGCACAGGTCAACCTCCCAAAGAAAGCAAGTCTGAAAGTTCTTGATGCCTTCAAGAAGGCACCATCCCCAAGTGGAGCCACTGTTAGCCACCTATAATATTTGTTATAGCAAAAGGTGGCTAAAATTGCTTGAGCCTTCAAGGAATAAATTCTATTACTAAAAATTGTTGGCTCTTGAAGACTCTTAAAGGCCTCCTACCTCTGTCCAGATCCGATACTTTTGTTTTCATCCCAAAAGACTTTGAAATCCTGCTGATTTCCAAGGCCAAATGTTGCTGCAAACACCATTTTTTCCTTTCCATTCTTCCCAAACTAACCTCATCTTTCTATCCCCCTATTTCCCACAAAAATCCCTCATTTTCACATTTCTGCCTTTTCCCCTCATCAAAATCCCCTTTATAAGGTTCTAAGACCCCTTCTTAGCCTTATCGGAATCCCCAAATTCCTTTGAAAATCCTCAAAAGGTATTAAAATGCATATTTTCTATGTATTGGGCTTAAGCCCCCTTGGGCTAAGCCCCTAGCCTTTTCACCCATACACCTTGGCGCCGTGACCACGCACTGAGCAGTCGGGCACTTATTCTGGTTTAAATAAATATTTCGCAAAACATTAAAAAACCTTTGAATATTTATTTAAACCATCGAAATATCATTTTATTAAATTTTCTACCCGTGCAATTTTTGAAACGATCTTGACCATCGATTCAATCCATAGGATCCGACGGTGCGGAGCGCGCCTCCCTGTAGACCCCCCAGCCATGCGTTGTTTTCCCAAAACCATGTGGTTTTTATCGCACCAGTCTTCGGCGAAAGGCTGTTTTCCCCCGATGGCCAGCGATTCCATGCACCTGCTGCCACACGTCCCGTGCACTATTTTCAAACCGCCGTCCATCCGTCGTCCATCGCGTGTTAATGTTCGGACTGGGATGCCCAGCGATATCACTGTGGACCGTCCGATCTGGGCCCACTGATCCAACGGTGATCTCTCGCCAAAGTTGATCGATGGTTAACAAAGGTGCGTGCACGATAGTCGGGCCATCGTTTAGCGGAAAATCAATCTCCGCCGTTGATCTGAGCTGCAGATCGACGGCCCACAATTCATCGCCCGATCTCTCCGTTTGACTTTCCATTGCACAATCCCGACCGTCGATCTCTGCACAATCGATGACTCAGATTCATCCTTCTCCTCTGACCGTCTCGTTCAATCTCGACCGTCGATCTCTGCACGATCGACGGCTCGGATTTAATCCTTCTTTCACCCATTCCACGATCGCTCCTGATCAATCATGACCGTTGGATGATGCCATCCAACGGCTCCGATCTCCTCGCATGCCCTCCATTTCATTCAACCTATAAAAGCAAGATTTTTTAATAGTTTTCGTATTTTGTAGGGTTTCTTATCATTTTCTCGCAATTTTCAAAGAAGATTCAGAGGCGGAGGGTGACGACTCTCCCGTCTTCGATTCGTCAAAGGAAATCATCCACAGGGTGGAAATGCACGTTTCATCAATGTTTTCTCAGGCATAGATGCCTTATGAACCCTGCGCAGCCCTGCACACCAGCAAAAACACCATGAAAGGGGCACAGTCAAAGAGTATCAGTGCCGAAGACCAAAATGTATCAGAACAGAGGATTAGAGATAGTTTTTATGGGAGTTTTGGCTAAGATGGTTATCAAAATCCTAATCCCCAATTTAAACACAGTTTGAAGAATATTTTAAGGGTTTTATCGACAGGAGTGCTTCCACCGCCGCAATTGAGGCAAATTGATCCCTCTAGTTACTGAAATGCCACCTGTGCCTCAAAGTATTCAATCAGAGGCCGAATTTATTGATCAGGATCAGATATTTGTCTCAAACGCAACCAAAGAGTTACTCCTGCAGGGAATTCAATGCAAAGAATGGCTACAGAGTTACTTGGATACCAAAACAGAGGCTAATTGAACCTTCTCCAGCTTCTAAGGGCACCTACAGCCTCACAGAAAATCAAAGGTTGCCTAACAAATGATACTAATCAAGGGTCTTATCTCCAAATTGTCGGCAAAACTATTTTAAAGGTTAAAGAACAGTCCAGAAGCAGATATTTTCAATCATCAGGCCTCGAAAGACACAAACAGAGTTATGAAGCAGAGTTATAAATGATCACATTCCCACCTTATGCCTTGCCTAGTTCCCAAAGGCTAGGAATTTCATTGATTACATGATTAATAACACATGTCCCCTGGGAAATCCTCCCACCTCTTCATTCTTCTATAAATACTTCTGTAGAAGATGAGCAAATGTTGGTCTCTGGACATTTGAATGCATGTAATAGTTATTCTGAAGCTACTGATGCCCTATTTGCAACTCAAAGATACATAAGATGATATGAGAAGTTGAAGTTGGAGAGACCCACCGGGCTTGTTGATTGTAACTGGTTTAAACATCAAATACAAGCTACTGATTTATGGGATCCTGATTTGTGTCAATGGTGATGTGTTCCTCACTGTCAAATTGTTATTTTTCTTAATGTTTTCATTCTGTTCATTTTCTCTGATAAAGAGCAGCAAACATAGAGCTAGGATTTACTTTCTACAATACCCTAATCTCACTGAAAACTTTATTGTCTATGTTTTCTTCATTTGAACGTTCTCTTTGAAGATTACATCAATGCAGGCTGGTTTAAAGGCACTTGTCTGATCTAAATTTCTCTTTGTCATTGTTACCTATGTTTTCCTTATTGAATATACTGAAATTAGGGTAGTTTAAAGGCACTTACCTGATCTTAAGTTGTTCAACTGTCTTTTAATGTTTTCTTGTTAAAATTACTTCAATGCAGGATGGTTTAAAGGCATTAACCTGATCTCAGAATACTTTTATGTTTTCCTTATTGAATATGCTGAAAGTAGGGTAGTCTAAAGGCACTTACCTGATCTTAAGTTGTTCAACTATCTTTTAATGTTTTCTAACTAAAGGTATTTCAAAGCAGGCTAGTTTAAAGGTATTAACCTGATCTTAGAATACTCTTATGTTTTTCTTTAAGTACATGCTGAAGCAATATAGTTTAAAAGAACTTATTTGATCTTAGGCTGTTTTAATATACCTTCATTTGTTGGTTCTTCATTTCCTATATGTTTCATTCCATAAAATCACCTTAAGAGATCCTTTGACATAAGTGACTTGCCCCATGGATCCTGCTTGAACCTTGCTGTCCAATTAAAATCCTCCTATGACTCCATAGCCCAATGGGTTAAAACTGTCTTTGCCTTTTCTGTCAGCCAAATCATTCCTTCATCTGCAGATACCTTCACCCTTCATTTTGAAATTGCCTTCACCTTCATCATGTCCTTGCCCAACCAAAACAAACAAAACAAAACCCAAGCTCTTCATAACTAGCCTAATATCATAATTTCAGCTATTAAATATCACATCTTTAAACTCATTCATAGAGAGATCCCTCTCTGGATTCAGGAGGGCTAGATCCTAGAATCCCAAATTTGGTTGAAACAATGTTGCTTCTGTAATTGGACTCTGCTAATCTTGCTAATAAATTACAGATTCTTAACACTGTCCAAAGATTTTTCCATTATATCCTGCTCCGAAAAACAACAACAGTTTTGGATTGCAACCCCATGACTTATATCTTTTCACGTCAATTTATGGGGGGGGAATATTCAAAATTGACTATCATTTTGCAGGAATTTGATTTGGAATTTATCAAATCCAAGTCAAAGAAGTCTTTAGTTTTGGTTGAGATTCTCTGTGACCTTCCCTCTGATAGTAATGTAACTACGTCAGAACCATCAATTCCAGACGAGTCTTTGTTTCTGATCGGATCATCTGATCCTTGATATGGGGATTTCACCATTTATCTCCAAACCCAAACTTTTCAACCTTAATACCTCTCACTCTGAACAACGACGTATTCGATACCAAGCCAAAGATTATCTGATCGTCGGCGATACACTTTATCGTCGTGGTGTTGATAAAATTTTGAGGTGCCTCACTCAAGAGGAGGCCAAAAAAATATTAAATGATTGTCATGCTGAGGCTTGTGTTGGACAATTATCTGGATATTCTACTGCACAAAAGATACTCCACGCCGGTTACTTTTGGCCTACTATTTTTCGAGACTGCATCCTCGTAGTCAGAAGTTGTCATGCGTGCCAGATTTTTTATCGTAAGATCCGCAAACAACCAGCGCCAATGCATCCTGTTGTCTCTGCGGGACCATTTACGAAATGGGGTATTGACTTCATGACCTGCAACCCTCGTTCATCCGGGGGGCATGGTTATATTATTGTCGCAGTCGACTATTTTACCAAATGGGATGAAGCGATGCCTAAATTCAATAACACAGGACAAACAACTGCATTGTTTTTGTTTAATCATGTTATTGCATGATTTGGGGTGCCACAGGCTATAGTTACAAATCATGGGAACCATTTTCTCAATAAAATGATGTCTGAATTGATTGCCAAGTTATGATTGTCACATGATAATTCTACTCTTATTATCCACAATCAAATGGACAAGTTGAGGCTATCAACAAAATTCTTAAACGAATGCTTCAACGAATGATAGGAGTTCGTAAAAGAAACTGGAATTTGATCTTGTACTCCACCTTGTGGGTGTATCGAACCTTGGTGAGAAACGCGACCGGATTTACTCCTTTTCAATTGGTTTATGGTCTGAAAGTTATCTTACCAATCCAATGCAAAATATCATCGTTAAAACTAGCAATAGACTTGTTACTTGACACCTCAGAAGAAGAAGCGCGTCTCCTTAACCTCATCCATCTTGATGAAATGCGTTGTGAAGCACAATTGGCCAATGAAGCGCATAAGAGACGTATAAAGGTGCAATACGACAAAAATGTCTAGCCTCGCATTTTCTCAGAGGGCGACTTGGTCCTTCTTTACAATCAAGAAGCTGATGTAATAGGTACAAGAAAGTTTGAGCCATTATGGCATGGCCCCTATATTGTCAAAAGAGTTCTTGCTAAGGGTTCCTATGAGTTAGTTGATTACGATGGAATTCCATTGGTGCAACCTAGAAATGGGTTGTATTTGAAACGTTACTATGCTTAATCATGAGCGTAGTAATTTTTTGTATTATATTGTATATATGTTGTTGATTTGCATTCACTATCTTAATTCGTTTTTAGAGTTTTCTTGACATTGGTAATCCACTTTACATTTCATTTCAGATGTCTGAATCTTTGGAACCATTTTTTGGCTATGTTTATGGTGCTAGTCGTAGTACGCAGAATCTATCGTCTGCAACATGGGCCATTTTCACTCTGAATGGCGAGTTAGTGAGTTTTCAAGGGATTTGTATTGGTAGATCAACGAACAATATCGCTGAGTATAGCATGATGATCGAACTTCTCTCTGATGCCATTTCATTTGGTATTAACCGCATAATCATAAGGTTAGACTCGCAACTTGTGGCATTACAACTCACTAGTATTTATACTGTTAGAAATCCAACACTTCTTAGATTGTTCCTAAGAGTTCGACTTTTGGAAATACATTTTGATTTTATTCAATATCAACACATTTCCAGAAATTTGAACACATTGACTAATTCATTAGCTAATCAAGTTTTAGATAGACATTTGCAACAAATGTAAAGAAAAACATTCACATCATTTAATAGGATTGCACAATAAAAATAGGAAAAACTCAGAAATCATATAGATAGATAGTTATAGGTTTTCACAAAAAAAATTCCCCAGACACATTGGTCATCAGACCTCAAAATTTATGCAAAATGTCACAAGTAAACTAGTGGTGCTCATGGTAACATGCTATAGATATAGCTATCCTACGAAGTAACCGCATCCAATGGTTAGGAACCCCAATAGTGTGTCGCTGAAGTCACATAGGAAGCTCTTCGATCCGGAGATCCAGAGTTAGAGTCTTAGCCATATCAAGATCCTGAAGGACTGCTCTCCTGACAGCCCTCTCTGCTGGCACATCTGCTTCGCGCTCCGGTTCCACTACTGGTTGAACATGAACAACATCTGCATTAAATCAAACATTTAGTTTAGTCTTGGGAAAACATCAAAATATAAAAAAATTTGTATAAACCTTAGGAAAATAAAAAAAACATGGTCAAAACATTCTTACCTATTACACCCCACTGAGCACCTTCTGGTAATGCTAAATATGGATCTCCTCGAAAATCAATGCCTGCGTATGAATACTCATCGATGGCAACAATCTGTCGCCAGAACCAGACAAAGAATGCAGTAGAGAACACAACAGTAGATTGGCTTGCATGCCGACCCATGAGTTCTACCCATCTCTGCATCTAAGAATCTCTAGGACTAGCTACATCCAATGTCACATGTTGTGGTTGCATCAGTGGAATCCGTTCTAAAGCGAAGGATATAAGGATTGAAACATAATTGAAATTATTATTCCTTCCTCCCTTTTCTTTATTTAGGTGTTCCTTTATCTGAGATAGAACAACTTCAGACCAGTTGAATACTGTTGGCTCCATACACTCTAGCGCATATTGCATATACGCTCTATTCGCTACATGTAGTGTAACAGTGCCATCAAGTTTAGCGATCGTGAAATGATAATTCTCAAAGGAAAATATCTGACATCCCAGATTTTCTAGGTTCTACCCCTTGATAGCAATAATGCAGAATATAATCCCTCACTGTCTCTCCTCCAACGGTAGACCCTAAGAGTGAAATGGGAAAACCTCTCCTCGACAAACCTATGAGAAAATACACATCCTCAACTGTTATGGGAACCACTTGGTTCTGAATATGAAATGCCTCTATTGCCATATCCCATGCTCGAACTAAGAACTCTAAGAGCTCTATTTGTTTCCTCATTCCCCACAACTTGAAGTACTTAAGTAGTCCACAATCTCGCAGGGCTCTTACTGTAATCAAATTGTTTAAGGAAATCATATCTTGTTCTTCATGTTCTCTTTCCCTCCATGTAATCGCCATTATAATCTGATGGAAACCTGAAATACAACCATAAGATCCATTAGATTCCATTCATTGCAAAAAACTAGGCAAATTTTGGGCATAATGAGAAAATCGAAAACTGAGACTGTGCCCAACGCACTCCGTAACAAGAGACAGTGCATTGCACATGTAAGTACCCTTCATTGTACTTTCTACGCAATGCAGGTTTCGACATTCAGGGGTGCGTTGCCCTATTTTTGGTCAGAATTCACCCTAGGGGCCTTAAACACCAAAAATTTGCAGAAATTGGAGATGAAATGAATACCAAAGGAAAGAGGAGGTTCATGGCAATAACCTGGATCAAACAACAACGAAATCCGTCCACAGAAACAATCTCAATTAGCAGCTTAAGTTCGGGGGAAAAATCAGGTTCACAGCTCCAAAATGAAAATGGTAACTATGGAATGGTAAAAATGAATAGTGAAAGTACTTTTAATAGTCATTTAATTATTTGCAAGTTAAATTTATTGCTATGAATATAGTTTTATTATGTTTTTATCATGAAACAGGTATTTTTAATCCATTTGATGTTGTTCTGAATAGGACATACAACTGATGAATAGATTATTCATGCAGATTTATTTCAAAGAATGACTTGACCACAAAGCATAATTTTTCTCCTTATTTTTCAAGCTTTGTTAAAAATGAAAAAGGATTTGAAGAGCACGTTTATCTCTCTTTCGAGCTTCGATAATAGCGAAAAAGGAACCCTTGGAGTCTTCTTTCAGCTCTTTTCAGACTCTGATAATGTGAAAATATTGCCGAGCACTTGTCTTTTCGAGCTCATAAAATTAAATGAATTGATATCTACTCAGTATAAGTTTAACCATTTTCTGGACTGAGATAGATTATTTACAAAAAAGGAAGACCTTGGTTAAACATGACCAAAGAGGTTATCTTAGATATTATTTTACACTTTTTTGTATCTGAGTGACAAATTTACGAAAAAAGTACTTATGGAGTTTTCTTTCGTCCACTTTTTCAAACTCTCTAAATATGAAAAAGGATTGAGCTATCACTGTCGTTAAGCTCATTAAAACATAAAATAGCAATGGGCTTGTCGATCATGGCAAGAATCAAGTTTCATTCATCGCTAGATAATAGTGATACTTTATTCACCCGAAGGGTTGAATTATAGATCAAGCAAATGTTGCCCTCCTCAAGCTTGTTAAAAAATAAAGAGGTACTGGTCGAAAAATGACCAAGGAAAATTTGGGAAAAGTGATCAAAATTTCTTTATGGTAGCAAGTCGCTCTTGAACATGACACTTCCTTCACTCCATGTTCGTGATTGTTTGGGTTGGGTAATCATCTTGACGGTTCATTCATACCTATGGTTCATCATATATTCACTTTGGTTTTGGGTCAATGCTGCCAACTCATCACAATGTCGCCGATATATTCAAGAGAAGTCATCCAGTGAATAAACTCATCCTTCTACAATACTCGTAAACCTTTATTCTCATGACCATCATCCCCAAAAATTGCTATATCAAGTCATACCTTTTTCTCTGAAATCAGTAACTCCCGTTTCGCAATAACGTGACTTCCTGTCGACTACAAATCAATATCCAGGAATTTCACTTAGAAACATTAGATTCCAGTACCATGAGGCTTGTTACAGCATCGACGAGATCCTCACTTCCAGGCCTTTGACCAGAAGATTTATTCGTAATTCACAATTATGTCCAACAGTATTTTTGGAGAAAGAAAGATCAAATTTATTCCAAAAAGGTTAAGGATACAATGTTAAATGATAGTTGGTTGGAGAGGCTAGATATTACCATTAAGATCATGGACCCTATCATCTTTTTTTTTTTAGTTTGCAGAAAATGACCAACTGATGCAGGAGCATTAGGCAAAGAGAAAATACTTTTTATTTTATTAAAACTTAGGGGTTTTTAAGTTTTTGAAGGAGCTAGATTTTTATGGATGATTTGAGTGGGTTTTAAGTATTTTTAATTAAATATTGTAAATAATTCTCAAATGTTTGAGAATATGAGAAGAATTTGATCAGTTGAGGATGTAAAGGGATGAGAGATTTTTCTAAATATTAATTTAGAAATTAGTTTCATTAAATATGGGTGAGAGAGGATCCTTAGGAATTCAAGAGTAATTTTAGGATTTTGTTGAGAAGTTGAAGGGATTGAACTTAGATTAGATCATTCTAAGTTGTATAAATTATTAAGCCTCAAAGGCATTGAAGATCAGAGAGAGTGTGAGTAGAGAAATAGAGTAGAGAGCAGGGGTTTCTACTTGGAAGCCTTCGGGCAGATTGTAAAAGGGCCAATGATTTGGAAATCAAGCCAAGGAAGGAGATTGTTATGTAAGTATTGTGTGTATTAATACAGAATTTGATTTTCTGAATTTTATGCCATTATTGAAGTTATGTGTTTAATATATGAAGGGATGATTTGATATGCTTGAATCCACGTCGATTTTGTGTGAGAACCACAATGCATAATCATTGAATGTGGAAGGTGTTGAATCTCTACGTGAAGGGTTGTATTCCAATGCATTTGAGTCTGCGGATTTGTGTTGAACCCAGTGTATAAGGCTCTGTTCTTTTGGATTTCGTTTGTTATGGATATAAGCCTGTGTCAAGAGTTACGGAGTGGAATCGATAGTGGATCGATTGCATTAATCGCTATTGATTTAGTGCGTTGAAGCCACAAGACATAATCCTGTGCAGAACTGAATTCTGTATAGAGATTTCCAGAATTAACGGACGTTGATTCTTTATTGAAACCCATATCGAATTTATATTAATCACAGTGACATTTTCTTAATAGAAATCAAGAGTTCCGATTCTGATTCATGCTGGAGGAAGAACGGTTCTGGTTGAATGGAATTCTGTTATTAAATTGTTGAAGGTCGATTTGTATCCAATCCATGCTATTTAGTTACCACGGGAAGAAGTGATTCGATTTGTAAAAATCGATATCGATTTTGTGCTAAAGCCTCAATACATAAAATTCGATGAATTTTCGGTCTTTTTAATAAAGACTACAAACGATCTCAATGTTTGATTATTTAATATGATCAAATGTGTGTTAAACCCTGTTGTCTAGAATCGATATCAGTAAAGATCGATGCACATCGTCAAGCTGAGAAGACAGTGTTTGCAAGAGCGGGTTAAACGGAAAAGCAATGGGAGTTCTGAGCTGAATAGAATTCCGTTAATCGACTTGCACACAGAGAAGGATGATCGAACTTTGAAATGGTGTGAGGGTTTTAAATCCACTCGAATATTTGATTGCAGCGCGCAGCATAATCTTGAGGTAACCAGCGTATTAAGAGGAGGGAGTGAATTCGAATCCGTTGGCAAGTAAAACCTAGAGGAGCAGTGATCGAAACTTAGTTCGATTGCAGACAATTGAACTCTATGAATCTGGTCGAAGATTTAATTGGAGAGTGTAGAAATTTCAATGGAGCGTTTAACAGTTGAATGTATGGACTGGAAGTAGAAGAGGTAGGTTACTACGTTGGATTACTGAAGTTTGAATTATGAACGATGCGTCCATCATTAGATGAAAAGGTATGAAAGTCGCTGTGGTCCAACTATGTGTTGGCGGTTTGGAGTTTTAATGAAAGTTGAACTGTGATTATGGACTCAATATTAAATTATGTTGATATTTGAATTTCTCCAAAAGTCTAACATATATTCAGACATGGGAATAGTAAGCTGTGGGCGTAATAAATGTTGAGTTTTTATAAAGCTCAATGATGGAAGGGAAGCTTATATTGGAATTTATTTCAAATTCCATGGTTAATTAAAAATCACATAGTGGGGTATTCCAATGGTTCTGTAATCATTGTTTAAGCAATATAACTTATGCTTGATGAGTAAATCTGGGCTGGTTGTTTGGTTTTATAACCATGAATTAAAATATAGCTTCCGCATGTGTTGAAATTGCCCAGACTTGGAATCTTATTTGGGGCATTTATTGAGATGAATTTTTATATACACACTAAAGGCGAGATTGTGGGTTTGGCGGGGTTATCCCTGCATCATGTGGTATCAGAGCAGGAAGGCTCTGTTGGAATTGAAGATATTTGTTTTTCTGAATGAGTGCAGGAAGGTTCTGTTGAGAACTAAAGTGTGTTTTATCTAAATGTGTTCTAAATATGATATGAAAAGGTACACAATTGCAGTGAATAGGATTGCAGAAATGAATGGAGGACAAGATCATGTAGGATCTTAAAGGTGAGATAATTTTCTGATTTGAAATTTGTGATTAAGGTTTATGGTTGCAGACAAGATGATGGCAGTGAACCCGACATTCAGCTAAAGGCTGGATAGGGAGGACAATTGCAGTGTTTAGAAGAGAAGGTGAGTTGAAGAGATAGCCTAGAGACAGAAGAAGAGAGTGCTCAAGAGGTTCCAGAGGTAGTGAACTAGTACTTACCAAAAGACCAGGTCCAGTGAAGCGGATTGGTGAGGTAAGTGGTAGCAGGAGAGCTTGCTGTTGCAGAGGCTAGTGCAACTCATGGTAAGTGATAAACTCATGGAGAAGATGATCATGGAGGATCAGAGAAGAGGTTCAGAGGAATGCCACATAGGTGAGATGACTGATAAAGTCAGAGAAAGAGAAATTGCAGTAATGAAGGTACAATTGCAGGTACTACAGGAATGGCTGCAAGAGCAGGAAAACTAGAAAGGAGGATGGATCTTTCCATTAAAGGGAAAGAGAGTGATTTGGAAACCATTGCAGATGAGGTTGAGGCAAAGTGAGATTGCCTTATTGAAGGAGGAACTTAGAGTTCTTGAGCCAGAGATGGAATTTGAAGATTCCACATGTAGATCTATTCAAAGGGAAGTGCTTGAGGAAGCAGTCAAGACTGAAAAGTCTTGTGGTTTTAAAACTAATAAGTTGTGTATGTTTGCAGGTACAATATAGGGAGATGAGCAAGCTTTAAAGTTTGTTAAAGAGCAGGAGAGAGAATTGAATTTGAATTTTATTCATATCAATGCTGTGATAGTAAGATATCAGGAGGAAATGAAGACAAAGGAGTCTAATCAGAATATTGGTGCAGAGAGAGAAGGACCAGCTGATGATTGGTCAAGAATCAGTGAAGGTATAGAAAATTGTGTGAAGTTTCCAAGTTCCACTCCTAATGAAATTGTTGAATGGTATAGGAAATTAGATCTTCAGAGAAGAAAATTGGAAAGATGGAGAACTTACACACAGGATAATAAGAAAGTTTTCATCAATGACAGTCATGAAGCGGAGGATGGAAAGAAGGAGAGACTAGCTGACAATCTCATGGTGAATGCAAATCAGCATACTGATGTGTTGACAAAGGAGTTGGAAAGGAACTCAGAGCAACATACTAAAGTGTTTCCAGAGAAAGCTGAGGAGAAAGCCAGTAAAGATTTTCTGAGTCCTGAAGAAGGCTTGGAACTGCAGAGAGAGAACTTGGTGACTGAATCAACAAGTGAGACCATTGGGTCTTATGATTTTGAAGCTGACAATTTGATTGTGTATACAGGTGATGCAGAAGACAGTCCATCACTTGGAATTGTCTTGGAAGAAGAAGAAATGTTGCAGAAAGAAGGTGAGAAATTGATGTCTCATATGTAGAAACTTGTTACCATGGGTGACAAGAAAGAGTTGGCTTGTCTGTATAGCCAAGAGAAGAATGTGGGGAAAAATCTTGGAACTGCTACAGTGATAGAGGATGAGGCTAGAGTGTTTGAAGAACTTGATTTGATTTCTAGAATCAATCAAGATGATGATGGAAAATTACTGAAGATTGTCAAAGGGGAAGACGAAGGTTATGCTGGAACTAATTTGCAACATGTTGATGAAATGCTGGAGAAGAAATGGCTGAAATGTTTGCTGTAGACATTTGAATTAGAGAAAGAAGTTGCAGATAAATTTGCAGATGATGAGAAAAATAATGTTGTAGAGGGACAGGAAGTTTGGGAGGCAGCAACATGTGAGGTGACCTCTGCAGGAGTAAAACCAATGTTAACAACAATCGGGGAGATAACAGCTGAGGCAACATTGACAGCAGCAACATCAATGTTGGCAACAAGAAGAGGAGTAACAGCAAAAGCAGCTACAGTAGCTGAATTAACAGAAATCAGAGACAGCAGCAGTAGGCTGGACATAGAGATTGAAAGCATCAGAAGACTGATGATGAAAGTGTCTCAGAGGCAACAGACAACAACAAGAAAGTAGAAGAATTTCAGCAAGGGAAAGACAAAAGCAGAGTATGAAAGCATAGTTGGAGGCAAGATGCAGAACAAGATATGGAAACCTGGAGAAAAGCAGCAAGCAACAACAGATGATGACTTGCAGAACAAAGTGTGGGATCCAGGAAGACAAGGACAAAGACTTAAAATGCATGATCAGGAGCTCATGATCATTTTCAACCTTGGGAGTCTGATGCAGGAGCATTAGGCAAAGAGAAAATACTTTGTATTTTATTAAAACTTAGGGGTTTTTAAGTTTTTGGAGGAGCTAGATTTTTATGGATGATTTGAGTGGGTTTTAAGTATTTTTAATTAAATATTGTAAATAATTCTCAAATGTTTGAGAATATGAGAAGAATTTGATCTGTTGAGGATGTAAAGGGATGAGAGATTTTTCTAAATATTAATTTAGAAATTAGTTTCATTAAATATGGGTGAGAGAGGATCCTTAGGAATTCAAGAGTAATTTTAGGATTTTTTTGAGAAGTTGAAGGGATTGAACTTAGATTAGATCATTCTAAATTGTATAAATTATTAAGCCTCAAAGGCATTGAAGATCAGAGAGAGTGTGAGTAGAGAAATAGAGTAGAGAGCAGGGGTTTCTACTTGGAAGCCTTCGGGCAGATTGTAAAAGGGCCAATGATTTGGAAATCAAGCCAAGGAAGGAGATTGTTATGTAAGTATTGTGTGTATTAATATAGAATTTGATTTTTTGAATTTTATGCCATTATTGAAGTTATGTGTTCAATATATGAAGGGATGATTCAATATGCTTGAATCCACATCGATTTTGTGTGAGAACCACAATGCATAATCATTGAATGTGGAAGGCGTTGAATCTCTGCGTGAATGGTTGTATTCCAATGCATTTGAGTCTGTGGATTTGTGTTGAACCCAGTGTATAAGGCTCTATTCTTTTGGATTTCGTTTGTTATGGATATAAGCCTGTGTCAAGAGTTACAGAGTGGAATCGATAGTGGATCAATTGCATTAATCGCTATTGATTTAGTGCGTTGAAGCCACAAGACATAATCCTGTGCAGAACTGAATTCTGTATAGATATTGACGGAATTAACGGACGTTGATTCTTTGTTGAAACCTATATCGAATTTATATTAATCACAGTGACATTTTCTTAATAGAAATCGAGAGTTCCGATTCTGATTCATGCTGGAGGAAGAACGGTTATGGTTGAATGGAATTCTATTATTAAATCATTGAAGGTCGATTTGTATCGGATCCATGCTATTTAGTTACCACAGGAAGAATTGATTCGATTTGTAAAAATCGATATCGATTTTGTGCTAAAGCCTCAGTACATAAAATTCGATGAATTTTCGGTCTTTTTAATAAAGACTACAAACGATCTCAATGTTTTATTATTTAATATGATCAAATGTGTGTTAAACCCTGTTGTCTGGAATCGATATCAGTAAAGATCAATGCACATTGTCAAGCTGAGAAGACAGTGTTTGCAGGAGCGGGTTAAACGTAAAAGTGATGGGAGTTCTGAGCTGAATAGAATTCCGTTAATCGACTTGCACACAAAGAAGGATGATCAAAATTTGAAATGGTGTGAGGGTTTTAAATCCACTCGAATATTTGATTGCAACACGCAGCATAATCTTGAGGTAACCAGCATATTAAGAGGAGGGAGTGAATTCGAATCCGTTGGCAAGTAAAACCTAGAGGAGTAGTGATCGAAACTTAGTTCAATTGCAGACAATTGAACTCTATGAATCTGGTCGAAGATTTAATTGGAGAACGCAGAAATTTAAATGGAACGTTTAACAGTTGAATGTATGGACCGGAAGTAGAAGAGGTAGGTTACTACGTTGGATTACTGAAGTTTGAATTATGAACGATGCGTCCATCATTAGATGAAAAGGTATGAAAGTTGCTGTGGTCCAACTATGTGTTGGCGGTTTGGAGTTTTAATTAAAGTTGAAATGTGATTATGGACTCAATATTAAATTATGTTGATATTTGAATTTCTCCAAAAGTCTAACATATATTCAGACATGGGAATAGTAAGCTGTGGGCGCAATAAATGTTGAGTTTTTATAAAGCTCAATGATGGAAGGGAAGTTTATATTGGAATTTATTTCAAATTCCATGGTCAATTAAAAATCACATAGTGGGGTATTCCAATGGTTCTGTAATCATTGTTTAAGTAATATAACTTCTGCATGACGAGTAAATCTGGGCTGGTTGTTTGGTTTTATAACCATGAATTAAAAGATAGCTTCCGCATGTGTTGAAATTGCCCAGACTTGGAATCTTATTTGGGGAATTTATTGAGATGAATTTTTATATGCACACTAAAGGCGAGATTGTGGGTTTGGCAAGGTTATCCCTGCATCACCAACCCATTCTAGGATGAATTTATGAGGGATGACATTCCATGGTTGAGTCCATGAAGACCATTACCCTACGGAGTTAATGCCCTAATAATGGGACATCAACAAAGACCTTTTTCACCAACATACATGATATCCTAATTTCTTGTCAGTAGGTGGGATAAGAATTGTAGACCTTTGCATTGCTTATCTCACTCATTGGATCACAGATACTATGAAAATGATTGGCTCAACAGTGGGCCTTTATGTAGATTCCCTCCTCACATGGATAGTGATATTTCGTAAGGGAGGAAGGATGTGTTTAGATGGATACCTTAAGATAGAACATCCCTTGATGATGTTGATTTTCTAAAGTGAAATTGATTTTCCAATCCCATAATTAATTTCTAGTGATTTCTTAACCAATTCATCTTATGTCACATATATCATTAATCAATTATACATGGAAAATTTCAATAAAAAATCAATAATGACAGTAGGATCATAAAGAGACAGCAAAACACAAGAGACAAATTTTACCTTGGGAAAACCCTAACTAGGGAAAAACCCAACAATCTTTTCTTAGGATAAATTATTCAATTCAACAATAGTAAAATTTGAGATTTATAAGACACCCTAGAAACTCCTAGGGCTAGAACAACCCTTCTTCCATGAATAGTAGAGCCTAAACCACCTTTGCTAGCCTCTTCCAATAAGGTCTAAGAAACCTTGGATCTGTTCTTCAAGCTTTTGAGACCTCTTGGCATCTTTTCTCCCAACTTGTGGTCCTCATGCAACTCGGCCTAAGGCCTTGCAACTCAACCTGATATTTAGCGGATTGAGATTTGAGCCTTCTTCTAGGGTTGTGACTTGCTAAAATTAGAACATAATTCTGACTTGTTTTCTTTGATGATCTATAGCTCACTTGGGATTTTTCTTCTTCTCAAGATATGATCCAAATTGGTGACTAAGAGAGGAGGTTGAGTGCCAATATATAGTGATCTTATGGTGCCCAAGCGGCATGTCCCTTTGGTTGGGCCGACTTGAACTTTTGGGGTAAAATTGAGCACTTTTAATTAAAATTTAAAATTTTAATTTTACCTCCTTTAATTAGGCCGATGTGTAGTTGGGGAATACCTCCCGCAGCTACCAAAAATAAACAGATGAGTTGGAGCAGGGCTTTGTGGATTTTTCCACTTGCACTGGTATATTTGGAGGCTACGATTTTCTCAGAGACAAAGGGGAAAACATCTATTCTTGGTGGAAAACTCACGAGGCAACATGCCCTCTTCTACAATAGTTAGCCATGAGGATCCTCTCTTAGGTCACTCTCCTCTTATTACGAGAAGAATTAGAGCACATATGGGGATTTGTACAATTTGAAGGAGAGGATGCTTAAGAAGTCCAAGATAGAGACAATGGTGTGTGTGCACACTAACTTCTGTCTTATTTACAGGTTGAGGGAGGAGTTCTTGAAGGGAAAGAAAAAAGATGTGGGATGTGTTTCTTGATGATATGGGTTTGGAAAATTGTGTTGAGTTGGCATTGGCCAACTTGGATATTAATGAACTAGTGCTAGAGCTGGTCAATTTTGATGATGGTGATCCTCTTGAGGGGTTATCTTCCACATCAATCAATGTAGAGATTGGATTGAATGTAGAGGAGGGAGGAGGAGAGAGCAGTGGTAGTGATTTTGATTTCGATGATGGTGACATGGAGGAATATTTACAGTCATAAGCTATGGGATTCCTCCATCTATTATTCTATTATCTACCTAATTTTGTGTTTCCCATTGGTATTCCCACTTATAGTAACAATGACTTCGTATCTATGTAATGCATTTTGATTTTGGTAACTTAGTGAGAAAACTATAGTTTAAGGTTCTACTTTCTTGTGAGTTTGTCATTTTATCATCATCATTGATGTAGTACTAGTTGTATGAATGAATTTGTATCATCTTGTAAATGTTTTAGTTTCTAATTAAAATATATATATATATATATTTTTCATTTTTATATGTGTAATTCATTAATTTGCTATATATATAATGTGTCCTCCATGTCATGTTTCTAGGGTCGTTTTGTCTCATGTTTGACACTTGTATTTCCATGTACTCCATGTCTTTTGTCATCATGATAGGTTACTAGTCACTGGATGGCATTGATTCCATTTTATTAATTTGTTGATGATGAATGGGGTGATTCTTTGTTCAAACGTCATCTCTTATAGCTTAAATTCCTCTTGATCAAGCTGTGGGTGGAATCCACAATCCAATGAACTTCTTGTTTGATTTTTGGCATCATAAATTCACTGGTGCTTTTTATAAATCAATTACTGATATACACCTACGATTGTTCCTTGGATTTTGTGACAGTTAATAAACATCAATAGGCATTGTTTGAGATTATTACCTAAATCCATACACCTCAACCTATGTGATGATCAAAAACTTCAATCATCATTGTGAAAACATAGGTTTAGACAAATTTTATTAGAATTTAACTGGTTTATACAAAACTGGTTTGTCTAACTGGTTCTGTGGCCATGCCAATGTGCTTGAAGGTTTCGGATTATAAAGGATCGGTTCCCTACAAAATTGGCTATTCTGACTGGTTTTGGGGTCATAATAGACTCTAGTGTGCTTGAATGTTTAGTATTGGAAATGGTTGATTCATACAAAACTGATTACAAATGTCAAAATTTCCCAATTTTATACAAAACCATATTGCTGCTGATGGGGACCACTTGAACTTAATTTTTATTTTTTAAATATTAAAATAAAATAAAAGGTGAAACACTAAACCTAACCTTGGGTTCCTATGTGACAATCAACAACTTCAGTCGGAATTTTGCAAACATATTTTTAGACCAATGTTATTAGAATTGAATTGGTTTCTACAAAACTGGTTGGTCTGACTAGTTTTGTGGCCATGCCAATGTGATTGAAAGTTACGAATTAGAAAAGATTAGTTCCATACAAAATCAGCTAGTCTGACTGTTTTTGGGGTCATACTAGACTCTAGTTTGCTTGAATGTTTAGTATTCGAAAATTTTGATTCATACAAAACTGATTACAAATGTCAAAATTGCCCAATTTTATACAGAACCATACTGTTGTTGATGGGGATCACTTGAACTCTTTTTTTTTTTTAATTTTAAAAAAATATAAAAGGTGAAACACTAAACCTAACCTTAGGTTCCCTGTGATGCTATTTAAAGAGTTTCCCATCCTCCATTTGATGCACACATCTCATTTGAGAAATTTGTAGCTTTCGAGTAGAGTTTCCTAGTCTGATTTGGAGAACTAAGGGCTTATTTGAAGAATATGTTGGGATGATTTAGAGTTTGTGAGCCAAGTTTCTGTTGGGAAGTGTAACTAGGTTCGGTCTTCATAATGACTTGTAATTATGAATTTATGTAATGAAGAAGACAAAGATAATAAAATGTATTTTGTAATTCTTGCCTCATGGGTTTCATGAGCGAGGAAGTTTTTATTACAGGTCAAAGACTTCTTCTTGATGTCTTTAGGGGTTTGTCGTCTTGTCATATATATATAAGAGTCATGTATATGAAGAATTGTTACACTTGTAAAGACATGTTATTGATGTAAAAGTATACTCCAAAGATCTTGTCACCAAACCTCTTGAAGTTAGCTTGAAACATATTGGAAGTATCATCTTGAGGATGTCGACCTACCTTCCTATCTTGAAGTCAGCCTAGTAGCTATAGACATTCAGTATATATATAGAGTGACTCGGCCTTATGGACAACATCAATATCGGTTGGGTATGCCATAGATGAAGCAAGGAGAAGTGTGAAGAGGAAGTCTGTGACAAGAGGACGAAGTCTGATTTGAAATAGATGTGAAGGACAAAACTGTAATAAAATACCTCGACAAGGGTAAATTTATCTCTGTTTGGAATGTTTCGCATAAACTCAACATATCTAGTGCTTAAAGGAGAAGGTTATATAACAAGGAGGTAGGTGAATCTTCAAAAGAGATAAGACTTATCATATCTCTGTTTTGACACCTCGCCCATTTCAGAGAAGCTAGAAGAGACTGCAGTAAGAAGAAAGTTCACTACTAAGGCTCGGTCTCGGGCCTTAGTGATATCTAAGGGGTGTTGTAAATAGGGAGAAAAAGAGTCTCTTGGATGTCGAGGTCTGAGTAAAGAAGGATAAGAAGGAAGTACATCGATTAAGGCTAGGAACCGAGTTTCTTAGTGCTAGTGCAGTACAGTGTAGGAAGGAAGGATCAAGAAGCCGAGAAGAGAAACAAGTAATTGTGACAAGGATCTTTAGAGATATACTAGTGTCAAGGGTCTATGTCATGGTCATGGTACTTGTCAATTGAATATCTAGAAGAAGAATTACTTTCGAGTTTTCCTCTGCAAGAGGGAGAGGTTTTGGCCATGGCTTGAAGAGCCAAAATTCTGTGTATCTTGTGTTTTGCTAATGGACTTGATGAAGAACATAATAAGGTAATGAAGGTAAGAATGAAATATTAGAAGCATAACAAGTATAACACAAGCAGTTATCAAGTAAGAGAATTGAATTAAACGCTGCCCTACCAAATTCTCAACATGGTACCAAAGCTAAGGTGCTATAAAGGGCTATTTGGAAAGAAGACACACAAGGATCAGTTTTCAAAAGAAGGATCTACTTTGTAAAAGTCTAGATCTAAGAAGATGTTCATTCATTCAAGAAGGAACATTTTGCAGAAATTGTAGAAGTCCTCAAGCCATCTCAAGAAGACAAAATATCTTACTTAAAGAACATTTACATCAAGGTCCTTTCAAGAGGTGATATTTATCTTCAAGGAATCTAAATATATCTTGTGATTGAAGCCAAGTCAACTCTATTGGAGACATCATCAAATCATCATTTTTGTTGAAGTCATCATCAAGCCATTCTTGATCATCATAATCATCAAGGATATAAGGTGATCTACTGCTTTACACCACTCTTAAAGAAGTCTATTTAAGAGGGAGATCATGATTCCATCTACATCACCATCAACAAGGAAGCTGATGGAAGAAGAAAAACATCTACTCAAGTAAGTATCTTTTATGAATCTATCAAAATGTGGTTTTGCAAAGAAAGAAACAAACTGGTTAGGGTTTCAAACTTTCTTGAATGGAAGAAAAGGACAATGAAGTCATGCCAAATACATGAAGGGAGACATAAGAGCCCAGAGGATTCTTATAGAATCCACAAAGGCTTCTCTCATCCCCTATGTATCAAAACTAGAATATTCAAAATAAATATATGACAAAATTGGTGGACCTATTCTTGATGAGTACTGCAGGAGAATTAATATGTTTGAGATAAGAACTATAAAGGTTGAAGATGTAAAGAGGAGGAATAACTTCATACTATATTAAGTACAAGATCAACTGCATAAGTTGAGAGAAGTAATCTCTGATATAGAAATGACTACAGTAATGTTGAATGCTCTACCGGAGGGATTGGGAAACTTCACTTCCCAATCTATGGGAAGAAAGAAGCAACACCATTCCATGATCTATGATCTCTATAAAAGAGACGAGTTTAAAATCTAAAGTTGATATAGGATCAAATGAAGAGAATCAAGCCTATGTTACCATGTCAAAGGGAATATTTGATAATTTTGGTCCTCAGAAGAAAAGGAGAAACATGAATAAGTGACGATGCTATGGATATAATGAAATTGGGCACTATAAGAAAGATTGTCCCAAATAAAAGGACAAGACGAAAAAGGAGGAAGCCCACGTTGTCGGAGAAATAGAAGAACCCGATTCAAAGAAGCCTAAGAAATAATAAGTGAAAGATCTCTACTATGATTGAGATCATCTTCCTCTTTAAGAGGTATTTGTTGGTTATAAAATAGTATATTAGGAAACATTGTATATTAGGAATGGCATCATGATAGAAGAATTGAAGAAAGAGAACTTGTCATAGGATGATGTCTGCAATACACTTATGCAACAACTATGCCATGAAACAAGTAACTCTTGGGAACGTCATCAAAGAAGTCATCCAAGACGAGGCTCATCATACATCGAAAGGAAACATTTTCCAAAATAAGGATATTCAAGATCCTCAAGATTCTCTGATAGAATGCTCATCGAAGGATTCACCAATCTAGAGAGGAAGCAAGGGTTTAATTAGGAACTCCAACTTGTGAAGTTCATGGAATGATGGTATGATGACATAAGATATGAAGCAAATCAAGGGATTGAAGACCTTTCAATCAAGGAAGCTGTTGAAACAATACTAGATGATCTTAAGGTATATGAGGTATGTATGCTTGTATTTAATATAATAGTGTCATGTCGTATGTGTGATGCCCAAATTTGGAAATTTAACCAGAATAATTAACCAGACAGTATAAAAACCCTAATTTTAACATTTAGAACTAGAATTTCAAAGATAATTTTAGTAGAATACCTGGTAATCATTTGCAGCAGTTCCTGATACTGCAGTCATCTAAATCGACCTTACGTCCCAGCCTATCTGGTGTCTACCTATATGGTCCCTAGACCCAAAAGGTGATCTTCTGGCCCTCCATGCCCAAAATTCCAAGAACAAACAAGACTCTATCTCAGTATTATTATCAAAATTCCCTCTCCTCCCTTCAATTTCTCCACCCAAATTTTTATCCTTGCTCTCTGTCCATAACCTTCTCCTTATACCTTCTATCCATCGTCTTCATCCTTTTCTAGGTTTAATGTCTCTGTTCTCCTTCAGCACGTGGAGGAGCAACTCTGTCATCTACCTCCCATGACAATCCAGAGGCGGTCGCAAAATCCCTTCATAATGTACCTTTAGATTCATATTTATAATGTTTTATTTTAATTTTTATTCATAGTTTTATCTAAGTTTATACTTTAATTTAACTTGTTTTAATTTACTTTATATTTTATTATTTAATCTTATGTTATATCATATATGTCATTTAATTATATTCATTGGCCCCCTTTTGAAATAATCTTATTTTCTTAATTCCAAAAATGTATAATTTTATTTTATGGTTGAATTATTAACAATAACATGTTATAGTTTCTATATTAGTTAATATAATGTTTTAGTTACCAATTATTTTTCATCTTACTTCGTATTTCAATAATTAGAGTTTTCAAAATTATTAATTAATATATATATATACTAATTTGCATTGCATGCGATGCTTGCATATGTAGCTATGATATGCAAGCTTCGTACACATGCTAATATCTTTATATCCCTTTTAGGTCGAAATGGGTCATTACATTGCACCCCTCCTTCAGAGAACTTCGTCCCGAAGTTAGGGTCTATATAGTATAATGGTAATTATTTTAGGGTTGAGTATATTATGTAAGGATTGTGTTAAATGATAGATTTTTCATTTTTGATTGTGAGGATATTGTAAAATTTGTATTATGAACACTTACTGGTTATAAAAAATTTTATAGTTAAATTTTGGCTCAGCCAGTTTCTAAGCTATTCTAAAATCATCCTAGACCTTAAGGGTATTAACGTCGATTGTATTGACCTAATAACCTAGTAGGCATCCGATAGTCATCATCACACGTCTAGGGGAGCATGATTCACACAGTCCTCCCATGAATCTAGGTTTTGGAGAATAAATGATGAGTAATACTTCCACCCCTCCTTTTGGGACTAGGGTCAACACCCTATCATGGAATCTCATTGAGTCTTAATTGTTCTTGGAATTTTGTCATCACGTGGTCAGTTTGGTAATGTTGTTATATGCAATGCAAACACTTGTCCATAGTACATATGTTATAACATATGCATCTATATATTCAAAATAATTTGTATCCAAATAAAAATTCCTGTATAATTCATACATGTTGCCATCTATGGTATAACATTCTTGGCCATATCCAACCCATATATCAAAAAGTTAAATTTCATATCAAAATGTAATTATTATTTTATTTCTGCTCATCAATCGTGTCGATATATAGAAATGAAACAATTTAGAAAATTTTCATCATAACCTAATGCATGACTTATATTCCGTAGCAAGGTTAATCAAATACTAAAATTCAAATGGGTATTCATATTCCATCAATGTTAATTAAATAGCATATATGATATTTCATATTGGTATCCATGTACTAGCGGAGTTAAGCAAATAACATATATCATGTATCAGTATAGTTTAAACAAACATCATATTATTATGGGTAGCCATATAGTTTTATTTATTTATTTTTACATGCGATGTTTCAAAATGATAGTATTACGTATTAACTTGAAGTAAATTAAATATATACAAGATAAGGTCTTGAATTCCTCAAAATTAGCACAAGTTGGGGTAGCTTTAACATATGGCCTCTGTATCTTCACAGGTAGCCGATCCAGGAATATAATTGTTCCATTGGAACTTAACTTGGTCTATTAGGAAATTCCTGAGATTTCGAACCTTACGTTCCAATATACATAATGGTTCCCTCGTCCGATACCTACATTTCCTTCCATTGAAGGTTATGAGTTTTTTCAGCTATATAGTGTCGTAAGACAGATACATGAAACACATTATGAATTTTATGCAACTGGGGTGGCAGTGTAAGACAATAGGTGACAGGTCCAACTTTTTCCATAACTTTTAATGGACCAATAAATCAGGGTGATAATTTTGTCCCTTTTCCAAAACGAATGGTGCTTTTATTTGGCCTGATGCGGATGAAAACCTGATCTCCTACTTCATAGGTCCTATATGTCATGTGAGCATCAACATAACTTTTTTGTGTATCTTGTGCCTCTTTCAATCGTTGTCTAATTTTCTTTACGTGTTCCTCCATCTCTTGTATTAATTCTAGCCCCACTATTACCCGGTCTTCCAACCTGTCCCAACTCAACAATGTTCTGAAAGGTCTTCCGTATAATGCTTCAAATAGTGGCATCCCGATTGAACTGTGATAATTATTATTTTATGTAAATTGAACTAAGGGTAAATTCTTTTCCCAGTGTGATAGCTAGTCCATAACATACATTCTTAGCATATCTTCAAGTACTTGGTTTACCTTTTCTATTTTCCCATCAGTCTCAGGGTGATAAGTCGTGCTTAAATTTAATTTGGTTCCCAAGGCTAATTGCATACAAGTCCAAAACCTTGAAGTGAATCGTGAGTCCCTATTTGATATGATTTTCTTAGGTACTTCATTTATGAATACCTGGGCTACGTCAACAACTTCGTAAGTATCTCTTACAGGAATAAAATGGGCACTTTTCGTTAATTTATCCACCACAACCAATATGACATTATGATTTTGTGGTGCAAGAGGTAGCCCAACGATATAGAAATTATTTCCCATTTGGTCATAGGAATGTCATGAGGTTGTAGGAGACTAGTTGGGTGACAATGGTCAGTCTTTACTTGCTGACATTTAAGACACTTTTCAACGAATTGGATGTTGGAAAGTGTAACTAGGATCGGTCTTCATATTGACTATGTAATTATGTATTTATGTAATGAAGAAGACAAAGATAATAATATATATTTTTGGTATGCTTGCTTGATGGGTTTCATGAGCAAGGATTTATTATAGGTAAAATGGCTTCTTCTTGATGTCCTTTAGGAATTTGTCTTCTATTCATAAATGTACTATTTAATGATTCATGTGTATGAAGAGTCAATTCAATCTAATATGCCTCAAGACCTTGTGACATAAACTCGGAATGATGCCTCATATCAACGTTGAAATTATCCTCCAGAAAACCTTCATGTCGGCCTATAAAATAGTGATTAAGTCGGCCCTATATTAATATGACAAGTCAAATTATTAATATACAGGGACAACTATATATACCCCTGTATATATTGCGCAGAAAGGACATAATTTGCGGATTTCTTTGCAGTTTTCACAGAGTGTAAAAGTGTGGATCACAGGAACATACAAAAAGGATTCTACTTGAAGAAAAGTGTGGATATATCTATGGTCTGTATGACGAGAAAAAGTGCGGACTTCAGTATAATTTGATATATATATTTGGATTAAGAAAATGTTGCGGATTAGCTAGAAGGGAGACACTACATAGACAACTCTAAATGAAGAAATCAGCGGATAGTTCTGAGGTGGTGACAGCGTGACAAATTTTGAAATAAAAGTGAAGTTAAGGGCAATGTACAAGTATTATAAGTGCAGGTTTGTTTGAAGAAGGAATTGCTAATTGTCTTGAGGTAAGATTGCAGATCAACATACACCTACAGTTCATGAAAGTGAGGAAGGTAAATCTGTGATTTACCTTCCTAACTATAGCTCAAGAAATAAAGTTCCAAGTGTATGATGATTTAGTCTCCAATATTTGACCAAGCAATAAGAAGTAAAACTTAGAGACTGAGTTCTCTTGTACTAGTACTGATCAATGCAGATTGGTGAAGAATATAAGAATAAAGTTTGAGATCATCAAAGAAGTAGTGACAAGGTCCTGGATGCATATATAGGTCAAGGGTCTGAGTCTTGGTCATGATACTCATCATTTGAAAATCTATAAGAAGAATTTCTTGTGGGTTTTCCTCTCCAAGAGGGAGAGGTTTTTTCTTGGCTCTAGGAGCCTAAGTTTTGTGTCTCTTGTATTTTGTTAATTGACTTGATGAAAGATTAAATAAGCTAAGAAGATAAGACATAAGTAAATCAATTAAGCTCACAAGTAATTATCAAGAAGATAATTTGAATTAATCACCAACCCTCCAAATTCTCAACATTGGACAATGTCGCGTTTCATGCCTACCTAGAAGAAGAGTTTCGAGGATTTGAGGGTTTAATCCATATACGAAATGCTCGACTTGACATTCGTTAGTATCTAGATAAGGAACATATTTTACAAGTTCCATAAACCTTATCTCACATTCTTCCACTATCTTATTACCTTGAACTAACATATGGAAGGCTCCCACTTGCCGCTCTTGAAAGAAAGGTGGTAAGTATTTTGCACAAAATATTTTCTTGAACAACTTCCAAGGAATGCTATCTGATGTAAGATGTTATTTCATCCACCAAATCAAAGCACTTTCTATGAGTTGAAATATAGCAATCTTTGTGTTAGAGGTCGAAGAGTATTCTCTTAGTGTGAAGCATCTTATCATTCCTTCTAACCATGCTTCAACACGTTCTCCAACTCACCCTCCTGAAAATTTAGGGAGTTTAATATTTTGTAGTTCCCTACAAATATCTTCCTTTGGTGGTTTATAATCACAATATTTGGGCTTTTCCAAGTGTTTTTCCTCAAGATGGGGTTGCTCTTCCTTGGTGTTCGCCAGTTGTGATCCTTTTAATGTTTCTAGAATGGCTTCTAATGAGCGCATTATAGTGGTTAGCTCAGGCACTGTAGTGACTGGTGCTGATGATGACCTTGGTGGTGGTGATGGCGATGGTGATGATGATGGTGGTGGCATTAGAGATGGTGATGCTACCCGATGGCTCAATCGTTGTTGATATGCCCTTACCATCGTGAATTTTCTTGGTTACATAATAAGATTTATGAGATACGAAGTAAGATGCAAAATAATTGGTAAGTAATTCAATTATATAATGTTATAGTTACCAATTATTTTGCATCTTACTTCGTATTTCAATAATTGAATTTTCACAATTGATAATATATATATATATACATATACTAACACAATGCATGTGATGCTTGCATATGTAGCTATCATATGCAAGCTTCGTACGCATGCTAATATCCTTATGTCCCTTTTAGGTTGAAATGGGTCATTACGGTATGGTTGTAGGTAACATTGATCAATACTTCTATTTTGAAAAGCATGATCAAAGGAAAGGGGTCTCTTCCTCTAAAAGGATGCCAAAAGGCATGGTTCATAATAGATTAAATAAACATAATATATTCTCATATGAAGTATGAGATGATTGGAAACTATTAAGGAGCTCTGATTGGAAACTCCAGGGAATAAAATTGTGTGGAAGGAAGAGATCGTGAGAAGTGAAACTATGGTAAAATGCAGTTAACATCCAAAGAAGAGGAGTTGACTAGGAGATCTCCTTGGAAGATATGTGGAATTTGATAGAAGTTTGGAAAAGATAGAGACCCTTGACAATACATATCTTTAGGAGATGTGTCAATCTTTAAACAAAGGATTTCGATGCCTACAAGAAGATGTCATGGTGAAGGATCATCACTAAGGTAACTTTTGATTTAAAATTTCATATCTATTATTAATCAATATTTGATGAGCTTATGCAGGGCTTCCAAATGGAAGTATATGTCTTCCACAATTGATAACCATATGGCAGGATGAAAGATTCTTGAAAGAAATATGGTCTGAAGGGAAGCAGCATAACATAAAGCTAGATTAGATGAGAAGATTTATGGATCACTTTCTGATAGAAGGCATGACTCATGGATGAAAGTGATGGATGATTTGTGCCCTATCAAGAGATCCAAAAATTGAAGGCTCCTCAATTATTGACATCAATGGAATGAGTCCTTAATGAGCAGCCGGACGTTTCCATCGTTATTGCTACATTTCCCTAATTAAGAGGGAGCTTGGTAATAAGTTTCTTACTTGGAAGAAATTCCATAATTTCTAAGCGAAAAAAGAAAGCTTAGGTACATTCTTTGTATAAGTTTATTCCTCTGTGGAATATATCCTCTCTAGTTAAGAGGGAGAAATAGACACATCATTCTGGTCTTCACCTAGAAGACAAAATGTGGGATTGGGTAATCGTCTGGCATCCGATACTCTTTGAAAGATAAGATGTTTCGATAAGAGTGTTCATGAAAGGATGGATATTCTTTGAGGATTAGCTATCCCGATAAGAATAGTCCTTTAAGGTCATACTCAGTGAACACTTAGGTGGAGTATGTACCTTGGAGATAATGATAAAGGTGTCTATAATCATTGGTCTCACCAACATTGTAGGTCTTGGAGAGATGGAGCTGTTAGTCAAGGCCTTGCACTATGAAAATGTTGGATAATAAGATTCTATAACAGATGGATTACCAATCAAATTCTTCTTATGATATTCTTTAGATTGAAAGTGACCATGTATCATTATGAATACCTCCCTAGTTAAGAGGGAGTGTTGGAAAGTGTCACTAGGTTCGGTCTTCATAGTGACTTGTAATTATGAATTTATGTAATGAAGAAGACAAACATAATAAAATGTATTTTGTAATGCTTTCCTCATGGGTTTCATGAGCAAGGAACTTTTTATTATAGGTCAAAGACTTCTTCTTGATGTCTTTAGGGGTTTGTCATCTTATCATATATATATATATAATTGAGAGTCATGTATATGAAGAATTGTTACACTTGTAAAGACATGTTATTGATGTAAAAGTATACTCCAAAGATATTGTCACCAAACCTCTTGAAGTCAGCCTAATAGCTAGAGACAATCACTATATATATATATATATATATATATATATATATATATATATATATATATATATATATATAGAGTAACTCGGCCTTATGGAAAACATCAATTTCGATTGGTTTTGCAATAGATGAAGCGAGGAGAAGTGCGAAGAGGATGTTTGTGACAATAGGATGAAGTCTGATCTGAAATAGAAGCGAAGGACAAAACTATAATAAAATACCTCAGCGAGAGTAAAGTTATCTCTGTTTGGACTATTTCGCATAAACTCATCGTACCTAGTGCTTAAAGGATAAGGTTAGAAAACAAGGAGGTAGGTGAATCTTCAAAAGAGATAAGACTTATCATATGTCTGTTTTGACACCTTGCACATTTCAGAGATGTTGGAAGAGACTGGATTAAGAAGAAAGTTCACTACTAAGGCTTAGTCTTGGGCCTTAGTGATATCTAAGGGGTGCTGCAAATAGGCATAAAAATATTCTCTTGGAGGTCAAGGTCTCAGCAAAGAAGGACAAGATGGAAGTACATCGATTAAGGCTAGGAGATGAGTTTCTTAGTGATTGTGCAGTACAGTGCAGGAAGGAAGGATCAAGAAGCCGAGAAGAGCAGCAAGTAATTGTGACAAGGATATTTGGAGATACACTAGTGTCAAGGGTCTGTGTCATGGTCATGGTACTTGTCAATTGAAGATCTAGAAGAATAATTACTTTCAGGTTTTACTCTCCCAGAGGGAGAGGTTTTGGCCCGGGCTTGAAGACCCAAAATACAGTGTCTCTTGTATTTTGATAATTGACTAGATGAAGAACATAATAAGCTATGAAGATAAGATCTAAGTAATAGAAGAATAAAAAGTATAAAATAAGCAGTTATCAAGTAAGAGAATTGAATTAAACACCGCCCTACCAAATTCTCAACAATTTTTTACACTAATTAGGCACTGATTCAAGGATCTGAACATTGTTGTTGGAAAGATACATTTAGGGTCAGGGGAATCAAGCCAGAATCCTATCTTTAAGTCTAGTTGTGTTAAGTATGTAGATGATGAGAATTCATATTATTCTCTCATATGCTTAGATCAGTGGAGCAGCCGTATAAGACCCGCAGGTCTTCGCGGGTTCTATAGAGAGCTAGGTCACTCGCATAGAACCCGCGCTCTCTACCCTTACCCTCTCAAACTCGTATTAAACTTGCCTACTCGAATAAGACCCGCGAGTTTCTCATAGGAACCATATCGGACCCCTATAAGACCCATGGCATAACAAAAGGCAATTTTTTTTGGATTTTCTCATTTTTCTTTTTGGAAATGAGGTGGAGGAAAAGGGAATTTGAAGGGAAGAAAATGATTTATAAGCACCTCTTTCCCTTTCGGAGGCATAGTCAAAGAAAGTGGTAAGGTTTTTTTTCAATTCTCATGATCATGGAATGCTCGTAAATACAGGGACCATCATCTACACGTAGCTTTTGGAGTAGAGATATGGTTTCAAGCGATGTAGAACTGGAAATTTTGAAAGAAACATATGTTTAGATAGTTGTATAGTCCTCCGTTTTCTTGGGAGTAGCAACACTGGCGGAGTCACAGCACTGGCAGAGTAGCAACACACTATAACAACAAGGCAAAGTCACATCACTGACGGAGTAGCAACATACTGTCCAAGTAGGCTTCATGATCCTTATTTCATTGTTTTGTTGCTTGCATGTAATTTTTTAATTTTATGTAATCAATTCAATTTATTTTTTTTCACTTGCAATTTGCAAAAATTTTTGGCTCCGTAGCTGAGTTTCCCAGCCACAAAGGGGCCCTGCGTGGCTGAGAAACTCAGCCACAGGGCCTACAGGGTGCCTCCTCAGCTCGCAGGCCATGTGGCTGAGTTTCTCAGCCACACAACATCCCTGTGTGGCTGAGAATCTCAGTCAGAAGGCCAAAAAATTAAAAAATTAAAAAAATTTAAAAATTTAAAAACCAATTTAAATAAAAATTATATCAATTAGATTTTAAAAATTAAATTTTTTCCTTCCTGATTTCGTCATCATGGCACCAAAGGGTTCTAGAAAGTCTTGTGATCTGGAATGGGCACATGGTCAATGAATCATTGCCGGTAATGACCACCATGTCAAGTGAAATTATTGCGATGCCACAATGCACGTAGGCATAAACAGGCTAAAATACCACCTAGCTAGAATTCCTGGGAATGATGTGGGATGTTGTCAAAATTTCCTTGATGAAGTCACTACTGAAATGGAAACTGCTTTGGAAGCCATTAAAGACGAAACTTCTAAGAGGGCAAGAAGGAAGGACGAGATTGTTGGGATAGGTAGATCTGCATCTCAGAGTGAACCAAAGATTCAAAGTCCAGGTATTGGTAACTCCTCTTCAAGTGTTGTGGCAAACAAGAGTATAACCTCTTCTTTCTTCATTTCTCATACAAATCCAAGGTCTCAACCAACCTTGGATAGTTTTAATGAAAAGAAGAGGAAGGAGGCAGATATGGCAGTGAGGAGGTTTTGGTACAATAACAGTGTTTCATTCAAATATGCAAAGCCATATTTTTATCAGCCCATGGTGGATGCCATTTCAAGTTCTAGCTCTGGATACAAAGCCCCATATTATAATGCACTTAGGGGGAAAGAGCTAGATGAGGAGATTGAGTGTGTCAAGCAACAATTGGAGAACATTAAAAGCTCATGGAAAATTACAGGTTGTACAATTATGTCTGATGGGTGGACAGATCAAAGGGGGAGAACAATAATAAATTTTGTTGTAGCTTGCCCTAAAGGAACCGTGTTCTTAAAATCCATTGATGCATCTACAAATGTAAAATATGCACATTTTATTTTTACATTATTGGCTAATGTGGTGGAGGAAGTTGGGGTTGCAAATGTTGTCCAAGTAATCATATGGGAAATGCAACAAATTATGTAGTAGCTGGAAGGTTGTTTTGTCCAAATATCCCACCATTTTTTTGTTATGAATATAGTTCATAACAAATAGAATAAATATAATTATTAATAGTCAAATAAGGATTATGTAAGTAGTCATTAAGTTAGTTAAAGGGCATGTCTAAAAGACATGCCCAGTCATGAAAGGCCACCTGCCTAGGGATATAAGCAGAACCTCATTGTAACACGTTATCATCTCTTATACATTTTATATATAATATATTATTATTACGAATACCTCTTGTGTATTTCACAATTAAGTCAACAAGCCTACAACTTTGTTGCTCCATTTGGTATCGGAGGGGCGATCTTCTCGCCTGGAAGGAAGCACCTACGCCACTGTTGGCTGCCTTCAGCTATTACATGCAGTGCCTTGAAATCGCTGCCGCTCGATGTCTTCATCAATGCCGATGTCCGATTTCAAAAAAAGGTTTATCAACCTTGAGAGTAAGATCAATGATAATTCTGATGAATTCACTAAAAGACTAATCGATCTTGAGGATAAGGTTACAGGAAATTTTGACGACATTAAAAAACTTCAAGACACAACAGATCAGATAGAAAGACAAATTTTGAAAAACCATAACGAGTCCATAGAAAATCATAACAAAGCAATGCAGAAGATAAACGCCATTTGGGACAAGATAAATCTGACGCAAGAACCAATATTCCCGAATATTGGACATAGTCAACAAAACAATTCAGCTGATTCAGAGAATTTAGATGATAATCATGAAGAATCACTACATTTTGAAGAATATCAGGTTATGAAAATTTCAAATTATGATGAAGGTGATCTTAAAAATAAAAATGAGCCTGCTAGTGAGGAATCTGTTGAAGTAGCTAAAAAAGATGATGAAAAAGAGGAAAATGTGGAAAAAGAAGAAGACATTGATGACATATTTGAAAAGTGCATAGCTGAAAATTTAATTAGAACCTGTAGTGAAGGATTAATTACTGTAGATATTGAGTCAGACAATCAGGTTAAATATTTAGAGGAGGATGAAAACCATGATCATGATCAGAATAATGCACAAAACATTGCCCATTACATTACAATGACACCAAACAAATATCTCTTTAGTTCCAACGATAAGACAAGAATGGGTCTAGCCATTTTCCAAAACTGTTCGGAGAGTGTTAGTGTTTGTTATGACTCATTTATATTAAATATGGATGTCAGCTATAAAGTGAAAAAAAAAAGATTCGGCGCCCGGGCCAACCGTCTCAAGACAAAGGCGTTGTCTTCCTCTTATATCCCCAAAATCGAATACGTTGCTCAGAGGCATTGAACAACAAAAATGAAAATGTTAGAGGTGGAAATATATTTCCATGTAACAAAATACAATGCATGCACTAAACCTCAAGTATGTTCGACATTTTTGAACGAATTTGGCCACAAACATCACATCTATCGCTCGCTTTGTCGTAAGGTTAATCCTATAAGATGCAAAATTAAACAATTGAAGGAACGGATGAACATCGGAAATGAGTTGGATAAGGATAATATCATAATCAATATTGTAGCGCTCAAAAGTTACAACAGAACAAGGGTATCGATGCCACTCTGCAACGCTGCTCTCACCGACAACCCCCGACCCTTGCTTCTGCTATTCCAGCTGTCGTATGAGCTATTGTCTGCTACCATGTCCACTTATCGAAACAAATTGACCACTTGGCACCGACGTCTCTGCAATGTGTTCATTCCACTATTGTTCGTACCTCTGACAAACCCCATTGTATCTCTCTGCCACTGCATGGTGCTTATTTCTGTGTTTCCCTCTGACATTTTTGTGCAATCAACCACGAGGGAATGGGGAGTCTCACAATGCCTTGGCAGAGAAGAAAAAACCGGAAAAGGTGTGGCTCCCACTCGATATGATGTTTGGTTAGGTGGATGTGTGGTCAATCAGTGAACGATGTGGCTCTCCCTGAATCAGCATATGGTCAGGTGATTCGATAAGGGGTGCTATTTAATTAATACAGTGAATGGTTTTTCAAACTGTGTATCGGTGAATTGTAAGTTATATAAATTTACATTTAAAAATTATAATTACATATTATATATGATTTATAATTATATATTTGTATATAATTTGTAATTATAATTATATAATTAAAAAATTATATGTTAATTTAATTAATTAAATAATTTTAATTAACTAGATTAATAAAATTATAATTAATTTAAAAAAAAATGGGTTTCCAAAGGCATATGACAATAAATTATACATGTTGAGGTGAAAAACATGAATAAAATAAAAATTGTGACCCCGTACAAAAAAAATGACGAAAGAAAATGAAGCAAATAGTGTGTGATTGAACTAAAGAAAAGTGTCAACTATAAGCTTTGAGGACAAAGCTTTCGAAGGAAGAGGCAATGTTATGAATATAGTTCATAACAAATAGAATAAATATAATTATTAATAGTCAAATAAAGATTATGTAAGTAGTCATTAAGTTAGTGAAAGGGCATGTCTAAAAGACATGCCCAGTCATGAAAGGCCACCTGCCTAGGTATATAAGCAGGGCGTCATTGTAACATTTTATCATCTCTTATACATTTTATATATAATATATTATTATTATGAATACCTCTTGTGTATTTCACAATTAATTCAACAAGCCTACAACTTTGTTGCTCCATTTTTGGACTCCATGCACTGCCCAATGCATAGACTTGATACTAGAGGAAATTGGGAAGTTGGAGTGGGTGCAGGACGTTGTGAAAGAATGCAAGAAAATTACCAAATATATTTATAATCATGCTTGGGTGTTGAACCTTAGGAGGAAATTTACATAGGGTAAGCTTAGTCGACCAACTATCACACGGTTTGCTACAAACTTTCTTTCCCTCCAAAGCATTTCGTATGAGTACCAAGCTTTACGAAGAATGTTTTGTAGCCAACAATGTATATTTTGGAAAGATAGCACAAAACTAGAAGCATTGTCTGTGAAAGCATCTGTCTGTGGTGATAGTTTTTGGGACAAAGTCACTGAGATTTCTAGCTTCACTGAGCCCCTTGTGAAAGTATTGAGATTAATGGATGGAGAGAAACATACAATGGGATATATTTATGAGGGCATGGAAAGGGCCAAAGAGGCCATCAAGACTTTCTATAAGGGAGATGAATCTAAATATCTCCCTATATGGAAAATTTTTTATTCCAAGTGGGACAGACAACTACATTCACCATTGCATGCAACACTTGCATATCTCAATCCGAGCTTATTCTATAATGAGGGATCTAACATTCAAATAGATCCCGAGGTGATGAGAGGTGTCATGAGAATTGAGAAGATGTTACCAGATGTACATATTCAAGACAAAATCAACCGAAAATGAGATATATACAAGGAAGCATCTAGCATGTTTGGATTCAGCTCAATCCAATGTCTCAAGGACAAGAAAATACCTTGTAAGTGAAAATTATTAGAACGTACCTTGTAATTTTTCTAGTTCTCTTTTATATTTTTTCACATTGAAAACTGATAATCTTTGTTATTGTTTTTCTACAGCTCATTGGTGGATAGATTGTGGCTCTGGGGCACCAAAATTACAATAATTCACCCTCAGAGTTCTGAGTCAACCTTGTAGTGCTTCTTCTTGTGAGTGCAATTAGTTAGTGTTTGAGCACATCCACAGCAAAAAGAGAAACATGTTGGAGCATGAGAGGTTGGAGAAGTTGGTTTTGATCCACTACAACCTTCGAATACTCACAAAACCAGTGCAACCAAAGGATACATATCCAATTTTATTAGATATTTTTGATTTGGAGTCTGATTGGGTTGTGGAGGAGGAGCCCCTTGATTTGAGTTCGCTTGATGAAGAGACTGAGGATATCTCTAGTTTTCCATCTCAAATGGAGACTCCCAAAACACCCGCCTCACATTTGCTTCAACTTTCTGATGCTACCATGAGCTCCACGAGGGCTTATTATAGGCGTGGTCGTCCATGAGTGATGAGACTCAAGATTTTCATGAGACAATCATTTATCATTTATGACATATGTATTTGAATTTTAGACTTTCTGACATTTTTTATTTTAATTATGGAATCATGATTCATTTTCTTATTCAGTATATCAATGTTTTGCTTGCAAAAATCGAATATGTTATGTTGTAATTTTATAGATATGAGATGATGTTATGAATTATCGCATATATTGTGGTTTTTATAAGTTATAAGGACTGAAATTATCCTTAGTTTCTTTTTTCTGCTTAAAATTTACCATATTTTAAGTTTTTTTTTGCATGTTGATGAGTCTTATGCGATTTTATATGGGTCGTTCCCGAGTCTTATACGAGTCGATGACTAAATGGTCAGTCGAGTCTTATACAAGTACGAATAGTGCAACATTGGATTAGATTGTATAGTCCAGAGTCTAGACTATAGTTATTAATTAACACTATCCTATTTTTGGACACTAGAGGCCATTTAGATCCTCTTTGTTGATGTATTTTGGGTCAGGCATGAATTGCAATTGGCATTATTTTGGTTATTTCACCCTTGCTTGTTACATTTTTCAAATAGTTATGAGTACATTCCACTAGGCACAATCAGTAACTTCGTAGAAATGGCTGCCACTATTCCACCTGGTAGAACCAATATTTCATAAATGTCACAAGTGCCAACATGTCTCTGAAGACTTGAACCCATGCTACTTGGGACACAAATTGTGAACCATACCACTTGGGCTAAGTTATTTTGACCATTGCTTGCTATATAAATGAGAGAATTCACATATTTCTATATAATGGTTTGAATTCACATAGATGCACATGAATAAAGTTAAACAATTTTTTAGAACTTGAATACTTTATGCATTTTTTTTTCTTCTTTCGTTTATGTTTTTTGTTTGGTTTTGGTCTGGGTTCTAGTGTTTGTGATCAACAAGGCCAATTCTAATAACATTGGTTTAGACTAAGCTATCATATCCCTGTGTGGTGGGGGTCCCTTGTTCCACAAACAAGGTTGTTTCATACACCAATTTGATGTCTAGCTAGCTTGCTACTTTAAAATTAGATAATTACATATTATTAGGTAATGGCTCGGTGTTGTGGTGAACATTGACAATAAGAGTGTAAGAGTAAATCACTTTGCTTATTGCTTGCAAATAGAGACAAGGTTAAAAGATAAAGTTGATATAGGATCAAATGAAGAGAATTAAGCCTATGTTGCCATGTAAAAGGGAAGATTTTTTAAGTTTGTTCCTCATAAGAAAAGGAGAAACATGAATAAGTGACGATTCTATGGATATAATGAAATTGGGCACTATAAGAAATATTGTCCCAAATATAAGGATAAGAGGAAAAGGGAGGAAGCCCATGTTGTCGAAGAAATAAAAGAACCTGATTCAAAGAAGCTGTAATATTCCAAAAATTTAGCCTTCAAGCTAAATGGAATATTATAGTTGTTTTATCACTAGGTAGGTGAATAAGTGGGTGAGGAGGCCCATAAGTCTCTTAAGCAGTAATAAAAACAATTTAAGTGTGAAAGGAGACCTTTTTAGTAGCTAAATAAAGCTCCTCCATGTGTGAACAGGGTTTGGACCATGTTGATTCATTCAACTTTGACCAAGTCAACAACACTGTTGAGGAGGAGTGGAGATTAATTAGAGAATAACGTAGTTTTGGAGGGAGGTGAACCTCATGAAGGAAATGACATAATTGAGTGGGACCAAGGACATGCAAGCTCACATTCTACTTAAGAAAGAGGATGGAAGCCATTTGAGAGCATGTTTGAGATTATAATTTGATATTGGTCTGCTTAGACTATTGCTTCCTCATGCTGTTTAGCAGGGTTGTTGTGCTGTCTAGCACCGGGTGTTCCTGAGTAGGAATCCCACCTCTTCCCTTGAGAGGCCTCTTGGGAGAGTTTTGCACTGTATTGATCCACATATAAGGTTGAGGCCAAGCATCAGTCTTCAGCTAGAGCGTTATTTATGCAGATAATAGTGTTGTGTTGCATGGTGTTGCAGTGGAGGATTGATAACACCTCTTCCGGGTCTGTTTCTCAGTAGAGGGAGTTTTCCTTCTCTTGAGAGATCAGCTAGGAGGAGTTCTGAGCTCATTGATAATCTTGGAACTTGGCCAAATTATTCCTCATCTCCTACAATGTAGTCCCTTGCAGGAACTGCGTCATTTTGCATAGAGCTGCAGCAGCAGGGCTTAAGCCCTTGTTTTTGAGCTAGTTTCCTAGGGAAAGGGCCAACCCTTCTCCCGGAAAGCTAGAAGAAGGGATTCTCA
Source organism: Pinus albicaulis (assembly GCA_034641835.2). NCBI lineage: Eukaryota > Viridiplantae > Streptophyta > Pinopsida > Pinales > Pinaceae > Pinus > Pinus albicaulis. The sequence continues at coordinate 626,851,686 of CM076569.1, forward strand.
TCCCTCTATTGTATTATTCAGCCATTTCTATGTAATTTTTCATTAAGACTTCGTTATTTCAGATTTTAATATTAATATCTTCTCTTTGTACTCAAGCTTTCAAGAAACCCTTGCCGGGTTATTTTTATAATGTATTAAGGAGGCCAGATCTATATTTTCTTTGCATATTGTTCAATAAAGTTCCATATCTATGATTTTCTATCATAATTTTTTAGAAATCCTCACAAAATAATGCTATCTTATGTTTCATAAATTCTGCATTGCTTAAGTCATGAGGTTTGGGCATTTTTAAGCCAATTTGAGGCTGGGAGATCTGTTTAACTTAGAAAAAGGGATTTGTTTCTGATACCATTTTATATGTGAATGCCTTAATACATATGCTAAGGGAACCAAGTGTTATTTCCACATGTTAAAATGCAAATATCTGGGAATAATGTTTTTATGGTCTAATTGCTGCATTTTCCTCACTTGGGAGGATGTAGAGGAGCTCCTTTTTGCTGTCGTTACATTCATTTGATGGCTATGTGTTTCTTAAAAAAATTTATGAGATAATTTCTCATTTATACTCCAGTATTGTGCTTATGCATTGTTGCATTCCCATTTGGGATATTACAACAACCTAAGAAAGAATAAGTGAAAGATCTCTACTATGATTGAGATCATCTTCCTCTTTAAGAGGTATTTGTTGGTTATAAAATAGTATGTTAGGAAACATTGTATATTAGGAATGACATCATGATAGAAGCACTGAAGAAGGAGCACTTGTCATAGGATGATGTCTGCATTACACTTATGCAACAACTATGCCATGAAAAAAGTAACTCCTGGGAACCTCATCAAAGAAGTCACCCAGGACGAGGCTCATCATACATCGCAAGAAAAAATTTGCGAAAATAAGGATATTCAAGATCCTCAAGATTCTCTGATATAAACCTCATCAAAGGATTCACCGATCTAGAGAGGAAGAAAGTGTTTCATCAGGAACTCCAACTTGTGAAGTTCATGGAATGACAGTATGATGACATAAGATATGAAGTCGATCAAGGGATTGAAGACATTTCAATCAAGGAAGATGCTAAAAAAATACTAGATGACCTGAAGGTATATGAGGTATGTATGCTTGTATTTAATATTATAATTTCATGTCGTATGTGTGATGACCAAATTCGGAAATTTAACCAGACAAATTAACTAGACAGTATAAAAACCCTAATTTGAACATTTAGAATTGGAATTTCAAATATAATTTTAGTAGAATACCTGGTAATAGTTTGGAGCAGTTATTGATATTGCAGTCACCCAAACCGACCTTACCTCCCAGCCTATCTGGGGTCTACCTATACGGTCCCAGACACAGAAGGTGATCTTCTAGCCCTCTGTGCCCAGAATTACAAGAACATACAAGAATTTATCTTAGTATTACTATCAAAATTCCCTCTGCTCCATTCAATTTCTCCACCCAAATTTTTCTCCCTGCTCTCTATCCATTCCCTTCTCCTTATACCTTCTATCCCACCGTCTTCATCCTTTTCTGGGTTTGTTGTCTCTGTTTTCCTTTAGCAAGTGGAGGAGCAGCTTTGTCATCTGCCTCCCACGACACTCTAGGTGGTCGCAAAATCCCTTCGTAATGTACCTTTAGATTCATATTTATAATGTTTTATTTTAATTTTTATTCATAGTTTTATCTAAGTTTATACTTTGATTTAACTTGTTTTAATTTACTTTATATTTTATTATGTAACCTTATGTTATATCATATATGTCATTTAATTATATTCATTGGCCCCCTTTTGACATAATCTTATTTTCTTAATTCCAAAAATGTATAATTTTATCTTATGCTTTAGTTATTAACAGTAACATATTATAGTTTCTATATTAGTTAATATAATGTTTTAGTTACCAATTATTTTGCATCTTACTCCGTATTTCAATAATTAAACATTTCGCAATTGTTAATTAATATATATATATACTAACGTAGTGCATGTGATGCTTACATATGTAGCTATGATATGCAAGCTTCGTATGCATGCTAATATCCTTATGTCCCTTTTAGGTCGAAATGGGTCATTACATTACACCCCTCCTTCAGAGAACTTCGTCCCGAAGTTAGGGTCTATATAGTATAACAATGATTATTTTAGGGTTGAGTATATTTATGTAAGGATTGTGTTCAATGATAGATTTTTCATTTGTAATTGTGAGGATATTGTAAAAAAAAAATTCTGAACACTTTACTGGTTATAATTTCTTTTTATAGTTAAATTTTGCCCCAGCCAGTTTACACTTTACTGGTTATAATTTTTGTTTATAGTTAAATTCTTCCCCAACCAGTTTCTAAGCTATTCTAGAATTATCCTATCCTTCCTAATCTCTTCCGCTCCCATCCTATCCGTCCTCTACAGGAATATGCCAAGGCATTAGTTTTACTAATCTAACGATTCATAGACCTTAAGGGTGTCAAGGTAGATTTTATTTCCCTGATTACCTAGTAGGCATCCGACAGTCATCATCACATGCCGAGGGAGCGTGATTCACACAATCCTCCCTTGACTCTAGGTTTTGGAGAATAAACGGTGGGTAATACCTCCACCCCTCCTTTTGGGACTAGGGTCAACACCCTATCATGGAATCTCATTGAGCCTTAATTGTTCTTGGAATTCTGCCATCACGTGGTCGGTTTGGTAACGATGTTATCTGCAATGCAAACACTTGTCCATATTACATACGCTATAACATATGTATCTATATATTCAAAATAATTTGTATCCAAATAACAATTCTTGTATAATTCATACATGTTGCGATCTATGGTATAACATACTTGGCCATATCCAACCCATCTATCAACAAGTTAAATTTCATATCAAAATGTAATTATTCTTTTATTTCTATCTCATCAATCATGTCAATATATAGAGATGAAACAATTAATAAAATATTCATCATAACCTAATGCATGACCTATATTTCGTAGCAAGGTTAATCAAATACTAAACTTCATATGGGTATTTATATTCTAGCAATGTTAGCTAAATAACATATTTCATGTTGGTATCAATGTACCAGTGGAGTTAAGCAAATAACATATATCATGTATCAGTAGAGTTTAAGAAAACATCATATTCTTATGGGTATCCATGTAATTTTTTTTTTTTTTTACATGTGATGTTTAAAAATGATAGTCTTAAGTATTAACTTGAAATAAAGTAAATATATACAAGATAAGGTCTTGAATTCCTCAAAATTAGCACAATTTGGGGTATCTTTGACATATGGCCTCTGTATCTTCACAGGTAGCCGATCCAGGACTATACTTGTCCCATTGGACCTTAACTTGGTCTACTAGGCGGTTCCCGAGCTGTCAAACCTTATGTTCCAGTATACATAATGGTTCGACCATAATGGTTCCCTCATCTGATACCTGCAGTTCCTTCCATTGAAGGTTATGAGTTTTATCAGCTGTATAGTGTCGTAAGATAGATACATGAAATAATACATGAAATAATACATTATGAACTCTATGAAAGTGGGGTGGCAGTGCAAGACGATAGGCGACAGGTCTGACTTTTTCCAGAACTTGAATGGACCAATAAATAAAGGTGATAATTTTGTCCCTTTTCCAAACCGAATGGTGTTTTTGTTTGACCTGATGCGGACGAAAACTTGATCTCCTATTTCATAGTTCCTATCTGTCCTGTGAGCATTAGCATAATTTTTTTTTCTAGTGACACTTTCAACTATTGTCTAATTTTATTTTCTTGTTACTCCATCTCTTCGATTAATTCTGGACCTACTATTACCAGGTCTTCGAACCCATCCCAACACAACAGTTTTATGTAGCGTCTTCCATATAATGCTTCAAATGGTGGCATCCTGATTGAACTATGATAAATATTATTGTATGCAAATTCAATTAAGGGTAAATACTTTTCCCAGTGTGATTGCTAGTCCATAACGTACATTCTTAGCATATCTTCAAGTACTTGGTTTACCATTTCTGTTTTCCCATCAGTCTTAGGGTGATAAGCCATGCTTAAATTTAATTGGGTTCCTAAGGCTGATTGCATACAAGTCCAAAACCTTGAAGTGAATCATGAGTCCCTATCTGATATGATTTTCTTAGGTACTCCATGAAATTTGATAATTTCATTTATGAATACACGGACTACATCCTCAAATTCATAAGTATCTCTTACAGGAATAAAATGGGCACTTTTCGTTTATTTATCCACCACACCAAAATGGCATTATGATTTTGTGGTGTAAGAGGTAGCCCAACGATAAAATACATAGAAATTATTTCCCATTTGGTCATAGGAATGTCGTGAGGTTGTAGGAGACTTGCTGGGTGACAATGGTCAGCCTCTACTTGCTGACATTCAAGACACTCTACAACAAATTGGACAATATCGTGTTTCATGCCTGCCTAGAAATAGATTTTATTTGTATCAACATACATTATATTTACACCAAGATGTGAAAAATACATTGCCCTGTGGGCTTCCTTCAGGATGGTGTTTCAGAGATCCCCACTATCCGGTGTACATTCTTCCATGGAATCATAAAATTCCGTCATCTTCTAACTCATATCTTTCAAATTTAGGTTCCTTTGAATGGTTACTATCAAGCCTAGACTTCATTTTTAAGTACCAACTATCTTTCACAAGATGTTCTAGTACTCGTTTTCTTAAGTCTACCTTGATAGGTATGGGGGAAAATATTCATGGTATTCTACTTAAAGCATCTGCTACTACATTCTCTTTCCATTTCATATATGAAATTCCAATGTCATATTCACTTAAGAATTAAATCCATCGTCTTTGTCTAGCATTTAAGTCTCTCTGAGTAAACAAATATTGTAGACTTTTATGGTCGCTTTTGAGCATAAAGTTCCTCCCTACCAAGTAATGTCTCCATATCTTTAAGGTTGGCACCACTGTGGCTAACTCTAAATCATGTGTGGCATAAATTTCTTCATGAGGCTTTAATTTTCTTGAAGCATATGCTATTACGCCTCTATCCTGCATTAATAATGCACCTAATCCCTGCTTAGATGCATCAATACAAACAATAAAATCTTTTTCCATATCAGGTGCTCGTAAGATTGGTGCACTGGTCAACGACCTTTTAAGTTTGGAAAATTCTCTATAAAATTCCTCAGTCCATTCATACTTAACACCTTTATGCTGGAGGGTTGTGATAGGCTTAGAAATTTTGGATAATCCTTCTACTAATATTTGATAGTAGCCTGCTAAACATTAGGGGAATTTTGAGGTCTAAAATGGGCCTCCTAAGGAAATAATAAAATAATAGCTAACCCAATAAAATAATATTTATGAATTTGAAATTCACTTTTTGCACGAAAATTTATGTAACTATGGTTGATTTCAATTCAAAAGTTGTACTAAAATAAAATTAATAAAAAAATTGTATTGATGTGACTATAAATAAAATGAGTTTTTTAAGAAATAGTCATTATCATTGTACAACTAATGCATTTGTCCTTTGTATTTAAATAACTTAAAATAAAGAATAAATATAAATTATTAAATTATTAATTATAGAATATATTATTAATTAAAATTTATATTTTTTAAATTATATAATAACATGTAATTAATATACTATATAAAAATAACTTAATCTAATCTAATATTTATTGAAAAGTGTGTAAATACATGAAGATTGTGTAGGGATATGCATTGTTTCTTTCAAAAAATATGAATTGACAATAATATTATTTTATTCAAAAAGTGTGAAATGACATTTATTATGAGTACTTTATTTTATGACTTTAAAATTACTTAGAGCACTACCATGGTTAACCATGAGTTTTTATCCACCATTGGAAATGTGACAAGTAACTACCTTTAACTCAAGAAATGTCACCTCAACCATTAGGGATGATGTTATCCCCTAAAATGTGATTGGTTCTCATAAAGTGAATTTTGATTGTACATTTTCCTTAGGAGGCCAACTTTAGACCTCAAAATTCCCCTAATGCCATAAAACTTCACACTTCTTGTGCATTCTTAAGTATCAACCATTCTATGATTGCTTTCACCTTTTTAGGATCTACTGAGATCTCGTCACCAGATATAATATGACCCAAGTAATGAATATCATTTTGAAAGAAAGAACACTTGGATAACTTTCCATATAACTGGTGTTTCTTGAGGCAAGATAATACTATTTGTAGATGTTTTTCATGTTCTTCTCATTCTTAGAGTATATGAGAATAACATCTAATATTTTATACAGAATTAGGACACACGGCACGGAGACATTAAAGAAATATTATGAATACGATGATTATCATAGTTAAGCATCACCTCTTGCTCAACTAGTGTGATACGTGTTCTATTCCCATATATGAAGTTGATTACTTATAAGATATGGATGTCTCTGCTTATTCTATACGTTCTATTCAGACTCTATCAACTTTGTGTTCATAAGCATGGGTATCATCTTGGATAATACATATCATGATTAGGTAAATGAGGCATATCACATTCCCTCTATATTAGAGATATAACGATTAGTTATGTTCAAAGATTTAATGGGTTTACTTATTGTATCAAGCTCAGCAAGTACAATGATCGTATTAGAAGAAGCTTATGTGAAATGGTTAATCCTTGTTAGATAGGGTTGTATAGAGCTTATTGAAACATACCAGTACTCCTTGTCTGTTCATTTAATAATAGTGCGCATGTTGAGTATAAAAAATGTCAATCTGCAGCATTACACAATCTCTCAAAATCTCTTATTTCCATATAAATGGCATGTTATTCCCTACTGATGTATTATAACAGTTTATGTTATTCCCTCTCTCTCGAAGCTGATCCTCTCTGTGATTAAAGTATCAGTCACTCCAAGAGTCTGAGTCTTGAGTCTGTAAGAAAGTTCTTATATAATTCAAGTGTTGAATTTTTATGTATAATTGTGAGCCTATGAGCTTGAGTTGATATGAAACAGTAGCAGTGAAAATTAGTTTATTAAGACTTTTAATATGAAACAGTAGCATTGGTGTCTGAGCTTGAGTTGATATGAAACAGTAGCAGTGAAAATTAAGTGCTTAGTTTATTAAGCTTTTTGATATGAAACAGTAGCAGTGAAAATTAGTTTATTAAGCCTTTTAATATGAAACAGTAGCACTGGTGTCTGTCTATTTCGATACCATACTTTCATTCCTTAGAATCAGAATCTAATGCTCTTTCCCTTCTGGTTGATATAACTCTCTATCTCCCTCTCTCTCGAAGCTGATCCTCTCTGTGATTAAAGTATCAGTCACTCCAAGAGTCCGAGTATTGATTCTGTAAGAAAGTTCTTATATAATGCAAGTGTTAAAGTTTGATTTATAATTGTGAGCCTATGAGCTTGAGTTGATATGAAATAGTAGCAGCGAAAATTAAGTGTTTAGTTTATTAAGATTTTTGATATGAGACAGTAGTAGTGAAAATTAGTTTATTAATCATTTTATTATGAAACAGTAGCGTTGATGTCTGAGCTTGAGTTGATATGAAACAATAGCAATGAAAATTAAGTGCTTATTTTATTAAGCTTTTTGATATGAAACAGTAGCAGTGAGAATCAGTTTATTAAGCCTTTTAATATGCAACTATATCTTTAAACTACTCAACTATTTTATTACACCATAGGAATCATTTCTATATATCTCCCATTTTAATGGGGTCTATCACATTTCTTGAAAGACACAATAGCCATAAAAGTTTCCCATTGAAACCAAAAGTGATTTGATACAAAACATAGGTTTTAACCTTATATAGTTAATTGTTTCAAATAGATTCTTAATAAAATGAAAAATATTCAATGTAAAACACATGCATTAACATATAGTTGTGATATTTTCCCTTCTTTCCAACTTAGTGGACATCCTTCTAGAAAAATCCCTTTTAATGAAGCAGATATATCCATAGTGATCCACTGATATTTGTTCACCAACAACTATTGCATTTTGGACTTGTATATCTCAAAACTATGCTCATTGAATTTATGCATCTATATCTTTAAACTACTCAACTGTTTTATTAAACCATAGGAATCATTTCGATATATCTCCCATTTTAATGGGGTTTATCACATTTTGAGAAAAACATATTAGCCATAAAATTTTCTCATTGAAACAAATAGTAATTTGATACAAAACATCTAGGTTTTAACCTTATATAGTTAATTGTTTCAAATAGATTCTTAATAAAATGAAAAATATTCAATGTAAAACACATGCACATTAACATATAATTGTGATGTTTTCCCTTCTTTCCAATTTAGTCCATCCTTCTAGAAAAATCCATTTTAATGAAGCAAATATATTCATAGTGATCCCACTGATATTTGTTCACCAACAACAATTCCATTTTGGACTTGTATATCTCAAAAATATGCTCATTGAATTTATGCATCTATATCCAGTAAATTCCCCTATAGTAAATCTCTAGAATAGATCTAAATAGAAGTTCTTCATTTTAATATCAATAAAACACAACCACTTTAAGGAAAAATATGTACATGTGTCATTTCTCCTATAAATTCTTAGGCAAAGTTTTCAAAGCATACATGTCATGTTGCCTTTCTCCCACTAACTTTAAAGCATGTTTTTTGTAAGTTCATAAAATAATTTTTCAAACCACATAAATGTCATTTCTCTGAAGATATAAGGCCTAAAAATTGAACCTAAAGTGGCTGAAATCTCATAGAATTTTGAACTTCCATAGGATTTTACTCTGTCTGTTGAGTGTTAATTTCTACAAGTTCTAAAAGCATAGTCTGTAAAGGGCCAGGTAGCCTCTGGATCTCATCTTTTCTCAAAGGTGACATATCCAGTAAATGCCCCTACAGTCAATCTCTATAACAGATCTAAATAGAAGTTCTTCATTTTAATATCCATTAACCTCAACCACTTTAAGGCAAACTATGTACATGTGTCATTTCTCCCATAAATTCTTAGGCAAAGTTTTTAAAGCATACATGTCATGTTGGCTTTCTCCCATTAACTTTAAAGCATGTTTTTTGTAAGTGCATAAAACAAATTTTCAAACCATGTAAATGTCATTTCTCTCAAGCTCTAAGGCCTAAAAATTGAACCTAAAGTGGATGAACTATCATAGAATTTTGAACTTCTATAGGATTTTAGTCTTTCTATTGAGTGTTAACTTCTACAAGTTCTAAAGACAGAGTCTGTAAAGGGCCAGGTAGCCTCTGGATCTCATCTTTTATCAAAGGTGACATATCCAATAAATGCCCCTATAGTCAATCTTTGTAACAAATCTAAATAGAAGTTCTTCATTTTAATATCCATAAACCTCAACCACTTTAAGACAAACTGTGTACATGTGTCATTTCTCCCATAAATTCTTAGGCAAATTTTTTAAAGCATACATGTCATGTTGGCTTTCTCCCATTAACTTTAAAGCATGTTTTTTGTAAGTGCATAAAATAATTTTGCAAACCATGTAAATGTCATTTCTCTCAAGCTTTAAGGCCTAAAAATTGAACGTAAAGTGGTTGAACTCTCATAGAATTTTGAACTTCCATAGGATTTTAGTCTATCAGTTGAGTGTTAACTTCTACAAGTTCTAAAGGCAGAGTCTGTAAAGGGCCAGGTAGCCTCTGGATTTCATCTTTTATCAAAGGTGACATATCCAGTAAATGCCCTTATAGTCAATCTCTGTAACAGATCTAAATAGAATTTCTTAATTTTAATATCCATTAACCTCAACCACTTTAAGGAAAAATGTGTACATGTGTCATTTCTCCCATAAATTCTTAGGCAAAGTTTTTAAGGCATACATGTCATGTTGGCTTTCTCCCTTTAACTTTAAAGCATGTTTTTTGTAAGTGCATAAAATAATTTTTCAAACCATGTAAATCTCATTTCTCTCAAGCTTTAAGGCCTAAAAATTGAACCTAAAGTGGCTAAACTCCCATAGAATTTTGAACTTCCATAGGATTTTAGTCTGTCTGTTGAGTGTTAACTTCTACAACTTCTAAAGGCAGAGTCTGTAAAGGGCCAGGTAGCCTCTGGATCTCATCTTTTATCAAAGGTGACATATCCAGTAAATTCCCCTACAGTCAATCTCTGTAACAGATCTAAATAGAAGTTCTTCATTTTAATATCCATTAATCTCAACCACTTTAAGGAAAACTGTGTACATGTGTCATTTCTTCCATAAATTATTAGGCAAAGTTTTTAAAGCATACATGTCCTGTTGGCTTTCTCCCATTAACTTTAAAGAATGTTTTTTGTAAGTGCATAAAATAATCTTGTAAACCATGTAAATGTAATTTCTCTCAAACTTTAAGGCCTAAAAAGTGAACCTAAAGTGGTTGAAGTCTCATAGGATTTTGAACTTCCATACGATTTTAGTCTGTCTGTCGAGTGTTAACTTCTACAAGTTCTAAAGGTACAGTCTATAAAGGGCCAGGTAATGCCTCTGGATCTCATATTTTCTCAAAGGTGACATATCCAATAAATGCCCCAACAGTCAATCTCTGTAACAAAATTGTGTACATGTGTCATTTCTCCCACAAACTAAGTGCATAAAATTCATTTCTCCCACAAACTAAAGGCTTCCTCCCATTAATTCTAGATGTGTGTTCTACCATAAACTTTTTAAGTCAAAATTTAGGATAAACCATGCACATTTCATTTATCTCATGCACATGTGTCATTTCTCCCATGCATTTGCAATAAATGTCAATTTAATATATATTTTTATTGAATTTTTTTTTCAGGGATAAAAAACCACTAAATATGGTTGAAAAATGGAAATTATGCATATATGTTTCTTGCTATCCCAATCGAGGGAAAGCAGTGATTACATATGTGTTTTCCAATATTGCGACTAGTAAAGTCGTCCAAAGGAAAATGAATATGCAGGGAAGAACAACAAACAACGAGGCATATTATATTGGATTGATAGAAGGCTTGGGAACAACTATGGAGTATGGATCAAATGGAATTGTAGTTTTCACCAATTCTGAACTTGTGTGCAACCAAATGAATGGCGTGTACCAAGTTAAGAAGGAGAGGCTAAAAGAACTGCATGGAATAGCAAACAATATTGTTAGCCAATTTCAATTTTTTAGTATAAGACATTGTACAAATGTGAATAATATTTCTATTGATCTATTGCGTGGGGCAATGCCAATTCGGGATTCATCTATCAAAGATGAATTAATAGATGAATTAGAATTATACGGGGCAATTCCAACGCAAGATTCATCTCTCAAAGATGAATTAGTTTTGAGACGCTCTTCTTCAAAAATTCGAGATTCATTTGTCAAAAATGAATTAGTTTTGAGACACTCTTCTTCAAAAATTCAAGATTCATCTCTCAAAGATGAATTAGTGTTGATACGCTCTCCTTCAAAATTTATTGATGGAAATTGTAACATATCTTGGATATGTGTGTGTTTTGTACTTATAAATGCGTCTTTTTTAATGACCATGTGCTTTTTTCAATTATATACCAAGTGTGCTCCCACCACACCATGTAAAGCGCAACTTGGTGAACTTCACATTTGCAACAAGTGGTGAACTTCACATTTTTATAAAATTAAAATGCGAGGACTTCAACAATTTTTTGTTTAAATGGAGTTTCACGCTTCTTTTTTAATGACCGTGTGTTTTTTTCAATTTTATACCAAGTGTGCTCCCACCATGTAAAGTGAAATTTGGTGAACTTGACATTTTTATAAATTATTTTGCTTAAATTGAGTTTCACACATCAATTATTGCTTTGAAAGTTGTGTTTTACATAATTTGTGTACACTAAATTACATTAATTTTCTTAAATCTATTTTGAATTTATTTTAAATAGTAATTTAAAAAAATAATTGTAAATGTCCACCGTAGATATATATATCATGGAGGATGAACGACAAAGATCAACAGAATCCCATATCTCTACGAGAGAGGGGGATCAGGGATCGAGGGATGTTCATGGTATTTAAATATAATCTTAAATCTCCATACATATACATACATGTGTGTACATATGGAATTGATTTTTTATCAACTTTGTGAGTTAAATTAGTTGTTAATAAGTTTCATTTTTTATTTTTTTAGGAGCTAAGAGGGAATTTATTTTAAATTAGTCATTTAAAAATATAATTGTAAATGTCCACCGTAGATATATATATCATGGAGGATGAATAACGAAGATCAAAAGAATCCCATATCTCTACGAGAGAGGGGGATTAGGGATTGAGGGATGTTCATGATATTTAAATATAATCTTAAATCTCCATATATATACATACATGTGTGTACATATGGAATTGATTTTTTATCAACTTTGTGAGTTAAATTAGTTGTTAATAAGTTTCATTTTTTATTTTTTAGGAGCTAAGAGGAGAAGGGTCTCTACTCCATCAGTGCATGCCCATGGTTCACCTAGTCCTGGTATGGTTCACGCAATTTAATCAATGAATATGTACCTGTATTTATATATATATGAATGTATTTTTCAATTGATTATAAATTCATATTTGTTTATGAAGCTTATTTCTCATCTTGAGAGGTTGGTGGTGGTTCAAATCCCCTTAGAGGGCCATCAGTAAGTGCTAGCAGGTTGCATGAAGGTGGTGATATTTATTCCCCCGGAGGCCAATCAACGGATGATGGTGTTGGTTCTCAGCATGTTCGTTCTGGTTCTCAACAATTTCATGGTGGCCAACCTAGCCAACCACATCAGGGTTGCCATCAATTTGAATATTTTTTCCATTCAATTTGCACAAATATGTTTACATGTATTTTTTCTAATATAAAAAATTTTAGATATTGATGCAGAGGTTGAAAATGCTCCAAATGTTGGTAAAAAAATACATAGGGTGGAACGCTTCATTCAAGAAGAAGGTTGTCCACCCACCACGACTTATACAGCCGACATTTCTGATATGCGGTGGGAAAGAAAAATGCAGCAATGCACCTTAGAAAGGTGTCAACTTCTTCATGAAAAATTGCAGAGAGATCTCGTGTCTTTGACTCTACCTGCTGAGAGTCGACAAAGCTTGGAAATAGTTACACATTCTTTAGGCCAACTAGTATATGTGTACCAAAAGCTTAGGCCAACCACGGATAATTTTATGGATGTCATGAGAAAAAGAAAGGAAACAGTGATGGGACCTGATAAATGGGGGGCTGTTAAAGAAAGAGTTACAACAAAAATGGAAAAGTCTATGTTTAATTTCAAAGAAGGTCCAAAAATAAAGATGTTGAAGGTGTAATATTTCAAGCACCTTGATATAGCTCACTATTTGTATGATAGACACCTTTCGGCTTATAGAATACTCCCATGGAACGACAAGGTTCCGCTTTATTTTGCAAAATTATTTTTGCAAATGAAACCCAATTACAATGACCTTCCCTCTAAATATTTTGGTCTTGGGAAAGGTCGATTGTGTGACCGTAGGGGTGCTAGGCGTAATGCTGAATTTCCTCGTCCTGAGCCACCATTGGTTAGTCGACCTGTTCGGGTCGAAACTTTGCAGTCAGAGATGGAAGCCACTTCTCAAATTAGTTGAAAAGCAAGGGATGCCATCATCGACAATGTTCACAGTGGATTGGGTGGAGTCGATGTTTGTCTGAATCGACAAAGATCACGTGAGAATGCACGTGCCAATTTTTTGTATTATACAGATGAAGAGATTGAAAACATGAGTGTTTAAGATCTCAAAACATATGCAAAAAATTTTCGCAATGGTTGGAATGACCTAATTTTTCATGAGGAAAAGGGCATGGGAATGATATGTGTTAATTGTTAGGGTTCAATTTTTTAACACATACATACAATTTGTAATAAATACATATATACATACATTTATTTGTATGTACTTTAACCTAACAAAAATGTATCATTATATGTTTGCACCATTTCCAGTTGTCACGCTTGATGAATGATGAAAATGTTAATATCACGTTCGAAGCCTCTGGTTCAAACAATCAAGATGGGTCTCAACATTAAGATATGTTGGCAAATTTTAGTGTTTTTTAAACTTGATATTTTTAAAATAAACAATTGTGCACACATGTACATTTTCATGTATATATAATAAAATGTTTTAACAAATTTCGATTCCGTCCGATATTTTTGGGATTGCGGTACCTTCTTCTTCCTTGGGAAATGTACCTTCTACTTCCTTAGGAGATGTGCCAGATTCACAAAAATTATGGACAATTTTTCACTTTTAAATTTATGTTTTTAAGTTATATATTCCACCTCAACAAGTTCCATTAAAAAAACAGATATATCTATATCTTGAGTTATTTTAAAAATTTTGAATTTTAGGTTTTTGGAGATTTTCTTTTGGAGCCTCTCTTACGAGATGTGCCAAATCCACCTACAGAAGTATTCAATTTTTCACTTTTAAATATATATGTTTTTAATTTATAATTTATAAATTGAAGTTTAAAAGTTTTATTATAAATTGAGATCTTGATCTTGAGTTATTTTATACTTAAATTAATTTTTTTAATTTTAGGTTTCTATAGAGGATTTCTTTTCTCCACAGACTCTAGCAATGGAGATAGGAACATCCACAACATTTCAACCATTTCAAAAAGTTGTCTAATCTTTTTTTTTATATTATTGAAAATAAGTTAGTCTTAAATTTACTTTTTTATATATTATCTAGATGCAGTCATATATAACTTGATACTTGATACTTGTGAGATCTACAAATTTTGGACATATAAATTATGTGAACTACATTTGGTACAAATGTGAATGTGATATATAATGTTCTTAAAACTAAATTAAGTTTTAGATGGTTGAACTACATTTGGCATGTGAAGTAATGTTGTGTTATAATTTGTTTTGTTTTTAAAACTTAAGTTTTGGATGGTTGAAGTAGATTTGGCATGTGAAGTAATGTTGCACGAGATCTATAATTTTTTGTTTTAAATTAAAACTTAAGTTTTGGATGGTTGATCTACATTTGGCACATGTGATATAATGTTAAATGTTTTTATTGGATTGTTGAACTACAATTGGCATGGCATGTGAAGTAATGTTGTGATATATAATCAAAAAGTTTTTAAAACTCAAGTTTTGGATGGTTGAAGTACATTTGGCATGTGAAGTAATGTTGCACGATCTATAATTTTTTGTTACATTAAAGCTTAAGTTTTGGATGGTTGATCTACATTTGGCATGTGATATAATGTTAAATGTTTTTATTGGATAGTTGAACTACAATTGGCATGGCATGTGAAGTGATGTTGTGATATATAATAAAAAAGTTTTTAAAACTAGGTTTTGGATGGTTGAACTACATTTGGCATGTGATTAGGATATTATGTTTTGTTTTTAAAATTCAAGTTGTTGTTTTCCAAACAAAAAAAATTCACATGAATATACATACATACATGTAGAAATGATTTTACACATGTTTGAATATATATGTTAAAACTATTGAAGTACAATATATATATATATATATATATATATATATATATATATATATAAACAATCATAAGATTCTAGGTCTTGTTAGAATATCTAAAAACAATCATAAGATTCTAGGCAACATTTTTCATCAATGCACATAGAAAAGCTATTTGAATAGATAATTGCTTTCTAGAACATATATATCCAATAAGTGCAACATTTTTCATCAATGCACATAGAAAAGCTATTTGAATAGTTAATTGCTTTCTAGAACATATATATCCAATACTTCAACATTTTTCATCAATGTCAATAGAATTAAGCTCATCAATGCCTCTAGATAGAATTTAGCTAATTTCAGTTAATTGCATTCTAGAACACACACACACACACACACATATATATATATCCAATACGTGCACAACATTTTTCATCAATGCATGTATAGAAAAGCTAAGTTTTCAGTTAATATCCTAGAACATATCCGACCACTGGCTAGTCAAATTTTGTACTAGATTTTCTATCAGGAATAGAGATGTGGGTCAAATCCCACCAAAAGTCGGAGAAGTGCTCCGAGTCTCTTGTCTGAAATGAACCTTCATACAAAACTATACCGTGGATGATTTATTTACATTGTGGATACTTTTTACCAGAAAAGTCCACGAGAAAAACTGGTCACATTCAGTTCGTGTATATATCCAGTACATGCAAAAATTTTCATCAATGCACATAGAAAAAATACTTTCAGTTAATTGCATTCTAGAACATATATATATCCAATACATGCAACATTTTTCATCGAAATGCACATAGTAAAACTACTTGAGCAGTTAATTTCATTCTAGAACACACACACACACACACACACACACATATATATATCCAATACATGCAACATTTTTCATCAATGCCTGTATAGAATAGATACTTTTAGTTGATACTAGTGTGCATGTACCAAAACAATTTGTACATGTGCAAACACTTGCACAGATAACATAACAAGGCAACTCAATTTTTAGTTGAGTTCTAGAAGTTCTAAAACATAATCCAAAGAGAATAAATTGTTGGGTAGTTCAATCAAAAAAATTCCAACGGAATGCCATCTTCAATGATCCGTTCATGATCGAATTTTTACATTTACCATTTCTTAATTTTCGTTTTTTTCTTTGATTGAACGTCTATCAACTTTATGCGTGTTGCACACACCAAGTGACTATATTGACAACTTATGAAATCAGGTTCATAGTCTTCAAAGTAAACAAAATCCCCCCTTTGATTAGTTTTTCTGAAAAAATAACCTTTCAATATAATAGATCCTCTTTCATATTGAAATCCGTGATCATTATAGTTTTCTAATTATTTCATTTTTCGTTCAGTGCAACGCATCAAATAATACTTCACATTTTCATCGTTGTCAGTAGGTGCAATTATAGCAAAAACATCTCCTGCACAATAAAACAAACTTAACAAACTTATGTATTTAAATTTATTTCTAGATCTTTATCATTTGAAAGCAATTCAAATGTTACCTTCTCTAACAAGATCAGAAACTCGATCACCATCGGATGATATTGTAGTCTCCCCTGATTGCATTTCTACAAACATTGCAACATACATTTTTCCTTTGTATTTAGCTATGTATGTTTAGAAATAATAAACAAATAAATGATTTATTTATCATTTCAAGGATGGGGTTAAGGAATTATTTAACAAATAATGATTTATTTTATTATTCCTAAATGCTTTAGTCAAATTTAACAAGGAATATTAATTAAATAATGATTTAATTAATTATTCCTAGATAATAATAAGATAAATAATAATTTATCTAACTATTTCTCATTAATTGGGTTAAATATGACCAAGAATATTATTTAAACAATGCTTTAATTAATTATTCCTAGAGGAAAATCAAATAAATAAGGATTTATTTAATTATTCCTCATGGGGTTTCCTATTTGGACCAAAAATAATCAAATAAACTATGTTTTATTAAATTGTTTCTTATAGTGAAAGTGATTTTACTATGGTAAAATTGGTGTTACATGGTTTATTTCTATCTATCTAATTGTAAATGGTTAGATGACCATAAATTGGCGTAACATACTCCCCCCCAACGTGTAAGCCTTAGGAGCTAATCGTATGACCGAAGTACATTGTAAGAACTCAATCACTGGACACTGAAGGGGAGTCATAGAGAGAGAGATACCTAGACAGAGTGAAGCGAGAGAGGAAAATAACCTGTGGGGGTGAGACCTATAAATGAGATAAGTCTCCTTTAATTTTTGGGTACCTGTTCTCAATGAGGTGGGGGAGGCATACCTATGCCCATCGAGATGAAAAAGTATAAAGAATAATGGTGCACCTAGTAAAATGAGACTGAGTTATAAAGTACATGATATGGTGGCATAAACATGGGTCAGACAAAAATATAATGGATCCCACATACATATTTCACCTGGGACAATAGCCAGGACTGAATAAAATGATATCTAAGTACATGAGATATAATAACAACCATAGAAGACCTGATAAACAAGAAAAGGATTTGAAAATATGAATGGATCATATAAGTGATACATGCATGCTATAAGCGCTGCAAGCAAATGGGGCCGAAACCGTCAAATATGAGGAGCTGCATTTGAGGCTGTAGCATAAAATTAAGTTATCCGGGCAGGTGGGGGGCTACCGAAAGGGACAATCCCTCATGAGGTCTGAAACATCTCACACACACCCAGGAATCACTAGATCAATCTGTTTGATCATCGAACTTTCAAGTATACAAATCTCGATCATGCTGAAGTGGAGAAGATGATAAAAAATCAAGTCAAAGGGCAATAAGAAGTCCCTTTGCTTGATCCAAAGCACAGAACAATAATGGAAGCTAGAAAAAGGATACACCACCCTCTAGAACTGTCTTCAGGGATGAATGTGTTGATGTCAACAAAAGGAGGTACACCATAGGTGAGGAAATGAGTGTCCTTAACTAAGGCACGAGATATCATAGTAGAGAAACTGATGGAATGACACCAGGGATGATGATGGAATGGGGGATACTAAGTAGCAAATGGATGACTTCCCTTTTCAGAGCATATAAATCATGGGTGACCTAGTAGCGACTGACTTGAATGCTGAAGGGATGGGGGATAGTGGGACTAGAGGCCAAAATGGGCTACACGAGAGAGGGATAACGCATGAAAAGATGGAATACTGTAACATGAGTAAAGGAACTCGGCACAGACTCTATGAATTTGATCATGACTCGATTCAGATGCTTTGATCAAGGGTGAATCGATGATGCTACCACACATAATAGGCCCAGTGGGGACCATATAAACATGAGCAAAAGATGGCTACTCATGACGAAAATTGACACACGCGTCAAAAAGTATGAAGGGTAAATGGTGCCCCAAGTACAAGTGGCGTAGGTGCATAAATTCGATTTTGAAGGCGACGAAGTGACCCTCCTTGGAAAAAAGGCTTCCGGATGAAGTATCAAATCACCAAAAAACAAAGGAATACCCATTTTAGTGAGAGCTTTCCAATGGTGTTGACGGTTCATCAAATAGAGCTACGGTTTGGTCGCAATTGGTGAAAGTAGAATTGGGGTTTCTCCTTTAATACAATGATTTCCCTCCAATTTGGTTCATTTTATCGTGGAGCTGTGGTGAACATGGAGAGAAGGAGAAGGCCCTAAATCTTATGGTAGTCGCAACAAACAAACCAACCATTGGAATCAAAATCTGCGACTTTAAGTTAGGTGGCCTTAATTTTCTAAAAGATGGCCTTAAAGCTTCTTGGAAGAATGGTTCCTAGTGAAGAATCAAGGTAAGAAAGGAATATGTGAATGAACTACTAGAGGAGGTATAGAATCATCCCCGCCCACCAAGTCAAACATGGGGACCAAGTGGTATGTATGGTATCATATAAAGTAGAATATTTTAAGGTATGGTATCAAGAATCTATGATATATGGCTCGTCGAGGAGGCCAGTGGGACAAAATATCCAAGGAATGGGAGGATAACTGACCATAATTAGGTCGGTGGAGCCTAGGCCGAGACTTATGAAAACCAAGTGAGAAGGAGGCCAAGGGTGCCATCATGCCCCTAAGCATGGGATATTGTCCCCAAGCATATGTGATGGAGGGGAGTGATTTGGTATGCACAGGTGGGAATGATGCCCCTAGCTAGAGGATTTTGTGGAGCGCCGTGGTGTTCCATGTTACAGGACAAATGACCTCCTCATTAGCTCAAAGGAGAAGGTAACATGGAAGGAAGAAAATGACCTAGAAAAGACCCATTTTTTCCAAGGTAACACAACCCAAAAACAACTAGGAAGAGTTATAATTCACCTGAGCCATGCAAAGGGAGTGTTGATGCCTAGGGTAATGCTCTGTCTTGCCCAAGGGAAACGTTATCTATGTTTGAATGTGAAAAGGGAAATATCTTGTGGAAAACTGACTCGCGTTTCCAACTTTTTCTCAAAAAGAGTCAGTTGAAAATATAAAATAAATGACACAAAACTTTTATTAGGAATTTCCAAACACAACTGAACTCCCATGGAAGGCAAAAGAAAAGAAAAGCGAGGACACATCTAGATCTTTCCCGATTTGAACTGGTTGAAAGAGTTGGCAAGGTTTGTCCTCTCCATTTCCTATAAATTGGAGATGTGGGCTCTTGGTCTAGGGTCGAAGGTTTGATTATATGTGGAGCATAATTTTATTGTTGTAGTGTCAGGATTGAAGATCAGTGAAGTTCATTGAGGACTTTCTGACTTGAGCATCATCACACTCGGAGATAGATAAAGAGAGAGAGGAATTGGAAGGCTGAGGGCTTGGTGCAACTGACGGTTGTAATCCTCCTTTTCATAAATCAATAGAACTGTATCTGTTTTTTCCATTCAATGCATCAGTGTCACAATTTTTGTTCAATCGTCTATGTAGCATGATATGAATGGCTTAGGTTTGCATTTTTTAATGTTATTTATATGCTAGTTTAATTAATAGAAATCTATACTGTTGTGAAGATTACACGGGTGCTTTGATTGGTTGCAGGATCTGGATTTGGAACTGGTGAAGAAGGACTTCTACTCCGCTGTTTGGTGCTCTCCATAGGATCTGTTGTCCACAAAGAGGTAATCATTATGAATATTTCTTTGTCAATTCTATAGTAGTATGAACATGCGTGCAGTACCTTTGGAACTTTAAATCTAATCTTAGAGTCTGCCTCGGGCACCGGAAAGCCCTAAGAGGGATACCCAATAACCACCACCCAAGCATATTACCCTATAGAAAAAAATGGCGACTCCGCTGGGGAGTAAAACCCAAGTTTCCAGATTTCTCCTATGACTTTACCTTTTTTCCTCTATTCACATATCCTTCCGACCAGTTTATATGCCCAATAATCATCTCAAAAGCTCACAGAGTCCAGAGTAGACCCTGCCTAGTCATTTGTACAATTGTACCTTGAGTAACACTCCCTCTGAGAGTGTTTTAGTGTGTTTTAACTCTGCTTATGCTCATATATAGTGTGTTAGTCTCAGTATTAACGCTCTGTAGCCTCTGCTTGCCAGCGTTACCCAGCCAAAATCTGTTGTTTACACCCATGTTGTGTTTCCCTTTGGCTGTGGAGTTATTGACTACCATATTAGCTTTTTTTGTTGGATCCCTGTGCTTGTTTAAAAATTTAATGTTAGTAGCATCTAATTTTTGAAGAAGAAATTTTTTATTTTTTTTATTTATTTTTTTCAGTTTTTTGAACTTAGCTGAATTAATTCTGAAAATTTCTGGTTAAAAAGATGTTAAGAGAAGATAGATAAATGTCTGAATCTTCAAAATTGAACTGTGTTATTTGAATGTTTGGTGCACGAATGTTGAAAGAATCTCTCCCTATAGAATAAACTCTTCATTGAATTGAATATTTAGAGCATGTTTTTGCATGGTTTTTGAGTCTGAGTCTCATCACTTTCCATACGTCCACTCCCCCTCCGCAAGACTAATAATCAAGTACGCTAAGAATCAAGCGATAAGAAAATCAATAATATAATTTTCTTTGAGCTCACACCAACAATAGTTCAGGCTAGGATCTTGGAGTAGGAGAAGTGAGAAAATCACCCAAGATCTCAAAACTTGAAACTAGAGTCATTAAAAAGTGAAATCCTATTGCACTCATATTATCGGGACCACTCCAATACCACCGGATTTAAGCGTGAGACAACACTAGGGTGCATGAGAAGGTATCCCACCTTCGAGTGCATTCACTGGGCATGTTATATATTGGGGTTCCCTTCGGGGATGTCGAAACTAGATTGGGGATCTAGGTGTTATGCCCATATAGCATGCTATCTACGACCGTGACCCCCCTGATGATGTTTGTGATTTGAGGTATCTTTAGTTGCCATAATTTTTAGGGACTTACAGGCGGGCTTCCCTAGTACCTAAAATAGATGGACCTAATCTGTCTTGGTTCTTTGGGAGGGTAATCGTCTTCACGAGAGTGCTTACACCTATTTTCTGAGGTTTGAGCGAAGCTCTAGAGTAACCGTAACTGTATTTTTGACAAACCCTCTCTGTATGCTATTGTGATACTGGGTTTCATCTCTAGAAAATGATAGTACTCAGATGGGGCCACCCTGTTCTGGCTGCTTATTGATTGATTTTATAAAGTCATTTTTTCTTTTTTCTTTTTTAGATGTGTGGTTACTATCACTGTTACTTTATAATACATCACAAATAATTAAAATTTGATAAAATTAAACAGTTCATTGTGGTTTCCTTCGACCCTCGCCGTCTGTCTCAACAACAGCAAGGTCTCTCTCCATTGACACTGGAGGAGGAATCGAGTCTCGGTGAGCCAATGCCTTCTTTGGAAGAGCAATCTCCAGTGACAACCACTGATTTTCACATAGCCCCATATCATATAGAGTTTCTAGAGGATCCTTTTACGGAAGGAGTCTTACCTCCTTACAATCCTCCTCTCACTGACCCGTTGAGGCCAGTTTTAGTTCAGGTTACACCAGGCCAAGAAATTTCTTCGACTGCACCAACATTCATTTCACAACTAGTGCCCATGGGGTCGATGCCAATGGTAACCAAATCTGGTCCACCACCATCTTCCTCGACAATTTTCAGTTCTACGCCAATGATTTTCAACCCCAGTAGCCAGGCTATACCCGGTCCCAACAATTTGGTCACCACAACTGTCAGCGGACCTCCGAACCCTTCGGGATCTGCTCCTACTGTGACTGCGCCGGGACCCATGATTTTTGCTCCCGCTAGTGAGGCTACTTCGGTTCCTTTTAGCAACCCTTTTAGTTGGAACCCTTTTTTGAGTTCAAACCCCTTGGCAATCATGCCAGGGGGCAGTGTCACCAATACATATATGTCGAGGTGCACTTCGGTACACCTACAGTCATTAGGACAAACAGGACAACCTATTGTTAATGCTATTCCGTTGAGTGGTCAAACTTCCAGTGTAGGGTCTATGCCGATGATTTAATATGTGAATAGTAGTATGCCTTTGGCTAACTCTATCGCGTCCATATGGGTGAACCAACCCCAAAGTCAATTTGGGCAAGGGGGTAACTTTTACACTGGGGACAACCAACAGTTCGCCCCTCAGTACAACATACCCTATAGACAATAGCCATACACCCCTACGCCCCCAACCACAGGGAAATTTTATCAACAAAGTCCTACTTATCCCATTGGTAACACATTGATGGGCGGACCCTATGGTCCAAATGGTTAGCCATTACTTCGTTGGATAGATCCAGGGGAAAACATGCAATTTTCATTTTTGGTAGCTCTAGACATCTCTGACATCTACAAATTGACCAATGATCCCATCAACCACAACCCACTCTGGCCTCCAGGACGACACAAGATTCCATTTTACATCCCTAAATTCAACAGGAAATAAGGGGATGATCCAGCTACACACGTGACCACCTTTCACCTATGGTTTTTTTCTAACTCCATGGTGGATGATAGTATCCAGCTTCGAATTTTCCCCCACACTCTCACAGGAAACACTGCCAAATGGTACATAGAGTTACCACATGGGGCCGTCAACACTTTTGGTGCCTTAACTACGAAATTTCTTAAGAACTTCCAATTACCTATTAGATACAAAAACAACACGAAACTTTTAACCTTGCTACACCAAGACACTGCCACCCACATATCTAATCACATCCATGAATGGAGATGTAGGAGGAGGCTCGTCAAAGCGCCAATACTGGATCATCTCCTATGCAACTGGTTTTGTAAGTCACTCTTACCACCCCTAGCTAAGGATGTTTGATTATCCGGTGCGGTCATGGAAGACCAATCCATTCGTCATGCACATCATTTAGATCCGATCTATTCGCAATCTGGCACGCTGTATGATTTACTCCCCCATGCCCCTAGAAATCTGAATCCTCCCGCTACTCAAAAACCCAGAGCAAATGCCAACGGACTCGTTGGTGCAATCTCCAGTGTAGCCATAAAAAAAGCTTAGTGAGAAAACATCCTAGCCATCTTTGGCTGCCACCGCCCCTAACCAATTGATGAATATTCCTACTGCTGAGGTAAATTTTGTGCAGTTTACACAAAAAACTAGTAGCAAGAACAAGAAGAACAAGAAAAGGACCTATTCTTCTGAAGAGCAGTCCGATACTCAGAATAATCCCAATCAGAAAAATGCTGCTAAGAATGAAAAAGGAAAGGAGAAACCCATGAAATTTCCTTGCAGAATCTGTGTGGAGGACCACTTGAAATGAAAATGTCCTTGGCTGCAAGAACGCACAGATTTTATCACAAACAAGGACTCTGGGATGACACCTGCTTTCCTTCATAATCGCTTCCCTAATCCACAACAGAAACAACAACACATGGTTGCAAACCCACCACAACCCCCGCAAAGGGGAAACGGTGGTACTCATCCTTCCAGTGAAGGATCATCCACCATTTATGGCATAGAAAGTGTTGAACTCAAAACCCGAGCCAAAATCTATGGAAATCCTGTCACTGATGCTCAAGAACCTAGTACTAGTTTGAATCCACTACTGCCCAATGATTTTAATATCAAAAGGCTTGCTACTAACCCCGCGATTTGTCCCCCCAGAGGGACACTTCGACGCATGACTCATAACACCTATGCACGTGATGCCCAAAAATACAATATTGTAGACGATTTGGTGGAAGCACCATCAACCATGTTTGCACTCGAATTATTGAAAACCTACCCAGTGCAAAGGAAAGCTCTGCTTTCGGCCATTGGTGGAATCGACCCCCAGGATTCTACGCTAGCCATCTTCGACATGGAGAAATCTAAACCTCGCTTCTCACACCAACTTGTGTTCTAGGTACAAGTTGTGTCGAAAGGGATACCAATCCATCGCAATGTCATACTTGAAGGTGCTTCGACCTGTGTTATGTCAATTGTGTGCTGGATTGCTTTGGGTTCTCCCACTTTTTCTCCGCCGTTGAATTCCTTTAAAGCTTTCGATGGCCACACTTTCCTCCCAAAAGGCTACCTTGCTATATTTCCCATTTCTCTTTGTGGGAAAACGATAACGGTGGACATAGAAGTCATATATTATCATCTCGACTATAATCTGTTGCTAGGTCGTAGTTGGTATTACACAATAACTTCCATTATATCTTCAGTCTTTCGACTCATCCTCTTTCCATTAGATGGGAAAATAGTCACAATGGATTAGTTATCCTTTTGCACCCTTAATTATTCCATGTTACCAAGTAGCATTGTACCCCTAGTAGGAGGTGTTCGTGACTCGTATGTCAATGTCGGTACTGGTATTCTGAAGGCAACATCCCTGATAGGTTTCTTTCCTCTCCCTCCGCATGAGGTTCCACATACGATTGCAATGATATCCACAATTTCAGATGGCTCTATCGATCCATGGATCCTACTAGTGCCTTCAGACATTGATTCCTACGGAGATCAGATGTTGTTATCACCAGTAGAGTTGGCTTATAAAGCCATCCACATAGTATCTGAACCCTCCAATGCTTTGGTTTCAACCAATGGTACCACCCTCTTGCCCATCACGGTTCACTCTAAGGATCTCCTCGATGAAGTCCTGCCTACAGACGAAGCTATTTGAGAGATCATGTCTCTAGAAGAACGACCTTGGGGAGAGTTATATCATCATGCTTTGATGTTCAATTCAGATGTGATCACTACTCAAATTACATATTTTTACCCACCTAATATTGTTCCCTCCGCTTACACGACTATTCTGTAATATCCCAAAATAGGGATTGCACAACAAGCCTGATAGAATAACGCACTTCTGGGAGATTTATGCAAAGAAATGAGTTTTCAGCCCTTGTATCCCTTAGATTAGAATATCTAGAGTCTATATCCAAAAGGGGAGCAAAACAAAATCAAACTAGGTGTGGTTAACATATCTCCCACCACCTAGTCTAGCTGAAAAACACCCTACAAGAGGGGCTGCAGCGATGCACAACAAAATGCTTAAGAAATAATGCAATCTTGGGAAGCATGAGCAGGAGGCCATAAAATGAGATCAAATTGTGAATATACAGAAACAAATCATAATTTCAATGATGCTCTTACATTATACAGTAGAATACAGAGGACAAGAGAGAAAGAAATCTTTAGAAAAGAAGGTTGCAACACATATATAAACAGTAAAATGGCTTAACAACGTTATTTTAAGGAGCTGCAGCAGCTGAATATTACACTTCATATATAGAACAGATTTATGGATGAAATATTATATCCATTTCAGATATTTACTCTAGAAAGACTCTATTACAAGATCCCCTTGGGGTTTTGACCAAATCATTCATTACAAAGAGTAGATCTGAATTTTAAGTAATAGATCTGCAATATTATTCAGAAATTTCTGAAGATGAATTTACATTAAAACATATCAGATCTAAACAGAACATGGATCAGCAAGATAATCCATGGATCACCAAAGTGAAAGGCAAAGCCCAGCACCAGAGATCTCTCATAAAAAATGGGATCAAAACACCCTGCAAAACCTCCACTGAAAATAACGCAATCCCTCAAGGGAAACTACGTTGTAGCTTGAAAAACAGAGATGGCCTGATGCCAAGATACAAATATGAAGCTCAAACAACTGACGCACTCTTCCATGAGGTTAAAAGACACACGCACTGAGAAGAGGCACCAATACAAGCTAGATCTGAACAGATCTAGTGTTCCACTTGCTGCAGCCTACAAAAGAAAAGAAACCCTCACTGGATCTGCGTTGCAGTTGGAAGTAGAGCTTGCCCCAAAGCCTGATAGTGGATCAAATCAGCAAGACTCCTCCAAGAATCCTCAATGGAAGAGGTGAAATCCCTGCATAGGAACTCCAAGTGCTAAGAAACACAATTCTATACTGAACAACAGAGAATGGTATTTTTCTAAACAGAAAAGATAATTAGAAATATAGACAATCAAAAACCTTCTCTCGCTGCCTTCCCCTTCCTTTTATAAGATGAAAGCCTTTGCAAACCCTAAACCACCTTGATGAGTTAGATCCTTTCACATGAGGGGCCTCCTTCTAGAACTGCGTTGTCCCTTCATGAGGTTCATTGTATCTAGACAATGTTGTAGATTTGGTCAAGGTTGAGCCAGTCTCATAGCTCAAACCCCTTTCACACCTGCAAGTGATTTTTTTACATGGCCCAGATTTATCCATGTTCATATGGGCATTGATTTATTCATTCTTTTGGTAGTTTTAAATGTCCTCCTTTATTAATTTATTCATGCAACAGAAAGTGAGACAAAATTGCATATTCCTCTTAGCTTAGGATAAGTAGGAATATTATAGTCCTCCCCTCCAAAATGTTGCTTGTCATCAAGCAACTGATAAGGTGAGAGTCGTAGTACTTCCCCCCCTCCATTGATGACACCATCAATGATCAAGTCCTCATCATAAGCCAAGTGCTCATCAAGCCAATACATCATGAATTTTTCCTCCAAGGTCAACATAAGATGTGCATAGTCCATCCCACTAGGAGTGAAAAATTCAACAAAAATAAACATGGCTGGAGCAATGCTCCATCTAAAACATGTCGCATGAGGTATAGGGAGAAGTTTCAATCCATGTGGTACATACAAACTGCCCATCCTCCTTCCATACAATCCCATAAACAATACAATTATATCATCCAAGTATGGAAGCAAGACTACATATATGCAAACATAAATCTGAGCTTGAGGAGGTCGGTCAAAATCCCACATGTGATGCCAGCACAGTGCATCTCCTACCTGCATTAGATCAAGGTGTGGTAAGTGGCATTCCCACCACACATTTGCTGCATGAGTCACCTTAGCATGGTTGAAGATGTTAGATAAGTTTGGTGCCTTTGGAAAGCACCCATCATGAGAAGGAATCTCCCTTTGCACAACAAGGGAGTGGCCAAGTTCAACATTTCTATTGGCCCACCAAAAGCCATGAGATCCACATGATCTCTCACTCCCTTTAGGAGTCATATCCTACAAAAAAATGGTAAAATAATATGACAAATCAAAAGATAAAGCTTGCTCTACATAATCAGATATTTCACGATCAAAGTTCCTCATACACATGGAGTTGTGCATGGGCATTCCCCTTCTCTCAAAAGAAGGAAGGAGTGGCTAAAATGACTCTTACATAGATTCCATTGGCTGTCCCAACTCCACATAGCTCATGCACTCTTGAAAGTGCTGATGTAGTTCCTCTCTCAAGCCTTCCCAATCAAAGCTCCTCATGATCAGGGTATAGATCTTCATTGAATGCATATGGCTAAGAAAGAATTCTTTATGTGCCCCTTGTAGTATCTTCTGCTTGAGCTTGGAAGCTCTAGCCAAGAAGACCTTACCATGATGATAGATGACTCCTCCTTGGACCAAGTAACCCTATTCTTGCTGCATGTCATCTAGTATCATACTTGTGTGGAGATATTTGGAACACTCTACAAGCAGCTGAGATTTCCAATACAGATCGACACTGTTCAACAATGACAATGCTGATGATACATCCATGGAAGTGTCTATCATGTTGTTGATCTATTCTATAATATCTCTCATGCCAAAGTTGTGTGTTGGAATGCTGATCCTCCCATTATTTTCCTCCCACAGCGCAGATCTTGAAAAGAGAGAGGGTGATAGTGATGCAGGGAGAAGATCCCCCTCATTCTTGAGTTGTCCCAATCCCTCCAACTCCGTAGCTTGGTCCCCCATTGCTCCAATCCCTCTTGGATCTAGATTTGGAGCAGAACTTTGTGAGGCCTCCCCCACAAGATCTGAATCTAGTGGCCTCCTAGGTGGTTTTCCACTAGATAGGAATGTCCCTTGTAGAATTCTCATGAACATAAGAGAAGGAACTGTGAGATCCTTGCTTCCACTGCGTAAATCCATCTTTGTTGTTTGTGTGGAAGTGCTGGGTGAGGGATAAGTATGCATGCCTTGGATCATTTGGGGTTTACCACTCTTCATGTCCAGCCATTCCATCTGCAAGGCTTTCCAATCAGTGGTGACTTTCCCCAATGTAATCAAACATTGGACACCCAAAATGATATTGGTGTCTAGTATGTCAACTACAAAAAAATGATCCACCAAAGTGTAGGACCCCATATTGACTGAGAGTGATGGGAAATATTGCATGCATTGCATTGTCCTATCTCGTGGGACCAAAATAGAGAATACCTCAAAATTATTAGTGGGGATTTCTCTCCTCTGCACAAGATGAGCATCAATAAAGTTGTGGGTTGCCCCACTATCAATCAGTACAGATACCCTCTGATTCATGATTGAACCTTGTACTCTTAGGGTCAAGTACTTAGGAACTCCTCTCAAAGATGTAAGAGTTCCACCTATTGGAGCAAAGGCTCCATCCCCATCCCTAGATGGTGTTGGATCTCCCTCAACATTATCAGTGTTGTGACCCCTCCTTGGTTCATCATCTTCATCTTCCTCCTCAAAATCTGAGAAGAATTCTATGTAGTGTGCTTTCCCAGCAGCACATCTATGTCCAAGTGCCCATGATTCTTGGCAAGTGAAACACAACCTCTTCTTCATCAGCTCCCTCCTAAGTTCAATATCAAGAGGCTTCTTGAATGATCTCTCCTTGGAAGGAGAAAATTTTTCTTCCTTCCCTTTAGAAAGGTGAGGGGCCTTGCTCTCGAAAGTTGCCTTTTCTTTTGGCAAGGCATCTTGGAGGTCTCTAGCCCTCTCAATGGCATCATGCAAGGTGATGGGCTTGGTAGATTTAACCAGCCCATGCAAAGATTCATCCAAGCCATCGATGAAAATGTACACCCTCCTTGCTGTAGACAGATCAGGAACCATAACAGATAATCTCAGAAACTCAGAGATACAATTTTTTGCATTTCCTGATTTCTTTAACTTTGCAAGGCTCATGAAAGGTGATTTTGGATCCTTTCTGTCAAACCTCTCCACCATTCTTCTAGTGAATTCAGAGTAGGCAGTCACATTGGCATGGCCCAATGTAGACAGCCCATGGAACCACCAATTTTGTGCTTCACCTTCAAAGTGCAACGCTGCAATCTTGATGGCCTCAATCTCAAGGACTTTGTTCAACTGAAAGTAGATATCTAGAATTTCTACCCATACCTTCGCAAAATTGGTGGATGACCCATCAAACTTGGGCAAAAATAATCTACCCATAGAGTGGCGTCTATCATGATTATGAAAGAACCCACCATCTCTATACTATTGCCTTGGTCTTCTTTTGTCCTTGAGGTGACAAAACTCTTGGAAACTCAAGTGGTCTTTGAATCTTTGATTCTGAGATTCATATTCCACAAAGTAGTCTTCAAGGAATGCTTGCTCTTGTGGTCCTTCATTATCCACAGCCAAGAAGGTAGGCATAGTGGAGTGTTGTGGGGCTTGTGGTTGGTTCATTGGTTGACCAGTCCAGTGGTGAGACATGTGTAATATTCCCATTTTAGCACATAGCTAAATGGAATATTAATTTATTTTTTTTATCACCTAGCAACTAAATAAATGGGTAAGGAGGCCCATGCTTATTGGAAACCTGAACAAAATCCCTCATAATGTGAAAGGGATCATCAGAGTAGCTTTATTTTTCACCCTCAAGTGTGAAAAGGGGAAAATTCTTGAAGACAAGTGTTGTGGAGGTAAATCCCCTCTGTGGACAGAGGTGATCCATACTAGCCTAGATTGGCTCTAGCAACAATAAAATCACGCTACAACACAAGCTCCTAATTGAAAAATCAAAGTGCAATACGAGGCATACCTTGAGTCCAACACTGTTGTCGTTGCGGAGAGGATATTGCTCTCGATCCCTTGCTCCGACAGGTCACAATTCTACCACTTGACGTGATCCAACACCTGCACATACAAGAAACACAACAAACATATGAGCGTAAAACCAAATATTTGCAATTATGTGTCAGTCAGAGAGGACACAACTCATAAAGAAGCATGAACAATACAAGTGGAACTATAATCATAGTCGCTTATATTAATGAAACGAAGGATGATACAACCTGGCTCCGACGCTGAATTCTCCTTCGACAGGTCGCTAGCGGAATACGTCTCGGTAAAGCTTGTCAGGAATGGGGACAAGCCTCTCTCCCCGATCATCAATCTACTTGCTATGGATTTGGCACTATGAGGAGTATCAAAGCTCTTACAACATTCTTTAGGCTATGAAGGCTCTTGGATATTATTGGAGACTCTTGAAGACTAGCTTGAAAAGGGAAAAGGCAAGCTTATATAGATGGTGGAAGGGGAGTTGGGATCCCTACAATCATGGGATTGGCCCTATCCTCAAGGAAGCTTCCATGAGAGGTGGAAAACTACTTCCTCTACATGGAAATCCGGAGCCAAATGTCCCAACTCAATTTAGAGACTAGTTCAGGAGTTGGTTGGAGTCAATATTCCACCATTTATTTTTAAAAAACACCCTTTATTAATCCTGGCACGAGTGCGACTCTGAGACAGAGCGCCAATTGGCATGCCCTCTTTGGAATATTTCCCCCATTGGCACGGGTATAACACTGGATAGTCGCGCCAAGGGTGAAAAAGCTATTTTTAGGGTTTTTCACAAGGAGATGTCTTCAGGGGAATGAAAGTCCATGTCTAGGGGAATGTCATGAAAGTGTTTTCAGGTCATGTCACTACTCACAGGTCACGGAATAAGCCCTCCAATGTGTGGGACGGGGAATTGTAGGGATGGTGACAAATTTCTGTGTAACAGATGCCCCCTAAAGCATGAGGCCCGAAAGAGAGAGACAGGTGAAATGCTTTATGAGAATGTGTCCAACTGAAAACACTGCCGTTGGAAAACCTGCATAGAGAAGTACAAATGATATCTCAAATACATGATATATATGTGGTATGGGCGCAACCATCCATAACATAGTATACAAGAATCCAGATCCAAGGCATGGACGTAGCCATCCAATAAGGACCGATAAAGAGACTCAGGTATGGTCGTAACCATCCAATCAGTGAGTCATGTAACCAATAATAATAATCCACAAAATCGCAGCCTGGATTCCAACAGAAAAAATCCAGGGTCTTGCGCTCCATCTCGACCCGAACACAGTACAAGTTCAAGCATGCGAATAAGTGAGCTGAAGTCGAACATGCAAGAACAATGCCTGATTACCAGGAAATGATGAAAGCTGTTAACAGATGCGAGAGGTACTACCAATAATGACAATGGTCCTCAAGGCACTACAGGTACAATCGACGGCATGTGAATCAGTGAGCTGGCATCGAATGCTCGTAGAATCACTCGATCGGAGGCCAATGATGAAAACATCACATTGAACGCGAAGAACCTGCCATTGAGGCATGCAGGCTCCAAGGTACCAAAAGGGAGTCTCTGGATCAGCTTCCTAGATAATGAGCTGAAGTCGATAGGAAGTGAACTTGATCAAAGGTGGGCCATAGTGTTTCCCACATCATCGACGCGAGACAGAGGAAAATAATGTTTGTGAATCAGGATCAAATGAGAATCAGAGGAAGGTTGAAACTGCAGAGGTCAACTTCTCTTGAACATATCGGAGGCACAACAGTGGATTTGGAAATATTTGACATCAAAATATCAGAGGTCATGGAAATGAGGCAAAGAGCAGATGAGAGGTCAAAAAGGATCACCCAAACCCATGGAGGCAAGTGAAAAATGAGATGAGATGTCCCCAACCCGACACAAATGCAGACAAGTGCCATGTTCAAGAGCGACATACTGTTGACACGACATTGATGCTGGTTCCATTTTTCCCCCACCATTTCTGGCGAGTACCTCTTTATTTTTACACAAGCTTGAAGAGGATACCATATGCTTGTCATATAAGTTCGTCTTTCAGACGAATCCATCCTAGTACATTTAACGAGCCCTAGGAAGGAGAAACTCGAATAACGTCATGATTGAAAATTTCCGATGTCATTTAGGTTTAACGAGTCTGACAAAGGGAGAACTCGACGTCTTTTCATGTTTAGAGAGTTTGAAAAGACAGCGGAAAAGTAAACTCCAACGGTCCATTTTTGTAAATAGTTCCTCAGACCCGAAAAGGTAGAAAACAATATCTGAGAAAACCTCCTAGTCGTGATAGGCTAGGGTATTCCTTTTTCGTAAATAATCTATTCCAGCCCGAAAAAGGGGTAAACGTATACTGGGTAGATGTCGATTCGTAGCCACTTTAACGAGATTGAAACGACAAGGGACTCGGCAATATTTTCATGTTTAGAGAGTCAGAAAAGAGCTGAAATATGACTCTTCCTGGAGGAACGAGTGGTATAACGGGTAGCTACTGGTTCCGGTAATGGTGGAACTGCTCAGAACAAGTAAAGGTTAAGAGGTTGACTAACAAGACCACTCATCGCAGCGGTTCCTCAGGAACGGGTAAAAAAACCAAGTGAAGGCATATGATCGGCCAAGAAGATAGTGATGATGGAGTGAGAAAACCAAGGCTCATCCCCAGCAACTTGGTGATAAAATGGCAATCACAAGAGGTAAAATGGGAATGGTTTCATTTTTACACAAGCTTGAAACAAAGATAAACTATGCTTGAAGTTGGTTTCATTTTTACACAAGCTTGAAATGGAAACAAACTATGCTTGAAATAGTAAGCATGCCCCCAGCATGGTGACTCAATTCGAGGTACATGCCCCCCAAGCTTCAGTCCATATGAGAGGCAGATGGAGTGAAGGTTCAAGTTACGAGACCAAGAGAAAGACTCGACTGGGATTTTACGAGATCTTATCAAAGACTCGAATTGAACAGGAATGTGTTTCATTATTTTAACGAGGTTGACACATTAAAATAACTATCCTCAGATGACCTTGTTTCATGGTTTAAGAAGCTTGACACAAGCAGATGAACCATGCTCCGACCAACTTGTTTCATTTTTTAAGGTGCTTGACACAAGACAAGGAACTCTGCTCCAATGACCTTGTTTCATTTTTTAAGGAGCTTGAAAAAAGACAAGGAACTCTGCTCCAACAACCTTGTTTCATTTTTTAAGGAGCTTGACACAAGACAAGGAACTCTGCTCCGAAAACCTTGTTTCATTATTTAAGGAGCTTGACACAATACAAGGAACTCTGCTCCAACAACCTCATCATAATGAACAAGAAGTCATCGCTTCCAAGAGTTCCACTCCCGATGGAAGGAAAACATCCTGGAATTCAGGACCCAATGTCCCCAGCACCTGATGCACAACGACACTATCACTGAGTACAGGCACGGGGTAGGTAGCCACATAGTTGACCTATGGTGGGGCAGATACAACGGGTGGATAAAAACCAGGAAGGGATGATGGCGGGCCAGTTGCCACATCAGGACCAAAAAACGAAAGCTGATCAATGGTTATGATCCGTCCTTCATGTGGAAAACAAACCAAACTAAAAAGGGAGGAGACAAGCGCTCCCATGGCATAGGTGTAATCGCGCCCCAAAAGCAGATTGAAATCCAAAGAGCCTGGAACAACCATCACGTCCATATGGATGGTTTTACCTCCCAAAGTAATAGGTAACCTTGGAAGGATCCCTAACGGTTGACTAGTTCTTCTGTTAAACGCCAATAGATTCTGCGTAACAGGCACATGCGGCGGCGAACCAAAAGCTTGCCAAGTAGTTGAGGATAGAACACTAACAGACGCACCTTCGTCTATAATGGTGCTGGGTACAACCAGACCAAAGGCCTGTATCGTTATCTCGAAAGGCATATAAGACAAAAGGTGGTATCCTGCAAATCAATTCCAATCAAAGGAAGCAACCAAACTACTTGGAGGGGCTACCATCGAATCGATATGGTCTTCCCCTGGTGTTATGGAAGAAGAAGGATAATCCTCTACGACCTCCATCTCGAAGGCGGGAGGAGTATCCTCTGGGACCTCCATCATGGGAGGTGGAGGAGAAACTTCTTGAGATATAGGGACAGGAGAATCCTTCTCCAAGTCCGAAAAATCTGAAGAAACAAGAAGAACCTGAGGGATGTGAGGTCCACTCTCAACGGAAAAGACCTGGTGCACCATAGATGGGGCCAGCTCAACCGATCCCACGACCAATGGTTGGTCGGGAATGGATTCCTGAATTTTAATTTCCGAGGGGGCGGGATCGACCAAGGATGACTCTTTACCAATCATAGGATCAGCTGGTGGAAGACTCAAAGAAATCTATTTGTAACCAACCGAAAGGCACGACATAGAAACAACCGAGTTGTCCAAAACTCGCTTGGCTTCAACCATATACGGACAAAGGTGAATGGCATGGTGCCCTTCACACAACTTACAGGGATTGGTGAGCTTACCCTGCTTCTTAAGAGTTTTACCAGCACTAACTGAAGACGTGCCCCCAACCTGACTCCCAGAAGCCAAAGGCAACAGCGGGCGACCGTTGGACCATACTTCGAGTACCTTGGGAATGCCAGGGCAGTCTTGAAGAAGATGGTCTCCCGTGCACAACATTCAAGGGAACTTGACTTTCCGTGGAGGGTTGGAAGGTTTATCAAGAGGAGAATTCTTAGGTGCAATAGCCACAGAGCTAGCCTCTCCTTTATCGAAATTCTTATTCTTTGTCTTCTTCTTCTTCTTCTTAGCCACCCGGTTACTCGAATCCAGACTTTAACCAGGCAAAGTAGAAGATGAGGACGCAGAAATAGGTGAAGAAGGGGAGAGGTCCACCTTGGAATAAACATGATGTTGTTCAGGTGGAGGAACTGATTGAACAGTAGCCGAGACATTCGAGACCATAGAGGTTGAAAACAACCAAACAGGCAACCCAACAGTTAACCCAGGAAGGGACAACATTGCCATATAAGGACCGCCAACATTTCCAAAAGGAGGAAAAGGACCAGGATTCCCTTCGGAGGGGATTCCTTGGTTGGTGAGCTCCGGAAAAGTTGCCATCAGAAACGATCTTCAAAACAACACCCTAAGGAAACTAACTTTAACCAGGGATATTTCGTGGGTAGTTAATTTTTAAAACATTGAAACAAAACTCTACCATTTCATCTTTTAAGAGTCGAGAAATAGGAAAAAGGTGACTCTATCACTTTTATATTGGAAACAAGTGTGAAAGGACAAGCGCTTGAGGATCTTTTCAAATTTAAAGAGTCAGAAAAGATCAAAATGACTACTCTGGTAATCTAGGCAAAGGGTGTACCAAATAACCGTGAACTGCAATATACACCTTGGTTTTAAAATGAAAGAGAAATCAACCAAGGACTTAATGTACATGCAGGAAATCTCCCCGAATGCTGTGTCCAGTGTATCATGGGTATAGGGCGGTAGACTCGACTTCCTATGGATAAAGGATAAAAACCTAGTGGGGTCTCCCTTTATATACGTGACGGTACGAGGAGCACAAGTCCATACTAGTGTTGTCTAAAGCCAAGAGGCGTGTTAGAGTCGGTCCTTACAGCCCTCTGTCAGAGATCATTTCGATTTTTGCATATCATTCTTAGGTGTCTCGCTTGTTCCACTTCGTTGCATTTCGCTAGGAGCATGCCATTGACTGACAAGGGGGTCTGGTTGTCTTGTGTTTCCTCATGCTTGTACCTGCAGGGCTATTTAGAAATTCCTCAAAAATCACTGAAGTTCATCGTCATTTCATTCATGGTCATTAATGATTGTTTTCGTTAAAAAATAATCTTTAGTCCTAGAGTCTAGGGTTTTCAAGTCCTTTGCATACATGTCATAAAAGCCCGCAGGCCATGAGGTTGGTTCCAAAAAGTTCTCGTTTCATATTTTTATTATCAAAAGCATTTGAAGACATTTCTAGTCCAAAACTCTATTTTGGAACTAGAAATTGTCTAATTTCATTTTTGTAATAATTGTATCTATTTCACCATAAGAAACTTCAGAGCAAGCCTCTGATCTTTTCCTAAGCCAAGTGCCGGATCCCTGCAAAAGACAACAAAGTATTATCAGTCCAAAACTCAGAAAAGCCAAAAGAGAAGCGTTGTATTAAAAGATCAAATGTCAAAGTGTTGAAACATTATAAAGTGGGTTAGCAAACAAATTTAAATCAAATCTGATTTGATGAGATATTTTCTTCATATATAAATCATGGCAAACAATTTCATTTGCTCGAAAACCTCAAGGCAGAAATCGTGTTTGTGTTCTTGAAGGCCGAAGCCGTGTTTTCATAGCCGTGGACAGTGATTGGAGGTGCGCGCTACCCATACAGGAGGCGTGCTACCCATATAAGGTGCGCTACCCACTTAACCTTCCCCAGCCCTTTGCAGAGAACACGGGCGCTACGCGTATAGGGCGCGCTACGCGTTGGGTAGGCGCGCTACCCATACAGTGACAGAGCCAAACAATTTTGTCTTTGCGTCCGATTTCGAGCTCAAACGCCTCCATCCACTTGCAAACAGGTTTTTAATCATTGCTCAGTGATTTTTGAAAGAGGTTTTGGTATTTTTTGAAGTTGGGAAACAAGCATTGCTTGAGGAGAAATCTATAAACCCTATGTTCATAGCAAATTCAATTCTCAGGGTTTTAAAAGATATAGTGACAATCTAGTGAAGGGTTTGTAAATTTTCGTGATTGGTATATGTGCTCATACCTATATTGCTTGTGGTGCCCTGGCACATTATGTACATCATCCTCATGCCTTTTTGCCATTTTACCACTGCTGTCACATCCTTTCATGTTGACTTGTCCATATAGTCTCATGTTTTCACATAGTTTTTTGCCATAATATTATCACTGTTGTCCTTGCTATTGTTTCATTGCCAAACACAAACACAGTCCATTGACAAATCCTTGGCCAGAATTACAAAGGCTGCACACTACACTTGCATTTGGTACTTATTTGTCAAAATCACTTGTGATCCAAAAACAGAGACTGTTTTTATGCCACTAAAACAGAGCTATTACCATTGTCACTTGTTTGCTTATGATGTTTTGGTACATATGAAATATATTTGGGTTTTGAGAATGCATTGAAGCCTTTGACTTCACTACACCTATATCAACACACATATTGCAGACAACTTGTTTTCAAAGCCATGTCAGAGACAGATTCAGTTTATGAGCAGGAGTCTGACAGTGATTCCACAGCAGAGGGTAATGTG
Source organism: Pinus albicaulis (assembly GCA_034641835.2). Classification (NCBI taxonomy): domain Eukaryota; kingdom Viridiplantae; phylum Streptophyta; class Pinopsida; order Pinales; family Pinaceae; genus Pinus; species Pinus albicaulis. Next base: position 626,889,653 of record CM076569.1, read on the forward strand.
CCACGGAGGCCTCACAAAGGTGGCAAAGGTGGTAAACATCTCAGGGAGGAGCCTACTTCTTTGGCTCAATTGCAGGCATGTCCTCTTGCAATGGATTGTTTTCGGTATCAGTCATGTTTTCGATTCTGTGAGATGATTTCACAAACCCAGCTTCATCGTGAACTAGCTCGTCTATTTGTTCTACATTTACATGATGGCCGTGTAAACCTCGCTGGAGTAGATTTCATTCTGTCACCAGTGACTATTGCTCAGGCCACCGGCATACCAAATATAGGAGAGGAATGGAACAAATGTCAGCAGTTGGAGAAATTCCACTATGAGCCATACATCAAACCTGGGTATATGAGGCACTTGAGCAGGGTTTTCCCTTTCAGATTCCTGAAGGATGAGTTTGCACCACTGATGAAACTCATCATTCGGTATTTCAGTTGCGAGGGCAGATTCTCGCGTCTCTTTGCGTACCATGTCCGTTTGTTGATGCACTTCACGAGGGTACGTATGATGAACATTCCGTACTTCATGTATCGCAACATAGAGAGGATGGTGATTTTTGTACAGAAGAAGACCCCAGCACAGCAGCATAGGAGTATATATCATTACGCTCTGATCAAGATCGTAGTGGTACATCAGTTGACACAGCAGGGCATCACTTGGGAGGATTTCATCTCCCGTGACTTCTTCACGGCGCCACAACCGCCTCTTGAGGTAGTTCATGATGCGGGAGAGCCTTCACACCAGCCTGACATCCCTGAGATTGAGCATATCAGTGCTCCATTGTATGTGACATACCAGCGAGGCCACAGGGCCTTATTTGCAGCTACACAACGAGTATTATCTCCACTCGGGGTGGAAGGGGTCTCGCCGACTCCATCAGCAGAGTGAGTATTATCTCCACATGATGTGGAAGGGGTCTTGCCTTCTTCTTCAGCACAGGTACAGATCCAGGACAGGGGAAAGAAGCCCATGCATGATGAGGGCCCATCAGGAGGCCGGGACACGGATTTCACGATCATTGATGTTGATGCGAGCTCTCCTAGCTCGAAACTGAAAGAGATCATCCATGAGCAAAGGGCCAAGAATGACACGCTGAAAGATAAATTGCAGAAGGCTCAGTGGGTGATAAACTACCTGGAGCAGCGTAACAAACAGTTAGAGGATGAGCACACACTTTATGAGCTGCGGCGAATCCGTGAGGATCGACAATTGGCCCAGAAGAGACCAGGTGACATGAC